>OX422193.1:5217320-6545771 GCA_949130485.1 Agelas oroides | reverse complement strand
TGTGCAATCAACGCACAAAGCGGCACGAGCTTGCAAATTGTTCCTCCTGCACCATCGCCGCATAGTATCGGCAATGGAAATTCGCGTAAATTCCCTGCAAAACCTACCTCGGAACAACAGTTGCACTAATGCAAACTACATATGAGCAAGAAGCTGTGGGAATGGAGAAGCCAAAAACGCAAAACCTCAGTTTCTGCAATCAACGCACAAAGCGTTACGAGCTTGCAAATTGTTCCCCCTGTACCACCGCAGCATAGTATCGGCAATGCAAATTCGCGTAACAATAGTTGCACTAATGCAAACTAGATATGAGCAAGAAGCTGTGGGAATGGGGAGGCCAAAAACGCAAAACCTCAGTATGTTCAATCAACGCACAAAGCGGTACGAGCATGCAAATTGTTCCTCCTGCACCATCGCAGCATAGTATCGGCAATGAAAATTCGCGTAAATTCCCTGCAAAACTTACCACGGAACAATAGTTGCACTAATGCAAACTAGATATGAGCAAGAAGCTGTGGGAATGGGGAGGCGAAAAACGCAAACCCTCCGTTTGTGCAATCAACGCACAAAGCGATACGAGCCCACAGCTTTTTGCTCATATGTAGTTTGCATTAGTGCAACTGTTGTTCCGTGGTAGGTTTTGCAGGGAATTTACGCGAATTTCCATTGCCGTTACTATGCGGCGATGGTGCAGGAGGAACAATTTGCAAGCTCGTACCGCTTTGTGCGTTTATTGCACAAACGGAGGGTTTGCGTTTTTGGCCTCAGCTTCATGCTCATATGTAGTTTGCATTAGTGCAACTATTGTTACGCGAATTTCCATTGCCGATACTATGCGGCGATGGTGCAGGAGGAACAATTTGCAAGCTCGTACCGCTTTGTGCATTGATTGCACAAACTAAGGTTTTGCGTTTTTGGCCTCCCCATTCCCACAGCTTCTTGCTCATATGTAGTTTGCATTAGTGCAACTATTGTTCCGGGCTAGGTTTTGCAGGGAATTTACGCGAATTTCCTTTGCCGATACTATGCGGCGATGGTGCAGGAGGAACAATTTGCAAGCTCGTACCGCTTTGTGCGTTGATTGCACAAACGGAGGGTTTGCGTTTTTGGCCTCCCCATTCCCACAGCTTCTTGTTCATATGTAGTTTTCATTAGTGCAACTATTGTTCCGGGCTAGGGTTTGCCGGGAATTTGCGCGAATTTCCATTGCCGGCATTATACGGAGATGCAGGATGCTGAAGAATTAGCAAGCTCGTACCGCTTTGTGCGTTGATTGCACAATCGGAGGGTTTGCATTTTTGGCCTCCCCATTTCCACAGCTTCCTTCTCATATGTAGTTTTCATTAGTGCAACTATTGTTCCGGGCTAGGTTTTGCCGGGAATATGCCCGAACTTACATTGGCAGCATTATACGGCTATGGTGGAGGCGGTACAATTTTCAAGCTCGTATCGCTTTGTGTGTTGATTGCACAAACGGAGGGTTTGCGTTTTTGGCCTCCCCATTTCCACAGCTTCCTTCTCATATGTAGTTTGTATTAGTGCAACTATTGTTCCGGGCTAGGGTTTGCCGGGAACTTGCGCGAATTTCCATTGCCGGCATTGTACGGCGATGCAGGATGTGGAACAATTAGCAACCTTGTACCGCTTTGTGCGTTGATTGCACAATCGGAGGGTTTGCGTTTTTGGTCTCCCCATTTCCACAGCTTCCTTCTCATATGTAGTTTTCATTAGTGCAACTATTGTTCCGGGCTAGGTTTTGCCGGGAATATGCCCGAACTTACATTGGCAGCATTATATGGCTATGGTGGAGGCGGTACAATTTTCAAGCTCGTATCGCTTTGTGTGTTGATTGCACAATCGGAGGGTTGGCATTTTTGGCCTCCCCATTTCCACAGCTTCCTTCTCATATGTAGTTTTCATTAGTGCAACTATTGTTCCGGGCTAGGTTTTGCCGGGAATATGCCCGAACTTACATTGGCAGCATTATACGGCCATGGTGGAGGCGGTACAATTTTCAAGCTCGTATCGCTTTGTGTGTTGATTGCACAATCGGAGGGTTTGCATTTTTGGCCTCCCCATTTCCACAGCTTCCTTCTCATATGTAGTTTTCATTAGTGCAACTATTGTTCCGGGCTAGGTTTTGCCGGGAATATGTCCGAACTTACATTGGCAGCATTATACGGCTATGGTGGAGGCGGTACAATTTTCAAGCTCGTATCGCTTTGTGTGTTGATTGCACAAACGGAGGGTTTGCGTTTTTGGCCTCCCCATTTCCACAGCTTCCTTCTCATATGTAGTTTGTATTAGTGCAACTATTGTTCCGGGCTAGGGTTTGCCGGGAACTTGCGCGAATTTCCATTGCCGGAATTGTACGGCGATGCAGGATGTGGAACAATTAGCAACCTTGTACCGCTTTGTGCGTTGATTGCACAATCGGAGGGTTTGCGTTTTTGGCCTCCCCATTTCCACAGCTTCCTTCTCATATGTAGTTTTCATTAGTGCAACTATTGTTCCGGGCTAGGTTTTGCCGGGAATATGCCCGAACTTACATTGGCAGCATTATACGGCTATGGTGGAGGCGGTACAATTTTCAAGCTCGTATCGCTTTGTGTGTTGATTGCACAAACGGAGGGTTTGCGTTTTTGGCCTCCCCATTTCTACAGCTTCCTTCTCATATGTAGTTTGTATTAGTGCAACTATTGTTCCGGGCTAGGTTTTGCCGGGAACTTGCGCGAATTTCCATTGCCGGCATTGTACGGCGATGCAGGATGTGGAACAATTAGCAACCTTGTACCGCTTTGTGCGTTGATTGCACAAACGGAGGGTTCGCTTTTTGGCCTACCGATTTCCACAGCTTCCTTCTCATATGTAGTTTGCATTAGTGCAACTATTGTTCCGGACTAGGGTTTGCCTGGAATTTAACCGAATTTCAATTGTCGGCATTATACGGCGATGGTGGAGGCGATACAATTTGCAAGCTCGTACCGCTTTGTGCGTTGATTGCACAAACGGAGGGTTTGGGTTTTTGGCATCCCCATTTCCACCGCTTCCTGCTCATACGTAGTTTGCATTAGGGCAACTATTGTTCCGGGCTAGGGTTTGCCGGGAATTTGCGCGAATTTCCATTGCCGGCATTATACGAAGATGCAGGATGCGGAAGAATTAGCAAGCTCGTACCGCTTTGTGCGTTGATTGCACGAACGGAGGGTTTGCGTTTTTGGCCTCCCGATTTCCATAGCTTCCTTCTCATATGTAATTTGCATTACTGTAACTATTGTTCTGGGCTAGGGTTTGCCGGTAATTTACGCGAATTTCCATTACCGGCAATATATGGCGATGAATGAGGCGGAACCATTAGCAACCTCGTACCGCATTGTGCGTTGATTGTACAAACGGAGGGTTTTCGTTTTTGGCCTCCCCATTTCCATAGCTTCCTCTCATATGTAGTTTGCATTAGTGCAACTATTGTTCCGGGCTAGGTTTTGCCGGGAATTTGCGCGAATTTCCATTGCCCGCATTATACGGCGATACAGGATGCGGAACAATTAGCAACCTTGTACCGCTTTGTGCGTTGATTGCACAAACGGAGGGTTTACGTTTTTGGCCTCCCCATTTCCACAGTTTCCTTCTCATATGTAGTTTGCATTAGTGCAACTATTGTTCTGGGCTAGGGTTTGCCGGGAATTTACGCGAATTTCCATTACCGCCAATATATGACGATGAATGAGGCGGAACCATTAGCAACCTCGTACCGCATTGTGCGTTGGTTGTACAAACGGAAGGTTTGCGTTTTTGGCCTCCCCACTTCCACAGCTTCTTGCTCATGTGTAGTTTGCTTTAGTGCAACAATTGTTCCGGGCTATGGTTTGCCGGGAATTTTCATTCCCGTCATTATACGGCGATAGTGGAGGCGGAACAATTTGCAAGCTCGTACCGCTTTGTGCGTTGATTGTACAAACGGAGGGTTTGCGTTTCTGGCCTCCCCATTCCCACAGCTTCTTGCTCATATGTAGTTTGCATTAGTATTCCGGGCTAGGATTTTCCGGTAATTTGTGCGAATTTCCATTGCCGGCATTATACGGCGACGCGGGAGGAGGAACCATTAGCAAGCTCGTACCGCTTTGTGGATTGATTGCACAAACGGAGGGTTTTGGGTTTTTAGCCTCCCCATTCCCCCAGCTTCTTGCTCATATGTAGTTTGCATTAGTGCAACTATTGCTCCGGTGTATGGTTTGCCGGGAATTTGTGCGAATTTCCATTCACGGCATTATACGGCGATGGTTGGGGCGGAACAATTTACAAACGGGATCGTCTAAGTTCACATAGCTCTATGAGGTTACATCATAAAACCTCACATGGGAGTCCCCGTGCCCACAGCATAATCGCGATAAATATCCCTCTTTCTACGTAATTTAACTTACTAGAATTGAACTAGTATGCATTCAGAGAGTATGCAGCATATCAAGGTAAAAGAGACCAAGTAAGCATAACATCAGTAAGATAATGTAGTCAGGATGAAGGTATATATTCGTGGCAGTTGTTGAGGGGGGAAATCGACTGTACATTACTGAGCTAGTCTCCATAAAACATGCATATAAGACTGAGTACAGCATACTTGGTAAAGATGATCATGTGAGAGTACAGTCAGTCCATGAGGGCAGTGCATGAAAGCATGTACATGCATGGTAACTTCTTGTCACACACAAGTCAATCAAGGTTTCAAGTGTTTGTGTGCATAATTTGTTAGTACCATGGCAAACCTACTGTGTACAGTTAGCTGTGTGCATTGTGAGCTTGCACTCAAACTATCCATGAAATTTCTACCTTCTCCACTGACTACTTACTTATGTTGCTTACTTGATTCTATTTACACTTGATATGCTAAATTATCACTCAATGATACTGTCTGTGTCACTGCATACACAGCCAGCCTCACACTACAAGCCCAAGACCGTGTCACACAAGTATACCAATCATTACTTTAGCAAACTTCTATGTTTGAAATCAGCCTTGTTTCCAAGTTCCCACCCAGCTTTCTGTCGGCACTGCAAGTGATGGAAAGTGAAGTAAGGAAGGCCTGGAAATGAGGCTATGATCAACTTGTGTATACACTCCCCTCCCTTCACCAACAAAACGACTACACAAATGCACACAAGTTCTAATACCACTATCAGATCACCAAGAAATAGACTAGGGGAAGCTTCTCCCCTGCCCCTGAGCCCTGGAGGAGTACTAGGAAATGGCTTTTGTTAAAAAAAAAACCACCTAAAAAATTGAAAGTGCAGCTATAGGTGTGATTTTACCCCTCAGATTGCATCGCAAATGATCTCAGAGCACCTGAAAACCAAATTTTTGTTGAGGAGCATGCCAGATGCCTGACACTTGAAGTGAGAGTTGGAACATACACACAGGATGCTTGTCTCAAACATAGGATGTCTCCTTTTTCTCCAAGTGGGTTGCTAGAGGAAGGTCTGTTGTGTGCAGTCTGTCTCCTCATGTTTTGAGAAGGGAGGGTTCTACCGTATAGCGGGAAATTTTCGCTGGTGCAAATTTTCGCGGAAAAGCGTCCAGGCTCTTCAGAAGAAATTTTCGCGGTTTTTATTTCGCGGAACGCGGGACACTCTGACCACACCCCTACCGGTTGATGCGACATCTTCGGAGCGTCTCTTACGGTTTTGTTGGTATTTTGTACAGTAGGAGGCTGATTCTTCTTTACAGCAACCATTTAGAGGGCAAACAGACTGTAGAGAACCATCATGTTCACATCGGTACTCGACGTACGCACGTAATGACGTCATCAATTTCCATCTTTTCGCGGCTAACCCTACCATTTCTCTCAGAGCATCAACCCTCCTCCTAATTTACATTTTAGTTGATGTAATTCGTGAAACAAGACTTGTTGTGTATGCTAGTGATATAATGGTCGTCATGGGACCAGCTTTTTTTTTGCTGTTTCAGACAGGTGGTTCCTTTACACAGGTCATTTTGCACATAATTAGTACAACTGGGACCAGGAGTAGTGGCCGCAACAAACAAGAGGTGGCTGTTTTTAATATCCAGTGACCACTATAGACAGGTTTCACTCTAGTGACAATACATTGAGTGAGAATGCAGCATATCAACCAGTAAGCGGTAGAATATGTCAATGGAGAAGGTACACATTCTACGACGAGTTTGAGTGCAGCACAGTTAGCTTGCAGTACATGCCGATATTAAATGCACACTATCATTGCTCACTTTGGCCTGGGCTTGCTATGGAATGATGCACACAGTGATCAAAAAGTAATTCATGTGGACTAGTAAACCTTTTACAAGCCTTTGCTGCCCAATACAGCACAAACTTAGGTGGTATGCTGCATACTCTCTGAATGCATGCTAGTTCGTAAGTTAAATTACGTAGAAAGAGGGTTATCGCGATTATGCGGTGGGCACAGGGAACTCCCATGTGAGGTTTTATGATGTAACCTCATAGAGCTATGTGAACTTAGACGATCCCGTTCGCGCAGCTAAGTTCATATGCGATGCGGAACTTAGTCTGAAATCACTAGCCTCGTTCCCCAGGCCCCGTCCAGCTTTCCATCGTTCGCAGTATACGTACTGCCAGCTGGGCGGGAGCCTCGGAACAAGGCTACTCATTCAGCACTCCATGTGAATCAGAATCCTGCTTGCCGATAATCACAGCTAAGAAGAGATTTTGGGCCAAGCTTTTTTTTTTTTTTTTTTTTTGTTGCGGGGGCATGCCTTTCATATCAGGGCCGTAGGAGCAGGTCCGGCAGGTCCGGCAGCCGCCGGACCAATCTTAGCGCCCCAAACCTCCGTGTAGCACAAAACGTGAGTGTGGCTGAAGCGCTGCAGCAAAGACTTCAGTCGCGATGTCCATACGCGCGCAACATGGCGCGAGTCGCAGTTTCAACCGACTAAAGCGTTAAACTTTCCAAAGCGACAGTTTGGTACAAAGGGCGAGGAGACGAGTTTCCGGGCTGAATGGTGCGAGTCAGACACGTTCAGCTGGCTGCACTATGATGTCAAAACAGACGCTGCATTCTGCTACCTCTGAATGCGCTGTGAGGCTGAGAAAAAGTTCTTAGCGAGTACGAAGGGAGACCCAGCGTTTATCTCCAAAGGTTTTGCATACTGGAAAGAGGGCCCTAAAGCGTTCGAGAAACATCAAGGAAGTGATTGTCACCGTGAGGCCGTAGACGATTTGATTGTTCTCCCTCGGTGCACGAAGGATGTTTGTGAGCTGCAGAGTCAATTGCATGCAATTGCCATTATTACTATGAGAGTGGAGTCACTGAATGCGCAAATGTTAAGGCTTCGAGCACTTTCTATGTTTAGCAGCCGGTTGGGCAGCTCTTGCTCTTTCTCCCCAACACTGCACCAGAAGCGATCTTAGAGTGTCTGAAATCCAAAATTTTCCTGGGGGGGCATGCCCCCAGATCCCCCTAGTGGCAACAGTTTATCGCCTGACCAACCGAATATAGCTTCCTACGGGCCTGCATATGTAGTTACCACGCGCACTAAGTTACGCGCAACCTGCGGTCACTATATAACTCCTAGCGAGTACGTGCATGTAGCAACTATTGAAATTCTGTTTGCCAAGAATTGCAGAACATATGAGATTTGAGGCTAAACATGGCCTCAGAAGCACTCTCTTAGCGTCTAATTTAACAAATTTTCCTGGGGAACCATGCCCCCAGACCTCCCGTGCGGTATGTAAACTTTGGCCACACCACCTTCAAATAGCTTGCTACGGCCCTGCTTAGCCACTAGTCTTCGCCGGATCTCAGTTAGAAGCGGGCTCTGATCACACCTGCAAACCTTCGCTGTCTTGCCTCGAAAGTCAAACCCGACCAAACAAATACGATCCGATCTGGCTTGCAAGATTCAGTGCGCACCGGGGCAACTCGAACTTGAACTCGAAGTTTATCCATCCTTCTATAGGTGCTGCAGCTAAGCAGCTATATACCAGATATCATATTGTTAGTGCAGGTACGTATGTAAGAGACCTAGGGTTGTCAACCTAATCATCTACATGGGAATTTCTGTCAGTTATGAGGATTCTACAGTGAGCGTACATCCTATACGTTAGTCTCGTTCCCAGACCCTCAGTACTGCATGGGAGTCCTGCTGAGAGTCTGGGAATGAGACTAACCATACATTTACACGGGTCACTATTATAAATGTTTCAAGAGTAATGAATGAGACAAATTAGTATTCAAACTAAATGGTTTAATAAAAACAACAACACAAAGTATAGAGCATAAAAATATAGACAGACTCACAATGACTGTATTTTAGTTGCACAATATAAATAGCTGGATATTGTGTTGATGTTGCTCAGATGTGAAGGCTATTATATGTAACTACAGCTGGTTAATCTTCGCAAAAAATGTCTTTTGGTGTCCTAGCTTCTTCATGCCCAGTTCTTTGAGGTCATCTTTCGAGAGGTCCTTGAGATGCTCCCCCATGATCTCGTTGTCCTCAAACATGGGGACATGCTCCTCCAGCCCACTGTCTCTCAGCCAGTCGCACACGTCAGCAACTTCCCACTCGGTAAACGGTTTTTGCTTGAATGGTACATCTTGTTTCTTGGTTTCCTAAGTGGGACAGTGTTGATAGTTTAGTAGCATAAATTCAAACGCTACAAGTACAGTAAAAAGTCATTTATCCAAACATGCTGGGACCAAGATAACTGAAACAATACTATTTGTATACAATGCAGAAAACTTTCCATTTAATGGACAGCAAAATATATATGAATATCATTATTTTGGGTATTCAGATAAGTGAAGATTCAGATAACTGATAAGTAACTTCTACTGTATACCAAAACTGAGCCTGCATAACTGCTCATATTAGCATAATATTAAGCTTTTCACATGCAGGTGTCAACTGCATGTAGAGAACATTGAGTAAGATGATTGGTACAAGAATGATGGCTAATGAAGCATGATAAAAAGATTATATATGCTCATGCATCCATGTATTCATACAAGATACGATAAGACAAAGATTCCCTGTACATGTCATGCATGCGTGAATCATTGTCACTAAAGTTTCATGAATTTCCATTGTCTCTTGCCATCACTTGTACTGATAAACTAGTTTTGTTATGATTATCTGAAGCAAGAGTGCATAATAAAAATGACGTCATTATGCGCTCCTGTCTGAAGGCAGTGACTGTGTACAGTGTCCTTATATAGTTCATACTAAGTCTTAGTTCCCATTACACACGTAAACAAAGCCTTACCACCAGAATTTCTTCCTTTAATGGAGTAGACACTTCCGGAGCCACATGCACAGCACTGTGAAAGAATCAGGACATACTTATACGCTTCATCCCTCTAACAAAAATGACTGATCAGTAGATAGCCATACTTCTTGCAAAATGCTATATACTCCTAGTTCTATGCAACCTCTGTGACATAGTTATCATTCTAACCTGACTGGGTTGTCTACTTGTTTCCGAGCTATCATCGGTGAGATGTCAACGAGAGGGGGTGGGGGACGAGGAGGGGGCTGCTCGGATAAGACTGGGGACTTGTACGATGCATGAACTGGAAGCTGAAGGTTATCTACTAACTGCTTATTGAGTTCCTGAGGTTTGGAGGATGGTGTGGGAGCCAATTCTACTGAATTTGGGGAAGAGGGGGTAATAGCAGCAGGTGGAGTTGCAGAAGCTTGGGCTGTTTCTTGGATATCGTCCATGTCCAGTGGAGGTGGAGGTTCACTTGGAAGAGGTGGAGGAACCTCTGCGTCTTGTAAGTCAGTGGGAAGCTTTACTTCATTTTCTCCCGTCACTAACTCATCTCGTGGTATTAAGTTTTCTGTATCAAGAATTGGAGGTGGGATTGGTGATGACTCGAAAGTTTCTGTCTGTCTAGATTGACTAGTAGAGCTTAGAGGACTTGGATTGGGACTTGGAGTTGTATTGGGTCTGGATTCTGTGGCAAACTGAGGAGGGGTGACCATTGCTGGAAACTGGAAGATGGTGAAGTGAGATGGGGGTACTTTGGGTGGGGACGTATCTGGAAGGGGTGGTGGAAGTGGTGAAGGTTGAACTGGAGAAATGTTATCCTCCTGCAGTGGTGGGGGCAAAATAATGTCGTCAGTACTGCTCTCACCCACCTCGGCTCCTTCTACAGTGAAAGCAGCTGGTGGTGGAAGGTCAGCAATGAGAAAGTTGCCACTGTCAGTTGGGGACAAAGGAGGTGGTAGGTCTGCTGGTGGTAGATCTGCTGGTGATAGATCTGCTGCTAATTCTTCCATGCATTCAGCTAATTCTTCGATACCTTCCGCTATTTCGTCAATGCTTTCAGCTATAGATCCTTGAGGTGCACTCTCAGGCTGTGTACTACCATTATATAATGACATACCCTTTTTACTTTTCTGAGGTAAAGCTTCATTGGATTTAGAATGAATCTCAGCATTTGAATTTTCAATTTCAGTTACATTGGAGTTAACTTCCCCAGTTGGATTTTGCCTTGTCTCTTGGTTGCCAGTAGTGGATGCTTTTTCTGCTCTAGATTCTGTTCTTTTTGCTTTCAGAACTAATGGAGACACTCTTCCAGATGTGGTAGCAGGTTTTAGAATTGACTTCCAATTAACATTGCCATCTTCCCCTCTACCGACTTCTGTTTCACTGTCTTCTCCTTTAAGAACTTTACGCTCACCTTTCGGGGTTTGCTTCAGCTTGATGCTCCAGGGGAAAGATGTTTCATTTTCGTCTGACAAGGTTTGGGGGGATGGAAGCTGGAAACCCATGTCTGTGTTTGCTTTACGAAGCGGTTTAGGTTTGAGCAATGGTGGGGTGACTTTAGCATCTTTCTGAAGCTCCACGGCATTTGCCTTGGGCCGAATACCAGCAGGTGATGACTTGGGTGACTCAAATTCATCACTGCTATCATTGCGAGTGTTAATGTTCAATAAGTCAATCTTTTGTGACAAAGCTTGAGCGATTGAATTGCCATGAAGTGGTGATAATGGTTCTCCATTTTTTGAAACTTCAGTAAGTCGAGGCTGGTTGAGGGTAAGCCGAGTATTACGATCCTCACTTGCCTGTCTGATTTGAGATGCCAAATTAGTCAGAAATCCTCCAGTTGGTGATAGTTGAGTCTTTGCCACCTGAGTGTCGGGGGCAGCAGTAGAACTCGTAGGTGTACTGTTTTCTTCTTCCACATTGGTGGGCAAGGTTTGAGATGTTGAACGTCCAGAAAGCTCAAGGTTTGAGTTCCGCATCTTTTCCTTACCTTTTCTGAGAGCTCGGGCAAATTCAGACTCCTCTTCCTCTTCTTCAGGGTCACTCGCAACAGTACCTACACTTGTGCTTGACACTTTTGGGTAGTCCCTAGGAGGGAGTCTTGGAAGTGTGGCACTTTTCTGATGGAGCTTCATTAACTGTGCATTCCTCCCTTTTTCAGGAGCTGGTTGATTCAAACGCTTGTCTTTCGGTGACGGGATAGGGTAAGACTTGACTGTCGTAGACCCACCGACAGGGAGCGGCAGTGTAGGAGGAACATGATACAAGAAGGCGTATTTATCGGTTTGTATTGGTGATTCTTCCTCTTGAGATTGGGATGAATCCCATCCGCTCCTATCAATTCGTGCTAAAACAGGAGACTCCCTAAATCGCCGGCTTCCACCTCCAATCACTGTCTCCTTCAAGTCTGGTGTACTTTCATGTATTTCATCCAGACTGTGAGAGCTTCCGGACTGGTGGTTCACAGGAGCCTTCGGACACTCAAATCGTCTAAGCTGCTCTGGAGTGGAAACAGGTGTCAGTTGTTCCTTGATCGCTGTGCTGATGCTCTTTTGCTTTGTCAGTGGTGATATAATCTTCAGAGTCAAGGTCTGGCCTGCTTTCCTCACAATATTCACCACTTCATCATGAGTGCTGTACGTCACATTGTGGTTGTTCACCTTCAGGATTAGAGCATAGAAAGGACTGACCATCAACTATGGAAACACATATGTGGCCATCCAGAATAGAAAGTGAATATTGCACATGCACATCACCACGTTTGTATCATTGAACTCTATGAAGGGCTGGGCTCATACAGGCTTCATAGATGTATGCATATTCATGTGCGAAAGTCCCGTGTAGATTATTCTGTCATGTATTTCAATCGCATTGCCTCATTTGAAGCACTGTACTGCTGAACTTCTGTTAAGGGCAGGGCTCAGTGAATACATGATGAATCTATGAAGTGCGTATGATTGAGCCCCATTCAGCAATACGGCACTTTGAACATGGCGATGCAATCGAAATACGTGATGGATTAATCTTAGATTTCTACACGGAACTGTCACATGTGTCTACAAAGCTCATGTGAGCCCTAAAGTTTTGCAGTACAGCACTTTGAACGCAGTGGTGCAATTGAAATACATGCATGCAATGAATAATCTTTGATTTGTACATGTTTGTTATACAAAACTTCATGCACAAGTGCAAGTTTATGATGCTTGTACCTCAATAATAAAGTCTCCTGTTCGCAATCCTGCCAAAGCGGCGGCTCCTCCTTCCTCCACACTGCCAACATACTGAAGTGCTGGCACCTGAGGGGATGGGTGGAACTTCATTGCCTTTGTGGCTAAAAAAGAGGGAAAAAACATGATGTGAGTGAAGATGTCAGAAATTTAATAAAAGACCAATCTGACTGGTAATATTTATTCATCTTTGCTTATCAGGATGATCATTGTTATGTACTTAAATTTTCATATAGTTCTATTTTACTACATGTGTAGTATACCATGATTCAATTTGTGGCTTGACTTTCACACTACACGAGTGGCTATGCATTATGTTCTGATATGAGCAGGACGAGCTGGGGATTATATCCACCTGCTGCAGATTCAATTCACCATTTTCTTTCACTTGGGATGTGGGTATATTGCTTGAAAGCATGTATACTGATATGTCATTACAGAATCATTAGATCTGCCCACCTTTCACTCCCCTCATTGCAAATCCATATCCTTTGCTTCCACGAGTTACCACAACCTCCTTGATGTTAGATTGTCTAGGCAGTAAAGACAACGAAATAAATTGCTGAACGGAGTCTAACAACAAAACGGTATGGAGTGTAATTTTCACATTTTGCCACTTGTGAACAAGAATCTTTATCAATACATCTGCAAACAACCTTGCTACTTAGCAACCACAATTGAGTGTTACAGTATGTTGTATCATGCATGTACCTCTTGCTGCTATTTGAAGATGGAATGAAGTCTCTTGCTATGCTGTTCACCTCCCTCTGAGGTTCCAGGCCATTGAAGGCTTCCACGTTTGTAGCGGTAGTTACAGCTATGTAATTTGAAAGAACAGTAAGTAAAGCAGTTGTCCATTGATATTGAAACAGCTATTCCACAATAGTTTGCTCCATGATTGCAGAGAGCTTGAACAAGCTCCACATTAGTGTGAGCTAGCTATGTAAATTCTGTGTCAATGTCAATGCATGGTCAAGATCATTTGCACTATACACAGCAGTTATTGCATAGAATGATTGCAGACAGGGAAGAATATTAGCAATTAGTTTGAATGTTTCACTCACCCTGTCTGTACTCTTCCTCCAGTTGCCTCTCTCCACTTTCCGTGATGGCTAGTGCAGGAAACCATCCCTGGTTAACACCAACTTTACCCTCCCAGTAACCACCTTTCCCAATGTACAAAACTGCAAGAGAGAGAGCGAGGATGGAAGAACTTAAAATATGTTCCTGAATAGCTGGTTAATTAATGAAACTCAAGGTATACCGTATGACATAACTAGTAACTGATACCATGTAGCTATTGGAAAATTTGAATTTAGAAAAGTAGATAATTTTGGCAACAGAAAAAGAAACTGTTCAATCCACTATTAGTGATGGTACATCTGGTTTCAAGGATAGGACTAGTACAAGTGAACGCTAAATCTAGCTTAACATGTGCTAACGTTAAATCTAGCTCAACATGGACTGAATCACCAAGTTAAACAATTGCCAATATGTCTCAGTATACAGGACCAGCTACTGCCAAAGAATATGCCAGAATGATAATAAATCAGTATACCCTAGCCTGATCGCAGGGAAATATGCCAGAATGATAATAAATCAGTATACCCTAGCCTACACTCCAAATAAAGCCCAACCTTCCACTTGCATGCCCTTCCTGAGAGCAAGATCTCCTAGTTGTTGTGGCTCCACATTCTGTATAGCGTGGTACCTCCCGGGACCAGCCCGGTAGAGCCTTTCTCGTTGCTGCTGGAAGACTACTTTGGGAGGAGGTTGCTGCACCACTGGAGTGGTTTGATATGGAGTACCTGTGTGTGTGTGTGTGTGTGTGTGTGTGTGTTGTGTGTGTGTGTGTGTGTGTGTGTGTGTGTGTGTGTGTGTGTGTGTGTGTGTGTGTGTGTGTGTGTGTGTGTGTGTGTGTGTGTGTGTGTGTGTGTGTGTGTGTGTGCGTGCGTGCGTGCATGCGTGCATGCATGCACGACAGATGGTGAAATGAACATTGGCAAACAGAATTTCAGGACATCAAGTGGCCAGCTACCAGGTAAAATTATAACTAGTTGCATAGCTGAAGGTGACTGTTCCATGCACCGAGAGCCGGGGTATCTTCCATTTTTATGCCAGCTAGGCTCTTCTCTTTTTCTATGTTTTTGTCCACATAAATAATTTACATTGGTGGAAATACTTTGTACATTTTTATCACTGCATGTGCAAGTGACAAAAGGCAGTGGTGGAAGGCATCCAGTTGATGTAGAAACCTTGTATATCAACTTGGGACAGCAGACAATCTTCAAAAGCAAGGCAGATCCTGGTCAAGCTTTGCAGGAAAACTGCTTGGTTGAGGCCCCTTTGGCAAGAAAAAGCAGTTGTATCTTTACATTGCGTAGCTAGGTCATCCTCTTCTTCTCTTTTTCCCATACTCTAATTAATAATACAAAAATACCTGGAAACAAGGGTAAATGTGGTGATGTGGACTTTGAACCTTTAAGTATGGTGCATGCGAGCTATATATGTCACATGCGCATGCAGCCTGTAGCTACCTGCAGACTCGTGAGAGCTACAACTCTCTGTATCCAAATTGTCTTGCATACGAGAAGAGGAGGCGTGGCTGGATGCACTGCTTGGTCGACCTGTGTGTGTGTGTGTGCATGTGTGTGTACACATGTTGTGCACTTATGATGTTACATGGTGTGTTGTATTATATTTTATGTACTAGTAACATGGAATTGGATTTGTATGCATGTTGGAGAGTGTGCCACATGTCACAGTATGAACATACAACCCTCATGTGCGCATGGTATTATATAATAGAAAAAATGTAGGACATTGTGGGCAAGCCTGAGCATATATATAGGCCTCCTTCTGCTTAGCTATCTCAGCTGCCCTCTTCATTAGTCCAACCACCTGCCCTGCAGTCTGTGCACAATCTGTGGAATTTCTGTGTTTCTTTCCACCTTTGGTACTCCATCTTTCTTGCTGGCGTGTTTCACTAGTAGTCTAACATTGGCTTGTCTAATGTCAGCTTCTTGCCTAATTAGCTCTTGATGTCATCTACCAAGTTATTTTCTGGTGTTCACTGTCCAGTAGCATATATACTTACTTATATTTGATCATATGTAACAGTCCCGTGTAGAAATCGAAGATTATTCCATCGTATATTTCGATCAACTTCTGTTAAGGGCGGGGCTCATACACACTTCATAGACTCATTAGATATTCATGTATCTACGAAGCATGTATGAGCCCTGCCCTTAACAGAAGTTCAGCGATACGGCACTTCAAACACAGTGATGTGATCGAAATACGCGACGGAATAATGTTTGATTTCTAGACGGGACTGCCACATATGATATAACTCATACATATACATGTATCAATATCTCATTAATCACTAAATTAGAACCATGCACACTACGTACAGTATGACAACCATTGTCATACTGTTCTAATTTAGTGATTAACCAGAAAGAAAAGTTGACAGCCAACATGCCCGTGTGGGGCTTGCTCAGGCTTGCCCCACTCACACTCACTTTATTATGCACAAGACTTACCTGGGATACTTCCCTTCCTCTTCATAGATGCCACTCCCTGTGCAAACAAGATGGTCCCATCCTCCCCCTCCTGGTAGCTCTCCTCCCAATCCTCCGTCAATGTCCCCACAAGGACTTCCACTGGTGGGCTGACTGGGCACACCTCAAAACGCTTCTTCTCAACAAATAACTTTGGGTCAAACCGGCGTGCGTTGGCATTGTACACCGGAGCCTCCAGTATTGGCTCTGTGGAGGAGGAGAAGGAAGTGTGTGTGTGTGTGTGTGTGTGTGTGTGTGTGTGTGTGTGTGCATGCATGTGTGCATGTGTGTGCATGTGCGTGTGTGTGTGTGCATGCGTGTGTGTGTGTGTGTGTGTGTGTGTGTGTGTGTGTGTGTGTGTGTGTGTGTGTGTGTGTGTGTGTGTGTGTGAGCGTGTACCTCCAAATTGCACATCATTAAGAAGGTGCACACATGCAAAACACTTGCCCTCACTCCCAGGCCTGTTTTTTGAACAGCCTGAATGATGCAAGCCCTGGGAATGATGCAAGCCCTGGGAATGATGCATGCTAGACAGTTGGTTTACCAATCTGATCTGCGGAGAAGCTGCTGATATTTGTTGCTAGAGTATGGTGACCACACAGGATAGCAACCTGCAGTGAGGTATGATTAATGCACGACGTAACTCACGTTAGATATTAAACGCTGAATTTCCACTTCTACTGGGATTTAGCACTTCATACTCGACTAAAAGGCACTTTCAGTCATTTTGTGCATATTCAGAACCCTAACCACACCCACTCATTAGCAACCTTTCAATAGTCTAAGGTTTTGATCCATGAATGCCTATCCTGACCTGCCAGAAAGGGAACCCCTACAACTGAACGGAGCATTTTCTAAGCCTGTTTGACTGTACATGTAGTCATGGTACATTGCACGTTTGTATTAAGTTATATATACAGAAGAGGGAGGGTATTAACACAATGTAATTCCCTCCGCTCCCCCTCACTTCCTCCTTCTCCCTGGGAAATACTGTATACTTGCAGTGCTGACCTGGCTGGGAGACTGGTTGGAGAAGTTCAGTTTCATCTTGTCTGCTCCCCTCTTCAGTAGCAGCATGGCACACCGTATCTGCACAGTAAGACAGATTTTGATAGTTGTACATAGTGGCTTAGCTACTGACCTTCAAGCACACATACTGTATACACCTACACACACACACACACACACACACACATGCACACACACACATACCACACACACACACACGCACACACATACACGCATGCACACACACACATACCACACACACACACGCACGCACGCATGCACACACACGCGCACACGCACACACACGCACACGCACACACATACGCACGCATGCATGCACGCGCACACACACACGCACGCGCGCACACACATACGCACGCATGCACACACGTGCACACACACGCACACACACACACGCACACACATACGCACGCATGCACACACGTGCACACGCACACACACACACGCACGCATGCACACACGTGCACATGCACACACACACACATGCACACACACATGCACACACACACACATGCACACACACATGCACACACACACACACACACACACACACACACACACAAACCTGTCCATGGGAAGCTGTGACATGGAGTGGAGTATTTCCAACCAGGTTTTGAGCATTAATGTCAGCTTTGTAGCGAATGAAGAGATTGGCATGGTTGAGGTGCCCATACTTGCTTGTCTGAGCCGTGCAAGAGAAAGATAAGCAGTCATGTTGATCAGTGAGAGAATTACAGGAAGAAAGTAACTAAATTTTTGACATTCACATATGATTGAAAAATAAAAGGGGAGAGGGGAAATTCACGTATAGCATCACCCAGATCACCAGCTACACTCCATGTGGATGCGAAACAGATCAGACTTATGGCTACTAAGAAAGACTGAAGACGGAGCACTTTTGGCCCAAAATGGTCTCAGAAGTGATTTCAGAACATCTGAAGTGAAATAATTGGGGCGAGTCTGAGTGAGCCCCACACTAGCGGGACTGCGTTGCAGAAGTGTGTTTGTAACGTTCGTACGTACTTGCTTGCTTGCGGCCATATACCATAAATTTTAAAGGCACATTTAAATATTTCCTGAAAATTGAACATCCTCGTGCACTTAGTAGGTAGCCTCAATGGTGAAGGGCAATGCTGAGTGCAGTGTTGGCAACCGTAGTGGAGACGGCTCAAGTTTAAGCACGCATAGCACCCTTACTTCTTGTTTGTCACAGCAGCTACGGACCGACCATCAACGGCAGGCTGCTCGCAGACCGTACAAAAATATACAAGCCAGGTTGAGATCGCTTCAGGTAAGGGTCGTGCATAAACGGCACTCATAAATGCTAGCGATTCAGCTCATCATTTCAGCGTGAAGCTTAGTCTGTTCATGTGCATGTAGCCATAGTAGCTGCTTGCTCAGGCTCGCCCCCACAATGTTCTACATTTTCTAGTTAGAAGTGGGACACTATACACTACTAGACAAATTCCATGAAAATTGAATGAAAAGTCAGGTGGTATTCATGTAACTTTCAAGTAATATAACATAGCATATTCATATGTCATGAAAACCACAGACCTATGAAACGTTAACGTTTCATATTATGTCTATCATATGAACTTCATGTAAAATGTCATGAAATATTTTAGCTATGAAATTGCCATGAAGTATGTCCGGAGGGAAGATGGGAGAGGGGAGTCATTCCCTGGGGCCTCCATAAGATTATGTGCTTATATTCAATGGTGTCAAGATGACATTTGTGACAGTCCTGCGTAGAAATTGAAGATTATTCCATCACGTGTTTCATTTGCATTGCTGCATTCGAAGTGCCGTATCACTGAACTTTTGTTAAGGACGGGGCTCATATGCATTTCGTACACTCATTAGATGGTATGAAGCGTGTATGAGTCCCACCCTTAAGGGCAATATGGTGTTTCGAACGCAGCGTAATTGAAGTACATGATGGAGTAATCTACACGGGACTGTCACATTTTGCATTAAGTCTTCACACCTGATGCAGCTCTGTCCACCCGCCCTGGTCTTTGATGCCCGTCTCAGCTCGGTGTCTCAGGAGAGCCTCGCATGCTCCTGTGTCATCTCCCATGATGGCTGTGTGGTAGAGGGGAGTCAACCCCTTGGCATCTCGATAGTTTGGGGAGGCACCCAGGGAGAGAAGTATCTAAGTGTGTAGAGAAAAGGAGACGGATGTAGAGGAAATTTGAAGAATGCAAGGGGGGAAAACTAGCCTTGTACCCTGGCTCAGTTCCTCTTATCACGCACAGGAAAGAGCGTTGACAAGGGGGTGGAGGAGGGGGAGATGGTGGAGAGCATAGGAGAGTGGAAGATGGGGGATATACCATAAAGAACATGGGAGGGGACGGGTGAGATACATGGTGGAGAATGCAGTGGGGAAGGGTAGGAGAGGAAGGTGGTGCAGAATGCAGTGGGGAGGGGGGATGAAGTATATGCACTATAGTTATAGGGTAGTTTGACACATTGTATCATATGAGAGTGGAAAGAGAGTGGAAAGAGTCTGGACTGAAACTATGGTTTGGTCTCCCTCAGCTGTGGACCTCCTCCTCACCCCCTACAGTTTCCACTACTATATGTTCTAAACAGGAAGCAAGGTGTCTTGGGTAATGTATGTAGACTGGGTCTGGTGACCTTAGCAACAAGCCTTACAAGCAAGCCCCAACAGAACAAAAAGGCAAGAAGTATCTACTCCATGTCACTTCAAAAGCTACCACAGTCATGCAAACAGCTGATGTTGCCTTTTTGATTATGATCAGTGGTGGTGTTAGGGAGTTTCCGACTCAGTTCATTCCCAAGGCCACATACATTTGTCTCTGTGTACACTCAGCATATTTTGTGACTAACTTCTGCATTTCATACTGTATAAAACTGTAGAAACGTTGCACAAAACCACTAAAACATACTCCATGTCAAAGAGTACAGCATGTGATCATACACATCTTTTAGCTTTGCAAAAGACCAGGAAACAAGGTTTGGAAAACATGCCAGAATTGTTGAAATTTCACCCATAAATTTATCATATGAGAGTGGAAAGAGTCTGGACTGAAACTGGTCTCCCTCAACTGTGGACCTCCTCCTCATTGCCTACACTTTCCACTTCCTTGGGACCCACTATAAGTTCTAAATAGGTAGCAAGGTGTCTTGGGTAATGCATGTAGACTGGGTCTGGTGACCTTAGCAACAAGCCTAGTACAAGGAAGCCCCAACAGAATAAAATGTATCTACTCCCAAGTGTCACATGTGTCTTTAACCACTTCATATTGTTCAAAAGCTGATGTTGCCTTTTTGATTATGATCAGTGGTGGTTTTAGGGAGTTTCCAACTCAGTTCACTCCCAAGGCCACATGCAACATTTGTCTCTGCGTACACTCAGCATATTTCGCAACTAACTTGTGCATTTCATACGTACTGTATAACGAAACCACTAAAACTACTCCATGTCAAAGAGTACAGCATGTGAACATACACATCTTTTCGCTTTGCAAAAAACCAAGCAAAACATGCCAAACATGCCAGAATTGTTGAAATTTCACCCCAGAATGGCTACTTTTTCATCAATTTTTCAGGGGAGGCTTCCCTGGCTCCCTGACTGTATTGGACCTTGTACCTTAACTGCCTGGGAATTGCCTCCAATGGCAGCCCTGTGCAGGGGCGTGAGACCATCCTTCCCGCGGAAGTCGATATGTGCTCCGCCAGACAGCAGAGGCATGATGCACTGCACATGGCTGTGGCGACCGCACACCAAACCAAGTGGGGTATCTGTGAAATGGAGGAGGAAAGAAGAGGGGGAGAATAAGAGTGATAGTATGTGAATGGTTAACGCATAGGGAGGAGTCGGAGTCGGATGAAGAAGCCAACAAGTCGAGGAGTCTGTAGGCAAAAGTAAGTAAAGGGAAGAGCTGACAAGAGTGACAGCATAAGATGAAGAGTCTATGGGCATAGAACGGTGGAAGGAAATTGTATATCAATCTTGTAAGTTGGTGACATAGACATCACTTTCCATTTATGGATACTAGCATTTTGTTGTCATGGCAACAAATGTTGCAGCTAAGCAGCAAATTTGACAACCAACTACAGCAGTATGCAACTGCAATAAAAATAAAACTGTATAGCATTTTTGATTATGGGATTTGTCGGGATTCAAGGGATCGACACAGGACATGCAGCTCTTAAGGACGAGCAACTAATCACAAAGGTAAATGTCCGTCAAACCCATAGATATAGGTAGCACAGATACCTCACTAGTCTCCGGTACAACTCACTTCCATCCTCTGTGGCAAAGTTAGGGTCTAGCCCTTGCTCCAGCACCTTCTCTATCTTCTTCACTGACCCAGCAACAATGTGTTCCACCAGCTTGCGCTGGTTGGCCTAGTGCGAAGAGGAGAAGAGGCCGGAGATAAGGAGAGGGAGAAGGGGGAAAGGAGGGGTGGGGATGGGTGGGGATGGAACAATGTGGAAAGAGACAGGTGAGTGAGCATATGATCTGCAGGTCACATTCCAAAACACTGTTAAAATTGATGTCACAAAAAAATGACGCTGTCATTCGGAACGTTTTCTCATACATGCATTCGCAGCAAAGCTCCACTACAAATTAAAAGGCTTCTAGAATCGGAGTATCAAAAGGATTCTTTTGCAAAGCAGAGGGCTTCTTCCGAAGGGAAGACCTGGAAGACCTCATTCGTACACACATACTCTTCTGAGAATAAAATGAAAATGAAGAGAAGGCAATGACGACTGGAGCATTCAGTCGAAACATCTGCAAGTTATTTTCCGAGCTCAAGTTGGTAACAGATAATCTTCAATCTTTTCATTTATGCAGAAACCAACTGAGAAGCCACTGAAAATAAAATGAAAACCTTTGCGGGACTTCATTTAAGCTTCGCTTATGTATTGTGAAGCTGCATTTGTGGTGTAGCCACAGAAATAATTTCCAAATTGCAGCATCATTTACCACATATTTTTCACAGTGCAGGACCGGCCACTAAACTGCCCCTTACATTGTGCCAGTTGGTTACCGTAAACCCACCCCCTCTGTACGTGTACCCACCCACTATGGTGTTGCCCTTAGCTATGGCTTTCTCTATGAGGGAGAACACTCCTCAATGGTGTGCATACATGTGCTGTGTACCCACCCACCTTTGTATTGGCCTTAGCTATGGCTTTCTCTGTGAGGGAGACTTGCTGGGAGTAGTCGCGCTGCTTGTACCTCATCTAGGTGTGTGTGTGTGTGTGTGTGTGGTGTGGGTGTGTGGGTGTGGGGGGGGGCATGAACAGTGTGTGCATGCATATTTGTTGGATGTTGCTTAGCAACCAAATCTTTGAACTTGAATAACACAAAGTGGAATGGATGGAGGTGATAATGGGTGTTGCAGTTGGGCAACATCCAACAAATACATGTAAGTTACATTCCCCAGGCAAAAGAGGCTCATGCTGTTCCGGAATGTAACTATTATTTGTATGTGAGGATGTGCGTGCATGTGTGCATGTGTGCATATGTTTGTGAAATCATACACAATACATACTGCACATGTCAGAGATGGCCAGTGTTTCCCACACTACTGTGGCAACACACAGCCATGAATAAGTTCACTAATCAACTTGGGAGACACCACATGCCCACACAGGTGTCCAGTGGGCTCCAGTGACTTACCCCTGCTTAGTCTCCTACAATACAACAATGAGGGCAAACAAAGTGGCTATGTACTCGCATGTCTACCATCGTGTAAACAACACTAACCACAGTCTACCTATATCCCAGGTTGATTGTGTGTGGTGAGTGTACAACAATATTCACGACTGGGAATACTGATACATCAATATTCCTGACTGGAAAGTATTTAAAATTAATATTGCAGATATGGGCCCCATGCCAAGTGAATGTGTTTAGTGTGCAAGTTGATACAAACCATTAGCAGCAATGGTATGAGCAGATGTAGACAGCAGCGCAGGAGGGTGAGGATAAAGAGTTAATAGTTAACATTGAGTCTGAGTGATCTTTGTGGACAGCAGCGCAGGAGGATGAGGATATAGAGTTAATAGTTAACATTGAGTCTGAGTGATCTTTGTGGACAGTAGCGCAGGAGGATGAGGATATAGAGTTAATAGTTAACATTGAGTCTGAGTGATCTTTGTGGACAGTAGCGCAGGAGGATGAGGATATAGAGTTAATAGTTAACGCTGAGTCTGAGTGATCTATGTGGACAGCAGCGCAGGAGGATGAGGATATAGAGTAACGCTGAGTCTGAGTGACCTATGTGGACAGTAGCGCAGGAGGATGAGGATATAGAGTTAATAGTTAACGCTGAGTCTGAGTGATCTATGTGGACAGCAGCGCAGGAGGATGAGGATATAGAGTTAATAGTTAATGCTGAGTCTGAGTGATCTTTGTGGACAGTAGCGCAGGAGGATGAGGATATAGAGTTAATAGTTAACGCTGAGTCTGAGTGATCTATGTGGACAGCAGCGCAGGAGGATGAGGATATGAGTCTGAGTGATCTTTGTGGACAGTAGCGCAGGAGGATGAGGATATAGAGTTAATAGTTAATGCTGAGTCTGAGTGATCTTTGTGGACAGTAGCGCAGGAGGATGAGGATATAGAGTTAATAGTTAACGCTGAGTCTGAGTGATCTATGTGGACAGCAGCGCAGGAGGATGAGGATATAGAGTTAATAGTTAACGCTGAGTCTGAGTGACCTATGTGGACAGTAGTGCAGGAGGATGAGGATATAGAGTTAATAGTTAACGCTGAGTCTGAGTGATCTATGTGGTTTAGAGATGCAAGGGCCCGAAGCTGTGGTGATCCGAGTGCAGCAAGGGTGCTCCTAAGGATCCACAAGTTTCTAAAAAGGGGTAGACCTTGTTGGACAAAGTGTCTAACTTATATAGAAGATGTCAATAAAGTTGTACTCTTTTTTTATTTACCACAAAACATGTTATCATCACCATGATTCAAGTTACAGCCAACTACTTTTGTGCCCTCAGAGCATGGTCTCTTTATGTACCGCAAATTTACAGTTAGAGAACAAACTCTGACCAATGAGGTTGCAGAAAATGCTACTATTATGTTCTAAAGACAATGTTTAACCCTGACACGTTGAATAATTGATGTGAGGTTTTTATGTTTTCTCATGTCCTACCTGTGGTATGCGTGCATACAACACACACACACACACACACACACACACACACACACACACACACACACACACACACACACACACACACACACACACACACACACACACACACACACACACACACACACACACACACACTCAAGTCCCAAGACAGCCAAAACGTAAGGCAGCTAGCCAGCCTGGCAGTCTCACACACAGCTGACAAAGCATTTGATCACTATACAGGCGCAGCTGGGCAGTGTCAACAGACACTAACAAGGCTTCACACCCCAGATACCCAAGGGAGGAGCACCACATACTTTTATCTACTCCGGCATATACTTTATTTATTTAGACATCTACTTAAACTACTTAAACTACTTATCTAATTCACACATCCTCCATGAATAGCGTAACCTACTTTACACATGCCATGAATCTACTACTGCCAGTCCACATAACTGGAATGAAGCCTAGCATATGCTTGTTGGCTACCAGAGAAGGCAGGACATGATGTTGCAATTCGGAACTATAGTAGTGTACTCGGCTGACATTCCAAGGGCACAAGGGCAAGAATCGTGGATACAGGTTACCAGAACGGCTCTATGGATGAAGTCAAAATGGACGCATAGGGTTTTCAATTAGCTGAAGCCACCTGGCTAGTCAACATCTCACAGGCAGCAGTGTAGCCAAACCTGAGCTCACCCAGGTCTGGGCCCGGGCATCAGCATCCGCAAAATTGAACATCGTAGCTAGTATAGCTGTTTCCATCTATAACAGTTTTCTGCGCTCTTTCGACCTCACTGTTCAAGAGTTTGGTGTTAATGGTAGAGACCTGGACCTGTACTGTGTGCACATATACCTACCGAAGTCATGGTTTGAAATGATGAATGAGGAGACCATTTTGACTAGCCAGACAGCTAGATGCGCCCATTGTATATTTGTCCATAGAGCCATTCTCGTACATTGTATCCACAATTCTTGCTCTTGGAATGTCAGTTAGAGCACACTAATTGTCACTATCATGTGACCACATCCTCTGACTAAGATATTAATTTGGGTAGACCACTTGTCCAATAATACTTTTAGTCTGGTAATTTGTGAATCCTAAACATAGCTTACGGTGAACACTGGCCGAGTTCTAACACGAGAGTCTCACTGTCCCCATCTCAGTTAGTACGAACTGGTCATGCACTTCACACACAACTGGTCACTATATGTGACAGTTCTGGGGAGAAACTGAACATTATTCCATTGCACATTTTAATCATATTACTGTGATCTAAGAAGTGTTGTGCACAACTTCCTTTAAGGTTGACACTTTGTAGGTGCATGACTACCTGGTATGTCTAAACAGAACACATGAACCCTTCCCTTAGCAAACAATCTTCCCCACAGTGGTTCAAATGCAGGCAAAATATGTAATGTTAGGATTCACCCGAGAATGCCACATATACGTACCAGCAAAGCTACTTTGACTCCACTGAGCCAAGGACTTTTCAATCATAATTTCATAATTCTGTTTAGAAGTAGCATGTTAGCTGTGCATGTACACAGTGAACAGTAAAATGTGAGATGATGACACTCTGTCTAATTTACCCATTGTTATTAAACCCAACCTACCTCCAGCCTTGGCACACGGCCCTCTAGAACATAGTCAGCAAGCATCCGTCCATCGTCCAGGAACTTGCCCAACTTGCCTGACCCACTAGTGCCAGTGGGCAGGTAGAGACTGTAGTTCAGATCGTTCTTGGGTAGATCCTACATATGTACAGGTACACAGAGTTCACACAGATAACATTGGTCCATTCCTAATTCAAGCAAGCCAAGTAAGCCGAGTCTACTCTTTCGTTTGATGACCAAGGATCCTAGCCTCGTTCCCAGTCCCCGCCCAGCTTTCCGTTGCTTGCAGTACAGAAAAGCATTTTTCGTTTGCACACAGGGAGAGCCTGGGAACGAAGCTACAAGGATGCTTTGTTGTTTCTTTATGTTGTCATTTGCTTCAACAGAGGCCAAAAACTGTTTTGTTATTTCACTCAAATTTACAAACAAAAAAATTTCATTGAGATATCAAAGTCTTACTGAGCTATATTATCAACACTGGGTTTGAAACACATGTCTTGATTTGAAGTTCTTCGCACAAGCTTAAATGCTTAATGCATTTTAATTTATGCCTCCAAAAGTAACATGCCTGAAAAGGCATTGCACACGTACCTAGAATTCCTTTATCCTGTAGCTGCAATAAGATGATCCATGCACCTAGCTACAGCGATAAGTATCTGCAAATGCCACAGGTTGTTACATCTATGTCAGAAGAGTCTGGTTCTGAGCCCCAGTCAGATGTGTTTTGTTTACTCTCTGTACACTTCAAAGAGCTATCAAAATACACAGGGGAGGTTGGTTCCACAAGCTACATGCAACTAGATATGTACACAAAACTGGTTGTCTTTGGTGTTTGTCTTTGGGAACAGTTCTGTCCAACTTAACCTACATAAACACCCCGTGGAAGCCCATAAAGATCAAAGCTTTCACCTCTTGATTCATATATGGTCTAATTAATGTTTACATGCTGTACACTTCAAAGAGCCATCCACACACACAAGGGGAGATCAGTTTCACAAACTATTTACTTTTACATGTAAGTATATAGGATAAGTTGTTGTCTTTGCTGACTCCCTTAAATCTTGTGCACTTTTAGTCAAAATCTTAAGAAATTTGAAATGTTTGTCCAAAAAAAATGTCATCTGAGATCTCAAAATACTCAGTTTCTCCACATTTCATGAGTGTCATCCTGTTTTTTGTTGATTATGTCCTTTGGAAATCTTATCAGAATCTCATAATGTATTTTTTCCAGTGATCAGTCCCTCGACTGCAAAACACGTTATAGAGCAATGAAACAACTAACTATGGTTGTCCATTACTGTTTACCATAGATACTATGAACCTAGCCTACTCAAAGCAGAGGAGGAGCAGAGAAAGTGCTAGCCAGTCTGCCACCAGCTGCCTCCCCTAAATCTAACACAATTGTGGTTGAAATACAGAGACTAATGATCTGTATACCTGATTTAGCTTGTCCAGTACGACCTGCTTTGCTGCCCACACTGTGTCATTGGGATCCACCACTACACATTTCTGTTGTGTGTGTGTGTATGTATGTGCGTGTGTATGGTGGGTTAGAAGGAAAGTGCAGCTATCACGTGTGCAGAGCATCTATCCATAAATCTGTCTAGAAATACATTTAATCATGTGATGGTCATGTGATCTACTACACATAACACTACTACATTATGCATCTGTGACCCTTTTGATTACCCCCCCTGATCACAAGACCGCATGCAGTTAGCCTTATTCCCAGGCTCTAATGCGCCCAGCTCTCACAAGACCGCATGCAGTTAGCCTTGTTCCCAGGCTCTAATGCGTCCAGCTCTCACAAGACCGCATGCAGTTAGCCTTGTTCCCAGGCTCTAATGCGCCCAGCTCTCATCACATGAGAACCTTGGAACAAGGCTATGTGACTATCATCACTGAGTCTGTACATATGCCATACCGGCTATGCTTAGGATAGTAAGAGCAATTTGTGGTGACTGTGCACAGACGTCGTACTGCTGTGCTTGATACTAAGAGTAATTCATGGTGATGACAATTATACACGCACCTGAGCCTTTACATCTGGTATGTCCACACGAACCAGCAGTCCTTTGCCATCCTCCATTGTTATAAGAACAATCTGTTTTCATCTAGTGGAAGTTATGCCTAGTGTGTATCAGGAAGTATGTGTGTGTGTTATGTATGTATGTACATGTGAATGACATTATGTTTTGGTAAGATAGAGAGATGTGACAGAAAGATAACACCGACAATATATCACAATCATCTGTGCTTGCAATGTTTCTGAATTACAACAACATACTATTAACATGGGAAGCTGGGAAACTCAGTGTACAGTTCCCATGCTGGGCTAGTGAAAGTGACAGTAAGTGTACTAGTATTGCATGGGTCATAACTGACATACCAAAGTACAAACAGCTGATTAACCCGGGAGAGTTTCAGTTTTATATTCTTAACAGGTGCAAGCAGGGTTCTGGCTAGGATTTTGAGTTTGGGGGAGAACTGTAATGCATTTTCAAGGGAGGTCTGGGGGCATGCCCTTCAAGCAATATTTTGGATTTTAGATTGATTCTGATGCAATCTGAGGGGTAAAATCACGTTTCTGGAGCTGCATTTTCTACGTACTCTTTTTTTGTTCAAAAATACTTCAGAAGTATATGCAGTCTTTACAAGAACCTCATACGATGAATGACAGTAAATCAAAATGCTTTACATTATATAATTGACAAAACTTTGGGGGGGGGGGGGGGAAGCTGGAGTGTTTGGAGGGGGAGTTCCCCCAGTCCCCTCCAGTCGATTGAACCCTGGTAAGGCTACAGATGTAACTTGTTGTTTCTGCACAGTTGCTTACACCTGGGAATATAATGCATGTCTGAGGTTTACACTATTTTGATATTTGCACACAAACAAGCTACCTCATAAACATGGCATAAGAAATAAATATGATAGCTATGCACATTAACTCCAAAATCACACATTAAGTCTGCTGTGTGATTGCATAGCTAATTTATACACCAAAAACCATCGCAAACACGCCTACATTAGTTTTTATTGTGGTGGCACCAGATGTTCAGGCTACACTGTATTATTAGTTAGGCTGAGCAGGGATTGGGTGAAGTCAACCATGGTATAACTTCCGCAGGTCATTCTGTCTATTGTTTTATCTCATGACTCTATACTGTGAAGGTGTGGCTGGCAATTCAGCAGTGAATTCTGCTAAAAGGACAATGCATTGGGCAGACTGGTTTGAACTGTTAGTTTCTTACCCCCTGCACACACGCTCATTTGGGACCCGCTTTGCTGACTATTATTGTAATCTCATGATTCTGCTGATTTACATGTCGATTTGAAACTAATCAGCGTACTGCTAAAAGACATCTCCTTAATGTTAGAATGCTTACTGCAGATGTTACATTTTGAGCTTCTTTCACAGGAAGTGTGGTCTCTCGAGTCCACAGGCCAAACGTTTTATGCACACTACGAATAATGTTATAATGGTAATGGTTGTCCACTAGCATGAACTTTTGAGAAAGTTCCTAATAAGAAACTAATCATGAGGTAACAAACAGTACTCAGCTGGGTGGTCATGGGCTAGCAGCTTAGTCTTGCCAGCTCAACCACTTGCAGAAGTGGACTGGCTTGTGAGACTGTTAGCAACTGTGGTGCAGACTTAATGAGAAAAAAACATCTGTGGGTTGTAGGCAAAGCTATAAAAAGACATTGGGCAGTACATTCGTAATTACGAACGTAGTTAATACGGGCCTGTAGTTGGCTCTGAGTCAAGTTTAATAGCTACAATACAGATAGCTATCGATTATTTGTGTTTCATAACTGAACGCTACCTTTTTCTTCACTTCAAAACAGCTCAGCGCATTGCAGCTACGCCCTCTTTACCCCAACACAATATTAAATTGCAATACCAAAAGTGACATAATGTACCTAGTCGTTGCTCGTGTCACAATTCTCCTACGAATCCTCAGCGAGTTCTTGAGAGCGGCGCCTTTGACTTCGTATGCTACTCTGCTACACAAAATGGGGCGGGTCAGCCACTATATGACGTGTATATATAGCAATCACAGTCGTCACGTGCGTACAGTCATAATGATGAGTATGTACCAGAACATTAGGATTTGGTCTAGATAGCTAGCTATGCGACATTTGCATGCATCTATATAGCTAAGCCAAATCCTGTGCTGAACTGTTCATAATTAATGTTAAGTAGTGCACTAAATTAGTTAAAAGAAAAACCTACCTCATAGACATAGACCATAAGCCAATGAAATCTGGCAAAAATGTTCTGAGCTAGCTAGCTACAACATTCACTGTTGAGTCACTTAGGTTGCCTTAGTTTCTCACCTCTTGTCTGCACCATTAGCTAAATGTAGCTAGTTAGGTTGTAGCTATTGCATGTTTTAAATTTCAAACAAAATGTGCATTAGTGAAATGTCATGGAAAGATAGGCTGCTAATGAAGTTGTCCAATGATGCAGAAAAAGGTATGAAAATGAAGTGGGTCATTTATTTTATAGTGTTCTCCTCATGTCCTTATTAGGTAGCTATGGTACTGCCAGATATTTTAAGCAACAGGTCAGATCTTACTTCATAATCAGGCCCTCACAAAAACCATACTTACAGTTACCAATTTCAAATAGACGAGCTGTGAAGGCAGCTTTGGCCATGCACTGGGTACATATAAGTTATCTGATTTTCACACTAGTCTTTGGTCTCTGGAGACATAGCCTCATTTCCTGGCCATTCTTGCCCACATAGCTAGTTTGCTTACCATTGCAAGTGACTGAAAACTGGAGGTAGGATTGACCTCAGAACAATGCTACTACATGTACTAGAGACAGTGGCAGATATCTAGTGATATCCCAGACACTTTGTAGCTGCATGCCAATATATGGCTAAGAGAAGTTCACAGATAACAGTAAGTACAAGTGTGACCAGCACTAGTATACTGTCATCAATAATCATATGAATTGGTTAAAATAGTGCATCATTTTTCAAATATAGACTAGTTATTTTACATGTTCGGGGTTTGTACTATCACTCGTTGTCATCACTCAATCCAGCTATTTTGGTGTCATTATATACCGTTGAGCTGCAGTTCACTATTAGCTACTGGCAGTTGTACTGCATTGTGACTTGGCACTTGCAGGGCCGTAGCAAGCTATTTTAGGGTGGTGTGGCTAGTGGCATATAGTATGTAGGCGGGGGTCTGGGGGTATGCTCCCCCAGGAAAATTTTGTCAAATTAGACGCTAGAAGATCGCTTCTGAGGCCATATTAGGGCCCAAATCTTATAAGTTCTGCAATTCTTAGCAAACAGAATTTCAATAGTTACTACACGAACGAACTGTGAGGTAATGATCGCAGATTGCGCGTAACTTAGTGCACACGTAGTAGCTACATATGGAAGGCATGTCCCCGCAGCAAGAAATTTGCTCGGAGATCGCTTCTTAGCTGTGATCATAGCCATAGGCAACAAGGATTCTGATTCACATTGACTACTTGCTGAAGTTGCTCCCAGGCTCCCGCCCAGCTTTCCGTCGCTGGTAGTACTGCAAACGATGGAAAGCTGGGCGGGTCTTATAAGTGCGACTGCACATGTATTCAAAGTGCGCATGTGCACGTTTAGTCTGCGAAAAAGTGGTCGGGTCAAAACCCGACCAGCCCGACCGCTTGCTACGGCCATGACTTGTACTGTTGGTGGAAGGCTCTCCTTTTTGCGTTGATCATCAATGATTATCTCCAGTTCTTCAGCTTCAATTGGATGCACTTTGACAGATCGTGGCTCATCAATCTGGTTCTGCTGGGGAGTTGCAGGTGTTGCTTCCACTGTTGATATGACCCAAGAAGTTTCACTTTCACCAACTGATTGGATAGAAATTCTGCAGGGTGGCGAGGAAGTGTTCAGAATTCTTGCAAGAGGGACAGCTCTCAGACCAATAGTGATCATGTCGGGTTCTGAAGGCCTACTGGAGCTAGTAAATGATTGTTTGACATTCTTCTGTTTTGATACTTTGAATCTTCCTTCCACAGCAGAGCACACGAAGCAGATTTAGTTTAACTTTCGTTGTTGTGAAATTTGTTGGGTATAATACCACCTACACGTGTATATCAGAGAGTCGGTAGACTCTCTATGTAGGGATGGCGCCGACGCGCAATATGTGCAATACTTAAGCAAAAGCCGTATAACTTCACCACAAACGCGCTAAAAGCTTATTTAAGAGCCCAGACATCCTCTTTGAGTGCCTTTGTGATCAGCAAGACTCATATAAGTGGCCAAAAGCCACGCGGAAGACAGCTAAACGCAAAAGTGTGTGGTAGCAAAAGTACCATTTTTCGTCTTCTTTCTTTGTTCAGACCACTTGTCAAACGACGATAACTCGAAAACAGCTCAAGCACTCACCTTGATTTTAGCACGAAACGGATGCTCATCACAGCACTCAGCTTCCCAACCACTCAGCGTCTTCATAGCTTCAAATTCACCCTGGTCAACAAAAGCCATTCACAACACTCTGAGGCTGCTGTCCGTTGCGAAGGACGCCATTTTCTAATTTTGTACGCATGCGCACACGAAGTCTCGTTCCCAGACCGAAGACCACGGTCATTGGTCTGGAAGCGCGAGTACACAAGCGAGCGGGCGGGCATGGTTGGCACGGTTTCCCCCCCCCCCCCCCCCCCCCCCCCCCGGCATTGGGCAAGGCTTATGAACACCACGTAGGTAAGGCGCTGCATTCAGCTGCCTACTTGTAGCTACACTAAAACTAGCCTACTCACAGCTTCAATGAACTGTAAAGCTAGGATGGTCTGTTGTCAGTAGCTATGATAGTATTCTGTGCTGCAGCTGGTCAGTCGTCATGTGATTGACAACTGAATCATGAAATTGGTTTCACAAAGTTTGGTACGGAGAGTGGTTGGCCCTTCATCAGGTTTTAGCTGGCTATATTGCACATAATTATTACACTTTTCTCCAGGGAGGGCAGATATCACACTGGAATCACTACTAAACTGTCAACGCCGCTTCAAGTTCTGGTGTTGTGGTTACACTTGAAATATTCTTCTTAGGCTTAGGTCTAACTGTAACTGAGATTAACATCAAAAAAAGTACAGAAACAAGACTTAAAAAACATTCAAAATGTAAAAAGATGTAGGGATGGCATGCCAAAAAGTATGCAAACAAGGTAGAGATGATGCATAAAAGCAAAGGTCTACATATTGGCAAAGCCCCATCCCTACATCTTTTTCACACTGCAGTTAGACAGCGTGCTCGAGAGCTGAATCTACACCCATCCATGCAGTTACTAACGCTGTGCATGCAGGGCCGTAGCCATCAAATTTTGAGTGGTCAGGTTAGTGGTGCGTACGTAAGCACGCAACAGCTAGGGGGGTCTGGGGGCATGCTCCCCCAGAAAATTTTGGGAATTTAGAGGCTATGAGGTTGCTTCTGAGACCATTTTTGGGCCAAAACGATGCTTCTCGGAGGCCAGACGACAGAGTTTTACATGCATGAACATCTACCCTTTCTGCCCGTTGCGCCATATAGCACTGGTTTCGGCTTTCCGATCGTTCGCTAATCTCACAAGCCACACCCTTCACAGATCGTTCGGTTGGAAAAATTCAAGAACGGAAAATATGTTGAAAGACTCGGTCTTTCGCACTGTTCGCAGCCATCTCGTATTATGTTGCAACATGTCACCACGCTGTGTGCGTGCCATGGGCGTTTGCCGAGCATGGGCCCTATTTGGCGACGCCAAGCAAGCCATGGGTGAGGGAAAAAGTGGTCCGGTTGAAACCGGACTAACCGGACCGGTGGCTACGGCCCTGCTGGCATGAGTGCTTGAGTTTTACACACTGATTACTATGACCAGTCTGCAGCCCACTCGAGCTCACTGTCTAGGTTATACCAGAGGCATATAACAAGGGTACCACTGTCACCACAAGTAGTATGTTGGCAATAAAACTACTAACCTTGGTAGCCACCTACAAGGCACACATATCTATACGCTCATATTAGCCTCGTTCCCAGGCCATGTGGTGGGAGCTAGAAAGTGCATGGCCTGAGAATGAGGCTACAGCCATGAACTGCTAGTAAAGACTACCCATGCACTGTCTAACTGCAGTGTGAAAAAGATGTAGGGATGGGGCTTTGCCAATATGTAGACCTTTGCTTTTATGCATCATCTCTACCTTGTTTGCATACTTTTTGGCATGCCATCCCTACATCTTTTTACGTTTTTAATGTTTTTTAAGTCTTGTATATATATATATAACAAACAAATGTATACTATGATTTTTCAGTCGCCGGACGCGGTGGACTCCGCCTTCCTTTCCGTGGCATAACCGAGTATCTGCGTGGCTTAGTCTCCGTGTACGAACGTCCAATTATGGCTGGTATCCGAATATTGCCTGTACCCAATACTGTTTTTCACAAACACTCAGCATGCAATAGCATTTTGTCATTGTGATAATTTTCATATATCTTTTCTCCTTCAGTTCCATGTACCAAGGTCACAAGTCTCCCACTCAGTATATTGTGAACTGTAATATCATAGATAATAAGAGGTTAATATGTACCTGGTACTCAATTTCCCTTTGTGATAGCAATTGCCAAATTCACTGTTAAGGTTTCAATACTATACAATGAAATATGTCGTCATTGACAGTGCAGCTTGTTTCAAAAAAAACATATTAATTTTTTTAATATGTAAGTTTACGTTGTAGCCCTGTTTCCAGGCCTGAAGAAGAGGAAAAGAAAGGGTTTCTAACTCCTCCTCCTCTTCGGCATTCATTGCATGTGCCTGAGAATGGGGCTAGTTTACATTGCCATCTTTCAAGCTGCGCTTTACAGGTAATGGCATAAATTTGTCAATGTCTGGTATCAGCTGCAAACTGTGAGCATTGTTTCTAAGAATTGAACTACGAGATCTCGTGCTCTTGCGACACCTGGACAGTGGCGTAGGAACCGTAGCGGCCGTAGCGGGTTTGGCCGCTACACTTTTTAGGCCGTAAATTAATATCCATAACCTGCATGCTATCTATAAGTTAGCCTCGTTCTCTGGGAGCGAGGCTAAGGTCAAGCAGCCACTTCGTTGCATCAGTCTCATCAGTTACATGCGCACATTTCCGATTAAAGTACACTATAAGGTGATCGAAATCTTGGCAGTGAGATGGCTCGGTACGAAACTTTGTAAAGCGACTACTACAAAGCTAGCTGGGCGGTCTCCTGGGAATACATAAATCGAATATTGTACTGAAGGGTTGGTAAGGTCTGAGAACGAGGCTAGAATATTATATACACCGTTGAAAAAAGGCTTTATTTTGCAGTCTAAAGGTGCGCACTTTGAAAAAATTCGCCGCCGCGCATAGCCATTTTACCACGCGCGGCACAGCATGCATGGCCTCTACACTTCAAATGTGCTTCCTACGCCTACCAAGTAGATACTCTACCAGGTAACGTTAGTTCAAAGACTAGGGCAGCCCATGATTGCTCAAACAAGCCGGCCAGCAACTTTCCCGCGTAATATTCAAAGTTCGTCAGTGGCATGGCAGGCCCGGCGGAAGCAAAATTTCATTGGTCTGGCTTACTGGCACTTGTACGCGAGTGCGTGCGGTGTTGTAAACAGCAGCATCCAACGTCGCCTGTTGGCTGAGCAGAGCCTAACATTTAAACAAGCGCATGACCTGGCCCGAGCGATGGAAACCGCCGAGAAGAACGTAAAGGACATGCAGAAACCGTCCCCTACGAACACTGCGCTACACATGGTTACACACACAGAGGGGAGCGCTCCCCCAGGGGAAATTTTTTAAAATTTGATTATCTTAGATGGCTTCTGAGCCATTTTTGGCAACGAACGCTGCAGCCAGGACCGAACTATGCTATTCGCGCGCAGCCGCGGCAAGCGACGAACGCTACAGCTATAGGGCCGAACTATGCTACATTAGTCTGGCATCGCCAGCACTTAGCTTGCAGGCGACAAGCACGCATATTTCCAGCCTGCACGAGCATGTGGCCGCTCGAAAAATCTTGGGAAGTCTCAAAAATTGGTCCGGCCATGGCCTGAGCAACCGGACCGGCTCCGCCGGCCCTGCATGGGTACCTGGCCGGTTAGGTTTGCTGCTGGCAGCTCCCAGGCTTTGCATATATTTTTGGACGCACTTTCGACTAATCTCTGGACGGCAATGCATCTGCGCATGCGCCCTGCTACACTCTCCGTGTACTTAGACCTTTGAGAATGGCGTGTCATGTCTGAAACACTTTAAATTAATGACGTCATCGCTCTTTACTGTGATTGGCTCTGCAAGCGGTGACTTCTCATCTGGGTGTAGATGTCTACAGACAGTACAGTTTGAGGCTGCGTACTTACAATAACTTGCGTGGTGAACACGAACGGTGAGTTAGCACGGTGTGGGAATAGCAGTTCACAAACGCCCTGACCAAACCCATTCGGTCCCTTGCTCAAGATTTTGTACTTATTCTTTTTAGCGAGTTTGGCCGTTACCAGAAATTAATACTGTACGAGCGGACATGACACGGACTTCCTTGGTCGACGGAATAACTCCGTTTTGTTTTACGTGTGCCAATAATATACGGTTAGTTTGCGGAAAATGCAAAGAGACAGTATGGCATTTGAGAGAGTAAATTCTACCTCAGCGAAGCAAGCACGCCAGTCGCCACTCTCCAGGGTTTTACCGCGCTCTGCATAACCACGGCTCTGCGGACGTCCTGGGTGTTGGGCTTGGCCATCGCAACCGCGAACACGGGGCAAGCTCCGAGTGAGCGCCGATCGTGACCTCCCAGAAGGTTGCTCTATGAGGTGGAGCGTCTTGTGGCCAAGAGAAGGAAGGTAATTAACCACTGTAGTCTTTATGTGTGCCTTTGAATTCAGTGGTGGAGATTATAAAGCCATAAGCACGTTGAAGTGCAAGCACTAGCTATACATGTATAATTATAGATAGCTAGCCTGAGGGTAGCCAGTCTCGACATTTCTGTGCTGTGATACTGCAGGAACTGATGAGTGCTTAGTCCTCTGGAGTGACTACCCCAAAGGGTAGTCACTTATATGTCGACTGTTGAACTAGGATCACGATTTTTGATCAGTGGAAATTGTGCTTGATTGGTTGATCGTTCCCTTCCGAAGCTCTTGATGGCTTGATTTACAGTGGTTCACGTTCCCTTCCGAAGCTCTTGATGGCTTGATTTACAGTGGTTCAAAGGACAAAATGGCAACCATGCCTCCCTAGTGTCATTGATCTGTTGTTTTTTCCTGGTCACAACAAATGCTTCAACAGGTGACATATAAGTGACCACCTCTTGCTACCCAAAAGAATCACCCACATGGGAAGCATTAATTTTGTGAACGGCTGCTACTCCATTAAAACCAATACATGTTATTGGCATGGCTATAGCCTCCACCAGAAGTACAACTGGTAAATGCATGACAGTGCGATACTATAGAATAATGATCTTATCATTTGGGCAGCTGTTTTGGTGTGACAATGAATTGTATTATATCTTTTTCAGTGCTTTTGAAGCTCCCTGCCCAGCCTATCGCCTGGTATATATAGCAGATAGTATCAGCAATTTCATTGCTGAAGTACATCGAGGTCTGCTGAACTGATGCTAATAAGCCTTCGCTGAGATGATTTGTTGGCAAGATGCTAACATCCCTATAACAATTTATCAATGTTGAATTGGCAAACATTATTATGAATCTTTTTTATGATAGAAGATTACACATGAAGCACCTTATTAGCACACACTTGTCTGCCTGAGCTCACTCACCACAAGATTACCAGTATACATATATATTGCCATAGCAACATGCAGACAGGTATGGACACATGTATGAGTCTTTTCAGTACTGTTTTGGCCTTGTTAGGCCTTATCAACACAACAGAACCACAAAATTAAAAATCAGTGATTTGCTGCTGCGTAACCCTGAACAGTACTGTTTTCTTGCAACCCTACAGGCATGTTTTGTGCATGCATGTGTGTGTGTGCATGTGGGTGTGCGTTTGCATGTGTGTGTGTGTACTGCGTGTGTGTGTGTGTGTGTGTGTGTGCGTGTGTGTGTAGGTGTGCGCTTGCATGTGTGCGTGTGTGCTCTGTATGGGTGTGCACTTGCATGTGTGTGCACTGTGTGTGTGTGTACTGTGTGTGTGTGTACTGTGTGTGCGTGTGTGGGTGTACGTTTGCATGTGTGCATTGTGTATGTGTGTGTGCATGTGTGCTCTGTGAGTGTGCGCTTGCATGTGTGTATATATGTGTGTACATGACCAAGTGTGTGGGTGTGTTTGTGCATGCATGAGAGAGAGAGGTAGAGAGACGATTACGTAAAGCACATACTTTCAAGTGTGTGTAGCCTCATTCCCAGGTGCCAACGGGCCTGGCAACGAGGCTAGGTGTGTGTACACATACAGTGGAACCTCGCTTAATGAACATCCCTCAATAGCAGACATCTACTATATGACAGACATTTACAAAATCCCAACTGTCCCTCCATTCACTTTGCAACCCCTGAGTAACGGACATCCCATTACTCCATAATAACGGACAGTTTTCACACTCCTACCTGTACACAAACAATACTTAATGACCCTGAATAAGCACTGAAACAAACACTCATTGACCAAACAAAACAATACAATACTTAATGACCCTGAATAAGCACTCAAACAAACACTCATTGACCTTTCTGCAAGATTTCCACCATTGCTGCTGAAGTTAAAACTTGACATTAGATTAGCGCTGTTACTCATAGTACTAGCCTCTGGTTAGCCTTCCATGCCAGCGTACAGTGAGGGAAAGCTCTGAAAACATGGCCACACTGTGTTCAACAGCCTGATTATGAATTACCACGCCTACCGGAAATGTACCATAAGCCCCTGAGTCAGGGAGACATTGCTATAAGGGACAAAATGTTAACCCCCAATGGTGTCCACATATATTCAGTGCCATCACTTGCCTTAAGGTGCCGATCTCCCCTGTCTAGATCTGCCATCTCCTCCAACAAAGGCTGTGGTGCAACAGTGATGCCACAATGCAATTGGATGTGAGCACACTTCCCCAACAGCATCTCACTCTTTCCTGAGGTGGCAGTGGCAACCTGGCTTCTCAACCTGCCAGCATGGCAGGCTAGATTGTCAGCCACCTGGCAACAATCTGGTCGAATAGCTACAGCCTTGTCAGCTATGCTGTTATTGAGCAGTGGGATATAATCCCTCGGCTTTGAACACTGAAACAGGAGCTGGTTAGGCACACTCAAGCTTGAAGATAACTTCGTCAGCTTGGAAATCTTTGCTAGTGGTCCTGAGAGTCAGCTCCCTCCCCTTTACCACAACTTCTATGTTCTCTCTAGGATGTATGCAATTATGGGGTCGACTTTGGCTCCTTTTCTGCTTTGCAGGCTCACTAGAGGCTGTAGAAGTCTCAGCCTTTTGCATGCAAAGCTGTACCATTGTCTGAAGAGCAAACTACCCCGCCACAAGGTATGTAAACTGCAACATATCAACTGTCTGACTGCTGGCTACCTAGCTAAAAATTTCCTTTCCGGCCGTGGCACAGTCACTCTACTCTCAAGGCTACATTATTGTTTGTGTAATAGCACCATACTATCATTACCTTACATGATTCGTGGACAATCTAGCCCGCCAGCAAGCTAGTCTCGCGTAGCCAGACTCTCGCAGGGAGGAGAGTCTGTTGAACTGCCCATATAAGACTTGTTCCAACACCCACCCCAACTGGGGTGGGCGATAAGTAGCTGCGCACCACAGAGTTTACATTGCTTCGCGGTAATCTAGTATGAGTGAGGCATCGTTTACTCACACGTCGCTATTATAGCTGCATAATATAAACGCTGTGGCTGTGAAGGTACTTATCGCCCACCCCAGTTGGGGTGGGTGTTGGAACAAGTCTTATATGGGCAGTTCACCAGACTCTCCTCCCTGCGAGAGTCTGGCTATGCGAGACTACCGGCAAGCCAGGAGAAGCACAGGACTGCACTTTTCACTGCCGTGTTCACATATTTCTATGACGTAATTTGTCTGTCATGACCAAAATTTGGGCCAACTTTGACGGCTCGGCGAAAAATCGGTGGGATAGTCACATGGCCAAGGGCGTAGATTTTGTGGAGTAGACCGTCTAAATAGACGATATAGATGATACGAAGTGCAAAAAAAAGGTTTTGTCCATGTCAAAAATTGATACAAAAAACTGTTTTCAGTAAATTTTTACATTGGCTATAGTAAGTAGGCTAAGCCAAGTGCCGTGTGAAGATCGCTTTGTCGAAAAATCAGTGTTGTACTGTAGGGAACGCTGGTTGTAGTTTCAGGCTGGTGAATGAGTGTACTTCCATCGTGGATGATACGAAGTGTGGTAGCTCCCTCCTCTGAGTGAGAAAGCAACAAAGTTTATGTAGCCCCATAGAGGCCAATACAAATTAAATATTAGTATGCGGATAGGTATACGAACTAGTTTACGAATAATTAACGTCCGTGTCCAACGATTTCTGGTAACGTAGTGTGTGTGTGTGTGTGTGTGTGTGTGTGTGTGTGTGTGTGTGTGTGTTAATGCCTAGACCCCTTTCGATAAAAACGTTAAGGGGTCTGGTAACAGCTTACAACGCTGTGTCTGCATGGACTGTAGAGTGTGCACCAATCAGATTGCAGAGTTCCATTTAGTCCCGTTACTCAGTATGGTGTGTGATCTAATGTATGTGTGTGTTGCTAAGAGAGAAAGAATGGGGTTGTTGCTGAAGCAAAGGGAGGTGGAAGGTTTTGGTTCTGGGAAAGATGTATTCATTAGCCTTCTGACCAGCTACAGTAAAAACTTTTGCTACAGTTGCTTTTTCACAGCATAGATATTGTTGAGAGGAGTTTCTTTAAGCTGCAGTTATGACTTGAACGGCGAGAAACATTATGTGTAGGCCTACTGCTTTCGGCTCCACAATCTCTTGCCAAGTGTTATGTATACGTTGCTTGTTGATGTACAGTGGCAGCACTCTTTGCTCATGGACTTAGGCTAGGGCCACATGGTCACAAAGTTCTTCTTTGCACTCAATCACACAAGCCATGCAACTGCACACACCTCCAATTTGACCTTGTATGTAAAATTAACAGGTGGTTGCATGACTGATTGAATTCCTCTGGGGTACAGCAGTGTAAGGCATGTTACCTGACCCCTTCTCGATTTTTCAGAAAGGCGTCTGGGAACTGAGACTGTGTGTGTGTGTGTGTGTGTGTGTGTCTATACTACTCAGGTTTATTCAGTTCTGATTCCCTGAGGCTACGTGCAGTGTTTATGCATTGGACTATTTTCTATGTCTAAAGCAATACTAGTTGTGTTTGCTTCATGGTTTTTAAGGCTTTCTTTTGGTGGTCATGAGGAGAGTCCCAGATGTCTGATACTTGTGGAAGTGATTTTGACAGTTCCTTGCTCATTTTCTCAAACTCAGGAAGAAGCAACAAAAATGGTGCAGAATGACCAAATATGAGTGTTTAAAAAGGCCTAGCTATTATGTTAGTTTTGGTACGAAGCTGGACTGCCCTTGTCTGTTACCGTAGTCTCGTGAAAGAGCACCCATGGGCGGAGCACCTTACAAGTCTGCCAAAGAGAGGGGTGGGCGCTCTTTCAAACATACAGCCGAACCACCAGCGGCTTCGAAGTCAAGTCCTGACAGCACACAACACTCTGAACGGCACCATGTCACCATGAACATGGTGTAGCTCGTGGTTGGCACCACATTAGCTACGTCTGTCTACGCAAAGATGCTTTGTAGTAACTTTCAGTGAAGTATTACCCAAAGTTCCAAAGTTTCTTACCTCAGATACGCATAGCACTTGAGGCTGTACTTCTCAAACTCCACGCGAAGCTCGCTCCAGGGTGGGTGCTCATTTGAGTAAACTTTGACCCTATATAGGAAATTTGGCCCAAAGTAGAGGGTGGGTGCTCTTTCATGAGTGGGCGCTCTTTCGCGAAACTATGGTATTTGTATCTAGTTACAAGAATAAGCTTTCCTTGATTGGTTCATGCTCAGTGGACTGCAAGGCAGACAGTCTCTGGGAGCCTATTCTTGCCAGAGCAGCCTGGTGCACGGAAGGGTGTGATTCAGCCTGTGATTCAGCCTGTGAAGAAGCGTTGAAAGAGGCCTATGTGCAAGTGAGACAAGACATCATTATCCTTGAGTTCCCTTAGCAGGCAGAAGCTATACCCCCGTCCACTACTCCAAATAGTGCACACTCCTCCATCAACGAATGAGCAAGCTCCTTGCGCATCAGAGATCCTGATTGATGGAAGTTCTAAAGCTAGCACTGCAGGCTTGACACTAGCTGTAAGCAAGACAAAGTTGATGATGAAGCCCTTCCTAACCTACTTACCTATGACTCCGTTGTCTGTGAGTTGAAGAGTAGCTAAGTATGGGAAAGAAAAGTAGGGAGAGGTGTTCTAAGAGAAAAAAGAGAAGCCTGAGCCTGTGTCGGCTTCTGATGACAGGAGTGCTATCGGATGAATTATATTACAAAATGAAAGATGGAACTTCAGGTCAGATTATTTGAAGAGGCAACACATACAGTCGAAGGGGGCACCTGTAACTCCTAGCCCTATTGCAAACAGAGCAAGATCTAGAATTGGTTGACAAATCCTTGTTTCTTCTGTGTCACTCTGCTACACTGTCCCAGTCTCATAGACCGAGCCTTGGCCTGCTGCTTTGTGTAGCAAATCTTTTATCTCTCTAGCTAATGGTCAAATATTCATTGCACAATGATGAGAATGAGAACTAGGTATATAAAGCAAGCAATTATTTATACAACAAAGTCTTCCATCTGGATGAATTATGTAGCTACCAAGTGACTCTACTTCATGGATAGATGACAACTGCAAATTTGTTGATTGTCAGCTACAGTTACAAATGCTGTGATATTCCACCACTTTTCTGCCTGATAATATTTTTTCCATGCTCAGCAGTTGGAGAAGCAGCCTATATATTTTTTGCATGTTTTTATGCTGAGCATGGCGAAGTTCTGCCACTGGACCTCATTCAGGTAGAAGGCCTATTGCATGACATCAAAATGGCTTTTTGACTGATTTGGCTCCCCGTAGTAAAGGGGTATTGTATTGCTCAGCAAGAACCTTCAACCCTTACAGCAAGTGACATCTGGTGCACTGTTCTGGTTTTGTACTAGATAAAAGGAGTAAGTAGGTTAGATGAGTGGGAGAGATCAAACTAATTGCCATCATTACTTTCTTTAAACTGTATTTGCTCTAGCTCCCATACTACAATTGTCAGCTGCTGTGTCTGTCATCAATAACTGATGAATCAAGAGAAGATTCTTTTGCAGTGTTTTGACTGAATGCTTCAGTTCTTTTTATTATAATCATGGCGTACTACCGTACGCCATGATTATCAAGGTGAAAGTGAAGAAATTGTGTCTCACTCGTACGTACCTTACCCAGCTGTCATTGATGTCTGTGAGCTTTCCAAAGAAATAAACGCCGCCCTCAAATAGTAGCTGCACAAAAACGAGCAGCGAAAAAAATAGTGTCCGCAGCGTCTGATCAAAGAAATATATGGTGAACAACAATTTTCAAGGCTAGCGTACAAACATTTCACAAAAAATTTTCAAGGTTGGGAAGCCATGCCCGTCCCCTATTGTACAGACTGGTGAAGCGATTGCAAGCAACAGTTTACAAATACCCACACAATGCTCTGTTGGTGAAGAGTGTCCTTATGGCATGCAGTTAGTACCAATAATTGGACTGCTTACGTCACATCCTTGTGCACAATGTCACATCCTAGCTTAGAACATAGCTTAGAAAAAGTGATGTTGTAAGTTTAGAACATGACATTGTATGCGGTCCGATTTTGTTGCAAACTGCACGCCATACATACGGCTGCATGTGACGCAAAACTTTTGCAGGTGAAATGTTTGTGGGTAGCATTTCCTTGGACAAAATTACACGGTCTGAGACAAATGGTTGAAAACTGTGAAAATGTTTTGTCATGCGGTACTCATCACTGTAGTCCATCAACCTTCTTGTGTGGTGAGGTGTCTCAATGACATGTCCAGAAGACTTGTCAGCATGCAGTTTTATCTCCAGTTGAAGCGTTCTTCTGAGAGTATCATCTAGATGTGCAGGGCCTCCTTCACGAGTAGCTCCTGCCCTCCCATGGTCCAACACCAGTCTCCGCAATGTAGACCTGTCATCTCCTTCTCACAAGCATCTCAGTGTTCCTTCAGTCTTGTTTCATCAATGTAGACCTGGCCACAGGTGTAGGGGATATGATAAACCACATTGGATTGTTTACCCAGACATATAGTGTATCCTTGACCCTGGTCAACATTAACCAGGGAGTCTGCTAGGATCTGAAAGCTATTCTAATTTTAAGTTGCTGACAAATAAGCCTAATGTTTTCACTCATCTCAGCCACACAGGGGATCATGACCAGTGGCCCTTCTCTTTCTCTTATTCCTCATCATGGTGGCTGGTATCTGTTTCCTGTGTGGGCACAGTATAGAAGCAATAGGAATGAAACTGGGTGCGTAACTGTTCAAGAACTCTAGCTAGATAGTTTACTTTCTTATGAAGGTTGTTGTGTGTGTTTACAAATCCCTCTTGCCTTGTCACATGGAGACACCTCACTACACCTCCCTTCACATGGACCAGGTGGTGGGACTCAAACTAGAGATATTGTGGGCTTTCTGGAGGTAGTTGGTTGCTAGACCACAGTGATGAGGAAGGGAGGAGGCATCCTTTCTGACCTTTGACCTCAAAAGCAGTAGAGTAGATTAATATGGGTGGATTAGAAATGCACATAATTCACATGATCAGTCTGCCATAACAATGTGCATGCTCTTTGATCTATGTTCATGTTATGTGTTATGCAGTGGGATTGTAGCTATTATACCAGGCAACCTCAGAGCTATATATCTTGTGAAATCATGTAACTTGCCATGCATTGTTAGATCGTATGCGCATTGTAAGATGGGAGAAATCTGGACTTTTACACGTAAAACAAAACAGTAAAACAAGGGTTTGTGGAAATACGTACAAGTCAGTAGCAGTGGCTTCCTAAGTTCTATTTTAGCGATATACCTAGTATGTAGTGAAGCTGTTGTGTTGCAGTGTGGCGTTGGCAAAAATACTGGATTGTAAGACAGGAGAATTTCAGCTTATGGATGGTACAAGAGTTTGTGTAACAGTGGCTTCCCAAGATTTTATGTACTGAGCTTGTTATATGCTGTGCTGCAATGTGGCATTGGCAACAAGCAGTGGATCTATCACTGGAAATGCAGTGATTTTGTTGGTAGTATAAATAAATCTGATATTGATGAAAATCAACTAAGTCTTTGGCAGTTGTGCTATCGAAAGCGGCTTGTCCGTGTTTGAAAGCTACTACTGAAACAATTAGTACGCGTGCTCTTTATGCAAGTCTTGTGAGACCTTCTCAACCAAAGAACAGCTTGAAGAAATCAGTCTTACTCATCCAATTTACGTTATATATATAACGTGGATGGAGCACAAAATCACTGCATTTCCAATTCATATCCTTGTATTCTACTACCTATGTTAGTGCATGGCTATAAATTTTGGTGTTAATTTACGCTTTCTTCACTTTTCCCGGATGACACATAAAACTTTTGTCATTGCCAACATGCAGACTGCATGCATAAATGTGCAATTACACTTCCGCAAGTACAAAATACATATTGCATGAAGATGAAACTAAATGATTATTCTATGAAGAAGGAGTGTAGCATTTTTATTGCCTCAAACTGTATGTCACTGGTATTGATGTATATTACATCAAAATATGAACATCATGGTTTCTTTCCTTGGAATTAAAAGTCAAGTCAAATAGTTTTGTTAGTATTTTCATATCTGACCTACATGTTTGGTACTAAATTTGTAGTATGTGTATAATTTACGCCTCTTTCTCTTGACCACATACATTTCTCTAGGCCTTATTAAACATGTCGAAACAGCTGTAAGCTCATACAGTTTCAAGACCTGATTGAGCATGTCGGAACAACTGCAAGCTGAGGGCCAAGACCTCCAGCTGTTTCGGAACGAAAGTCTTGGCTCGGGAGCATATGGTGTAGTCTGCAAAGCCAAACTAAATGGACTACTGTGTGCTGCCAAACTTCTGCACAGAGTTCTCTTTCACCCAACCATTCAACGCAGATTTGAGCAAGAACATGAACTTTTACAGAACATGAGGCACCCCAATGTTGTGCAGTACCTTGGTGTAGCTCATGACCCGCAGTCTGGCCTTCCCATTCTCCTCATGGAGTTGCTAGATGGAAACCTCACAGACTTCCTAGAGCAGTCTGATGAGCCCCTTCCATACCACCTTCAGGTGAACCTGTGGCATGACATCGCCCTTGCTCTCACTTACCTCCACTCCAAGCACATCATTCATCGTGACCTTTCTGGGAATAATGTTTTACTCATTGCTGGGAGCAGGGCCAAGGTCAGTGATTTTGGAATGTCTATGCTTACTGAAGTGGATGTCACCAAGTCTCGTCTCACTCACTGCCCTGGCAATGCTAACTATATGTCTCCAGAGGCAATGATGGAAAATCCAGTCTATAGTGAGAAACTAGATGTTTTTTCCTCAGGGGTTGTAGCAGTTCAGATCATAACCCAACAATTTCCAGAGCCGGCATCAAGTATGATGCGCCGTGATGATCCCAAGTCTCCAACTGGATTTTCATTTACACCTGTTTCAGAAATACAGCGCCGCAAAAATCACATTGTTCTGATTGACCCAGAGCACCTGATGCTGCCAGTGATACAGAGTTGCCTGAGGGACAAGGACCGTGAACGTCCGTCAGCACGACAGCTTTGCCATCAACTTGTCACTCTGAAGCAAGCTCCTGAGTATGCTCAAAGCAAGCAACAACCAACCCCAAAAGAGAGGAGGATTCAAGAACAGGTGCAACTTATCCAAAAGCAACAGAAGGAAATTGAAGACCAAAGGCGAGATAAGCAACAAGCAGTTCAGCAAATGCAAACGGAGATCACAAAACGGGAGCAACTTATCGAAGAGCAACAGAAACAAATTCAACACCAAAGGCGAGAGAAAGAGCAAGCAGTTAAGCAGATGCAAACTGAGATCACGAAATGGAAGGGTTCTGTGCAAGTACTGAATGCACAACTTCATGAGAAATCCCAGGAGTTGCAGCTGAAAAAGCAAGAACTGTGGAGGACACAATACAATCTCCAGCAAAAGACAGAACAACTCCAGCAAAAAACAGAAGAGCTTCAGGAACAGAGTAAAGATCTACAGCAAGCACTGCAAGGCCAAGAGTTCCAGCAAGACAAAGAGAATTTGATTGAGCAGCTACCTCCAGGTACATAACGTAGGCACTCTATACTTGGAACCACCAATAATCAAACGATTTTCCATAGAGTCTAAGCCATACAGATGCTCAGTTATGACAAAAGTGAAGTCCACTGTATATGATCACTAAAAAAATTGTTTGAGCATCAATTCGCACTTGTGCTAGTCTGAAACATTTGATATTTGGTACTTTCAAATGCCGGTTCCTGTTCCTTTCTGAAGTAACTCTCAGCAAATGCACAAGTACATGCACTGTTGGAGAGTTACAAGACCCTAGTGCTGCATGCCTGATATTTATCATTGTAGCTACCTCGGATGCTGAGGCATCTTGCTGAAATGTTGCGTTGGTCGCTCCCTCAGTAAATGGACAGTAGATTTTCTTAGTTTTTCACTGTGGACACCACCAGGCACTCATTAGGTTATGATACTAGTATCAGTGGAATGTACAGGTCCTCATCAACAAAATTAAGTCACGTCTTTATGTGTTGTGTGGTTCGTCAGTTACAGCTTTCTGCTTTCATGCAGGCCTAGTTACAGGGGTACCAAATCCTGAAAAGCATCAATCAAAAAATTGTACCTTGAGATCTACACAGTGCATAAAATTGGGACTTACACTGTTGTGTTTATGAGGATGTGTACATTCCAATGATACTCAGTGTTGTAGACCTAAGGAGTAGCTGTGTCTACAGTAGGGGGAGCTAAATATTCCAGGATAATATATCATATCTCAACAAATATTCAGAGAATAAGACATTGAAGATTCAGGATGTTAACCTAGCTGATACGTGACCCACTTGAAAATCACCAAGGTAATCAACCTGCATGGTCCACCACTGCTAGACAGGTGTTATTTGTACAGCCCTCTATTACTGCATATTAAAACACTCTTTTTGAGAATGGCAACAGTAGGACTGTATCAAAGCATTTCAGTATATCAAGCAGTTAATTGTGTATGTTATGTAGCTGGGTATCAGTAAATTGTTTTTCTCAGTGGAATAGTTGAAATAATAGTTATTGCAAGAAATCCAGAGGAGAACAATAAGGCAGATTGAAATGAATAATCAGGTTGGGCCTTGTCCACAGCGAAAAACTAAGAAAATTCTCTGTGCGGTCAGTAAGAGAGTGACCCACTCAACATTTCAGCAACACCTCTCAACATCCAAGGCAGTTACGACGATGAATATCAGGCGTGCAGTAGCAGAGTCTTTCCTCCCAAACTGTATGAAAATCAGCCAATCATTGAATGTTTTGAACTGTTGTTAAACCCATTATCTATATGGAGTTTTATTTCTGGAAGTCACTATGGATGCCTTATTTGATCCGTATTTCTGCTTCTGCTGTGAGCTAGTGCTGGCAACTTGAGCCAAGGGTTCTTCCATCAATTCTATTGGAGTTCATGACCTTGGCTGCACCCACTCATTAACAAGCTTACAATGGTCAGGGCTCTCTGACCAGGGAATGCTTTCTCGCTACCGAAAACTGCCTACAGAGCCAGCAATGGAGCCCCTACAAAGGTAGTGGAGTGGTTTTTGCCTGTTTGTGCTGGTGAGAAATGGCTCAGCCATGTGGACTATGACCTTTCTCAGCGATGTGCATGGCACTTTGTGACTATGCCCACCCACCTGCCCCTAATTAACCTTTTTTTTTGCTGGTGCAAAACCTATCTTCAAAACGGATTGTACCAACTGACAACATGCGGACAAAGCTGCACAGCAAGTACACTAGTCAGCAGTGGTTAAAGGTTAATCACATTTAGCGCACAAGTAGGCCATTTTTCAGTTGTCAGACTTTGCCTTTGTTTCTGTGGTATCTACATGGCTTAGTCTCAATGAATGATGTCTGATTGTCTGAATATTGTTTGCTTACTCTAGTATTCTAAACTACTACTCAAATTAATTGCTTTTGTAGTTGAATAATACTCTTGTCCTTATTCCACACATGCATATCTCATGCACATTAGCGTTTGTGAAACGATTTACTGCAGAAGAGCTCCCTCGCCATATCAAGAAACTCATTGAAGAGGGTCTTCAAGAGTGGGAAGGAAACCTCTGCAAGGTTACATTTAATGCACCACTTAGCAAACTTTAGTCGATTGATTCTTATAGCAGCTATCGGGAGTTTGGAGTAGACAGTATAGACCATTCATATGTAGCTTTTAGTGGAGGTTAGGTTTAGAGGCTATCAAATTGCACCTTGTGATTACAGCTAGAGGAAGTTACTATAAGGTTGATATTAAAATGTATTTTGCCTCGTATGTTTATATTAGATTCTCAATTATTCCCAAATACTTAATTTGCCGCTCAAATATATATGCTGACATATCTTTCTCTTACACTAGTTTCGTCTGTTATGTGGGCACCCAAGCAGTGGGGATCTCATGGAGAGGAAACTAGAGGTCCACAAGAGCCTGACCCTAGGGGAGGTAACAGAAAGAGCATACAAGGTGAGTGTGTGTGTTAGTGTATGTTCCTCATGAATGCATATACTTTCCTTATTCTGTATTTCCCAATTTTGTACATCAGTCTAAACTGAGTTGTGCTCATTTTATAAATGTCTAGGTGCTGGAGCTGGAGAAGTGTGGTGTGGAACTGGAGCAGTGTCAGCTGGTGAGATACAATGAGAAGAGTGGAACACTGGGAAAGCCCTTTGATGAACCCAAGGTAGGTACAGACTGCAGTGTGTGTGTGTGTGTGTGTGTGTGTGTGTGTGTGTGTGTGTGTGTGTGTGTGTGTGTGTGTGATCCTAAATCTAGACCGATTTCTATGTGAGTATCACAGTAGTAACTATGCATGGTTATCAAATTGCACCTTGGTTATCAATTGCATTCATGGTTTTGTTTTGCTATATAGTCACAAGGGAAATGGCAGAACTACTTTCATGCAAGGTGTAACTTAATCTGGGAATTGAGACGTACTGCTTAGTACATTTAGGCTTACTATAAAGTATACGTAAGTTTTCTATAATACACCCCCTTTGAGCAAACACCTTTCTCCTCTTTACCCCCCCCCCCCCCCCCCCCCCCCCCAAGTTCTTACACAAGTAGTTTTTGTTCATTCGGACTCTCTGTAGTGAACATCTTCTGGGCATGCTTTTAGTGAGCTTTTGGTTTAGTTCTGTTGTCGAGTGTTTTCATAAACGCGTACACACGATGTCCACCACCAAGGTTTTGTTGATCACCCCATTCGTCCCTTGTCACCACTGACGATGCAAGTTGCTTTGATGCCTCTTGGCTTAGTATCAACACAGGCACCGCTAATTTTCTGTAGTACACGTTCTACAAGATTCCGTTCTTTCAGAAAGCCACAGCAGTCATTGTGATTGTCATCCTCATGCTTAACATCATGAGGAACTGGGGGATATATATGCCTGAGACTAATCGAATATTTGAACCAGCACTCCTCCCAACTTCTGCCTCCAAATAGTATGCAAAGGGGGGGACCATATTTTCGGGAGCTTATGGTGTGATGCTTTAGTAATAGATGTCTTCATGACTGGATGGCTCTAGACAGTCATAAGTATGTTACCTTAAACTTGAATGGCTGAGAATCAAAAGAGTAGCTACCTGTTTTTGTTTACCTCTATGCAGACTAGCAAAATGAAAGTACTAAGAGTGCCAGGATTGTTCATGTACAACTAATCTCTCAGAAGGTATTATAGACAGGGATCAGCCCACGGTGGTTGGCGATGGTCAAGAGCGACCAGCATTTAGTACTAACCAACCACAACTCACATCTTCGCGACCACTACTATATTCTCGTGCATTTTTTAGAATAACTACCTGTTTGGTTCCCAAACCGCACTCTGGCACTCATTATAACATTGGCAACCACGTGGCGAGATCACGGCGACGTCATGCTTCAGCCTCATCAGTCACCATGTGCTATTGTGAGCAGTTCAGACTGACAGTGAATCAGTGGTGGTTTACAGACAGCAGCTGAAATATGACTACGAGGGAGAGCGGGTGAAGTATGACTGCAAGTGAAAGCCAAATGACCTAGTAGTCTCCTGGGCCAAACTCTCACGTGTCCAGCGTGTCTCACAGGAGTTCAAGACCCCCTAGATGTTGCATTATCTTGGACCTGTTTTTCCACCACTCAAAATCTTCTGGGCACAACCCTGAGTAGATGCATCTAGATTTGCCCTTCCCTTTTGTTGGTCTCTTTCCTTTTCCTCTTACAATCATGTGACTGACTTTTTCTCATGATGTCATAGATGTGGGCTAAGTTGGGTGTTAGTCACTAAGTGTTATCTACAAGCTTATCTGATTTTTGTATGTAGTAATTTAAACTCTGTGTGTGTGTGTGTGTGTGAGTGTGTGTGAGAGAGAAAGACGATGTGTCTGTGTGTGTGTCTGTCAATTTGTGTGCATGCGTGTCGAAGCTTGGTCTTGAAAACCTTAACCTCACCTTGCAGGAGATGCCCCTTGGTAAGGTGGCAGATGAGCCTCAGTTCTGCACCTCCTTTGACCTGCTCTTGGAAATACAAACTGGTAATGGTTCTTACCATACCAGCAATCATGTATTGTTTTGAAGTTATGTACATACATATACAGGAGAGCATTTTCATCACTAATTGCAAGTCCTAGTTGCTTTTGTATGTTTAACCATAAAATGGGAACAATTTTGTTCTCAGAAACAAAGTAATGTATTCTCTCTCTGCATGCAGACCCTGCAGCACTACCACAATATGAGCAGGAGATGAGGGCTATAAGAGTAATTTGCGTCAACTACAGTCTCCTATGGCAGCACCTCATTGCAGGCAATGTTCTACCAAAGCTGATGGAAAAGTCTGTCATCAGTGAAACAAAGAAGCAAGAAGTGGAATCGTATCAACAACGTTATGGCCAGAATGCTGTCATTATTGATGCAGTGCTCAGTGGAGGGCATGCACCAGAGGGGCTGCTGACAATTTGTGACACACTGCAAACAAACCTAGGAAAAGAGCACATAGCTCAGCACATATTACGAGGTACAGTTCACCTTTCTTTTAGATTCAGACTTCCATCATAATCCTATTGGTATAGTGTAGCAACTAGCCGGGTCTGCGAATGGAGTATCTGTTATGCATCAGTTGACCAGTCACTTATACTCATCCAAATTTTTTTAATTCCAAGTGTTCATTTGTGTGTTGTGTCCAAAGCTGCAACAAGAGGACTGGAAGCTGATCCTTTCCCTATTTTTTGTGATTTTTAATATGATATCCAGGACATCCAGAGCATGAGACCATCCTCCACTCACACACCCTAGAATGTGTGGAGTGAAGTGAAATTCAATGTTGTATGATTCAAAAAGAGAATGGTTTACCAGATCAAACCTTTCAACAAACTCACATTATGCAATTACCGTGTGAAATTTTTGGGGAAAAAACCCCTGTTCCTGTGAGACAATCATGTCAGGCAACTTAGTTCAATTGCTTCATTAACCCTCGGCGCGCATGCGCGAGGGTTACAGTAGTTGTCCTGTGTGTCTGTGTGTCTGTGTGTCCGTTTTCTCTATTCTGCCTTCTCGCGCTTTTAGGCGTTCAACGAGAGGTATCAGCGGCTACAGCGCGGAAAATGCAGTAAAATTAAAAAGCCGTTTTCTCTAAAACTGCTTAGTTCAAAAGTTAGAAGCGTTAACTTATAAACTTACGGCGACTCAGCCATTTTCTTCACGTGCAATGTTTCCGTATACCTCTCCGTAACACGTACGTAGCGGTAATGTGTGATCACGTGACTTGGAGCACGCGGTATAGTGTTTTCCGTTGAACGTTTGTGACTGTCTTTTACGAGAGGTTCAGAAAGGTATGCCCACAGTGTAATACCGTAGTGCATGCAATGGAGTGCAATAGGTCTATGCGTCTGAGAAAGGTATGCACACAGTGTAATACCGTGGTGCACGTGAAGAGATCAGTTTGTGACTGTGGCCATGCCTTCGCATCGAAGAAAGGAAAGCACAGTGTACTGCTGTTGGGGAGCCTGAGAACGCAATGAAACGTAGAAAAGCCTTACTGTCTGAGGAAGGGTTATTAGTGGGGAAAGAGAGAGACAAAGTCCGCAAAACGAGTAAGAGAGCTTCTGAAACACGTGAGCAGACTTTGCACAGGTAAGAACAGAACCAAACACATCTGGCAAGCATGACAGCTTCTATTGTTCACGAGACTGTGATCGATTCTAGTCAACACACAAGTACGATCGCATGCACTGCTGCGCCGAGGGTTTGGCGCTTCAGTGCCTTTCATTCACTACAGTATTGCAGAAGAAAACAGTTCTAGAAGCTCTTTGATCCAATTGTAACGATAGAAGTGATCTGAAGGTTTCTAATTTTTCTGTGAATGGGGTAGGTAGGAAAGGAGCCCCTATATACACCCCCCCCCCCACCTCATGTGTGTTCCCACTCATCATGAATGCTGTTCTGGTATAAAATAGCTGCCTCTGTCTTTGCTACTTTGACACCTGTTTGAGATGTCAAGCATAGATGTGGGATTTAAAGACTCCATGCTAAAGCTTAAGTAATGAGTTTGTCTGTCAATGATGAGCTACTGTATGTATTTACTTGTAACCTCACACACAACTAGTCTACAACATTAAATCCAATCTGTGCCTTGTGAGTAGCCACTGAATTACTTTTTTGGTTTGTTGATGTGTTTGCATGTTATCAAGTCATAAGTAACATCAGGGAAAATTTACAGCATTAGCTTCAATACACTCTAGTTATTGGGACAAGCACATGTGAACCCTATATTAGTGATCGAGTTGAATCAGGACCATGTCTTATGTATGTACGTATGTAGAATATGTATGTACGTATGTATGTATATTATGTGTGTATATGTATGTATGTACGATGTATGTATACTTGTGTCACCTTGTGTGGGCGGATCAAAGATGCCGCGCGAAGTTTATCTAAGATAAACCACACACAGTGCTTTAACCAGGTGACGGTGCTTTAACCTGGTGTGACCATGCTTTAACCAGGTGTGACGGTGCTTTAACCAGGTGTGACTGTGCTTTAACTAAAGGTGTCAGACAATTAAGAGTCAATCACCATGAAAACAAAAAGAGCACTGTACAACATGCAAAGTCGTGTCAAGAACAAATACTAAGAGTCACTAAAGTGTTCCTTTAGATCAATTTTGCCACCTGGATGTTGCACAACTGTTGCACCCTGGTACACGTTGATTGTACATCCGCTTAAACTAGCACCACTAAAAGAGCAAGTTGGTTGCTGTTGCTTCTGCTGTGAATCCACCAACATGACATTTTGCTGCATTGAACTCAACTGAGATGTACTAGGTGTACTATCTTCCATACTTGTTTGCTCTTTTTCTGCATAAGGTGCGAGCACTCTACAAGCATTTCGCTTCTGCTGCTCAGATATGCGCTCATATTTGCGCAAGCCTTCCAGGGAACGATGTCCACTACGATTCTGGATCACCTTTTCTGAAACACCTGCTTGAAACAACTCAGTAGCAGCATAAGCTCGCAAAGAGTGGTTAGTTTTCTTACCCTGAACACCACCTTCGTCACACATATTTTGCAGCATTTTGCCAAGTGTATTCCTCCCTATTGGAACAGAGGTGAACCATGGTGCAGATGGACCAGCAGGGACCTTAGGAAGAGGACGTACATAAAAAACGTCTTGTTCAATAGCTTTATCTGGAACCTTAGAAATATACAAATGCAAAAGGTAAGTGTGACAACGATCACCAGCACGGAGATCTTGGAATTGCTCAACGACTTTGTTTTCAATATCTAGCTGGTTAAATCCTCCGCATCTGTTCTTAGAACGATTCTCGGTGTAGGTGAAACGAAGCAACCCATCACTAGTAAAATCCCTGGTCAACTGTGAGAATTTCAGCTCACGGTGTTCAGCTCCTCCGCGTAACATGAAGTCCTTTCCATTGTAAAGAAACACCGCATTTAGCAGACCTTTAGGAGTCTCAACAGAGAGAACCCCCGTTTGCCACAGCTTTTCTTCGTCCGCTGGAGTCAGAACTTCAGTTGGGCGGCTCTGGGAACCTACTCCGTCAGCACGCAGTTCTCGGAAGTAGTTATCGCAAATATAGTACAGGCGCTTGAAATTAGGGTCATTGCGATCGAAAATGTTCATAGCACACACTTTCTCCTCCTTCATGTAGCGCTGTAGCCCACACAATAAAAGGTACACCGTTTTTGGCGGGTACGGTTCTCCAGTCTTTTTCCGAGTGGACAAGACATACTTTTCAAGCCAACTTGCTACATCGCTAGCGCTATCAGACAACAGCAAATCATCAGGGCAAGGTTTCTCTGGATGGCGTGTGTTATAGTCACGCTGCCAATCATTGAAGTTATTGACAGCCCAACGAGTGTTGACTTTAGTGTTCTGAGGACAGAACGCCTTTTCGTACTCATCCATTCGCTTTTTAGGGCTGACAAACCTCCCTTGGGCTTCTTTCTTTCTTTTCGGACGAGGCGGTTGAAAGTCATCGTTGCTGTCAACAGCTGTATCAATAGACGCCATAGCTAGCTCAACTGATAATTCGACCATTTGACGTCATTGTTACTATGGTAGTTACCAGGAAGTGACGGTGACACAATATAGTTATATCATGGGTGCATGCTCGGGATGTATCAAGTTTAAAGCGCTCAGCCCTCGGGCTTCGCGCTTTAAACCTGATACATCCCTCGCACCCATGATATAACTATTACATACGTACATCTTAACATAGTTACACTCTTCTGTGAATACAAAGTTTGCTTGATGGCAAATTTAAAGTGCTATGTGTAATCATACTTTACTTACATAGTGGTAGTTTATAGGTAATTAACATTCTGTGGCTCGAACATACCTCTCCTTATCATGACCAACCTCATGATGTCCCACCAAGGTTCATGGAGGATGAGTCGGGGACATGCAGGCACCCACTGCTCTGCACAGTGAACTGTTGGTCACCATGCGGGGGCCCACCTCTCTCTCCCTCCTTCATGCGTATGCAATCATCCCATCAACCCCTTAAAGCACATAGCTATATCGTAATCCATGTGTTTGGGGGAGCAATGTTGGTGGAATACCCCCCAACATTGGCCAAAGCCGTACATGTACCACCCGACTCATGATCACATCAGGTGAAAATGCACCACCTGATGGAGATACAAATTAACGTACATCCTAGCACAGCTACTTCATATAGCCAAACGGGTGGGTTGGGTGGGCAAAATACTTAACCAGCTTGATATTCTGCCCACAGCTGCTTGCTACTGCGAAAAACTGTTGCTACAACCGTGTTGCTACGCTCTTCTTAGGTGGAGCTGAACTGCGCATGCGCATCTCGCTCGACCCCAGGCCCCGCTCATCCAGCTCCGGCTACCCCGCCCCATGTCTACGCCTTGAATGTTAACCTTGTTTAACTGAGTTAAACGTCTTTGAGCATTTGGTTGATATAGCAAACTGATGGCCAAGCACAATGAACTTGGACATCTTCTTTGACAGGTACTGGTTTGTGTGACTTGAAATCTAACTCACACAGACCAGTATACTTTTACCTGTTGAATCAATCCTGTTCCTTATTTAGAAATGTTGTATGTATGTATGTATGTATGTGTGTATGTATGTATGTACTGTAGATCTGCAAATTTTTGTGTTGTAAATTTTCATGTTTTATTATTTTGTGTAAAATATCTTCGTAGTGTAGGACACCGATAAAAATTTTTAACGGCATTAAATCGATTCTATGTTCCCAGGTTGGGACAAGACTATACACATGTCATAAACCATAAGTATGAACAGCCTGCTGCATTCATGGCTACCACATAACTGTTGGTGAACTACTCACGTGCAAAAGAGAACCAACCAGCCCTGTAGACGTATACTGTGACAGCTGTCACGAGTCACCTGCGATTGTTGAAGAGGACCCATCTTGCACGAATAGCTAGCTAGCTGTGCTGTGAAACAAAGAAGAGTCGTCTCGCACAAAACAACTAGCTAGCTGTGCTGTGAAACCCGTGTGTACGGAATGTGCTGACCGTAATGATTATTTGTTGTAAAATATTTATTGTTTTGGTGTATGCAAACTACAAAAATATTTTTACAACAAAAATTTTCAGATCTACCATATGTATGTATCTATGTCTGTATGTACGTATGTATGTATGAGGGTTTCTTCATGTTATCCTCCTCACAGACTATAAGCGACAACCAGCAGTGAGATCACTTTGCAGTCTTGCAACTGGAAGCACTGCTATCCTCTCTGATGTCTCTCTACAGTTCCAAAACCTACAACAGGATGTAGCAGAGTTGCTACCCCAGTGTCCAAATGCACTAACACAGCTCAAGCAATGCCTTACTTCACTCGTCTTACCACTAGGTGATGGTAAGGTTGCTTCGCTAGTTGACTCAGGCTCCTATGAAGCTGCCAGTACCATCTATGAGTTCTTTAGACTGATGGCTCCCTACTGGAACTGTCTGAGCACAAGTCTGCTTTCTCTTCTTCTTGAAGCTTCTGGCTGCAAACCAGCTGCAGCCAAACTAGCTGAGTTTGAGGAGCTTAGGGCAAGCAGTGGCTCCCTTATTCTTTGTACACAAAGAGCTTCCACAGGTGAGCTGAGGTCAGTTCACAGTTTACCTCTTGAACAGCTTCAATCTCTTCACCCAGCTGTCTTCACTGAAAGCATGTCAGCTGCTGAACAAAACACATCTCGTATAACAGCTGAAGTTAGTAAACCTCTGCTTCATGTCTCTTGCTATGAGGAACTAACCACAGCCGTCTGTGGCTTCTTTAGGCTTCCCAAGGCTGCTCTTGTGTATGCTGGCTGCTCAGAGAACCCACTTGCTCTTTGCTGGCTAGTATCTAGAGATCTCCTACCCTACATGAGGAATCACAATGGAAGTCTGAGCAGGGATCGTCTGTTGGCTGAGCAGCAAATCACACAGATCGCCTTTGGAGAGATGGAGTTTCGCATTTGCCCAAACCTCAAGGTATGTATGTAAGACCTGATTAGTGATTATTGTGTGTAGAGATTTAATCTAGCTACAGTGTGAAATGGATATATGTGCCAAATCCTTTGAACATTACATTGATCATATTGGCCTTTGATAGATTAACATGATGCATCCCTAGCCTCGTCCCCAGGTCCCGCCCGAAAAATCGGGAAAGGGGCCTGGTAGCGTTTCCGTGTATTTTCTGTCGACTATTACCTCTCAAAATTTTGAGGAGCCAATCAGATTGCGGAATGAAACCACGCGGAACGTGATCCCGTCACATGCGCACGAGGCCAAAAGTGCCGACTATGCAATATGGTAGAGTAGCTCGTGATAGCGTCGTCTGTGTCTCCTACATACGTGCGGCAGTGGTGTCGCGTTTACGCGAGATCGGTGGACGATCGAAATCGGAGAGCGCTGTTTACCCATACGGGTTATCGAGACAAACTCCCCGATCGTCTGTTGACACTGGCTTGGATCCCGATCAACTGAGACGATCTGTCGGAATTTGTGTATAGACAGTGTGCATCCGAACTGGACAGATAAACACGGAAGATAGCATACTGCAGCATCGCTTGTTCAACTCGCTCTTGCTTCATCTTGCACGCATTTGTATAATAGTCAGCTGACATCAACGGTTGCAGTAAGGCGTGTCCTACCGTAGCATGCGTTTGAAGACGTTTACATTAGAGACAGAAAATACACGGAAGTGCTACCAGGCCCCTTTTCTGATTTTTCGGACGGGGCCTGGGAACGAGGCTAATGCATCCCTTAGTGCATTTGATATTACCTTACTTGAGCACTGCATCCTAAGTTTGGCTTTTAAGGATATCCTGTTGAGGTCACACTTGCCACCAGATTATAATCAAACGCGGAGGTTGCACATATCAATATGAAAAAGAACAAAAGGAAGCTAGGTTATTGGGATGAGCCTCACATTGTCAGGCAGATGTCAGCCAGTGCATATAAAACACTAGGTATTAAGCCATATTTGAAAGTCACAAAAATGTTTTCTGAACAGAAACAAGCGCATGTAAGCGATGGAACCATCAAACACCAGCCAAACAAGATGGGAATGACACCACAATACCTTCACACTATCCCTACATCTTGTGCCATTTTGTCAACTATGCCTTGTGTGTGTTGTGTGCATAGAAGGGTTGTGGAAGGCAGTGGAGTAGGTAGTGCTGGGTGTGTAGTGCATGTTGATGTGCATCGGGAGAGTGAGTTTTGTTGTGGGTGGCTGCAACTAAGTTGCTACTGAAAATGGCAGATATGGCAGGTATATGCGGAGGGCTGTGGAGTGAGTGGTGCGAGTGCCTTGTTGATGTGTAGTTACAAATTTGTTTAGTCGGTGTGAATAGGCTAATGTGCATGTAGAGTTTTGTGGTGTGAAAAGTTGCATTGCAAGATGGCACAAGATGTGGGATGATGTGAAAATATTGTGGTGTCATTCCCATCTTGTTTTGGCTGGTTTTGAGGGTTCCATCCCTACATGCGCTTGTTTTCGTTCATAAAACTTTTTTGTGACTTGTTCCTGTTTTTTTGTTGATGTTGTTTCGAGCCTAACTGCACCCCAGGTGGAAAGGAAATGGTGACTGGGGTGCGGGTGGTAACTGTATCCCAAGTGCAAAGCATCGTGTGTAGGTGGCAGACCATTTCATCCTGCCCATAACAGACTGTTAAGCAGATCCAGTAGAGGAACAGGGAACAGGGAATCGGAGTTAGGTGCACAATCCAGCTCCTAATAATAAGCATAGCTATTGCATTTAGAGTGAAGTGAAGGTAACTTTGCTTGCTATTGCATCTACAGTGTACCATATAGTGGGAAACTTTCGAGGGAGAAAACTTTCGCGAGTTGGTGGAAGATAAGATTTCACGGAGAAAACTTTTGTGGATTGCTCAAGCGTTCGCTGGTGCCGCCAATTGTGCAAGGGTGTATTACGTGTGGCCACAGATTAATAATAACCTCACTCGTGCAAGCTTTCTCCCTCAAAAGTTTCCCGCTATACGGTATGTCACTCCACTATATACTGTCTAAGTATTCTGGCCAGTGCTAATTGGTGGTAATTGAAGCCACGTAGAGGCGAGATGATAAACAAAGCCAGCCAACTTCTATATGGTGCAGACTCAGTTTAGTGCTGACAGGCTGGGCAGAGGATGCATGGCCATGCTGCTAATTTGTGTATCTGTATCTGAGTTGTGTGAGAGCTAAAAACACCGCACAAAGCTTTTGAGAGACATCGGTCGGTGTTGTAAAGAAGCGCTGTTGCCATCAAAAGCGCTGTGGACGTACGGGATGTGCTGTAGTGCAGCAAGCCAGTCGCTAAGTGCGCACTTCACTGAAGTGTCAAAGTGACTTGTAGCTCAGTGTGGCCGTGCTGTATCAGTGGTCTGCTACCAGAAGGTTGTAGCTAATAGATCTATATAGCTGGTTAACTATGCAACTGCCTTAGCCTTTATACAAGGCTCCAGAGTTACGTCAGGATGAAGTTTGTGTGGTCACTGAAGTGTCAAGATTTTTGATCTTAACTCAGGTTGACAGTGGGTTAACAAATATTCTCATATTTCACAAATTTAAGTACCTTCATGTTAAGATAGCTAGTTTGGCCACTGTAAAATCCTGTGTCACCATAGGTCAAATTAATTGATGGGAAATGTATGGCCCCGTGCAGTCGCCGTGGATTAGCTCTCGACCTTAGCGCTTGCACAGTAGATACTTCAATGCTAACTGTTTCAAGCTGTGGCGTCAAACTGCAGTAAGTCCTCTCAGGCTGAGAAAGAAACGCTGAAACATTGGGCATGCATGTGCTTTTCATTCATTACTATATATATTTTTTCTTTCCACTTGTGGTATACCTTTTTTAGGATAGAAGAGAGGTGGGAGGGAAGGCCAAGGGGAAGATGCATGGTCTGTCAAGTACACAAAAGTATTATAAACTTTGTTGTTCACAAAGAATAGCCTTGTAAATTCCAACACTTTCAAGTGAAATTGTAAAACTAATCAACAAACTTCTCTACGGAGGTAGAAACGTACTGCTGCCCTTGCAAGCTACATGTGCTCAGTTGTGTGGAGTCCTCGCGTACATGTATCTAGCTACACACATTTTCATTTACAGCAGCCCTAGCAATACATACCTTATAATACTTCTCCTGGAAGCATGCACATATCCCCTCTCTATTTTTACATTTATACCACCTGACCTTGCCTGTTGCTGTCTTCACATACTCGGCATTAGCTGCTGCCTTCTTCGTATCACCGTAAGCTATCTAAACACATGCTCAGTTGAGCTTCCGAGGGCATACTTGCTATGAATAACATGATCGAACAGAATTGTGTATAGCGGCAAGCGTAAGCGTGGGGTTACCTGAAAATCGCCCACTAGTTGGAGTTATTTGAAAACGATAAGTGGTGAGTGCAATACCCGATGATTTATGCTGTTCAGCCATTATTGTGCTATCCTGGTGGAAGGTAAGAGAGAAGGAGAAGAAGAAAGTCAGAAGATAGACAATTTGCCTGTTTTAGCGACTCGCCGGTTCGGTACTTTAGTGATGCTTTCCAGCCAAGTTAATGGTCTGTTGCTCATGGAAGCACTCAATAATGACTGATATGGCTCATACAGGCCGTTGACTAATCGAACGCAGACATTTCGAGCGCGTCATTTGTGCACTTTTAATGTGGCCGCCATTTTTTTCAGGGCCATCTCTACATATGGCGTACTACCGTACACCATGATAGTAGCTACCCAGTGTATACAATTAGCTACATGGCAAGGTATCCTCTGCATCCACGACATAAGTGCATTAGGACTATATACTTGTGTATTTGGCAGAGATAAAACAAATTTTGCTGACAGTGTTGAAGTGGAGGTGTTGAGTGTAACAGGGGTGTACCTGTGGGGTAAGAATAAAATTGAAAGGATTGCAGACATGCACCACTTTGGATGACTATTTTCATCTGGCCTGGCAATCATTATGAGTTGCTTTTCTTAAACCTTGATGTGAATTTGCTTTCCCACTGTACATTTAGGAAGTGGAGCTTTATGAGTCATCCCGGTATGGTCTACTGGAGAGAATCCCTGCTCTGCTGACAATTGTCAGTGTGGATGTAGCTGATTCTGTAAGTATGCATGAGGCCAATCGTTGAATTTCTGATTATATGCTCTTTCTATAGCTACTGTAGGTTATTGTGAGCATCTTTGGGTGTAGCTTTGACTTGTAATTCAAAAAGTCACAAAAAAGTTTTCTGAATGAAAACAAGTGCATGTAGGGATGGAACCCTCAAAAACCAACCAAACTAGATGGGAATGACACCACAACAATTTCACACCATCCCTACATCTTGTGCCATTTTGCCAACTATACTTTGTGTTTGTTAGTTGTGTTCATAGGAGGGTTGTTGAAGGCAGTGGGATGGGTAGTGCTGGGTGTGGAGTGCATGTTGATGTGCATGGGGGGTGAGTTATGTTGTGGGTGGCTGTGATGTAGTTGCTATGCTGAGGATGGCAGGTATGGTCTGTCTTGAATTAGTCTTGCAAGCCAGACCCTTTCTGCGCAGCACCAATCGCGTTCAGTATGCGGCACACAGAGGGAAGAAGTTTGATGTTTGGATTTACAATTTCACTTCAAAGCATTTATGACGATTCTTAGTGCCTTCCTCTGCGTGCCAATACTGAAAGCGATCTGCACTGTGGAACGGAAAGGGTCTGGCTTGTGAGACTAGTCTTGAATGCAGAAACTGTCAAGTGCATGAGCTGGGTCTGTTGGAGTAAGTGATGTTGTGAAATTTTATTGCTGCTGAACATGGCAGATATGGATTGTCTTTATGTAAAAGGCTGTGGAGTGAGCAGCGCTAACTACAGCTAGTATTCATTTAGTGGGTGTGAATAGACTAGAGAGTTTACTGGTGTGCATAGTTGGCAAAATGGCACAAGATGTAGGGATGGTGTGAAATTGTTGTGGTGTCATTCCCATCTAGTTTGGTTGGTTTTTGAGGGTTCCATCCCTACATGCACTTGTTTTCATTCAGAAAACTTTTTTGTGACTTGTTCCTGCTCTTTTTTTTTGTATTGCTTTTTAGGAATGGTAAGAGAGAAGTGACATGGGAGGGTAGGCCGAGGGGAAGATGCATGGTGTGTACAGTATGATAGTAGAAAGAGCTAAGAATTGTCTTAAATTCAAACGATTTGAAGTGAAATCGTCAACCCAAACATCAAACTTCGGGGGGTTTAGAAGTACAGTCCAAGCAAAGCCTCATACAAACCAAGTGAAAAGCAGATGAGTTTAATAAGGCTTTGCATGCAAGCTTATAAATCCTGTGCTCATTTCACGTGGACTACTAATGGGTTCACCGAAAAACTCTCCATAGACTGTCACCAGAGTATTGAGTCGTAAGACCCCATTACAGAACTGTTTGATGGTGAGTAGCTATAGTCTAAATCGGTTTGAAACGAACGCATAGGGGTCTGTGGAGCTGAACAACCGCCAGTTCTGTGGCCACCTCTATAGTGCAGAAGTTTGGAATGAAGCCATGCACTGTTGACTCGGTGCTACTAGAGTTTGAGTATACCAAGCTACCAATAGGCTGCCACTTGCTTCGTTGGAGGAATATGAAGACTCAGGCACAACACAAAAGGAGGATGTTAAGAAGACACCAGCCAAAGTGCTACCATCAACTCGCAGTAAACATTGTATGTGTACTATATGCATGTAAATGACTATAACAAGCAAATTTGAAATGTGAAAGTTGACAATAAAACTTGAAATTGAATATCAGTGGCTAGTGTTCTAAGTCATATGAAGTACTTGATGGTTAAAACACTAGCTGGCATAGTACCGTCTATACCACTTGAGCTTGGCTTTTGCAGCCTTCAAATTAGTCATACGAGCTGCTGCCCTTTTTTTGTCAGGGTTCCTCCAATAACTACTATGGGAGGATACGCAGGAAGCTGCCCTTCCTTTCTCAGGGTCCTCCCAATAGCGGGTATGGGAGGATACGCGGGAAGCTGCCCTTCCTTTCTCAGGGTCCTCCCAATAACGGGTATGGGAGGACGCCCTTTTCGTCTCAGGGTCCTTCCAATAACAGGCATGGGAGGACGCCCTTTTCGTCTCAGGGTCCTTCCAATAACAGGCATGGGAGGACGCCCGGGAAGATGCCCTATGTTTCTCCGGGTCCTTCCAGTAATTATTACGGGACGCTTGCCTTTTTTTCCCCTTAGTTTCGCAGGTAGTTCTGCTTGTCCTGCGCTCGTTTCTTTCGGACATTACGCATATTGCGTTCGATGTAAAGTGCAGCACAACCACGTCAACTGATCCACGAAATCAGATTTGCAAACTGCAACGCTCAATCACAATTCTCACCTTCTCGATCTACGAAGTACTGAACCACGTGCTCAGTTGAACCCTGGTGACGTAATTATGAGTCATATTTAATTCGAGCAAAATGGCGTGTAGCAGCTAGCGTAAGTGTGTGATTACCTGAGAATCGCCGACAAGTTTGAGTTCTTTATTTTAGACCGATAAGTGGCAGGTGCATACCTAGTGATTTATCCTGTTGTTTTGCATTTGAATCGTTGTAAAAGCTCCAGCCATTATCGTGCTATCGCGGTGAGAGGAAGAAGTCAGAAGATAGACGATTTGTCCGTTTTGGCGACTTGCCGGTCTGGTGCTTAGCGATACTTTCCAGCAAACTTAACAGTCTTTTTGCTCATGAAAACACTCGATAATGCCTGATATGGCTCATACAGGCCTTTGACTAATCTAACGAAGACATTTCGAGCGTGTTATTTGTGCACTTTTAATGTGGCGGCCATTTTATTTCGGGGTCATCCCTACATATGGCGTACTACCGTACGCCATGATGGAGTGTAATACAGATAATAGTTGACAGCGCAAGTCAAAAACACTGTGTGCTTTAATTTTTTGCATAGTGTTGTTAACAAACTGGAAATGAACTTCCTGTAGCCCATAGTTGAAAGTGGCTTCTATCTGTAGTACTTTCACACATTCTCTATAGAATGGTATCACACCACTGTGGACTGCAAGCTTTCACGGCCAGAAGAGGGTGGTTGGACTCCTCTTAGCAGCGGGAGCCAATCCTAATCGACAGAAAAAGGTGAGGTCAATCCCTTCTGTAGTCCTAGTTATGTGATAGTAAAAGCAGGTTTTAACTCTTTGAATGCGACGGGCACATTTATGTGCCCTCTGATGTCATACAATCTTACGAGGTAAATAGCGAAGCCAAGCGAGCTTTTGGGGTAAATCCCTGCCTGTTGAGTAGTAATAAGTGTAGACCACACCTTTCCACTTACATCACCCACAGGGAAGGCAGGAAGCGGCGGTGCTAGTTCGTGATCGTTCGTAAATTACAAGAAGGCGGCCAAACGCGAAGCTTTTTCTTGAACACAGGGAACAAGCGGCTTCTAGGTTTCACATAAGGCAGGAGTACTAACTTCAAATAACTTGGAAATAGATTTGGAGTGTCAGAGCTGTACATAAAAAATGAGATAATCGGCACTGTTTCAAATTGCTGGTAAGCTACCTACAGATTGAGATAATGGCTTCAAACAGATACAAATCGCTTACCTAGCTTGATCAGCAACTTAGAAAAACTAGTCCAGCTTAGTTACACGCTATCTATGCAAATCGGACCGCTGGCAAACCCTAGGGCTTGCTAAGCAACGCTTGGCACTTTGACCTCAGACTGATAAATTTAATTTCCGCGTTAATAAATGGTGACGTGTAAATGATTTCCGCGTGCAAAGAGTTAAACTGTGATTATAATTAACTTTGAATTTGGCCCATTCTTAGAAAGTGAATATACAACGCATTACCTAGAGGCAACATGTAAGAATGTTGCTCATATCTTTCATTGTGTTGCAGATTAAATAAATAGAAATACTAAAAATTGGAGCACTATCAGGTATCCTGGACCTTACAAGGCTAGCTATAGCCATTGTATTGCTTCTCATGCTGCATGCACAAATATTTGTTGGTCAAGGGATACATCAACACTGCAGATAGCATATCAAGCTTACTAAACTCAGTCCAAAAATCAGTCCATAAATCAGTCCATATCCCAGTCCAGAGTCCAAACTTTGCACTAAAGCCCTTATCAGTATGTTTGCATATTTTTACTGAAACACTGTTGTTGGATCACACTTGTACAGAATGGGTGGACCCCACTCCATGTTGCCACCCAGGAAGGCCATGACAAGGTTGTTGATCTACTCCTTGAGGCAGGAGCTAGTGTGGAGCAGGAAACAGAGGTGAGGTGAAATATTGATACAAAAAAAAAAAAGCAATTTGAAATGGCATGTACCACCTGGAATTTAATTATTTAATTTGATTTCAGGAGCATATATATGTCTTTATGTGCTACGATAATGCCTGAAGTTAGGTTATTTGTTAGCTTCGTCTTTAGTTTTCTCCCATGTCATTGATTGGGATGAATACTGTTCAGAAAGATTATGAGTAAAGTAAGGTACAATGGTTGAAAGCAAATGGCCAGTATTACATGTTGAGTTACAGTTTTAGTGAAGGTAGGTTTCCACTGTCGCTAACATCATTAGCTAGTACAAGCTTGACAGAACAAGTACATAGCATGTGGGATATAAACCGTGCTGTAGCAGTACTGTGTTCATATGAATGAACAGATGTGAGCGCTTGTGCAGAGGAAGTGCTTGAATTGTTCAACCATCCTCATGCAAGCGCCAACCCCGGATTCAAAGTTAACTACCAAAGGCTATCAAATGGACCTCCACAGTCAATTCACCAATGCTTTGATTTTTAGCTAACAAGGCTAGCCCAGCTGTAAACAAGATGCAAATGAACTGCATGTCAAACCAGTAGCCTCATTGCCAGACTTCCACAGCATTCATCACTTACATCCCCAAATTTGCACCAATTTTGTACTGCAAGTGATGAACATAGCAGACAAGGTTATAGGATAAACCTGTACATGTAAAGTTTGCCAGATGTTCATATGTGACCCGCTGAGCGAAAACCCGGCACATCCCGCTTTTTATGAAAATCGAAATAAGACTGGAAATTGGTGTGTAGATGTTCAATTGTGCTGCAGTGAAAAAATAGAAGCGATCGGTTGCTTGGTTCCCGAGTTGCAAAGTGAAAAGCATCGCAGACTCGGAACGCAACTTTTCGAGAAAGCGCAATGTTTTTACGTTGCTACGGTAAATTTTAATGTCTCTGTATACTATCGTGTTCAACACATGTTGTTGTAAAAAAGCAGCTTGAAAGTCGGCAATGACAGTTGGGAAAGACAGTGGTTGTGAAAGCTGGGGCTTACATTGTGTCTATGGACAGAAAGACAACCATATACAGACTGGAAGGTTGTGAATTGTGCTTTTTGAAGAATGCGTACCAGCTGTCCATAGCAACGCGTTCCTGTATTTCGCTGACCTGCCTGTGAGTTCAAGCTTATATTGTCGTTGTAATAGCAGAGCCGGGCTTCATAATTCAGTATGATACAGTGCAAACCCCCTGTGACTCGTTGGTATAATAATCTGAGTTTCGCTGGAAAATGACCTGTATGGATAAAATCGCCTCTAACTCAAATTCAATATTTGCGGAAAGTGCCGGGTTTTCACTCAGCGGGTCACATATGTATGTGAGCTGTAAATTTTGCATGGAGGGTAGATATATGGAGGACCTCACATCATAGGCAGCGGAACTGGGGAAGGCTAGGGGGGCTTTAGGACCCCAAATGGGCAAGACGTGGGGCTAAGCCCCCCCCCATGCAAGTTAATGCAAGCCAGTTGCGCCTAGTTGTTGATATCTTACTGTTTGACTTCGTGAAGTCTCGAGTATTGGCACCGACTAATATTTGTGCCCATTTCCTTGTTTCATGACAGTAATAATAACGATGGAGAAAGGGTTATTTTTTTTGCAGTGCTAGAAATGGGTTAGTACTGTTTATTGGCATTGAGTCAAGCAACGAGAAGCAAACTCGGAAGACTGACGATATTAAGAGTTTTATGACGAAGTAGATATCAGCCAAGTAATTAGTAACCCACTATTATTATTATTATTAGACACACGCCAAGAGAAAGGCGCAAAAGATGCTAAATACAATAAATTAAATTAATGATACAAATACCAATATGTGTTGACAGAATCATGTCAAAACAGCTATACAATCAAATATATAACCTGTTACCTAGGCAATATATAAGAATGTTGCTCATATCTCTCTTCTACAGTGATGTTGCCTAGGTAACAGGTTATATAATAGTTATATCCCTCCCTGGGGTGTGGTCTTGCACATTGGTGTCTGGCTACGCCCAACACCAATGTGTAAAACACCCACCCCCCAGGGAGGGATATAACTATTACTTCTGATGTAAGTTCTAGGTTCATTATGTGCCAAGATGCCTCCAGATTTAACAAGGCAAATTTTGAAAGAATTTTTCTTGGGGATTACTCCTCCAGAACCCACTCATCAGCCCTCCCCCAAGTGAAACTTGTAACCTGTCTAACTGTAAGTGAAACTGTACAACTGTTTTGACATGATTCTCTCAACACAATGGTATTTTGCGATTTCTAGTCTATTTTGCTCTCCTTTACATGTACAGGATGGTCAGACAGCATTGTATATTGCGAGTAATAATGGCCATGGGGAGATTGTGAAGCTTCTCCTTAAAAGAGAAGCTGATATGGATCATGAGACGAAGGTGAGTGTTTTTCATGCCAAGTTCCCGTAAGTCTGGTTTTAAATCGAGTACATGTTGATGGCAAGAGATTGTGGGAAAACTATGGCAACGTGCTTGCCCATAATATCCTGAAGGCAAAGCCCAACCAAAGAAGAGCTACAGTTATTGCCCACTTTTTGGCTAACACAAAGAATTTCTATAGTCCAGTATAAACCACACCCTTCACATAGTATGCCATCTGAACCAGGTGCACTCTTTGCTATGTCTTGTTTGTGGGACTAATTTTGTGCTACATATCTGCAGGTAATAGGTAAATTGTGATTTGAGAGCCTTGTAGATGTTACTTCATATCTCAATGGTATTTATTTATTGGCACAGTTTGGTGATACACCACTGAAGATTGCCAGGTCTCAAGGACATAAGCATATCACTCAGATGTTTCATGAAGCAAGCAGACAAAGGTATGCGTATACGTGTGTTACCATGCACAAGCACTTCACTGATGAACACATCTATCCTGAATACCAAAGTATTCCTGTTTCACATTGTCTACACTCCTCTTATTTGACTTCAGTAACTTGTGTATTTTTCACAGTATACAGTGAACTTTTGACCCAATTCCCTCCCTTCCAGACAATATTGTGATAACAGTTTGTTTAACAAATTGCAAATATAAATCACAAATTTTTGGCCAGGAAAACTAACATATTAACCTTCTCGGGCTTCAGAGAGCAGCGTTTCTTGGGAACAATATGACCAGAGGAACTGAAAACTTGCTCACTGGCAGAATTCGCAGCAGGAGTGATCTTCAGGTGGTAAAGCGTTTGTACGCAGCATCTCTGGAGCGCCTAGTCTTCTGCTACATAATGAACTGTGTAGCTCATGTACAGCTCTAACGTATTACTGGACCACATATCTGCAGTTGCAGCAAAATATTCCATACCTTGGAGATCGCTAGTTACAGTTTCTCAAGTGCGTGCATAAAGTGAAGGAATAGTGACCTTCGAAAAATATTTGTGGTTTGACAGTCCGTACTTGGGGTCAAACCGTTCCAGCATTTGATTTTGCTTGGCGAAGTACATAATGCCTATTCCGTAGATAAACCTGGCTTTCGTTGAATGCTGGAGCGGTTTGACCCCGCTGCCAACCCACAAGTATTTTTCGAAGGTCGCCATTATGAATCTGTCAGCTGCTCCCACCGTTTCGAGCTCAGTCGGGGATACTTCTCACCTTTTGCGAGCGCTACATCGATCGTAATTTGGTCACAACTGCTGCTCGTTGTAGGCTTCTCGACATTTTTGGCTTGCTTAATCTCTGCAAACTCAAACGGGTGGCGATTCTTCAAACTAGCTACACATGGTCTTGGTCCATGTGATTGACCGGCTGACCGTGCGTCGCTGCGTGTGCACACGCCCCCGCAAAATCGTGAATCTGAGCAGGAACCGGTTTACAATCCAATACTGGTTTTACTATATATATAATGATATACCGCCCAGCTTTACTTGGCATTCCCTCTGGGCAGTGTGCAGTAGGCCTGCCTGTGTTGTACCATCAAAACTCTGTATAGACATATTATCATATAGGGGTTGCTGTCAAGTTGAAGTCCTGGAGGGTTGGAAGGATAAAATGTAGTCTCCCAGAGGAAACAACACCAGAGTTACAAACAGCAAAACATACGATGCGTTCGGGTTTTTTCAATTTCAACTCAAAACTGGTGCAATGAATGTCTTGAGTGATAAAGAAGCATGCTACTCCATTTCCCAGAACAAGATTCCACCCACAGTCTTGTATCCAGAGATGGGCAAGCATTTGAGTCCAAGTCCTCTCCTTTTTCTCATGATGGATACGTGTTGGTCATCTCACTTCATGAATCTGTTCAGCTCCTACTTTGGTTATCCTTTTTCTTAGTCCATTATTTGGCCTCTGGATGGGTTCCACCACACTCAAATCACTCCTTTTCTTTCATCTTCTCTCCTCATCAGTTCTATTGTCAGTCTCCCTCTTCCTCTCCATTCCTCCCTTGTTTTGTTCACACTTCTTCCTCCTTTTACTGTTCCCTCCCTCCTCCCACCATCCTTCCCTCCCTTAAAATGTTCATGTTTCAATTTACTTTGGCTTCCTTCTTACCACTTACGTATATACATCTTTCATATCACAACTCATCTCAGGTATAGCTCACTCCCAATAACTTATCCCTCTCACCTTGTTACCTCTTCCATCTCCCCTCTTTTAATAATTTTTTCATCTTCCTCCCCCTTTCATCTTTTTTTTTTATCTGCTCTCTTCTTGCTTCCTCCTTTAGGGATTATCTCGTTTTGCCTATGGTGTACCAAATGTATATGTGGCAGTCCTGTTTAGAAATTTCCTCTGTGTATTTCGGTCGCATCGCTATGTTCGAAACACGATATCGCTGAACTTCCGTTACAGACGAGGCTCATACGTGCTTGGTAAACTTATTAGCTATTCACACATCTATGAAGTCCATATAAGCCCCGCCCTTAACGGAAGTTCAGTGGTACGGCACTTTGAATGGAGCAATGTGATCGAAATACGCGATGGAATAATCTTCGATTTCTACACGGGACTAGCTTTCAAATATATATTCACCTTGATATATCAACATCAAAGATGTTCATATTCATGATCAAATCTCAAATACCAAATGCCTTTAATTGCACATAACTACTTGTTGTTTTGTACTTGTTTGTTGAGTAAGCAAAATGACACAAATTGGTCTGGAGTAGATAATATGAAGTAGGCTAGCTAAAAAGTGGATCTCAGGTATAATGATAGTTGAAGGAAAGAGTCAAAATGCTTGTAGTATACCCACGTGACAAAGCCTCTTGTTTTTAGTTTCAGTGTAGTTATGGTTCCCAGTTTGTACATAAGAAAGTTGAGAATTAAATGGGTGCTTTCATCTGCCAATAAGTTCAAACTTGATTATAAGGAGAAGTTCAGTTTTTTATCTGATTCATGGGGTCATGTAGAGTAATCTTTCTGAACAATTGAATTGTGCTAGATGTTCACCAAACTGGCCATGCCCATGAGATGATGCATGTCAACGACATCTGTTCAACCGCTCACTTTGGTTATGCTGAGAGAACTTCACCCACAACCCAAAGTTGTGGGTGAAGTTCACTAGTGCAATGATACATAGCTACATGGACCTAGTCCAAAAAAAAGTTCAGAATAGCATTTTGCACCATTTTTATTTGTACTTCCCGCCTAATTTTTCAACAGTTCAGTGTGCTAGAGTGAGCTTTTGCACAGCAAGGTTGAGTGAGGTAGTTTTATTTCAAGCTGTGGGCACCTGTGTTTCACACCACCTTATGTCATTATAACATTGACAATGTTCACAGTGTACACCATATGGCACAATAAAATGCACTGTCACAATATTGCTTGCCGAGAAGTAGTAATGTCATAGTTATCTTTGCTGTTTTTATCACACTATGTGCTTTCCAATGACCAAGTTCAACTTATCATGCTTTGTTTCACCTTCAAATACCTTTATAAGCAAACCAGTACAAATTTTATGTCTGTAAATGTGCACTCATTCCTTAATGTACTTGAGTAGGAAATATTGTCTCTACCTGTGTCCAGTTTGATTTTGAGTATTTGCCTCCTGTTCACCCATCTGGAGGGCAACAAACCACACAGTTCCGTTGCAGTTTCATGCAAGTGTGCATTGAAGATTGCAGTATTGAAGTTATCATTTTCAGTTAAGATGGTTGAAACATTCTTGGTATATAGGAATACACTGTAGTGACATTTCTACACACTCGCAATGGTGGCAGGCAGCAACTTCGGCAGTACCCTTGCCACACTTTGCTGGTCTTTTTCACAGTGGAGCTCACGTTCTGTCACTGTTTTAGTCTGTCTCCTATGTATGCTGCTACCCATACATTAGTGCTGGTTGCCATGTTGTATTCTGTATCAGTGTGTAAGTGAACTGCTTTAAATTTTTCACACTGGATTATCCCTGAAAACAAGTTAAAGTGGACTTAAAAAAAAAAAGTGGCTTAGGAGTGTAAGTGGTTAGCAAGTATGCGCCTAATAGAGGATATGCACTAAATTAGGGATGCAATTAAAGCCACACCCAACAAGTATTGGTGTTGTGCCAGCGTTCTGGTGCTGTACCATAGATTATTACACATGCTCACCTGTAGCTCTTCTTTGATTGACTTTTCTGCTGCATGCTGTTGTTGCCATGGTTTCCGCTCGCTCTCTCGCCGCCATCATGTGGTCTACTTAATGCATATGCACTTAGCTAGTGTAAATGTAGAGCACTGTGGGGCGAGCCTGTGCGAGCAACGCACAACAGCATCGTTTGGCTAAGACTCCACCAGTTTATTACCAGATTACGGCATATAGGTCATACATGTCTGCAGCTAGCAGAGGTTCTGGCCTCCTGCTGACCTCTATTGACTGTGAACACACTGCCTGGCTTGTCATGCATAGTTCTTACATAAATAGGTGAGGCGTCGAGAAGTCTCTATGCATGATATATATGGCACTGTCAGCTATTCAACTTGCACAATCTTCGCCGCCTTCTGCATTCTGTAAGTAACCAGGTTTGCCTTCACAACTTCCAGCCGTCGTACAGTAAACATTCACGCTCCAGGTACTTTGCCAACACTGCTCGTGCTGGAAAGTATAGTTTGCTGAGTGAAAATATGTTACTTATTGACAGCACGCGGCTCGCAGTTGCGTTAAATTGCAGTCTAAACAGACATACGGAATTCATACGGCATATTATATATATATGAAAAATCTACCGTTCAATTCGCTAGTGTGGGGCTCCCTCAGGCTCACCCCAATAAATAATGCCGTGTGCTAAAAGGAAGCATGCGCCTAATAAATTATTTGCCTAATAGCAAGGTGCACCTAATAACCAGAGTTTCACGTTTATAATGTTATTGGTCTTCTGTAGCATTTGCAAGGTTAGAATTTCTTTGATGGCAACATGCTTATTTGTTTTTAATTGGCTGGCTGGAGGAATGTCAATGAAACATCATGGTAGGAGGTAATGAGTAGCATAAAGTCTCTAGGGCTGAAAGAAAATGTATATGTTTAGTGCTGGTAGGAAATTAGCCAGCGGAATGCTTGAAGTGTGTCCTCCATCTATCAAGGCCAGTCCCCGACAATGGTAAGAGTTTGATCACCATTTGTTGCTTCTGATCTTAGACCATGACTGATACAGTGATACCATGTACTTGTGGTACAGTTGAATTCCTCTATTCCCAACCGATGAAATATGGACGTTGCTGTATTCAGGACATTATATTGTCCAAAATTGACCTTCTCAACCCCAGAATGAGGACATCCCTTTATTCAGAACACTAATTTTTGGCCCTACTGTGCCCAAAACAGAAAGGTTCTATATAAGCTAAGTAACAGTTGCATGGACTTAATTAAAGCAGTACATAATCATGATGCAAAAATAGTTTACAGTTGTGCCACCACTCTATACAGGTCTCCAGTGCCGAAGCGTATTTCTGTAAGTGGGTTGATCCCGGTTGCCCCCACCGGCAGTGAGTGGTCTCCCTCAAAGCCCTCTCGTACTACCAGACAGCAGGGGTCAGACAGTGACATGCTTGAATTTCAAGATGTGCTCAGAGACCTGGACAAGAAGGCAGTGTAGGTTACAATAGAAGACCTGGTTACTTAGACTAGATGTGTGGTAGTCTTTTTCTTTCTAAGTTACAATGGTGTTCACATCCAGAAGGCTATACCTTGTGGATTACTGGCAACGTGTCACTCACCTGATGCCTATTGTACATTCGGTAAGCTCACGATGATAAGCCCCTCGCTTTGAGTCTAATGTGGGGAGGGAGCATATACTCAATTAGTCTCATCCAGACACTCCCCGATGTTATGTGCAAGGTCGACAGCACATTTGCAATGACTGCCATGGCTTTCCAAAAAAAAAAACGGTAGCATGGCTTGTCATGTACAACAGGAAATCAGCAGTACCTGTATTGATGCTAAGCTGAGGGGCATCGTAGTAACTTGCTTTGTCAGCAGTGACAGGGACAACCTATGTAAACTCGTACCGCACATGACTTGTCGGACAACCTGGGTGGTGGTCTGCAAACGAGGCTAGTGGTTCTGTGTGTACGTGTTTCAAAAACATTCGCTGTCAAAAGCTCACTAAAGGTACAACCAGAAGATGCTTACCAGGGGGATTTTAAAAGAGTGGAAATTACCAATGTAAGATCTTGGGGGGTAATGAGGGAGAAGGTATTTATTATCAGAAACTTAACGCTAATAACTTTCTTTTGGAAATGACAAATACTGGGAGAGTAAGCCTGGGAGAAAGGCTAGCATCTCTTTACTCCCTTAGTAAATTTATTAAGGATGATTATGCTTTCCCTTTGTACATAGGCTTGGGTAGTAAACATAAATTACATTAGACAGTGATAGGAGATCAGCAAGTATTATGTACATGTACTTAGTAGCAAGTTTTGATCGCCTTATATCAACTCGCCCCAGTTTTCCTAGTCAGACCTTTTTTTTTTTTGGCAAGTCTGCAGGGCGCACGAAAACATGGTCTGGGAACGAGACTAGCTACAAGCTAGCTGCCAAAGAATTCAAGTTGTATGAAAATCAAATACCATAGAGGATGGCACAATGTCCTCTAAACCATCTGAAGTACAAGAACTAGGCTTTAGAGAATCTCCAGTTATCTTGATTGCAGAGCCTATAGTACTTTACTAGGAAGAAGAGTATGCAGGCTGATAGGTATGTGGAAAGACAGGCACTGCCTACAAAGTGTCCGTATCAACTGATATAGTCAGCACCTGCACAGTGTATCCATGGCATCTACATTATTGCTAAAGTGGTATGTGTACACATGTACATTGTATGTGTCAAGCTGAAACATACACAAGGTACCAAACGTTTCCAAATATTCATATTACAGCTTTTGATTTGAATACTGCTACTCCAAAATAGGTCTAGAAGAGTGCTCTGGTAAATTCTGGTGCTCAATAATAGCCTTGTTCATATCCAAGACTCTTGAGCTGCTTCTTATCTATTTACTATGTCCATGGGGAAATTGATGGCTAAGGGTTAAAATTTGATGCCAATGTCAATCATGCAACAAATATTCACACACACACACACACACACACACAGTGACCAAAGATCATATTCCCTACAAGAAATAAATCTGAAGTCACTTCTCACAGCACCTGTTAGCTGGGAGGTACATGGTCTGTCTTTGTCCTTCATCCCATCCCCCATGGCTAAAAGAATTGCTTCCATTTATTGCCTCAGCGCTTACCTCACCCCTACTTCCTCTGTTCCCTTCTTCATCCATCCCACATTCTACGCCCCCACCATCCTAGTACCTTATTCACTCCTCCATCTCACCCCCCAACATACCTCTCCTCCTTGCATCACTCTTCCTTCTTCATCCAATCCTGTACGTCCCTCTACCTCTCTTTCACCGTACCCCCCACGTCTCTCTCACCTCACTCCTAATGTCTCCAGGAAGGAGCAGTAAGTAGCCAACATATTTGGCATGAAATTGACACAAGAGAAGCTTGTCACCTTGCCGAGACCCAGTTCTGCCAGGTGTGTGTGTGTCTGTGTGTGTGGTTTTATGTATGTATGTATGCGTGCGTGCACACGTGCATGCGTGTGTGCATGTGTGTGTGTGTTTGTGTGTGTGTGTGTGTGTGTGTGTGTGTGTGTGTGTGTGTGCGTGTGTGTGTGTGTGTGCGTGTGTGTGTGTGTGCATGTCATTAGTTTTTCCCAAACATGTGTTAATGCCAGAGACAGAAGCATTTTCTACCCATTGATGTCTGGCTATATGAACTGCTAGTGTTTCACCCTGTACATACACTGTATGTTTCACTGTATGTGCACAGGACAATGCAATTCCATTAACTTGAAAATTGATTATTCTTGCTTTGCTCCCAGGAGCAGAAGCTTGTGCACCCAAAGAGAACCAAAATACGCTGCTCAGGTAAGCTATATCTCAGCCATAAAAATCGATAGCTATGTGTATATAACCAGTCAAGCTATAGGGACTAACTATATATCACAAAGGTGCTCAGAACGATTAAGACGGCCTTAACTTTATTATTCGTAACACGGAAGTACGCAAAGATATTGCAGAAGTTTACGGAAATTGAATAGCTGCCGACTATAGGCTTCTTAGCTCTGTCATCGTTATTCTGACCGTTAGTCTTTTCTGTATAGCTTTGTTTTAGCACTGATTGTGAAGTAGGTATGTCTGTATTTCAGAAGGGATATCACTGAGACCGAGAGCTGCGTGTTTCTGAGAGCAGAAGACAGAAGTAAAACTTAAGTCGTTTTGAGCAACGATGACCAATCGTCTTTGGCGATTTATGCGTAACACTTGCCAGCCTTGGAACCAAGATCTGATGGCTTTCCTGTGTACAAGAGGAGTTGAAGTTATCATAACCAGGTGGCATTTATGCTGTTAATGCTGTGCTGAGAAAGCTTTAATGTTTAAAAGTTAAGGACCACCCAAGTAAGCCCCAACTTTTACCATTTTCCGTTGTTATATAGCAGCCCTAAAAAGGATTGCTGTTTCACACCACCTGGTTTCTGTTAGACCATGACCTATAGTAATAGTGGCTACAGCGGCTTAGCTCTCAGTTTACGTCTTCAGTTCTACATTTTACTGCAACAAACAGCTTGTTTACACGAGTGCAGCTGCTGTTAATTAGTTGCCTTGACAACACTTTTCTTTCATTTACAGAATTGGGAAGTGTCATTGTTACAAACCCCACGTTCATACTGCCATGAGATGTTTACAGTTACGTAAATTTACCATGTCAAAAGTTGATGAACTCAGGTTTCACATGCATTGGAGCCGTGATTGTAGTATTGTATTCCGATATCCCTTAATATCATATAGTAATCTCATACCTTACGAAATCCACAAAAGAGGGGGTCTGATGACACAAGCCCGAATGTACATTACACTATCACATTTATTTACGTAGGTGTGCAACTGAGGCATTCATAACCACTTGTGCATTACATATAAAAGATTGTGAAGGCTAGTGGTTGCCTGGTGGTGGTTGTAGCTCAGTGGTTAGAGCACTGGCTGCTCGAGCCCTGGGTTTAATTCTCCGCGACTTCACTTTCCTCTTTTTCACCTCATAACATCAACAGCTGTAGCATTCAAAACACACCATTTTAATAAATGTCACTCTACAATTCGTGGAGCAAACCTCAATATCCATGGTTGGGTCCTTTCACCCCAAGTTTAACATTATGTAGTGATTACAACTACAAAGACAGATGCTTCATCATTGTGGGGCGGGCCTGAGAGAACAGAACATTGCTGATTTAATTGGGGCCAGCCTGAGCGAGCCCCAACACCAGCGAGTTGAACGGTAGATTTTATATGTATTATCTATATTATCTGTTGTATGTATTTTGTATGTCTGTTTAGACTGTAGTTTAACGCAACCAAGCGCCACATGTGGACAATAAGCAACAATTTCGCTCTGCAAACTATATACATACTTTGCAGTGTGGGCAAAGACAGCGTGGAGAGACGCTTGGGACGCTGGTGAACCTTTGCTGTACGAAGGCTGGAAGTTGTGAAGACAAACCTGGCTACTTACAAAAAAAAGAAGGCGGCAGAGATTCTTTGATAGTTGAATAGCTGATTGTGTGTTTATCATGCGTAGCTAGTGACTTCTCGACGCCTCTCCTATTTGTGTAAGAACTATGCATGACAAGTCAGGCAGTGTGTTCAGAGTCAATAGAAGTCAGCAGGAGGCCAGATTTAATCCCTGCTAGCTACCGACATGCACGACCTGCATGCTGTACTAGGATAAACTGGTCTGGGTATGGCTTGAGAGACTATGCTGTAACCTGGTAATAAATCTGGTGAAGCCTTAGTTAGCGAAATGATGCTGCTCCGGTGAGGCTTGCCCCACAATGTTAGTATTCTGTCATGGCCCACAAACCTGTCATACGCAGTAGCAGGGTTTGTCACTGTCTGCTGTCACATGAATGCATGCTTCAACTTGAGTCAACACTACACTCTGGTGGTAGCCCTTTATTTTTGTTGTTGACTGAGCTAATGTGCACATGGTCGACATTAAATCTTGAGAAATATTTAAATGTGCTCATTTAAAATTTTACAGTAAGTGGCCACAAGCAAGCAAGTGTACACACACACAGTGTGTGTGTGCAGTTTAGTCCTGCTAGTGTCAGTCTTACTCCGGCTTGTCCCATTTGTTTGAAGCTTCGCCTAAGGGTGCGACAAAGAAGTAGTAAACTTTCATAGCAGTCTTCTTTAGTTCCTAAGCAGGAAATGAAGGCTGAAATGTACATGCATTTCCGTATGTACCTGCATTATACTAGTATTGGGGGGAGAGAGTTGGATGCTGCTAAGTTACCTATTTAACTGGTTGTTTTTTTGTTTTCATAGCCAATTCTAATTTACAGCTATCTGCATTCATACTCCTCAAGAATATGAAAATCCCTGAATATTTGTACACTTGTGGTGGTAGGCCATACTTGTGGGAAATATACATGTAATAACAGTTGTGATCAAAAAACTAAAGTTGGGGACAGCATGAGATGTCATTAACATAATGAAATAAACCGGGCTTTCTCCATCTGTTTTTTGCATACAGTAAGCAAAAGATCTGAATGGTGTGAAGGCCTAGGAATGAGGCTAAGTAGCTAAGAAGTCTAATTCCTTCTCCCTCCTCCTTCTCTCTTGTCTTCTCTCTCCTCTTCTGTACCTCCTTCACTCCCCCCATTTCTCCACAGCATGCAAGATGCTAGCTCACACGACCTGCCTACGCCAGCTCAACTATGAAGGTTTCACTTGCAAAGAGACATTCAGAGAGATAAAACACAAAGGGAGTGGAGAGGTGCGTACCTCACTTGCAGGCATGTGTTGTGTGTACAGTATTGAAAACATGGGCTGTCTAACTGGCTGCTTACACTGAAAGTCGGTTCTTTGTCTTACAGTCAGAAAAATTCTGTAAGTGTTTTGATCCACATTTGTCATCAGGATGAAATTGAAGAAATCATTTATAGCCATGTACCGCTTAGGATACGTACATTACAATGCCAAAGTTTTCCATTTTTAAGTTAATAATAGATAACCTCTTTTCTAGCCTCATTCCCAGGCCTCCCCCGTTTCTACCTTCCGTTTGCGTTCACAATAATACACAGGAGCGAAAAACGGGGAAGGCCTGGGAGCATTCATCACGTGAATGACGTCAGGTGCACGCAAGGTGGACGTAGGGGGGGTGGGGCCGATATTCAAATATATGCATGCACTAAACTTGAAAGCAAGCTTCTTACCGGTCAAAATGGGTAGTTTCGATCACGCTAAGGTCTGGAGTCCAAAACTGCAGTAGAGCGCTGGAACGGATGATGCAGTGCGTTGTTTTGGCCGTTGGGCCCCGCCCCCCCCTACGTACCTTGCATCCACCTGACATCAGTCACGTGATGAATGCTCCCAGGCCTTCCCCCTTTTTCGCTGGTCTTCCGCTCCCGTGTATTATTGTGAACGCAAACGGAAGGTAGAAACAAGGGAGGCCTGGGAACGAGGCTACCTCTTTTCATCATGGCATACAGTAGTTCTTATCTTGGTAAGCTGTCTAAACACATGCACAGTTGAGCTTCCGGAGGCGTACTTGCTATAAATAATATTATCGGGGCGAGCCTGAGCGAGCCCCACACTAGCGGGACTGCATTGCAAGATGCGTGTGTATGTTTGCTCGTGGCCGAAATTGAAATTGTAAATGTGCATAAATATTTCCCGAAAACTGAACGTCCTCATGCACTTTGTATAGGTAGCCTCAATAGGTAAAGGGCAATGCTGGGCTACTGCCAGAGTGCAGCGTCGGCAACCGTAGCCGAGACGGCTCAAGATGAAGCACATACGGCACCTTACTTCTTGTTTATCACGGCAGCTACAGGCCGACCATCAACGGCAGGCTGCTCGCAGACTGTACAAATTATACGCGCTGGTTTGAGACCGTTTCAGGTAAGGCCCTAGTCTCACAAGCCTGACCCACTTCTAAGGCCCGTGCATAAACGGCACTCAAAAACGCTAGCAATTCAGCTCATGATTTCGTGAAGCTTAGTCTATTCACATGTAGCCATAGTAGCTGCTTGCTCAGGCTCGCCCCCACAATGTTCTACATTTTCTAGTAATTGAACAAAATGGCATATAGTGGGAAGCATGGGGTTACCTGATAATCGCCAACTAGTTTGTGTTCCTTGGGAATGATAAGTGGTGATTGCAATACCCAGTGATTTATGCTGTTTATTATCATTTTAATAGCTCCAGCCATTATTATGTTACCCTGGTGGAAGGAAGAAAGAAGAGAGAAAAATCAAAAGATAGACAATTTGCCGGTTTTAGCAACTTGCCGGTCTGGTACTTTAGCGATGTTTTCCAGCAACGTTAACTGTCCTGTTGCTCATGAAAGCACTCAATAGTGACTGATATGGCTCATAGAGGTCTTTGACTATCTATCACAGCCATGCATCTTCCCCTTGGCCTCCCCTCCCACCTCTGTTCTCTCTTTCTTACCATTCCCCCCCCCCCCCCCCCCCCAAAAAAAAACAAAAACAAAGGAACAAGTAACCACCTTTTTCTGAACGAAAGCAAGCGCATGTAGAGATGGAACCTTCAAAACCAACAAAGAAGATAGGAATGACTAGCCTCGTTCCCAGGCCTTCCCACCGTCCAGTTTTTGATCACTTGCAGTATCCTCCCCCCCTCTGTCTACCTAGGTAGACACTGATGTCATTCAAGTGAGAAAATGAACCAGGCCTTCCCCCTCCGTTTTTGCATACTGCAAGCGATCAAAAACTGGACAGTGGGAAGGCCTGGGAACGAGGCTAAGGAATGACACCACAATAGTCTCACATCATCCCTACATCTTGTGCCATTTTGCCAACTATGCACACCACAAAACTCTCTGCATGCTCACTAGCCTGTTCACACACACTAAATGAATGCATAACTACAAGGCACTCAGCACTGCTCACTCCACAGTCTTCCACACACAAGACAACCCATATCTGCCATGTTCAGCAGAAGCATAACTCACACTCCAACATGCCATACAGACTCAGCACTGCTCACTCCACAGCCTTCCACACACAAGACAACCCATATCTGCCATGTTCAGCAGAAGCATAACTCACACTCCAACATGCCATACAGACTCAGCACTGCTCAGGCCCCATAGCTTCTGCATACAAGACGGACTATATCTGCCTTGCTCAATAGCAATTAAGTTGCAGCCACCCACATCATAACTCCCTCTCCATGCATAGCAACAATCACTACACACCCAACACTACCCATTCCACTGCCTTTCACAACCCTCCTATGTACACAACCAAGGCATAGTCGGCAAAATGGCACAAGATGTAGGGATGGTGTGAAAGTACCGTATAGCTAGAAAGTTTCGCGGGATAAAATGTTCGCGGAAACTCATTCGACTAAGTTTTCGCGATTTTATTTTCACGGATTCCGATCCAATTGCCATTATCAATGACTTAAATATAGTTTTCACGGATTAAAAGTTTCGCGGGCGGGGACAAATCCGCGAAAACCGCGAAAATTTTACCCCACGAAACTTTCTAGCTATACGGTATTGTGGCTTCATTTCTACCTTGTTTGGTTGGGGGTTTTTAAGGTTTCAATCCTACATGTTGTTTTTGAAAAATTTTATGTGACTTAAATTGCTTACTACAAGAAGCCAGGCCAGTAGCACTAATTATTTTTGTGTAAATCCAATTTACTATGTTTAGGTACTGGCAAGTGTTCCTGTATGGCAGGTGTGAGAGTGTACCAGGAAGCATTCAAAACTGTGCTTGTGAAACCAAGTTTTAGGGCTTCCAGACCTACTCTTATTAAACAAGTATGAGCAAAAGTCACTGACAGAGAGAGTGATAGTCAGATGGTCAAAGGTTCTTGTAGTTGAGCTTCACTTACAATAATGACAATGAAGTGTAAGAATACATGGTCAGTACTGAGTGTGCAAAATTCTAGCATAGTAAATTTGTTGGATGTTGCTTAGCAACCAAAGTTTTGAACTTGAATAACACTGAGTGGAATGGCTAGAGGTGATAATGGGTGTAAAAGTGAGTTGTTTTGGTAACATCCAACAAATAAGTTACATTCCCCAGACAAAACAGCATTCGACCTTTGGGCTCATGCTTTAGGCAAGTGCTGTTACACGTAGGGAATGCAACTATTATGTAAAAGCGTACATGCTCATGTCATGCTACAGTACAGCGGGAAATTTTGGGTGCAAATTTTCGCGGACAAGCTACTTCTGCGAAAATAAAAACCGCAAAAAAATAAACCGATGTCGTAACTGATGATGTCATTACATTGATGCAAACAAGTTTCCGTGTGAAAGAGTTACTTTTCTACAGTCTGTCTGACCCCTAAATGGCCGCTGTAGAACTGAATCAGCCTGCTACTATACAAGATGCCAATGACGCCGCAAGAGACGCTCCGAAGCTGTCGAAGTGGAGACCAGCAGCGATGATTCCTTCTGTTCGACAAGCCAGTTGCTTGCCCCTTTAGTAAACGCGATTGCCTCCACACAAAAGGAAGACTCAGTCATTGTACCAGCTTAAATTCCTTCTTTGCTTCATCATTTCTCTGAGTTGCCATGCTTGTATATATGTGGTGTAGCAATCAACTGGTGGGGGTGTGGTCTGAGCATCGCACATTCGTTCCACAAAAATGAAAACTGTGAAAATTTCTTCTGAAAGATCTGGAGGCATTTTCACGAAATTTTGCACCAGCAAACATTTCCCGCTATACAGCTATACGGTATTTGAAGCAAGCCTAAATAACATTGCTGCAACCTGGTGGGGGAAGACCTATTGGTGTTGAGTGCTTTTCTTGGAAATCTTGCTCTATCCCACCTAACCTAATCTTATCCTGCCTATGAAATTGGGTTCCTAGAATTTGTCATGAATCTAATCTATTGGGAGCAGGAATTGTTTTTTCCTAGAGTAGTAGGAAGAAACAATTATGCCCGACAAGCTATGCATTAGCTCTGAGGAGCCACATAGCTACACATTTGACCTAGCCTCTTTCCTCAGCTTTCCGTTTCTTGCAATACAGAAAAGCAGGAGAAAGACTGGCATAATTTATCACTCGAGTGACATAGAGAGTAGAGAGAAAGTAGAGAGGATTTAATTGAATGTAGATGGATCGTTGATATGCCCACTTACACAGTTGTACAATCGTAGCTGTGTTCCGGCAGAAGTCTTTTCTAGCAGTTTTTTCAAACATTAAGCCAAGAGAAGGCTTGAGAAAAGCCTGAAAAAGTGCTGGCCGCCCTAGTGTTTAATATCTACTGAGTTTTTGATATCTGGAGATGTAGTGCAATTTGGAGGCAGTCTTTCAGCTGAAGTTGACATCACTGTTGCATTCACTGAAGGTTTAACTTCCTTGGCAATTAGTTACCAACCATGAATGCTTTTATATTTGACAACGATAATTTTTTTAGGAATGTGCTGCCCTTCTAGATGTCCTGCTGGTGTCCAGGGTGCATCACTGAACATGACGAGTTCACCAGGCGTTGTGTGGGAGCACCAACACCGCTGGCACATCGATGTTCAATATTTCACACATACATAAAGTGTGAAGTTAAAACATAAAGGGAGATGGGGATGGGGCATTTATGGCTTAAATGGATGGGGCATTTTATGGCTTAAATGGATGGCATTTATGACTTAAATGGCATTTATGGCTCAAATGGATGGGGCGGTTAGTTACTGTTTTTGGGATATGCTCAAAATAAAAATACTGGTCTTCAGGGGAAGCCCGTCGACCGAGTATTACACACAAACAACTAATAATACTCACCGTGAGATAGCCGCCGCAGTACAGACCCGAATAATCTTCGGTACAGGAGCGCCTACCAGCGAAGAACAAGCCTCCCAGACGTTCCACCAAAGACGACACGATAGCGAGCCGGAATCCCGTACGTTAACCGTTCGCCCATCCCCCTAGTTAATATGATAACTCCACCCATTGAGCCCCACCCCCAATTTGTTTAGTAATTTGAATATTTATAGCACTGTGAATGCCCATAGCACTATGTGCCAACCAAAAGCTGGGCTCCTCAAAGCAAACCTTAGGCGGGGAGTGGTCCCACCCTTTCTGCAGTAGGCCACGGGTCGGGAGTTCAAAGGGACCGAAACCCGTGGTCATGCGAGGACCGGAAAGGGTACTCCCCTGAAGACCAGTATTTTTTTTTTTTTGAGCATATCCCAAAAACAGTAACTAACCGCCCCATCCATTTGAGCCATAAATGCCATTTAAGTCATAAATGCCACACCCATTTAAGCCATAAATGCCCCACCCATTTAAACCATAAAATGCCCCATCCATTTAAGCCATAAATGCCCCATCCCCATCTCCCTTTATGTTTTAACTTCACACTTTATGTATGTGTGAAATATTGAACATCGATGTGCCAGCGGTGTTGGTGCTCCCCCACTCAACACACAACTTTTTAGTACCACTAGCTCGCGATAATACGCCCTTTTAAGCAAATGCCCTCCCCCCTCTTTCTCCTCAAGTTATTATGTAGGGAATTTTCACTTGTTTACTAGCCCTGTGTAGCGTTTTGTGGGTGTACTTTTAGTGAGCTTTTGACAGCGACTGTTTTTGAAAACATGTACACATTAAACGTCTAGCCTCATTTGCAGTCTAGGAATATTTCAGTATTTTGTACAGATGTATTTGTATCTTTGTGAAATGTCATAAAAAAAGCAGTGTATGAAAATTATCACAAGCTTGCAGTACATACAATTGACCAAAACTTAGGGCTACTTTTATGTAGGGTGTATGCCCACTGCTGTACTCTGTGTTCTTTACTACACATTATTAATATTATATTTCTCTGTGTGCAGACGGTTGTGCTTCACCATTTTCTCCATCGTCGGAAAGCCAGTGGACGGTGCAAGAAGTGTGAGAGAGGGTTTGGCAACTGGAAGAGCCTGACAGGCAGGGTGAGGCAGTAATAAGGAGAGAGAGAGAGAGAGAGAGGTTATGAAACTGAACTCATCACTCTGGAAGTTGGCTCCAGAGGAGTGATAAACCCTGCTGGCTTCCAGCACCTAAAGACCATCCTGAACACCACCACTAGTGAGATGACAAAATTGATGGTTGAACTTTGCAAACGGACCATTGAAGGCTCCTATAGCATTTGGTGTTGCAGAAACAGAAATGTCATGTAAATTGTTTGTGTAAATTCATACTGTTTTTGTAAGTTATAACCATACGATTACTGTGATGGACCAATTATTTATGTACAAAATGCGATCGCTCAGCATTTTGGCATGTAACTGGAGTATACCACCCCTTCTCTTGTAATGTATGTCTCATGCAATACAATGAAGGAGTTTGTTTGTTTTGGGAGGGAGGGAGGGAGGGAAGTGTCTTTTACCCCTAGAAACTGAAACTATAATATTATGTATTGTACATTAACTCAGCATTGTCATACATCTACCTTTGTGCACACCTACCTTGGTGTGCAAAAAACCACTGCTAATTACAAGAAAACCTGTGTGTTTTTATGCTAGCCACTATATTGTGCGTGGATGGATGTAAGTTTGTAGATGCTATCTCATGCACAGAATGCAGTCAGATGTCTGGCCTTATTCAAACGGTGGGGTAGTAGCAATTGATGAGTACATGGTGCACAAACACTTATTTTAAGTCCAATGAATATGGTAAATGCTAGGTTAGTCCCTATGTTGTGAGCTATGATAAAATACTGTTAGTTGAGCTAATTAGCTTTCAGAGTGATCTTTATGTATGACCATAGGCCCTGTAGAGTACATGTAGGTTCAAGTGTTATACTTATAGGTCGTGTAGGAATATGAGAATCCTGGGGTGTGGTTTAACTTCATATAGTTGGATCAAGCGTGAGCAAACCCCACAAGTGTGCTGAAAACAGAAAATTGTCTATATGTATCTGTGGTATGTACGTATTCTGTGTATGCATTCTGTCCTGTTTGTGTACGATGCAATATTTCCACATGTAGATGTATAGCTAATTATACATTTGGATCTGAAAGGCAGAACGCTGATTCAGAGGTGTTGAAACCAAGACAATAGGGATTGTTGTACTGTTGAGAGTGCCCAACAATGGGAGACATGGTTAGTGAAGTGAACTAACTACGTTTAAAAGGGTAGGACGCACCGATGCGAGAAAGGGAAGTACAGTTATTAAGGTGGAGACCGAGAGTTACCTCATGGTCTGCTGTCCAGTGAAACAACAAGAAGCAACACCAATGCACCATACAACTCACTTATGCTTGCCCCACAATACACTGCATTCTCCTAGTAAGTAGTAGTTACGTGGTATGTTTCATTCAAAGGTACAGTTTGTTTTGTAGAGGTACCACCCTCTCATCACTGTTTTGTATGTATATGGTACACAGTAAACATCTTTGCTGTGTTACAAGTGTAGACAAACTTGTTAACTAGGCGAATGTATAACATTGTGGGGCGAGTGTAAGCAAGCAATACACTGCTTTAACTTATATATCAAACGCTTTTCAGTGAAGTGTCAGATCACAGCACACAGGTGGCGTGGCATGTAGCTGAACAACTCTACTCTCCACAAAAGTGCTTAACAGCTTAGAGAATATGGTTGCAGAGACAAGCTTGTCGTGGGGTGGTACCATGCAATACAGCCATTAGTGCAACCTAAGCATCTACTCTGTCTAACTGTAGGCTAAGTCTAAACACAGCCTGGCTTGTCATGCATAGTCCTTACTTGAATCATCATAAGGCTATGAACAGCCTTTAGCTTTATGTTTGGGCATATTTGTGGGTCATGAATGTTATTAACAGCCATGCAAAGACTGGTGACAGCCAAGTCTGTGTGGTAGGTCTTTACTTGACGCAGCCTGACCTTACCTGTCCCCACAGTTCTCATGAATATCATTAAATGGCTGCTTTATGGGCTGTTTTGTTCTCTGATTAACCCTTTAACCACCAATGATGCTGTTTGGCGTCGTCTGACTTTGGCCGCATGTTATCAGTTGGCGCAATCCGTTTTGAAGATAGGTTCTGCGTTAGCAGAAAGGGTGGGACAGGGGGAGGTGGGTGGGTGCATCTCTCTGGGTGACAGTGCATGGCGGCTGTTGCAGCTGGCTGTAGAAAAGCCTGGTCAATGCCGGGTGGGCGATATGTCTGCTTTCTTGCACAAACGGGTGTAGAAAAGGCTCCTTTCACCTTGTAGGGACTCCATTTCAGGCAGCTTTTAGTCTGGAGGAGCGTTCTCTGGTTGGAGGGCCCTGACTGTTGAACGCTCGCTAATGAGTGGGAGTGGTTAAGGTCGTGAACCCACAGAGAATGTGTCAATAAAGCTTTGATTCAAGTTTCCAGTGCTAGCTCCAAGCAGAAGTGGAAATACGGACCAGGGAAGGTATCCATAGCCTAATAAAGACTTCCAGTAAATAGCCAATGGTGGTTAAAGAGTTAATAGCCCTTGTATACATACATACAGTAGATACTCACGCTCCAGCTACCTATCCTGGATGTCGCTGCAAACACAACTTCTAGGCTATCCTTTGTTCAATAAGTGCGCACGCTCCGCCTGCTTTTCCTGGCTGTCTTTCATAAGCGTCATCATTCAAAGTCACCTTGGAGCTAGCTGGTTGCCAAGTTGTACGAAAATCTTACGGTCCACACGTGGCCCACGGCTGTCGCATTAAATTACAGCGTCAAAAACATATAAATCTCAATTCAACTCACTAGTGTGGGGCTCGCTCACGCTCGCCCAATTAATGTGTAGGTTTCATCTTCCATTTCATATGCCTAGCACCGATGTCTTTTTTCAAAATTAGCAGCCAGAAAGGGTGCTTATAATCGTGGGGTGCTTATATTCATGGGGTGCTAATAAATGCATGTAATATTCTGGTAACATACAGTATGTGGAACGAATTTGCTGTAATACGTTGAGGCTCTCTTTCTGCTAATTCCTGTCCTGTCCCATGTCTGTAGCTTTTATATATAATTCTTCTAGAACCAGAGGTACAGCCAGCAATCGATCAATCATTGCCAACCCCCACCCACCAATGCAAGCGCTTGGAACTAACAAATCAGTGAGGGAATTGTGCTAATTCCTGGAGATGTTTTATCAAGAGGCCTTGTTAATCTTGTGTTGATGGCTTCTTTCCAATCGGAGATAGACACCGGAGAAAGTTAACCACTACGTTCCAAAAGCCGAATCAGCAAATTCACTTCCGTTTGTGCTGCAACGGGTGCCTTTTCATGTGGGGTGCCTATTTATGTGTGGGTGCTTATAAGCGTGATGTGGTTGTTGTGATCAAAATGGTGCCTATATTCATGGGTGCTTATTTTTTTTATGGGTGCCTATTATTCCGATTTTATGATACCTCTCCTCATCGTGCTGTATCTATATGTAACACAGTCAAGACTATTGCTTGGTTTCTTGCTGAACACAAGCTTAGACAAAATAATTAAGGCTCACATCAAAAATTTTGGCTTTCATCCTCCATTGTATATCATTCACCAAATTAGCCTCGTCCCCAGCCCGTTCAAAAAATCGGAGAAGAGGGCCTGGTATCCACTGTTCGCGCATGCGCTTAATTAGTGCGTACAGCTCACGTGAAATTGTGCAAAGATGTGTCAAATGACAGCCAAAATCATGTGGTTATGAACTATGACGTTCATATATGGCATATGGGCTTTTATAGTATAACGCCAAAGAGGCGAGCGCTGCTCTCCTAGCCCTTTGCCCAGGCCTTCTGACCCCAGCGCTTATCGCTTGAACTGCACTGTCGACGCAGTACCATCTTCACACTACAAATGTAAGCTATAACTTCGTAACACGAATTATAACTTGCCAAAACCCATAAGATACAAGCATAAATGCTTCATAGATGCTTTCTTGTCGTGTTTTAGCGCCGTCGCTTCGCCTCGAAGTCGCAGGAAGCGCGTACAACACGGCAGAATCAAGGCCTTGCACAGAAATAGCCATTGTCAGCAGTGTACAATTAAGTATACGGCAAATACACGTACCTGACGTCACGGCACGCGGAGGTAACACGGTATTATCCGGAATTCCCAGAATGTCGGGAAATTAAGCGCATGCGCGAACAGTGGATACCAGGCCCTCTTCTCCAATTTTTCGAACGGGCCTGGGGACGAGGCCATCACCAAATCTGTGAAAAATTTACTGTATGAGCAGCAAACCTTAGTCTTGCAAAAGAGCGCCCATGGGCAGAGCACCTTACAAGTCTGCCAAAGAGTAGCCTCGTCCCCAGGCCCTGCCCAAAAATTGGGAAAAGTGCCTGGTGTCACTTGCAAAACTTCCCGTATGTGCTGTGTCAGCAGTCTTCATTTGGAGTAGAGGAATCACGTTCGTCCATTACCAATTACCGTATTTCTTCGAATAGACGCCGCCCTCAAATAGTAGCCGCACAATCCAAAGCTCTTGAACAAAATAAACGCCGCCCTCAAATAGTAGCCGTGGCCAGTAAACGCGGCACGCGCACACATGTGTGAATGATTTCTGACGACAGTCACCACGCTAGCACTAGGACTGTTTGTGTTGTATGAGTCGTTCCCACGGCTGACAGCAGAACTGAGAGGCTGCGCGTACTACTGACAGTGTCTAGCAACCGTCACTGTCTCACTCGTTCGTACCCTATCCAGCCGTCGTTGATGTCTCCAGGTTTTCCAAAGAAATAAATGCCGCCCTCGAATAGTAGCCGCACAAAATGAGCAGCGAAATAAATGGTAGCCGCAGCGTCTGATCGAAGAAATACGGTACTTAATTTTTTGACATGTGAAAATAGTAGACTCGTTCCAAGACCATTTGAAAATGGGAACAAGGCTAGCAGACTTTTTCATAAACCAGAAACTTAGAGTGTAATTACGGTTGCTAGGCTACTAGAGGAAGCTATCAATACTCGGACACCAGCGATAATCGGACACTCGTACACGGAGACTATGCCACGCATATACTCGGTTATGCCACGAAAAGGAAGGCGGAATCTACCACATCCGGCAACTGAAAAATGGAGCTTGAGCGTCAATCCCCTCTTGCGCTAGGGGCGATTAGCGTAACAGTCCGAAACGTTCGATAATCGGCTAAAATAATGTATTTTCGGACGCCGCTTCCTGTTCCTTTTCTGAAGCAACTCTCGGCAAGATTTCTGCACTGTTGGAGAGCTGCAAGACCCTGCTGCTGCACGCCTGATATTTGTCACCGTAGCTGCCTTGGACGCTGAGGGGTGTTGCCGAAAATTGAGTGAGTCACTCCATCAATGATCGGACAGTGGATTTCACATTTTTTTTCTCTATGGCCACCCCCAGCTACGAATAGGCCAACAATACTAGTATCATTGGAATGTACAGGTCCTTGCCAACATAACAGTGCAAGTCCTGTCTTTGTGCACTGTGTGGTTCTTGAGATACAATTGTTTTTCTGCCTTCATACGGGCCTACTTACAGGAAACTAAAATTCTGAAGTAAATGAATCAAGAACAATTGGTGGGCGCTCATTCTAGTGAACTTTGATACAATTGTTTTTCTGCCTTCATACAGGCCTACTTACAGGAAACTAAAATTCTGAAGTAAATGAATCAAGAACAATTGTATCTTGAGAACCACACAACGCATAAAGACAGGACTTGCACCGTTATGTTGGCAAGGGCCTGTAGATTCCAATGATACTAGTATTGTTGGCCTATTGCGTAGCTGGGGGTGTCCACAGAGAGAAAATACAAAGATCCACTGTCGAATCATTGATGGAGTGACTCACTCAATTTTCGGCAACACCCCTCAGCGTCCAAGGCAGCTATGGTGACAAATATCAGGCGTGCAGCAGCAGGGTCTTGCAGCTCTCCAACAGTGCAGAAATCTTGCCGAGAGTTGCTTCAGAAAAGGAACAGGAAGCGGCGTCCGAAAATACATTATTTTAGCCTATTATTGAATGTTTCGGACTGTTACACTAATCGCCCCCAGCACAAGAGGGATTGACGCTCGAGCTCCATTTTTCAGTTGCCGGATGTGGTAGATTCCGCCTTCCTTTCCGTGGCATAACCGAGTATACGTGTGGCTTAGTCTCCGTGTACGAGTGTCCAATTATCGCTGGTGTCCGAGTATTGATAGCTTCCTCTACTCTTGCCTCACAGGATTTGTCTGTAGTCGCTCCGTAGCAAGATCTGTCCATCTACTCTGTAATGCCATCGTCAACAGTAGCTGGCTACCACGTGATCACGTAAGGCATGTAACTTTTAATAATATGCTGACCCAGCACATATGAGAAAGTTTGCAAGTGCAACCAGGCCCCTTTCCTGATTTTTCGGGCGGGGCCTGGGGACGAGGCTAGCCAAAGAGGGGGGTGGGCACTCTTTCGAATGTTTCCACATTTAACCACAAAAGAGCGGTGACTCCATGCCCTTGCAGCAAATAATTGGACAGACAATAATGTACAACGGAACCACCAATGGCTCTGAAGTCAAATCATGACGGCACACAACACTCTGAATGGTGAAGTATTACACGAAGTTTCTTTCCTTAGATAAGTATAGCGCTTGAGGGTATGCTTCTCAACGTCCATGTGAAACTCGCTCCAGGGTGGGCGCTCATTCGAGTGAACTTTGACCCTGTACAGAAAAATGGGCCAAAAGTAGGGAGTGGGCGCTCTTTCGCGAGACTACAGTACAAGCAACATATCAGTATGTAGTTGACCTTTACAATGGCTATATCTGATATTGTCTGGAGAAACTAGTGTGTACCCCATTCGAAAAGAACCTGTTTTGAGTAGCTTCTGGTGTCTTGTTCTTGCAGCGTAGTTAAAAGTAAAGCAACATATTCCTATTGTGTTACATGTGATGTCAGAGGTACTGTATCAAAGGCACTGTATGAGCAGGGTTCAATCTATGAATTTGAGTTTTGGGGGAGAAGCTGTATCAAGGTCATGCCCCTCAAGAAAAATTTGGGATTTTAGGTCCTCCAAGATTAATTTTGATGCAATCCGAGAGGTAAAATCACACCTAGAACTGTATGTTTTACAAATATTTCAGGTAGTCTTCACATATTTGGGGGGAAGCTGGAGTGTTTGGAGGGGAAGCTCTCCCCTCCCCCCAAACCCCTCTAGATTCACCCACACTATATCCCCCAACCCAGCATCTCAGTATAAGTTTTTTCCTTCAGCTGACAATGTTTCCTGTCTGCCTCTTGTTATTCAGGAGATTGTAGGTATCAGTTGTTCCTGGTGTGGTGACAGCTACCATGTGGGTTGTTATAGTGACCAGTTCAAGCGGGAGCCATGCCACCTGGGTCCTCTCAGGAACAGCATTATCCCTCCCACTTGGATTGTGAAGGTGCCTCCGATGGAACGGGTAAGTCAAAGGTAGAGGGAGGGAGGGAGGGAGGGAGGGAGGGAGGGAGGGAGGGAGGGAGGGAGGGAGGGAGGGAGGGAGGGAGGGAGGGATGGATGGATGGATGGATGGATGGATGGATGGATGGATGGATGGATGGATGGATGGATGGGTGGGTGGGTGGGTGGGTGGGTGGGTGGGTGGGTGGATGGATGGGTGGGTGGATGGGTGGGTGGGTGGGTGGGTGGGTGGGTGGGTGGATGGATGGATGGATGGATGGATGGATGGGTGCTGCAGCTGCTAGGCAAGTCTGGATACAGTTGCTTTGCTGGATCTCAAGATATTCCAGTTTGACGTTTTTCACACCTGCTATATGATGGCTACTCCTGCTGAACAAAGACCCAACACAGCTTGTCCTACCTATCCTTTCTGTGAAAAGGGTTTCAAGAAACTTGGCAATCACCTACCTCACTACAAAGAGAGGCAAGGTAGAGACTATTCAGCCTAGCTATACCTATCTCAGAAGACCCTGGATAAGAGATCTACCACCACCAAGAAGTTCTGTCCAAAATGTCACAGAAAGTTCCTTAGGTTGGACACCCACTTGAAAAACAGTGCCACCTGTAAATCCATTAGCAATTCTGGATCTGCCACTAGTATCCCTGTGACATCCTCCATCCGACCCCAGAGGGTATGTCCTAGCACAGAGCCATCAACTGTCACCCTGGAGGACACCCCTGAACTCCCTAGTCCCACTCTGCCACAGATTCAATTGGAACCTACCCCATACTTCTGTTCAAAGAGATACCTTCACTGAGAACTCGATTCTTGGTCTCTGGTGTGTTCTCTTCAAGAACACTAGGCACCAGCACATCTGAGAAGAATGTATTAGCCTCATATCAGTCTTGCTGAGAGGAAGGGAGCTTTAGGAGTGGCTTGGGCTGAGGGACAGGTTGGTCAGGTGGCATCAGACATGCCAAAGCCATCAAAGCAGCAGAGGAAAAGGGACAAGCATGAGAGAGTACTGAGGAAGGTCACACAGCTGAAGAAGAATGCCAGGAAGGAGCTTAGGACAGCCAAAGGGCAAGGCCTTCCCAATGAGAATATCCAGCCTATCGCACGGACCTTTTTCAACCTGGTACGTGAGCACAGTCGTCTCAAGTGAGCCTCCCAGTGTTCTCAACAGCAGACCCAAATGAGTAAAACCAGACAGTCCTGTCATCACCATTTCTGGCAGTTTGCAAAGCAGCTTCTGGATGAAAACTCCACTAATCAGCCCCAGCCCCAGTTTTGTGAAGTAGAAGCTGTCAGCTACTTCAGGAAAGTGTACCACACTGACACTCAACACTTCTCTCAACCAACATGGATGCCATCGCCACCACCCCCAGAGAATGAGTTCTGCTGTGATGAGTTCACTGTTGGTGACATCCAGGCAGCAATCAAGAGAATGAAGTCCTCCTCATCACCATCCCCCTTTGACCGGATCACTTACCTGATCTTCAAAAGGTGCCCAGCACCCTCTAAAGCCCTCTGTGACCTTTCAACTCCTGTTGGACACTCTCAGCCATACCATCCCAGTGGAAACTGGCAGCCATCAAGCTGAGTGGTAAAAGTTCAGCAGAAGAAGGCTCCACCTCTCCCAGCAACTTCCGGCCAATTGCACTCACTTCATGCATTGGCAAGTTGTTCACTACCATCCTGTGCAACCGATGGCTGTCCTACATGATGAGCAATGGCTACCTGGACCCATCAATCCAGAAAGCATTCATGCCAACTACCCCTGGATGTGTGGAGCACCACCTGAAGCTGGCAGCCATTCTAGCTGAAGCCAAGAAGAAGCACAAGTCACTTGCTGTTTGCTGGCTGGAGTTAGCGAATGCATATGGAAGCGTGCACCATTCTCTCATCCAGTTCTCCATCAAGCACTATCACGCCCCTCCTCAATTCTGCAGTGCTCTTGACGCTCTCTACTCTGGACTCTCTGCCAGAGTCATCACTGCGGACTGCATCACCCCATGTATCCCATTGCAGGTTGGTGTCTACCAAGGGGATCCATTATCAGTAGTGATCTTCAACACTGTCATGAACACGCTGATCGACACCCTCCAGACCCGTGTGGACCTCGGCTACACCATCACTGGATCACGACACCAAGTGAACCTTCTCCAATACGCGGATGATACATGCATGCTAGCCAACTCTCCAGCTTCTTGCCAGCACCTACTTAACATGGTAGACAACTGGCTACAGTGGTCCGGGATGAAGGCTAAGGTTCCTAAGTGCCACAGCATGGCTCTCCATGCAAGGATCATCTGGCAGACCAGTAGACCCAATAAAACTCCACCTAGCAGGTGATGCTATCCCATATGCTGCCAAAGGGCCAGTCAAGTTCCTTGGCATGCAGATCCATGTCCCCCATGATATCTCTGACACAAAGAAAGCCTTGCCACCCGCTTGCAGTGGATGCTGGAGAGAGTCGATGCCTGCCCTGTGACAAGACAGCAAAAATTGCATCTCTGCAAAGCTGGCATCTGCCCACGACTGTCATGGCTACTCACAATTGAAGATCTCCCCATCTCATGGGTTGAGAAACAGATAGAAGCGGTTGCCACAAAGTATCTGAAGAAGTGGGCAGGCCTGGTCAAATCAGCGAACACTGCACTGCTGTATCTTCCACAGAAGATGGGAGGTCTAAACATCCCCTCCCTCACATCCCTGTACAAGCGACTTCAGGTCTCATGCCAAAGCCAACTACTAACATCCCCAGATCCCTGTGTGCGGCACTTGGCAGAGAAGAACCTCCACCATGAGCTTGGCCTCTCAAGGAAGAAGTTCTGGGCATCTGTGATTGTGAGAGATGTCTTGGCGCTTGACCCAGGCCGAACCAGAAAGTCACTGTCTACTGTGGCTAAAAGGATCACGCAGGAGGTGGATGATAGCAGGAGGCAGTCTGAGTTGAAGAGCCTTGAGAACCAGGGGCATATGATGAGAGAATTAAGTCACCCCCGATGGAGCCTACATTTGGTCCAAGGCAGTGCAGACCCTACCAGCTGAGCAGATGAAGTTTGCCTTAAATGCTGGAGTCGACATGCCACCCCACAACGCCAACCTCCACCTCTGGAAGAAGAAACCAAATGAAATGACTCCTGCCCTCTCTGTGGAGAGCGGCAAACCCTGATCCACACTCTGAACAACTGCAAAGTGGCCTTAGACCAACGCAGATACAACAAACACCATAACGAAGTATTGCAGGCCATAGCCAGTACAGTAGCAGAGAAATTTCCTTCCACCACCAGCTTCACCAGAGATCTAGGAGACACTTATCACATCACGCCCACAACCTTGCGCCCTGACATGGTCTGGTGGGATGATGGCCAGAAACAGCTATTGATCACAGAGCTGACTGTCCGTTTCGAGACGTCATTCGAAGCAGCAGCAGAGAGGAGGAATGAAACCAAGTACCATGACCTCGTTACCAGTGCAGAGAGAGCAGGGTATAACACCACCCTTATTACACTCGAAATGGGCTCACATGGAGTCCCACACCCGCCAGGGTTCACTCAACTAGCACACGAGCTAGCCATGTCTCGAACAGAACTTTCAAAACTCCTACACCAGACCAGCCAAGCAGCCATCACTGGTTCGTACCAAATCTCGTGCACCAGGAACAGAACTGATCCTTTATTGTTCACATGTATTTTGTGTATGTCCTCTGTTTTTTGTTTTTGTGCCAAATTTGTGATGTATTCATGTTATTTTGTCCTTTGCGGTGGCCCAATTGAGTTGTGCAGTATATAGTAGTCATATACTTAGGCAACTTTGACATTGGACTATGCCATCCCCTCATTGTACAATGCATTCATGTATGTATAATGAAGGTGTTTAAGATGATGATGATGAGAGAGAAAGGGGAGAGAGAGGAAAGGAGGATGGAAAAAAGGAACAAGGGAGGGGGAGGGAGGGAAAACAGTTTGGCGAGTTTGAGGGAAATAGGGAGAAGAATCAAGGGGAAGAGAGAAGATCAGTGAAAGAGTGAAGGACGTGTAGGTAGATGAATGTGTTGGTAGCCCAGTGAAATGTGTGAGAGGTTTATGATAAACATGTTATTTTGTGATTACTTAAGTTTGCTCTCTTTTTCAGCAGATTTCCCAAGATGGCCAATCAGACGAGATTCCCAAGAGCTCTCATGGAAAAAGCTGGCGGACTCGACGGAGAAAACAGCCAACAGAAGACCAAGCATCTAAGTACTTCACTGTAAGAAGAGAGGGGGGAGGGAAGAGGGGGGGAGGGGAGAAGAGAAGGGAGAGGGGGAGGGGAGAGGGATGGAGGGGAGGGGAGAGTGGAGAGGGGGAGGGGGGAGGGGGGAGGGGGGAGGGGGGAGGGATGAGAGGGAAGGGAGAAAAATCACAAATACGTCCAAGATATGTAATAGCTTCATATAAGCTCTTGAGATGTGGCAATTTCACAGGATTATCTTCATTGTCATCTTTAGTAACTGTCATCATCAGGACACGTGACCTTGTTTGCAGGACCAATCTCAGACATAAATTTCTCATCCCGTTTATCATCTGCAAACTCTGCACAGACTGGTAAATCAATGACTTCACAAGCATCGTCACTGCCTTGAAGTTTAAAAATGAGTTCACTCTGTTCTCGATCTCTTATTTCTAAAACATCACCTTTATTGCTTTCGCCAATGTCTGAAAGTGGATCGTTCCCATCAGCCTTAATGGCCAGTCTTTTGAAAGCACTTTTTCATTGTGTCAGAGGGCACTTTCTTTCAAGCTTCGGCAATCCACCTGATGACATGAGTGATTTCAGCACCTCAGAAGCAGTTGTGCACTCCTATCTTCGCTAAGACAAATCAGAAAGAAGCTTCCTGCACTGCTACTTGAAATCTTTGATGATTTCCAAATCCAACAGTTGAAGTACTGATGTTCTATTACAAACACAATCTTGATATTTGTGTATTCTGTTGCAACTCCTCCGGGTGACATCCTGCATTATCCATTAATAACGACCCTTTGCAATGAGAGACATGTTTATTTCTAACAGAACCTGGTCTAGAATGTCACCAGTCCTCCATGCTTTCTTTTAGCTGAAGTAGTGCATGCAAAGCTGGCTTTTCTTTTATTCACTCCTGTGAAGCACCAAGGCTTATCTGATTTCCAGATGATGATAGGCATTGTTTCACTTTCACCAACTGCATTGACAATGAAGATGACTGTCATCCTTGCTTGGATTACTTACCACCCTTGCAAGCTTTTACTCGATGGTTGAATCCTTTGTCATGAAGAACTCACCAAAAAAACAACCAGTCTCATTAATTTTTCATGTATCTGTAGCATTGCAACCTTGTATAATATCTCTGGAAGCCTCTCCTTCCATGAATTGACAGTCGCACCAGACACATCACCTGACTCACCCCTTTCATCTGCCTTACATTGTAGCATTTTTTGCAGCAATCAAGCCATCCACTTGCATGAACCCTTGAAATCGTCACATCCAATGTGTCTAGCAATTTTAAGTGCTTTCTCTCGCAAAATTCTGCCATCAGGATAAAAATTTATTGGCACAACAACACAGAACCAATCATGAAGGGCCTCATTTAGATCAGAATATTTTGATTCAGGGAACCTCTTGTGACATTTCTGATCTAAAGCATTGTGAGCTTCATACAACTCCAAAATTCTGATTTTGTTCTTAAGTATCGAAGAAATCTGGGCTTTTGCCACAGCTAAACAACTCGGCTAGCCTATCGTAGGCTCTTTCTCAACAGTCTTTAACAACTCATACTTTAGTTTCAAGGAGAGGTCATTGTGTTTAGGCTTTGCCACTGTGACAGCTTCAGCGGTGGTAGATCCATGACCTCCAGCAGCTGTAGCCATTTCTCTATCTTGAGCGTAGAGCGTGTCCATGTGTACGGTCACATGTAGTATAAATGAGATTGCCAGTGTCTACATAGGACTGCGATCAAGAATGCCTAGTCACCCGGGGCCCTCATTTAGCCCAAGTTCAGTCACAGGCACCATTGAGATCCTGTCATTTGTTTGAGGTGTTCATGCGTTCAAAGATATGTGGGAGCATAGGGAGGGAGAGGTCTTGCTTTTGCGACGTGAGCCTGTTCAAGACAAGCTAGCTGTCACTGTGATAAAGAGTGGGGCAGTTGTTGAGCATGTTCCTCACACACTAGCGCCAGTTTCCTCCCAATTTCTGAAGCGAAGCTGTAATAAAGGTATTGTTCAGATTATGGGAAAGAGGCTAAACCATGGAGCTGGTCATGGTGTTGAAGCACAGTGTATTTATCTGGTCCAGAGGCGTACCTCAGGTGTTTGAAGGAGCTAGTTGACGCAGCTGGATCGACCAGGCTTCTGGACCTAGCCCAAGGATTTGGACTTGTGACACCAGCCTTTGACTGATCTAGAGCAGATTTTTCGAGCATGTCATTTGTTATGTGACCACCATTTAAAACTGGACCATTCCTACATATGGAGTACTGCTGCACTCCATGATAATTCATTTCATTTTCTTACTTTTCCCCTTTTATCTCTTCCTGCCCCTCTCCCTCCTCTTCCTTTCTTGTCACCTCATCTCCCTCTCCCTCTTCATCTCCACCATTTCCCAGGTGAAAGCATTCTTCCAGCGCCAGAAGAAGCCACTACTTGTGTTCATCAATCCAAAGAGTGGTAGTAACCAGGGTGATAAACTTATGCAGATCTTCCAGTGGCTACTTAACCCTCGCCAAGTTTTCAATCTGACCAAGGATGGACCCAAGTTTGGGTGAGTGATGGATAACCTCTTGATCATTTAGTGTTAAATCTCGCCCTCAGATGACTTTAGTGTGAGCAAGGTTGCAACAAACATCTGACTGAGGTTTGGTGATCACATTTGGTATGATTATGACTAGTAAAATTTTGTACAGCCCAGCAGCTATGTTTTCAACTACATTACATGTACCAAATTTAGCTTAATTCCATTGATGGTGCTTGTTGCAGGTTGAAGATGTACTGCCACATCAACAATTTCCGCATCCTGGTATGTGGAGGAGATGGTACAGCAGGGTGGGTTCTGTCTGTTCTGGATGAACTTGAGGTCAAGCCGTCTCCGCCTGTGGCTGTGCTTCCTCTGGGGATCGAAAATGACCTGGCACAAGCATTGGGCTGGGGAGGGGTATGTACGAATGTGTGTATGTGAGTGAGTGTGGATGTGGGTGTAGGTGAGTGATGTGGGGTGTTGGGTGATTAGGAGCTTACAACTAGTGGAAATGTAGAACATTATGCAAGCAAGCCTGAGCAAACAATGCCCAGCAGCATTTGGTTAGCTTCATCAGTACATTGCGAGATCACAGCATACAGACCGTGCATGTCTTTAGCTAGCAGGGATTGTCATTCTGTACTGGGTGTGAGCAACCCATGCACAAGTCCTTACATGACACCATTTGAGAAATTGTCATGAAGACATAGCACATGATGTAGCCATTGTTCTGCATAAGCAGTTCCTCTAGCTGACTATACAGTGTAGACACACACACAGGCTAAATCTGACCTTCTCTTGATCTCAGTTTCTGAATGTATACTGCCTGTATAGTCCTTACTTATACTAATAGTAGAGGCATAGGAAGTCACCATGCATACACGCAAAAGAATATCTGCGGCCTTCTGAGTTCTATAAGTAACTTAATTTGTCATCCCAAGGCCTCTTGCACTGGCTGGATCGTCCATAGTGGAGTGAAAATTTTTACTTAAATTGTCTATATTCAGCTCACAGCTGTTGCATTAAATTACAACAATAAAGGTATACAGTGGAACCCCTCTAATGCAGACACCATGGGACCAGTGTTGCATGTCCAGAATATGAAAGTGTCCATATTTCGGAGGCTTCTGATGTAATTTCTGGTTGACATGGCAATGCGTACTCGTGCTGCGCTACGAAGGTATGTTCCAGAGCTTTTCCTTTCTGTACACTGGCGAGAAAACCTAACTAGAGGCTAGTGCTATGTGTACCAGTGCTATTATAATGTGAGTCCAGTCATTGAATCAATCAGCGGTGACAGACAACCTTGAGTAAGAGCGTCTGCAGTATTGAGTGAATTTTGTGCAGACCAGATACTAAAGGGACCAAAAACCTGTCCGCTTTACGGAATAGCGGGGTTTCTGCATTTCAAAGGTTATAATGTACGGTTGTTAATGGGATTGCAATCCATACCTAGCCTCATTCCCAGGCTCTCCCCTCACCCCGATGAAAAATAAGAACGGATGGGGAGAGCCTGATATCTATTCACACGTGATATCACGACATGACTTCACAGCAATTATTGCAAAAGTCGTGACACTATTATGTAGCCATGCACGTGATAGGCTGACTCGAACAGTTACAATATTGTTTCTGAAAAGCAGGCTGCGACTTGATTGGTGAGACATCGGCACGGTTTAAACAGCAGCGACGTCAGAGAAGTACCCAGTGTGTAGGTAAGACTTTCCCTATTTACTGTTACCATTGAAAAATATTGCCACGAAGCTATGGAGAAAGACATTAGTAGATTGTTGGTGAAGGAGGCCCTGCACATCCAGATGACACCCGCAGAGGAGGGCTTCAACTGGGATGGAGGACTGGAAGTCCCTGGTTGCTGGACCGCTGTGATGAGGAGGCAGGGAGGGAGGAGCAATCATCACCGACCTTTGACCTCCAATGACGTGTATCCTCAGTAGTGCATGGCTATAAATAGCAACGTTTGTTCGCACCTCTTCACTTTTGCCCTGATGACGACTGGAGCATTCAGTCAAAACGTCGGCAAGTTATTTTCCGAGCTCAAGTTGGTAACAGATAACCTTCTCTTCATTTATGCAGAAGCCAACTGAGAAGCCACTGAAAGGTTGGTAGGTTAGCGCTACACTCTGGCGTACAAAATAAAATCACAGCCACATTTTAAAAGCTCCAACATAGCTATACAACAACAAAAAAAAAGTTGTAGTAGCAAACTTCTGACCTGAGAGTACTTCATGTGAGTGACGTTTCGGGTTATTTAATGGTTATTGCAAAGGCGTCATGCCGCAATATCACATGCGAATTGATACCAGGCTCTCTACCTCCATTTTTATTTTTCGTCGGGGTGAGGAGAGAGCCTGGGAATGAGGCTAATCCAAACCTGAGCAAAACATCAGTTAAAATGAGGTGTCAGCATTTCAGAGGTTCAGAACAGTGGGGTTCAACTGTACTGAGCATTGAAACATGCAACATAACAACATATACATACATTCTCCACTTTACCCTTGTTTTCATAGCGAGCAAAGTAACCGCACCCCCAAGATGCTCATAAGAGGTTAGTGCTGCAGGTTTACCCTGGGTCAAACACTTTAGAGTTTAGTGCTATATGTAGGTAAAAATGTTTGTTAGTAGGCTTCAGGAAAACGAAGTTCACTGCTACTTAACTACAAGACCTGAAGTAGAAGGCTTTAGAGATCAAGATTTATTTACCTGAAGTAGAAAGCCTTAGAGTTCAGAGTTTTGCGGCTTCTTAAAAAAGCTTTACCCTCAAAGGGAGGAGCCAGACATCAGTTTATCAATTGTGAATATTGATAAACTTCACCTCCTTCATACTCGCACATTACGCGTGCGTAATATCAGCCCGAAGCGCGGTAGCGCGCTCAATACACGCAATGATTTTATACGTAGTATATTGAACGTGTGACGTCACGTAAGCGGAAAAATCGCTTCGGGAGTCGCTGTGAGGGGTGACAGTGGTGTAGCTGGTGAAGGGAGAATTATTGGTGCACCAAAGTTTCATCCATAGGGTAAGTGCACCATGCCATTAACGAATATCAACTCAGAGTGGATGTTCAACGCTTCCTCCGGCCTGTGTATTATATTGGTTTATAGTTATACGAGCAAAGTAACCGCACCCCAAGATGCTTATTACACCCCAAGATGCAACTTAAAGGACCCACGTTACACCTCAAGATGCAACTTAAAGGACCCGCATAAATAATATAACTAACCATGATGACACCAGAGGGATTATCTTCAAGAGGGCTACCGGTGCCACCTGTATGAGTTTCCTCTTCAATGACAACAGCAGGTTTCAAACAGGATTGGAGTTGCCAAGAAGTTTGCAAGTTCACTGATTCCCATTTGGAATCTAGCTCACATAGTACTGCCTCATCAGCGTGGATGACAAACCACCAGCTAATCTTACCAGTGTCCGCTGTGCGAGTCTTTCTTCTGATTTTCAAGCCAGCTAAATTACAACAGCAAGTTATAACATTCCCCACAGATTTGGATGTAGTATGACTCATAGTCATTAACGAATATCAACTCAGATTGGATGTCCAACGCTTCCTCTGGCCTATGTATTATATTATGTTAGTTATATTATTAGTTACATTACGCGGGTTCTTTATTTCAATTACGTGGGTCCTTTAAGTTGCATCTTGGGGTGTAATAACAGATGGGTATTATCAGGAACCTACGAGCGCCACACTGGAGCATCAAACGACCATGCATTTAGTTGATCCCTTCCTCTGTCGAATTTGGGCTTCACAAACATGCCTTATAAGGTAGCTGTATGTTCGCACCTACTTTGTTAAGAACCCAAGCAGGTGGCTATCGTCACAGCAGGTGGGGATCTTCAGAATCCATAGTAGTAGTCACAGTAGTAACCTCAAAGCTCGTTGACAGAGTAAGTTAAAATCCATATAAAGCACATTTGTGAAGTAACCTCGTTCTAGCAACTAAGTTGGAGAAATAAGTGTACCGCAACCTATAGCCTCCCCTGCACTGTTTCTGAAACAAACCGGAAGTAAATCCCTGCCCGACCCTATACCCTACCCTTTGTTTCAGAAACACACTTCCTGTTAGGGGAACTATACGTTCCCAGGCCTCCCCCATTTCACCTTCCGTTTGTGTTCATAATAATACACGGAATCGGAAGATCGACGAAAAATTAAAACAGGGAAGGCCTGGGAGCATTCATCACGTGAGTGGATGCAAGGTGGATGTATGGGGGGAGGGGCTGATACTCATACTAAACTTGAAAGTGAGTTTCCTACCGGTCAAGACGAATAGTTTCCATCATACTAACGTCTGGAGTCCGAAAACGCCGTAAAGCACTAGAACAGATGACCCTGTGTGTAGTTTTGGCAGTTGGGCCCCTCCCCCCCTATGTCCATCCACCTTGCGTCCACCTGACGTCATTCATGTGATGAATGCTCCCAGGCCTTCTTGCCGGTCTTCCGCTCCCGTGTATTATTGTGAACGCAAACAGAAGGTACAAAATGGGGGAGGCCTGGGAACGAGGCTATTTGTGAAGTGTGATTCAACACAGGATGGAAACGCTAGTTTGATGCTCGTTCAGTATAACAGTTCATAAGCTCTTGGTATTATAATTATACTGGCAGGCTTATACCGCAGAAAGTTGTTTCCTAAAGGCTACCTTATATGTTGACTAATAACAACAAGAACCAATCAGGTTTGACACATGCCAATCTGGGGTTTATGGTTTACTACCCTTGTACTCAGGCTCCACCTAGAGTCAGGTGGTTATTGACCATAAATCCCAGGCTGCCATGCATTATCTATTATGTAATATTCAACTTACTAGTATGGGGCTTGCTTAGGGTGCTGATATAGAATACCAATACTCTAATACTACATAAGTTATCCAATCTGGAATTCTATTCAAATACTTTATGATGAATTTAATTTTACGCAAGCCAGAATCTAAATTTATTTATTTAGCTAAGATAGTGATTGAGGCCTCAAGGTACACTTTCCAGAATAAAGCCACACATTCTTAAAAATGGAGCGGCCCCCTCTCTTGCTAGCTATGGAACAGCAATACAATGAACTGTTTGTTTTTGATTAAGCTAAGCCTAATTACCAACCTGTGAACTCAGTTAGTTTACAAGATATAACAGTATGAATCAACATGATACAAAATCGCAGTTCTTTCAATGCCTTGTCTCATGGCTACGAGATTGATTTCTGTACATGCGCATCGGGGGTATAGGGTTAAGGAGGTCTACACAATTTTAGGAAAAAGCAGTTATATAGACTTACCAGGTAGCTAAAGCACTGATTCTTATTGCAGATCTAATTTTACATTAGCCTTGTTCCCAGGCTCTCATGTGTGGGCAGAGAAAAAAGAGCCTGGTACACACTATTTGTGCATGCTCAGTTCGCCCAGGTTTTCTGGGAACTTGGAAATCTCCATAAAATCTGCTCAGTTACACTAACCTCTGTGAGACCTGTCGACTTCTCCCATGTGAAAGATGCCTGCCACTGACCATACTGTGTGTGGATGATGATGAGAGAGCGATGAAGACACTCAGCTCTTCCCATGCAGAAATAACAAGCTTGTACAAGGATGCTACAACTTTGTCAACAAGGTTGTGACATGGATGTAACAGGGTTGTGGACATGCTTGTCACAACCATGTCACAACCATGTCACAACCTTGCCAGTACCTTGTATATGAAACTGTAAACAGACTTAGACAACCATGTAATAAGTATGTACAACCTTGTCACAATGTTGTTACAAGGCTGCCGAATTTCGTTCTGACAAGGTTGTACAACTTAATTTCAAATTCAAAAATCCAATACTCTTGATTGATCCAATGATCAACAATTATAGTGTTACAACACATACACATAATATGCATACTGACTCAAGTTCAGAAAGTCTAAGACAGCAACACTATCAGGAAAGCTGTGTTCATTAGGTTAGAATTCCATGAAGCAGCTATAATCAAGTGTAACATTCAGTATTCTTCATCACACTTGCTGGTAAGCTGGTTTCGTTGCAGCTTGTCCATAGACCCTTAGATGGCCAACTTCTTTGACAACTCTGAAAGAAAGGATTTGGCACAACATGTCACCATAATGGACACTGTCCTGAAGCATGCTTGCGTATATGTAAGTGAGTAACAAGACTCAAACTGCATCTTTGTTGCTGTACCTTGAGTAAACTCATTGCACGCGGGAGGCAGGAAGACATGGTGCTAGTTCAGGTGATTGCGAGTTTAGCCGAGGTAGTCAGATATGAAGCTTTTACTCAAACATAGCAAGCAAACAGCCTCCAGTTTTCACTTGAGGTAGGAGTTCTACCTTCAAATAACTTGGAAACTGGCTTATAAGTTGGAGCTGTAAGTATCCAGTGGTAGAATCATGCCGTTTCAAATTGAGAGTCAGCTACAATGTATAGGGAGTAGAGAAGGGCTTCAAACAAGTTGAAATAGCTCACTTGGCAGCGATACGCCACTTAGATAAACTAGTCCAGCCTAGTTACGCGCTATGTACACAATTCAAGCCACTGCCCAGGGCTTGCTAGCACGCTTGTCGACTTGGACCTTCAGACCTGACAACGCTGATTATGGGCAATTTCCGCTTTGCTAAACTGAATGTCTAAATTATTTGCGCGTGCAATGAGTTAAGATATCTAGCTGATACAGAGTAGCCTCGTTTCCAGGCTAATTGCACATGTCATAACAAGAGAAAAGGAACAGCCAGCTGTGAGATAGATCACATGATGAGTAGTTCCCAAAATTGGTTCGAGCCAGTAGAGGCATGTGCCAAATGTACTTTGATTAGCCTAAGATGGTAACAGAGTGACCCACTGTATACAGCCTAGATAATGATACTGTACAGGCTCATTGCTACATCTGAATATAATAATCCACTTACATAGCCTATATAGGTCACGCACAATGTAGCTGGTACGACAGCTTGCAGCATATGCAATAAAAAAATCACAATGGTAGGCAGCTGTACCTGAAACAGCAAAGATGAAATACCCCTTGGGCTTGACTTGCTCCCAGAAGCATACTCTCTTCACTAGTAGGGCAGCACTGGGCGTGTAGGCTCAAGCCATTATGAGCAAAGTATGGTGGACACTCTGTCTTCTTCCAGCCACTGCACGCATACCATTTTCAAACCCGTCTTTACGCAGCTGTTTTTAATCTTCAGTACACGGACTTTGCATGCGCATTGCGCAATTCTATTTGAAGCACACTCTAAGTCGGTCTGTTCTACGTGGCTGGGTTCCTATCAAAATTTCACGCGTTTGTGGGACAGTGCGTTGTTTGATAAAGGCTTTTTGAAGAAACCATAAAACGTGGCTGTCATAGCCCTTGAGTAGTATGAAGCCACTGATTGACCAGGTAAACCACGTTTACTCAGTGCTGCAGGTGATAAAAAAAAACAAACAGGGAAGCTAGAGTACAAGACTACCAAACAGGGAAGCTGGGTACAAGACTACCAGCTCGCTGCATGCAGTTTGATTCTCTCCCACTCCCTAAATGTGGCAAGACGGTCGGTGTTCTGAGCATCACACAGGGCAGGCCCTTGTCATAAAAATGTTATATAGTTGTAGGGAAGAGCATAACAGATAGCCACATGAATGAGCAACTCATATACTACGTGCATGCAACATGCACATAACATACAACACGCATGTAGCACACAGTGTGCATGTTGCATGTCGATACTGGCCAGGAAACATGTTGCATGCCTGTTGCCAAAAATGCAACATGCATGTCACATGCAGGTACCTGGTAACAACAACAACAGCAAAAAAAAAAAAAAAACAGGTTTTGTAGCAGTTTGTCTCAAACTTGTGTAGGGTCTTGTGACAGCTTGTCACAACCTTGTACAAAGATACCAGTTTGTGACAAGGTTTTACCAGATTGTCATAACCTGGAAACAAGGTTGTTGATAGCATGTTTCTTGTATACAAGCTTGTTACAACCATGTCACATGCTTGTGCAACCTTGTCATTTTTGTATGGGTTCGTTTGCAGGAATTACATGTACTTATAAAATAGTACGGATAATCACATTGGGCTCCCTACCTTGAAGTTTGGCCCACACTTCCAAGAATGCTGGTCATCCTAACTTAGAAGAAGACTATTGCTTGGCTTTTGTGGCTGTTTGCATGGACACAGGCAGACAGGATTTAACCGGGTAAGGTCAGGCCTGGCCTCCTTGCTGGGGGGGGGGGTCAGTCAACTGTATGGCTGCCTGTGTAACCCAAAGCATTGCGGCGGGCCCAGAAAATGAGGTCAAGTAGGTGTCAGACCCTCCATGCGGGACTAAGTGCTGCGGCCAGCGCATTTACAGGATCAAAAAGATGTAAGGCTGCCTTCTCGAGCGCCAAGCACCACAGCCCACACGGCCAATATATAAGACACAATGGATCATTGCTCTCACAGTCGACGCATTCGAAAAATCCAAGTGGACACACTCTGCTACATGTAATCTCGCTCTCAGACACCGCAATCTCTCCGACCCACCCACACCTCACTTATCATCTTGTTTCTGTACATCATCTGCCAATTTCTCTATTAAAGACAATGGGTGATTCCTGGACCCTCCCGGGGGAGTGCAACTGGTGACACGCTCACTACACACTCTCCCAATCCGAAAGGGTGGGACCACTCCCCACCTAAGGCTTGCTTTAAGGAGCCCAGCTTTTGGCTGGCACATAGTGCTATGGGCATTCACAGTGCTGTGAACATCCAAACTAATACACAAATTGGGGGTGGGGCTCAATGGGTGGAGTTATCAGAGAGTCGGTAGACTATGTAGGGATGGCATGGATGCGCAATATGTGCAATACTTAAGCAAAAGCCGTATAACTCGACCACTAACATGCTATAAGCTTATTTAAGCACCTAGCCTTCCTCTTTGAGTGCTTTTACTAAACTAAATGCAAAAGTGCGGTAGCAAAAGTGGCAACAATAACTCAAGTTTAGTTCAAGTACTCACTGTGGTTTTAGCACGAAACTGCCTCTTATCTTAGCACGCAAGTCCACAAACACTCAACGTCTTCATACCTTCAACTGAACCGAAGCCAAGCTCTTCCAGCACATCGCAGCTGCTGCTCATCGTGTAGAACGCCATTTTCTACTTATGTGCGCTTGCACACACATAGTCTGGTTCCGAAACCACAAATCACTGCATTTGGGCCAGGAACAAGACTAGTGCACACGATTTCTGCGAGCACAAGTAGCCATTTCTCTGCCTGGCCCAGGGGATGGATAAACTTTGAGTCTCAAGTTCGACTCGAGTTCAAGTTACCTCCATGGTTTCCTGTGTGTACTGTAAAGAATATTCTTGCAAGCCAGATCCGGATCGTTTTATCATGTATTTGTTTGGTCGGGTTTGACTTTCGAGGCTAGACAGCGAAAGGTTTCAAGTGTGCGCAGAGCCCGCTTCTGACCTGAGATCCGGCGAGGACTATTGCTAAGGGGTGTGGCTTGATGCAATATATCAATTAATCAATCATATACATTGAGCTGTGACTCGGTTGGCTCGTATGAAAATTAGTGAGTACAGTTTGTTACTGCAACACTCAGCATTTACTGCAATGGCAAACATTCTCTCAGCAATCGTTACTGCTCTGCAGCCAAGCCAGCACAATTAACATCAGCCATTACTGTGTAGCAGACAGCCCGTACCGCTCTGAGCAACGTGGAGTTACGGTTCACCACCAACAACAGTGATTGGTTAACAGACTGACTTAATACTCCAATACACTGAATTATATATTCACACAAAACGTGTTCAGAACATTCTAGAACAGACACCTACTACGCATGCTCAGATCCACAAATCAAATAGTGTGACGATTACATAACACAATGTCATAACATCAGTCCAGTACTTGCTGCAACTGTATATATTGCTCCAAAATGTAAACCTATAGCTAGTAGGCATACACCTCTGCATTTTCTGAAGCCGAGCACGATGACATAACTCTCACAGATTTTTTGCAGCCAAACTTAAGAGTAGTGCTACTTGATTTCACAGGCCAGACTCTCCCATGAGAGTCCTGCCTGTGAGACTAGCCATTACTCCAGTCATGTCCACTACTCAGACTGAACTCAGTGATTTCTACAACCCCATAGCATTCTCTGCAGTGAGTCTCATGCAATGGTAGCCAGGTGCATTGCCAGCCAGGCACAATGTCATATACCCCAGTTTAGCACTCTTCTATATAGTTCCGGCACTCTGTTCTGCCCCTCATGCAGCATTCTCGGACCCAAGCACAAATTATGGCAACCATACATAGCTCTCAACAATATCTATGGACCTCAGTGTTTCAAACAAATTTCTATAGCCAAGGACAATGGCAACCATTACTCTAAGCAGCTCTACTACTTAGAACTATATCTGAGCATTAAACAAAGCACAACAGCATGCCGTCACAATCCTTAGCAATCTCTATTCCGATTTGCTATTTTCTACTATATCCCCTCAGCATTCTTTGAGTAAGTGGCACATCATTAATTCATTGGTTGCCTTCAACTCTCTCTACTACACCTCGGTATTCCTTACTACTCTCAGCATTTCTCTGGAGTAGCAGGAACTGCCAAGGGGCAGTAGAGACTGCTGAGAGATAATTATGGCAGAAGTGAACGGTGGGGAGTAACTAAAAGGTTATATTGGCTGGAGGTGGCAGAGGACAATTCACTTCTGCCCTCAGTAATGATTATCTTTCAGCAGTCTCTACTGTGACTCAACAATTCCTGCTAGCTACTTCTGTGATTCTCTAAAGCCAAGCACAATTGCAATTACACCTGTCAGCAATCTCTACTGGCACTCATTCCTCTGCACTTTCTACTGCTCATTGGCTTTTTTTTTTTCAGCAAAGTACATGATGATAGCAATGCCCTCAGTAATCTTTATTGTTCCTCAGCAATCCTCTCTATACACACACACCCTTGGCCCTTGCATGGCTAAAGAATATATTCTTTAGCCAAGTATACATTACCTCACAACAGTCTGTACATCCTGCCTCCCTTTTACCTTTCCCACCTTACTTAGTATTCTCTGCATTCAAGCACAATAGCAGTCATACCGCTCAGCAATCTCTACTGGCCCTTAACAGTCTCTCAGTTTACTATATATAGCTATATGCAAGGGCAGCAAATCCTTTCAGCAATTTCTACTTTCACTTATCATTTTTCATAACGCTGTACTGCCCTTCAGCATAGAACAATGGCAGCCATAATCTCAACAAGAAATCTGCATACCTTACTCAATGTTTTCTACTGCCTGACGCAGCAATTTCAGCCGACAGGCACAATGGCTAGCCACACCTCGTCAGTTTCTAATGCTGCTGAGCTTTTCCTGCCATACCTAAGCATTTGGTGCCATGCACCAAGCACAATGGTAGCCATCCTACTAAGAAATCTCTCAGGAGTTCCTACTACTGTCAGCCACAATGGCAAGTATGCACTTATATAGTGATCTCTATGACCTTTCAGCATTCCCTACTCCCTTCAGCATTTTGTACTGTACCTGCTGATGGGTAGCAGAAATTGCTGAGAGCTGGGTATGCTACTACATTCTACCATTGTTGCTGTAGCTAGGGTTACTATTGTGCTTGGCTGGAGCAAACACTGATGGGTAATAGAGAATGATGAGGGATAATGGAGAATGACAAGGGGCAGTAGAAAAATGGCTAAGTACAAATGGCTATTAGGCTTAGCAGCATGCTATAGACTACTTTCTCATGAAGTGGACACTGCATGAAACAATTTTTCCAAGCTGAAAATATAGCTCTGTTCTCCATGAGCACACAAGCACTAGGTGTATCATCACCTTAACTTCTCAGCTTTTAGGGTGCACTAGAACTCTGCAGCATGAATCAAAATTCTCTTGACAAATAAGCTCAATATCTTATAATCCAACTGCATGCTTTGCATCCTCATTCTACACACTATATTCAACAGTGAAGCCAATCCTGCCTGTACTTCAACCAGCATAAGCCTCTAACAACCTCCTTCATGCCTGCATGAGCCCAATCTACCCCAAGTCTCCTGTTGACATTACAAGATCCTAGTAACCAACCAGTTCCAACATTATTCCCACAAGCCACACCAATTTAACCAACCCACGCACATATTGCTTTAGATATACTGAAAGCAATCTGTGTAGGTATGATACTGAAAGTCGGGTTGTTTGGGTCTCATTTGTGAGATTACTCCAAAGGCGCTGCCTCCAAGATGTGCACTGAATTGGGAACACCTACGAACTATTTTTGTCAAAATAACGTGAGTTTTGACCCCCCTCCCCCCTCCCCCCTCCCAATAGCGTCATAGCTACATAACCGTCATTTTCAATTGTTTTAGTAACTTTCAGTAGATTCTTAGTTGGCTTCTGCATAAATGGAGAGAAGGTTATCTGTTACCAACTTGAGCTCAGAAAATAACTTGCCGACATTTTGACTGAATGCTCCAGTCGTCATCAGAGCGAAAGTGAAAAAGTATGAACAAATGCTCCTATTTATAGCCATGCACTACTGAGGATACATGTCATTGGAGGTCAAAGGTCAGTGAGGATTGCTCCTCCCTCCCTGCCTCCTCATCACAGTGGTCCAGCAACCAGGGACTTTCAGTCCTCCATCTCGGTTGAAGTACTCCTCTGAGGGTGTCATCTGGATGTGCAGGGCCTCCTTCACCAACAGCTCCTGTCCTCTGCCATTGTGGTCTCCTCCCAGTGAATCGGGTGGTGGTTTTCCCACACATGCTCGACTACGGCTGACTTCTGCATCATTCTCCTCTCACAGGCATCTCAGTGTTCCTTCAGCCTCATCTCCAGTCTCTGTTTGGTCTCTCCCTGCCCACAGCTGCAGGGAATATGATATACCACGTTGGATTGCTTACCAAGAGGTAATGTATCCTTAACCTTGGTCAACATTGAGCGGAGAGTGCACCCAGACTTGAAGACTACTCTGATGTTGAACTTCCTACAAACACGCCTGATGTACTCACTCATCCCAACCACATAGGGTATCACCACCAGTGGTCCCTTTTCCTCCTCCTGTCCCACGTCATTGTTGCTCGTGTGTGCTGTTTCCTGTGTGGGTGGGGCAGAAGCATTGCGGATGAAGTTTGCAAGGTAACTGTTCTGTTTGAGAACTCTAGCAAGGTGGTCAAATTTCTTCAGAAGGTTGTCCTGCGTGTTGATGATCCCTCTGGCCCTGTCGTGGAGACATCTCACCACACCTCTCTTCACGTGGGTCGGTTGATGGAACTCAAAGTGGAGATATCAGTCCGTGTGAATGGGCTTCCTGTAGACAGAAACATCCAGGCTGCCATTCTCTCTTCTCCTGAGTAGCATGTCAAGGAATGGGAGTATCCCGTCTTCTTCCTGCTCCACAGTGAACTTGATGGTCGGCCATGGCGTAGGAGTTCTTCAGTTGAGCCCTTCCTGAGGATGCAGAAAGTGTCATCAACATAACTCTTCCACAGTTTGGATCTGGTCGGTGCCGTCTCCAGTGCCAGCTCCTCAAAGAACTCCATATAGAGGTTGGCCACCACAGCAGAGACTGGGGAGAGAAGTCAGCTGTAGCAGAGCATGTGTGGGAGAACCACCACCTGATCCACTGGGAGGGGACTACAGTGCTGGACCATGGCAGAGGACAGGAGCTGTTGGTGAAGGAGGCTCTGCACATCCAGATGACACCCTCAGAGGAGCACTTCAACCGAGATGGAGGACTGGAAGTCCATGGTTGCTGGACCACTGTGATGAGGAGGCAGGGAGGGAGGAGCAATCCTCACCGACCTTTGACCTCCAATGATGTGTATCCTCAGTAGTACATGGCTATAAATAGGAGTGTTTGTTCGCACTTCTTCACTTTCACACTGATGACGACCGTAGGATTCAGTCAAAACGTCGGCAATTTATTTTCTGAGCTTCAAGTTGGTAACATCTCTTCATATTTTAGTAACATTTGCATGTACACACTCTTTATAATGTCACACAGTTTACAACCTTCCTCTTTGACGTCACAGTGACATTCTTTTGGAGCAAAATCAGCTCTGTGCCAAGTGTTTCTTGTAGAAGTCTATCCCTTGTAGAAGCCTATCCCTTGATCAATACAAAGCAGATGCACCCCAGTGGTGACCTGTCAATACCATCCACAGAAATAGATGTGGTTAAATGCAATGCCACTGACTGGTAGATTCCCTCGCAAAAGCCATAGACTGGCTTTGTGAAGTTAACTTCTAACCGCTGTAGCCTGATACTCTTGTGACAAATACCACACCCCCTGGGACCTTCTGCTCTCCTCGGTACACTCTCTGCCTTTCCAACTGCCTCACTCTCCCCACTAATTTACTCCAGCTTGTCAAGTTCATGAGGCAACCACAAATTTTCCAATGAACACAAAATGCCTCCCTCCATTAAAGCCACCAGATAGGGAAGCTTATTGGAATGCCGTCTCTGATTTCAGCATGCAGGTAAGGCTCACTGAGATTCTGCCCTTAGGTTGTGTAGCTATCTTCTCACCTGCTCAGACACCACTGCACTACAGTGCATCCTCGGTTATCCAAACACAAAATTTCACAGGCCACACCCACATTTACGAAAGCCACGTAGGTTGTGGTGTTTGCGAAATCTTGCAAAATGGCGTTTCCAATTGTCAAAGCAACGCGGAGTGCCGAAAATGTATTGATTATTGAAGAGGTATTTGCAAGCTCATGGCTACAGATAGATCCTATACGGAGCACTATGGAAGTAGACGATAGTCGCAAAATCTTGAAAGATTCTCAAAGAAAATGGCCAACATGGGCGTCATCATAATATAATGTGATGTTTACTATTAATTTTTGGATGAATTTCATTTATTCCACTTATCTGAACACTTCCCAAGTGTACCATATCCGAAGATGTTCGGATAACCGAGGATGCACTGTACTCAGTCTCGCAAGCTTGGCACACCCTCACTGCAAAGGGTGTGGCTTGCAAGACTATCCTAGCACAGACCTGGCTACCATGGTCTGCTCCTCTCTCCTTGGGCTTACAAACTAACTCCCGCCTTACTGGTGCAACGCAGGCGCACATAGCTATAGAGCATGTGTGCAGCCTTACGGTGATCGCCATCTCGAACTAGACACTCAAACTCAAGCTCAAACTTGAACTCGACAATTATTCTATACCCCTGGCCCAGGCGGCAGGCCAGAGCACATTACACAATGCTATTGACGATATGTAGGTAAGACACTACTAACTATTATATCATGCACGGTCCGATTTAGCACTTTTTGTTTCACTATAAAGCTTCATGTCCAGGCCTTGACAGCTCATGTCCACACTAGTCCATGCCTTGACAGCTTACATGAAGAATGAACTCCAAGCTTCAAAAGCTAGAATGGAAGTCTAGGGCATAAAAACAAGGTGGATTAAAGCCTGTATTTTAAGCAACAAGAGATATTGAGTCCAGACTACCTGTATGTGGTTGCATGCTTGGACTTACCTGAACAATTACCAAACTGTCAGTACTGTTTCAAGTTATAGGGTTGTGGTTGCACTTGATTGAAATAGTGCTTACTTCACGACATAACTAACAATATTATCAAAATAAGGACTGAAACAAGAACGAAAAAATCATTAAAAATGAAAAGAGATATAGGGATGGCGTGCCAGAAAGTATACAAACAAGGGAGGATATAAAAAAGAAGATAAATATACAAAGTCCTGTCCATACATCTTCACTGTATTGTGAAAAGATGTAGAGATGGATGAGGCTTTTTCTATTTACCTTCACTTTTATATCCTCCCTTGTTTGTGTACTAGGGGGATGGGCGAACGGTCAACATATGGACTCAGGATCGCTGTCGTGTCATCTTAGTGGGTGTCTGGGAGGCTTGTTCTTCGATGGTAGGCATTCCTGTACCAAACATTCTTTCGCTGGACATTCGGGTCTGTACTGTGGTGACTTTCTCACGGTGAGTATACTAGTTTGTATGTGAGACGCGGTCGACGGTCTTTAAATGAGAGCGTGCTTCTCTTAGTAATGGCGAACCTATCCTAGTAACGGCATGTTTACGCTAGTTATGGCGTGTGCTTTGCTATAGTAACGGTACGCCTAGGGGTGTAGTCAGTTCTGTGAGGCTGAGCTAGGTTTCAGCCTGGGCTGCTCTGTATTATCTGTGAGGCTCACTCACAGTTACAGTACTGGTGTGTGGCTCACTCAGATTCACATAATTTACAAATGTGAGGCACACTTCAGCCACCACTGTGAGGCTCACTCACAGTTATGCTACTGGTATGAGGCTCGCTCACATTCACATTACGAGTGAGGTTCGCTCACATTCACATTACGAGTGTGAAGCTCGCTCACATTCACATTACGAGTGTGAGGCTCACTCACATTCCATTACGAGTGTGAGACTCACTCACATTCACATTACGAGTGTGAGGCTCACTCACACTTGAGTTACAACTGAGGCTCACTCAAAGATACACTACGGGTGTGAGGCTCACTCACATTTATATTACGAGTGTGAGGCTCACTCACACTTGAGTTACCACTGTGAGGCTCACTCAAAGATACACTACGGGTGTGAGGCTCACTCACATTCACATTACGAGTGTGAGGCTCACTCACATTCCATTACGAGTGTGAGACTCACTCACATTCACATTACGAGTGTGAGGCTCACTCACACTTGAGTTACAACTGAGGCTCACTCAAAGATACACTACGGGTGTGAGGCTCACTCACATTTATATTACGAGTGTGAGGCCACTCACACTTGAGTTACCACTGTGAGGCTCACAGTTATGCTACGGGTGTGGGGCTCACTAACATTTACATTACGAGTGTAAGGCTCACACTTGAGTTACCGGTTATTGTGGCTAAGTGGCACTCAAAAGGATGGTTCAGGATTAGAGGATTAGGGTTCAGGTTTAGGGTTAGTGCTAGGGTTAGGGTTAAGTGGACTGGGGTTGAGGGAGAAATGGGCAATGGGTTGTAAATATGTTTTTGACTAAGTTGTGGAAGGCTCATTTGTCACCAGGTTACAACAGTAAGCTCAGATACTAAAACCTCTCTATGTGCATGCTATAGGTTTCTCTACAGGCTGGGTCAGGGGCTGTGTTAGGATAAGGGCTTTACACATGTATATATGTGGAGATGAATAAAGACGAGGTGTTTTGACAACAGCTGTCCTTCATGCAATTAAATACACTGTGGTAGCTAAGTGGAGATCCCCTGCAGACAGGTTTGCAGGCCTGTGTCAGTTGACTGTACAAGCACATTGCCTGAGCGGATACTCTCACTATCCACCACCTCAGTCTCCGGCTCAATTATCTCTTAACCAAGAGGCTATCCTTTGGAGGATGGGAATGGGCCTAGGGCAAGGAATTATTATTGGAGAGATAATCCCACATGCACAGTGAGAATTCTAGTCTGGTGCTGTTATGATGTTTAGGTCTAGGGCATGCCTATGGTGTCATGGTTGTTAGAACATGAGTGCAAAGTCAAAACATAATGGGATATAGGGATGGGGCATTCATGGCTTAAATGGGTGGGGCGTTTATGGCTCAAATGGGTGGGGCAGTAATGGGCTAATGGCAAAATGAGTTATCCTTTTTTGGGAGATATGGTTGAAAAATCACTGGTCTTCAGGGGAGTACCCTTTCTGGTCATCGCATGACCATGGGTTTCGGTCCCTTTGAACTCCTGACCCGTGGCCTATTAAAGAAAGGCTGGGACCACTCCCCGCCTTAGGCTTGCTTTGAGGAGCCCAGCTTTTGGTTGGCACATAGTGCTACCTTGTCTCCTCCTTCTTTTTGAAGACCTATATACTTTTCCACATTTAATGTTTTCTGTTCTTTATAATAGTTAAAACTAGAGCTGCTCAGCTGAGCACATATCCTGATCTTTTCCATGTAACAATTGATTTAGTGTTGCATTGCCCTATGTGAAGATGTAGATGTACAGTATAATGCAGTGCAATTTCACATAAATTATTGTTACAGTATCTCTATTCAACAAAAAATTGAAGGTGTAACCCACAAAACAGCCTTGTAGTTGCCTGAATCATAGATAGGTCTTCTCTCCTGCTTCTGAAGAGTCACTAAAATAATTGGGAGTGGGGGTCAATTAGTGGAGTTATCATAATATTAACTAGGGGGATGGGCGAACAGACTCAGGCTTGCTGTCGTCTCGTCTTGTCTGAGAGGCTTGTTCTTCGATGGTAGGTGTTCCTGTACCGAAGATTCCTTCGCTGGACATTCAGGTCTGTACTGTGGTGACTTTCTCACAGTGAAGGTAAATTTACAAAGCCCCACCCTACATCTTTTTTTTTTTACGCTAAAGAAGCTTAGCACAAAAAAAAAAGATGTAGGGATGGCACTTTGTAAAATTTACCTTCACTTTTATATCATCCCTATCCTGTTTCTATACTTTTTAGCACACCATCATCCTGGCATTTGGTTTCATGTCCAGGGTTTCTTATTGGGACGCTGCATGGCTTTTGGCTACCTGTACCAAGACTTCATGCTCTACATGGCTTGTGCCATGGCTTTATTTGTACTCAACTTCAAGTCTCTGCCAGGAGTTTGGCTGCTTGTACCATAGCTCTCTTCATTTCTTGACGGACTCCAACTGACGGTTCTAGCTATACTATTTCTTTATCTCATTTTATTCCTTATTTATTCTCGCTCTTTTTGTACTTCAATCGACTGCCAGCATAGTGGAGTTCTGAAAATGCATGACCAAGCCACCATTTTCAGTCATGTATTGCTGGCTATGAAATTGGAGTTGATGCAACCTAATTAAGTATCTAAGCTGCTTTTGCCTCTATCAAGCACGTAGATGCACGTCCACACACACACACACACACACACACACACACACACACACACAGATTGCCTCCCTTGCACATGCACACATGAGTAAATACTTGCCTGCCACCTTGAACATAACCCTTGTTAGTATGGTGAATAACTATCAGTGTTTATTATGGACTCCTCTGATATGGACAGCCTAAAAATTGTCCTGATTAGCAGAGTGTTCTCACTGAATACTATACTTTAACATCATGGTAGGGCATGGCCATGGGTAACCAATATGTCTACTGGATATGTGTTGCAACTCTCTGCCTCTGATTGTGCCATAGGGCTACAGTGATGAGCCTCTGGACAAGATTTTGATGCATGTTGAGGAGGGGCCAGTGGTGGAGATGGACCGATGGCACGTCTCTGTGTGGAAGAACCCCAATGTGAGTGGTCAGATAGGTACTGTGACAGAATCAGGGCATTTGTTTCAAAGGCTTTCTCCCTTCCCCCCTCTCACTCTCCCTCTTCCCTTCCTCCTTCAGGCACATGAGCCAGAGGGTCAAGAAGATGTTCCCTTGCATGTCATCAACAACTATTTCAGTGTTGGCTGTGATGCTCAAGTTTCCCTTGATTTCCACTTAGAAAGAGGTACTACTACAACCATGAAGATACTGAACATTATCAGGATTTACTACAGGGGAGGTGGATGTTAAGTGTCCATTTACTGAAAGTGTTCTAACTTGATAAAGCTCTATTTGCTTGCATAGTCATCTTGGGGTCATGATGTTATAACTCTTTAATTGCTTTGATGCCAATTGGCATCATCTGATTTTTAATGTCACTCGGCTGGGTTTTAAGCCTTTACTTGACAGAGTGTAACCATATCTGTACCCCCATAAACATCCTGACTGTTTTATATTAATGGTAGGTGTGAGAGTCAAATCTGTGGGCAGGAGTTCAGAAATACCTGGCAAGCTAAAACTGAACCAAGTCAACAAAATTGCTGACAAAAATTTCTGTTTCCAAAAGTTTGCTGCTGTTTTACTGACTGTTGATGTTCATGATGTCATATGATGTTACTTTCATCTCCTTCAGAAGCAAACCCGGAGAAGTTCAAAAACAAGTCCTTCCATAGAAAAGTGTGTTATATACAGTGTTCCAAAGCAAAAGAACAAAACTTTCAATTTTGGAAACTTTTAGCTGCAGAGCTTGACACACACATCAAATATGTTTACACTTGTTATGCTTCCCCTAAATTAATTAAGTGTCACGTGATGTCTCCTCATCAATATGGCTGCCAACATTCAGAAAAAGTGTTTAGCATAGTTTAGCCCTGCTTCTTGCGGTGTGAAAGTAGTCTTTACTTGGAAGTTTATTATGAGGGTAGTCAACAGGCTTCACTCCTAAGCATTGTCAAGAAAACCTATAAAAACTGATTTTTTTTGAGGGGCAAAAGTGTTCAGCATAGTATAGTCACAAAACTGAGTTAACAGGATTTACTGGATAAAGTTTTCTTGGAATAAAAACCATCCTGCAAAGTATGAGAGCGCTTTTGCGTGGAAAAAGTAACTTTCAGCCGTTTTAGTGATGTGTCATGGGTGGGCATTCCTTTTGCGATGTCATTAGCCACAATGTGTGGCTGGGTGAACAGTATGGCTGCTGTCTTCATTGATCCACGTTCACTGGCTGTAGGTGCAGAGTATGAAATCTTACAGTTTCTCGTGGTAGAGCGCACTTTGCTGACATTGCACAGACTCCGAGGACTCACTTCCTGGTTGCTGGGGTGATCAAATAGGCGTAGGACCGGGGGGGGGGGGGGGGGCAAGTTTTCAGTCTGTGCCATGCCCACTCTATATGTCAATTTTATTAAAAACTGTGCCCCCCCAATCAAAAAGTCTTTCCTACGCCTCTGATCATCAAGGAAGTTGTGAGTTGGCTCCGAGAAGACCCAGTTGTAGTTGACTTGCTATGTTTTCCACGAAGCCTAGTCAATCGAACTTCTAGCTAATACTTGTTTGAATATGATGGTGGTTGGCATCGTAGTGTACATCTGTGACAGCACAAATTATCTGTGACGTCACAGCTGCTCTTCTTAACTATGGCAAGTATATAGAGAAGTTAAAACTCGCAGCGCAGGCCGTGTATGTGCAAATAACGATGATTTGTATGTGTAAATAAGATAGGAGGGCTTTACTATACATTTTGAAAATTTTCAAAAGTTTTGCTCTCTTGCCTTGGAACACTGTGCATGTTTATAGTGTCATGTGATATAAATCAGAATTTACGGCATGCAAACATTTCTTTTAGATGAGAGGAATGGATGTTGTATTGCGAAGATTTGCTGAACTCACTGACCACTTACAACTGTTTGTGAGTTTACAAAACTCAGAGTATGTAACCTAGTAACATTACTCCTAGCTAGTACCTCCAGATTGCAGCCTCCTGTTTCAGAAATATGGAAATGAGATGCCTCTCTAGCCTAACACCTGAAAGTATTTTAACTCATTCCAAGGCCTTCTACAGTTTGCTGTGTCGAACCATAAACTATTTGTATATGTACTTGCAGACACAACAAGTTCTTAATCAAAATGTAAGCCAAATCTGTTACTACTCAAGCTACACAGGTTCTCATGGGATGAACGGTCTTCAGTTGAAATCTTGCTCTTAGTGGCTCTTACTGAGCTCCTGCAGCTTATGCAGTGAAAACCTCAGACTAGACTCATGTCTTGAGTTTCAACTGGTGGTGGTTTCTCTCAGCAGTTTCCATACATGTTTTCTCATAGTATTATCATTCAACTTTCCAAGCTTATAATTACATAATAACACTAAATATCTCTCTATGTAACTCCTCCCATGTTACAGGGTGACGGGGAGGACTTCACTGACAGGATCCGGCAACTTCGTTTGGAGGCCCTCTGTTTCCTGAACATTCCCTCCTATGTTGGGGGGAGAAACCCATGGGGCACACCACCCACACGAGATCTGGTACATGGATATGTTTGTTGGACAGTAGTTTAAAACACAGTGTATATTTCATCATGTACTGCAAAATCACACTTTCAAAATGGTTCACCTTGGTCAGCATCATCTCTTGAGGCATCCATCTTGCATGTTGCCCACCAGAGCACAGACACAGAAGGCATAAACATGTTGTATGATATCAGTAGTCAATCAGACCGGGTATGGTTAGTAAGCACATGTACAGCAGGAAGTCAAACTTCACTTACATATTATATGTTCTATATCTGCATCGGCTTGTAGGTTAGAAATTACCAAAGTAGTGCACTAGTCACATTGATCTGCATGCTTTTATAGTAGGTATATATCTGTTCAAAAAAATACTGGACCCATGGCAGCCATTATGAAAAGGTTTTACTTCTACTGCCAATAACCAGGCTGATATACTGGGTAAGCCATCCTGTGAGATGATCCTGAGTGGAGTATAATCCTGATCTTATAGCTTGTGTACATTACGAGCCTAACTGCACCCTAAGATGCTCATAGGAGGCTAGTGCTGCAGGTTTACCTTGGCTAGAACACTTTACAGTTCAGTGCTATGTAGATAAAAGCTTTGTTGGTAGGCATTAGTAACACAAAGTTCACTGCTACTTAGCTACAAGGCTTTACTAGAGTTTTGTACTGCCTGAAGTAGAAGGCCTTAAGGTGCAGAGTTTGTGGATTCTTAAAATTTGCGTGTTGCATACGTATCATTGACCTTATGCCTAGGCATATTGAATGTGCAACATCACTAAGTGTGAAAATCCCTTCTGGCACTGCTGTGAGGGGTGAGGGTGGTGTAGCTAGTGAAGGGAAGCTTGTTGGTGTACCAAAGTTTCATTCCTGTTTGTAAGTGCACCATGCCATCAATGAATATCCAGTCAGATTGCATGTCCAATGCTTCCTCTGACGTGTGTATTAATTTTTATTATATGCCTAGTATACGCACCAATAGTATTTCCCATAGAGCAACATGACAAATATTTTCCCATATTCGATAGTCCGTATTCAATAGCCCGCAGGGCATATGCTGCGTAGCAACCGCGGCGTGTGCTTTAATTGGAATGCACTCGTAGCGGCTGCTGAAACAACGAATAAGCTTTCATTACGGATAAAGACAGCATTATTTACTAACTTACGGTACTTTCTTCCACTGGTAGAGGGATCGGTATGCGTGCTGGTGCCGTCCAAAGCTAGAAACAGGCCAGCAGCCTGAAGCTCATTAAATATGCACGCAGCAATGACCTTTGTACTGCGCATGCGCAGTAGCTGTCCATCTTCTAGGTGCTGCTAAATCACAGTAGTAGGGTAAATGCACCATATACTGGACACTTAAGAAGTAGGCTTCTGGCAAACATTCAATTTTTATTTTAAAAATTTCATTTTGCTACCAAGGCAAGCCTAAAAATAGAAGAGCATCGTAATTGTTTCACTTTCACTTGGGCCTTAATATTGGACAGTGCCACCCTAATTTGAACACCTTATTTGTATGCCAAACATTGGACAAATTTACTAGTCTTTGTACGATGTTTTTAATAAAACCACTAAGCAATGGAAAATTCCAATTTTTGGGTTACAAGTTACTTAGTATGTGAACAATATAAAAAAATGTTATTTGATGCTAAAGTTGAACTTTACAACTTCATCTTCCCAACTGCATAACTATAGATGTGCTCTTAGGATCCCATATACTGGTTTTCGACTTTACGAAATACAAGTCCTTTTGTAATTGTTAACAGCAGAAGAAATGGCCTCCAGAGGCCACTTGGGGAAAGAATAGACTGCTAGTGAAACTTTGATGAAAAAATGTTATGTAATGACAAAGTTATAAAAGTTTATAGTTGGGCTACCAAACAGCTAGCTAGCACTGTCCAGGAATAGGAAACTATACGTCATCACTATAGTCAATTAACAATAGGTTATAAACATTACTAATCTGTACCAAACTTTGTTAGCACAGTCTCCAAAGGTGGTAGCAGTGATGTTTGGGTGATGGTGATTGTACGTCCTATAGTAGTGCCATAAGAAATTTTCAAGTTCCTGCATAATCTTAAATGTCTTTTAGAAAACAGAAAAACACAAGCTATGTAACCAAACCTCACTGTTAGAGAGAGCCATTACAATTTTTAGAAGAAGTTGTTTACTTTGTTCTTTCAGTTCCAGAGAGCATATGTACTGAACATCATTTGGATTTTGTCTTGTAATTTTAGCTCACATAATAACTGTGTAAAGGGATTTTCTCTGTGGAACTGTCCAGCAACTGGATGTGTCCAATTTATGGCGAGTTTACCCTATATCTATTATTTGATGGGTGAGAGGGCAACAAGTATAGGTTATACAACGAGGTGGAGGCCTCTACGGGATATACACTACCGAGTGCTGCAGGCACGAGGTTGTGTATACCGTAGAGACCGAGACCGAGTTGTATAACCGACTTGTACCATGGGGCATAGCAACGCGCGCACGTAGTAGCAGGGTATAAAAAGCGAACAGTTCGTCATGGGCTTACACAATTTTCAGTACTAGAAAGATCTCTGAAAGTTGGCAGAAACGGAACTCCTGGAAACTTCGCGCAGCAACTGAACGAGCTCGCTGACTGTGTCAAGTGAAACAGAGCCGGCGCAAACGACCGAGAGTTACCTGGATCGACTAACTCCTCTGTCAAGTAAACAAGAGTGAACAAGCAGCAACTGCTCACTCGAGGACGTACTCGACAATCCGTCTGTGTCAAACGACAGTTCCAAGGCACAAGGCTGGCTAGGTCGAGGACCATTTGACTAAACTCCGCCCCATTACTTCCCCGTGCGCGCGTGGCCGTGGTCAGGGAACGAAGCGCACGAACTCTTCGCGATCATTCTGGACCTTACAGTACGATCACCACAGAAGCAGAATAACATTGTTTTTGTGTTTTTCACAGAGCAACAACGGTGTAAACATCTCAGTTGTTTATTGTTTACTTGTGCATACCAGCTTAGCTTACTGTATACTTATATTTGCTTACTGTATACTTACACTAGCTTGCTGTACACTCACATTAGCTTGCTGTATACATGTTCAAATTTATTGACAGTAAATGTGATTGCTTTGAACACTGTGCCCCCTGGTACAGGTGAATAAGTTAGCAGACGAGGTGAATAAGTTGGCAGACGAGGTTGGTATGAGATTTATTAACCTGATATAAAGCAATCTGATTGGTCAGAATTATCAACCATGGTACAACACACGATATATCCCACCTACTATACTTCATGCATAGGCCAGAGTGGACTTTAACTGTCATAATTTGTCCCCTCAAGGCTACAAGGGAAATTATGGCTCATAATTCCCTCTCCATGTATTTTTAGTTTACAGTCTACTACATTGTCAGACTATAGTACAGATTTTACATCATTTTTCTGTGACAGTAAATAATATTGAAGTTACTGTAAATACTTGCACATGTACAGATGTGTTTACAATAATAACAACAAAGGGCCAATCAGGTGGGATATATAATAATTATAGCACAGGTGGCCAGGGATTTATGGCTGTAGTAAACAAACCTCGTCCTCGGGCTACGGTCTGTTTACTGCCATAAATCCCTGGCACCTGTGCTATAACTATTACATATTGCACGGGTAGTTATTACACGGGCCCTGAGGCCGTATACGCGCGATATCCTAGCAACCAGGTTGTGCTTTAATTAGAATCAGTGCGTTCGAACAGCGAGTTACACGGTACTTTGTTTGAGAAGAGACAAGACGCTGTTGTGGTAATGGATAATAAATACTTTATTACACGAGTTAGCGTGCAATATCGCGAGTTATTGCACGAGTGGGCATGGCATTTTCACGAGCCAAATAATAAGGTATATTTACGTGAATTCTTTAATTTGCATCTTGAGGTGTAGTAAGCAAAGAGAGGCACTACCAGAGGTATGCCACCACTCAATAAAGTTACATATGAAGCATGAACAATGAAATGATAATCTAGCTGTGCTGTCCTCTGGATCTATAGTCTTTAACAAGGCCATAGGAGCCACTACAGCTATGGTCATACTGTTTTTTGTGAGCTACCACCACATTTTTATGCTGCTCACAAGAAGCGCACTAGCTAAATCAATTAAGGTTCAAAGTTTCAACACTTGGAAATGTAAAGGAATTTAGATGTTATGAGGCGAAAATAGAGGAAAGTGAAAAAGGCCGGCAGCCACCAGGAGTCGAACCCAGGACACCTGGCTTGAACTGCCAGTGCTCTGCCACTGAGCTACGGCAACCGGACAACCACCACCCCTCACATCTGGCAGCTCAAGCCAGATGTCCTGGGTTCAACTCCCGGTGGCTGCCGGCCTTTTTCACTTTCCTCTATTTTCGCCTCATAACATCTAAATTTCTTTATTTTCAGCTTGAGGCAAGATGCTCTGAGCACTTGGAAATGTGCTTGTTATTGATCAAATGGTTGCCCCATTGGTCCAATGTAATAAGTATCACGTTTTTCCAAGCAAGTCCAAAGTTGTCAGTTGTCCTTTTTGGCATCTGGCTGGTTTGAAAAGCTGCCACAGAAAGTCTTAGAATTTTAGAACTTTTCTGGGAGAGCATGACCACTGATCCCCCTAGATTATGGCAGTCACATACCATCCTTTTGGAGCTTGACTGGACAGTTTTTTTTCTTGCTTCATACAACCACATACCACATTACACTGAACAAGTCACCATGAAAAGGCAATAAGCAATAATATCGTGCAACTTGCACATGTATGAAGCTTGCTGAATGTGTGAGCAGCCTGGCATATCTACAGGGTATATATGCAGTGTAAGTTTATTCCTTGGACACCAAATACATGCTCACGTTTATGGAGTCTACTTGTACATGTAATTACCTTCATTTTCAATGCATCATGCACCTTGTTGGGGCAAGCCTGAGCGAGCCCCACACTAGCGTGACTGCGTTGCACGCGCGTGTGTGTATCTGGCCAGCCGGCTATGCTTGGACCGACCACTTACCGGAAATTTTAAATCAGCGCATTCAAATATTTCACGATGATTGAATGTCCATGCCAACGTGTACTTCAGCTAAGCCGTGAGAACAAGCATGAAGGGCTACTGCTAGACTGCAGGGTCGGCGTGAAAGAGAATGAGAGCGAAGACAATTGCATTGGCAGCACACACGGCAACTTACTTTCTGAACCATGGTACGAGTCTGACGATCGCGTGACAAGGCAGGCTGCACGCTGGCTTCAGGTACACGCCTGGCTAGTCTATCAAGCTAGACCATCTCTCACCCTCCAGAGAGACGGTCTGGCTTGATAGACTAGTGCCTGGAATGACTGCTCATACATAGCATGGATTCCCCTGCTAGCTCATGGTTTGACTGTGAAGCTTAGCTGATGCCCTTGTAGCCATAGTAGTCTGGCTGGACGAATAGCTGCATGTCTGTGTGGGCATTCCAAATGAAATTTGCTATAGCTACTCGCTCAGGCTCGCCCCAGGATGATTCAGCATCTTACTAGTTTCATATTGTCTGTTATGTACTGTTAATGGCAGCACATGACTAAAGCGTACACAGTCATTTGGTCAGATCACATCTTGTAGACCACACTGGCATGCGGCTCACTCTGACTAGTGGTTTAAGGTGTCATGGCCAGATTAGCTGTCTGATTGCTGTCCTGGATTATAGACAACAACTACTTCTATTCTCCTCATTCTGCAGAGAATAGGTCCACAAAGGATGGATGATGGAAAGATTGAGATTGTTGGCTTCTGGGCATCCACCATTGTGAGTTTATATAAAGTTCCATTATGTGGGGCAGTCTGTTGTACGAAGCTAGATTTTCTCTTACTCAGTTCAGTCACAGAGAAAGAAAGGGTCTATAGCTTGATAGACTAGGGGCAATCCCAAGTGAGCTTCACATTAGCCGGCTCAACCATGGCTCAAGCATGGATTGGTCTTTAATCTTGGGTTGAACCAAGTTAAAACCATTGCCTGGGTGTGCCCATTCTCATCCGCATTAAACCACAGGTGAAATTTGGAGAGCTGGTAAAACAAAGAAAGCTAAATGTCTCAAGGAGATATTTGCATTAGCTCTTAGATGTTACTGAGCAGTTGGGTATACAATGAATTGACCACTCTAAAAATTTGTCACATGACTGAATGCAGTAACAAATGCCAGCAACTACACCACAAAAATACCATGTATATCATCAGCAAGGCTAGGCCATTTGAGCATGTATGTACAATATGTACAATTAAGGCATGCACCGGTATGTACTAACAGAACTCACTTGGCAAGATGATACATTATATGACTAGGGAGAAATAGTATACTCCATATTGCCACCTACCAACTCTGTAGGGCGTGATAGGTCTGGGTAGGGGATGGAGACTCCACCCTGGTAAGTTCATTTCCTTCAAGCACCTTCATGTCACATCAAACCCTAAAACATTTGGCCAACACCTCTTAGATAGTGGATGTAGCTAGTGTACAGTAGGAAATCACTTAATCAAACACATTTACCAAAGTCACAACCACTATTTTCAGCTACTTTTGCTGACCGCAAGTTGGCTTTAGCTGTTCAGATGGCCGATATGAAGTGTTTCAGGGGTCACTCTACCCATTGTATGGCAGCAGAAGACATGGAATAACTTCTACTGGCAAGGCAGGCTTTGCAACAAAGTAACTGTCAAAGTGAGCACTTGATACTGCATGCACAGGAAACTAGTGACTGCTTACAGTTGTGCGCATTCTAATGCTTGCTACATGCACAGTGTTCACAAAATCACTTTCAGACTCACACCTGTGAAAGCAGCACATCAGCACTAGTACTGCAACTCGCTTGAGCATACAGTTTGCATCACGTGGGCTAGCATTATAATTAGCCTCCCTCCCAGGCGCGAAGGAGGGGGGGGGAAAATGAGCGCCTTGTACACACTGTTTGCGCATGCGCTTAATCACCATGGAATTCCGTGGCGACTGTGTTTGTACGTGTACGTACGTATACTTATGACGTCATAAACTCCCCGCGTTGATGTGCCAGTTAGTGTTCTGTTCGAGTGAGTTTCATATCACGCTGTTCCTTCTGGTAGCTAGGTACCTCGAGATAAAGCTCAAGAAAGAACAGGGTGCCTCCAATGAGTGTGTTTACCGAGGAAACGTACCTTTATGTGGTTATCCACCATTTTCGGTAAGTCGATTCCTACCACTGCCTACCAGACATTTATCTTTGTATCCGACAGTATAAAACTAGGCAGAGCATGTAGCAGCGATGTTTACAGCGTCCTAAGAACAAAAGCTGAGGTATTTTTTATGACGGTTTATGCTATTCATGTGAACCGTTGATCGTCGTGTTAGTACACGCCCCTAATTCTACCATGTGGCCTTTGCTATAATTACGCGCATCCGCAAACATGTACAGTGTGCACCAGGCACTCTTTCTCCTCCCCCTCCTCAGCGCCTGGGAACAAGGCTAGCATTATAATGTGCACCCTCATCCAAAAACCGTCTGGTCCTAACATGTTCAGATAAGTGACTTCCTACAGTATATGAATGCATATGCAGTGAGTTCAATTGTTATAATACAAGAAATAAAAAGCATTAAAAATGTAAAAAGATGTAGGGATGGCATGCCAAAAAGTATGCAAACAAGGTAGGGATGATACCATAAAAGCAAAGGTCAACATAAAGGCAATGCCCCATCCCTACATCTTTTTCACACTGCAGTTATAACAGTGTATTGGAGGTCTTCCTAAAACGTACCACAACCTTACTGGCAGTTCTTGAAGGGCATGGTTGTAGCCTTGTTCCCAGGCCACTTTCCTCCTCCCACATGGCCTGGGAATGAGGCTAGTGTGGTCTAGTCTGGGGTCCAGATTGCAGTGTGGTCCAGCAGCATGGAGTATGTGGTGTATGTGTGCCTTCACGGAAGCTATGCATGTAGCGACCAGGTAGCTTTTGGTGCTGACATGCTATTTGTAGTAACAGTGGAACCCTTGTCGGCATTTAATATCGTATACAGGACCGCTTATACAACCTAGACACTGAGCTACAGGACTGGTCGTATAGTAGGTGTTGTAGTATAAACTCAAGAAGTTGGTGCTCATTCAGCACAGCATTATTAACTTCATGGATGGGTGCAGGTTTAGGTTTCAAGCATGCTGTGTAACTGCAGTGTGAAAAAGATGTAGGGATGGGGCAAAGTGGTCTGAACAAGGAAAGGGAAAAAATGGCACTTTTGCTACCGCATACTTTTGCGTTTAGCTGTCTTCCGCGTTAGCTTTTGGGCAACTATATGAGTCTTACTGATCATAAAGGCACTCAAAGAGGAAGACTGGGCGCTTAAATAAGCTTTTAGCATATTTGTGGTGAAGTTATACAGCTTTTGCTTAAGTATTGCACATATTGCATGTCGGCACCATCCCTATATAGAGAGTCTACCGACTCTCTGATTATGTGAATATGGTTCCAGGGGTAAATTCTGTTGCCTACAACACTGTACATATGCAGGGTGCAAACCTTTCAGAGCATGTTGCCATCCTTCTACATCCAGCTGAAGCTCCAAATAGGGATGGCACACGGTGAGAGGATAGCACAGTGTGAGCACATCAGGCTGATTACATATAGGTCACTGCCAGTTCAGATAGACGGTGGTAAGTATGGTGTGCTTCAAATGTATGTACCTTTACTGTTACCAACAAGACAAGTACATTTACGTGTGCACACACTCATGCAAACACAAATGTAAACACACACACAGAGGCGTGCAAGCTCCAACCCTCATGTATTGAAGTTGTACAGAAGAACAAGGCATTGATGGTGAGAAAGGTCCCCAGAAGACATGCTGAGGCCCCCTTGCATGGGTAAGAGAAACACAAGAGTTAGTTGGCTATCAAGACTGTTGCATTTGACCCAAATTTATGGTTACACATATATCTAGGCTCTACCCAAGAATTGATATATCAGTAACTTTACTCAAATTATGTGTTGTGTATATGTTGCGAACCGATTGCAAACTTGACCAGTTTGTAAACGGGCCACCGGTTTATAAACCGGTCAGCCAGTTTTTAAACTGGTTGGCCCGCTTTCAATAATACGTAGCGAAGTGGTCCCGTTTAGAAACCAGGCCGAACGGTTTGAAAGCTGACCGAATGGCTTGGAAGCTGGCCGAATGGTTTACAAGCAGCTCAAACGGCATGAAAGCTGTACAAGCTTGCCAAACAAACTGCCCGTGGCCCAAACTGCATGAAGCTGGCCAAACGATTTACTGAAGTATGCCAAGCAAGGTAGTCTCGCAAGCGAGACCCAACCAACGCCAACGCAGATCGGATACTGAAATCGATCCGCGCTGGCGTTGATTGGGTCTCGCCTGTGAGACTACAAACAAGTAGAGCTAAGATTAACATGAAAAAGAACTGACTAGCCTCGTTCCCAGATTGTTTTGCAGCTTCTCTTTCCAGTAGCTTTTATCGGCACACCTGAAAGACCGTTGACCACGCGCACGAGGTGGTAAGCCATCCAGCGCATGCGCGGGCCCGCTTTTTGACCGTGCACGCCGGCTTATTGATCCGCTTTTTGACTTCGCGTAAACCGGACCGGTTTTAAATCCGGCCAACAAGCTTATAATCCGGTTGAACGGTTTAAAAACCGGCTGTAACATATACACATACATACACATGTCTACACAGTGTGCGTCCCAGTGACCGCATCAAGCTCTCTGTCTCCAAGGTGACTAGCGATCAGTATGAGAGGATGAACTCAGATTTAGAGGAAATCAGAAGGGCAGGTAGGTGGACACATTTTCATTTAATGCCACTGCTGTAAAGTGGGGCTGCCACATAAGAATGAGCTTCTTTTATACTACTGTCAGATTTCGTATTTGTAATTAAGGTTATGGGATGCTATATTATATGTTAGACTATGTGTGCACATAGACTACTGCCTATGAAACTTTTTTCAAACCAAACATAACATTTAGAATCTGATAACACTTAGTTACCAACTGACTCTACAATGGATAATGCAGGGACTGAGAAGAGCTTTTTTTGGATATTGTTGGCCATTGTATGTTTTTAGAGGCCAAAATTTGGGTATGTGCTGTTTTACTATTCACATTGAAAAAGACACTTGGTACAAAATGCTCTGTTAGTCCTTCAACTATGTTAAGGACTGTCTGAAGTAACCCTTGTCGCTCTCAGTTGCTTAAACAGATAGATTTTGTTGTGGTATGTGCTGTTTTACTATTCACATTGAAAAAGACACTTGGTACAAAATGCTCTGTTAGTCCTTCAACTATGTTAAGGACTGTCTGAAGTAACCCTTGTCGCTCTCAGTTGCTTAAACAGATAGATTTTGTTCAAAGGTTTGTAAGGTTTGATCACACATAGTTGCTTTTCCAGGTAACCTATCAGTTCTCACTGTGTGGGTCCATTTAGTGCCTGTCGGTGCTCACACCCAAATTTTGTAGGTGTACTCTAGTGCATGTAACCATTTCACATTCAGTAAGTCTGGACCATGGTCATGATGTACCATTTTCTGCGGCTACTATTCAAGGGTGGCATTTATTTTTTTGGGAAGCCCACAGGCATCAACAACGGCTGGATACATGTAGTTTTAAGGTACACATGAGAGATACAGTGATGGCTGTTAGATGCTGAGAGTAGTTCGTGCAGACTCTCAGTCCTGCTGTCAGCTGTGGAAACGAGTCATACAATGCGAATAACTCTAGCGCTTGCCTGGTGATCGTCATCAGAAATTATTCAAACACATGTGCGTGTGCTGCGTATACTAGCCGCAGCTAATATTCGAGGGTGGTATTTATTTCGCTCAGAGCTTCCCATTGTCGGCTACTATTTGAGGGTGGCATCTATTTGAAGAAATATAGTATCCCATAATCTTAATAGTGACCTCACTATTGCCGCCATTACTGTTGTAATGTAAGCCTTTTCGAATGCATCTCCCCTTTATTCTACCTTTCTCCTCTTCCCTGCTTGCTTACATGTATCTCTTTACCTTTCCTTTCATTTTTCTCCATAGCATTCTCATTTGGGATTGTGGTTGCAACTTCACAGGACACACTAAAGTCCCTCAGACCTCAGATCGACATGTATACTCATGAGCAACGGCCAGGAAGAAAACTAGCACAAAACTGGAAATACCTCGATGGTGCGTACATTTATCAAAACCAGAATATCTGTCAGCACTTGACACAAACAAATGGACAATGCATGTCCTTGAATGTAGGTCTCATTCCCAGGCCTCCCTACAGCCCAGTTTTTGATCACTTAAGATGGAAAGCCTGGCACATTGCATAATGTGATGTCAATAGGTAGACACAGTGGGGAATTCGCACTTCAGGTTTATGCTGGTCAGCTTTTACCAGTATCATCGACTGTACGCCATATGTAGGGATGGCCCCACCCCCCCCACCCCCCCACCCCCCCCCCAAAAGAATGGCGGCCACATTAAAAGTGCACAAATGACACGCTCGAAACATCTGTGTTAGATTAGTCAACTGCCTCTATGAGTCATATCAGTCATTATTGAGTGCTTCCATGAGCAACAGGACCGTTAGCTTTGCTGGAAAGTATCACTAAGTACCAGACGGCAAGTCGCTTAAACGGGCACATCGTCTATGTTCTGACTTTCTTATTTCTTTCATCATACCTTCCATGAGAATAGCACAATAATGGCTGAAGCTACAGCAATGATTCAAATAGCATAAATCACTGGGTATTGTGCTCACCACTTATCGGAAGAAGAACGATTCTCAGGTAACTCCATGCTTAAGCTTGCTGCTATATGCCATTTTATTAGCAAGTAGGCCCCTGGTCATTTCGTCACCATTGATGATGCAAGTTACTTCAATGCCTCTTAGTTCGGTATCAATACAGGTGCTACTGACTTTCCATAGTACTAAAACTAGCTATGCTGCCGTTCTTCTGGAAAGCCATGGGAGTCATCGTGAATGTGTTGTTGACTGTATGCATGCATTTTCTGAACTGGGGGAGCATACTAATCAATAGCCTCGTACCCAGGCTCTCGGTGGGCGGGGGAAAGAGAGCCTGGTATCCACTGTTTGCGCATGCGCTTAATTTCCCAGAAATCTTGGGAAATTGGAAACTATCATGTTATATCCGTAAAACTGTGACCTCATAACGTATACTTACCGCTACATCGTCCGCAAAATTTTCTGACCAACGATGGAAGTCTTTCGGTCGTTCGTTCTTCTTCGCCCTCCAGCTCCCTCCGACGGATAGGTACTTCTGATATGAGTCTCAAGAAAGTACAGGTAGCTTCCAGTTTGGACGTTTGCTAGGGGAAAGACATGTTTATACGGCTACTGCCTGGTAAGTCTGCGTGATACGAAGTGTTGCCGTTTGTCATAGACTGTTAGTTAGCAAGAACTTATAGCGAGTCAGGGCGGTGTAGCGCTAGTTGTAGTGTAGTTGTTTTGCTCTTCGCTACGCTACTATACAAGTATACTTGCTAAATTATACGTCACACTATAAATCACATGGATATGTATTACGCGTTCCCCTCCCACTATTGCCTGAACACGTGCTCAGCAGGGGATAATTACGCGCATGCGCGAACAGTGGATACCAGGCTCTTTTTCTCCCCGCCTACCAAGAGCCTGGGTACGAGGCTAACTAATCAAATACTCAAGGAAATGCCCCTCCCACTTTAGACTCAAAGTAGTGTATAAAAGGGGGGTGTATTATTGTGAGGTTATGGAACATCTCATCCACAAATCAGTAAAGTCCTTCCAGGAAATTAGTTCCATGATTTGGTGGGCAGGATTTCAGCAGCAGTCAATTGATATCTGCTTTAGTCACACCCCCAAACCATACGTTTTGCGTGTGCCCTGCTGCCTCACTAATGAAAGGCACTGAAGTGCCAAACCCTCGGCGCAGCAGTGCATGTGATTGTACTTGTGTGTTAACTAGAATCGATCACTGTCTCGTGAACAATAGTATCATGACGTTTGCTCTCGAGTTGATATGGCACGCTTTTTGATATTAATTCATTCCTAACTGTCTGTCCTCGAATCTGTTCTGACAGCTAGGCACTTGGGCCTAATATTAACACAGTGCAGTACATTGCGGTTATTTGCCTATGCACAGTTTGCTCAAAGGTTTCAGACTCTCTCATGCTTGCCATACGCATTCTGTTTTGTTCCTGCCTATGCACAGTTTGCTCAAAGGTTTCAGACTCTCTCATGCTTGCTTTGTGCATTCTATCTCGCTCTTTCCTCTGCACAGTTTGCTCAAAGGTTTCAGAGTCTCTCGTGCTTGCTATGCACATTCTGTTTTGTTCCTGCCTATACAAAGTTCGCTCACCAGTTTCTGACGCTCTTTCACAGGCCTTGTTCAACTTACCTTTAGCTTTCCTAGCTGATTTCACACTATCTGATCTCATACGTTTCATAGCTTTCTCTCACAAATTACACTCTGCTTTTCATTTGGATCGAAAGACATGATCACAGCGTTCACATGTCTTCCGTCTTACAGGTACAGCAGCTTTACAGTGCAGGCATACCTTTGTTGGAGGCATACTTACTGCCAATGGCCAATAATCGAACTCGCAAAGAACGTCTCTCCCAAGAACAAAATCACCGCTAGCCATGTGGTCCAGATTCATACGCATGCGCGTTTTCCGCGGAGTAAAAAATGGCCGACTTATCATGTAGCCGTACCAACAGGAAACGCTCTAGCTTCGCAACGAAGCATTTTCAGAGAAAATCACTTAAAATTTTCGACCTTCATCCGCCGCTGAGAAGGTTAGTATCGTTTGTGGCACGAATAATCACGTATAAAGTGAGATGTTGAGTAACAGACACACAGACACACACACACAGACACACAGACCATGTACTGTAACCCTCGCTGCGCATGCGCGCCGAGGGTTAAAAATAGGGTCTGGACACCTTCACTGGGAAAACTGGGACCAAATTGTAAACCATGTCAGCACATTGTCACACACATCAAATTATGTCTATATGTCATCACTGATAGCCAGCTTGCAGCTTTTAGTGCACCAAGACCTATGCTACCAGAAAACCTACAATTACTGATCGCTGTATGCCAACTTTCCCATTGAAAGTGTCCAAACCCTGTTTTTTAGCAAGGCCACAGGGTGCACATGAAAAATTTGGTCTGGAGAATAGACAATATCTCCAAGGGAGTATGACAAAGTTTTATAGTATGACACTACCAGGTTGGACAAACTTCTGCAAAGTGTATGAAGCCATGCATGTATTTCTGTCATGTGTACACATGCACACACACACACACACACCCTACAGTTGCTACTGGTCGAATGAACCGTATGTTCCAGGTTCTACCAGACCAGGAAGAGAACATCTACATTGGAGACATGCTATCAGACGATATTATTGTTGTGGAGTTGGACTCCAGCCCTGTTTCAACCCCAGAATGCAAGCCAAAGATCCTCCTCTCTCCTGTAGACGGTGGTGAAGAGACGTTCAGGTGAGCTTGTGTAGGACTGGAGTTCATCTAAAGTTTGCTTGATTCTATTGCTCCACATCATGTTGGCCCCATGCTTTGTGTTTCATTAATACACCATAGAATGGCAATGTGGATTAGGATCGTCAGTACCATTTAGAATGGGTATTTATTGCTCACAGGATTGTTGATCCTATATCCCACTTCACAGTGATAATTAGCCTCGTACCCAGGCCGTTAATTAGGAGAAACGGCCTGGCAACTTACCCGGGTTCAAACTGTATACGAATGTGACGTCAAAAATATTACAGCTGCACCCATACAAGCCATGAATATTGGATAATGCATGTGATATTTAACTGTAGCCACGTGACTGTTCGTAATGTGCAAGCGCATTGTTGTTGCCAGTAGACTCATTACAGGCTTATATTGGATGGTCGCTGTCTTACTTGTCATCTGTAGATGCACCGCTTGCAGTAGACTCGCTCACCGATGTCGATGTGCCCAAGTACTAACTAGTACCTGACACTGCTACTCTCGAACAGGTCCTTTTTTATAAAGAATCCGTTTTATCCGCAGGTACTGTAGTTGTTGCACACAAGTCAGCAGAAGGAGTTCGAACAAAAGCGTCGTTCCAAGCGCTAGCGGTACCACGGGACGGCTATAATACTGTGATGCATTTATGATGCAATTAAAATTCTCTACAACTGTCACGTGAAGCGTTCTGAAATCTGATTGGTACTGCCAACCCCAGTGCAGCGGAAGTCAACAGTTTGAACTCGGATAAGTTGCCAGGCCGTTTTTCCTAATTAACGGCCTGGGTACGAGGCTAAGTGATAATGTGTGCTCCTGCTCATAATACTTCATTCCTTGCTCTGATTCCATCCACACCCGTGACCCAAGCTTTACACTAAAGTCATGAACTGAATGTTTGGTGTTTATAAGTGCCATTTATGCATGGCCCTTACCTTGAGCGACCTCAACCACCGTCGTGATTGAAATTTGTACTGCCTGTGGGCAGCTGCCATTGATGATCTATAGCAGCAAGGAGTAAGTTGCCATGCGTGCTTCAACTTCATTCATCTCCGCTCCGGGTCACCGACACTACACTCTGGCAATACGCCAATAGCCATGACCTACCGAGTGCATGAGCTCGATCTTCGTACTAATATTAGAATTTAACCACACTCATTTAAAATTTACGGTATATGGCCGCAAGCAAACATACACACGCACGTGCATAACACAGTCCTGCTAGTGTGGGGCTCGCTCAGGCTCACCACAATAAGGCATGAGGCTATATATCTTTCCTGTGATCTCAACATGTATATTACATGTCCCAGTTACATGCATATATTCCTCTTACCGGTTTCAGTCACCCGCTGGCAACAATGGAAAGCCATGCTGACAGACGAAAATATTTAGGAAGAAATAAAACTTACCGTAAGTTACCAACTGGGTATGAACTACACATGTGGCAGTCCCAAGTAGAAATCGAACATTCTTCCGTTGCATATTTCAATCACGTTGCCGAGTTTGAAGCACTGTAACACAGAACTTCTGCTAAGGGTGGGGCTCTACGCGCTTTGTAAACGTGTCAAGTATTCATGAGTTTATACAGCATGTATGAGCCCCACCTTTAACGGAAGTTCTGCGATACAGCGCTTTGAACACGCTAACATGATCGATATAACCTGAAAAAAAATTGGTAAACGTGTGGCAGTACCGGGTAGAAATCTAGCACTATTCCGTTGCATAATTCTTATGTAACAAAATGTAACGAAAAAGTGTTCTATTTATAGCTAGTCATCACCTCAACAAGTCTATTAACAATAGCACTGTAGCCACAAGACTGTTCAAGTGTTACTTTCATTGCAGGAATGGCCACAGCAGCAAGTGGGGAGATGAGTCCCCCACCAGAGCCTTCTTCAAAACATTCAGAACATCTCAGGTTAGCAGACATTTCGGTTGATGCTAGCAAAAGGAGAAAGCAGCATAAAAGGACACCCTGAATGGAGATAGTGATTGATCAGTGTTTCAGTAGTCCATACTTCTGATAAGGGGCCTAACAGTGAAACCCCTCAAGACATGTACGATTTAGGAAGAGATTGATTAGTCAGAACACTCAACTAAGTAACATCATGCTTTGGGTGGCAGTAATATACACTACACATTTATAGCTACACTGGCTTTCACTTTTCACCTTTCCCCCATCCTTCACACGTAGTCCTGTTAAAGAGGTTCAATGGCAAGAGGAGGTTCCCTCAAGTAACTCATTTTCACCCAGCTTTAACTCTAAGACTTGATCAAAAATAAATTAGATGGAAGGACTAGTATTCTAAATTTTGTTTACTAGAATGTGCACATTCTCCCTTTGAATGTGGGTGGGACACCTTTTGAAAGCTGTGTGGTCAAATTACTTACGCTTGGAGAATAACTGAAAAATATGCCTAACCATACATATCATAAGGCTATAATTTCTTCATTTTCACAGCCCATTACCAGAGCTTGCTGATGCTTCTGTGTAAGCACTTTCTCTAGTAATCCTAGTGTTGAATGTGCCTTCCATGCAGTGGGAGGTGTTTTATGTGCTGTAGTGCAATTCAAGTACACTTGTACATTTCTTCAAGAAGGCCAGGGTACCATAATGGTACATATTAATTCAAGCAATGTAGGATCACAAAATTGATAAATGAGCATGGTTTGTGGGCAGGGTTTCATTAAAGACTAAGCTGTAGATAGCAGTAGCTAGCTGACCCAGGAACAGCACCAATGCTGGAACCAGGCACCATTGACACGGCAGCCATGGCTAGAATTGGGACGATTGCCCTGACGCTGGGATTGTCATGACAAACTGCTTGTAGCACTTTGGGCTTTTTTATGTCAATAGTGATGCCAATGATTGACAGCAGATGGCAGTAGGTCTGTTTGGTGAAACCACATTATTTTTGTCCTGCACTACAATAAAATTGTAAGAATAATCCCTTAATTCACAACTTGGGGTGTAGCATTACAAAATGAGGCTAGATAATCAACATAAGAACATAACCATAGGGATTTTTTGCCAGTAAATTATTTCCACATTTATGAACAAAGAACAAAAGAGCAAAATCACAAAACTACACATATGTGCTTCATTGTGGAACCACCATGTGTGACAAAATACTTTTAATGTGAAATTTTTAAATTACATTTACCAGAACAGCGTCGTGTCTCTTCTCACACAAAGTATCAAGGTCGCCATTCAAATGCACTGGTTCTAATTAAAATTAAAGCACACCCTTGTTGCTAGGATATCACACGTATATAGCCTCCGGGCCTGTGCAATAACACCCGTGCAATATCGTGTGATATTACATGGCACGGGAATAGGAAAACACTGTTGTAGAAATATCAACTGGATAATACTTCTATACCCATCATTCTCTCACAGCTCCACTGACCTGGATGTACAGGAGGAGCCCGGCAATATACAGAAGGTACTCCTGGATGCAGTAAAGAGAGGAAATGTTGTGAAAGTAAGCTTGGTAGTTGCACCACAGTATCCCCCCCCCCCCCCCCCCCCCCCCATTCAGTTCCAATTACTCCCAATAACCAACCAGTTGTGCTCATGACCAAATTCCTATATACTTCCACCTGTTCCTAATCCAGGTGATAGAGAGCCATGACAAAGGAGCCAGACTAACAGCTGCTGATACCTATGGTTGGACTCCACTGCACCATGCAGCCAGGCTGGGAAAGAAAGATGTGGTCCGATACCTTGTGGACAACAGTAAGCTGGTTGTGATATTAATACCGTCATTGTGTGTTAGTTAGGTGGAATTAATTCACTGTATACACAAGTACTAATACTGTCAATTTCAGCTCTGTTAACAGCTTATGCATCATTCTCAAATCTCCACGAATCAGCTCTTTGGTCAGTCAGCTGTACATAGGTCACTGCAAGCACAAGTGACCATTGCACTTTCCACTGCCAATCATGTGTGAAAACTGTTCTATTTTAGAACAAAAGAATGCTAAGTGACTAACATAATCTTATGTTTCCTGTTTGATGATGTAGTCTCAAATATTAGCATAATTTTAATTAATAGCAGTGCCCACATTTCAGTTTCCACAGTAATGTGCATATAGCTTAGGTCTTCGTATACCATAGTTTTTTGATTAGATGCCACCCTCAAGTAGTAGCCGCACAATTACCGTGCAATCAGCAGTGTTTATTTCTGGGCGAAATAAATACTGTCCTGAAATAGTAGCCGCAGGTAGTATATGCAGCACACAAACTCGTGCAAAAAGAATTGCCGACAACAGTTCATAAGCTCCTGCAGTCACTGAGCTGGCATGAGGGCTGTTCATGCATTTTACAACTGGTTTCCACGGCTGACCACAGAACTGGGAATCTACATGTACTAGTGCCAGCATCTATCAGTCGTCGCATATGCGTAACAGTTACTGTGTATCTAGGTGCAAAAACTACTTGTCCAATGCCTTAGTTCACCTGAGTAGCCTCATGATGAGTGTAGATATATTGTGAGCAACCTTACATATCTGAGTTCATGAGTCTTGCTCAGAACAGTTAAGGCAGCCTTAACTATACAAATCATACACCCATCAACTTTTTACATAGTAAATTTAACTGTAAATATCTCATGAACCCATGGCAGTATGAACATGGGGTTTGCAACAATGACAACAATGATACTCCCCGATTCTGTAAATGAAAACAATTTGTTGTCATGGCAACTAATTAACAGCAGCCGCGCTTGTGTAAAACCGTTTGTAGCAATAAATACAGCAAAATGCGGAACTGAAGACGTAGCCTGAGAGCACTGTAGCCACTACTACTACTGGTCATGGTCTAACAAACACAGTGGCATGAAACAGCAATCCTTTTTACAGCTGCTATATAATTGAAAAGATGCACAAATTGGGCATATTCGGGTAGCCCTTACCATTTAAACATTAAGGCTTTCGCAGCACAGCATTAACAGCACAAATGCCACTTGGTTATGACAACTTCAACTCCTCCTGTACACAGAAAAGCCATCAGATCTTGGTTCCAAGGCTGGCGAGTGTTCCGCATAAACCGCCAAAGACGATCGGTCATCGTCGCTCGAAATGACTTGAGCTTTACTTCTGTCTTCTGCTCGCAGAAACACACAGCTCTCGGTCTCAGTGATATCCCTTCCGAAGTTCGGACATTCGTACTTCACAATCAGCGCTAAAACAAGGCTAAAACAAAGCTATTCAGAAAAGACTAACGGTCAGAACAATGATGACAAAGCTAAGAGCTTACACTCGGCAGCCATTCAATTTCCGTAAACTATTGCAATATCCTCGCGTACTTCCGTGTTACGAATAATAAATTTAAGGCCGCCTTAATCGTTCTGTGGGGGGGTTTATTATATGCCATGTTTGACAAAGAGTTGAAAAAGAAAATGTTATTATTAAATTGAACTGTTTGGACATAGTTTATTATGGTGTAGGGTAGTACGCCATATGTAGGGATGGCACTGAAATAAAATAGCCACCACATTAAAAGTGCACAATGACATGCTTGAAATGTCTGCTTTAGATTAGTAAAAGGCCTCTATGAGCCATGTCAGTCATTATCACGTCCTTTCGTGAGCAACAGAACTGTTAACTTTGCTGGAAACCATCGCTAAAATGGGTAAATCATCTATCTTTGACTGACTGACTGACTTTCTTTCTGCAACCAGGCTTGCACAATAACGGCTAAGGCTATTAAAACACAAAACAACTGGTTATTGCACTCACCACTTATCCTTCTCATAGAACTCAAACTAGTCAGTGGTTCTCAAGCACTCCCATGTTAATGTTTACCGCTATATGTCATTTTGTTGGAATAATATTATTCTTAGAAAGCACACACACCCCCGGAAACTCAACTGAGCACGTTTTCAGATAGCTTACCATGATAGGAAGCTTAGGCAGCAGCTGACACAAATTGCATGACAGCCAAAGCTAGGTGGTATAACGCAAAACTTAGATAGTGGGTATGTACATGCTTCCAAGAGAAGTATTATAAGGTATGTATTGCTAGGGCTGCTGCAAATGAAAATGTTTGTGAGGACTCCACACACTGAGCACATGTAGTTTGCAAGGGCAGCAGTTCCTACTTTCGTAGAGAGAAAAGTTTGATTGTTGGATAATGGATTTCCAAGTTTAACCAACAGAGAGTGGCTTTGCAGGAGCCCTCCCATCCCCAGAAGATCCTGACAAAGGAAGGGCAGCTTCCCGGGTGTCCTCCCGTAATTATACTAGAGAAATTTTGAACCAAACAAAACATTGTAATTGTGCACAACACAAACAACAGTTAAAAAATTTTAACCAAAACCAGTGCATCTTCAATTTACATACCACCTGCTTTAATTTATGCATTTACAACAGGAACAAGTCAAAAAAGTTTTGAATGAAGACTACATACCCAGCACTACCCACTCGCACTGCCTTCCATGTGCAAGACTACTTGTACTACACTGCGTGGGTGGATTAAAGGCACCACGCTGAGTTTATATACTGCAAACCACAAGGAATACTTACAAGTACCAATTAGGATAGTTAGACGCCATGAGTAAGTTCCAATTAAGGCAGTTAGAAGACAGTGAGGCCATGTTTAGTACAAGCTAGGTTAGCCTCGTTTCCAAGCCCAAAGAGGAGGAGGAGAAAGGGCCTGGTATCAGCCATTCACGCATGCGCTTAATTATTTCCGATTTAAGCACGTGATGATCAGTGGGAGGGTGCTAATGACCCTTCAAAGTCACATGGTTGATTGTATGACGTCGCTATTCACCATATCAAACCAGTGTAGGCTTTAGCTAGCTAGCCTGAGTAGCTTTTATCTCAGCGCCTTTGCCAACAGCCTTGTGCAGATGGAAGCGCAATGGAAGCCCAAGTTACCTCTTGCGATGGTTTTGCCGGTAGGTAGCCTCTTCTTCTCGTCAACCGACTCCAAGGGAACTCGCACTGTTATTGTTATAGCTTCAAATCGGCCGCTGAATGAGTACAATCGAGTGAGTTTCTTGCACGCCATACGTTGCTATCATAAATCTACGGACAGTGTTACGCTTAGTATCAATATTGGCGTCACGAGCGTATGGAAGTATATCAATAGTATGCGGAGGCGGTGGAATTCCACCGCGATTAAGCGCATGCGCGAACGGCTGAAACCAGGCCCTTTCTCCTCCTCCTCTTCGGGCCTGGGAACGAGGCTAAAGCTAGGTATACTACAGGCTAGCGTGGTCAGGATATACACTCGGCAGTTATTCAATTAGCAGTTATTCAATTAGCAGTTATTCAATTAGAACCCTCGGCTGCACCTCAGCTTCTAATTCAATAACTGCCTCGTGTATATCCTGTAACCACGCTATCCTGTTATAACATACACAACAAACACAAGGCACAGTTAGCAAAATGGCACAAGATATCTGGATGGTGTGAAAGGTAATTCCTATCCATCCCTACACGTGCTTGTATAACTTCTTTGTGACTTGTTATAAACTACCTACCAAAAAATTTCCCACCATACCTAATGTCTAGTACTATCATCCTCTGTATGTGTATATACTTCTGCTTTGTTTGGTATAGTTCCCCGTGATGCCCTTGATATTCAAGACGATGAAATGTGAGTGTAATTACACGCCCACACACATATCTGTATGTATACTTCTGTGATGCAAAGACTAGCCAGCCTTATGACATTGACTACCCCCAATTGGTATTCATTTAGGTATTCTCCAGCGACAGACCCTTTCCCTAAGTGGATCACTTTAGCAGAGCTACACAAGTTATGATTTTTCACTGTGATTGTCAAATTATTGTCTTTCCCTAGGCTGCAGACTGCACTGCACAAGGCAGCACTATATGGCTACCGAAGCATCTGCAAGATCCTGGTGGACGGTGGTGCTTCTCTTATGAGGAAAGATCGCCAAGTGAGTTAGCATCATGGAGGAATGGTGCTATGGATGTGGAAGCTCCCCATGGTTGTGGTGGCTTAGTCATGAACAGCATGTATGCTGTATCCCATTCTCACGTATCCATGGCACTATAGTAGTACATGTTAATCAAAGTACAGCGTTCTTTCTTCATAGGGCTATACTCCATACCACAAATCAACTCAGAGTGGTGATGTTGAACTGCAACAGTATTTGAAAAGTGAGTGGCCATGAACTAGCCTCTCCCAGGTCCCGCCCAGCTTTCCGTCGCTTGCAGTATGGAAAAGCGACGGAAAGTTGGGAACGAGGCTAGCCATGAACCTCTGACAAAACATTCTATCAACTTGTTTTGTTTGCACGTACTTTTACTGGTCTTATAGAGCTACATGCAAATTAAGGTATAAAATAATTCAGTTATGTTCTGTTGTGTGAATATGCATAGGGAAAGAGAGAGAGCAGAGGAACTCTGAAGATGCAGAACTGCCCATTTGACTGCTTTTTACCATATCATTATAGGTTTTTTTAATAGACAGTTAAGATTCTTATGCTAATATTATGTTGAAGTTGCTTGATTAAATGCTTATTTTTCCACTTACTACCTGGATGTAAAATTGATGCCCTATTTGGCTTGCACACAATGTATACTATTCGAATGTAAATCTGCATGTACAAGTAAAAATTTCTTACATGCATGTATTATTTGGATACTCTCAAAACCAAAGTCCCAAGAACTTCACAGCAAACTGTGACTTTGTAGTGAGTTAAATATGGCAAAGGGGAACTGGAATTAATGCAGTGGAAGCCTCACTGCTAGGCCTGTGTACAATAGTATGCTTTTTTCTGCCATTATAGCCCTTATGCTCAAGAATACATAGCCCATTAACTTTCACAAAGTATCGTTATGCTCAATCATTATGCATATTAATTGCATGTCAAATTTTTGAAAAGTTTTGATGTTTCTATATTACATTTACATAAGGAAGAGTTGAAACCTCCAAATACTCCATATGCATGTTGTAACCCAAGGATGGCCATCATGACACACTGTCAATTTGCTTAGTCTTTACGTCTTGCAAACTTTTCCCAGAGGGTTTATTTTTAGATGAGTACACTTGTGACTGTGAAAAGCATCACCTCATTGAAGAGCAGCCAACAGGAGCGCCAGGAAGGCACCAAAGAATACACCAGGCTCACCAAAAAAGCACTGTGGATTTGTGATAGGCTCTTCTTACTATCGTATTGTGCACTCTTTGTTCCCATCAGTGTTATTGCTGGTGTTATTGGTGGCAATAGCTGTGTTGAGAGTGGGTTGTGAAAATGTGACCATGAAGTCACAGTCAATTACCAATGGAATGACCACTGGAACAACTGGTACCACTGCATGCAGTGAAGAGAGTCACAGAAGTGAGTGTTTGCTGCATGCATGCTATATGGTAAGAGTTGAGGAATGCATGTCAAATATTTGGAAACTCACACCAGCAGACAAGTGAGACGCCAATGATGTATTTGGTTGTGAGGTGGGCACCAAACACAATGACCAGCTTCTTGTACATGTGTGTACAGCCTCTGATCCCATCCACATCCACATCACCAGTGTAAAGTAGTGGACTAGAACTGACACTGTCACGCAGCCTTCATACACCTGCACAAGTTTGGTCAATACCACTCACAAAGACAATCAGCATACAGAATAGTGATATGCAGAGCTGGATGTGAAATTTAGAGGCTTCCTGTTCGCGAAGTTTTCTGTAGAATAGTAATATATGGTGCACACATCATCCGGCACATACTCACTGTTATAGGTATGTAACTACAGCAAGCTTACTTGAACACCAATAGTGTGATGATAGTCACTGCAAGACCATGCAAACAGTGAGAGAGAAGTTCCAATTTTAGAGATGATGTCAAGTGTAAGCTGAACGGCAGGAGGCTGTTCTTGACAGTCAGCAGTCCTTTTGCAGGATGCAATAGCTCATGAATAATGCACCATAGCTGACATTGTGTTAGTAAAGCCACCATCAGACTAGTGAAGAATCAGAGGGCTGTTTTGTGGCCTTGCTGATGATATTACCTGCCCAAATTTCTGAATAGTACTTTATTATAATAGCATGTGCATTCCCCCACATACCACCAGGCAGCCAAAATTGGTATATAAGGTACAGGTGACAACATGCATCAAAAGAATAAGCAGGGTGAAAACATGATTGGCATACATACTGGTTGTGACAGGCGAAAAATAATAGGATCATGCAGATCAGAGACATTCTGACTGGCTACAAAGGCTACAATCACAGGAGATCCAATGGTGAGGTTAGAAGGAGACCCCTCAGGCAGAGGAAACAGAGCTGCTGTCTCATATATATATATATAGAATGTAAAGCCAATTCCAACCGTCATTGTATTCACTAGCTCTAGGTCTTCAAAGAGTGATTGTGGTAGAGCTATGGATGCATTCTGGTCATCTGGAAGGGTGGTGGTTGTGCCACCTCCAACCAACACTGAGTGAATGTAGACAAAACATTAGGCTATTAGATGTTGTGTATAGCTTGCTGAATATATGTACAACATACCTGGATCACTGTCACTTGCACTAACTCCAGCTGTTCTTCCATTCTGTTCTAGCTCCTCCTGACCAACGTATGTATCCAGTGGCGTCATTATCATGGGATGGTGCAAAAGTATTGTTTGCTCTGGCCTGAGGTACATTAGAAAATTACAGCCTGTGTTTCACTTTTTCATATTATGCCTGTTCTTTCCTATCATTAAATTCTGTAGTTCTTGTGTCAAAGGGTTACCCTCTCTGCCAAAAGTGCCACATCTTTTTCCTCGAGCAGTAAGTTGTCGAAGTCCTCATCTTGTAAAGTTGCATCTACAATGGTTTCAAATGCTTCTATCATTCTGTAAGAGAATAGGAGACAAAATACTCTCATGTCGTATGTGTACTGACTACAACAAAGATGTGTATTGACTCCATAATTCAATGCATACTGACTGTGGCGGTTGTGTGAATTTGTACACTGACTCCAAGTTGAACTATAATACAGACCTGGAAGAGGTTGCATTTGTCACACTGACTGGCCACACTGCAAAATCGTTGATCATATGCACAACGTCAGTAACAATCTGCACTCAAAAGACAAGAGAAGAGAGAACTCCACATGTATAGCATCAGGATTTATAATCACAAACAGGCACATATCCGTATAGCTAGAAAGTTTCACGGGATAAAATTTTCGTGGTTTTCGCGGATTTGTCCCCGCCCGAGAAAATTTTCATCCGCGAAAACTATATTTAAGTCATTGATAATGGCAATTGGATCGGAATCCGCGAAAATAAAATCGCGAAAACTTAGCCGAATGAGTTTCCACGAAAACTTTACCCCGCGAAACTTTCTAGCTATACGGTACACACAGACACACACACACACACATGCATACATACACACACAACTTGCTTATCTGATGCTAATGCTAGCAACTTTAAGGGGTGTTACATGTGTATTGTCATACACTGATTTGTTGTTGAAGAGGAATGGAAGTAGGTTTCCCAGTCTGTGCTTGTGCCACAATCACTTCAGTAATCACAGCAAAGTTGATGGCTATCTGGTCAGCTTTATCAGCAAGTTCAACATTCATTGTCAGGTTATTGATAACATCCTCTGCATTTTCATTGTTAATTTCAATCTATAGGCAAGTCGCGTTATGTTTATATAGTTGAGAACATCAGAAAGTATAAGAGCCTTCCTTGCCTTGCCAATTCTTATGTTTATATATAATTGAGAACATCTAAAAGTATGAAGTCCTTACCTCACCAATTCTTTGAATATCACCAGTGATTTCACTGAAGCACATTTCCAGATCTGGCATTTCCCACTGTCGCAGAGATGCATTGCAGAACCTCACTGCAGTTGATCCCAGACCATTGTAGCCACCATATGCACAGGGCAGAGAGACAGCTGTTCCAGCCACTGTTTCTGGCCAGTTGTACTCTCCACGGTCTGAGTCCAGTGTTACTTCAAAGTTACAGAATCCAACTTCTGTATGTAGTTAAATTAAGAATAACAGCATGAAACAAGATTAACAATACTTAGCGCATACGATGGATCACATGAGTTGTTTAAACTCAGCTGTGTTTCCAAATATGCAAGATAGGAGGTGTATAACCAGTTTATCATTCAAACCTGATAGAACTGGTGTCCTGTTAACAGGTATTTGAGACTCCTCAAGACCAGTTTCAATGACAGTTGTGTCAATATCAGGCACAGTGTTTGAGCTAAAGAAGATCTCGCACTCTAATCTGTCCAGGTTCAGATCTTCTAGTCGTCTACATGAGAGACAGGGCTAATTCAGGTCACACACTTGTATAGAGGTCGAGGTATGTATATATTTGCGGACCTTTGGGTTATGCTGCAGTTAACATTTTTTACTTGAAGGTTGGGTAGATTTTCATCAAACAACCTCAGAAACTAAAAGCATTATAAATGTTATTCACAGACTCAATGAGTGTTATATTGTGTATGTAACATACTGCAGTTGATAAAGGAAATAAGCAGTTGTTGGGAGGGTAGTCTCAGCATCTGTTGCAACTCATCTAGAGGTACAGTGGAGAATCGCAGGAACATAGAAGAGCCCAAGTGATGTTCTGTAGGAAGGCATATGGTAAGTTTAACATAAGATGCCAAAACTTTAAATAATGACTGTGGTTAGATGTCTACCTTGGACATTAATCTTATGCTTGCGTTGAGATAAGCATACTAAGAACTTTAGAGCAGGAATGCATATTATACTATTAAAGCTCAGAGCCACTATTGCAGCCATGCAAACAGCCATCTTGATCTGCTGACAGACTATATAGCGGCTTGGTACTCTGAGAAGTATTACGTGGCCAGTATATGCTCTGACCATTGAACAACCACCATGCTGCTTTCACAATTGTGTATGTAATGTTGCACCTATATGGTGCTGAATGCTTCAACTTCACTCTTTAAGGAATGTCACATGCTGAAACCAAAGAGAGTACTGATTATCCTATGCGCAACTTATAATGCTATCACTAATAAAGAGTGCAATAGTTTTAATGTGCATGAAGGAACGGTTTGTTATGGCAAAACAGCTTTCCAGATTTACATGCACTGTAGTGACATCACTAGTTATTATCAGTGAATCAGATGCTGTCATTGCAATGCTGTACTAACAAACGATCGAAATTATGAGATATGAGCTCTCAATCTTCCAGCATTTATGAGACTCATTGAATACCGCTGTATGAGTTGTGTCATGTTCAGTTTCTTGTGTAACAAAATTTATATCATGACTTTGCACATCAAAAGAAGCTACCAGTTTTAATTTCAGCATGTAGCACAATTGATATGTGCTGATGTAAGTTGGTTTCTTCTTCACTATGGTCTGTATTAGTATGTATGCCACTGTCAATGATGTGACTGTTGATTGCAAGCTTCCAACCTCCTTAAGGTGGCGGTGAAGTCTTTCGGCGGAGGTTAACGAAGGAACATAAACATGGGTTACAGTCAGTACCAGGGTTACTCCTAGTTTCAGGGTTAGGGTTTGCTTTAGGGCAATCTTGCTTTGCCTAATTTTAAAAAGGGTTTTAGTAGCTCATTAATATATTCATGACCCAAACTTGCCACTCGATGGATGCATCTACATGCTCACTGTAGGTAGCGTCCTAACCACCAATGTATCTCAAACCAATCTATGTCAGCTTTTGTTCAGAGCTACTCTCAAAGTCAAGCTAGACTCATGTTTGTCGCTACTCTTGGAATGGGCAACTTTGACTGCACCAAAATGAATGCACATTTCAAAAAATTCACAGCTTGTCTACGGGAGGGGCTCATTCACGAGTGGAAGCAAGCATTACTAGCCCCACCTCTCCCCCTTATGTCGCTAAACAACTCACGGTTCTGTTCCCCACACAACTCCTCTGCAGCTTTCTTGTCAACGGCAACATAGTACCAACGCATTCTTGTTAAAGCCCAGCCCAGCACGGCCGAAATAGGAAGTTACACGCTCCCTCGCCTCCACAATAAAATAAGGTTCCTGTTAGCATAGATACTGTAAACGGACGTATCTATGCTGTTAGGTACAGGCCGAATGCCGCATCCGGTGGGTGGAGCTATGGGCGTGACCTCCTCGCATGCCGTGAAAAGGGGATACACCCGCTTTTTGACATCATCTCATTAAATATTCATAAGACAACTTCGCGCTGGTATTTGCATGGGTGTTGCTGACTTTTGCTTGCTTGGCAAGGCACCCAGCCAACTGTTCTACAGCTCTTCCTAAGGTATTCAGTAGAGATTTACAAGTGTGCCAATGCATCAGAACTCATAAGTTGATGTAAAACTCAGCAGGAGTCCATGTGGGTTGCATAAATTATGGCCTACTCTGGTTACATGTACGTGAAGTTCTTTAGACTCTCCATCCTGGGGCGACAGGCCTGTGTTGGAGTGGCATGTGTATTCTAAAAGTTGGTTGAAGATATTGGTAACGTTTGCATCTCCACAACCAGGTTACTGAGATTTCACTCGATAAATACCTGTCATCTACATTTCGGTCATTTTTACCATAGTACAAGCACCCAACCTTGTGAGACAAATGCTAATGGTTAGCTGGGCACCTTGCCAAGTCCGTTGAGGTCAAAATGTACTGCAGCACCCAGTATGAAAAAGATTGGGTTCTAGCCACCAACTGTGCTGATGAAAACACTCAGCCACTGCCTGGAAACAACTTACTGTCCTGACTGATGAATGTACGTTCTAAACAAACTACACTGTCAAAGTGTACATGATGATACACTGAAGGGTTGAGAACTTGTACTATGGTAAATATCTCCCCGTCCAGCCTGGATAGTTACTTGTATGCATAGAAAATGTACCAATACAGGGCCACTAGAAGAAAGTTGAGGAGTATGAGGCTGTTGGGTAAAATGCGTGAGGAAACTGACTTTTAGACCTACAGTAAGGAAATGCTCTTGTGGAACTTAAAACAGGTAGCTACACTGCAAGATAGGTATTTCAAACCTGAAGGTTCCCATGTACTGTTAATCTACCCGACTTTAGTCCGGGAATAAGAACACGCATAAGATGAGCATAAATCGCACCAAGTTGGACAAGTCGGCTGGAAAAACAAAATCTGGCCATGGTCTGACCAGCCATACCAGTTCCAGTGCCTACATATAACTTTTAAGTCGCTAGCCTAGTTCTCAGGCCACCCTCAGGCCACCCTCAGATTTACAGATGCACTCTCGCTACTCATGGCCATTATTAATAGCATTTCCAGGGAAGTTGGATCAAAGTTCCATTCAGAAACCTTTGAGTAAATCATTTTTATGCAGAAATGATATTTCCTTGTGAAATTTTGCCATCATAAATAGGATTACTTAGTACTTCCAACTTGTCAGAAAAACGTGCATGTATTCCTGATCAAGACAGCAGCAAATAGTCTTATGTCAAGCTATCCAGGCCTCCCAATGAAAATTTCTGGTGGATTGATTCAAATTCCTATAGTCAAGAAGGCATGTCCAGCAAGACAGGAATGGAGCACTGATGCATACAGTTCCCTATTTGATTATACACTCTTTGATTTTGTTGGTCATCCGATATATTCCAGTTGGAAAGCATCCTAATGACAATAGCATTGAATCAAACCACCAGAGGTCAGACATTGTGGAGAAGCGTACATCTGGAGACTGACATCACTACTTTTAGTCACAATGCTGAAATTGACAATTCTGCTTTCAGTGACACGTCTATTAAAATCATACCCATTTCTCTGCAATACCTCTAAGAAAGTCACAGTCACATGGTTAAGATGCAAACATTGCATGGCCATAGCAAGCAGTCAGGCAGGTCAGGTTTTGCTTTTCTGCAGACCAAACATGCACATAAGCAATTTGAATTATAATACCGGTACATGTAGAGTTGGAGATATAAAAACTAGTAAGCCGGGCCATCACCAAGAAGGTAGCCATCACTGGACAGACATCATTCCTATACTGACAAAAGTCAACGTTTTTATCAGGATTTCACTATTTACTGCCATTTCAGTTCACTCCATAGGCATAATTCCTTCACTGTGATAAAGACAAAGATCCAACATGTGCCAATATTAAATGCTGGCCAACACATTTTCATCTGTCAGTCACCAACCAAACTGTTCACAATGAAACACAGGCCTGTCGCCCCAGGATGGAGAGTCTAAAGAACTTCAGTAGCTATGTGTACATGTACCAGAGTAGGCTATAATTTATGCAACCCATATGGACTACTGCTAAGTTTTACATCAACTTTTGAGTTCTGATGCATTGGCACACCTGTAAATCTCTACTGAATACCTTGCTTAGGAAGAGCTGTAGAACAGCTGGCTGGGTGCCTTGCCAAGCAAGCAAAAGTCAGCAGTCGAGGTCAAAGTACAACAGCCATGCAAAATACCAGCCGCACCGCGAAGTTGTCTTATGAATATTTAATGAGATGATGCCCATCCCCGCGGTGAGACAAGGTCACGCCCATAACTCCACCCACCGGATGCGGCATTCGTCCTGTACCTAACAGGAACCATAAAATAACGTCATCATCCGTGCAGGAATGAAACTTTTTGGTACACCAGTAAGCCTCCCTTCACCAGCTGTACACCACCCTTCATAGGCGTAGGAAGCAAAGTGGGAGTGAAGAGGCCGGGCGAAGCGCTGCCGAAAATTTTTTAGGGGATGATTTCGCCCGCCGCGGCGAATTTTTCACAAGTGCGCACCTTTAGAGTACAAAATAAAGCCTTTTTTCAAGGCTATATAGATCTAATATCCTAGCCTCGTTCTCAGACCTTCCTAACTGTCCCAATCAATTACAAGGAAATCAGTAAGGTCATAAATATTGGCGTCCCTGGAGACCGTCCAGCTTTTCGTGCATGGTCAATGTTCATTAGCCTCATGCTAAGGCCGTTCCACCGGCACGACTTTGACAGTGTGCTTTAACCGGAAGTGAACGCAGACTGCTACATTAAAAGAGGCTGCTGAAGCTATAAGTAACTTATAGCAGGTTTTGAATATTAATTTTGGGCTAAAAAGTGTTAGAGAAACGGCCAAAGCCGCAACGGCCGCTACGGTTCCTACGCCGCTGCCCTTACCTCTCAGCGGCGCCAGAGAGGATTTTCACGCTTACGCGACGTCGCGCGTTCAATATGCCTACGTATAAAATCATTGCTACGTATATTGAGGGCGCTACTGTGTTTCCTTCCGGGTAGGGTCTTGCCACGCGGGACTAGCAAGCATCCAGTCCGGACACCTCCCAATAGCGGCCACCTCGCTTACGCGGTCACTTGACGCGGTCCCGATCGAAGCGCTATTAATACAAGAATACTCCCAAATACGGACACCTCGCTATTCTGTAAAGCAGACAGATTTTTCGGTCCCACTAGTACCTGGACTGTACAAAATTCACTCGACAATGCGGACGCTCACATGAAGATTGTCCGGTACCGCTGATTGATTCAACAACTGGACATTGTAATAGCACTAGCCTCTGGTTAGCCTTTCTCGCCAGCGTACAGCAAGGGAGAGCTCTGGAACGCACTTTCGTAGCGCTCAACGGCAGGAGTAGAGGCAAAAATTTATTCTCGGACTGATATATTTCGGACCACAGACTTTAAAGATCTAAGCACGGTAGCAACTCATCAGAGCAACAAGACATACTGGCGCTGGGATAGTTTTCCATACCCGAAACTTTTCTACTAAGCGGGGATAGAAAATCGCGTCCGAAAATACATTGCGTAACTTTTTTGCCGCTCCTCCGAAAAGGAAATAGCAAAGTTCTTGCCCTTCCATTGTCCGCTAATAGAATTTTTTTCCGAGGATAGGCGCTTGAAGAGATGTAATATTTCGTTTGCTAAATCCCGGGTAGAAGACTGTTTGCAGTTGCATTTCAAGTATGTTGATTATCAAACATTAGCCCACCTATCCTGCAATTCTTATGTCTGCTGGACCTCCGCGCGCGCAACAAGAGCGCAACGTTTCCCTCTGCGTCACCACGCCTACCGGAAATATACCAGCAGCCGACACCTCTTTACTCAGGCCAGGACATATTAGATGGCGCCAATGGTGTCCGCATTATGAGGTTCCACTGTTTGCTGATGTGACCAATATCCATTGAATATCAGAAAAGGGGTGCATTTCTGGCAGCTGTGTAGCTAGGCTGGGAAACAGACTGATTTTCAGAGCAGCCTCCGGCAGCAAAAAAGCTTGAATTATATTTTCTATTTCTATCCATGAGCCTTGACTGGTCAACACTCTTGTGTTTGGTGCATAATTAGCAAACCTGCTGTGCAATGCTGTGGTGTGTGTTTGTCCGAGTATACTATTGTTTATGAACATGATAGAGTGGACAAAATAAGAGTTGACTCTACATGGCAGCATGTGCACGTGCAGACATTTTGCATGTCGGATCAGGGCTCTGAGGTTGATCTACTTGTTCACACTAAGTCTCGTCAAGGCTGTGCATGCTATATAGCTGCCATGTTCGATGATAGAACATACAAAGAATCCAAAGGAGCAAGTTGAACACTGCCTCATAAGTGCCAGGAAGATAGTTTGAGGGGATAGTTTATCTCTCAATGTAGCCACACACTACAAGCTCTGGGCAGGTAAGGCAAAGTGGTTACTGAAAAATACAATCATGCATTTATCGAAAAAGTGAATATCAGTCAAATGCAAGCTTTATCCAGCTTGGAGATGATAGCACAGGATTACAGATGGGATGCCTAACACTTGAAGTAAAGGTGTAAATGTATATACCCAGCCTCTCTTTGATTATGCTGTCTTTTCCAGTGCTCAAAGAGAGGGATGCTAGGGGAAGGTTCATCTTTGCGCAGTGTGTCCTGAGTTCTCTGGTGCTCTGAAAGGGGTGCTAGGGGAGAACTTATATGTAGTCTCTGAGAAGGATATCTGTATTCACTGCTGTTTGCGTTGACCTTGCAAAATACAAACCAAAAAGCTGTGACATGAACGTAATTATGTGGTTATTTTCCCATTTAGCCTGTAAAGAAGTTTACCACATAATTATATTCATATGCACAGCTTGTTTGTTTATATTTTGCAATGGAAATAAATTGGGGAAGTGTATCATAGTCTCCTACCCAGGCTCTCCTCACCCTGAGCTTGCAGTATGAGACTGGTTTCATATGCAAGTGCGACAGTACAGAAATGAGAATTTTGCTTGATATGTAACGTAAGAACACAGCACTGACGGTGCAGTTGAACTAGGTAAGTATATTAAGACATTGCAGAAGGTATGCATAATTTTAGTATGTGCATGCATAGTGAGGGTTCAATTTGAAGCTCTAAAGCATGCACATGCAATTTCATAATTTCTGCTAAATCTGCCACTAGAAATTGGTCACATGCATGGATTACACAAATGTAAAGGACTTTGTCAAATTTTACAGATAGAGGAACTAATTGATCGGACACTTAAGAAATGTTGCACTCTTGTTGCGCGTGCAGAGGTCCAGCAGACATAAGAACTGTAGGGTAGATGGGCTAATGTTTGATAGTATATACTTGAAATTCAACTCCAAACAATCTTCAACCCGGGATTTAGCAAAAGAAATACTACATCTGTTCAAGCACCTATCCTCGGAAAAAGGATTCTACTAGCAGACAAGTCTGATAATCATGTATTATATCACATCGCTAGCCAAATTTGGCAACTGCTGCAGCATGGTATGGGTTCATAGGCAAGGCCAGTGGAAGGGTAAGTATTTTATTATTTTCAGCGGAGGCGGCAAAGAAGTTACGCGTTGTTTTACAATGTATTTTCGGACGTGATTTTCTATCCCCACGTACTACAATAGCTTCAGGTGTCGAAAACTATCCCAGCCCCAGCATGTCTTGTTGTTCTGATGATCTGGCACAGTTGCTACCGTGCTTAGACCTTTGAAGTCTTGAGTTCCGAAAATATATCAGTCTGAGAATAAATTTTTGCCTCTAGCATAGGAACATGAACACATTGAACAGACATAAAATAGCCTCATTTTTAAGCCTGATTTCAACACACAGCGTCCACAATTTCAACATTGTTTGACCCTTGGTGCATAGTTAGATTGCAGTGTACAGCAACGTAGTGTACAAATGCACACCACAGCATTGCACAGCAGGTTTACTAATTGTGCACCAAACACAAGAGTGTTGACCAGTCAAGGCTCATGGATAGAAATAGAAAATATAATTCAAGCTTTTTTGCTGCCGGAGGCTGCTCTGAAAATCAATCTGTTTCCCGGCCTAGCTACACAGCTGCCAGAAATGCATCCCTTTTCTGATATTCAATACTGAGTAGTTTTAATACTACACTGAGTATACTGATACCATGCTTACTTGTTCTCTTCTCCCTTGATGTGCTGCATACTCTCTGAATGCATGCTTGTAGGCAGAAATTCGGTGAAGTTAAATCTCGTAGGGAGAGGGTTAAAATCTAAATTTGGGGTAAACCCGTAATTTTTTTCTCATGAGCAAGTCTGTACATAACGAGATTCGCCCTTGATGTAGTCTCGTGCCCAGCCGGATATAACCTACGGAAAATCCGTCTGGTAAGATAAGGCGCGTTTCTTTGGCTTTTGCATACGTCAGCAGGGTTTGAATGCGGCTGGCGCTGACCATATATGGAAGTTCTCGCCTCTAAATGGCTTCAATTATCACCAATTAGCATCCGCACAAGCGCTAGTGCGCTAGTGGGCCGCTGGAGTAATTGGACATGCTACAATTTGATTGGCACGTTCAAATGACTCCGTCGAAATTAGAAAAGCCCAGGAATCCAGCCTTACCTTACCAGACGGACTTTCCGTAGGTATATCCGGCTGGTCACGAGACTACCTTGATGTGGCGTAAAATGTGTGCAGCACGCATCACGTGATAAAATGTAAGAAGCTTTCTGCGCGAATTTTGTACTGCAAGCGACAAACGCGCAAGGCCTAGAAACGAAGCTAGAAGGAGCCTGGGTACGAGACCAATAAACCATGAGCTTCACCCATGAGACTGCCTCAGATCCAAGGAGTTTTTTGTACCGGATGTCACATTCCGTACTCGCAGTGTTGTGAACCGGTGGCGTAGTTTAGACAAACTATGGCAAATTGTAAGTTTAGTATTAGAGCACTGTTTTAGACGTTTTTTATTTTGTATTTTTTGTTATTCAGTTTTTTTAAATGTTTTTGTCGCCAGCAATTCCCGCCACGCTCACTCTGAAAGCGCTCACGAATGAGTTGAAATCGGTCTTGGATTGGTATTCACTCGGCGTGAATCTAGATTTGAAGCGCTACCAGCTCAGTGAAATTGAGAGTAACCATCGTGGTGATGACAAACGCTGCAGGACCGAGATGCTAGGTTGCTGGCTAGACAACACCACTACCCCTACCTGGGAAGCTGTTGCTGAAGCATTGTGTCTGATGGAAGCACATGCAGTTGCTGATAAGATACGAAGAAAGTATATCATTTCCACTACCACCACTGAAGGTATGCGTGATTTGTCTGCATGCATTCTTGTATATGCATGCCAGTATAGTGGTTGAGGGGTTAGAGAAAAGTGATGTTTGCAAGATTTGTACACTTGTATGTATGTGGAAATCAATCCACATGTAGGAATTTCTTTTATAAAGCACCAGCTCTAGGTGCTATCAAACCTCTTCAATGCATGTCTATATATCAGGTATACCTGATATATAGATGTTGAAGAGGTTAGTCATACACTGAGAACACTGTATACAATGTTCTCTTTATGAGTGTATGACTAGAGAGATGATTGATCATCGAGGGTTGAGCCTGAGTGAAGTTCAGTGTTGATCCGCAGTTTATGTACAAAGTAGTAGCAAACTTACGGGAAGTATGGGAAGTATCACATGTGACCACAAAGCTAGGACAAGAATCTCCGTTGTCTGAGCATACATGCACCCTAGCAAGCTTATTTGTTTCATTCATTGTTCTTTCTTAGACTGCATGAGTTAGTTTTCATGCACGCGCTATGTGCACTGGCTATTGACAAAGTTAATTATGGCATGGCTGCATGAAACCATGCATATTAGGCTGTGCACACTGTTACATAGTGTCTTTGACATGCATGTGACTGAGACAGACACAGCAGGTTGGTCGGTCTGTTGGTCAGATCACATTTTCGCATAGACTACACCAGTGTGGGGCTTGCTCAGGCTCGCCCTGATTATATTGGTGGTGGCCAAAATGACATCAGTGGTTTACTAACCCATGGATGACATTTGACCCTATTTCTACTAATGTCTAGTATTTTAAGGACTTGCTAGACAACTTTCTGGTCATGCCTTGTTACCCGTTTAGTATGAGAATTTACATGTATCAGGAGGTGTCTTGGTAGATGTTTATGACCCATTTTTAGCCCTTCCCCTAGCTCCAATTTGGAGGTCAACAAAAGCCTGGAAATGAGCTTATGCAATGCTTAGACAACTTTGTATCGGTTAGCTACATGGCCGTAGCAAGCAGTCGGCTGGTCCGTTTTGGCTGGACCGTTTTGGCTGGACCAGTTTTTATGTTCAGTTTTGGAACTGTGCACAGATAATGAATATTCACACTTGTGCAGCTGCACTGAGCATAACTCGTGCTCGTACCACACCATGCCTAAGGCAACTGGCAGTATCACCGATTCCACAGCACAAGATGACATCCCCGAAAAGCCACATCATCCAGCAAACTATAAGTTTCCCAAGTGCACATTATGAAAAGAAAGCAGAGTCCCATGCCTTCCAATCTGCTTGGTTTAGCCAGTGGCATGCAGTGGCAATGGCTTCACTTCATGGCTAAGCGTGCACTAGTGTGGAACTAAAGGGTGTGACGTCATTTAATTAATTAGGGTGTGGCTTAACCACATCCATGGTCGGACCAGCTCCCAGGTGCTTGCTACGGCCCTGTGTTACTTATATCTCTTAGATCAAATCCACAGCACATCAAATTCAATGTCACTAAGTAGCCATGTGATGCATATACAAGGAACTAGAACATCTGGAAAAGGTGACATAATCCAGTAGTTAGCCTATTGATGTGGAATCCTCAAGTTACAACTCTTTCTCAGCTACCATTGATACCCTCTTGTCTTCAGTTTTCGTTATTGGAATGAAACTACTGTTGTGGTGTCTCTTGCATTTAGAGTTACAGCAGTGGCCTCATCCTAGGCTGCTACAGAGGGAATGAAGAGTAGCGATTTGTGACAAGGTCACTAGATACCTTATTTATTCCTCTAGGTGCAAACACAAAACAACTCAGTGAAGCATGCCCAGAAGATTGTGACCTTGGTCTGTCAGGGGATGAAAGTGATTCTGACTGTAGATTTAGCTGTGGCTGTGGGGAATGTGATCTTACCACATATCTGGAAAAAGGTTGCCCCTCTTCCTGGGAGTACACTGAGTTTCCCTACTTGTTTCCGAAGAAGCCAAGTACATCTGAGTTTAGACAGGTTAAGTGGAAGCTGTTGAAAGCATCTCGAAAAATTGTGCAAAGGTTTGCTTCACTTGAATGCAACACAATTTCCATGCTGAAAGAGAAACTGGTACCCCTTGATGAGGTTAAGAACTATGTTCTCACCCTGGGTGTCATTCACAAGGAATCAGTGTACAAAGACAAGCCTCTGCTACTGCAGGAGAGAGACAAAATTGAAGTTGTTAGAGATTTTGGGTCTCTTTTCTTCATCCTAAAAGGGTACTATTCTTGGTTCAGTTTCAGCATCATTGAAGCCTTGAGGGAGGACTTCCTTTTTCATGAGGGGACTGGAGATGATGAAAGACTGAATACATACAAATCTCAATTTCAAAACTTTTGTAGACACCGGATTTTTGAATGTCCGAAAAGCATGTTTTCTAACCCCAATTCTAAAGGCTTTATATCTCTCATTCTGAAAGTGGATGATGATTTCAACAAGTACAATTTGAATCATGTTGTAGAGTTCCAGTCATCTGTATCAGAAATTCTTGGACTTTCAAAGCACACTTTGCAATTATGTAATGTGATGGATGGATGTATCACAGTTGTATTCAAAATGCCAAGTTGGCTAGTTGGTGTGATTACCATTAGCATTGAGCAGAAACAGGAGCTAATGCACATTAGAGTGAAAGAGCTGAGAGTTATGACTCATATATATTTTGAAGATGAGGTAGGCAAGAATTTAGAAGTTATTTTCAAGTGGGAAAATTCATAAAAATCCGTTTCATCTGAGTGCTTGCTTTCTATCACAGAGCTACAGTTTATCTCAGCAGCAGCAGGGTATGAAAGAAAGAGTAAAGACGAAACAAAGGTGACTTTCTTGTTAGGTGTTACTGTATGCATTACCAAAGTAGAGGATGTACTTTAACCAGACTTTTTGCCAAAGGAATGGTTTATAATAGGTATGCAGAAAGCCTCATGCGCAAAGCGGAGCCTGGCCATGTACTATTGTGAAGTAACCAATCGGGGCAGACACTCAGTGACAGACCTGACAGTCCTTGAACAGTAGTTGTTGCAATGGCCTGTTTAGCTGCATACTGAGCAATAGAGTTTGCTTAGGGCAGACAGACTGCAATACCCGTAAGATGAGTCCAGAAACTGCTTAGGACTGTAGATTGAGCTGATGCTCCTGGTGAGCTTGCTTGGTTCTTATAGTGCTGTCTACGATTATGAGTGTGGAAAGTCAAGCTGGATGCTTACGTTGAGCTTGCTCACTTGCTCAGCAGTGCTATCTACGATTATGAGTGTGGAAAGACAAGCTGGATGCTTATGTTGAGCTTGCTCACTTGCTCAGCAGTGCTATCTATGATTATGAGTGTGGAAAGACAAGCTGGATGCTTATGTTGAGCTTGCTCACTTGCTCAGCAGTGCTATGTACGATTATGAATGGAAATCATGAGTGACTGAAGTGGGTGAAGCATTCTTTCTAAACCTTATTAGGTAAAACGTTTCTGTTCTAAAACTTTATAACATCTTGTTAGGCAACCAGTTTTGTTCTAAAACCTTATAACATGCATCAGGAATCATGAAACCAGTGTACTAACCAGCTGCAAGCTTGATTACTTGGGACATCAAGCACCAAGCTGAACAAATTATATTCTATATCACTGCAAAAACAAGTTGGTTGTTTTAACTTCAGGGTGGTTACCATGGTTGCAGACAAGCTGAAGAGACAGTGGTTTGCTTAGGTATGGAAGACTATTTGCATAAGAGGCAGGTGCATGCCCAGTTCATCTTACAACCACAATACACTGACAACCCTCAGAACATCTGTGAAGGAGTCATTACAAATGCACTTCAAAGTTGCAGTAAGGAACTTGCATGTAACCAGATGAGGGAATCAAGGATGTTATGAGGGTTTTCAGTGTATATTGTGGTTGTAAGATGCACTGGGAAGCTGCCTCTTGGGTTGCCTTATGCAATTACCCAAAGTAAAGCTCTCATAACCACTGTTTTTTTTTCAGTTTGTCTGCAACACAGGGTAACCACTCTGTGGCTAAAATAACCAACTTGTTTTTGCAGTGATATAGCTTTCATTTACCCAGCACAAGTGGAGACCCATCAACCTGTGACCAGGGGGAGAGTACCACTGTTGCCATGGAGACAGAGGCACACAAGCAGCAGGAAGCAGGATATAAACATATAGAGCTAAACAAAACCCTTTCCCTTGATTGCAAATCCATCAGCCCAATGGGCAGTATTCAGACATTCCTTGACCAAGGAAAGAGCACAGGTATGTCAAGCGGGAACAATTAAGTTGATATCAAGCAGTAATCCTAATAATGCCGACACATTGTTCATAACACACCAATGTATGTATTCACCTCTTGCAAGTTTGATTACTCAAATAAGACAAACACTTGATGTGATCAACTTCTGTCATCTTCCCTCATAGCTCCTTTACACAGCATTGCAAGGCAAGCAGATTTGAAAAGTCCAAAGCGTGCCATGTTGCAGAGATATTGTAGTGTCCCACTGATTCCTTCCCAGCCATTAACTTCCCCGTTTTGCTTGAAAACTGAATCAGAGAATATAGATCCGTTTGACACTGATGAGCAGAAACTCACACAATCACTGGACAGGTCTTGCAATCATCCAAAGAAGCCTCTCTCATCCACATCAAGTTCAGTTAACTATTCACCACTAGCTAGCCCAAGATGCCTTTCACCAGTGACATCTCCATCGGAAAGCCGAAAGCGATTGTCACAATCCAGTTCACTGCCAAGTGAAAAGCGGAGGTCACTGTCTAGCTCTTTAGTGTATAGTTCAAAGCAATCTATCTTTTCAGTAAGGTGGGCACAATCTAGCTCTCGACTTTGTACTCCAAAGCAACTGTCAAAGCCTACCTGTTCAGTGACAAGCACTACTATTAGGCGTTGTCACTCACTACCACGAAAGCCAAGATTCCCATCTACTATTTTGGATTCCTGGAAAGTGGGTGGTAGCGCACCAGCATTGGAAGAGGCCATGGATTGGAGCAACCCTTACTCTCCTGTAAGTATTTGTTCCCGTGTGCATATGTGTAAAAAGTCATTTAAAAGAGAATGAGAAAAGGCTGTGTACATAGTACTTTCAATGCTATGGTCTGCCGATCGATAGGACTTTAATGTAGTAGTCTTAGCATCATTATTGAAGCTGGTTACATAGACTTGTAACCAGCATATATACTTTTTTTTTCAGCCTAACATTTTTACAATACGTGTAACTTTCCCTTCTGCTGACCTGTAGGAGCTGAAACTGTTGGAAGCATGTCAGTATGGCCAATTGTTGGCTGTCTGCAACCTTCTCATGAGCGGTGTCAATGTTAACATGGCTACATTTGTAAGTGCTCTACAGCATACATAGAGTATCTAAGTTCTGAGTGTCTATAATAGCCAGTTAGTTGCCCGATGGTAGCTAGTAAATTCATTAATATATATATACACACACACACATACGTTTACTGTGAGAAGGAAAATGTTATGACTAATGGTTTGTTATTTTAGTTGCATGAATGAACCGCTGACATATGCAGATATGCTGCTGAGAGCTAATTAGAATGATATATACTCCCTAGAACACTGCAACTAACTCCCAGGAACCAAGTATATGTACGTGACTACGTGTGTATATATTAGTGCTGAAACAATACGCTCATTTTTAATATTGCATATTGTACCTTTAAGTATTGCAATATACTGCTTTATTGCAATATCTTGGTGATGGCGTTCCAAGTGAGAAAACAAATTTGAAGTGCTGTTCTTATACGGCATTTCTTGGCTGCAGATACACACTTCTTTGGCACGACAGTTCCATCTGCATTCCCTAGAAACCCAAATGAACCCAAACTGGGCTCTTAGCTGTAGCATTCGGGATGATAAGACCTTCCATGACTTTAGCCTGAACACACGAGGACTTGCGGTCAATCAATTAATTACGCATGCGCAACCCGTCTCCAGAACTTACACTTGTATAGCTAATAGCGAAATAGTGCAATAAATAATTGACACGCAATATATCGATACTCGGAACCAAGTGTATTGCTGTGTATTGCAGAACTAAATATTGCAATATCGCTATATATCGATATATTGTTTCAGCACTAGTATATATGCAATAATCTATTATTAAATATTTGTTTAGTTTGTAATCTATGCTCTGGGGAGTTTGTATCCATTAAACGTGTGCATTAGGAGTTTGTGTTTACTAAACAGCTCTGTCTTGCTAAACATCTGTGTCTTGGTCATGGGAGCATGAGAGTTGTTACTGAACAGGACATTACAACCAATAGTTTGCCTTTTCTGTTGCATAAGCATCTTGACACAAAATCGTATTGTAAGTTATTTGTATATGTGGTGTTAGGGCTTGTTTGGTATTGTAACAGCAATAATTTAGGCAATAGTTTAGACATCATGGTTAGATATGTAGTATTGTGGTTTAAAACACCATAGATAGTTGAGTTAGTAGTACTACCTCTCTCTATATATGGAAACACAAAGCAACCACAGCAAATTTGGGGAAGGGGGGACTGAAACCAGATGTGTCTTCAAATGTTGTGCATATGCATTGTTGAACTTTGACCTTTGCTCTTTGTGTTTAAGTTACTGTCTTTATTATCATGAAGTACGTAGGTACAAGTTTAGTGCTGGCCAGGAGTACAACAATCATTTCTTGTCTTGAGAGATCATTTGGTAGGCTGACTCCAGCCTCCAGTTTTGTGGTATTTACTTAAACAGCACTGGTAGACAGACAAGGTCCAAAGGCAGCCTTTTTTCCCCATTGGAAGAGCAGCATCCCTCTGTGACACTCAATGGCATTTACAAGTACATGTATGTGAAGCATACTTGGTGTGTGTGTATAAAATTAGCGTGTTCAGTACCCATCTGCCTGATTCTAAAGTTATTGCAGGACTTCATAAAGGGAAAATCAGAAAGGGGGAACCTCAAATTTCTGACTAGACTTCCATTAGTATGAAACAACTGCAAAGACTTTGAACACAGGTAGTATATGATGTTCAGTTCAAATTGTAAGTGCTAGTTCACTGTTGTGACAACTAAGTGAGAGTCAGCTGACTTTTTAGTAGCATAAATTTGACTCAAAAATGGCTTTCGGATCAGAATGTAAAAATCAAACATTTTCCAGAGGATGGGGGGGTTGCTTCCAGACGCCCCTAGTGATTGATGCTCCTAGATCCCCCTCCTCTATCAACTTAAATTCATGGTTGTTATCAATGCATATACTATTATGGTAGCGTGAAGTTGTATGTGAACATATTAGCTGTGATATATTTTAGGCCTTGAGTTTCTCTTTATGCTAATTCCTGTCCCCTGTTGCTTTTTTTTTGTAGCTTTTCTAGAACTAGAGATGCAGTTGGCGATTGATCTTTGCTAAGTCTCTTTTACCAAAGTACAGCGCTTGGAACTAATGAATCTCATAGAGGTTTCTGCCAATTCTTGGATATGTTTTATCAAGTTGCCTTAGCTACATATACATGTTGGTTATATCCTGTGTTGATAGCTAACTAACAATTTATGATGTTTGGGAAAGTTAGCCGTTTATGCATTCAAAAAGCTGAATCGGCAATTTTAATGTTGTAACGGGTACCTTTTTATGTGGGGTGCCTAATTTTGTATGGGTGACACTTTTGTGTAATACAAGTAGGTGCTCATTTTTATGGGTGCCTACTATCCTGATTTTATGGTACACAGGATGGTGAGACATCACTGGGGCAAGCCAGCTTCAATGGCCACCAGAAGGTGGTAGAGCAGCTCCTGCAAACTGGGGCAAAGCCTGATGTACAGAACAAGGTGAGAACTGGAGAACACAGTGGAATGTGGAATTGAGTAATGAAACGTGTTGGTATGTGCTGCTTCCATTGTGAACTCCTCTTTCCTATTCCAGTTGGTCAAGAATGATTGATTCTCTAAAACTGACTTTTAATAGTAGTAGTTTCATAGCTCAATAATGCAAAGTTACAATGCTACATAACATGTGCCATTCAACACATGCAAGATGTGTACGTAGTAAGCCCATATGTAGTAAGACCACATCAGACATGTTGATTGTGGGTTTACTGCATAGGCTTATCAGATGTGGGTTTGTTACATGTACTAGACTGATCTCAACCATACGCCATCTGTTCATGCACTGTAGGAAGTTGCCTGTCCTCTTGCTGCCTTTGATGGCTTGATGCACCCTAGCCTAGTTCCCAGGCTCTACCCCCGTTTATGAGAGAGCCTGAGAATGAAGTTAGGTACCCCTTGGTGTGTACGAAGGATGAACAAAATTAATACATAATTTTGTTTATCCTATCACACTCGATAATTTTACACTCTAAGGACCATTTTAACTGCACTTAACAGGAGGAACATCAAATGCACACACCCACATGCCCCTAGGATGGATATAGCCCACTCTATTATGCCAGTCAGGATGGGTATGTTGGGATTGTAGAGATGCTCCTTCGAGCAGGAGCTACACCAGACTTGCAGGACAAGGTGAGCATTGCTGAAATCCTAACCCTCACCTCCACAACACTTTCAAACACAAATTCCCAGACACAAACATAGAGATATTGTTTGGGAGGTTGTGGGTGTAGAAATAAATGAAGTAGCCACAGTTTAGTGGCTTGAACTCCAAGCACCCACATATAGATAAGATATTGATGTATGAGGCATATAGACACTAATAGTATCCTGCACAATGATTGGCCCAAAGCATAGATGGGGATGAAATTCTGCCCTCATTACATTTAGTATACACAGTTTTTCAAGTTAAGCTGAATTCCTGTTATCTCATGAACTTCTGGTTTCACATAATGTGTATAGCAAAATGTGTTGGTGTACATCAGGGTTGTAGTAATTGAAAAACCAAATGTAATGACTACGTAATGATTACAGGTTTTCAAACACAGTAATTTGTAATTGTAATTTCACTTCACAACAACTGATGTAATTTGTAATGCTGAACAAAAGGCATGTAATTGTTTGCAGGGGATAGTAAAACACCAATTACAAGTTCAATTACAATACTGGCAAACTCAGCTGACTACATCCTGTTCAAGACATGTGGCAAGAGCATGCTTTGTCAGCACATTTAATTAAAACCAAATCACAACCACTTTGACCTGTAATTAAACAATGTAATTTGTAATTTTGTCATTTTTCTGTAATTGTAATCATTACTTGTAAGCAACCTTGGTAATTGTAATGGGTATTAATTGACGATTCAGGCTCATGTAATTGTAATTAATAAAACCATGCCAGAATTCAATTACTACAACCCTGGTGTACATTGCTATGTTATAGTACTAGCACTGAAATGTTCTTCACCTCCAGACTGGTGGAACACCGCTATATATTGCCAGCCAGGAGGGGCATATAACTGTAGTACAACATCTGATTGCAGCAAAAGCAGATGTCAACCGTCAAACAAAGGTTATTTGTAAATCCATTATGTAACAATTAAGTCTGCATGACAACTTAAGATGTACCGAGTGACCTGTGAGTTTAGTGCTAGTTTACCATAGCTCACTCTTTACCCTCAAAGTTGAAGGGAAGGGCCAAACTTGAACTTCCTTGACATAACCATTAACATAAGCTAAAAAATGAGCTGCCATGAATCAACTATTGTCTGCAATGAAAGGGAGCCTGTAAACAGTGGTACAGATCCTGAATGCAAGGCAGCATGTTTCTCCCAACACAAAGTATAACTTGTGTTCCCACACCATACCTAGAGAGTAGCATCACAAAGTGCAGTACTATCAATTTACAGTTTATCTGCTTGCATTCTCTTAACAATATAGTCTCACCATATCAACCAACAGTATTTAACATTCCTGTGTTGCCACTTGCATAGCATAAGCTGGCAGTTAGCTGTAGACCCAAGTTTTTTAGTAGCTTGGTTTTCAGATCCTTCAGCGGAAGGAGTGGAGAACCAAACTAGTCTTTTGTGCCTCATTACATTGCAATAATGACAAGTAAAGGATTTCTGTTGTCAAGCCATCACCTCCCAGGCTACTGAGTCTGAAAGTGCACCACCATGCATTGCTTGTGTAGCCGAAAGAATGCAACAACTATTTAACTGTCACTCTGTTCAATGCTAAGTTGATAACTGCATGTGCAGTAACAATGGCTCATTCTATAACACTCCATTTGCTTCAATGTGATGCAGTGTGAGCATGTTTGTGAGGAAACAGTCAAACATGAAAACATGAGGAACAAACGCCATTGGGACTGTTTGAAGGTTTTGCTGTTAGTACCTCTTTCCCTTGCTTGTTGGTTTCATTCATGGGGGAGGTGCACCATGGAACTGACAAATATGCACTCAAACTGGATATCCATTGCTTCCCCAGGCCTGTACATCGTGTGAATCCAATCTTGCATACATGGGGTGTAAGGTGTGTATTTTGTGATGAGGTGGCCAGATGTTTATAAACACCTCCACTCTCCTTGATTTGATTCACACCTTGGTAATCGAGTATGTGATATATGGGCACTAATAATACCTTCATGGACATTTGACCTAAGGCATAGCTCAGTTGCACCTTAAGGTAAAGTTTAGTAGTTTAAAACATTTACTACTACCCAAGACCGAGGTCAGAGGAAGTTTGTAGTAGATATACCCCGAGCCAAGGTTAATCTAACTGCAAACTTCGGTCTGGGAATGAGACTACGTCAGGATAGTGGCTAGCTGCCTGGAAGCAGTAGAGTCTGTCCAACCGTGCGTGGTTCCACACACCAAGTAAGCACTGTATTAGCTGCACAAATAAAACTCGAAAATTTGTGTGACGCTTTGGCTGTTGTGCTAGTACCAAGTACAGTACAGGAGCGCTATATAGTGCTGGCAGTAGTTCTTCTAGTGAGGCCCAGGAAGAATTGGCCCTTCCATTGTAAAACAAAAAAGTTTTTTATTTGTCTGTGCTGCAGTTGTGATATTTGCCAATTTCAAGCGAATTAACTGTCGGCTGCTATATACACTCACTCAGCCAATATATACACCCCTGACTCAGCAATAATACTCCCTGCAGTCGAAATATACACCCCTGACTCAGCAATATTCTCTCTGTGATCGCAACAGTCAGGGGTCTACATGCCATATATGATGCCATGTGGCACCTTTGATCCGCCCATGCACTATAGTAGAGTAACCAATCAATTATCGGACACCCCACATTATCGGACGGCTGCATAGCACGAATGGGAGTAACAACGGCCCTTGTTTTTGATCCAGTAGGTAGGTTGATGCAACTGCTACGTGCACCCCAAATTTGAGCTTTATAGATCAGTGAATGTGGACGCTATGCCCCAATAAAGGGCGGTGTCCGATGGTCGCGACCATCGGACGAAACTACCGATCCACGGACGACGAAGTCCTATAAAGCGAGGGAGGCAGTACTGTCCACCAAACTTGGTTTTCAGCTGCAGCTATCCTTACTCTACCTAACCTCCAATTATCAGCGATTCTGTTGTTGAACGGAGAGAAGTGTCGCTTGAAGAAACGCACAGGTTCAACCCATCAATCATCGGACGAGAATGAGCATGCGTGTATGCACATAATGAAAAGGCTTTTGGAAGGTAAGAATCCTTCAAAAGTAGGTGAATAGTCTGACATATGTATGTACCAGTAGCTAGTGGTAAGTAGGCTGTATACGAAGTGTGGAACGTGTGATAAGTAGCCTGTATATTGGAAATGTGCATGGAACGTAGTATAGCATACTTCTCTGCAGCATGACACAGCTTATCACACGTTCCACACTTCGTATACAGCCTACTTACCACTAGCTACTGGTACGTACATATGTCAGACTATTCACCTACTTTTGAAGGATTCTTACCTTCCAAAAGCCTTTTCATTATGTGCATACACGCATGCTCATTCTCGTCCGATGATTGATGGGTTGAACGTATTCGCTTCTTCACGCGACACTTGTCTCCGTTCAACAACAGAATCGCTGATAATTGGAGGTTACGTAGAGTAAGGATAGTTGTAGCTGAAAACCAAGTTTTGTGGACAGTGCTGCCTCCCTCGCTTTATGGGACTTCGTCGTCCATGAATCGGTAGTTTTGTCCGATGGTCGCGACCATCGGACACCGCCCTTTATTGGGGCATAGCGTCCACATTCACTGGTCTATAAAGCTCAAATTTGGGGTGCACGTAGCAGTTGCATCAACCTACCTACTGGATCAGAAACAAGGGCCGTTGTTACTCCCATTCGTGCTATGCAGCCGTCCGATAATGTGGGGTGTCCGATAATTGATTGGTTACTTTATATATCAACTGAAACCATGTGTAGCTGCTTCAAGGATGGAGATGGTACATTCTTGAGGAGTGATGAATGGGAGTCACAGTGAAATGAAGTTGAACTGTGATCAGTTCAGTGATCATGCAGCTACCCCACTCATTATGATGTGATGCGTATGTGTGCTTTGTTTTGCTGTTATGGGACTACTACTGAAGATATACTCTTCACCTCTAGGATGGTACAACACCACTGTATATTGCCTGCCAACAGGGTGATCTTCCAATAGTGGAACAACTGATTGCAGCAAAGGCAGATGTTAACCATCAAACAAAGGTCATTTACCTAATATATAATGTGAGACTCCGTTACTACGATGAAAGCCAATGGAGTTGGTGATCATAGCAATGGACTGTAAATGAAGTGGGTAATGTTAATTTTGTAGATGATTTTTTACCACATTATACATATGCTGGCAGAAGTATGATGAGTATGAACACTATATCCCTCTGGACAATTCAAGGTGTAGCATAGAATAAAATTCTGTTCAGAATTTATACTCCCACATTAGGAATACACCCGTAGTTGCACCATGAAAAAGTCTTAGTCTAGCTTGACAATGCAATGATGCATAAGAAAGAGTGCTGAGATAAGCTATGACTGGCATATTTCAATATAGTGGGAGATCACAAATTTACGTTCAAATTCGTAAATGAAGAAGTATTGTGATCCTTGAATATATGTAGCTAGCCCCTTCTCTAGCTCTCATGATGTGGCGTGTGTGGGTGTTTGTTATGTTGCTATGCTCTTCAACTCCAGGATGAGAAAACACCATTGCACATTACCTGTCAAAAGGGGCATCTTCCAGTAGTGGAACAGCTGATTGTAGCAAAGGCAGATGTCAACCATCAAGCGAAGGTTATTTACCCAGTATGCAATACATCTCATTTTTAGAATACTAAGACCACTGCCCAAAGCTAGTTTGTCAATAGAAGTGGAAATATTACACAGCAATCAGGTCAGTGTGGGATGACACTTCAAGAACATATATATGTGACTGGTATGGTTGTATGTCCGAATGGTGGTTGTAACATGTATTGGTGTGGTGTAGTGAGATAATATGTGACTGATGTGCACATAGTAGAACATTAGCTAGCAGATCAGGGGGTTACTATTTTAACAAGGGGGAAAATTTGCTTGGTACAATCAGACCACTTTGTTTACCTCACATGAACTACACTCTTCAATACATGCAAATGTAAGTTGTTGCATCTACCCCCAGCTCTCGTGATGTGTGATCAACTTGTGTTGGTGTGTACTGTTGTTTGATAACTTAGGAATGTTCTTTACCTCCAGGATGGTGCAACACCACTGGTTATGGCCTGTGAGAATGGGCATCTTCCAGTAGTGCAACATCTGGTTGCAGTGAAGGCAGGCATCAACCATCAAACGAAGGTTAATGCAGTGCACATTGTTAAAATGTTAGGGGAGATGCTGACAAAAGGCAGAGCTGAAGGTGAAATTCAACCAATGAAACTTGGGTAGAAAATCACACAGACTGCACCATTTCTCAATGCGATAATGATACTTACACAATGTTTTAATAAGGGAGGTTCACCATTGGAGAGTCTTGACTGTGTAATTTCCCTACATAGCTCTCATGATGTTTATAGCAACCATGTGTGGGTGTGTTTTATTACTGAAGTGTTTTTACCTCCAGAATGGTACAACACCACTGTATATTGCCTGCCAAAATGGGCATCTTCCAGTAGTACAATATCTGATTGCAGCAAAGGCAGATGTCAACCATCAAACAAAGGTTATTTATGTATATTATAATGCATACAACACTGACAGAGTTTACTAACTTGGTATTATTTGCAGGTACTAAATTTAGCAATTTTAGCAAGCACAGTCATAATTGCTGAAAATTCTACCTGCTAATAATATTCATGATCAAAATTGGGGATAACCAGTATTGCTAGCCTCATTTCAAGGCCTCCACAGCAATCATCATGTGCAGTACGAAATTACGCTGGAAAAGGCCTGTGAATGAGGGTACATTCTACAATTTTTGGGTAAAGTATGCAGTTTGTACAGCTCCAAGACAACCAGAATACACATTATGCTAATAACAGCTCTACTCACTGTTCAGCTGTGACATGTTCATCCCTGTAAATGCTCTTCTTGCCAATCCTTCTCAATGTGCATACCTTTTTATGAACCAGGAATGCAGTTGGCAATCGAGCGTCCCCCTCCCACCAACCTGTAGTTCTATATCTAGATGATATTGCTAAAATTAGTACTCACTGAATATGACAAACTCAAAATCGCAAAATTTTCTACTCACAAATAAATGTAACCTTGAGGTAATGAAGACTGCATTCAGCTATGCCTATCAGTAGGAATATGCATTTTCTCTCTACTGCCATAGGTGAACCTACCTGCTTGCGTTAGTGAGTTTCATAAACAAATGAGGGCAAATTGATTTTACGTCTTACTGTTGGCCACTATCACAGTCTATATGGTTACTTCATTCACTAATCACTAGCTTGTGTGTATACCACTAATTACGTGCTTTCAATCTTCTCTGCTCTGGAATTCTCTTCACCTCCAGGATGGTACCACACCACTGGTCATAGCCTGCCAGGAGAGGCACATAGCTGTAGTACAACATCTGATTGCAGCCAAAGCAGCTGTCAACCATCAAACAAAGGTTATTTATAGGCATGTAATGCTGTCTTTTGGGCCAAGGATTGAGTGTGTAGACAGTTAAATATTTGCTTGTGCATAATCAATCCTTGAGTGCATCAAATTTCATCAATTTGCAACATTTCAGTGCTGAGGGACCTACCTACTTCAGGCAATTACAGTTCCTGAACTAACACTATAAACTTTATATTTTGTGCTCAAGAACTATAATTGCTTGAAGATTCATCAGGACCAAAATGTCGCATGTTGATGAAGTTTGATGCACTTGATCATTTGTGAGTGAATATGCAACTGATCTTACCTGCTAAATCTGTGACTGTAAAGCACAGGCAAAGCAGCAACATGGATAAGTAACCTCTGGGAGATTAGTGAAGTGGTGGAGAAAGCTGTGCCATGCAAGACAAGACATAAGTGAAGTCAACCATATTTATAGCCATGCAATGTCAAGAATACACATCACTGGAGGTCAGCAACAATTTCCCTACCTTCTTGTCTCCTAATCATTACTGTCTACCAACCTGAAAGTCCATCACAGTTGAAGCACACTTTCTTGTTTGGTGTCATTTGGATGTCATCTAAATTATAAGTTCTGAGAAGTTGGGATTTTGAGACTTGACATTTTGAAAGTTGACATTTTGTGAAAACTCCTTTACCAGGTTCTCTCACTCCCACTTATCAATACCTGCCAAAAAACCTTGCTCACTATGTTTAGCTTTTTCACAAATGATCATCTCTTTTCTCAATGCTTACTTAAACTGGCTCTCCAGTATTGTGTCACAAGTATAGCTGAATAGCTGTTGAAATGTTTATTCAAATCAAAGTACTTGTTGCTAATATTCCTCTGCCTAGTCACACAAAACTGCTTACACTTTTTTACCAGCCTTCTGGTTATTCTTCTGGGCACATTACACAAAGCACAGTAGACAGTGACATTCTACTCTGAGTTGCATTATTTATAAACTCTCAGTTGCAACTTCAGTAAAATTTAGCTGTTTATACCTCTTTTAAGCGCACCAACACTTAACCATGAACATAAGGTGTGTGTATAGCCTGAGGTGGCCTAATAGATGTGTTAAATGGTATGTCATGCTAAATGTGGCCGTAACAAAAAGTGGCCCCTCAGGTCCACTTTTGGCAACTAAAACCGCCCCCCTAGGACCACTTTAGAGCTATATATCTGTAGCAATGTTGAGGAAAACTCTGCCAACAAGCTGCAAAGACCAACATGTAGAGCCATACAACTAAGTCTGATTCAGACACTGATAGTAATTTGTTTACTTAAACTGACGTGTGTCTGTAGCTCCTGACTATGACACATTGGCCATCTCTGGCTTTTGGTCTTAATTTATACACTGTGATAGAACATTACAACATAACAAGCTGGGGATTAAAGCTTATACGCGTACCTCATTAGATATACACCTTTTTTCACTGCTATAATAATTCCTGCACAAGTTTGTATAGAGATTTTCACTTTCAGGGTCTCAATGATGGTAAGAAGTTAAACTTTCAGTTGCTAGCCCCATACTCCAGCTCACATCACAGTTGGCCTGTTATGTGTGAATGCATGCGTTTATCTGTGTTGTAACCCTGAAGTATTCTTTCTCTCCAGAATGGTGCTTCACCACTGTACATTGCCTGCCAGAATGGGTACCTTCCAGCAGTGGAAAAGCTGATTGCAGCCAAAGCAGATGTTAACCGTCCGATGAAGGTTGGTTATACCAAGTACATATTGCAGTTTGTTGGTTAGTGTATATAGCCATGGCAACCAAGAGTATGCACACCACTGAAAGTGGAAAGGTGACATAACATTGAAGTCTACAGCTGGTTGGGTAGTGCGGTTTCAGTATAACCAGAGCATTTTACATCTCAAACAGCTCCCACAAATGCTCACACAGCTAGCCTGCAGACTGTTTAATATGTGATATGATTTCATCTCTGAGTAAGTCCAAGCAGTAGTGAGTTCTTCATAACTGTAGTTTGGTAAGAGGATGGCTATCATTGGTAAGGCTAGAGGATATCTGGGGGAGCAAAACATTGAAGTTTATTAAACCATCCTCCTCCTTTGGAAGTTTTATTCAGTGCTGTAGCTAAGAGATGACATTTGCATCTGGAGTCATGCACCTCATAGTATGTTCTTCAGCTAAGGTGGGAGATGTACATTGAGGAACTCACCTTCCTTTCCATGAGACAATTATGGATCTCCTATCTCTTCCCCAGATACTAGCATCAAAACTATACATGCTGTGCCAAATAGCGAGTTCAGGATGGCGATTATGTCACTGTGTATTGTTGTGTTACATGTTTATATCATGCTGTATATCACTGAAGTGTTTTTTTTTACCTCCAGAATGGTACAACACCACTGTATATTGCCTGCCAGAATGGGCATCTTCCAGTAGTACAATATCTGATTGCAGCAAAGGCAGGCATCAACCATCAAACAAAGGTGATCTAATACGTAATACCGTATTTCTTCGATCAGACGCTGCAGCTGTGATCTAAAACGTAATACGTATTTCTTCAATCAGATGCTGTGGCTACTATTTTTTTCGCTGCACATTTCTGTGCGGCTACTATTTGAGGGCGGCGTTTATTTCTTTGGAAAGCTCACTGACATCAACGACGGCTGGATAAGGTACATACGAGCGATACAGTGATGACTGTTACACGCTTTCAATAGTAAGTGTAGCCTCTCAGTCCTGCTGTCAGCCGTAGAAACAAGTCGTACAACACAAACAGCCCTAGCGCTAGCCTGCTGACTGTCATCAGAAATGATTCACATACGTGTGTGTGTGCCGCGTATAGTAGCCGCGGCTGCTATTTGAGGGCGGTGTTTATTTCGCTCAGAGCTCCTGATTGTGCGGCTACTATTCGAGGGTGGTGACTATTCGAGGGCGGTGTCTATTTAAAGAAATACGGTACATGCATAGTGTTGAGAGTCTGCCATCATGATCTAAAGCAATGACTCCTGACACATTTATGGGTGATCTGGATTTAGAACATTAGAAAATAACTACTCAATAGTAGCTTATGTTTGTTTGTGTAGTTTATGATAGAATTTTGGTGACCACAGAGTTGATTATTTTCTGGTCAACTTCAAATCGCATGAACTACATCCTTCATTACTACAATGACACCTCCACCTAATATATTTCATTTTTATAAGCATTTATCAGTATGTCAGCAATTGATGTCGTGCATCGTTATCCACTTTCTTTCGTGGTTTGCCACTTTCCCTCATGGTTTGTACACTGTAAGCAACATGTGAGGGACTGTATCACTGCGCTATTATGATACTAGTGTTTTTTTCCTCAAGGATGGTGCAACGCCGTTAGTTATTGCCTGCGCAATGAGACATCTTTCGGTATTGGAACATCTGATTGCAGGAAAGGCAGATGTGCATCACCAAACAAAGGTTGATTACTAATGTGTTCAGTGTTAAGTCTCCTTCAGTCAGCACTATTAACTACCACATATGAAATTTGAGGAGTGTTGGTATTAATTGGGGTGACCCTGTGTAAAGTGTGTATGACTCATTATGCACAAAGACAAGTAGTGCATGCAAATGGGCCAAGTTTATTGACTTTAGTTGGTGTTTACTCTCACATACTTATTGTAGGTGTTAAATCATGAATAGCATTGGTGCTATTTGGAGTGGGCTTATGCATGACTACACCCATAGAAAATAAGCTCTCCATGAATATACCATGCAAATGGAAATTAATTGCTGATTCAGCTTTTCGAAACTGTAAAGGGTAAATTTTGCCAGGTTGTATTTCCAATTGCCTCTTGATAGAACATATCCAGAAATCAACAAAGTTGTATTTGTTGGTATATTAATTGGCAGTGGTTAGAAACGATCGATTGACTGCCGACTGCATCCCTGGTTCTAGAAAAGCTACCAACATGGAACCAATAGTAACAGGAAGAGAATCTAGGCCCAAAGTTGGTTATACAACTTGGTGATCAGTCTCTATGATCTCTATGGTATAAATAATCGAGTGCCGCAAACATGAGGTCTGTATCGTGTAGAGACCTCCATATAACCTATAAATGTTCAGATATTGTGCAGTTTGAGTGCTCCAACATAGCTAGAACTAATGTTCATGTAAGTATGGAATGTCATTTAAATGAGGTATGCAGTACAAGTAGCTGTTATGTAGCTCACATGAGTTGTACCATTTACTGATGTACTGTGTACATATATATTTATCCTGAATTTCCTAACCAAATTTATCAAGTTATAATACCCAGTAACTGTAATTGTGCAGCTAGCATGGCAGTGCATGTGCAGTAAGTAGAGGGTTTTCCCTCACAAAAAATTTTCAATTAGATGCTCTTAGGTTGCTTCCAAGACTATTTTGGCCAACTATACCATTAGAATCTTTCACTTGGTGTTATATATATATATATATACTGACTGCATTACAGCTTGTTTAGAGGCCTGGTCTGTCATGGTCTCATAGAGTAGCCGTAACCACTACACTGACTGAAAGGTTCACAAATCTTGTACAGGGAAGATTTGCTAGCACTGTCTAACTCTCTGCCATGTAAAAACTGATATGTAAGCCACTTGAATGACTATTGCAAGCAGCTGACTTGCAAGATCAAACAAGGTCCACACATCCTGCCAATGAAAAATGAATGTCAGGACCTTTCTTAAAATAAAATGAGGTGGCCATGGCTGCTGCAGCCACTACTCTTCTGACACCTCTGTTATACTACTGCCACTTCCAGATTGGTGCAACACCACTGCATATTGCCTGTCAAGTGGGATATCTTCCTGTAGTGGAATGTCTGATTGCAGCAAAAGCAGGTGTCAATCATCAGAGGAAGGTAGAGCTATACTCATCAGTATTCATATGTACTATCACATTACAGGTAGTTGTGAATCATTGTCAGAAAACAAAAGAAGGTTGATCCTTAAATTTTGTGGTGCCAGCAATCATACAATTTGTTTTGGATGACAAAATGACACTGTAACTTTGAAACGTGCTCTGATAGGAGGCCAAAGATTGCTTCAATATTGAGTTACATTATGTAAGTGGCTACCACATCTGTGAGACCAGTTTTGGAGAAGAACTATTATGCTATGAGAATGGCATGCAACCATACTTTTTTACTTGGCTAGTTGTACTTTCTCCATCGAAAACAAGGGGTACTGGCCTTGCTTTTGTTGCCTACATTGCTGCTTCATTGACTGCATGCAAAATAGCTTGTAACAGGACCATATAAAAGGAATTTAGATAGCACAAGACTGACAGAACATTCATGGCTGGTAAAGATTTTGTGGCTTGTAGGTTAACCAGGCTAAACAATATCCTTACTGCCAACTTCAGTTGTGTCTACATTGCTACGCTCCACCTGTGATCACAACAACTGTGTTTATGCACCATCTGAAGATAGCAGTGAACTTTAAAACTAGAGTTGAAACTGATAATCTAGATTATCTGGAGCTTTAGAGCAAACTGGCCAAGATAGAATGTCTTTCATACTTGCACATGTACTGCTTATGGATTTTATCTCAGTGGCTCTCTCCACCTCCCCTCACAGGATGGAGTGACACCTCTGATGACAGCGTCCTACAGTGGCCACCCCAGTGTGGTGAGGGTGCTCCTCCAGGCAGAGGCCACCATCAACACTATCTCACAGGTGAACTATTGTTTTGAATCATCAGAGACTCTCATAGGATGGGGTTTGTGCTTGCAATAGAAATGTATACACACACCTCCAGTTTCAGTACTGTGAGAGATCAGTTTGTGCAGGAGCTTATGAGCGGAGCATCAAACTACTGTACATTAGTTGGTCCCATCCTCTGTTGAATTTGGCGCTTCCAAAACGTGCCTTATAAGGTAAGCGTGCACCTACTTCGTTAAGAATTCAGCAGATGGCTCATGTTACCACAGGTGGGCTCTTGAGAATCCATAGTAGTACCCTCAAAACTCGTTAACACGAGTAAGTTAAAATCCATACAAGGTGCATTTTGTAGTGTGATTCGACATAGGATGAGTGCACTAGTCTGATGCTCCTTCTTGCATAGCGGTTCAAGTTCCTGGTTTGTGATAGGCTAGAATGATGTACAACCCTTTTCAAGTAAAACCATCCTACAAGCAGTGAAGCAGCATTTTGTGCATGGTAATATGCAAAATTTTGACCACATTTCTCTAGGCCCAGCACTCATATTATGTGTACAGATACACACATTGTCATGTATACATACCTACACAATCATGTATCCTTAATTCCCCTACACACATGACTACACTCAGTTTGGAACTGCCCTCCATTTTGCACTAGCAGGTGAACATGAGGACATTGTTCAACTACTGTTGGAAGCAAAGATTGACCCAGATCTGCCAAAGAAAGTGTGTCATTTAACATGATATATCCCAGTACTGTACTCTGTGCAAAAACATACACATGCCATGCATCTTGGTGATGGTTTGTTTAAGCAGAAATCTGTTTTTATCCACTAGAATAAGTACTGATTGTATAGTGCCTAACACTGGTTACTTAATTCTAGGAGACAGCACTCATGATGGCAGCCAGAAAGGGAAGTGTGGGGATTGTCAGGAAACTGATCCAGCATGGAGCCAATGTGAACCTTGCCAAAAAGGTAAATTGAGATGGTGCACTATAACTTTATACATGGTAACAGGTTCAGTGACTGCATGTCTATTTCATGCCTTCATTGGTTAGCTAGTGGTGAATTCTCTCTTTTGCCATTCTCTTTCTGAAGTATCACTGATATTGGCTTTCCAGCATTCATAATGCTTTAATTTATAGTTCCTAATAGTTAGCCTACTATAGTCTATCAAGCCAGACCATCTCTCACCCTCCAGAAAAGTGAGAGAGGGTCTAGCAGATGCTATTAGTATGCATGAGATGCTGAACAATCAGATCCAACTGTTCCATTTTGAGACAGTAGCAACACCTTGGCTTCAGTATGTAAGACTAATACTGGTGCGGTTTTAGGGCTGCAGATTAAACAAGCTGTGAACTATGAATACTAATAACATCTGCTCGACCCCCTCTCACTTTTCTTGAGGGTGAGAGATGGCTTGATAGACTATTAGCCTACTCAATCAAAATAAAGCCCATGCAGAATCATTTTGAGCATTATGTGCCAATAAAAGCTCCTGGATGCCTACCTTAGTTATCCTGTTACAGTTGTCAACCAACACCCATTTTTCGATAATGCCATGTTTTACTGGGTCAGAATATTCTCACAGCAACTGCACTTTTGTATTTTTCCTTTCTAGGAGGGCATATAGTCCTCATTCAATCACTTCAAAGTAATAACCCACTGTTTTGTCAATTCTATATGACATGCAGGGTGGACACACAGCATTTGACATAGCCAGTGATTTGGGGCACATGGATGTGTGTCAAGAACTGCGGACACAGCATTCCTTGTGAACTTTTACTGACAGTAACATGTTTGTTTTTTTTTGGTTTTTAACTACTTCAGTTTATGTAGCTACAATGTCGTGCATGTGCACAATCCCAGGAATTCTCTGGTAATCCACAGGATGAAGATGGCTTTAATAAGTAAATCTTCAGCATATATACCAGTATATCTATATCTATATATATATATATATTATAATATTATATATATTGTATTATTATGCACAAAATTATGTGCATTGGTCCTATGGTCCTTGAATCAGCAACATGAGCATGTCAACAATATGAAATGTTCTCCACAGCTAGTGAGAAGGAAAGTCACTTGGAGCATGAGATACCAGAAAGCAAAGCAATAATACTCTGGCTACCTTGCTTTTCAGGAACATTTATAGTTCTGCCTGGTGTCAAGATAACGGGAGCCACCTAAATCGGAACCCCCCTCACCCTTATATCGACGTCGTTCCAAGGCCTCGCATCATCCAGTTTTCCAGCTTATTATAATAGCACATGTATTCCCCCACATACCACCAGGCAGCCAAAATTGGTAAGGTGGTTGCAACGACAGATGACAACATTCCTAGTGAATTCACATCCATCAGTGGTCCAATTTCCACGACCACCTAAAATCGAGAGAGAACATTTATATATAATGTAGATAAGGTGTGCTTCGATCCACAAGTTGGAAATCCTCAACACCATAAAAATGTCTACACGTGTGACTTTGATTCACCTGCAGCAGTAAAGTCCCAGCTTACACATCTTGGGTTAATGTTCTGCATGCATCAGAAGAGTAAGCGGACTGACAACATGATTGGCATATAGCAATGAAAATGAGCATACATACTGATTGTGTCAAGCGAAAAATGACGATAATAGAACCACGCAGATCAGAGACGTTCTGACTGGCTACAAAGGCTCCTATCACAGGAGATCCATTGGTGAAATGGTGAGATTAGAAGCGGTTGCTTGCTTCTAGCTAGCATTACTAGCATTACTGCTTCAGATTTCATTATGGAGCCATGAAGGTTTTTGCTGTACATGCATTGCACTATATGGCTTCTTTTTGAAAAATAATTATGCCACAAGGTCTGCAGGACAGATCTGAAGTGCACACAGCAAGGTGCACATGCACTACTGAGTTTTCACTATGGAGTTACTTACGTACCAGTGGTGGTGACAGACAGTAGTTCTATAGTGGGCATAACCAGCTGAGCAATGTGAAATGCTCTCCCTGGGCATATGGAAAAGCAAGAAATGGATGGAATGGAAACTGGAAATGGAAGTGGAATGGAAACTGGAAATGGAAATTGGATGGAAATTTTTAAATGTGCCAGTTGCTGACACAGGTTATAAATGACTGGTTTTATGGGTGATGTGATGACATAGATGGACTAGCACTCATGTGGCAAGCAATGTTGTAAAATCTATAGTCTTGTTCATGTGAGAGAGCGTTTGGGCACGAGACTTGTGGCAATCTGACCACAAGAGTAATTTCACTTGGTCTTGGAACAAGGCATTCCTACTCTCGCAGCCTCATTCCCAGACCTTCCCCGCTTTCAGTTTGATCGTAGTAGCTATATGCAAAGCAAATGATGGCTTTATAGCTACCCAGGCCCTATTTTTACAAGCACCTGGGTGCAATAGCCTCATTCCCAGTGTTAGCTGCCCCCAGCAATTGCCAGATAGAATGTAGCTAAATACAGAAATACTGTGGGCAGTGAAGGCCTGAGAAAAAGGGCAGTCTAAAGGAAGCAATCAAAAACTGGAGACAGGGAGAGCTCTGGGATGCGTAGGAACGACAATGGCAACTAAGAGGTCATATTTCAATTTCTTGTAATGTCAGTGGAGAGATTCTCTTCGTGAAACTCAATCAGACAATCAGGGACATGTGCTTACAAACGGGTTAGACTATGTTAGCTACATCATGAAACTCAAAAATGGACATGCACGGGGAACATTACAATCTTTTTTTCTGTTTCGAGTTTCTAGCTTCCATTCCACTTCGTTTCCATATGCCCGTTCCCCTAGCTAATGCATTGAAGGGGGAGAGAGTCACAGTCAGACTTACCCCAGACTGAAAAGTAGTCTGGGCACGAGACTATGTCATTTCACAACATAGTCTCCAAAGCTCTGGCTTCTTGCGGCTTCCCAGTCCTGGCCATGCATGGCCAGGACTGGGAAGGACTGGGAACCATGGTGCCTCGTGTCCTCGGATTCTCGGGTCTATATAGTGCTATATAGTGCAAGACTTAGTGTTTATGGTTATGGCCCTAACCTTGGCCTTGTTCCCAGACCAACCCGGAAAAGCGGGTCTTGGTATGTGACTACACAAACTTTGACCCAGGAAGCTGTCGATGTGAGATGGGGATTATTTGGAATCTGCTAGTAGCTCTGTCCTTAGGCTTCCTTCGAGCTCGTGGGCTGCGCCGACCGAATTCATGCTTCTAACTGCAAGTGCTGTCAAGTATATCCGTGAATCAACGCTACAGTAAGTGTTCTTAGGGAGTATAGTATCTTATATAGGACGGAGCCCCTGCCTGTTTGTCAGTTTGATCATGTGTTTGACTGTTTGCCAGTTTTGGCTGCTACATACAGATTCCATGTTACTGTCAGACAGACAAAATTATCAACCATTGAAGTTCATCTATGAGAATCAGTTTTGGGTACACAGAGAAAAGGTGCAGGCTGGAGTAGGCAAATTGTTGGAGGGAGCAGTACGTGTACAATGATAAACAAAATTCAGAAATGGTTTTAATATTAAATAGAAGTAACTCGTACCCATGGACGGTTAAAGGGGAAAGTGGATGAGGTATGTCATCATGATAACCTTGTTCCCAGGCTCTGCAAGCGACAGAAAGCTGGGCAGGGGTTGGGATCGAGTTGTCTCACAAAGAGTCAGGATAGAAAGTAGCTACTATCTGGTAGCAGTAAGAGTCTCCTTATAGCCAAGTTGAAGGTATTCTGGTGCTGCAAGCAATGATGGAAATGATTATGGTTTTGAAACGTAACATACATTAAGTGCATGGTATTGAAGTTCTGCTTGTGTCACAGTAGCAGCTGACTAACAGAGGCTATGCAGAGACAGTACTGCTTGGAGTCATCTGCTAAATGTTGTCGAAGTAGTGTTATCGTGCATAAATATGCAAACCCAATATCCTATTAGAAATAGCTGCTAGCCTCATTCCCAGATCTGTTTGAAAAATCAGTGAACAGGCTTGGGGACAAATATGTGATAGTTGCCTGTTCACCAAGGAAACATACTCTTGTTGGTAGCTATACTTAAATATGTTAATATACCCACCCCTGGTACTTCTACACTTCTACCAATAGCCAGAATTTGTTTGGCAAGAATTTGATGGATTTTGTTGAGCGCTTGATTCCTTGGCAACAATGTAGAGTGTTTGTTTCCTTGGTGACATATAGCGACAAGAATAGCCCATTGAACATTAGGTGACCAGGTCACTGCAAAGGTTTAACCCAGTCTCAAGCAAAAGGTGACCAATCCACCTTGCTGTAGCCTGCAGTCACCCTGTTTCTCATAACTGTGCATGGTGAACATGACTGACAATTCTTTTGGCCATTTTTACCATGAGCCAAAAGTCCCAGGTTTAAATCTCACTTGTTTCCCAGACAAAGTGTTTCTTCTGCTTGGGAAACCAGCCTCATTTGGGCTAAAGGCCTAAGACTAAACTACTTCACACCTATTTGTTATAAACAAGTGTTGTGGAATGGAAGGCTAGACAATTCTGACTGAACTAATTTGGAGGATAATTGTTCAGTTGGCTATATGGAACTTAATACCTTTGAACTGTCTGTTAGTGTATGGCTACGCAAGCTTGATTTAGTAAGCCCCCCTTTGACTGCGGTTCTATACCCATGTACATGTTTACTGCTTGGTTTCTGTGGATACTGCGCAGTGCATGCAAACATGCCCCATTGATCGATTTATCAGCCGTGTGTGGAATTCATATTGACTCTTGAATGGTGTACACTATCATTGTATACTGTTATGCAACGTAACACTAGAGAAAGGCATGCTTCAGTGCCCTCCATATGTCTGCAACAAACAGCATTTTGCATCCTACCTTAACACCATCTTTCTCCCCCATCCCTGCGCGCACACAACACATACAAATATAAACACAATGCTCACATATATACACACACACACATACCTGCAAACACACACACACACACACAAACATACACGCACACAAACATGCACACACACACACACACACACACACACACACACACACACACACACAAACATACACGCACACAAACACGCACACAAACACGCACACACACACACACGCACACACACCCACACACACACACAAACATACACACACACAAACACACGCACGCACGCACACACACACACACAAACATACACGCACACAAACATGCACACACACACACACACACACACACACAAACATACACGCACACAAACACGCACACAAACACGCACACACACACACACGTACACACACACACACCCACACACACACACAAACATACACACACACAAACACACGCACGCACGCACACACACACACACAAACATACACGCACACAAACATGCACACACACACACACACCCACACACACACACAAACACACACACACAAACACACACGCACGCACGCACGCACACACACACACACACACACACACACACACACACACACACACACACACACACACACACACACATACCTGCAAACACACACACAAACACACACCAATCAGAGATGAGTCGTTCTACTGGTGATATTGATGACCTTGAGCTGGCTGGTCTCAGTGAGGCCGAGCTGAGGGAACTCTCTGAGTTTATCGACCCAGATGTATGTCACCATTCCCCAACACCTAGCACCATGCACAACACACGCATGCTGACATGCAGACCTATATGCACACACAATACACACTTGTTCAAAGTGCTCTAGTGCAGAACTTCTGTTAAGTGGGGCTCATATGCACAGTGTAGATGACACGTCTACGCAACATGTATGAGGCCTGGAAGATCTGCATTGTAGTGCTTTGAATGATCGAATTGTGTCATGTTCACTTCTACCTGGGACTCCCACACATGCATACACAAACTTGTGTATACACACTTACACACACATTTTGTACGCACACACCCACAACCCCCCCCCCCCCCCCCACACACACACACACACACACACACACACACACAGAACCAGCTACTCCCTCCCTCAGACCGTCTCCCTCCTCACACCAGAAGAAAACCAACTGGACCATATGACCGGAAACATCTCATTGACCACCTCAAGCAGCAGGCAGAGGACTCCAAGGTTGGCGAGGACTATGTTCCCTTTGTCAAGAAGACAGCATCCAAGGACACCCAGGTGGGTCAATTGTGAACTGAAAGAAATGTGTGTCGATGTAAAATGTTCACACACTGCAAGCAACATTCACAGTGCTCAGAATCAGAAGTATAGTAAGAACTTTTTCGTATGGTGCTAAATTTCTCGTATTTCACATTAAGCTTCAAGATATGAAAATTTTTCCATGCGAAATGTTTACCTGGTAAGCTCCAACTGGTGATTCTAAAATGTGTAACAGTGAGATTGAGAGTAAAAGATGACATTCATGTAGCCATATTTACAACCTTTGAATGCCCTTCCAAATGAGCAAGCTGCTTGTCATTTGTAGCACAAATAAAAGCTTTTGAACATGGCCTTCGATAGCCTCCATCATCTGATAATGGCCACAGTGAAAGGATTCATCTCCATCTTTACGCTGGCATGGCAATTTGTATTTAACTAGTAGTCTATATAGTAGCCTCTCAAGATTTGCTTCAGTAGAAAACGACACATAAATGGCTCTGCTGCAAGTCAACATAAGGGTGTGTGACAAATGGAGAGCATGGCATGCAAAAGTACAAAAATTTCTTCTAAAGGCCTGTCAGTGTAACATAGTATGAAGCACCTTATGATGTTGCAAGAAATGATGTCATGAATATGTTTGGCTACTGGTACCATACTTCGGCACCTCCTCATTGAAGTAAGTAAAATTAAGTGCAATTTCGACAAGGGAATCCCCTAAAGTTTGTCTCTAATAAACACGTGTGCATTTTTGAAAGTCAGCGGTGGATGCACTTGTTGCTGATTCAAGCTCCGAGTTCCACTGGTAAATGCACCATGATCACGCCGGCATCTTCGTGACAGTAGATTGTCATATTTGGCAAACTCCCATGACTGTCATCAGCCGTCCTGTGTATGTAGTCTGTAGGGCGAAAATTAACTTGCCAGTACATGATTCCCACACAGCTCTGTAAATGTGGTAGCCGCGTAGCGCCATTTTGACCACGAGGACAAAGGTACATATTTCTATGCTGGATTCTTCAAATTATTCAGCACTTGAGCCTTCCAGCATAAATTTTTTGCACTTTTACTTCTAATATTTTGGCAAGGCAAGAATTTTTAGAAGAAATACGATAGTTGTGTTTAGGCTGTAATGATTTGTTGTTGCATGTAATACATGTACGTACAGTGCACATACATAACATACCCACCCCCACACACATACATGCACCTCGCTCATGCATGTACACACACACACACGCATATACTCAGGCAAAAGCAGAGCCTGTTCCCAAGAAGAAGAAGGCTGTCCTTACAGAGTTTGATGACATGCTGAATATGTTGGACGAGGAAGACATCGCAGAACTGGCCAGTATGTGAATCATTATACATGTACTCCTGCATGTTTTTTATTACATTGTTGATATTAAATTCACACAGACACCTTCCCACTTGCACATACAGTGGAACCCCGCTTAACGGACACCCACGATATAACGCGGACAATTCTGAAAGTCCGGACTGTCCTTCCATTCACTTCAATACTTAAGCAACCCCTGAATAGCGGACACCACGCTACTCCGTATAACAGACACTTTTCACGGTCCTAATCGTGTGCAAACAATACTCAACGACCCCGATTTAGCGGACACTCGTCGACCTTTTAGCAAGATTGTCCACCATCGCTGCTGTAGTTAACAACTTGACATTAGATTAGTACTGTTACTGGTAGTACTAGCCTCTGCTTAGCCTTCCCTGTCAGTGTACAGCAAAGGAAAGCTCTGAAAACGCAGCCACGTTGTGCTCAACAGCCTGATTATGTATACCATGCCTACCAGTAATATACTGGAAGCCCCTGAGTTAGGGACACCTCGCTATAAGGGACAAAATGTTGGTTCCCGATGATGTCCGTTATAGAGGGGTTCCACTGTATACACCTTTCTATAGCCGTGTTTCCAGTCCTCCACTCAGCATTCCATTGCTTGTAGGATGGTATAGTGGTAGACGGTCTGGTATCTTATCTTAGGTGAAGCTTTCAGAATGAAAAGGCAACGTTTCACATCTTGTTCAACCAGCTACTTGCACAATGATTTGTGTGTATGACAGTCACCACCACTAGCTGGCTACACGTGGTAGGTTGCCTGGTACCTTCGCTCTTCCTGCTGTTATAAGCTCCAGTTTACTCACACAATAATCTTCTCTACCATCCTTTCCAGTTTCTCAGCCTACGTCACTCGTGTAAAAAAGAGATACCAGGTTTGCAACTGGGCTGAAGCCTGGGAACAGGACTGATACACTCATGTACACTAAATTTACCCACAAATGTGCCTTCTCACACTTTACATATACACGCATAATCTCAATGAATTATTCATACACCCACATGCTTGCACACACACACACACACACACACACACACACACACACACTCACACAGGTGAACTGGGTGTTCATAGTCTGTTAGACCAGGCGCAGAGTCGTGGAGACGAGACAAGGGTGGCTGCTAACCCTCGCACCGGCCTCCACCAACCTGGCTCCCTCTACAGTTACCAACCTCCAGTTACGTGTAAGAGGGTAACCACACACCCTCATTAGGCTGGGCCTTACCACTGTTCATGTTGTTCTCTGTATTGATTACACAGAAATAAAGGGATAGTTATAGCTGCAGCCTCAACCTCTTAATCATGGTTTGTTGTGTCTACCCATAATGGAGAAGAGAATCGTGTTAAAATACAATGTATGTGCATCGGTATGAGGCATTACCCTAGCAGCAGTGGCGTATCTAAGGCAGGGTCTCGCAGGGCAGGGGCTCTACCAAACATTTAAAGTGACCACCCTAGTCAATTATCGGCGACAAGTGCAGCGCGAATTGGGCATCAGAAAATACATCGAAAATCAAACACATCGTAGTGTAGCTATCTGTATCTAGAGTATGGCTCAGCCTCCTAACAACCCCACATGTGTAATGGAGCCATGAGGAATGGGAACCATGAGGAATGGAATGGGAGCCATGAGGAATGGGAACCATGAGGAATGGAATGGGAGCCATGAGGAATGGAATGGGAGCCATGAGGAATGGGAGCCATGAGGAATGGGAACCATGAGAAATGGGAACCATGAGGAATGGGATAGAAGCACTTTGTTGACTAACTGAGCATGTGCTCAGGACACGACTGGTTACCCCAGCAGCAATGAACTGACACAAACATTAGGCCTCTGTTTATGGTGTGGTATATTAGTGTGGATAACATCTCCATTGAGCCTGATTGTTGTTCGTAATGTCCATTAATTACTACGTATAACCATTATACAATCAGTGTATAGTACAGTATATAGCACTGTAGGATTGACGGTATGCTCAATTTGCCATATGCACACCTGGACAATACAGCCATTGGCGGAGTGGCTCATGCAGAAACCCACTACGGTATAAAAATACCAACACACTAGGTGTAGTTACAGTGTGTGCTCAATTTGCCATGTTTACAATACCTGGATGATATAGCAATTGGTTAAGTAGCTCGTGCAGAAATCCGCTAGAGTTTAAAAAACACACTGGGTGTAATTACAGCCTCTTTTGAAGTTTAACAGGAAACATTCCTGCTTGGCAAGGAATCGTGTAGTAGTTTATAGTAGCATTTAATTGCTGCAGACACAATGGGATGGTGTGGTGGTAACTGTTATTACAAAAGCTTTCTCAGTGCCTGTCAGTCTCAGTGGGAGTGCATGAGAATGCAAAATATAACTGCCTGTGGAATAGGCTTAGGTTAGTTAGCATTGACTTTTGTGTGAGTGCATAGAGTGTAGAAATGGCCCAGAGTACAGGAACTGTGAAACAGCCAGTGAAGTTGCCTGGTATGGAATCAAACTGTGAGTTTGGAGTCATCAGCAGTGTTATTTTTGTCAAGCAGCTGGTGAAGACTGCCTGGTATATGCATGTAGAGATAGTGTACAGCTGTGTGTGGGCCTAAATGTAAACTATTTGCCTCAATCATGGGTTGACCCCTGTCCACCTTGTCGCTGGGAGTACAGAACAGCTGACTCAGAGAGGAGCTGCTTTTCAGTACTACAAACGGTAAATAGTTAGGAGCCTGGAAACAGTGCTAGATGGAGGTATCACAAATGGCAAGTACAGTGTGTACTATAAATGTGGGCTGTGATATGAATGTAAATATTTACACTGTGGTATAGTCCAGTTGATTTAAGGCAAGATTTGAACAAGCTATATCCCACTACCCACAGTAGCATTTTGATCTTGACAATAGCCTCATTCCCAGGCCACAACAATGATGTGGGAATGAGACTAGGGTCTCCCCTTGGTCACACAGTCTTCACCTGTCCCATAACCCATTTTTGCTCCCCTTGAGATTGTGACTAAGCACTGGAGAGAAGAGCCTGGCTGTCTCCCATTTCTACTAACCTTACCTCCCTCTTCTTTATCCCCTCCATCTCCAACTTCTTCTCCCATTTCACTCACCAACAACTCACTACCCACCCAGCTTCAAGATTTGATGACGATCGTTCTGAGGATGTAGATATCGAAGATGCCATTGAATCACTGCAGGTTAGTGAACCATTCACTTTCAAGCCTCATACCCATGCCACTAGTTTGCCTCCCAAGTGTCCTGGGAATGAGGCTATTTTTCTTTCCATCAGTGTAGTGAAGGACTCCCAGTTAGCTAGTCAATTTTTGTTTACTACCTAGGGAAGCACGTAGCTACCCTACTTTGTTCACTAGCATTCCATTGATTAGAACTCTTGTTAAGATTCAAAAGCAACTCGTTCCATGAATTAGAACTAATTAAATAATTAAAATATTGTGTTCCAATAATTAGAACATTCCATAAATTAGAGTGACTAGGTAACTGCTCTTCTGCAATTCCTGATATTTCCTCGTATTATGCTCCATTAACTGCCCATCACGCTCAGGACGCCATACATGTGGGACCTGCAAATGGGACCATGAATTAGCTTGGTGTTTCTGTAAGCACACCATCCAGGTTGAAATACCTTTTCTGTTTCGGCTTAGTTTGCTAATTGTTTGTGTATTCATCTGTTCTGAAAGTGATGCAACACTGCCGATGCTACTGTAAGAGATGTTATTCTAATGGCCAACATGTGATTAGATATTGCCTACTTTATTTCCGTCTACGTAGGTACATTTTGTGCTCCATTTTTTCAAATTATGCTCCTATGCCCATACATAATGATTATGCTTATAATTTGGGCCAACGTATAATGTGTGCCTCCCAAGTTGCACACTTTGTCACTGAAGCTGTTGGTTTATCTGTCAGGCTGATGACCCATCTCTCACTGAGCTCAACCTGAACAATCATAGTAGGATTGACTCTAACCTCATTGACCAGTTGATTGAGGCCATGAGGGGAAACACCTGCCTCACCAAGCTACAGATGGCCAATGTTCGCTTCACTGAAGATCACGCTCAGGTTTGTATGTTGGTATGCTTTAGCCTCATCATTTACTATATAACTTCATCCCAACCTCTCACATCCCCAGCTTTCATACTGCAAATAATAAAAGCTAGGGGTGCGAGAGGCTGGGAACGAGGGTAGTTAGTTTTATCACTGTTGGATATTCATGTATGTCCTCAATTTGTATGCATGACCTGACTTGTATGAGGTAGCAATCCCCCGCTCTTGGTCATCCCTAGCTGATGAGGTACTGGCCGAAATGTGTACAGTGCATTGGGTGACTCTATATAACACCCAGGCCTCCACTTGTTAATAGGGAGACATTATTCATTGATTCAAATTAGCCATGTATTGGAAGTCCCTTCCTAGCATTGTGTTATATCTGTGCAGGCTCTTGCAACAGAAGTGCTGAAAACAAACACGTCACTTGTTGTTCTGAACCTGGAGTCTAACAGAATCACACGTAAAGGAATCAAGGTGCTTGAGGGAGTTTTACACTTTTTAGAGATGAACAATCTTGCCTCAATTGTCTGTACCTCTACCTGATGTGTGAGACACATAGAAGGCATATATCCTATTACCAAGGCCACATCAAGCAGTGAGAGGGCATGCAGATTCCTGCATTGTATGTGTAGAATGAAAATAGTGTTTCTGGTTACGAATATGAAAAACTATGTGTGGAGATGTTCAAAGGATTTGGCAGTCATCTAAAAGACTGTCTACTGCAGAGTTAGCAAAGAATTACTGGATTGACACATGCATGATTTATGCCATGCTTTCTGGGATCGGCCAGAATCCCATCTACAGTATTCATTGTCAATGGGGGGACCTAGCTAGCAAATTGATTGTTTCTCAAAGACAGAGGGTATTCAAGTACATTATTTCCTTAGAGAATGTTGGATGTTGAGCTGTTGTTGAGATCAAAAGCTGCATGGCACTGGAAAAGAAGTTTGAAATATGTTGCTCTCACCATTTGATGTATACCCTCTCGCCACCTTCAGCAGCTTGTATGCCAATGCTATTTCCTAGTCAACAACACCACTGTACAAGATAATCTGTTAATGTAATTGTAGGTAATGGATATGTATCTCATGCAATGACTACAATTTTCTCATGATGTAAGTGAAAGGGTGTGTATATGATACCTTGCTTGAGTCATTCATCTGATCATTGAGTAGAAGAATGTGTTGTTGCATGCTGTATAGAATAACATCTGTGCTATATTTTTTCAGGCAATTATGAAGGCCATTGCTGAGAATCCACACATCGCCCTCAAGGAACTGAGATTAGCAAATCAGGTATTACTTCCAGTTGAATGTATGCACATGTTAACTGTACTACCAGCGTGTAGGCAAGCCTCAGAAGAGGATGGAACATAAGCAACTATCACATGGTCACTGTCACCCTTGGAACCTTATAGTCTTGTAATTTTTCACAGATTAGGCAGGACAATCTGCAAAGAATAATTGGTCTGGGAATGTGACTAGGAATGTTAGCATTCATAGTTTGTCATTGTAGCATAGCAGTGCATGGCTAGGTCGTGCACATGTATACTGCAAGTACTAGAGAGGATAGTACAGTGCATCCTCATTATCCGAACCCTTTGTGCAAAGGGGTGTTCAGATAAATGAAATGTTTGTGTAAGTGAAACATACTATTTGTATACAAAGCGGATTATTTTCCATTTAATGCACAACAAGATATCTATGAATATTATTATTTGGGGGTTTGGCTAAGTGAAGATTTGGATAAGCGAGGTTCGGATAAGTGAGAATGCTTGACGTTCTTGGAGTGTGGAGGACTCTGTCATGCTCTGTGAGTATACCTGCGTTGTGTTTTCAAAACCAAAAAGTGTGGCAGCCATTTTTAGAGAACTAATTACCGTATAGCGGGAAACTTTCGAGGGAGAAAACTTTCGCGAATTTCGAGGTTTTGTAGTTATTCGCGAAACTTTTCTCCACGAAATTGGGGGACTGTGTATACATAATGCAATGCAACCTACCACGCCTGGAGGTAACTTGTTCTTTCCTTGTATGTGTGCGTACACACAGTGCATGTAAGTGTAAGCAATATTCATTGGCTGGGATGAACTGTGGTTGGCAACAACCTTGGTAATTATTTAACAATGAAATTCACTGTATTATTTGAAAATGGTCACCACGACCACTTTTCACTATTGCTGTTTCAGTACTTTGCTGGGGGTGCTGGTGCAGAGGGAGAAATTGCTAAGTTCCTGGAGAAAAACAAAACAATTGTGAAGCTTGGCTATGCATTCAGTGTCCCCTCCTTCAGAACTAAAGTGGACCAATACATCATGAGAAACACTGACCTTGGTAGGTACTAGAAGTGGGATAGAACACTCACTGCACAATCAACACTGCTTTTATGTATCGCAGGTTCCAGTACATAAGCTGTTGATATGTATAATTATGCTCTCTTCTTTGCACTACTAGCATAAATGTATCTTGGTAAGGGTGTGTTTTCTTTTTTATTATTGCAATGGCAATGGTAATCCCTAGTATGGGTGAAGTTGCCACTTGAAGAATATAATTAGAGTGGTGCAGGAGCCAACTGTGGAGCCACTGAAAGGAAATTAGAGTGGTTGGAAGACAGTGCATTTTCAGACTGAAGCTCTCTTCAGCTATTTGGACACCCATACTTAATACGTATAACAAAAGGTGGATTAATCATCTATAGGCTCCACATTACCTATGCTATAGAATTTCTATACTGGACCTCTGCAATCACCGCCACTGTTATGAAAACTGCTGTGGATATAATTATACCAGCTTAGTTCCAAGTTTTCTTACCGTTTAAACATTGATATGGGTACCACTTTACTTCCAAGCTCATGATGTACAGCCATTCTAGTTGACCAAGCTCTGTTTTGTAGTATATATACCTTGATGGAATGGATTGTTGGAGACAGGATGGTTCAGGGCTCACCCTTCCTCCCACAAATATTTCCTCCCCCCCCCCAGCCCGCAAGAAAAGAGCAAGTATTACCGTATGAGACACTGTGTCTGGACAATTTCCTTCAAACTTAATTTTTTTAGCTCCAGAAATGTTGTGTACTGTTACAGCAGATGATATTGATATCACTCATGTCATACAATGCCACTCATACATTCTACTGTACACTGTTCCTAGAGAATTCTAGTTTTTGTGTGCTTTACATGTAGTTGTGACCATTATGTATTACTATACTCAAATGATTGAATCATGTGCAATGCTGTCATAGCCTAAGTTTTCCTCACTTGCTAGAAGCTCAAGCAGATTCGTAATCCAGTCAAAATAGAGGAGTTCTGATAATACAATAAACTTGCCTACGTATGTTACCGTTTTGTCTGTGCATATATTGCATAACCTTACTTTCATGCCTACAGCTCACATGCACCTCGCAGCAAGTAATGATCTGGTGAATGAAGTTGAATTTCTTGGGCCTATTCCCAAAATATGTTCATGACCAATGAGATTGTGAGATTATGCAGCACTTCCCTTAGTGTCTATACTGTGTTGTTTAACTACCTTGGTGATGAAGCTGTAAATTATCAAGACACATATGCATGCATACAATCATGCATGCAAGTTTCCCTCCACACGTCAACTTGTGAAAGCATAACTGTACAATCCGAGCATGAGGTAGGCAATAACTCTTTCAGATAGTCGAGCACTTAATTACTTTCCAAAAGGCTGCAATTAGCTGAGATAATTAGAACCTCCTACCAACCTAATTAACTACTACTAGCTTCTTACCATACTGCATGGCAATAGTTAACATTCTAAATACAGCACTCATAAACACACATATTATGCCCAAATGTCTTGCCCTTGTACTTGAGTTGTGCATTCATATATACATACATAGCACTACACACAATGATTGATAAACGAAATCACATTGTCTGGTATATCTCACTAGGAGAGGAAAGGATTCAACAGTCAACTATTGCTCCATAACTTCAGAGTCCAAGTGCTCTTGAATGATTTCATTCAATAGATTGGGTTTATCTATCACACGCCAAAAGAATCCAACTGGATCAAATATATTTACTTGATCATCATCGGACTTGGTAACCATGTGTCTCTTAAATATGTCCCTCAAAATCTCGACTTGATGAATATGATTACTTGCCGGTGGCCCAACATGATTGGCACACTGCTTCAAAAGTGATACAAGGCCACCTACTGCAGGGGCAGCAAATGAAGTCCCCCAAAATGTGTCTTGAGTTGATGGCAAGGGGATATCTTCTCCAGGAGCATAAACATCGATACGTCCACAAGCATTGAACTTAGATCGACGACCATTCCTATCAAGAGCACCACTGATATTACATCGTCAAAGCGAGCAGGAATAGAAGCATGTGGTTGGTATTCACCCCTGTTTCCTGCTGCAGCAACGAAGACAACACACTTTTCTGTGAGTTCCTTAATCTTCCAGCGAATTTCTTCTTCATTGTCTTCGTTTAAATCAGATGATATTGAAACAACATCAATTTGAGTACCACTTTCAATCCTCACCTTTATATCATTCAATGCTTTCAGAACTGCCTCATTGTAAGACTGCCCACCCTCTGCAATCCGATACACAATCAACTGTGCACCTGGTGCCACTCCACTGGGAACAACAGCTGATGGAATGTTGTATAAGGAACCAGCAGCGACAGCTGCACAAATACTGCCATGCACAGTTGAAGCAACTGGCAAGTGCGGGAGACAGTCAATAACTTGAATGTTTTTGTGAAGGAACGCAGGACAACACAGATCAACCGCTGTATCAAGAATTACAATCACCGTTCCAGTGCCATCCAATTTTAGTTCCCTCAATCTTTCAAGCTTCCAAGCAAATGATGTTGAGAAAATGCTCTGGGCAAGAGCTTCTGAAATTCCTTTAGATTCCAAAGCCTTGTAACTGCTGGTCTCACTTGAGAATAATCGATCTGAGTTGAAAGCCTTGTAGCACAAGACTCCTCCACCAAGTGCAGAAATAACCACTGTAACAACAAAGTATAACATGTGCCATTTCTCATCAGATATGTTACTTGAGAGTACAGGTTTCCTGATAGCTTCTTTTTGTTGATGTATCAGAGTCAGAGCTCTAGCACTGTAAGCTTGGAGTTCCCAGCCAAAGTCAAGAGTATGTAACTGTGATAATTTCACCACTTTCTCAGCCAACATTTCAGCACCAGCTTCACTAAATTCATTCCAACCCAAAAGAAGAACTTGCAAATGGGTTAGGTGCTGGTCCTCAATTGCTTCAGCTAGTAGCTTTACCCCAGCGTCTCCTATATTGTTGTGTGACAGATCAAGAGTGTTTAAGTGATCCATAGAGTTCAGAGATTCAATTAGAGGCACCACATGATCATCTCCTATTTTGTTGTGAGACAGATCGAGAGTGTGTAAATGATTCATGTATTTCAGAGCTTCAATTAGTGGAACCACATCATGGTCTCCAATGGTGAACTTTGATGCAATATTATCAAGTAGTTGCATAAGGTTTATAAGTCCATTAATCAGTTTCACATCATCAGGTTTCCCTCCAGGACTTTCCCGTTCCAATTTTAACTCCTGAAACTGAGCATTTGATTTGAATAATGGTGCTAGTTCACTGAAACTGCCATTCTGATATAAAGAAAGTTCCAATGCACTTAGATTGCGAAGTTGTTTGAGCCCATCAGCAAGTGCTATAGCAGCCTTATCAACAGTGTTGTTTCCTAAGTGTACCCATCTTAACATTAAGCTTAAACCTTGCAGTTCAGTTAATTTTTTAAGTGCCTCAGCTACTTCAATTAGATCACTGGGTCCTTGTATACCATTGTGGTGGAGGTCAATGCAAAGTGATAAATTTTTCAACATGGTTATATTCTTCAATACCTTGGTGATTGAAGCTGTAAATTATCAAGACACATATGCATGCATACAATCATGCATGCAAGTTTCCCTCCACACGTCAATTAACTTGTGAAAGCATAACTGTACAATCCGAGCATGAGGTAGGCAATGACTCTTTCACATAGTCGAGCACTAGTCTTATTTAATTAATTACTTTACAAAAGGCTGAGATAATTAGAACCTCCTACCAACATTAATTAACTACTACTATATAGCTTCTTACATACTGTATGGCAATATTCATTTTCTAAATACAGCACTCATAAACACACATATTATGCCCAAACGTCTAGCCCTTGTACTTGAGTTGTGCATTCATACATACATAGCACTACACACAATGATTGATAAACGAAATCACATTGTCTGGTATATCTCACTAGGAGAGGAAAGGATTCAACAGTCAACTATTGCTCCATAACTTCAGAGTCCAAGTGCTCTTGAATGATTTCATTCAATAGATTGGGTTTATCTATCACACGCCAAAAGAATCCAACTGGGTCAAATATATCAACTTGACCATCATCGGACTTGGTAACCATGTGTCTCTTAAATATGTCCCTCAAAATCTCAACTTGATGAATATGATGACTTGCTGGTGGTCCAACACGAATGGCACACTGCTTCAGAAGTGATACAAGGCCACCTACTGCAGGGGCAGCAAACGAAGTTCCCCTAAACGTGTCTTGAGTTGATGGCAAGGGGATATCTTCTCCAGGAGCATAAACATCAATACGTCCACGAGCATTGAAACGAGATGGAAAACCATTTCTATCAAGAGCACCAACTGATATTACATTGTCAAAGCAAGCAGGAATAGAAGCACGAGCCTGATAGCAACCCCTGTTCCCTGCCGCAGCAACGAAGACAACACACCTATCTGTGAGTTCCTTAATCTTCCAGCGAATTTCTTCTTCATTGTCTTCATTTAAATCACACGATATTGAAACAACATCAATTTGAGTACCACTTTTAATCCTCACCTTTATATCATTCAATGCTTTCAGAACTGCCTCATTGTAAGACTGCCCACCCTCTGCAATCCGATACACAATCAACTGTGCACCTGGTGCCACTCCACTGGGAACAACAGTTGATGGAATGTTCCATGAGGAACCAGCAGCGACAGCTGCACAAATACTGCCATGCACAGTTGAAGCAACTGGCAAGTGCGGGAGACAATCAATAACCGGAATGTTTTTGTGAAGGAACGCAGGACAACACAGATCAACCGCTGTATCAAGAATTACAATCACAGTTCCAGCGCCATCCAATTTTAGTTCCCTCAATCTTTCAAGCTTCCAAGCAAATGATGTTGAGAAAATGCTCTGGGCAAGAGCTTCTGAAATTCCTTTAGATTCCAAAGCCTTATAACTGCTGGTCTCACTTGAGAATAATCGATCTGAGTTGAAAGCCTTGTAGCACAAGACTCCTCCACCAAGTGCAGAAATAACCACTGTAACAACAAAGTATAACATGTGCCATTTCTCATCAGATATGTTACTTGAGAGTACAGGTTTCCTGATAGCTTCTTTTTGTTGATGTATCAGAGTCAGAGCTCTAGCACTGTAAGCTTGGAGTTCCCAGCCAAAGTCAAGAGTATGTAACTGTGATAATTTCACCACTTTCTCAGCCAACATTTCAGCACCAGCTTCACTAAATTCGTTCCAACCCAAAAGAAGAACTTGCAAATGAGTTAGGTGCTGGTCCTCAATTGCTTCAGCTAATAGCTTTACCCCAGCATCTCCTATATTGTTGTGGGACAGATCAAGAGTGTTTAAGTGATCCATAGAGTTCAGAGATTCAATTAGAGGCACCACATGATCATCTCCTATTTTGTTGTGAGACAGATCGAGAGTGTGCAAGTGATGCATATATTTCAGAGCTTCAATTAGTGGAACCACATCATGGTCCCCAATGATGAACTTTGATGCAATATTATCAAGTAGTTGCATAAGGTTTATAAGTCCATTAATCAGTTTCACATCATCAGGTTTCCCTCCAGGACTTTCCCGTTCCAATTTTAACTCCTGAAACTGAGCATTTGATTTGAATAATGGTGCTAGTTCACTGAAACTGCCATTCTGATATAAAGAAAGTTCCAATGCACTTAGATTGCGAAGTTGTTTGAGCCCATCAGCAAGTGCTATAGTAGCCTTATCAACAGTGTTGTTTCCTAAGTGTACCCATCTTAACATTAAGCTTAAACCTTGCAGTTCAGTTAATTTTTTAAGTGCCTCAGCTACTTCAATTAGATCACTGGGTCCTTGTATACCATTGTGGTGGAGGTCAATGCAAAGTGATAAATTTTTCAACATGGTCATATTCTTCAATGCTGCAGCTAGTTCCTTAGTTGTAACATTTCCTAAGCCAAGATTCTCACACAGATTAAGATGCAGACCCAGATTGTTAACACTAGAAACCTTTTCTATTCCTCGTAATAGTTCAGTTGCACCATTATGTCTAAAACCACTGTTCAGAATAAGACAAATAGATAAGTTTTCCAATTTAGTCAGGTACACCAACCCTCCAATCAATGCTGTCATGTTGACATCAACTAGATCATTGTTCCAATTGATGCAAACCATTAGACTTTGTAACTGCTTCAGATTTTTAAACTCCAGTAAGTCTCCTGGAATGGTTGTGTCGTTATGTCCATTGATTACACCTAGTTCCAGGTGCTCTAAACGAGTGAGATTTGCCAAAGCACGTTCAAGGTGCCCTGCCTTGATAACACTGATATTGACAGACAAAGCAAGAAACTGCAACTTTCTGAATGATGTTAGAATTTCTCCTAGATGTGAAACACTTGCACTGTGTTCAAACGTAGAGAATGTCAATTCAAGGTGTGTCAAGTCATTATGAAATGCAGGTAAAAATTCTAGGATTTCTGTTGTACTGATAGGATCTTCTTTGGGAGCGAGCAATAGCCAATAGCCATTAAATGGAAACCTTCGATTTACATAGTTTCCAAGTGTAATTACATTCACATTTCCTGAGATTTGGGAGTAATGCTTGAAGGAATTTTTGATAAAAGATAGACACAATGCCAGCTCCCGAGAAGGATAAAATTTGTCTACTACAAGTTCATACAAGGGAGACTGTGACAAAGTGTATCCGATGTACCAGCAGTCATGAAGTTGATATGAAGGCACATGTAAATGTAAAGTGCTGCCGTTGGTTATGACACCAGCTGCTTGTAAGTAGGTGATGAATTGAGAACCTCGCCCAATCTCATGAGCACACTTCATGATATAGAGTTCTTGGTGCAAATAAGTGGCCAAGATTTCTCCAGCAAAACTAACAAATGTTTCAAAGACAATGTCATCATCATACCTTGGCTGACTACCAATCAAACCAAAGAAGAACTTGTACACTCCACGGGTCCAGAGATTCTTTACGTAAAGTAATTGATCTTTTGTATGCAGAGTAGCTAAGTGGAAAGCTGCTAGAAACTCCTGAAAAGTGGGATGTGAATAGTAGTATTTTTCAAGTTTGTCTCCATAACCATCATAAATTGTCTCTATTTTGAAAAGGCTTAAAGCTTCAATTTCAGCAGATGCATTCATACTATCAGGTAGTTCATCTAATGAAGAAGAAAGAAATGTTTGCTCTCTGCTCAATACCCCTTCAAAAGCTTTCTTACAAATTTTTCGTAGTAGGACACACAGATCAGTTTTTGTGTATAAATTGTTGAAACATTCCTTGAGGAACTTCACTGTTTGCTCATGCCTAACAGATTCATATTGTTTTATCGTTAGGGATAAAAATTCAGTGTATAGTTTTGTCTCAGTATCAACATGTGGCAGAGGGCCAATGTCTATCGGGCGAACTGCAACATATACCAGCATGGACAAATGCAGGGGCAAGTAACACAACCGTCTTACATCAGGATGGGTACTCAAATACTGATGGATAGTCTGGTTCTCAGTTTGGGAGAGCTCCAGCTGCTCCAGGTATGACTGTATGCCTGTTTCTCCAAATCCAATAATCTCAACGTTTCTGTCAAAGTATGCCTCAATATCCCCAATAGCACTTGGACGTGACGTCACTATTACAACTGACTTGGGTAGTCTATTATGGGGTTGTATCAGATTTGTAACATAGTCATAACCATCTCGTGGTTTGACATATTCATCATAGCCATCCAACAGAAAGCACACCCCCTCTCCATGTGTCCTCTCTGTATAGCTTGAGATTACATTTATTTCACTGGAATCAAAAAGCTTATCAGGAAAGGACTCATTAGCAACAGCCCGAAGCATAGTACTCAAGCTATCAATTTTGCCACTTCCACTGAGGCGCAGCCTTATAACAAGGTTGAATCGTTCTGTGTATATCAATTTTCTTGAAAGGTGACGCATAATGGTAGACTTTCCTACTCCTGGCCTGCCTACTAACAATATTCTTATACCATTTTCAATGTCATGAAGTAAATCAGATAGCAAAATCTTGCTACCTTTTTCCTTCAATTCCAAATCTACAAATGTTATATTTCGTCCATGTAACCTCTTTAGCAACCACTGCTCACTATCAATTACAGCATCTTGCTTATACTTTTCTGATAGTTGCTGTGAATACTTCTTTACTATTGCAGGTTTGTAATGTACATCCATTATCTTAAGAATTTCACAAGTACTTTCCACTTGGTTAGCAAGTTGACTCAAACCAATTTTACGTAACACAATAATAAGTGTTCTGAAAGTAACTGGTTCTTCATGTTTTCCATTGAGCCACTGCCAAAGGATCTGCACGTTGGCGGTTGCTGGGTTTTCCTTAATAATTTCATTAACTATATTTACATTTTCCATTCCCAAAAGTTGAACACCAAACTCCGCACTGTGGCTAAACCCAATTTCTTTTGTAATGTTTATCCTTTCAACACACTCATCCCTTTTAACAGGAAATTCTAACAGAGTCCTCCTATCAAGTGTAGTTTCCAACTGCTTTATGTTTCTCACTTCGGGTGTTTGCTCACCAAGATCAAGGATGGTAATGTCATCACCAGATCCGCCATCTTGGTTGTTATATTCACTGACAAGATGACTGTAACTTGGAGATGATAATGCACACAAGAATATGAGCATGAAAATAGCTTTGCTAAAAGACGGTGAAGGTTCACATTGTCGAATCATTTTCACGTATGGCAGTATCCAAACTTGGAACCACTAGAATGAAGGTATGTAAGGCAAAATCCTTAAGACACAATATCATAAAAACACTAACACTCGACATTCTGTTATAGTGAGCACCAAGACCAGATAGACCAAGAGAGGTCAACTCGGTTGCAGTTTGAGTTTATTCGTGTCTAGGAAGTTGCCCACCTCCTTTTGCCATGGTTTATAGGTTATATATTCTTATGTTCCAGTAAAACAGAATTCATGCATATTTGTGCCAGACAATGGGTGGAACTGTGGCTATATTCACGTATATTTGGATGTACTCTGGAAATATTCATGTGCAGATCCGTTTACTGTTATGTAACCATTCACATCTTATTGAAACATTGAGTACTACAAATGATGTAACCATGGCAAAAAGGTGGGGGGGGGGGGGGGGGGGGGGGGGTGGCATGGGCCAAGAACCTGCAACTGAGGTGACCCATCTTGATTTAATTCAACTTCTAAACTCCTTCAGCGACGTAGTTAACTTGAGGCAGTCAGCAGTACAATGACTGCATATAGCATCACTAGTGCCACTGTTTAGACTCAATAGATGCATCATTTCCTGGGCTCACTATGAACAGTGGTACGTAGTCAACAAGACTTACTACGTGAGCTCAGGAAATCCATGCTATAGTGAATGGACAGCAAAACAATTATGCCTACGGTCATTTGTTTAACATCAGCTATAGTGCATGCAATAAAACAATTGATTGTCCCTGTGTTTATCTAATGTCATCCTTGACGTCACATAAAGTGGCACCTTATGGCCAAGAAGAGGAACACACTACCTGTTGCAGCTTTATACATGAAGCTTTAATCAATGAGCCACATCTCTCCATTAAAAGGCAGGCTTAGAAGATATAAAGAGTCACCCACTGTAGAGGGTGTGTTTCAGTCAATATCAGGCCTCATCTGCTGTGTTTGGTGACCTGTGCACTTTATTGCTTTCATTGGTAGAACCATATGAAGTGCAGCACACGTGACTTGTTCCACATAACATCTAGTAGTGCTGATATGGACTACCACACAACTTGTTTAACAGTCCAAGATTTATTCCAGTTAGCTTCATATCATTCACGTCCTTTTTGGTGGGCTATCGCTTCCTTTCATGTGATCAATTCTCACGAGATCAATTGCCACCTCATCAACTCTCAAGAAGATCAACTTATTTTTTTTTAATTTGAAAAAAGGTTATTTTGAGCATTTTAACAAACTGTTTTTGATATAGTTGGAATATTTTTTAGGCATAGCACAGTAAATTATTGCAGTCAGTACCTAACCACACATGCATTTGTCACTCATTAATGTGTTGTGAAGCATACTTAACCATGGTACCTACTAGCATGAGCATGGTCAATCTTCTCAAGCAAGAGCTGAGCTACATATTAATCCAATTCAGTTTCACCAGCTATATGTTGTGCTACTGTCTTGATTTGACATTACGAATCTTGGACTCACTCCAGGCTGCATGGCACTTGCAGAAATACATTGTCACCTAACTACATAGTCATGCCTGGCAATAGGTCACGTTGGAAAGCTTATGATAATGCAGTTCAGGCTACAGGTAGGCAAATCTTGACATTCTTGACATTCGGGCCATAAAATGGCAGAAAAAGGTCAGTCCAGCCCAATTACCGGTAGACATGAATCACACGTAGACCCAACAATTATGGCCAATTAGACTATGCCATACCAATCAGTAGCCCAACATACTTAAGTTTACACACCTGCAAAACTGTTGCAGCGTCGTATAACAAGGAGACAGTCCTGTGACCCACCTGTACGTGCACGCCTATGTTTTACGCTAATAAACGGAAATACAGGGAAGAGCCAGCTGCTTCCTCGAGCCTTACGTCATTATGCTCGCGAACGCGTCATGACGCTACCTCATATCATATCATCATTGACTTGTATCAAACGTCATGCCTTGCATAAACGTCACACTGATTTGTATGAATAAACATCGTCGACGATTAAGATTGGCCATGTAACTTGGGAGTTGTTCATGTAAACAAGAGCGCATGATGACGTCATGCGCTCTGTGTACATATTGCACAACACAACACCAACCTTGCATCATATCTTGGTAGCTCGGCATGTTAGATTTTACACGGTCATCATGGCTATGAACGCTGAAACTACCGAAGGCTTGTCAGCCTTAGTAAAGCCAAAGACGGCGAGTCGCATTGCCTGTGACCCAGACCACTACGGGGACGGTGTTGCTTTCCGCTTCGTTTTCCCCGCAGACGGCTTGGCACTTCGAGCCGTGGATGTCGTAGACGGGGTCCCGAAACTCCGCTTCGTGGCTTCGCCCAAAGTCCTCACCCTTAACGAAGAGGACGTAGCTGTATGCGTGCGTCTACGCCTAGACGACAAATACCCAGAGTTTTTCTACAGCGGCTTCCCTATCGGCCACCCTTTTTGCGATACGGGGAGACTCTACAAGTTATATCAGCCGACGTACCTCCGGGATACCTCAGTCGGCGAGCTCCTTGCTGAAGTGGACTGGCTTATGAAGTGTCTCCATGTTGGTGTTAGAAGCGACAAGTCGAAGACAAAGTTTTGGTCTTGGAAGGAGACCAGTGAACTTGAAGGGCTGGCGACAAGGGAGGACTTTTTCGAAGACTTACCGAATGCTACCATTGTTATGTCTTGCAAGTCAGTGGAAGTGCAGAAAAGCGATGAAGAGCTGGTATTTGTAAGCGAACCAAGGATGAGGATCGATGCAGTTGATCAAAAGTCCAATTCGACCTATTCCAAGTACATTACCGAGATCTTTGACAGTGTTGCCTACTATGATGAACCTCTCTTCCTCAAAATGAAGGAAATTGTCAAGCTCATTCTTGTCATAGACTGGTTCAAAGAGAAGGGTGTGAAGTTCAGCCGACAGTGGGTGATGGAACACACCAAGAAAGTGAAGCAAACCATACCACAGGCTATTCGGGTAAGGGGTCCAAAAATGTCAGATGATGTTATCCAGTATGTCATCAATCAGCTACAACAGAAAGTCTACAGCCACCAGCTGCAGGTTCTGAGACCAATTGCACCCTTTATCACATGGCCAGACGCTGCGTCCATACAAACAGTAATGGAAGAGAAGATCTTCTTGGAGACTGGATTGCAGTTGAAATTCAAAACAGAATTTTGTTGCTCTGCTAATTTAACAGGCCGTCTGATGAAAGTTGTGGTAGCTACAGTGATAAGGGCATCTGTAGACGATTATGACATGCTCTATAAGGCCTGTGACCCAAACTTTCCCATTGACTTTAACTTTCGTTCAGGTGAATTCATCACCACCAATGTCAGATCATGGTCTGAGCTGTATTCCGAGACTGTGCCTATTCCCTGCTCCTGGAAATTTCCTCCCCGGGGCACTGGAACTCCAGCAAGTATTACTGGGGGAGTCACTACAAGAGAAATTCCAGTGAAAGAGATTCCAGCAACTGTACCTGTCACCTCCAAATGCAAAACACCTTCACAGCAACCAGAAATTCAGAAGTCGAAAGGACAAAAGCGGGAAAAGGTTTCCAATCCAGTTGCTCGTTATATCCCATGTGGTAAAGAAATAGCTGTTACAGCCTCTTCAATTCGCCAACGTAAAAAGCCCAAATCTTCGATTATCCCAAAGGCAGAAATAGTGAGGCGACCTAGCAGCGATGTACGTGTTAATACTCGTGAGTCTGAACGGAACAGAGCTGCTGTTAGAGGGGGAGTTAGGACACTAGTTGGGTGGAAAGATGGAGCCAGTAGTACTATGTCTAGGGGAGATGGAACACAAGTTGAACGACATTCTGTTCGAGTGAGTGGTGAACATGAGCTGACAATGAATGGTCAACATTTACGAGAGTGCAGAACATTTGGGGAGATTCTTCTTCCCCCAGCACTAACCCAAAGTTCAGAAAGTGAGAGGAAGCCTCAACAGGCACGAGGGAACTTACCATTGCCATCCTTGACGTCCACTTACGAACCAGTTGTTGCTAAAGGCAGTCCTACCACCTCTGAGGGCAGTGAAATTAAGAGTCTGGACGGGCAGGGGGATGTTCAACCAACCCAACCCGATCTGATGGACTTTGCGACACAACCACCCAGTGATCAAATGACAAGCAATCATGACACTGTTGACCCGCCGATTGAAGTCATGAATGGAAATACTGATGATCATTTCAGTGTTACTGACAGTGGCATCTCCACTCCCCACAGCGAACTTGCGTCGTCTAGCAGCTCAAGTGAAATGATAAGTAATCATGATGCTGTTGATCAGCCGGTTGAAGTCATGGACGGAAATACTGGTGACCATTTCAGTGTTACTGACAGTGGCATCTCCACTCCCCACAGCGAACTTGAGTCGTCTAGCAGCTCAAGTGAAATGATAAGTAATCATGACGCTTTTGACCCACCTGTTGAAGTCATGAATGGAAATACTGATGATCATTTCAGTGTTACTGACAGTGGTATCTCCACTCCCCACAATGAACTTGAGTCGTCTAGCAGCTCAAGTGATGAGACAGACACGGAAATGGAATCAGACTGAACAATTCATTGGGCTGTTTGATTCAAATTCATAACTATGCATCTACGTAATTATGAATAATGGTGTATTATTAAAGTCACAACTCTTTTATGACTTGTACATGTTTACTCCTTATTACCCATGTCCATACATGTGCTAATAATTTTTTATAGAACTGAATATGATGTAATACCATGTCATGCTTGTGTTGCCCTCTCACTTTGACGGGCAGTATTAGCTGATAACAGCATTCACATCACTGCCTCTTCACACCTATAGTCATGCAGTGAGTCGCTGATTGATGTTAGGCAAGCACACTTATCTACAAGTCAACTGATGAACATTAATAAGTTTTCAGGTTACGACAGCTATTATGATCACTTTGTGGCAGTTTGTGCAATAATCTTGCCAAGTGGAGTGGAGCACTGGACAGTAGCTTGTAAAGGTAAGAATGCATGTAGCACGGAGAGTGAGAGCCTCGTTATATTTGCACTAACACACAGAACCAAAATATGGTTGACCCAGTATGGTGCATGCATAACACCAAACAAGATATAGTAGTTGTGACCACAGGTACCAAAACTTAATTATGGCTAAATTTTCAGAAACTACAACCATCACGGAGACATGGTACAGCAAATATCTGTAACTCAAAAGCTTAACCGTACTACATGAATGACTTTGCTGCATTCATCAAGTAGTGATACAAGTGATACAAATCTTTGTTTATAATTCTAACAGGTGAGACTTCTATGCTGTGTTCACGATCAATGCAAGTGGATATGGAGATTGACTAAGTTGGTTATTTGGAGACTATAATCATGCAGGATATTTGACAGCCTCAATATCACCAGCAACAGCGGACAGGTCAATGTCACGCAACACCTCAATAAGGGTTGCCCAGGTCACTGGTTTCTTGCCTCTTTCAGTTAACCATTTCTGGAGGATTTCTGTGTTGATTTGTTCAGCATCGCAGTGGTATTTGTGCTCTATGATCCTGACCCTCAATCCATTTCTGTCATCTAGGAGGAAAGTACCAAACTGGACATACTTGGTTGCTATTTCCACCGGAATGTTGACCACTTTTCCGTCAGCACATGTGAACTTCAGTAGTTCCGGTAGCGTGGGTTTGGTGCCGACTTTACTTGACAATGATGGACTTATGTTGAAAGCTGCAACAATACAGAATAAGACACCTCCTACAAGTGCAGAAATGATGACTGTAGTATGTGATTTAACAAAGTGGTGCCATGTATCATCAGATATGTTACTTGGGAGTACAGGTTTCTTGATTGCTTGTTTCTGTTGGTGTATCAGAGCCAGAGTTCTAGCACTGTAAGCTCTAAGTGTTCGACCAAAGTCAAGAGTATGTAGCTGTGATAGTTTCACCACTTTCTCAGCCAAAATTTTAGCACCCACTTCACTAAATCTGTTCCAATCCAAAAGAAGAACTTGCAAATGAGTTAGGTGCTGACCAGTTTCAATTGCTTCAGCTAGTAGTTTTATCCCAGCATCTCCTATTTTGTTGCTGGACAGATCAAGAGTGTGTAAGTCAGCCATTTGTTTCAGAGCTTTCACTAGTGGCTTTACATCATCATCTCCTATGCCATTCCATGACATATCAAGTTTTTTTAGTTGCTTAAGGTGCTTGAGCCCATTCATCAGTTTCACTGCATCAGTGTTCCCTCCAGGGTATTTCCACCCCAATTTTAACTCATGTAGCTGAGCAAGAGACCTGAATAATTGTGCTATTTCACTGCAACTGCCATTCTGCCTTAAATCCAGTTCCAACGCATGTAAATTATGAAGATGATTGAGTCCATCAGTAAGTACTATAGCAGCCTCATCAATAGCATCATTTGCTCGTAGTTCCCATCTTAACTCCAAACTTAATACTTGCAGTTCAGTTAATTCTTTCAGTCCCTCAGCTAGTTCAATTACACCACTGGTTCCTTGCATACCACTCAAGTTGAAGTCAATGCAAAGTGATAAATTTTTTAACATGATCAGATTCTTCAATGCTGCAGCTAGTTCCTTTGCAGTAACATTTCCTAAGCCATGTTCCAAACACAAATCAAGATGCAAAGCCAGTTTGTTAACACTAGAAATCTTTTCTACTCCATGTAATAGTTCAGTTGAATCATTACCTCTAAAACCACTGTTAAGAATGAGACAAATAGATAAGTTTTCCAATTCAGTCAGGTACTCCAACCCTCCAATCAATGCTGTCATGTTGACATCAACTAGATCATTGTTCCAATTGATGCAAACCATTAGACTTTGTAGCTGCTTCAGACTTTTTAACTCCAATAAGTCTCCTGGAATGGTTGTGTCATTATGTCCATTGATCACACCTAGTTCCAGGTGCTCTAAACGAGTGAGATCTCTCAAAGCATGTTCAAGGTGCCCTGCCTTGATAACAACTGATAATTCAAGAGACTGTAAGTTTCTAAATGACTTCAGAATTTCTCCTAGATGTGAAACACTCGCACTGTATTCAAACATAGAGAACATTAACTCGAGGTGTGTCAAGTCATTCCAAAATGCGGGTAAAAATTCTAAGATTTCTCTTGTGGTAATAGAGTCTCCCTCACCATGTGGCAATTGCCAATAGTCAATTGAGTCCTGTCCAAGATTAAGTTTCATTACACTCACACTGCCTAGAATTTGGGGGTCGTGCTTGAAATAAAATTTGATGAAGGACAAACATAATGCCAGATCTCGAGGACCAAAACTTTTGTCTACTACAAGTTCATACAAGGGAGACTGTGATAAAGTGTATCCGATGTACCAGCAGTCATGAGGTGGATGTGACTGCACATGTAGAGAGTTGGTATAGGTTACGACACCAGCTGCTTGTAAGTAGGTGATGAATTGAGAACTTCGCCCAATCTCATGAGCACACTTCATGATGTAGAGTTCTTGGTGCAAATAAGTGGCCAAGATTTCTCCAGCAAAACTAACAAATGTTTCAAAGACAGTTTCATCATCATACCTCAGCTGACTACCAATCAAGCCAAAGAAGAATTTGTACATTCCACGTGTCCTCCTAAAATCTGTTATGTGAAGTAATTGATCTTCTCTTTGTAAAGTAGCTAAGTGGAAAGCTGCTAGAAACTCCTGAAAAGTGGGATGTGAATAGTAGTATTTTTCAAGTTTGTCTCCATAACCATCATAAATTGTCTCTATTTTGAAAAGGCTTAGAGCTTCAATTTCAGCAGATACATTCATACAATCCTGTAGTTCATCTAAAGAAGAAGAAAGAAACGTTTGCTCTCTGCTCAATACCCCTTCAAAAGCTTTCTTACAAATTTTTCGTAGTAAGACACACAGATCAGTTTCAGCATATAAATTGTTGAAGCATTCCTTGAGGAACTTCACTGTTTGCTCATGCCTAACAGATTCATACTGTTTGATGGTTAGGGATAAAAATTCAGTGTATAGTTTTGTCTCAGTATCTACATGTGACAGAGGGCCAATGTCTATCGGGCGAACTGCAATGTATACCAGCATGGACAAATGCAGGGGCAAATAACACAACCGCCTTACATTAGGATGGGTATCTAAATACTGATGGATAGTCTGGTTCTCAGTTTGGGAGAGCTCCAGCTGCTCCAGGTATGTCTGTATGCCTCTTTCTCCAAATCCAACAATCTCAACTTTTCTGTCAAAGTATCGTTCGATATCCTCAACAGCACTTGGGCGTGATGTCACTATCACAACTGACTTGGCTAGTGCTTTGCGTTCTATCAGACTTGTAAGATAGTCATGACCATCTCGTGGTTTGACATACTCATCGTAGCCATCCAACAGAAAGCACACCCCCTCTCCATGTGTCTTCTCTATATAGCTTGAGATTATTGTTATTTCACTGGAATCAAAAGACTCATCAAGAAAAGACTCATCAGCAATAGCCTGGAGCAAAATACCCAAGCTATCAATTTTGCCACTTTCCCTGAGACGCAGCCGTACAACAAGGTAAACATGTTCTTTGTGTATCAATCCTGTTGAAAGATGACGTAAAATGGTTGTCTTTCCTACTCCTGGCCTGCCAACAAACAACACTCTTGCACCACTTCGCATGTCACTGAGTAAATCAACCAGCAAAACGTTGTTACCTTTTTCCTTCAATTCCAAATCTACAAATGTTATATTTTGTTTATGCAATCTCTTTGGCAACCACTGCTCACTGTCAATTACAGCAGCTTTCTTATAATTTTCTGATAGTCGCTGTGAATACATCTTCACTATTGCAGGTTTGTAATGTACATCCATTATCTTGAGACAAGTAGTCACCATTTCATTAGCAAGTTGACCATAACCAATTTTATGCAACACATGGATAAGTGTTCGGAAGGTAACAGGTTTTTCACCTTCCCCTTTGAGCCAATGCAAAAGAATCTGTACATTGGCGGTCTCCTGGTTTCCCTTAATTTTGTCAATCATATTTACTCCCAAGAGATGGAGACCAAACTTTTCAGTACGGCTATTTCCAATCTCTTCAGCAATGTTTATCCATTCAATATGCCCCGCCCTTTCAACAGGAAATGCTTCTAGAGTTGTCTCATCTAGCGATTCAACCAACTGCTTTTTCTCACCAAGGTCAAGGCCAGAAAGGTCTTCACTAGATCCATCCTGGTTGTCAGATTCAGTAACAGGATGAATGTAATTTGAAGATGACAGTGCACACAAGCACATGAGCACAAGAATAGCTTGGCTGAAAGACAGTGAATGTTCAGATTTCCAAACCATTTTCATGTGTAGTATCCAAACTTTGAAAGCACTAGAATGAAGGTATGTAAGGCAATATCATGAAAACACTAACACTCAATTTGCTATCGTAGTGAGCACAAAGATCAGATAGTAACAGTTTTAAAGAGAATATAACAAACCAACTAACAACAGGTGTCCACTAAGGTGAGGTCAAGTTCTTATGTGCATTTGTGAGGCAAGCATGAGCAAGTTTTTGTGGATGTGTGGTTTCTACGGTTCAGTATCTTTGTTTCTGGCATGCTCCCCTTGTTTGCAGTCGAAAAGCATGCAGTTAGTGTCTGAGAACTTTTCTCATGTCAGTAACACTGAACCCCACCCTTGATGAAAGTTCTGCGCTACAGCACTTCAAATACGGTAATGCAGTAACGCACAACGGAATAATGTTCGATTTCTACCCGGGACTGCCACTAATAGGGAAAAAATGAATTGAATGTGTGGTGTGATTGTGTATAATCAGAGCACTCAATTTCCATGGAATGCTCATGACCAACGCCACCCTTACCCACCAAGAGCCTGGGTAAGAGGCTATAGAGACCATCACTGAGTCCTATTGTCATCAGAGTAGATACTGATGCATAGCTATACACTGTAAAAACATTTGGGTTAGTTCAACCATATTTTGGTCATCTCAGTTGCATGCCTGTACGTTGTGTACGTGACACGTTACAAACTTCAAGGGATGCTTCCAATTTGATTGAAAGCTTTTAAGTGTAGTTGAGACGCTTCTCCTTTTTGTTAACTTAGGATCTTCTTGCAGGAAGCCTAGCTATTTGGTTCCTGGCATTTCTACCAAAACCATACAACCAAGGAACTCCTCCAGGGGCAGACATGTAGGATCAAAGAAACACCAAACTCACCAGAAATGCTGATTTATAGGCCTTCTGCAAGATGATCCTAATTTAACAAAAGGGAGAAGCTTCTCAACAGCACTTTGAATCAAATTGTAAGCATCCCTTGATGAAGTTCATAATGTTTCACTTACATAACAGGCATGCAACTGAGATGAGCAAAATATGGTTGAAGTAACCCAAATGTTTTTACAGTGTATAAAGTTGATTTGACCTGCATTTTGGGTTCATCAAGTGGTCACCCATCTCCTTTTGCCATGGTGTAAAGCTACATTCTTGTCCACTTCATATTCCAATAAAATGTTGCAATTGAAACTCCTTTTGTAGCTGTGTGTTTGGGAATGCTGGCTTCATTCGTGTGTTATTGGGTGAACTCTGCAGTTAAAATCTGTGTAGTATTCATTATGTAAGTATTCATTATGTAAGTATTCATTACGTAAGTATTCATTACGTAAGTATTCATGTCTTATTGAAATGTTGAGTACACAAATAATGCAACCCTAAACAATGAGAAAAGGTGGGAAGTGGCCCTGCAACTGAGGTGACCCATCTTTAGTTAATTCAACCTCCAAATTCCTTCAGTGATATAGTTAACTTGTGGCAGTTGGGGTGTCGGGTGGGGGAGCGCCAACACTGCTACGCACATCGTAGCTCCCATTTGTTGAGGCAAGGCTCGCATAATTGTGTAAATTATGTCTTCTCCTAATGCGTGGGGATCGTTGAGGGAGAGGGGGGGGGGGGTGATGGCCACTTGTTCTGGATTATGCTGGGGGTGGGGCTGAATAGTTTAATGGATCCAGATAGGGATTCTTCATGCTGGGGGCTAGTGTTATGGAAAGAGGTTGGGCTGTTAGTGGGGCTAAGTGGAGGGGGAGGTGGTTGGTTCTGGGGTGAGTGAGGGGTAGGGGCGTGGACTGGGCTTGAGGTGGGTGTGGGACTAAACAGTAAGGGGGAAGAGCTATGGTTAACAGATTCTATACTACTTATACGGGGCATGCACAGGGTTACCGAGAGTACCAGCCTGAATTGGCTGTTCGGTGTCTCTTGTATGCTGTTGATGCTGTCATCCTGCGTCTGTGGGGGCTCTGACAGTATCTCCGGGGATGTAATCGGTCCCTCGGTATAGATCTCCCTGGACCGAAGTGCGTATCTCAGGGTGCGGGTGCGAGTAGTATAGTGCAGTAGTTTCAAAAATGACATCTCTGCGGCGATGCAGTATAGGTTTATTGATGAGGACAGTAGGAGGGGGTTGGCAACATTTTATTCACTGCTTAGGGGCCCATGACTAAGACTTGGCATGTGGGCGGCAAGTCTACATGTAAACAACTGCAAATCTATCTTAGTAATTTATATGCAGACAAGAGGTGACTAAGATTTGGCATAAATAATTGCACAGAAGGTCGTACTCTGGAATGACTAGTAGCCATATACAGAAGTGTGATACAGAGCTGTTGGTTGTCAGTGTGCAGGGCTCTTCAGGCTCATGCTGTTCCGTCTGGGGAATGTAACTTATTTTTTGGATGTTGCCCCTAGCAACCCACTGCAACTCGCTTTATCACCTCCATACAAGTTCAAAGATTTGGTTGCTAAGCAACATCCAACGCTTGTCTATTCAGTAGGTGTCATGCTGTTCTGCATGCTATCATTACCCCACACGTGCATGCTCGAAGGGGTTAAGCAATTGGTTTTGTCTGTCTGTCAGTTTGTCAGTTTGTCAGTCCAGTGAAAGAAATCTGAATATAGAGACAGGGTTAAATGATTTCTAAAACTGACAGTAGCATTGAAATTGTAAAGAAAAAGGGACGTATGTGTACTCCATAGGGAGCAAAGCGGTTGTACCTCTGCTTTTCCAGCTGTTTCCTATTTAGCGTCAAGATTGTCTGCCATTTTAATACGGTCAATACCTTGGATACGGTAGAGTCTGGGTATACCCGGATACTTCGAATACAGTGGAGCCATGCAGACTCAACACGTGTCCAGTTTAGGACGGGAAGCTGTTCATGTCAGCAAGGCAGCAAAGCGATCTTTGAAAAAGTGTTTATACTAGCATGGACCTTAGAAGTGACAGAAAGCATTCCCTTAAGTTTAGGGAAGAACACACACAAGCTCAGGATGCTGAAGAGAAGAGAAAAGGAGAAGCCCAGTCAAAGAGAAGGTACACATTAAGACACATGTTATTAACGTAAGACGTTCGATTAGTAGCATTTACATGATGTTACTGGTCACACTATCTTCCTGTCCAAACCTTATAGGAAGCATCAATCTGAACCAATCGGTGATGCAGAGGCAAGGAGACAGTCACAGACTTGGCACAGATGACATACAAACCACCACCTCTACAAACCAACACCAGCAGATTTAAACATGTATCAGCTTCCCTGAAACAAACACCGGACACCATGCAAACCATGCACTAAGCAGAAAACATGAAACCAAACATGATACTCCTTTACTGGAAACTGCTAAACAACACCTCAGGGTCACTTCGCTCCACCATAAAGCAGCACGGGTTACGTCTTCACTGAAGACTTCTAGTTGATACTTGAACACTGGTCATCCATGGGGGGTACAGACATTTACAGTTCTAGCTACAGGTAGGCAAACCTTGTTGGAGGGCATATATACAATTTTCTTATCCAAAAAGGGACAATCCAATAGTACAATTCAGTAGTCCAGTCCTGTGATTATTATTATAATAGCCCTTCGCTGAAGGGCTGTGATTAGCTAGCTACCGATAGACATGAATCACACGTAAGCCCAACAATATTTTATTATTAGCTATGACCAAATTAGACTACACACTACCTACCAGCATGTTTTACACACCTGCAAAACTGTTGTCAGTCCTGTACGTGACACGCCTAGTGCCTTTAATCTGCGAGTGTAAACGATAACAGAGCGGTCCTTGAGCTTTTACGTCATAACTATGCAAGTAAAATTCATGAATTCTGCACACTAAATATGAACGTCACAGATCTGCATGAATAAACTTAGCTACGCAACAACACTGCCAACGATATTCACGATTGCAAGCCTGTGCGAGTACTGACTCAGAGGTGACTACCCTGCATAGATTTAAACGGTCTTCATGACCATCAAAACTAGCGAAGGCTTGCCAGCCTCAGCGAAGCGAACGAGGGTCAGTCGCATTATGTGTGATCCCACCTTTTCGGGGACAGTTTTTCCCCGCGCCGCCGACAGGAACGAGACACGTGCCCAGATAGCCTCGTTCCGGTTACCAGGCCAGCCGGTGTCACAGGAAATCCGATCCAGGCCTATACCGATCCGGGCGGATCGGATCCGCTAGCGGAATCAGTCCGTCGGATCGGATTCGCTAGCGGATCTGATCCGCCCCCGGATCAATTTTACTACTAGCGGATTCGATCCTTCGCCGCGAAAACGATCCGTCTTTGGTGCAAGTGTTCTGTCAAGAAAATCACTAGCTGTCAGGATGATGTACGATTTCTTAACACTTCTAGAACATTTTACATTATTCAGAGCTTTGGGACTCATGGAAATAGACTACCAGACGATCTATGACTATCTCCACTGCGGGAAGTGTCCAGCAGGAACGGATGTATAAACCAGAAGCGAGCAACGCGGAACAAGGCGCAAAAGTTTGTCATCAAGGATGGCGTTTTACACTACATAGCCAAGGTGTGGATGCATATACAGAGTTGCTGTTCAGAAGAAGGAAAGGCAGCCATTCCCACTGACCCGGACAGCCCCGCATCACCAGAGTTACTTCATACTGCACGAAGGATCGAATCCGCTAGTAAAATTCATCCGGCCGGATCGGTAAACGCCAGGATCGGATTTCCTGTGACACCGGTCTGCTAGTGGTTCGAACAGATTCGAAACTTTCGAAACACATTGAATTCATGTGAAATTCATGTGAAACTACCTTAGTGTACAGTTCTACTAGTAGTTCTTACCTACCTTACACTACCATGTGAAACTACCTTAGTGTACAAAAGTTCTACTAGTAGTTCGAATAGATTCGAAACTTTCGAAACACATTGAATTCGTTGGAAACTACCTTATTGTGCTGGTCTACTAGTAGTTCGAAAACACATTGAATTCATCTTATAGTGCCCGCGTGATGTGGGCCCCCCCCCCCCCCCCCCAAATCGGGGCCCCCCGGGTCCCATATCACTAGAGATATGGGGCCCGGGGGGCCCTAATACACTAGTGATATGGGGCCTTTGGGGCCCCAGAACTCTAGTGATATGGGGACCTTTCGGTGATTTGGGGCCCCTCTGTACTCAAATGAAAAGCTAACTACAAGACAACAACTTCTCAGACCAGTATTATCAGATTCTGTCTGCATGCCCAGATGCTACCTATTGGTATTATTCTCTCCCTGTGCTTGGAGTGTATATGTCTGCATGTGCAGGATTCGTCTTGTAGGTCGCTAAATATATTTGCTTTTGATATGGGGCTGGGGGCATGTAGTTACCCAAGTATCATGCAGATAACAATACATAATAATAATTATAGTACAGAACACTAGTATATAAACAAATTATATTGTATAGGTAACAAGCAAGATAATCATGCACTAGTACACAAGAATACAACTATAGAAAAGAGGGAGATTTGCCAATGGAATCTTTTCCGAGGGGTTGGTACTTAGTCGGGATTGTCCCAATCCACTCAAATGGCATATACATTCTCTTTCGTTTATAGGTAACAAGCAAGATAATCATGCACTAGTACACAAGAATACAACTATAGAAAAGAGGGAGATTTGCCAATGGAATCTTCTCCGAGGGGTTGGTACTTAGTCGGGATTGTCCCAATCCACTCAAATGGCATATACATTCTCTTTCGTTTATAGGTAACAAGCAAGATAATCATGCACTAGTACACAAGAATACAACTATAGAAAAGAGGGAGATTTGCCAATGGAATCTTCTCCGAGGGGTTGGTACTTAGTCGGGATTGTCCCAATCCACTCAAATGGCATATACATTCTCTTTCGTTTATAGGTAACAAGCAAGATAATCATGCACTAGTACACAAGAATATAACTATAGAAAAGAGGGAGATTTGCCAATGGAATCTTCTCCGAGGGGTTGATACTTAGTCGGGATTGTCCCAATCCACTCGAACGGCATGATACATTCTCTTTCATTGAGTCTCCCATTATCTGCGGTGAAAATTTTGCTGCGTTTGCTGCTTATAGGCTTTATCTCCATGTGCAGGATAGGTCTTGTGGGCCCAGGACGTAGTCATAAATATCCCTGAATGTATACTTCGCTTTCGCTGCACCTCCAAGATGGAGCGCTCATGTTTTACCTGTGAACAAGTCTGTGTCTTAGGGGAGCCCTATACCGCTAAGGGGAGCCCCAGATCGCTAGCGATTTGGGGCCTGGGAGGTCCCCATATCACTAGCGATTTGGGCCCGGGGGGCCCCATATCGCGCTTACATCGGTCTACTAGTGGTTTCGAAACTTTAGAAACATCGAATTCGTGGGAAACTACCTTATTGTGCTGGTCTACTAGTGGTTCGAACAGCTTCGAAACTATTCAAACACATCGAATTCATTGGAAACTACCTTATATTGCTGGTCTGCTAGTGGTTTAAACAGATTGGAAACTTCGAAACACATCGAATTCATGTGAAACTACTTTATAGTACTGGTCTACAAGCGGTTCGAAGAGATTCGAAACTTTCGAAACACATCGAATTCATATGAAACTACCTTATAGTGCCTGGTTTCGATACTTTCGAAACATCGAATTCGTGGGAAACTCCCTTATTGTGCTGGTCTACTAGTGGTTCGAACAGATTCGAAACTATTTAAACACATCGAATTCATCGGAAACTACCTAACAATGCTCGACTACTAGTGGTTGGAACAGATTCGAAACTTTCGAAACACATCAAATTCATGTGAAACTACCTTATAGTGCTGGTCTACTAATGGTTCGAACAGATTCGAAACTATTAAAACACATCGAATTCATCTGAAACTGCCTAACAGTGTTCGTCTACTAGTGTTTCGAACAGATTCGAAACTTTCGAAACACATCGAATTCATCTGAAACTACCCTTGTAATGGTGATCTACTAGTGGTTCGAACAGATTTGAAACTTTTGAAAGACATCTAATTCATCTGAAACCAACTGGTAGTGCTGGTCTGCTAGTGTTTCGAACAGATTCGAAACTTTCGAAACACATCGAATACATCTGATACTACGTTGTAGTGGTGGTCTACTAGTGGTTCGAACAGATTCGAAACTTTCGATACACATCGAATTCATGTGAAACTACCTTGTAGTGGTGGTCTACTAGTAGTTCGAACAGATTCGAAAATTTCGAAACACATCGAATTCACTTGAAACCAACTTGTAGCGCTGGTCTACTAGTGTTTCGAACAGATTCGAAACTTTCGAAACACATCGAATTCATCTGAAACTACCTTGTAGTGCTGGTCTACTAGTGTTTCGAACAGATTCGAAAATTTCGAAACACATCGAATTCACTTGAAACCAACTTGTAGCGCTGGTCTACTAGTGTTTCGAACAGATTCGAAACTTTCGAAACACATCGAATTCATCTGAAACTACCTAACAGTGCTGGTCTACTAGTAGATCGAATAGATTCAAAACTTTATTCATCTGATACTACGTTGTAGTAGTGGTCTACTAGTGGTTCGAACAGATTCAAAACTTTCGATACACATCGAATTCATGTGAAACTACCTTGTAGTGGTGGTCTACTAGTAGTTCAAACAGATTCGAAAATTTCGAAACACATCAAATTCATTTGAAACCAACTTGTAGCGCTGGTCTACTAGTGTGTCGAACAGATTCGAAACTTTCGAAACACATCGAATTCATCTGATACTACCTTGTAGTAGTGGTCTACTAGTGGTTCGAACAGATTCGAAACTTTCGATACACATTGAATTCATGTGAAACTACCTTGTAGTGGTGGTCTACTAGTAGTTCGAACAGATTCGAAAATTTCGAAACACATCGAATTCATCTGAAACCAACTTGTAGTGCTGGTCTACTAGTGTTTCGAACAGATTCGAAACTTTCAAAACACATCGAATTCATCAGAAACTACCTAATAATACTAGTCTAATAGTAGTTCGAATAGATTCGAAACTTTCGAAACACATCGAATTCATCTCAAACTACCTAATAGTGCTGGTCTACTAGTATTTCGAACAGATTCGAAACTTTCGAAACACATCGAATTCATGTGAAACTACCTTTTAGTGGTGGTCTACTAGTGGTTCGAACGGACTCGAAACTTTCGAAACACATCGAATTCATCTGAAACCAACTTGTAGCGCTGGTCTACTAGTGTGTCGAACAGATTCGAAACTTTCGAAACACATCAAATTCATCTGATACTACCTTGTAGTAGTGGTCTACTAGTGGTTCGAACAGATTCGAAACTTTCGATACACATTGAATTCATGTGAAACTACCTTGTAGTGGTGGTCTACTAGTAGTTCGAACAGATTCGAAAATTTCGAAACACATCGAATTCATCTGAAACCAACTGGTAGTGCTGGTCTACTAGTGTTTCGAACAGATTCGAAACTTTCGAAACACATCGAATTCATCAGAAACTACCTAATAATACTGGTCTAATAGTAGTTCGAATAGATTCAAACCTTTCGAAACACATCGAATTCATCTGAAACTACCTAATAGTGCTGGTCTACTAGTATTTCGAACAGATTCGAAACTTTCGAAACACATCGAATTCATGTGAAACTACCTTTTAGTGGTGGTCTACTAGTGGTTCGAACGGACTCGAAACTTTCGAAACACATCGAATTCATCTGAAACCAACTTGTAGCGCTGGTCTACTAGTGTGTCGAACAGATTCGAAACTTTCGAAACACATCAAATTCATCTGATACTACCTTGTAGTAGTGGTCTACTAGTGGTTCGAACAGATTCGAAACTTTCGATACACATTGAATTCATGTGAAACTACCTTGTAGTGGTGGTCTACTAATAGTTCGAACAGATTCGAAAATTTCGAAACACATCGAATTCATCTGAAACCAACTGGTAGTGCTGGTCTACTAGTGTTTCGAACAGATTCGAAACTTTCGAAACACATCGAATTCATCAGAAACTACCTAATAATACTGGTCTAATAGTAGTTCGAATAGATTCGAAACTTTCGAAACACATGAATTCATCTGAAACTACCTAATAGTGCTGGTCTACTAGTAGTTCGAATAGATTCAAACCTTTCGAAACACATCGAATTCATCTGAAACTACCTAATAGTGCTGGTCTACTAGTATTTCGAACAGATTCGAAACTTTCGAAACACATCGAATTCATGTGAAACTACCTTTTAGTGGTGGTCTACTAGTGGTTTGAACGGACTCGAAACTTTCGAAACACATCGAATTCATCTGAAACCAACTTGTAGTGCTGGTCTACTAGTGTTTCAAACAGATTCGAAACTTTCGAAACACATCGAATTCATCTGAAACTACCTTGTGGGGCTGGTCTACTAGCGTTTTGAACAGATTTGAACCTTTCGAAACACATCCAATTCATCTGAAACTACCTGTGGTGCTGGTCTACTAGTGTTTCGAACTGATTCGAAGCTTTCGAAACACATCGAATTCATCTGAAACTACCTAATAGTGCTGGTCTACTAGTAGTTCAAATAGATTCAAACCTTTCGAAACACATCTAATTCATCTGAAACTTTCAAAACACATCGAATTCGCGAGAGATTACCAAGTAATGCCGGTCGACTAGTGGTTCGAACAGATTCGAAACTTTCGAAACACATCGATTTCCTCTGGTCTCCTAGTGGTCCGAACAGATTGGAAACTTTTGAAACACATCGAATTCATGTGAAACCACCTTATAGTGCTGGTCTACCAGTGGTTCGCACAGATTCGAAAGTTTTGAAACACATTGAACTTATGTGAAACTGCGCTATAGTGCTGGTCTACTAGTGATTCGAAGAGATTCGAAACATTCGAAACACAACGAATTCATGGGAAACTACCATATAGTGCTGGTCTACTAGTGTTTCGAAACTATTAAAACACATCGAATTCATCTGAAACTACCTAACAGTGGTTGTCTACTAGTGGTTCGAACAGATTCGAAACTTTTCAAACACATCGAATTCATGTGAAACTACCTTATAGTGCTGGTCTAGTAGTGGTTTGAACAGATTTGAAAGTTTCGAAACACATCGAACTTATGTGAAACTCCGTTATAGTGCTGGTGTATTAGAGGTTCAAAGAGATTTGAAACTTTCGAAACACATCCTTATAGTACTGGTCTACTAGTGTTTGGAACAGATTCGAAACTATTAAAACACATCGAATTCAGCTGAAACTACCTAATAGTGCTGGTCTACTAGTGGTTTGAACTGATTCGAAAGTTTTGTAACACATCGAATTCAGGTGAAACTACCCTTATAATGGTGGTCTATTAGTGGTTCGAACAGATTCGAAACTTTCGAAACACATCGAATTCGTGTGAAACTACCTTATAGTGCTGGTCTACTAGTGGTTCGAATAGATTCGAAACTTTCGAAACACATCGAATTCCTCTGAAACTACCTAACAGTGCTGGTCTACTAGTGGTTCGAAGAGATTTGAAAGTTTCTAAACACATCAAATTCGTGGGAAACTACCTTATAGTGCTGGTCTACTAGTGTTTCGAACAGATTCGAAACTATTAAAACACATCGAATTCATCTGAAACTACCTAACAGTGCTGGTCTACTAGTAGATCGAATAGATTCGAAACTTTCGAAACACATCGAATTCATCTGAAACTGCCTTGTAGTGGTGATCTACTAGTGTTTCAAACAGATTCGAAACTTTCGAAACACATCGAATTCATCTGATACTACCTTGTAGTAGTGGTCTACTAGTGGTTCGAACAGATTCGAAACTTTCGATACACATCGAATTCATTTGAAACCAACTTGTAGTGCTGGTCTACAAGTGTGTCGAACAGATTCGAAAATTTCGAAACACATCGAATTCATTTGAAACCAACTTGTAGCGCTGGTCTACTAGTGTGTCGAACAGATTCAAAACTTTCGATACACATTGAATTCATGTGAAACTACCTTATAGTGCCGGTCTACTAGTGGTTCGAACAGATTCGAAACTTTCGAAAAACACATCGAATTCCTCTGAAACTACCTAACAGTGCTGGTCCACTAGTGGTTCGAAGAGATTTGAAAGTTTCTAAACACATCAAATTCGTGGGAAACTACCTTATAGTGCTGGTCTACTAGTGTTTCGAACAGATTCGAAACTATTAAAACACATCGAATTCATCTGAAACTACCTAACAGTGCTGGTCTACTAGTAGATCGAATAGATTCGAAACTTTCGAAACACATCGAATTCATCTGAAACTGCCTTGTAGTGGTGATCTACTAGTGTTTCAAACAGATTCGAAACTTTCGAAACACATCGAATTCATCTGATACTACCTTGTAGTAGTGGTCTACTAGTGGTTCGAACAGATTCGAAACTTTCGATACACATCGAATTCATTTGAAACCAACTTGTAGTGCTGGTCTACAAGTGTGTCGAACAGATTCGAAAATTTCGAAACACATCGAATTCATTTGAAACCAACTTGTAGCGCTGGTCTACTAGTGTGTCGAACAGATTCAAAACTTTCGATACACATTGAATTCATGTGAAACTACCTTATAGTGCCGGTCTACTAGTGGTTCGAACAGATTCGAAACTTTCGAAAAACACATCGAATTCCTCTGAAACTACCTAACAGTGCTGGTCTACTAGTGGTTCGAAGAGATTGGAAAGATTTGAAACACATCGAATTCGTTGGAAACTACCTATAGTGCCGGTCTACTAGTGGTTCGAAGAGATTCGAAACTTTCGAAACACATCGAATTCATGTGAAACTACCTTATAGTGCCGGTCTACTAGTGGTTCGAATAGATTCGAAACTTTCAAAACACATTGAATTCATGTGAAGCTACCTTAAACTCCTGGTTTACTCACTCTAAAAGTGGTTAGAGTAGATTCGAAAGTTTCAAAACACATCGAATTGATGTGAAACTACCTTATAGTGCTGGTCTACTAGTGGTTCGAAGAGATTTGAAACTTTCGAAACACATCGAATTCATATGAAACTACCTTTTAGTGCTGCTACCAGTTGTTATAATAGATTGGAAACTTTCGAAACAAATCGAATTCGTGTGAAACTACCCTATAGTGCTGGTCTACTAGTGGTTTGAAGAGATTCGAAACTTTCGAAACACATCGAATTCATCTGAAACTACCTAATAGTACTGGTCTACTAGTAGTTCTCCAAGTGGTGTAAAATGGTTTTGGGATTGCCATGGGATTGGGAGATAATTGCAGTTAGGGAGATGTACTGTAAAACAATCCTATACTTACCTGATGGTGGTTCATTTTGATTTGTGATGGTATTGGACACCTTTGTAAACATGACATGACAAAATATCCACGATTCCATGATGTCCAAGTGACAATTTCTCTGCAGTTGTTAATCTCAATCAGGTTTCGGGTATTGGCACAGCCAAATTTGGTGACTGTCTGCAATTGCATTGACTCGGGTTATCATGCTGATACATGATAGTGGCCTCTTATGCCATCATTTTGTTTTGATTGGCTTATTTCTGTTGATGTATTTGAAGCTGGCATATTGATAACGCTGATTCCTTTGCCATAAGACATAAGCAGTATACATGCCTAATGGGCTGCCCTGGCCTTTGATTGTCATTAAAATTTCATTCATTGATTCATTAAAGCTGAAGGCTGAGATACCTACCAAAGTTGTGCTGCATGTCTTGCGTTTGTGATCATTGACAACTGAGTTAGGAATCATGCATTATTGCATGGTTATGTCTATCCAATTTATGTTCTATGTGTCAGTTGTTTAGCTTTTATCTTCAGGTGTTGGGCAGTGGCATAGCTATAGACACAAGCCTGCATGCCTGGGTACAGGATTGCCAACTCAGTTCACAGTAATGTACACATACTACTCAGCTAGTATAGTGTAACCACTGTGCTGGGATGTCGACAGCTACGTCCTTTGGTGCTACTTAGCTGTGCCCAGGTAGCTTCAGTTGCTTGGCTATGCCATTGAAGTTGGGGGTAATTTCTGTGTACAATTACATGAGACATCACATAGTAAAGTTTTAGCTTCAATTTCTATATTTGTCTCACTGCATGGGTGCATGTCCTGTCTATCTCTATACATAATATCGCCATAACTGGTACCACCACCTACGTATTTAGAATTTGTATAAATTGCATTTTAGGTGGGTTGCAAAGTTATTGGTTTCATTTGATGATGTACTTAGTGAAATATTTTCTCAGTTGTTTTATTATTACTGTGGCTACAAAAATAGCAACTATCTGAATATACAAAGTTTTGGTTGCTAACTATTGTAGTTTCATCTGATGGTAGCTACATAAGAGCCAATACACTGTGTGGTCATTGTATCATTACTAAAAATAGTTATGTACGTATAAGAGATATCTCCATGCACGCACAATACAGTTTTTGGGAACTAAAATGCTCACACCAAATGTCAGATTTCAAAATCTGGGTGATACTGAGATTTCAACTTCTCGTTCCCTGTGTACCTGTGTAACTAGTGTATGCATACATCAATGGTGTCATGAAAACAGGAATGGTTGGGGGTTCCCAGTTGTTTCCTACATCTGATGAAGCCTCACAACATTGCAACAATAACTGTTAGGATTTACAATCATAGGAACCCCCAATGTACTGTGTGGGTGGTTTATAGCCACAACAATCTTACATCAGTTTTCTTAGCCCTGTCAGTAAACTGTAAAAGGGCTGGGGTACAGATCTTCTTTCAGTAAACAGCAGCAACCAGTGTTCATGATAAAGTCACCAAGTAAGTGTGGAATCAACTGTAATGATGTTTTGGCCAGCCGTACTGTGGATGTTCATCTGGTGTGCAGTACTAGTTGATTTGTCTTGCTTGCCTGCATTGATAGCTGCCACTGACCAAGAACAAAGACACTGCTCTGTTCCAGCTCTGAGTGATGAAGACACCAACCCATGCCCCCCTTGGTTCATACCACAAGGGGGTAACACTACTGTTGAATGCAGATGTGGTCCTCAAACCAATGGAATCATATGTGACCCAAAGACATGTAACACGTCACTTCACATTGAATACTGTATGACCTATGATCCTGTCACTAGAACTCAAGTTGGAGGAAACTGTCTTTTCGAAAGCAAATCAGAATTGATGACCATCTTGCCAGCAAATGTTTCAGAACTTAATGATTTCACGTGCGGAAGTTTTAACAGAGAAGGCCAGTTGTGTGGAGCATGTAAGAAAGGGTATGGCCCTGCACTACTAAAATATGACATGCAGTGTACAAACTGTTCCAGCAAGAATTATGGCTGGGCACTATATCTACTTCTTGGATTCTTGCCAATCACTGTCTTCTACCTCATCATTGTGATGTTTCAAGTCAGTGCAACTTCAGGACCTCTGAATGTGTTCATATTCTCTGCACAAATCATTGCAATTGCCATAGACACAAACAAGATAGTCCTTACGGCACATGGTTCACAATCATGGTCTAACGTCATTCTACAGATTTTGGAAACATTCTATGCCATCTGGAACTTGGACTTCTTTCATTCTGCAATTCCACCATTCTGTGTAAGTGAGAATATTACCACACTTCATGCACTAGCTCTGCAGTATTTACCAGCATTTTACCCACTGCTCCTGATAGCTGTTACGTACATTCTTATTGAGCTGCATGACAGAAACTTTAGAGTGCTGGTGTGGATGTGGAGGCCATTTCATAAATGTCTTGCTCCTCTCCGGGGAAGCTTAAGGTGGAATCCAAAGGCATCCATTGTCAATACTTTTGCAACCTTCTTAACACTAACATACAACAAACTCATCATAGTATCAGGTGAACTTCTTTGTGAAGTAAATGTAACAGACATTCGAGGGAATTCATCGCACTTTATGTTGCTTGCTCCAACTGTTCCCTACTTTAGTACCACGCACCTCCCTTTTGCCATCCTTGCAATTGCTGTCTTATCGACCTTCACTGCTCTACCTCCATTGCTTCTCGTTTTATACCCAACAAAAACATTTCAGAAGATGCTTGATTGCTTAAAAATCAGGTGGCATGCACTGCACATATTTGCAGATGTTTTTCAGGGCTGTTACAGGAACAGAACGGATGGCAAATATGATTATAGATACTTTGCTGCATTTTATTTCACAGTACGTATCTCAATATTCTTGGCCTCTATTTTCCCTAACTTCCGTGGGCTTGGATGGACCATATGTACCATAATCCTTATCACAGCATCACTGCTAGTTGCTCTACTGCGCCCATACAAGAAGAACTGGCTGAACATTTTGGACAGTCTAATTTTAGCATCACAGGGTCTTGCCGCACTTTGGATACTTTACAATTTGAAGACAGAAGGAAAGTGGATCAATTTGGTTGGATTTATTGCAGCACTACCAATGATGTACTTTGTTACGTATGTGACATGTAGATTCTTATTGTGGTCAGGAGTGTTTCGGAAATGTAAGCAAAAGTTAAGAAACATATACCATTCTCTACAACAAAGATGGAAAGGCCATAACTTCAGGCATCAAGATTGGTATGATGAAGAACAGCTTCCAGATAGGTTGGTGAATCCACTGAAATACCAGTCAGAGGCCCAGAACAGGGAAGATGATGAAGATGACGTTGGTTCTGAAAGGGAAAACTTACCAATTATTGGTGCATACACTAATGACTATGGTTCTACACACTGATAGTAGTGCGTGTTTAATCATTAACCCTGTAAAGCACTAGTCTACCATTCTTGTTGTGCATTGTATAGCTACAAGCATTATGTGGTTGCTTTTTTCAAGACACTACTGTGATTTGCTCAAATAATTAGCTATCATTGCAGGCTTTGAATCATAAACATTGTTTTGTGACGTGTATCTTGAAGTGATATAGCAGTTGTATACTGCTAGCCTTGTTACCAGGTTCTTATGCGTGAGCTTGTGAAGCCGGTTATTGTGCTGTTATCTCACAACCACACAGTGTAAGTGACCTGTAGTATTGCATAGGCGAAGGAAGCAAATTTGAAGTGCAGAGGCCATGCTGTGTCGCGCGAAGCGCTGCTAAGAGAATGGAAATTGATTTCGCCGCGCGTAGCGCGGCGGCGAATTTTTAAAAGTGTCCACCTTTAGACTGCAAAATAAAGCCATTTTTCAACGGTGTATAATAATCTAGCCTCGTTCTCAGACCTTACCATCCCTCCAGTACAATAATCAATATTCAATTTATGTGGAAAACCTGACCCAGGAGACCGCCCAGCTAGCTTTCGTCGCTTGTAGTACATGTAGTCTCTTTGAAAATCTGCATTAGCTTCGTACCGAGCCATCTCACTGCCAAGATTTCGATCACCTTATAGTGTACTTTAATCGGAAATGTACGCATGTAACTGCATACGAGACTGATGCAACAAAGACGCTGCTTGACCTTAGCCTCGCTCCCAGAGAACGAGGCTAGCTTGAGCTAACTTATAGCATGCAGGTTATGAATATTAATTTACGGCCTAAAAGTGACCAAAGCCGCTACGGCCGCTACGGTTCCTACGCCACTGTATTGCTCTTTCATCAACAATAAAAATCTATGAATTGGTATAAACTAGTATTGGATGATGATAGTAGAAATCTGCTGTACAACATATCAAGTATATTGTAATATTGACATAATTATGGTTTACTGTACCATGAGCAGTGGAGAGAATCATGAAGATTGTCTGTGCATATATAAAGATTTTTGCTGACCAACTGACCTAAGAACTCTGATGTAGCAGTTATTGTGGCTAAAAAAACACTGACGGGTATTTTCTCCACTTCAGGTTGTGGTGAACTGCATGGGCGTCACTTTCATATACAAACTATTATCATATCCATTTTTGGAAATAGTGTCATAGATAGTATACCCCCAGAGACATGAATTGCCTCATATGTACATTGTACATACATACACAATCATGGCGATAAGAGCTAAGATGCATTCTTGTCATATGCAGGTAGCTAGGTAGGCAGGCTGTCAATAAATGTTTTTGTCTGCAACAGATTCATATTGTTTTATGGTTAGTGACAGGAACTCGGTGTATAGTTTGGTATCAGTATCCACAACTGAGAGAGTGCTAGTGTCTATTATGAACACTGCCACTCAGTATTGGCAATGTATACCAGCATGGACAAATCACAAATGCAGGGGCAAATAGCACAACCGTCTTACATCAGGATGGGTACTCAAATACTGATGGATGGTTGGGTTCTCAGTATGGGAGAGCTCCAGCTGCTCCAGGTATGACTGTATGCCTGTTTCTCCAAATCCAACAATTTTGTCAAAGTATGCTTCAATATCCTCAATAGCACTTGGGCGTGAGGTCACTATCACAACTGACTTGTGCAGTGTTTTGCGTTTTATTAAGCTTGTAACATAGTCGTAACCATCTGGTGGTTTGACATATAGCCATCCAACAGAAAACACACACCCTCTCCACGTATCGTCCGTATATAGTTTGAGATCATGTTTATGTCACTGGAATCAAAAGACCCATCACCATTAGCCTGAAGCAAAGTACCCAAGCCATCAATCTTGCAACTTTCACTGAGGTGCATCCTATATAACAAGGTAGAATTGATCTGTGTGTATCAATCTTCTTGAAAGGTGGTAGACTTCCCTACTCCTGGTCTGCCAATGAACAATGCTCTTGTACCACTTTGTAGGTCACCAACTAAATCAACCAGCAAAATGATGTTACCTTTTTCCTTCAATTCCAAATCTACAAATCTTATATTTTGTTTATGCAATCTCTATATATCAATTACAGCACCTTTCAAATACTTTTCTGATAGTTGCTGTGAATACTTCTTTCTATTGCTGGTTTGTAATGTACATCCATTATCTTGAGACAAGTAGTTGCCATTTCATTAGCAAGTTCACCAAAACCAATTTTACCGTATAATTTCTAATAATTCGTACAAAATAAATAATTCCGAACGAAGCGAGGCTATACCCGGGTTCAATGGCCGATTTGCACTATAGGATCACGTGATTACTGCCACGCCCCTCTGGGGGTCGCTCCTTCTCGCTTTCCGTACAAAATGTATGGGAAACGACTACCGAGGTCTATAAAATAGCTTGCCGCTCGTGTACAGCGTGTCCTCCAGCCATCGTTTTGAGATTATCTATTCTAGATACGATAAGCTCTGCTACCGTATATAGCCAATACGTTAAAGCTCTTCGTACGCGGCAAAAACACGGCAAATTCAACTGCCATGATTGCGAAACAGCGGCTAGACCAAATAAAAACTGACTTATATGACTTGTACTTCGACAGCTAGTGAACATGATGTTCCCAGGGTTTAACTGCACAGCAGGACCCACACAGTCACTAAGTTGAAAGTACTGTCGTGGAACCATGACCATCATAGTCCCACCCTCAAATTTTAATAACTCACACACCTACAATACACATCCCCACACAACTACAAGCACATACACAACCAGAGTCAAGCCGTGCACAGGAAGAGAGGCTAGAACAAGTATCAAAGTGCCTGGAAACAGTACATACAAGTATTAATGCTAGCAATACGCCAAGTGGTCCACAGAAGCTGGAATGTCCAATCGTAACTCAGGTCTGTGGTCTTCGTCAACCCCATTCATGGATGGTTAGCTGCCCCACTCTCCACTCTGGTGATAAGCATGCTTCATCAGGAAATCAGTGTACCTACATAGACACAATGACGTCTATAAAGTAGCATGCAGTGGGGAATCATATTTCTTGCATATGACTCCACACAGAAACTCTTATGCCAACGGTAACTAGCTAGATTTGAAGAGCTGTTTGTACAGCAGCTGAAACTGGCTTCATCTCTCTGCACCCACACATTAATAACGTGTACAGAAAGGCTAACAGCCAGGCTTTCACGGCTTTTGGCTCACCTGAGTCGGCTGGCATCCCAAGATTGATTCACATAATGTTCACAGTCAAGGCAATCCACCCTAGAACAGCCACATAAAGTATTTTTTCCATCTATCGTCTCGATCACGAACGGCAGCTGACTTTATGCCGCGCTGTCAGCACTCACCATACGTTTTCAATGGCGATTCCGCGGACCCTGACCCCCAGTTGTATCACGTGATCCTATAGTGCAAATCGGCCATTGAGATTTGTCGTCGTCGTCGTCGTCGTCGTCAACCGGAAGTTGGCCTAAAATCTTGGATATCTCAACAATGGTCTACGGGATCACTATCAGACTGGCAGGCATGAAAGCTCTAGCTGTTACTAAACAACAGTGTGTCGGTAGCCCAAGGGGAACAGATGCAGCAGTGAGATATCCGTAAAACACGGATTTCTCCAGAACGGTAGGCACAACAGCTATCGGACTTACTGGTATGACAGTTCCACCTGTGAGCAACCAACGGCAGACAAATAGCAACTGTACCGTAAGACTAACACGCTCTTTGCTCTTATCAACTCAAGCTTACAACAGTAGCCATTTTTACATGGTAAGACTGTTCTGGTTCCCAGGATACATGGATTGGGAACGTACCCTTTGGGAAATATACGAAGGCAAACGCGGACGTTCGCGAAGCGAGGTTGCACAATGTGTATCCCTAGTTTCAATTTTAGCTGTACACTGTACGATTTCATTAGACTATGGTATGCATAATATGCTTTGATCTTTTGAAGTTAATTAGGTATTTAAAATCAAGCAATTACTCCCGGGCAGGTCATTAAATGCTGTTTAGAAACCCAAGGTCATTAAAATGCTGTTTAGAAACCTAAGAACTTTTTTGTTGTTTTGCAATGGAAGGGCCGATTCTCCCCTGGCCTCACCAGGAGAGCTACTGCCAGCACTGTATAGAGCGCTCGTACTGTACTGAGTACTAGCACAACAGCCAAAGTGTCACACAAATCTCGAGTTTTATTCGTGCAGCTGTAGTTCTTACTTGGTGTGTGGAACCACGCACAGTTGGACAGCTTCCCATCAGCTAGCCACTATCCTGACGGATGCCGACGATAATTTCACTTGCCAGGCGGTTGATCCAGGGATAGCGCTAGGACCAGTTTGTATTCGACGAGTCGTTGCCGCCACTCCCAGCGGAACTGGGATGCTAGGCGTTCAACTGCCAGCTCGGACCATTGTTTCATGGTCGCCAGCTTCCGAGAGCGGCTAGGTAGCAAGCTAGCTGCCCATCGGCATCATGGCCGAGCACCAGCAGCATCTTGGTTTCAAGTCGACGCAGGCGAAAGGCCTTTCGTCATCGATCCGACTCTGCCTCGACTGTAGAGCTGTTTCGGGGATCCTTTAGTGGCCTAAGCGTACTCAAATTCATCCTTTTCCAGTCAAAAAGCAGCAGCAACGCACAGCAACACAAGCTACGTCGATTCAAAAATTCAAAAATGCAATACCGGAAACAGAAACCGCTTACATAATCCGCCCACGCACTATGGTATGAACCGTAGTATATCGCGCGAATCATACTACAAATTCGCGCCCACAGTCTCGCGCCCATAGTCTAAGTCGGTTATTGCACTATGCCTCGGCTCTACGTTGTTTATAGAAACCTTCGCGATGTTACATAATCACCTCGGGCTTCGCCCTCGTTGATTATGTAACATCCCTCAGGTTTCTAAAACAGCGTAGAGCCTCGTCATAGTGCAATAACCTATACTTAGAGTACATAAATTACCGAATATTCCGAGAAACGGAATAAATGGTGTATTTGTAGTCTCGTTCCCAGCCCCCCCCCCCCCCCCCCCCCGTTTTTACCTTCCGTCTGCGTTCACAATAATACACGGGAGCGGAAGACCGGCGAAAAATGGGGAAGGCCTGGGAGCATTCATCACGTGAGTGGAGAGAGGTGGACGTAGGGGGGGCCGGGAGGGGTCGTATTCTACTAAACTTGAAAACGAGTTTCTTACCGAAGACAAGTAGTTTCGATCACGCTAACGTCTGGAATCCAAAACTGCGATAGAGCGCTCGAACGGATGATCCAGCGCGTTGTTTTTGGCAGTTACTTCCGCCCCCAAGTTAACTGAAATTGAAGTGTCCAGCATTGTTTATTGCATGGTGATGGCAAAAATTCCATGGGGAGCCCCCGATTTCATGGAAGGGTCCTAAATTAGCCTCGTTCCCAGGCCACTCCCAGATTTTATCTCGCAGCCGTGGAGAAAAATCGGCTGCGAGATGATCCAGCGCGAGGCTAGTCCCAAATATCATATGAAATTGGGGACCCCAGGGCCCCAATTTTGGGGGTCCCCATTTTCACTTGACACCGGTTTTGCTGCATGTTTTGTGATCATTGACAACCGCGAGTTAGGAATCACGCATTGCTAGTGTTGTCTATCCAATTTCTATTTTGTGTGTCAGTTGTTTAGCTTTTAATCGAACAGTAAAGCACTCCCGCCTACACTCTCGTTAGTGGGCAGTGGCGTAGCCAGACCCAGCCTGGCCCGAGCAACTTAGCGCTCGGCAACTCAGTTCATAGTCTCGTTCCCAGGTCTGGTTCCGAGACTACTCAGTTCACAGTAACGTGCACGGCGCACACGGCATACTACTCAGCTAGCATGGTGTAGCCGTTTGTGCTGGGTTGTAACTGTAGTATCGAACAGTAAAGCGCTCCCGCCTACACTCTCGTTAGCGAAGACGTACTACCCCTGATCCGAGAGGATATGTAATCAAACACGTCACCATGCTTCCATGTCGACGGCCACTCCCTTCGGCGCTGTTTATATAGCTAAGTTGCTTGGCTATGCCATTGGTGTTGGGGGTAATTTCTGTGTGCATTTACATGAGACATCACGTAGTAAGTTTTAGCTACAATTTTTAGATTTGTCTCACTGCATGGGCGGGTGCATAATGTTCTGTCTATCCCAAACACCAATGGCGCCATACTGATACTACCACCTACTTGGTGTTTGTATAAATGGCATTTTAAGGTTGGTAGCAAACTTACTGTGGTTTCATCTGATAATAAGATTCTGTATATAGTAACTGAAAATATTTTCTTAGTTGTTTTATTATTACTGTGGCTACAAACATGGCAACAATCTGATGTACAAAGTTTGGTTGTAGACTATCGTACTTCCATTTGATGGTATGTACGATCCAATACATTGTGTAGTTAGCAACAACATTATGTCATTACTGTGGCTAAAATAGTAGGACAAGAATGTTGATGTGTACATATAAGAGATATCATTGCACCACATACTTAGCTCAGTCATGAGTAATGGTGTTGAACTAAAACTCAGCGATCAGAAAATTCCAACACAGAGATCTCAAAGCATTTGATCTGCTTATGAGTTGTGACTCCTTTGCCACAAATGTTAGTGGTGATAGCTGCAACCAAGAGTTTATTATGCACTCTTGCTGCAACTGATACTCAAATGGGTCTCCATGTGAGAGTTTTCTGATGAAGCCTCATGACACTGAAAACCATAACTGTCAATCATAGGAACCCCCAATGTACTGTGTGGGTGGTTTATAGCCACAACAATCTTACGTCACTTTTTGTTAGCCCTGTCAGTAAACTGTAAAAGGGCTGGGGTACAGATCTTCTTTCAGTAAACAGCAGCAACCAGTGTTCATGATAAAGTCACCAAGTAAGTGTGGAATCAACTGTAATGATGTTTTGGCCAGCTGCACTGTGGATGTTCGTCTGGTGTGGAGTACTAGTTGATTTATCTTGCTTGCCTGCATTGATAGCTGCCACTGACCAAGAACAAAGACACTGCTCTGTTCCAGCTCCGAGTGATGAACATACCGACCTGTGCCCCCCTTGGTTCATACCACAAGGGGGTAACACTACTGTTGAATGCAGATGTGGTCCTCAAACCAATGGAATCATATGTGACCCAAAGACATGTAACACGTCACTTCACATTGAATACTGTATGACCTATGATCCTGTCACTAGAACTCAAGTTGGAGGAAACTGTCTTTTCGAAAGCAAATCAGAATTGATAACCATCTTGCCAGCAAATGTTTCAGAACTTAATGATTTCATGTGCGGAGGTTTTAACAGAGAAGGCCAGTTGTGTGGAGCATGTAAGAAAGGGTATGGCCCTGCACTACTAAAATATGACATGCAGTGCACAAAGTGTTCCAGCAAGAATTATGGCTGGGGACTCTATCTACTGCTTGGATTCTTGCCAATCACTGTCTTCTACATCATCATTGTGATGTTTCAAGTCAGTGCAACTTCAGGACCTCTGAATGTGTTCATAGTGTCCGCACAAATCATTGCAATTGGCATAGACATGAACAAGACAGTCCTTACGGCACATGGTTCACAATCATGGTCTAACATCGTTCTACAGATTTTGGATACATTCTATGCCATCTGGAACTTGGACTTCTTTCATTCTGCAATTCCACCATTTTGTGTAAGTGAGAATATTACCACACTTCATGCACTAGCTCTGCAGTATTTACCAGCGTTTTACCTACTGCTCCTGATAGCTATTACATACATTCTTATTGAGCTGCATGACAGAAACTTTAGAGTGCTGGTGTGGATGTGGAGGCCATTTCACAAATGTCTTGCTCCTCTCCGGGGAAGCTTAAGGTGGAATCCAAAGGCATCCATTGTCAATACTTTTGCAACCTTCTTAACACTAACATACAACAAACTCATCATAGTATCATGGGAACTTCTTTGTGAAGTAAATGTAACAGATATTCGAGGGAATTCATCGCACTTTATGTTGCTTGCTCCAACTGTTCCCTACTTTAGTACCACGCACCTCCCTTTTGCCATCCTTGCAATTGCTGTCTTATCGACCTTCACTGCTCTACCTCCATTGCTTCTCGTTTTATACCCAACAAAAACATTTCAGAAGATGCTTGATTGCTTAAAAATCAGGTGGCATGCACTGCACATATTTGCAGATGTTTTTCAAGGCTGTTACAGGAACAGAACGGATGGCAAATATGATTATAGATACTTTGCTGCGTTCTATTTCACAGTACGTATCTCAATATTCTTGGCCTCTATTTTCCCTATTCTCCATGGATTTGGATTTACTATCTGTACCATAATCCTTATCACAGCATCACTGCTAGTTGCTCTACTGCGCCCATACAAGAAGAACTGGCTGAACATTTTGGACAGTCTAATTTTAGCATCACTGGGTCTTGCCTCACTGTGGATGGTTTACAATTTGAAGACAGAAGGAAAGTTGATCAATTTGGTTGGATTTATCGCAGCACTACCAATGATGTATTTTGTTACGTATGTGACATGTAGATTCTTATTGTGGTCAGGAGTGTTTTGGAAGTGTAAGCAAAAGTTAAGAAACATATACCAGTCTCTACAACAAAGATGGAAAGGCCATAACTTCACACATCAAGATTGGTATGATGAAGAACAGCTTCCAGATAGGTTGGTGAATCCATTGAAATACAAGTCAGAGGCCCAAAACAGGGAAGATGATGATGACGTTGGTTCTGAAAGGGAAAACTTACCATTTGTTGGTGCATACACTAATGACTATGGTTCTACACACTAATAGTAATGTGTGCTTATCCCCTGTAAAGCACTACCATTCTTGTTGTGCATTGTATAGCTACAAGCATATATGTAGCTGCTGTTTTCAAGACACTACTGCGATTTGCTCAAATAATTAGCTATCATTGCAAGCTTTCGATCATGAACATTGTTTTGTATACTGCTAGCCTTGTTACCTAGCTTTTTAATATGCATAAGCTTGTAAATGCAGTTGTTATGCTATTATCCGTATAGGGATATATCACAACCACCACAGTGTAAGTGGCCTGCAATATTGCTCTATCTTCAACAAAAATAAATAAATAAATAAATAAATCTTTGAATTGGAGTACTGGATAGAAATCTGTTGTACAACATATTATATTGTAGTGACATGGTTTAATTCTACTGTGACCATGAGCAGTGCAGAGAATCACCAAGACTGTACTTATACCGTAGTCTCGCGAAAACCGTGAGCGCCCACTCACGAAAGAGCGCCCACCCCCTACTTTTTTCCAGTATACTAATAGGGTCAAAGTTTACTCGAATGAGCACCCACCCTGTATGGAGCGAACTTCGCGTGGAATTTGAGAAGCACAGCCTCAAACGCTATGTGCATCTGAAGTAAGAAACTTCGTGTAATACCCTCTCTCACCGAAGGTAACTACAAGGCACCTTTGCGTAAGCGGACGTAGCTAATGCGTTGCGCACTGCGAGCTACACGTACCATGCTCACGGTGACGTGGTGCGGTTCAGAGTGTTGTGTGCCGTCAGCACTCAACTTTGAAGCCGCTGGTGGTTCCGTTGTAGGTTATTGTTTGTCCAATTACTTGCTGCATGTAAACATGACATGGTCACTTTTTCATGGAAACACTCGAAAGAGCGCCCACCCCCCTCTTTGGCAAGGTGCTCCGCCCATGCATTTGGGCGCTCTTTGGCGAGACTATGAGTCTATGGTATAAATTGACGCAAGAACTCTGATGTAGCAGTTATTAAGGCTAAAAAACATTAACGGGTATTTCCTCCACTTCAGGCTGTGGCGAACTGCACTGAGGGCATCACTTTCACATACAAACCATATCCATTTTTAGAAAAAGTATGCACATGAATTGCCACATACCTACACAATCATGGCGATAAGAGCTAAGATGCATTCTTGTCATATGCAGGTAGCTAGGTATAGGCAAGGTCTCAATAAATGTTTATGTCTGGAATGCAGTACTACTTGGATGTAAATTTGTAAAGACGTACAGCAATGTGATACTGTTGCAACCAGTTGCATTGACGTAATTGACTGGAAGGTCATTGGACTCTTTGCAGGATCTATATACTTGTCTATTATAATTTATATGGAAATGGAATTTGTTATGAGCAGTTGGTGAGCATATGCTGCTAAAGATGGATTTCCTAACCACTATAGTAATTGTCTCCATTCATCTGTGTAAAAGAAGTCAGAATTCCATATAACAAATAATAATTATGCACCTAATTACAAAATCCACCATGGTGCACATCAAAGTTATACAGAAGTAACTTGCAAGAGCTAAGCTGCATTGTAGGCACAATACTATACTGTGTGTACATGATGCCTACAAACCACAAAGAAATGTGGGCAATAAATACAATGATGTAATACTAGCTATGGTTGAAAGTAATCATGAAGTATGTTCCTCTTCCTGATCTTGTTCCATTTGTGTGCCAATTTCAGCTTGTTTCAGTTCAGTACCTGTTGGAATGACCATTGTGAACAAACCTAAGCCTAAACTTCACGGTACCTACACAGTTGACAGTTCATATACTCAATGAATCCTCCCCCTCCCTAACAGATGGTGCTCAATTAACTGCATAACACCAAGCACATACATTAATTATGCCAATCCACATATGACATCCAGCCTCATTTGCAATCCATGTATACTACTCACGCATCATGTCCATGTATTAATTTCTCTTCAGTTCACTTTCTAAATGTTTGTTGTCTCATTTCCATGCAGGCTCTTCCCGCTAAGGAGCACCTGACAGGCTGAATGGCAGGAAATTTTGTGATTTGTTGCGTGTTGTAAGCTAGTGTTGTTAATATTGTTTAAGTTATTGACACTGACTCAAGAAATCGACTAGTTCTACATGGGTAACTATATATCGCTGACTGCAAAGACAAACACACTAAAGCCATATCTACCCAAAAAGAAGACTATGGTAGTCTTGAAAATGCTTGTGCTTAAACATGCATGGGCGCCCGGCTTAGTCCACCCATACATAATTAAGTTGTGTCTACCCTTGACATTATGCACGTGATAAACTGTACCAGGCTCTCCCACTCTGAGAATCTACTACAACAGTCTACCACGAGCTCCAAACTACATGGGCAGGCTTCCGTGCATGCCCATACACAATTAAGTTGTGTCTACCCTTAATTTAGCTTCATTCCCCCACTCTCCCACTAAGAAGGGGGACAGCCTTGTACAATTCATAGTGGTAAAACTGTTACTTATTGTGGGAGAGCCTGAGTGATCCTCACACTATGTGCAATCTATGGAAATCTTGTAATATACACACGTCCATCCACCTGTTGGTAATTCTGTGCCTATTGGGTTTAAGGAAAATAAGTAGTTAAATCTTAGGCCCCAATTTATTGATTATTAGTTTCTCATCGACCACCCGCATGGATTGTCTGCGATAGAATTTATTTTATTTGCACATATAAGTGACGTTAAAGGAACTAGTGATAGGTGTCATGAGCATAGCGGTGAACGTAATGCTAACAAATGTGTCTGTCTACTGCACAGCATCCAAAAAAAACCTTCCACAATGGCGGATAATGACAGATGATCATCCTGCTATCACGTTTTGCTACTTTTTTCGTGAGAAATATCTGTTGGGTGAATAATGGTAATACCCGCCCGCCTGCATTGTGTGCGGGGGAAGCACCTGATGAGAAACTGAATTGGAGCCATATGCTTACAAAACACAGGGGCAATAGAGATCCTTCTACTAGCAGTATAGTTTCATGGCTTGTGAGTGTGAATCAATAACTGCACACTTACAGTGAATGTTGTGGTTCCTCTGATTTCTCTAAGCTGCCTCAATTAATAACTAAGCATGACAGGCCCAGCTTTGAGCTCAAGGTCAGCAGAGGTCAGCAGGAGGCCAGACTTAGCCTGTGTGCAGCTAGAGTACTCAGACATAGTAGCTACCAAGGCAAGACAATTGACTGCATGGTGTGGTACACTTTCATGGCAAGCTACCATGGCAATCCCTCTAACGTACCCATGTAAGGACCTCAGAGGAAGCGTGCAGCTTGGGTTGATCACAGACAGTGACAAGCCAGTCTACATACATGATCTGTGTGCTATGGTGTACAATGTTGCTGGTGAAGGTTAGCAACCCAAACAGTCTTGCTCTGAAGACACTGTTCACTCACTGACCCTCATCCCACCATGTTGTACTGTAGGCTCCGAAAATATGACCCCCCCCCCCCCCCCTTTTTTTTGCACACTACTTTGAGGCAAAAGTGGGGAGGGGGCGTTTGCTCGAATATTCAGTTCGTCTCCTGCATACGCCCCTCCCTCCGTTCCTCGCAATCTTTAATATGCACGAGGACGACAATCACTACAACTGCCATGGCTTTCTGGAAGAAAACGGCAGCTTCGATGAACATGTACTACAGGAAATCAGCGGTGCTTGTGTTCATACTAAGCCAAGAGGCATCGAAGCAACTTGCATCGTCAGTGGTGACAGGGAACGGCCCCGCGTAAGTTCACATTCCCAGTGCAAGCAACATAAAACTTGGCGGTGGCCAGAGAACGAGGCTATATATAGTAATTTTGTGTGTACGCGTTTCCGAATACAGTCGACAACGGAGCTAAATCAAAAGCTCACCAAAAGCATGCCCAGAAGACGCTCGACACGGGGCATTTACACGAGGGAAAAATACCCTATGTAAGAACTTTGGGGCTAAAGATGGGGGAGGGTGTCTGCTCAAAGGGGTATATTTTCGGGAACTTACGGTACATTCTTCTAGTACATCAATTCTGACATCACCTTTGCTGGAACTGATGTCCACTGAATGATGCAGGACCTGTCCATCCCAACTGCATGTCACAAGGTAAGGCTCTGTTGGATGCCAGGACAATCCATGCACAAAGTCCACATGGGCAGAGTTAGCTAGCCTAAGAGAATAGAGAGGTACAGCATTAACTAACTACTTCTGTCCTCATCAATATAGAATGGGATTCAAGATGACGAGCTGCCACTGTAGGTCTGTACAAGCTCGAAAAGCTCCCAACAAGAACTACAGTAGTTCACCAGTAGGTACTGCTGATCTGAAATGGGCATTATAATTATTATTCTCTCTGTCTAGATTATAGTACATGTACATGTAAATATATACATTCCATAATGTAAAAAATGAGATGGGGAAAGGCTTGGTTATATGGTTTTGAGAGGATATAAATAACTTACTTGGTTCTAACTTACACTTTTTTCCTGTTGTTAAGCGATTGTATCCATACAGTAGCATCATCTGACACACTGGCAAGAAGGCCAGAGCTAAGAGCCAAGGTGAAAGATTTTACAATACATGACATGTGATCTTTAGCTACACCGCAGCATAATCAGTATACCAAAGCATTATGGTATAACATAGTCATTAGTATACATAGGCATACACTTCACCTTCATAACAACAGTCTATATACTGTGCAACAAGAGTGCATAAGAACGGGTGGCACAAGCCCATTTTTATGCGCTGTTGGTGCAAGTATTCCTCTCCAACCCATATCTAACTTACTCCCATGGTGCAAATGCCAGTCTGTGGATAGCCCTGCAGTGTGGTTGATAGGTCATGAGAAGTGAGCCCGTCCACCTCATGTCAAACACCTCCACCTGCCCAGTCTCAGACCCTATAGTTAGAGTAATGTGGCTGCATGGTCTTGCTATTGCTGCTCTGGCTTACAACACAGTATGGACATGTGTACAAAAACAAGCTACCAATATGCTGGGTATTGTGGATATCGCTGTATGCATGGCCAAATGTAATGTAGCAGAGCCCAATACTGTAGATGGGGACATTCTCATTTTTAAACATCCATCAATTCATTCATCCATCCATCCACCCATCCATCCATCCATCAACACATCCATTCATCCGTTCATCTGTGTCCATTCATTCATCCATCCATCTGTCTCCGTGTCCATTCTCCCGCCCATCAATCCATCCATCATTCCTCCATCCATCCATTCATCTGCGTGTCCATTCATTCATCCATCCGTCTCCCTGTCCATTCATCCGTCCATCAGTGTGTCTGTCCATCAATCTGTCTATTCATCAAGCTGTCCAGCCAACCAGCCAGATAGCCAGCCAGTTCTTCATTCCACTAGACCTCCCCTTCATAGGAAAGTATTTGTTGACAAGACATGGATATAAATATGTTCGCCAGAGCCACAAAACCCTCCTGAATGTAACATGCTCCACAGCTCATCCATAGTGAAATTCATAGATAAATAAAACCTTAACGCCACAAAATTTTTCACAAAATATGTTTAAAACAAAAACTTTCCAATCTGTGGTGTGTACTCCAGTGAAATAAGTCCAAACAAACGTGTACATCACAAGAAGCTTAAATTGCCACTGTATGCATTACATCTCACCTAAAGCCACAGAATTTTCTTCAGTAGAACACCATCTTACACAAGTGTGCAGAATATTGTTGCATGCTGCATGTGTACATTAGAGAGGAGAGTTCAGAAATGCCAAGTATGGTTCTCTGATAAAAGGACTGAGTAGCATAATCCAAGCATCACTAACCTGCAAATTTGCTAGCAGGTTTTCTTGGCTTTTTCAAATCCCACATTCGTACCGAGCCATCCTACACAACAGACACCCACAAATGCAACATCATTTCTCGTGCCTACAATTAACACACACTAGTAGACACTAGTATACCAATATATACTCCACCATCTTTACACATAGGTAGTAAATGTACGGCTGATTTCAGCCTCACAACAAGTAGCACAACAGTGAAACAGAAGGTCAGAAGTCAAACATCTAGAGTTTAACAAGCATCAACACCTTAGCCTCATCCCAGGGTCTTCCCCACCATCCAGACATTATGCGAAAATGGGAGAAAGCCTGGGAGATGTCAATGTCTACCTAGGCATACTGAGCAGGGCGATCAAAAGAATACATTTTGTGCATGCATTCTCGTCCTGAACAGAAAGTTTTCCGCTTCTCGGTTCACAAATGTTCGGGACTTCAGTGCTTGAATGTAGGCCCCCTTCTGTCAAACTAGGTAGACATTGATGTCTGTCACATGACAAAATGGACTAGGCCTTCCTGACTGTTTTTGGACACTGTAAGTAATCAATAGTTGGAAGGTCTAGACTGCATCAGTTTACATGATCTAAAGTTTGTAAGGTACAAAGTCAGATAGAACTAATGATGAAACTGCGTCGTAATACTTATATATACTCAATGATGATACTGACCTGTGAAGTGGAGATAAAGCAGTTTTCTGATGATGGATGTGTTGCAATAGATGATACAGTGTCACTATGTCCTGTATGATTAATTAGGCAAGTAATGCTATGCATATGCATAACATTTATCAAAAGGAAAAAAACTCACCCCTGTAAGAAATTATTGACTTTGCGCTTTCAATATCCCAGACAATTATCCTACATAATGGATCAAGAGAAATACAACTTCTGGCTTTACAGTTTTCAGGATATTGCTTGCAGTTGGTTAAATGGGCCTGGTAACCATTGTTCCACATTGATTTAAGTATGTGAAACTAGCAGGTGGGTGTCAAATGACAATCTGTATCATGTGGTTGTGAACAATGACATCAATGTGTACAAGTATCACCCAAGACATGATTTCAGCTTTCACCTAGCTAGCCTACCCAGCATCTGTCATTTTGATTTGTGCTATCAACTCAGACAATCTTCATATCAAAACGAAGGGTATATAACTTTGTGCCACAAAATACGACTTGCCAAAACGACACCCGAGATCTTTCCTCTCGTAAAAATGTTTCACAGACACTTTCTGAAAATTTGAGCATCATCACTTCACCTCAAAGGCATACCAACAGCAGACCAGTCTACTAGCTATTATCAGTATACAAATAACTGAGATACAGCAATATACATGTACACACATAGCTGATGTCACAACGCAACAAGCTTAAGGTTACGGGTACATGTTCATGAATAAAATTAGTATGTCAAAAACTTGCCTGTATAACTTTTCTTACAAAAAAGCTACCGGATTTTTACAACAACCAGTCGCTACAGAGTGCATTCGGCCACAGTTCAGCATAATACTAACTTTGCCACAGTACGCAGTCAAGTGACACTAGGCGGCTGCTCAGTGGATTACGAGTACAAACTTCTACGTCAGTTTACTACGACAGTAGGAGGAACTAGCTGCTATTTATGGCTTAAACAGAGCCAGAGCAACTCACTGCAGGGCCACACGAAGCGTTTTTGCTCATATCTCGGAACAGAACTGAGCGGCAGTGGCTGAAAGGCTACTGAATACTCGAAAAACCGGTACCGAGAGACTTCGAAAACAAACTACGGCGAACTGGAAAATTTTTCTTTCAAAAACGCTTCGTGTGGCCCTGCAGCGATGTCGTACAAATAGATAAAACGCTGGTATACGGCATTCTGTGTGCAACAACGCGAGCGAACTGACGTAGAAATTTGTACTCGTACTCCACCGAGCAGCCGCCTGCTGTCACTCGACTGTGTACTGTAGCGAAGTTAGTATTATGCTGAACTATAGCTGAATGCCCTCTGTAATGACTGGCTGTTGTAAATATCCAGTAGCTTTTATGTAGGAAAAGTTATACAGGCAAGTTTTTGACATACTAATTTTATTCATGAACTTGTACCCGTAACCTTAAGCCTAGGAGCAAGGTTAGTCAAGAACACAGCCTTGCTAGTCATGCCCACACACAGTGCATACCTCCTATGCAAGGTTAGTCAAGAACACAGCCTTGCTAGTCATGCCCACACACAGTGCGTACCTCCTATGCAAGGTTAGTCAAAAACACAGCCTTGCTAGTCATGCCCACACACAGTGCGTACCTCCTATGCAAGGTTAGTCAAGAACACAGCCTTGCTAGTCATGCCCACACACAGTGCATACCTCCTATGCAAGGTTAGTCAAGAACACAGCCTTGCTAGTCATGCCCACACACAGTGCGTACCTCCTATGCAAGGTTAGTCAAGAACACAGCCTTGCTAGTCATACCCACACACAGTGCGTACCTCATATGCAAGGTTAGTAAAAAACACAGCCTTGCTAGTCATGCCCACACACAGTGCGTACCTCATATGCAAGGTTAGTCAAAAACACAGCCTTGCTAGTCATGCCCACACACAGTGCGTACCTCCTATGCAAGGTTAGTCAAGAACACAGCCTTGCTAGTCATGCCCACACACAGTGCGTACCTCCTATGCAAGGTTAGTCAAAAACACAGCCTTGCTAGTCATGCCCACACACAGTGCATACCTCCTATGCAAGGTTAGTCAAGAACACAGCCTTGCTAGTCATGCCCACACACAGTGCGTACCTCCTATGCAAGGTTAGTCAAGAACACAGCCTTGCTAGTCATGCCCACACACAGTGCGTACCTCCTATGCAAGGTTAGTCAAAAACACAGCCTTGCTAGTCATGCCCACACACAGTGCATACCTCCTATGCAAGGTTAGTCAAGAACACAGCCTTGCTAGTCATGCCCACACACAGTGCATACCTCCTATGCAAGGTTAGTCAAGAACACAGCCTTGCTAGTCATGCCCACACACAGTGCGTACCTCCTATGCAAGGTTAGTCAAAAACACAGCCTTGCTAGTCATGCCCACACAGTGCGTACCTCCTATGCAAGGTTAGTCAAGAACACAGCCTTGCTAGTTATGCCCACACACAGTGCGTACCTCCTATGCAAGGTTAGTCAAAAACACAGCCTTGCTAGTCATGCCCACACACAGTGCGTACCTCCTATGCAAGGTTAGTCAAGAACACAGCCTTGCTAGTCATGCCCACACACAGTGCGTACCTCCTATGCAAGGTTAGTCAAGAACACAGCCTTGCTAGTTATGCCCACACACAGTGCGTACCTCCTATGCAAGGTTAGTAAAAAACACAGCCTTGCTAGTCATGCCCACACACAGTGCGTACCTCCTATGCAAGGTTAGTAAAAAACACAGCCTTGCTAGTTATGCCCACACACAGTGCGTACCTCCTATGCAAGGTTAGTCAAAAACACAGCCTTGCTAGTCATGCCCACACACAGTGCGTACCTCATATGCAAGGTTAGTAAAAAACACAGCCTTGCTAGTCATGCCCACACACAGTGCGTACCTCCTATGCAAGGTTAGTCAAGAACACAGCCTTGCTAGTCATGCCCACACACAGTGCGTACCTCCTATGCAAGGTTAGTCAAGAACACAGCCTTGCTAGTCATGCCCACACACAGTGCATACCTCCTATGCAAGGTTAGTCAAAAACACAGCCTTGCTAGTTATGCCCACACACAGTGCGTACCTCCTATCAGCTCCACCACTAATAGCTTTCTGCCCTCCTGCCAGCAGGCCAACAGTAAGTGCCATATCATCGTGCGAACCAAGGGAGGTCTTGTGTTCTAGTGTGTGCCCAGGAGGATGACAGTTCCATAGCTCCAGCTCACCAGAATCTGAGGAAAGAAGAAAGTTGGCCTCATCCGGAAGCCTGTGGGAAGAACATGGATCTATCATATTTCCAGCTGGATGTTTGCATGACAATGTGCACTTGAACAACAGATTGAGAGAAGAAGACATGGTACTTGAATCCATTCTACTTATTACCTACCAGGTATTAGAATGCTCTCTAGGTCAGCCTCTAGTTCAGTGAATTTGAACCATATAGATATAACAATGGTGGTTAGCTAGATTATTGACATGCCAAAGTTGTACAATGCAATATTGCAGTATTATGAGTCTCTGTGTACAACTCATGGTCCTTGAACTATTACATCAAGCAGCTCACAGACTGCTACTATTTTGTATTGCCTATACACTGCTGTATGTGTCTGAGGAGTACATTCAAATAAGCTTCACCTCTGCATCTATCTTGACTGCTTTGAACGGGAAGTAATTATATTCATGACAGTTTCGTTACTCTAACAGTCAGAAGTGACAAGCAGTGACAAGCGTGTTAACAAGTCTTTGGCTGTGCTAATGGCTTGAATTGTGTAGATAGGGTGTAAATAGGCTGGACTAAATGGTTGATAAGTGCCTAGTAAGCCATTTCTACTTGTTTGAAGCCATTTTGTGCTGACTATGTATCCTAGCTGGAAGCGGTTGGAAAGGTACCAATTTTCTCACCTAATACCCACAGCCCAGACAAAATCAGTCAGTTAACAAATTATTTGAAGCTATTACTCCTACCTGAAATAAAATATGGAGAACGCTTGCCGAGAAAAAGCTTCGTGTTTGGCAGCTCTCTGCTCATTGACAATCACCCGCGAATAAGTACTGCCTCTTCCTGTCTTTCTAGCCGATGATGTTAGTCAAAAGGTGTGGCCTAGCCTCATTAGCACTTGTCATGGAGGGGCCTACCCTCAAATCTCGTTAAGCTTCTTAGCTCCGTGCGGAAAGTGCACAAACTTGTTGTGAGCATATATATATGGTCACCGTGATGGCGGGAAGTTTAATGTGACCATATATATACAAGACTTAAAAAACAATAAAAATTTAAAAAGATGTAGGGATGGCATGCCAAAAAGTATGCAAACAAGGTAGGGATAATGCAGGAAAGCAAAGGTCAACATATTGGCAAAGCCCCATCCCTACATCTTTTTCACACTACAGTTAGACAGTGCATGGGGGTCTTCTTAAAATGTTCACAACCTTTACTGGCAGTTCATGGCTGTAGCCTTGTTCTCAGGCCACTTCCTTCTCCCACGTGGCCTGGGAACAAGGGTAGTATGACCCTATTGGTAGCATTATGTTATACGGAACCTCTTCAACAACTTAAGCAGTGAGTTAGAGTAGACTGCAGATTTATGATATAAGTGTCGTTAAAGTACATGGCATGGTTTTAGCCTCGTCCCCAGGCCACTTTCCTTCTCCCACATGCCGGCTCAGGAACGAGGCTATAAATATGATCTAGCAGCATTGCATCAGCTGTAGTGTGAAAAAGATGTAGGGATGGGGCTTTGCCAATATGTTGACCTTTGCTTTCCTGCATTATCCCTACCTTGTTTGCATACTTTTTGGCATGCTATCCCTACATCTTTTTACATTTAATGTTTTTTAAGTCTTGTTTCTGTACTTTTTTGATGTTAATCTCAGTTACAGTTAGACCTAAGCCAAAGAAGAATATTTCAAGTGTAACCACAACACCAGAACTTGAAACGGCATTGGCAGTTTTAATAGTAGTAGTTACAGGCATGTAATAATTATGTGCAATATAGCCAGCTAGAACCTGCTGAAGGGCCAACCACTCTCCGTACCAAACTTTGTGAAACCAATTTCATGATTCAGTTGTCAATCACATGACGACTGACCAGCTGCAGCACAGAAAACTATCATACTGACAACTGACCATCCTAGCTTTACAGTTCACTAAAGCTGTGAGTAGGCTATTTTTAGTGTAGCTGCAAGTAGGCAGCTGAATGCAGCGCCTTACCAACGTGGTGTTCATAAGCCTTGCCCAATGCCGCTGGGGGAAAAGACAGTGCCAGTCATGCTAGTCTCGTTTCCAGGTCACGAGACTACAGTCATGCCCGCTCACTTGTGTACTCTCGCTTCCAGACCAATGACCGTGGTCTTTGGTCTGGGAATGAGACTTCGTGTGCACATGCGTACAAAATTAGAAAATGGCGTCCTAAGCAACGGACAGCAGCCTCAGAGTGTTGTGAATGGCTTTTATTGACCAGGGTGAATTTGAAGCTATGAAGACGCTGAGTGGTCGTAGAGCTCCGCGCTGTGATAAGCATCAGTTTCGTACTAAAATGACGGTGAGTACTTAAACATTTTGCGAGATATCGTTGTTTGAACAAAAGTCGTAACAAGAAAGAAAGAAAGAATACGAAAAATGGCACTTTTGCTATCGCACACTTTTGAGTTTAGCTGTCTTCCGCATGGCTTTTGGCCACTTATATGAGTCTTGCTGATCACAAAGGCACTCAAAGAGGACGACTGGGCGCTTAAATAAGCTTTTAGCGTGTTTGTGGTGAAGTTATACGGCTTTTGCTTAAGTATTGCATATATTGCGCGTCGGCGCCATCCCTACATAGAGAGTCTACCGACTCTCTGATATGGTCACTGCATTCAGAGGGTTAAGATCAGTGGGCAGGTTTCTAAGACAGTATTATGAGGTACATTGTAACACATCCTCACCACAGAACATCAGTGATGCCTGCTGTGGTTCTGGTGGCAACCATGTCAAGATTGGGGCACTGGTCAAAGTCTTGCATGCTTGAGAACACCCAGAGGGTACCATCCCACGTCCGGCCTGTCAAGGCAGAAGAAGCAAGGACGAAACTCCCATCTGCAAGGAATCAGAGAAGGGGAGATTTGTTTCTGCAGGAGCCAACTGAGAAGCAAGATCAAGATGGTCAACTCTTCTGAGAGTTTACAGTGGAACCTCGCTTATCCGACCCTCAACTATCCGGCTGCTCGGATTATCCGGCCTCGATCTCCACGCATTCTATTTAATGCCCATGGTGTGCACGGAGCAAAGTAGCTATACTAGATCGTTTGAAGGCAGGACTAACCACGCGAAGATGCCAGAATTTCAACTGTCCAAAGCCTAAAGAAGTTGAAATACGATTGTTTGCACCACAATGGATAATATGACAGGAAAAGAAACAGCAGTGCTAATATACATTGTAGACACTATTTGCATGATGGTTCACATATCCGGCTATTTCGCTTATCTGGCCATGGTCTGGTCCCGTTGTAGCTGGATAAGCGAGGGTCCACTGTACTTATTAACAGTTTCCTTAATACTTCATCTGGAGGGTGTTTGATGTCTATAGCGCCACTTTCTCAAGCTTGTTGACAAATTCAGTAGAGAACTCATCCTGCAGGCTCATAACGTGTGCTCCTTGTGGTCAGCTAAAACATTCGCTAAGTTGCACATGGTTATTTTAGCAACCACTTGATACTGCAAGCACCCATAGCAGTTAGAATACTACAATCCATTATTCACCCAAAAGTCATGATCCACTTGTTATGCAGCTACGAGACTGTTGCTGTTAATATCTGGCATCTGCAATACTTAGTCTGTACAGAAAAATGTTGTAGTGACGTATAACATGAAAGTACACTTTATCAGGAGCTTATGAGTAGCGCTGCACTGCTCATAAGATCCTGGTCATATGCATGGCTCTGTGATGCAAACCTACCTTTTCGATGGACCACTGTTTCAAAGTGCCGCCTTGCCATCACTCAAGCAGTCTGGTTGCTGTGGATTATGTAGAAGTATGCAAGTATGTATTGCCGGCTGAAATTCATGCATGGATTAATGATGTTGATGCAAGGTGACTGCATGAGGTAATGCTGCCTTATTCCCAGGCCTTTGCTGCCTTCCAGCATGGAAGCAGCTAAGCTAGAAGGCTAGCAAAGTCTAAGCTAGGCTGAATGCAGCTTTTAAGCAGCATTCATACAGCACTGGTCTAATTTAACACAGACAGCGGGGAAAACACTCTTTGTCCAGCTTCAGCTTTGATATCATTGGAACAACAGAACTAGTAGATATTTCTTTATAAACTCAGGGGAGGACTAAAAGGATGAAGGCGAAAGTAAATCAGTGTATGGCAGCACAACAATCGGTACATTGTTTCTACAGCATTTGCAAAAGCATGTATCTGCATGAAAGGGGGCGAGGGTAAGTTGGGAGTCGAGTTAGCACACTTTGCTTTTGATATTAGTATTTCTACTTATGAGCTATCTAGTCCCACATGCAGCAAACTCACCTAAATACGTTGAGACCCTTCCGAGTGTTACCACGTGGGTGCGCTTCGTTTAGAAACCAAGTATCTATAAATGTGCAACCATGGCTTCCTTGTTGGGAAGAATAGTTTGCTCCGTTCGTGCTGGTAGTGCGCCAGTATTTGGCGCTACTGCTGTCGTCAGAGGACTTTGTAGTGCTGCTGCACTCGAGAGAGTTCCTGTTCTGAGCCCTTCTGTCTCACTGCAGTGTTCTTCTTGTCTTATCCCAAGGTAGACATTTATTGAAATTATGCTGGTTTTCTGATGCACTTCCCTTTGCAAAGTATAAGTAGTATGCTTAGTAACTAGCCTTGCTCCCAGCTCGTAGCAATGAAAAGCTGGTGGACAACTTGGAAATGATCGGGGCTAGCGATCTTGGTGGTAGTCACTTGTATGTCACCTGTGGAAGTGTTGGGTCAAAGTGGAATCAAGCGATCTACATTCTGTTCAAGAACCGATCAAGGGATCAAGGTGACTTCTGAGCTGCAAAATCAATAGATCAACAACACTGAGAAAGTATGGCTGCCATTTTTGTTTTTGGAATAGAGCGTTTTCGTGTGACGTCATCACCTTTTAAGTTTACAAGAAAAACAGAAAAATGTTGCCATGTTGGTGTACAAGGAGATAGTAGCTTCTATGGAAATCTTGGCGAATGGAAAGGTATACTTGTAATGCTTCTAGTATGTGTTGAATCGGACAAAATACCACTGCTATGCAAGGAAGATGAAAACTGTATGCTACTGACAAAAGCAGACAAGGTTGGAAAATCATTAGAAGCTACTGCAAGGTAGTTTTCATGATGTTGACCAGCAAAAAGGTTTCATGTGGAAGTTTTTGAAACAGGTGCTGAGGCGAACAGTTATGATAATGATGCTGTAAACGAAGTTACTGCAAGGGTAGAGAATAAAAGGTTTCATGTAGAAGTTTTCAGGTGAAACAGGTGCTAAGGCAAACAGTTTATGCTGTAACAATCATTTTATTGATGCTGTAAACCAAGTATCAGAATTGACGTACTACTGCAGTAGCTAAAAGCAGTTAAAGTTCTCTCTTGCAAGTGTACAGCACATGAAAACAGTACAAATATTGGTTGTAAGGTTAAAGTGGGGCTATTCCAATGGCAGGGTAATTCCAACTATAGAGCTAATATCTCTGCCGTATTGTGGCGCTAGCCAGTGAGAAACATTATAGATGAAGTTCAGTAAGCCAGCTACATGTGTAGCAGTTTTTTACCATTTAATAATTTTGATCTACCGTCCAGTATCGGAATTTCCCAGCATTAAAAATACCGTCAGAATAGTCCCACTCTATTCCAGCTGGTCATTAATTAGCATGTATACTAGTGAGTAATTTTTTTGTGTGTGAAATGCTTATACACACAGGCTTTCTTCATCCTTGCCTACGCCACCTAGCAGATATCTGGCACACTGCTGGAGGTGTAGTTCAACAAATGCAGGTAATGTACAAAACTAGTAATGAGAGGCTATACTTGGAGAGATAACTATCCACAGTTTTGAATTTAGTATGCGAGTTTCGGTTTTGCCATTTTGGAGTGCCCTTACGCATGTGTACATGTGTATGTGTATGTGTATGGGTATGGGTATGCGTTAGAATTTAGTGATCTTGTTCTCTAAATCCAAAAGTAAGGGAGAATGTGGAGGAGGGCACAATCCTAGCATGTATCGATATACTATTAGCTTGTGGTTTAAACTCTGATGTGACATAGTCTCCAGTTACTCTTCACACAATGACATGTATTGTTACAGTGAGTGATGCAGGAACGTCTAGTGTCTGCATGTGTGTGTACACGACAGTGACTTGCATGTTATTTGCCAAATCTGGTTAACAAGTTCATGTTTCAAATCTGTATCCAATAAATATTACATTTTCGAAGGTTCACATTAAAAGCTCTCACTTGTGTTCCACAATGTCTTGAAATTTCGTACAAAGACTAATTTTGACATATTTGTATTGCTTGCATGCACCTCATTTCCTACACATCTTCTAACAGCAGTGGGGAATCATCTTGTCCACTTGCAGGTGCCCTCAAACAAGTCAATGCTGAGATTGAGACCCAATCACCCAGTAAAATCTTTGCTGTAGTGCATATAAGTAAGCTCAACCTGTATTTATAGTTCAGTGTTCACTATCTGATAAAGGAGTTATTGGAGATTCACAGTAAAAGTCACAAGCAATGCAGTTCAGCTAACTGCTATTGTATGCATCCTGAAACAATGCACAAACTGGATGATATAAATACACTGGTACAAGTTAGGAAGTGTGACTAAATGATCTTTTAATGATATGTCTCTAACATTCCTGGTTCACTCATAGGTGGACGCCAGTTCAAGATCACTTCCAATGATCTGATTGTCATCAATAGAATTGCAGCCGATATTGGAGAGCAGATATTTCTAGAAAAGGTGGGTTCTACATGTAACATGGCAGCTTGATCTGATACCAGTGGCATAGCTACATAGATGGAGCAGTTGCCTCTTAAAATTACTTTTCTCGGTGGAAAATTGCAGCACCATTTGGATGTGGTGAATTTTAGTAAGAGCACCATTTGGCCTAAACCTTGCCCATAGCAGTTATTATCCTAGCTTCCCACTTAACATTTCAATAGCGGTGTGTAGATACTGTGTTTCATACCTGCCTATTGTACTATGCACCATTTGGAAGTAGATTTCTAGCGAGAACCCTGGTCTGTGTGTTTGCTAAAATTGTCCAACTGTATACTTGATTAATGTAAGATGGCAAGAAAGTTCACAGGAGGGCACCCCTGAATGAATTAGTTAATGAGGACACTTGACCAAGTCCCAGCCCTATACCAGAAACTAGGACTCCCTATCTATCAAGACACATCCTTTTGGAGTGTCCACAAAGTGACTTCACTGTGTATGTATGCATGTATGTGTTGGCATAGCTACGGTATTAGTAGCACTAATATACACACAGGTCCTCTTGGCTGGATCAGACAACTTCACTCTTGTTGGAACACCAGTCCTCAGGTAACTATCCACTTATTACTTATGTCTTGCCAGCTACTTTGAGAAAACCTCCTAAAGTGTAATTGTAACTAAAAATTGAAGTGTTAACGAGGCATCCTTTTGATGCAGGAAACTCTCCAAAAGCATCTTTGCACATACAGAAAAGAATAAATTTGATCATAACTATTTCACACAAGTTACTTTTATGCTTCAAACACAAACAGAAAACAAAGTGCAATCGTCATATTGTGTAAACCACTCAGAATCTCTACTATAGTTATTTGGTATTGCCATGTCTTTGTGCAATTCCATTTCTTTCTTGTATGATTGTCTGGCATCCAAAGCTTACAGTTGCTCTACATGTAAAGCTAAATATGTATACATGCCATAAAAAGATTGCTACTCCACTAACCATACTAAGTCATATACAAGAAGGATTTCTATTGACTATTGAACATGCATCTGTGCTTTCATGTGCTTAGTAAGGACCTGGTTAGAGTGCAGGCCACTGTGACTGAGCATAGCAGAACAGCAAAGGTGATTGTGTTCAAGAAGAAAAGAAGGAAGAATTATAAGAGAAAGAAAGGTATGTGCATGACATAGGGTTGTAATAACGATGTGAGCCTCAGTAAGACATTGTAGGAAATATTTTCTATGTGCTTATACCCGTGGTGATTATAACGGACACCCCGCTACTCCATATAACAGACAGTTTTCGTGATCCCAATTGATTATAACGAAAAGTTGATACAGTGGAACCCCGCTTAACGGACACCCCTCAACAGCAGATACTCACAACACTCACAATATAACGGACAATTCCGAAAGTCCCGACTGTCCTTCCATTCACTTGAATACTTAAGCAACCCCTGAATAGCAGACACCCTGCTACTCCATATAACAGACAGTTTTCGTGATCCCAATTGTACGAAAAACAGTACTTAACGACCCCAATTTAGTGGACATTCGTCGACCTTTTCAGCAACATTGTCCACCATCCCTGCTGGAGTTAACAACTTGACATTAGACTAGCGCTACCACGCCTACCGGAAATATACTGGAAGCCCCTGAGTTACAGACACCTTGCTATAAGGGACAAAATGTTGGTTCCCAATGGTATCCGCTATAGAGGGGTTCCACTGTATACCTATTTGTACAACATAATGCTGCTAAAGGTAATGTAATTTTATTATTCAAGGTCGTTGGTAATCTTTTGCATGCATGCGGTAGACTGGCATCTTCCAGTTGCAGTGCAGGCTGCAGTAGAAGAGAAAAAAGTAGACTGACAAGACAGACTGCTTATATATAGGTAACAGAGATCATGGGGGTTGCCCTCATGGTTTCCTTAGCCCATATGTAGACATATATAGTAGCTGCCAAAGCCAAACACACATTGTCTCCATCTGGTATGGACTGCCTCTGCTTAGTGTTCAGTGAAATTCTCTTTTGCTCCCTCATATTTGCCCTACAGTGATAAAACCTCTTTAGTAGAGTATGACTTACTGATTGTTTCTTCTAGTTTTTGTACTTGATTTGCTCCTTTGTTTTTGTATTCTTGCAGGCCATCGGCAGGATATCACAGTTGTCAGAATTAACAACATTGAACTGTCTCCAAATCTGAAATGATTGTCATCTGTATTGTACCTAATCCCTAATCAATGACAACTATGCATGCAACCACAAACCTTTATGAAAAGTTGAACAATCATGGGTAGTATCATAAATGGGTTTCAAATGACACAAATCGACTTTCCATTATCAATTACCAGTTTGGAGGTTAATGATCTAACTTGCATGCTGCACATGTAGTCCAATTGAAGGAAGACTCTTGACAGGGTCATCACCCAGCCAACCTATTATATTCTGTTCTGCCAACTGCTCAATAAAGGGGCAGATCTGCACCAGCAGAGATGAAGAAGTGATGTGCTATTATGACATCTTGCAGTTCAGTGAGAGCATGCCTAAAAATTGGATAATCCAGTACATACATGATGCACTTGTCTTTCGGAGATGTGCAAATCTGATTCATTGTACAGAAAGAGAGAGACAGCTTGAGTATGTCCGGACCTAGCTGTATGCTAGTCTCGTGCCCAGACTATTTTTCGCACGCAAAGCAACATGAAATAGTCTGGGAACGAGACTAGCTGTATGCTGTCTGCACTATTACGTCATTAATTTTGTTCACTGCTAACAACGCAGTAGTCTCGGAACCAGACCCTCGCACGCACCCTCGCACCCTCCTTCTCCGCGTGCGAGGGTCTGGCTCCAAGACTATTCGGCATGTTGTCCATAATCTGGATAACGTTCCCGAGCTGTAATGGTGCCGCCCTTTCCCAAAGTACTTGATCATGTGACTAGCTGAATGCACGTAGACTTTCTAGCTTAGTTTTCTGAGCCAAAGTCGCAGCTCTCACCCCAATGCAGTCGCGTAGCCACACCCTTCTATGCATATGGGGGTGTGGCGTCCGTGGCTCAATCTGCAAGTTTTTGTAAAGTGGTTGCATTGATGGCTACAAATTCTGTTTTTCTACAAACTGAAAGTGCCAACACTCTAAGCGAGGCAGATGGTTTGTGGCCACATGACCAAGAGGCTACTACCTCCATCCCATCACGTCGTTGCAGGCCAGGATACCGAGCAAGAAGACTGAGATCAAAGGGAGTGATTCTGGTAGTTGTGTGGAACTTGCTGGCATGGGCCTGCCGTTCCACAAATATGAATGCAAAGGTGATATCACAATCTCTAGGAGGAAAATTATACTTTGAAATTGTTGATGGAGTGGTTACTGCTGCGTTGTTTGTTTTTGTTGGTTGGTTAGCTGATGTATACTTTGGGAGATATAAGGTCATGAAGGTCTCCATTTGGGTCATGTGGTGGGGGAGTGTTGGTGGCACTCTGTTGCTGGTGATTTATAGCTTGTCTTCACTTGACTCACTGAAATACATTTCAGTGGTTGTTGCTTATGCATGTGTCACCATAGGATCAACAGGGTTGATTGTAAATGCTATTCCATTTGGAATTGATCAGATGCTAGGAGCATCATCTGATGAGATAAGTGCCTTTATTCACTGGTTCGTCTGGGCTATGTATGCTGGCCTAGCCAGTGGCTACATGGTAAACGTTTTGCCATGTATGGGAGATGACCAACTTAGTCTAGTGTCCATGCTTTTTGCTGTAGCAGTTTCATCAGTTGCTCTTTGCCTTGACTTTCTCTGTTGGAACTGGTTGGTAATTGAGCCTGTGAGCCAAAACCCTCTTAAATCTGTCTATAGTGTGCTCAAGTATGCTGCCACCCACAAGCACCCAGCCCGACGCAGTGCACTGACATACTGGGAGGAAGACATCCCTTCACGTATTGACCTTGGGAAATCCAAGTATGGAGGACCCTTTACCACTGAACAGGTGGAAGATGTGAAGACCTTCCTTCAGCTTCTTGTAGTAAGCATAGCTGTCTGTATCTTCCTCTACCCTCTTTCCCTGTGCAATTTATCATTGCACATATTTGCTTCACACTTTCAGTGGCCACAAAAACTTTCTCACAGTGATAATTGTTACAATGTGCTTCTTGATTTGTTCGATATTCCTTTTTTGTTGATAACTCTTGGAATCCCACTCTATGAGCTTGCCATCTATCCTCTAGCTAGGAACTGGATTCCTAGTGCGCTGAAGAGGGCTGGAATTGGTGCATTTGCCACTACTGTAGTTGCTTCTGTAGCATTATCTGTGGATATGGTAGGACATGCACACACTAATGCAACAGTGAAGTGTATGTTTGTGAAGAACAGTACATCTAGGATGGTAGTGGACATTAACTATCTCTGGATTGGTATTCCACTTTATATTGTTATTGGAATTGAGCTAGCAACTCTTTTTGCTGCACTATTTGAGTTCTTATGTTCGCAGACACCATACAACATGAAAGGGCTAATTATTGGACTCCCATTTTCTGCCCTGGGTTTGGCATATGCCCTGACTGGTGCAACACTTACTACATGGGCTCATGCTTGGTCTCAGCCTGTAATGTACCCAACTTGTGCTTTCTGGTTCTATCTTTTCATTATTCTAGTGACAGTGGTTGCCCTTGTGGTGTTTGGGATTGTCGCCAAGTGGTATAAGAAGAGGGAAAGAAACGAACTCCTTCACGAGCAAAGATTTGTGGAGGACTATTATGATAAGTACATTCTCTGAATCATAGCAGGAATTTTGTGCTGCTACTGACCATGGCTAGGTGTGTGTGTGTGTGTGTGTGTGTGTGTGTGATTATCAGGAATCAAGAATTTTGTTTTCTGAGTAGCACAGAAGTGTGTGCATAGTATTATCTGTTTGTTACTGTGTTGACTATACTTTGGATGCTGGGTATGCAGCTGACTTTTTGAAACAACCATCCATTGTTATTCTTGTGTGACTACTTTTCTATTTCCAGATGATCCACTCCCTTATGCAGAGATCACAAAAAGTCTGCCGATATCATACACATGTATGGTTTCTGTTAGGTCATCAGAGAACTCACACTTCTTCTGTGGGTTGGGAAATTAATGGGACAGGGATCTAGCAGCCTACTAAATATTATGTTCCATTTTGGCATCTGCATATATAGCACATGCAAATATTCTATATAACATGTCTTTACTGTTGGTAATCCTAAGCAAACCTCACTCCATTTTTTAGATACGGAGGATTACTTGGTGTACCTTTCTTACTGCTGTTGACATATGTCAGTTAATCTGTTACTGAGTCCCCACCCAGCTTTCACCCAGCTCTTCAAAGCTGGGTGGGGGCCTGGGAAGAAGGTTAGGTTGAATTTTTTGTGTGTGTGTGCATAATTTGTGGGAAGCCACACACTTGTGCATGTATATTTAATACCAAATCTTGTGGTAACAGGGTGGTACATGCAAGTCAATGAAGCCCTCAGCTAGGGTACTGTTGTTTGCATTGCCCATATGTACAAAGCAGTATGTGACTTCTTTGCTCTTTTACATATAGCGAGATGGCTATAAGTTCTGAATCTGTAATTTGTCTTCAAATTCCAAGCAAAGTACGTGTTGCCACATAACAAAAAAGCTACACTGCAAAAACAAGTTAGTTGTAATGAGAGGTTCGCTTTTGGTATTGAAGACTAATTGCATAAGGCAACCCAAGGGGCAGCTGCCCAGTTCATCTTACAACCACAATACACTGACAACCCTCATAACATCTGTGATTCGCTTATCTGGTTCCTTACTGCAACTTTGAAGTGCATTTGTAATGACTCCTTCACAGATGTTCTGGGGATTGTCAGTGTATTGTGGTTGTAAGATGAACTGGCCAGCTGCCTCTCTGGTTATCTTAAGCAATTAGTCTTCCATACCTTCACTGTCTCTCCAGCTTGTCTGCAACCATGGTAACCACTCTGTGGTTAAAACAACCAATTTGTTTCTGCAGTGTATGTGACTAATCTCATTAATTTGCAAGCCAGCTAAGGTATTAGTTGACTGAAGAGTGTTGGATCTGGTTCTGGGAGCTTGTTGAGATACATTGATCTGCCAGTCCCAAAAGTGGGAACCAATGTAGCTACAGTTGACATCCTGTTTTTACTAAATGCACAGTCATACAATACACATTTTGGCCCACAAGTTCGAGCCAGCCACCACTGAGCTAGTGTGAAAATCAAACATTTGCAACATACATATCCACACTACATGTAGAAATCATGGCCTGGGAATAAACAAGCGCCTGCTGGTCATATAGCTATTTAATCAATGGAGCATTCATTACTTGGCTGGTATTGAGCTACCTCACGCACCAGTATAATTTATGAGTAATCATTCAACACATTATAGGTCACCTTTCATGCCAAAACTGGTCAATGACAGGCCTCTGTACAACTCCAATGGTTCCATCCAAGAAGCTAACATACTGATGATCAGCATGACCAATAATATTGGTGGTGGGCCTTTGCTGAAAACTTATGACAACATGTTGCTTCCTTCAACATACAATGGCAATATCACAGTTGTTGGTATAACTTCAGTGAAACTTACTGGCATAATGCATATGCTGGAATGGACACTGTTCTTTTGTTCATTTTGGTTTTATGTATGCTGAAATTATTCATGACTCAGTGTGCTTTAGCCTTTGCCTGCGCTCTGTGCAGGTAGCATGTCATGATCACTGAGTCCTTACATGTTGCTGTCATTGTAAAATTTAGTATCAAAGTTGATCAAATCTAGCAATAGTGCCTTCTGATTTCCATCTTTCTACTGGCTCAACATACAATGATGCATTGACTGCTTATGTAATGTGATGTAACAATGTGCAGTAGCAGGTGGTAGTGTTTGTTCACTGCATGTACCTGTGTAAACTATGAGTATCACATGACCGTTCATAAACAATGACCAGCGGTAACAATTTGTCTGCAAAGTCTGACCAAGTTGCCAGTTTAATTGATGGCTACCAATTCTGAATCTGCAGTTTGTCTGCGAACTGTAATACCAAACAATCTAAGGGAGACAGACGGCTTGCTACCACGTGATCAAAAGGCTCCTACTTCTATCCAACCATGTCATTGCAGACCAGGATATCGAGCAAGAAGAGTGAGATCAAAGGGAGCAGTTCTAGTGATTGTGTGGAACTTGCTAACATGGGCCTGCAGTACTGCAAGTGTGAACATACGTGTGATCTCCCAATCTATGGGGGTATTTAACTTTGAAATTATCGCTGGAGTTGTCATGGCTGTGTTATCTGTGTTTGCTGGCTGGTTAGCTGATGTATATTTTGGGAGGTATAAGGTCATGAAGGTCTCCATTTGGTTCATGTGGTTGGGGAGTATTTGTGGCACCCTGTTGTTAATGATTCACCTCTTATCTCCACACGATGTACTGAAGTATATTTCAGTAGTCATTGCTTATGCATGTGTGACTATAGGATCAACAGGGCTGATTGTCAATGCTGTTCCTTTTGGCACGGATCAAACGCTTGGAGCATCATCTGAAGAAATAAGTTCCTTTATTCACTGGTTTGTCTGGGCTATGTATACTGGGATAGCCAGTGGTTACATAGTAAACTTTCTGCCATGTACTGGCATGGGAGATGACCAAACTATTCTGGTGTCCATGTTCTTTGCTGTAGCAGTTTCATCGGTTGCTCTTTGCCTTGACTTTCTCTGTCGAAACTGGTTAGTGATTGAGCCTGTGAGCCAAAATCCTCTTAAATCTATCTATAGTGTTCTCAAGTATGCTGCTACCCACAAGCACCCAGCCAGACGCAGTGCACTGACATACTGGGAGGAAGACATTCCTTCACGTATTGACTTTGGGAAATCAAAGTATGGAGGACCCTTTACCACTGAACAGGTTGAAGATGTGAAGACCTTCTTTCGGCTTCTTTTAATGAGTGTAGCCATCAGTTTCTTCATCTATCCACTTTCCATGTGCAATTCTTCATTGGACATGTTTGCTTCACACTTTCAGCAGCAAAGAAAACTCTCTCACAGTAAAGATTGTTACAATATGCTGCTTGATTTTGCTACTTCCGCATATGTTGTGATCATACTTGGAATTCCACTCTATGAGCTTGCCATTTATCCTCTAGCTAGGAATTGGATCCCTAGCACACTGAAGAGGGCGGGAATTGGTGCATTTGGCACTATCATAGTTGCTTCTGTAGCATTATCAGTGGATATGGTAGTACATGCACACACTAATGCAACAGTGAAGTGTATGTTTGTGGTGAACAGTACATCTAGCTCTGTAGTGGATATGGACTATCTCTGGATTAGTATTGTACTTGGCATTGTTATTGGAATTGAGGTAGTAATTCTTTTTGCTGCACTATTTGAATTTTTGTGTGCCCAAACACCATATGCTATTAAAGGACTGATTATTGGACTTTCATTTGCTTCTGCTCAGGGTTTGTCATCTGCCCTGGCTGATGCAACACTTACCACGTGGGCACATGCTTGGTCTCAGCCTGTAACATACCCAACTTGTGCTTTCTGGTTCTATCTCTTCATTATTGTGGTGACAGTGGTTGGTCTAGTGATGTTTGGGGTTGTTGCCAAGTGGTACAAGAAGAGGGAAAGAGATGAACTTCTACACGAGCAAAGATTTGTTGAGGACTATTATGATAAGTACATTCACTGAATCATTTTCGTGCTATTGCTGATCATGGCTGCATGTGTGACTAAAATCAACCTAACAACTCTCTGTAAAGTGCATACAGATCTGCTGTTTGTGAATGAATGATAATCTTCCTGAACTGTGTTGAGAATGCAGCACTCCATCCAGTTGTCAGTCTGCACATGTTGCTTGCAAAATGATAGCTAGTAGCTTTTAACATCATCCCCAAGACACAACTGAATACCCAATATTTTTGCATGTAGTAACACACTCATTACATCACTGTGTTACTGCAGCTTGATGTGTGTGTGTGTGTGTGTGTGTGTGTGTGGGAGGGGGAGCATGGCTTGTATGTGTCTTTATGTGTATAGCTATATATTCTCTGTTTACGGTACTCCCTTGAGATCATTCCTGGATTGATTTGTTTGTGATCGGATCAGACTGTACCCAAGATACTAACTGATGGGCTGCCTTTTGCTTCACCTTACCAAGATGTGGTCTGTTCTACTGCAATGGCTTCATTTGTTGTGATTTCTTTGTCATCAGCATCCAAGCTCAATGCTGATTCATCTGCCACACATTGGGACACTTTGATAAAGCCATGTAGAAGTTGCCGAATGGGAGCCACTATGTTATACTTGCTGCTGATTTGTTTTTCGCATGCTTTGCATTACTTGAAAAGAGATACTTTATGTCAAAATGTACTCAGAGTTGACAGTTTGCTGATGCAGGGCACCGTCTATACCAATGGACTCAGGATGTCATTCACATATACACTTCTGTTAGGCCATCAGGAGACTTCACACCTACTGTTGCTCAGGAAATTGACAGGGCTCTAATAAATGCACTCACTAGTGTCATTGGTTCCATCTCCACAGTGTATCAACTAAAAGTACCCCTAACATACGTATGCACACACACCACAGAGACTTTTGGCCTCTGTATATTCATTTGGAGCCTTTAGGTAGCTACACACGCAAAGAATCTAAAATCACGTCTGTAATCTGAAGTGAACTAGCAAACCTCATCCGTATTTCAGACCGAGTAGATCTACCTTTATACCAGAAAGTGGTACAGGAAGAGGGAGAGAAATGAACTCCTTCACGAGCAATGATAAGTACATTCACTGAATCATAGCAGCAGTTTCTGTGCTGCTACTGGTGTGTGTGTGTGTGTGTGTGTGTGTGTGTGTGTGTGTGTGTGTGTGTGTGTGTGTGTGTGTGTGTGTGTGTGTGTGTGTGTGTGTGTGTGTGTGTGTGTGTGTGTGTGTGTGTGTGGTGTGTGACTAATGTAATTTGATCTCCTATTTACATACATATATCTATTGGCGTTTCTGATTTCCACATTTGCTGTGGGTCAGGGTTCTAGCGGCCTATTAAATATTTGCACTCCAGTTTGGCATCTGCATTATGGGCCTTAGGTAGCTACACATGCAAAGATTCTATAACCCCTTTAGCATGTCTTTACTGTTGGTAATCCTAAGTGAACTAGCAAACCTCACTCCCTTGTTTAGGGTTACTTGGTCTACCTTTATCTTGTAGTCTTACTGCTCTTGACATATGTCAGTTAATCTGTCATGAGTCCCCAGCCAGCTTTCACCCAGCTCCACAAACAAGAGTACCGGTTAGAAGGGCCTTATGCCAATTAAATTTGATAGTTTATGCTTCTGTCTGCATTACAATTTCACTGACTCTTACTACTTTCAGAATCACACGTGATGTGGTGTATGCACCATAGCTTGCTCAAGTATCATATGTGGCTACACAGATACAAGCAAGAGACTCAGTTTATGTCTATAAGCTTATTAACACAAAGGTGTTCGTTTATCAGTTAGCAAATTCGAGCATTGTTTGTCTCCTCTGTGCCTTCAATTTGGGAAGCAAGTGGATCTATGGTAGAGCTATTTCACAAGGTTGCTCCAACATGTCAGAATTTGCCGAGGGCTATAATAAAGGCATAATTGCACAAGAAAGAAATGTCAATTGCAAGACCATGCTACAGCTGCTATAGTTCAATGCACCACTCACTGATGTTCAAATTATCTCAGTGCCTTCCAAGATGAAATGAGAAATGAGAAAGTTTAATGAGCCATTCAGCCATAGGCTGCTCTTACATGGCGCATACATACAGAACAACACAAGTTGTAGTACAGAACATGAATTGAAGGACAGAACATAAGGAGCAATATCGGGCAACAATATACAGAAAGAGATAAGTTAAGCTACTATTATTAAAAAATGTCTTTAATGCAGTTCTAAAGGTGCTCTCTCTGTTAATACCTTTAATATCGTCTGGAAGGGAATTCCACATAACAGCACCTGTATAGCGAAACGACCTAGACATCATGTTTGTATGTGCTCTAGGGATAAGAACACCATTATTACTCAACCAAGTGTGATATGTTGATGCTGTTTGTGGATAGGCTGAAATAAGTCATGTAGATAGGGAGGGGTGAGACCTGGCTTGAGACATCGATACACAGCAGGAGCTGCAGGACACACTATAACACAAAATGAACACCCAGTCACCCTTCATTTATGCATTTCACGCACGCACTCTCTTCCTTTCGAACCAGGGAGGCGCGCGCGGGCGGGGCACGAGACTATTTGCAAGCCTTCGAGCTTCACCGCCATTCGATATTCATCATCAATGACACTATCACGTGATCTGTACGGGGTTGGGTGAAAAGAGAGCTACACTACAGCCTTCATGGCCTTGCGCCTCCCGTTCGTGAACAGTGACTGCAGTAACAACAAGTTGCCATGCAGTTTAATTGATGGCTACAAATTCTGAATCCGCAGTTTGTCGGGGAACTGTAAGACCAAACAATCTAAGGAGCTTGCTAACACGTGATCAAAAGGCTCGTACTTCCATTCAACCATCTCATTGCAGACCAGGATATCGAGCAAGAATTAAGAGTGAGATCAAAAGGAGCAGTTCTAGTGATTGTGTGGAGCTTGCATGCTAACATGGGCCTGCAGTACTGCAAGTGTTGCAAATGTAGAGGTGATCTTCCAAACTACAGCTGAAATTATAAATGGAGTGGTTACTGCTGTGTTGTATCTGCTTGCTGGCTGGTTAGCTGATGTATACTTTGGGAGATATAAGGTCATGAAGGTCTCCATTTGGGTCATGTGGTTGGGGAGTGTCTGTGGCACTCTTTTGCTGGTGATTCATCTCTTATCTCCACATGATGCATTGAAGTATGTTTCAGTAGTAGTTGCTTACGTAGGTACTGCCATTGGATCATCAGGGTTGATGGTTAATGCTATTCCTTTTGGAACTGATCAGATGCTGGGAGCATCATCCGAAGAGATAAGTTCCTTTATTCACTGGTTTGTATGGGCTATGTACACTGGCATAGGCAGTGGTTACTTTGCGGTAAACAGCTTGCACTGTACTGGCATGGAAAGTGACCAAACTAGTTTGATCTCAATGATTTTTGCTGTAGCAGTTTCATCGGTTGCTCTTTGCCTTGACTTTCTCTGTCGAAACTGGTTAGTGATTGAGCCTGTGAGCCAAAATCCTCTTAAATCTATCTATAGTGTTCTCAAGTATGCTGCTACCCACAAGCACCCAGCCAGACGCAGTGCACTGACATACTGGGAGGAAGACATTCCTTCACGTATTGACTTTGGGAAATCAAAGTATGGAGGACCCTTTACCACTGAACAGGTGGAAGATGTGAAGACTTTCTTTCGGCTTCTTGTAGTGAGTGTAGCTATCAGTTTCTTTGTCTATCCACTTTCCCTGTGCAATTCTTCATTGAACACATTCGCTTCACACTTTCAGCAGCAAAGAAAACTCTCTCACAGTAAAGATTGTTACAATGTGCTGCTTGATTTTGTCACTTCTGCATCTGTTGTGACTATAGTTGGAATTCCACTCTATGAGCTTGTGATTTATCCTCTAGCTAGGAATTGGATTCCTAGCACACTGAAGAGAGTTGGAATTGGTGCATTTGGCACTATCATAGTTGCTTCTGTAGCATTATCTGTGGATATGGTAGTACATGCACACACTAATGCAACAGTGAAGTGTATGTTTGTGGTGAACAGTACATCTAGCTCTGTAGTGGATATGGACTATCTCTGGATTAGTATTGTACTTGGCATTGTTATTGGAATTGAGGTAGTAATTCTTTTTGCTGCACTATTTGAATTTTTGTGTGCCCAAACACCATATGCTATTAAAGGACTGATTATTGGACTTTCATTTGCTTCTGCTCAGGGTTTGTCATCTGCCCTGGCTGATGCAACACTTACCACGTGGGCACATGCTTGGTCTCAGCCTGTAACATACCCAACTTGTGCTTTCTGGTTCTATCTTTTCATTATTGTTGTGACAGTGGTTGGTCTGGGGCTGTTTTGCATTGTTGCCAAGTGGTACAAGAAGAGGGAAAGAGATGAACTTCTACACGAGCAAAGATTTGTGGAGGACTATTACAATAAGTACATTCACTGAATAACAGCAGACGTTTTATGCTGCTGATGACCATGGCTGCATATGTGACTAAAACTTAATGAATTTTTTGTTTGTTTGTTTGTCTTGCACAGTAGCTCATAAGTGTGTATAGTTTGAGATCTCTTGGTTGTTTGATTGTTTTTTAATGGATCATAATCTGTTTGAATTGCATTCAGAATGCATCACTCCATCCAGTTGTCAGTCTATGCATGTTGCTTGCAAAAAATTAGTTATTTTCCTGACTTACAAATGAGCAGGCAACCAGGCTTTTTTTTTGGAAACCCAAAAGTGGAAAGAAAATGGCATGGTGTCTTAAATCTGATACAAGCAGCAAAATGCATCATGGAGGGTGAGGACACAAGACCTAGACACTTGTGCATGACAGGCGAAGTATAGAAGCCTGGATGGTGAAGCCACTGGGTGCAGTTTGTTCAAGCACTGTGGTTGCATGCCGAATACTGATTGCATCTGATTACATAATCAGGTAACAGTCAGGGAAATTAACTTTGTGTGGCCTTATAGCAGACTTTTCAACATCCATCCACAAGACACAACTGAACACCCGGTATTCTTGCATGTAGTAGCACGTCCATTACTGCAGCTTGGTGTGTGTGTGTGTGTGTGTGTGTGTGTGTGTGTGTGTGTGTGTGTGTGTGTGTGTGTGTGTGTGTGTGTGTGTGTGTGTGTGTGTGTGTGTGTGTGGTTTGTGTGAAGCCACACATTTGTGGATGCCCAATACCAGACCTTACAAAATTTGGCACAATTCCAAATGTACTAGTGTTAGATGCAAGTCAATTGTCAAAGTCCTTGACTACGGCGCTGTTGTTTACATTGCCCATATACCCATGTACAAAGCCATAATTATGTGACTTGTTTGCTCTTTTATATATGTAATTATAGAGAGATGGCTATAAATTCTGAAACTGTAATTTGTCTTCAAATTCCAAGCAAAGTACATGTTGCCACGTAAGCTACGTAACTAATCTCATTAATTTGCAAGCCAGCTAAGGTATTGGTTGACTGAAGAGTGTTGGATCTGGTTCTGGTGTTGTTGTTGATATTGTTGAGATACATTGATCTGCCAGTCCCAAAAGTGTGAACCAACGTAGCTACAGTTGACATCCTGTTTCTACTAAATGGCAAATTTCAGCATGGCCCACAAGTTCGAGCACTAGCCACCTCTGAGCTAGTGTGAAAATCAAACATTTGCTACATACATATCAAACATTTGCTATAATACATTATATGTACAAACCATGGCCAGGGAATAAAAAAAGAACTTAAACATCTCGCCTGGTGGTCATGTATCTATGTAATCAATGGAGCATTACTTGGCTGGTGTTGAGCTACCTCACCAGTATAATTATTTTATGAGTAATCATTTAACACATTTTAGGTCACCTTTCATGCCAAAACTGGTCAATCACAGGTTCTGTACAACTCCAATGGTTCCATCCAAGAAGCTAACATACTTGCCCATACATGATGATCAGCATGACCAATAATATTGGTGGTGGGCCTTTGTTGAAAACTTATGACAACATGTTGCACAACATGTTGCTTCCTTCAACATACAATGGCAATATCATCAGTTGTTGGTATAACCTCAGTGAAACTCACTAGCATAGTGCATACACTGGGATGGACACTGTTCCTTTGGTTTTAAGTATGCTGAAATTATTCATGACTCAGTGCATGTGCTTTAGCCTTTACCTACACTCTGTGCAGGAAGCATGTCATGATCACTGGGTCCTTACATGTCTAAAGTTTAGTATCAAATCTAGCAATAGTGCTTTCCATCTTTCTACTTCCAAACTGTCTCAACATACAATGATGCATAGACTGCTTATGTAATATGATGTAACAATGTGCAGTAGCCACACAAACAGGCAGGTGGTAGTGTTTGTTCACTGCATGTACCTGTGTAAACTATGAGTATCACATGACAGTTCATGAACAATGACCAGCAGTAACGATTTTGTTTGCAAAGTCTGACTAAGAGGCCAGTTTAATTGATGGCTACAAATTCTGAATCTGCAGTTTGTCTGGGAGCTGTAATACCAAAAAGTCTAAGAGAGACAGACAGCTTGCTATCACGTGATCAAAAGGCCCCTACTTCTATCCAACCATGTCATTGCAGGGCAAGAAGAGTGAGATCAAAGGGAGCAGTTCTAGTGGTTGTGTGGAGCTTGCTAACATGGGCCTGCAGTACTGCAAGTATGAACATAGATGTGATCTCCAAATCTATGGGGGTATATAACTTTGGCATTGTGGCTGGAGTTGTCACGGCTGTGTTGTATGTTTTTGCTGGCTGGTTAGCTGATGTATATGTTGGGAGGTATAAGGTCATGAAGGTCTCCATTTGGATCATGTGGTGGGGGAGTGTTAGTGGCACTCTTTTGCTAATGATTTACCTCTTATCCCCACATGATGTACTGAAGTATATTTCAGTAGTAGTTGTTTATGCATGTGTGACTATAGGATCAACGGGGGTGATTGTCAATGCTGTTCCATTTGGAACTGATCAGATGCTAGGAGCATCATCTGAAGAGATAAGTTCCTTTATTCACTGGTTTGTATGGGCTATGTACACTGGCATAGGCAGTGGTTACTTGGTAAACAGCTTGCACTGTACTGGCATGGAAAGTGACCAAACTAGTTTGATCTCAATGATTTTTGCTGTAGCAGTTTCATCGGTTGCTCTTTGCCTTGACTTTCTCTGTCGAAACTGGTTAGTGATTGAGCCTGTGAGCCAAAATCCTCTTAAATCTATCTATAGTGTTCTCAAGTATGCTGCTACCCACAAGCACCCAGCCAGACGCAGTGCACTGACATACTGGGAGGAAGACATTCCTTCACGTATTGACTTTGGGAAATCAAAGTATGGAGGACCCTTTACCACTGAACAGGTGGAAGATGTGAAGACTTTCTTTCGGCTTCTTGTAGTGAGTGTAGCTATCAGTTTCTTTGTCTATCCACTTTCCCTGTGCAATTCTTCATTGAACACATTCGCTTCACACTTTCAGCAGCAAAGAAAACTCTCTCACAGTAAAGATTGTTACAATGTGCTGCTTGATTTTGTCACTTCTGCATCTGTTGTGACTATAGTTGGAATTCCACTCTATGAGCTTGTGATTTATCCTCTAGCTAGGAATTGGATTCCTAGCACACTGAAGAGAGTTGGAATTGGTGCATTTGGCACTATCATAGTTGCTTCTGTAGCATTATCTGTGGATATGGTAGTACATGCACACACTAATGCAACAGTGAAGTGTATGTTTGTGGTGAACAGTACATCTAGCTCTGTAGTGGATATGGACTATCTCTGGATTAGTATTGTACTTGGCATTGTTATTGGAATTGAGGTAGTAATTCTTTTTGCTGCACTATTTGAATTTTTGTGTGCCCAAACACCATATGCTATTAAAGGACTGATTATTGGACTTTCATTTGCTTCTGCTCAGGGTTTGTCATCTGCCCTGGCTGATGCAACACTTACCACGTGGGCACATGCTTGGTCTCAGCCTGTAACATACCCAACTTGTGCTTTCTGGTTCTATCTTTTCATTATTGTTGTGACAGTGGTTGGTCTGGGGCTGTTTTGCATTGTTGCCAAGTGGTACAAGAAGAGGGAAAGAGATGAACTTCTACACGAGCAAAGATTTGTGGAGGACTATTACAATAAGTACATTCACTGAATAACAGCAGACGTTTTATGCTGCTGATGACCATGGCTGCATATGTGACTAAAACTTAATGAATTTTTTGTTTGTTTGTTTGTCTTGCACAGTAGCTCATAAGTGTGTATAGTTTGAGATCTCTTGGTTGTTTGATTGTTTTTTAATGGATCATAATCTGTTTGAATTGCATTCAGAATGCATCACTCCATCCAGTTGTCAGTCTATGCATGTTGCTTGCAAAAAATTAGTTATTTTCCTGACTTACAAATGAGCAGGCAACCAGGCTTTTTTTTTGGAAACCCAAAAGTGGAAAGAAAATGGCATGGTGTCTTAAATCTGATACAAGCAGCAAAATGCATCATGGAGGGTGAGGACACAAGACCTAGACACTTGTGCATGACAGGCGAAGTATAGAAGCCTGGATGGTGAAGCCACTGGGTGCAGTTTGTTCAAGCACTGTGGTTGCATGCCGAATACTGATTGCATCTGATTACATAATCAGGTAACAGTCAGGGAAATTAACTTTGTGTGGCCTTATAGCAGACTTTTCAACATCCATCCACAAGACACAACTGAACACCCGGTATTCTTGCATGTAGTAGCACGTCCATTACTGCAGCTTGGTGTGTGTGTGTGTGTGTGTGTGTGTGTGTGTGTGTGTGTGTGTGTGTGTGTGGTTTGTGTGAAGCCACACATTTGTGGATGCCCAATACCAGACCTTACAAAATTTGGCACAATTCCAAATGTACTAGTGTTAGATGCAAGTCAATTGTCAAAGTCCTTGACTACGGCGCTGTTGTTTACATTGCCCATATACCCATGTACAAAGCCATAATTATGTGACTTGTTTGCTCTTTTATATATGTAATTATAGAGAGATGGCTATAAATTCTGAAACTGTAATTTGTCTTCAAATTCCAAGCAAAGTACATGTTGCCACGTAAGCTACGTAACTAATCTCATTAATTTGCAAGCCAGCTAAGGTATTGGTTGACTGAAGAGTGTTGGATCTGGTTCTGGTGTTGTTGTGGATATTGTTGAGATACATTGATCTGCCAGTCCCAAAAGTGTGAACCAACGTAGCTACAGTTGACATCCTGTTTCTACTAAATGGCAAATTTCAGCATGGCCCACAAGTTCGAGCACTAGCCACCTCTGAGCTAGTGTGAAAATCAAACATTTGCTACATACATATCAAACATTTGCTATAATACATTATATGTACAAACCATGGCCAGGGAATAAAAAAAGAACTTAAACATCTCGCCTGGTGGTCATGTATCTATGTAATCAATGGAGCATTACTTGGCTGGTGTTGAGCTACCTCACCAGTATAATTATTTTATGAGTAATCATTTAACACATTTTAGGTCACCTTTCATGCCAAAACTGGTCAATCACAGGTTCTGTACAACTCCAATGGTTCCATCCAAGAAGCTAACATACTTGCCCATACATGATGATCAGCATGACCAATAATATTGGTGGTGGGCCTTTGTTGAAAACTTATGACAACATGTTGCACAACATGTTGCTTCCTTCAACATACAATGGCAATATCATCAGTTGTTGGTATAACCTCAGTGAAACTCACTAGCATAGTGCATACACTGGGATGGACACTGTTCCTTTGGTTTTAAGTATGCTGAAATTATTCATGACTCAGTGCATGTGCTTTAGCCTTTACCTACACTCTGTGCAGGAAGCATGTCATGATCACTGGGTCCTTACATGTCTAAAGTTTAGTATCAAATCTAGCAATAGTGCTTTCCATCTTTCTACTTCCAAACTGTCTCAACATACAATGATGCATAGACAGCTTATGTAATATGATGTAACAATGTGCAGTAGCCACACAAACAGGCAGGTGGTAGTGTTTGTTCACTGCATGTACCTGTGTAAACTATGAGTATCACATGACAGTTCATGAACAATGACCAGCAGTAACGATTTTGTTTGCAAAGTCTGACTAAGAGGCCAGTTTAATTGATGGCTACAAATTCTGAATCTGCAGTTTGTCTGGGAGCTGTAATACCAAAAAGTCTAAGAGAGACAGACAGCTTGCTATCACGTGATCAAAAGGCCCCTACTTCTATCCAACCATGTCATTGCAGGGCAAGAAGAGTGAGATCAAAGGGAGCAGTTCTAGTGGTTGTGTGGAGCTTGCTAACATGGGCCTGCAGTACTGCAAGTATGAACATAGATGTGATCTCCAAATCTATGGGGGTATATAACTTTGGCATTGTGGCTGGAGTTGTCACGGCTGTGTTGTATGTTTTTGCTGGCTGGTTAGCTGATGTATATGTTGGGAGGTATAAGGTCATGAAGGTCTCCATTTGGATCATGTGGTGGGGGAGTGTTAGTGGCACTCTTTTGCTAATGATTTACCTCTTATCCCCACATGATGTACTGAAGTATATTTCAGTAGTAGTTGTTTATGCATGTGTGACTATAGGATCAACGGGGGTGATTGTCAATGCTGTTCCATTTGGAACTGATCAGATGCTAGGAGCATCATCTGAAGAAATATGTGCTTTTATTCACTGGTTTGTCTGGGCTATGTACACTGGCGAAGGCAGTGGTTACTTTGTGGTAAGCAGTTTGCACTGTGCTGGCATGGGAGATGACCAAATTATTCTGGTGTCCATGCTCTTTGCCGTAGCAGTTTCATCAATCGCTCTTTGCCTTGACTTCCTCTGTCAGAACAGGTTAGTGATTGAACCTGTGAGCCAAAATCCTCTTAAATCTATCTATAGTGTACTCAAGTATGCTGCTACCCACAAGCATCCAGCCCGACGCAGTGCACTGACGTACTGGGAGGAAGACATCCCTTCACGTGTTGACCTTGGGAAATCCAAGTATGGGGGACCCTTTACCACTGAACAGGTGGAAGATGTGAAGACTTTCTTTCAGCTTCTTGTAGTGAGTGTAGCTATCAGTTTCTTTGTTTATCCACTCGACCTGTGTGATTCTTCATTGGACGTACTTACTTCACACTTTCAGCAGCAAAGAAAACTTTCTCACAGTAAAGATTGTTACAGTATGCTGCTTGATTTTGCTACTTCCGCATATGTTGTGATTATACTTGGAATTCCACTCTATGAGCTTGCCATTTATCCTCTAGCTAGGAATTGGATACCTAGCACACTGAAGAGAGTTGGAATTGGCGCATTTGGCACTATCATAGTTGCTTCTGTAATCTTATCTGTTGATATGGTACGCCATGCACACACTAATGCAAACACTAATGCAACCGTGGAGTGTGTGTTTGCGGAGAGCAGTACATCTAGCTCTGTAGTGGACATTGACTACCTCTGGGTTGGTATTGTACTTGGCATTGTTATTGGAATTGAGGTAGTAACCCTTTATGCCACTCTATTTGAGTTTTTATGTGCGCAAACACCGTACAACCTCAAAGGACTGATTATTGGACTTTCATTTGCTTCTGCCCTGGGCTTATCAAATGCCCTGGCTAATGCAACACTAACCATGTGGGCTCATGCGTGGTCTCAGCCTGTAACATACCCAACCTGTGCTTTCTGGTTCTATCTCTTCATTATTGTGGTGACAGTGGTTGGTCTAGTGATGTTTGGGATTGTTGCCAAGTGGTACAAGAAGAGGGAAAGAAATGAACTTCTACACGAGCAAAGATTTGTTGAGGACTATTATGGTAAGTACATCCAATGAATCGTAGCACATGCAAGTTTCATGCTATTGCTGACCATGGCAGCACGTGTGATTAAAACAAACCTAGCTTGTCTTAGTAGCTCATAAGTGCACGAGTACAGGTATCCATTGTTCCTTATATAATCCTCTTGAACTGCATTGAGAATGCATCATTCCATCCAGTTGTCTGTCTATATATGCAAATTGTTTGCAAAATTATCTGAATTTAACATCCATCCACAGACTCAACTGAATACGTACCCATTACTCTTGCATGTAGTAACATGCTCATTACATTACTGCATTACTGCATGCAGTTTGATGTGTATATATGTATGTGTGTGTGTACACGTGTGTGTGTTTGTGTGTGTTTGTGTGTGTGTGTGCGTGTGCGTGTACGTGTGTAGCTATGTGTGTAATGTGTGTTTGTGTGTGTGTGTGCGTGTGTGTGTACGTGTGTAGCTATGTGTGTAATGTGTGTTTGTGTGTGTGCGTGTGTGTTTGTGTGTGTGTGTGTGCATGTACGTGTGTATGTGTGTGTGTGTATGAGAGAGAGAGAGAGAGAGAGAGAGAGTCGCTCTCTCTTCAGAGTGCTTTTTTCCCCCTCCCAATCAGCTAAGGCGTTGGTTTCGGCAGAGATGCAGTGCTTACCCCCACTATTGTGATGGGTCGTGTCAGTGTCAACCGTATGGCTGTTGGTGCTAGCCAGGCTATAACTTGCTGTGCCCGATCTGGGAGCACTCCCAATGGAGGCCTGATGAGATTCATCTTAGATGAATCTCATCAGAAGGAAGTGGTTACATGATCACTTCCAGTCAGTTTTTGCCTACTCATTTAGTTACAGTTGCTCACGCTCAGACTGTACAGGCTTTCACAAGCTGAAACAACAAGGAACAGATTGAGCCACACATTTGTGAACATTCTAGGTTCATTCCCCTGGGAACGAGGCTTTGAGTATCCAGTACAGGACCTTACAAAACTTGGCCCAATTCCATATATTAGCTTCTTGATCAGTGGTACATGCAGAGTTGCCGACATGTTGTTTTGAGCAATAAAGGTCATCTCACAAGTGTACTAGCTAAACAACACCCAAACAGTGTGTTTCACAGTTTACTAACCAATGAAGATGTTCTTTTATTTTATATTACCACACTTTACCAATTTTCAAATGAAGTAAATGCAAAGCACTGTATGCCAAAAAGTTAGCTTGCATTAAAAAAGATGGCTATAGGAACCAAGATTGTCTGCAAACTGAATCTCTGCATGCCAGCGAGGCAGGCAGACAGCTTGCTACCACGTGATCAAGAGCCTACTACCTTCATCCCATCATTTTGTTGTAGGCCATGCAGGAAACCAGGCCAGAAGAGAGAGAGAGAGAGATCAAAAGGAGCAATTCTGGAGCTCATGCATGTGGAGCTTGCTGGCATAGATCTGTTCCACAGGTATGAGATTTGGTATGCATACAAACATAATATCTATATAGGTGTATTTAAGGTGGCATGCTGCCCTGTATTTTCAAGGTCAACAAACCTGGAATCCAAGCTGATAGAATTCTTTGTCTTTGTAAACTTTTAGCGCACAGTCCGTTTTGGGAGTCTTCAACTGGTTCACTGTCCGTAAAATTGGGGATTTTCCCCATTTCCTATTGGCATTGACATCCGATAATCAGTTTATAATTAAGTTAGTTAAGATGTGGCCTGGTGGAACCCCTCATGTGGTGGGTCGGAACTTTGAAGATAAGCTTAGATCGACTTAATTACACCCCAAGTGGAAAGAGAAAAAAAAATGAATGTTGAGAAAAGCCACAAAAGTGCACGTGTATATGTCCAATGTTTTATCCAAGCCTGAGAGGACCTCCTGAAGTTTGACACCACAGCTGGATACAGAAGTATCTTCAGTTAAAGGGCTAAGCCTGAGAGGTTAATACTATACAGGGCCAAACATTAATGAATTGGACCTATGGTCACACAGGATTGTACAATGGCTAAACTAGCTATCTTAAAAAGGTAGGACAACCTTGAATCACAAATCTCCGAGCCATGTGGACGGACAGATGGGTAATGTCTAAGTATACACAAGATTCGCAAAAAGTTTGTACCAAACTGCTTTCTCTACCTGATAATGCCCAAAAACTCAATTTATAGTCCCTCAGCTAAAATAAAAATTTGCACCCTCTCCAAAGCTCCACCCCCAGTCTGACCACATCATCAACACACACACAAGACAAGTAAAAACTTTACGTATGGATTTGTCCTGGGACCACTTCAATTCCAGGCTACAGGCCAAAACACACATTTGACCTCAAAAGCAGTAATTTTGCTATGCTGGCTTCAACACACCTCCACTCAAACCAGCCAAAACTGAGCCCAGTTTCAGAAAGCTCAACTCACCCCCTACAAAACTATGTATGCTTTTTCCCGCTCACCTCCAGGCCAGGGAGTTATGCCCACAAACCATTGTCATTGCCCCTAGAATGGAGCCAAGTTACACACATTCCTGCTACTATAAAATCGGGCGGGGCCTACAAGCCCGAAAGGTCAGCTTTCTACAGTACCTTTGCCAGACAACTGTGTGATGACACCCGTCCAGGATGGCTCTCTGCCTTTCCACCACACTCACAAACATTCAAGCCCACTCAGGCAAGCTTTGCACACACAAATTGCCTACCATCACATTCAACGAGCTAGAAAATCTTTATAGTGTTTTTTTTTTGTTTGTTATTAAGTGTTGGAGGATTTCTTCAAAGTTCCGCCCAGCCACATGAGAGTGCTGCCAGACCACTACAAAGGGCCGCAGGCCACATCAAAGGGACACGCCCCCCTTGTTGATTCCGGTTGCCGCCATGGGAAAGTGTAAACAAGCCAATGAATTTCAATCGCGCCATTATGGTCACCCGATTATTAATTATTCACAAGACTTAAAAAACATTAAAAATGTAAAAAGATGTAGGGATGGCATGCCAAAAAGTAGGCAAACAAGATAGGGGTAATGCATGAAAGCAAAGGTCAACATATTGGCAAAGCCCCATCCCTACATCTTTTTCACACTACAGTTAGACAGTGCATGGGGGTCTTCCTAAAACGTACCACAAGTTCACAACCTTCACTGGCAGTTCATGGCCGTAGCCTTGTTCTCAGGCCACTTCCTCCTCCCACGTGGTCTGGGAAGGAGGCTAGTATGACCTTGGTAGCATTATGTCATACGGAACCTCTTCAACAACTTAAGCAGTTAGCTGGAGAAGACTGCAGACTAGCCTCGTCCCCAGGCCTGTTCGACCTGGGAACGAGGCTAACTGCAGACTTGTGATAGTGTCTTTAAAGTATATGGCATGGTTCTAGCCTCGTCCCCAGGCCCTTTTCTTCTCCCACATGCCGGCTCATAACGAGGCTAATATGATCTAGCAGCATTGCATCAGCTGTAGTGTGAAAAAGATGTAGGGATGGGGCTTTGCCAATATGTTGACCTTTGCTTTCATGCATTACCCCTATCTTGTTTGCCTACTTTTTGGCATGCCATCCCTACATCTTTTTACATTTTTAATGTTTTTTAAGTCTTGTTTCTGTACTTTTTTGATGTTATTCTCAGTTACAGTTAGACCAAGTGTAACCGCAACACCAGAACTTTTGAAACGGCATTGACAGTTTAGTAGTGGTTCCAGGTATGTAATAATTATGTGTAATACCGGTATAGCAGCTAGAACCTGATGAAGGGCCAACCACTCTCCCTACCAAACTTTGTGAAACAAATTTCATGATTCAGTTGTCATGACGACTGACCAGCTGTAGCACAGAAAACTATCATACTGACAACTGACCATCCTAGCTTTACAGTTCACTAAAGCTGTGAATAGGCTATTTTAGTGTATAGCTACAAGTAGGTAGCGCCTTACCTACGTGGTGTTCATAAGCCTTGCCCAATGCCGCGGGGGAACCCGGAAAAGACCGTGCCAGCCACGCATACTGCCCGCTGGCCATTTCGCTTGTGTACTAGTCTCGCTTCCAGACCAATGACCGTGGTCTTTGGTCTGGGAACGAGACTTCGTGTGCGCATGCGTACAAAATTAGAAAATGGCGTCCTAAGCAACGGACAGCAGCCTCAGAGTGTTGTGAATGGCTTTTGTTGACCAGGGTGAATTTGAAGCTATGAAGTTGCTGAGTGGTTGGGAAGCTGCACGCTGTGATGAGCATCCGTTTCGTGCTAAAATCAAGGTGAGTGCTTGAACCGTTTTCGAGTTAACGTCGTTTGACAAGTGGTCTGAACAAAGAAAGAAGAAAGAAAGAAAGAAAGAATACGAAAAATGGCACTTTTGCTACCGCACACTTTTGCGTTTAGCTGTCTTCCGTGTGGGTTTTGGGCAACTATATGAGTCTTGCTGATCACAAAGGCACTCAAAGAGGAAGCCTGGGCGCTTAAATAAGCTTTTAGCGCGTTTGTGGTGAAGTTATACGGCTTTTGCTTAAGTATTGCATATATTGCGCGTCGGCGCCATCCCTACATAGAGAGTCTACCGACTCTCTGATGAGCGGAATCGGCCCGATAAGATGGAAAACCACTGCTAACCTGAGTTATGACCAAAAGTGTTCTCCCTTCGGTGACCTCACAAACGTTTCCCACGACTTGAAGCTCTTGAGCCTTGTACAAAGACTAAGGCTGCCGCAGCCGCCGGCCAGTGGCGTAGGAACCGTAGCGGCCGTAGCGGCTTTGGCCGTTACACTTTTAGGCCGTAAGAGAGAAGAAATACCATTCATCCACATGTACACAGATACTATGTACATAACTAGTACTAGGATGAAGTGCAGGTAAGTAGCCTAGGACAACAAGATACCAACACAGAGGAGTGATGGGCTTGGCAAGGCAACAAAATATATGCAAGTAACGAATAAAAAAGAACAAGAAAATGAGGCGGAATGAAAAATAAACAAACGATTAAGAGCATACTGGTTTGTTCACATCCCAGGTACTACAAAGTCTGGTGTTGAAAATGTGATAAGAGCAGGAAGCTGCAATCCTAGATAGCTTCATCAATACTTGCTTAGCTTCCTGCTTGGATAGACGGAAGGCATCTGATAAAGTTCTGGTGGCGTTTGGTTCAAAGTGGCCGAGAGATGCAATCTCTAGCGTGAAGTAAGATACTGACCATCCACTATCTTCAAGGTCAGTTGCAAGCTGGAGGTAGTTTGACTTGAGGGACTTTCTTGACCTGGCTGCAGCTAGAGCCTCAGGCGAATTGAAGGGGACTGTTAGTTCTAACCTGCATGCTATAAGTTTTTAAGCTAACCTTGTTCTCTGGGAGCGAGGCTAAGGTCAAGCAGCCTCTTCGTTGCATCAGTTTCACATGTAGTTACATGCGTACATTCCCCATCATACACTATATCATAGTATATGGTGATCGAATCTTGGCAGTGAGATGGCTCTGTACGAAGCTAACGGCAGATTTTCAAAGAGACTATACGGTCGACGAAAGCTAGCCAGGCAGTCTCCTGGGAACGACGACGAAGTCAGTAGATCTATACTCTGTTTTCCACATAAATATTGTACTGGAGGGCTGGTAAGGTCAGAGAACGAGAAAAAAGGCATTAGTTTGCAGTCTATAGCTAAAGGTGCACATTTTCGAAAAATTCGCCACCGCGCTACGCGCTGCGAAATTAATTTCCATTTTTGGGTAGTGCTTCGCCCGGCAGGGCATGGCCTTTACACTTCAAATTTGCTTCCTACGCCTATGTAAGGTATGTACACCATTCACAAGCTACACCCATTAGCTACACATTTCTGGTAGCAGATTATTGATCCAGCACAGCTACACTGAGCTCAAGCAACTTTGATAGTTTGGTGAAGTCCGCACGTAGCTACTGCCTTGCTACACTGCAGCACATCCCTCGCATCCACAACCCACGAAGCCTTAGGTGCACTGCTGACTGTGACAACCAAGCACTGTATATAGTAGGGCTAAGCCCGAGAGGTAATCCACTGAGACTGTACAGGGTCAAACATTAATGAATTGGACCTACGGTGACACAGGATTTTACGTTGGCTAAACTACCTATCGTTAACATGAAGGTACTTATATTTGCTAAAGATGGGAATATGCGATTTTTTAAACCACTGCTAACCTGAGTTATGACCAAAATGTTGACACTTCAGTGACCACACCAAACTTCATTCTGACTTGCAGCTCTATAGAGCGTTGTATAAATACTACAACTTTCAGGTAGCAGAATACCGATACAGCACAGCCACACTGAGCTACAGGTCACTTTGATACTTGAAGTGTACACTTAGCTGCAGGCTTGCTGCACTACAGCACATCCCATGCCTCCACAGCGCTTTTGATGGCTACGGCACTTCTTTACAACACCAACAACAACACTGACTGATGTCTCTAAATAGGCTTTGTGTGCTGTTCTTATTTCCTATACAATTTAGATACAGATGCATACAGGGTTTTGCAGAATCTTTGCAACATACTGCCCACACAGGCACATAATTAGATAAAAGCTTAGGGCACATATTACATAACCATAGTCTTGTGGGTGCAAACTTTGACTTCCATATAAGGAACCACTACACTTTTTGCTTTATTCATTTCAGCTAGTGTTGCAAAGATACTGCAAAACCCTTTGTTCGATGTTGCTTAGCAACCAAATCTTTGAACTTAAATAACGTGAAGTAAAATGGGTGGAGATGGTAATAGGTGTGGCATTGGGTTCCTAGGGGTAACATGTAACTATTGCGTACACTGGCCTTTGTATCATATTACCACCAATTAGCACCTGCCTTCTACATGGCTTCATATGCAATATCAAGTAAGCTTCACTTCACTCTACCCATGACTATGCTTATTGTTAGAAGCTGGATTGTGCATCTAACTCCAATTCCATGTTTACCCTAATCTAGCCAGGCTTCCACCCTATGTGTAGTTAGTGGGTTTGTCTTAGTCAAAGTTTGTGCCCTTGCTCATCACCTGGAAGTGTGTGCCTCTAGTGGATCTGCTTATGGACAGGACGAAAAGGGCCTGCTACCTACACCCGATACTTTGCACTTGGGATGCAGTTATCACCTGCACTCCAGTCACTTGGGTTGCGGTTATGCTCAGAAAGAAAAAAAAAGGAGTTTAGTAGAGTGCTGTAGTGTCAGTTGCTGTGAGTAATGTGCCGTAATGCCTCCTTGTGAAAGCAAGCTTCTGGAAGCATCATCTGAAGTGATAAGTGCTTTTATTCTCTAGTTTGTCTGGGCTATGTACACTGGTCTAGCCAGTGGCTAGATGGCATGGGAGAATGACCAAACTAGTCAAGTGTAAATGATTTTTGCTGTGGCAATTTCATCTCGGCTCTTTGCCTTGACTTTCTCTGTCAAAAGTGGTTATTGATTGAGCCTGTGAGCCAAAATCCTCTTCAATCTATCTATAGTATACTCAAGTATGCTGCTACACACAATCATCTAGCCCTACCAAATCATCCAGCCAGCACACTTACACTTAATTTGGTACTATCATTGTTGTCTCTGTAGCATTATCTGTTGATTTGGTGGGGCAAGCACCAAGTAATACAAAAGTGTTAAGTGTATGTTCATGGAGAACAGTACACCTAGTTTTGTCCTCAGCATTAACTATCTCTGGATTGGTATTGTACTTGGCATTGTACCAAACCAAACAATCTAAGGGAGACAGACAGCTTGCTACCACATGATCAAAAGGCTCCTACTTCCATTCAACCATGTCATTGCAGACCAGGATATCGAGCAAGAAGAGTGAGATCAAAGGGAGCAGTTCTAGTGATTGTGTGGAGCTTGCTAACATGGGCCTGCAGTACTGCAAGTGTCGCAAATGTAGAGGTGATCTTCCAAACTACAGCAGAAATTATGAATGGAGTGGCTGTGTTGTATCTGCTTGCTGGCTGGTTAGCTGATGTATACTTTGGGAGGTATAAGGTCATGAAGGTCTCCATTGTGGTCATGTGGTTGGGGAGTGTTTGTGGCACTCTGTTGCTAATGATTCACCTCTTATCTCCAGACGATGCACTGAAGTAGTTTCAATAGTTGTTGCTTATGTTATAGGATCAACAGGGTTGATTGTCAATGTCGTTCCCTTTGGAACTGATCAGATGGTAGGAGCATCATCCGAAGAAATAAGTTCCTTTATTCACTGGTTTGTCTGGGCTATGTACACTGGCAGAGGCAGTGGTTACTTCATAGTAAACAGCTTGCAATGTACTGGCATGGGAAGTGACCAACCTAGTCTGGTGTCCATGCTCTTTGCTGTGGTAGTTTCATCAGTTGCTCTTTGCCTTGACATCCTCTGTTGGAACTGGTTGCTGATTGAGCCTGTGAGCCAAAATCTTCTTAAATCGGTCTTGAGTGTGCTCAAGTATGCTGCTACCCACAAACACCCAGCCAGACGCAGTGCACTGACATACTGGGAGGAAGACATTCCTTCACGTATTGACCTTGGCAAATCCAAGTATGGAGGACCCTTTACCACTGAACAGGTAGAATTAAGATGTGAAGACTTTCTTTCGGCTTCTTGTAGTGAGTGTAGCCATCAGTTTCTTTGTTTATCCACTTTTCCTGTGTAATTATTCATTGAACACATTCGCTTCACACTTTCAGCAACAAAGAAAAGATTGTTACAGTATGCTGCTTGATTTTGCTATACTTCTGCATATGTTGTGGTTATACTTGGAATCCCACTCTATGAACTTGCCATTTATCCTCTAGCTAGGAATTGGATACCTAGCACACTGAAGAGGGCGGGAATTGCTGCATTTGGCCCTATCATAGTTGCTTCTGTAGCACTATCTGTGGATATGGTAGGACATGCACATACTAATGCAACAGTGGAGTGTATGTTTGTGGTGAATAGAACTACTAGCTCTGTAGTGGATATTAACTTTCTCTGGATTGGTATAGCACTTGGCATTGTTATTGGAATTGAGCTAGCAACTGTTTTTACTGCACTATTTGAGTTTTTATGTGTTAGCAATCACCATTCACTATGAAAGGACTGACTACTGGACTTTCGTTTGCTTCTGCTGTGGGTTTAACATCTGTTCTGACTGGTGCCACACTTACCACATGGGTTCATGCTTGGTCTCAGCCTGTAACATACCCAACTTGTGCTTTCTGGTTCTATCTTTTCATTATTGTTGTGACAGTAGTTGGTCTGGGGTTGTTTTGCATTGTGGCCAAGTGGTACACGAAGAGAGATGAACTTCTACACGAGCAAAAATTTGTGGAGGACTATTACAATAAGTACATTCACTGAATAATAGCAGGTGTTTTATGCTACTGCTGACCATGGCTGCACGTGTGATTAAAACAAACACAAACTTAACGAATTGTTTTGTTTGTTTGTTTGTTTATCTCGCACAGTAGCTCATAAGTGTGTATAGTTTGAGATCTCTTGGTTGTTTGATTTTTCAAATGAATCATAACCTGTTGGAATTGCATTCAGAATGCATCTCTCCATCCAGTTGTCAGTCTACGCATGTTGCTTGCAAAATTAGTTACTTAAAAATGAGCAGGCAACCAGGCTTTTTTTTTTGGAAACCCAAAAGTGGAAAGAAAATGCACGGTGTCTCAAATCTGGTACAAGCAGCAAAATGCATCATGGAGGGTGAGGACACAAGACCTAGACACTTGTGCATGACAGGCGAAGTATAGAAGCCTAGATGGTGAAGCCACTGAGTGCAGTTTGTGCAAGCACTGTGGTTGCATGCCGAATACTGATTGCATCTGATTACATAATCAGGTAACAGTCAGGGAAACTAACTTTGTGTGGCCTTATAAACATCCATCCACAAGACGCAACTGAACACCCGGTATTCTTGCATGTAGTAACATGTCCATTATATTACTGCAGCTTGATGTGTGTTTGTGTGTCTGTGTGTCTGTGTGTCTGTCTGTCTCTGTGTGTGTGTGTGTGTGTGTGTGTGTGTGTGTGTGTGTGTGTGTGTGTGTGTGTGTGTGTGTGTGTGTGTGTGTGTGTGTGCACGCATGTGGCATGTAGCTGATGAACTGCCTGTTAGTGCAAGGCACAATTATCATGCTAGCCATCACTCTTGCAGAGGAAGTGGTGTAGATCAGCAGTGTGTGTGACTAACAGGAATCAAGAATTTTATTTTCTGAGTGGCAAAGAAATGTGTGCATAGCATTATCTGTTACTGTGTTGCCGAGAATACACTATACTTTGGATGCTGAGTATGCAGCTGAGTTTTTGAAACAACCATCCATTGTTATTCTTGTGTGACTACTTTTCTATTTCCAGATGATCCACTCCCTTATGCAGAGATCACAAAAAGTATGCCAATATCATGCACATAGCTATATGGTTTCTGTTAGGTCATCAGGGAACTTACACTTCTTCTGTGGGTTGGGAAATTAATGGGACAGGGATCTACAAATACACTACCACATAAAACATGCCCCCAGACCTCCCTAGAAAATGCATTATAGTTTGCACCCACAAAATCAAAATCCTGGATAGAACCCTTCAATTGAAGGTCATAGAGGGTTCACGGCTGCTTGTGGTTTGTATCAGTAATTCCCTTCTTTACATGGATATATCTCTGTTATGTCATCAGGGGACTTCCACATTTGCTACGGGTTAGGAAATTAAAGAGACAGGGTTCTAGCGGCATACTAAATATTAATTATTTCTATGTTCCATTTTGGCATCTGCATTATGGGCCTTAGGTAGCTACAAAGTCTTGCAAAGATTCTATATACCCCATTAACATGTCTTTACTGTTAGTGAACTAGCAAACCTTACTAGGGTTACTTGGTCTACTTTTATCTTGTAGTCTTAACGTAGCTACAGTTGACATCCTGTTTTTACTAAATGGCATATTTCAGCACAGCCGACAAGCTTGAGCACTAGCCACCTCTGAGCTAGTGTGAAAATCAAACAGTTGCTGCATATATATCATCACAGTGCATCCTCAAGTGTCCGAACTTTGATTATTTGAATCCTTGATTATCCAACCCCCCCCCCAAATAATGATATTCATAGATATTTAAATGTGCATTAAATGGAAAGTAATCTGCTTTGCAGGAGTATGGTTTCCCTTGTCTGAACTTTTCACTTATCCTAACACCCCTCTGCACAACAGGGTTCGGATAGGTGAGGATGCACTATATGTAGAAACCATGCCCAGGGAATAAACAAGCACTTATAATCATCTCGCCTGCTGGTCATGTAGCTATGTAATCAATGGAGCATTACTCAGCTGGTGTTGAGCTACCTCACCAGTATAATTTATTTAACACATTTTAGGTCACCTTTCATGCCAAAACTGGTTAATGACAGGTTCTGCACAGCTCCAATGGTTCCATCCAAGAAGCTGACATACTGGCCCATACTTGATGATCAATAATATTGGTGGTGGGCCTTTGTTGAAAACTTATGACAACATGTTGCACAACATGTTGCTTCCTTCAACATACAATGGCAATATCACAGTTGTTGGTATAACCTCAGTGAAACTCACTAGCATAGTGCATACGCTGGGATGGACACTGTTCCTTTGTTCATTTTGGTTTTATGTATGCTGAAATTATTCATGACTCAGTGTGCTTTGGCCTTTGCCTGCGCTCTGTGCAGGTGGCATGTCATGATCACTGAGTCCTTACATGTTGCTGTCATTGTAAAATTTAGTATTAAAGTTGATCAAATCTAGCAACAGTACCTTCTGATTTCCATCTTTCTACTTCCAAACTGGCTCAACATACAATGATGCATAGACTGCTTATGTAATGTGATGTAACAATGTGTAGTAGCCACACATACAGGTGGTAGTGTTTGTTTATTGCATGACATTGTACCCATGTAAACTATGAGTATCACATGACAGTTCATGAACAATGACCAGCAGTAACAATTTGTCTGCAAAGTCTGACCAAGTTGCCAGTTTAATTGATGGCTACCAATTCTGAATCTGCAGTTTGTCTGCGAACTGTAATACCAAACAGTCTAAGGGAGACGGACGGCTTGCTACCACGTGATCAAAAGGTTCTTACTTCTATCCAACCATGTCATTGCAGACAAGGATATCGAGCAAGAAGAGTGAAATCAAAGGGAGCAGTTTTAGTGATTGTGTGGAGCTTGCTAACATGGGCCTGCAGTAGTGCAAGTGCTGCAAATGTAGAGGTAATCTTCCACACTACAGCATTTGAAATTATAAATGGAGTGACTACTGTTGTGCTGTATGTGTTTATTGGCTGGTTAGCTGATGTATACTTTGGGAGGTATAAGGTCATGAAGGTCTCCGTTTGGTTAATGTGGTTGGGGAGTGTTTGTGGCACCCTGTTGCTGGTGATTCACTTCTTATCTCCACACGATGTACTGAAATACATTTCAATAGTTGTTGCTTATGCATGTTCTGTTGTAGGATCAACAGGGTTGATTGTCAATGTCGTTCCATTCGGCACAGATCAGATGGTAGGAGCATCATCTGAAGAGATAAGCGCCTTTATTCACTGGTTTGTCTGGGCTATGTACACTGGCGAAGGCAGTGGTTACATGGTAAACAGCTTGTCATGCACTGTGATCAAAGGTGACCAAACTATTCTAGTATCCATGCTCTTTGCTGTAGCAGTATCATCAGTTGCTCTTTGCCTTGACTTCCTCTGTCGGAACTGGCTGGTAATTGAGTCTGTGAGCCAAAATCCTCTTAAATCGGTCTTCAGTGTGCTCAAGTATGCTGTTACACACAAGCACCCAGCCAGACGCAGTGCACTGACGTACTGGGAGGAAGACATTCCTTCACGTATTGACCTTGGGAAATCCAAGTATGGAGGACCCTTTACCACTGAACAGGTAGAAGATGTGAAGACCTTCTTTCGGCTTCTTGTAGTGAGTGTAGCTATCAGTTTCTTCATCTATCCATTTTACCTGTTTGATTATTCATTGAACATGTTTGCTTCACACTTAAGCTTGCAGTGGCTTTCTGCAGCTCACAGTAAAGACTGCTACAGTGTGCTTCTTGATTTTTTCACTTTTAATTATGCTGTGGTTATACTTGGAATTCCACTCTTTGAGCTTGCCATTTATCCTCTAGCTAGGAATTGGATTCCTAGTACACTGAAGAGAGTTGGAATTGGTGCATTTGGCACGATCATAGTTGCTTCTGTAGCATTATCTGTTGATATGGTAGGACATGCACACACTAATGCAACAGTGGAGTGTATGTTTGTGGTGAATAGCACATCTAGTTCTGTACTGAGCATTAACTATCTCTGGATAGGTATTCCACTTGGCATTGTTATTGAAATTGAGGTAGTAACTCTTCTTGCTGCACTATTTGAGTTCTTATGTGCTCAAACACCATACAACACGAAAGGTCTGATTATTGGACTTTCATTTGCTTCTGCTCTGGGTTTATCATATGCCCTGGCTAATGCAACAGTTACGTGGGCTCATGCTTGGTCTCAGCCTGTAACATACCCAACTTGTGCTTTCTGGTTCTATCTTTTCATTATTGTTGTGACAGTAGTTGGTCTAGTGATGTTTTGCATTGTTGCCAAGTGGTACAAGAAGAGGGAAAGAGATGAACTTCTACACGAACAAAGATTTGTGGAGGACTATTACAATAAATACATCCAATGAATCACAGCAAACGTTTCATGCTATTGCTGACCATGGCTGCACGTGTGATTAAAACAAACCTATAGCTTGTCTCAGTAGCTCATAAATGCATGAGTATAGGTATTTGTTGTGTATAATTAGGTATCTGTTGTTCATTATATAATCTTCTTGAACTGCATTGAGAATACATCATTCCATCCAGTTGTCTGTCTATATATGCATATTGTTTGCAAAATTATAGCTGATTTAACATCCATCCACAAACTCAACTGAATATCCATTACTCTTGCATGTAGTAACATGCTCATTACATTACTGCAGCTTGATGTGTGTGTGTATGTGTTTGTGTGTGTATGTGTGTGTGTGTGTGCGTGTGTGTATGTGTGTGTGTGTGTGTGTGTGTGTGTGTGTGTGTGAGAGAGAGAGAGAGAGAGAGAGAGAGAGACCCTAATCCACGCACTGAACAACTGTGAAGTAGACTAGCCCTGGGTCAGCGCAGGTATAATGAACGCCATGATGAACTTTTGCGAAATATAGCCAATGCCGTTGCAAAGAAGCTACCCCCACCACCAAGTTCACTGCTGACTTGGAGGCCACCTACCACTTTCCTCATTCACATTGTACCCACTGACTTACGTCCGGACATGGTCTGGTGGGATGACTCTCAGAAGCAGTTATGGCTTGCAGAGCTAACTGTCTGCTTTGAGACATCGTTTGAGGAAGCAAGAGAGAGGAAGGAAGTGAAGTACGGTGAACTTGTGTCAGCAACAGAGAGAGCCGGGTACAATACCATCCTCATAACACTTGAGATGGGCTCACGGGGAATACCACACCTCCCAGGCTTTACCACGCTAGCACACGAGCTAGCCATCTCTCAGCGAGAACTTTCCAGCCTCCTTCACCAATGTTGCCAGGCAGCCATCACCAGCTCACACAAAATTTGGTGTACAAGGAACAGATTGAACTTATGAACTATTTATGTACATGTATGTCTATACATATTTGGTAGCTATAAGTTATTTCTTGTTTCTGTTATTCATTGCTGCGATGGCCCAATTGTTTGTGCAGTACAGTCGTCATGTACTTAGACATTGGCATTGGACTATGCCATCCCCTCATTGTACCGTGTATGTGGAATTCAATGAAGGTGATATTATGTATGAGAGAGAGAGAGAGAGAGAGAGAGAGAGGCTAGACAGCGACTCTCCCAGGTACAGCAACTTCCGAAGCAAGGAGAAATGATTCGTGCCACCTCCTCAGAAACAGGAGCTGTATGGGCCAAAGCAGTCCAAGCCCTACCCTCCAACATCATGAAGTTCGCTCTCAATGCCGCTCATGACTCTCTCCCACATAATGTCAACCTGCATATGTGGAAGAAGAGAGATAGCCCCACTTGTCCATTGTGTGGAGAGAGGCAGAGTCTACTGCATATTCTCAACAACTGCAGTGTGGCAAAAGACCTCCGACGCTATAACCACCGTCATGATGCAGTGCTGCGAGAGATCGTTAAGTTTGTCCAACCGAAACTCCCCCCAGCGACTAACCTGACCGCCGACATCAATGAGTATGCATTTCCCACGCACATTGTCCCCACAGACCTCCGCCCAGATATTGTTTGGTGGGATGACCAGCAAAAGTCTCTCATGCTTGTGGAGTTGACCATCAGCTATGAAACTAATTTCGATGATGCAGCTGAGAGAAAGGAAGTGAAGTATGAAGAACTGATTACTGGAGCTCAAGCCTCTGGCTATGACGCTGAACTCATTACGCTAGAGGTTGGCTCTAAGGGAGTAATCAACCCTGCTGGCTTCAAGCGTCTCAAACAGACCCTCAATATCTGCTCCACCGATATGTCCGAACTTCTACTGTGCACTTGCAAGCAAGCAATTGAAGGATCATACAGCGTCTGGTGCAGTAGGAACAGAATAACTTGAATCTGTGTATGTTTATATTATCGTTTGTGCTGTCAGTATTGTTATACGCATACCTTTTAACTACGCTGTGGTGACCCAGTTAATATGTGCAATGCAATTGTTTAGCATTTAGGCATCTACACTGGAATATGTTACCCCCTTATTGTATTGTACATTGTCTCACAATGCAATGAAGGAGATTTGATGAAATGAGAGAGAGAGAGAGAGAGAGAGTACATATACCTCCACTATGTATTTAGTTATCAGTTGCCCCTAGGTCCAGAGCATAATCCTGTGCCATGTAATAGCTTAACATGTATTGACAGGTCTGGCAACCTAGGCCTCCTGCTGTTTTTGTACTCTCGTACATGCAATAAAAGGAGATGTTTTCAAAAAAAAAAAAAGAAAAAAAAGAGAGAGAAGCCACACATTTGTGAATATCCTAGCTTCTCCTGGGAACGAGGCCATGAGTATCCAGTACAGGACCTTGCAAAACTTGGCCCAATTCCAAATATAGTAGCTTCTTGATCAGTGGTAAATGCAGAGTTGAGACATGTTGTTTTGAACAATAAAGAAGGTCACCTCACAACTGTACTAGTTAAACAACGCCCTTTCTACAAAACAGTGTGCATGCTTCTCAGTTTACTAACCAATGGTGATGTTCTTTACTTACCTGTACCGACTTTATTTCAAATGAAGAAGAATGAAACGACACTGTATATGCCATAAAGTCATGCAGCATGCATTGAAAGAGATGGCTAACAACCAAGATAGTCCGCAAGCTGAATCTCTGCATCCACAGTCCGTAGGCGCCTGCAGGCCGGGTTATTTCGAATCATGCGTAGAGGAAACTATCAATACTCGGACACCAGCGATAATCGGACGCTCGTACACGGAGACTAAGTCACGCAGATACTCGGTTGTGCCACGGAAAGGAAGGCGGAGTCCACCGTATCCGACGACTGAAAAATGGAGCTCGAGCGTCAATCCCCGCTTGCGCTAGGGGCGATTAGCGTAACAATTCGGAACATTCGATAATCGGCTATATAAAATAATGTATTTTCGGATGCTGCTTCCTGCTCCCTTTCTGAAGCAACTCTCGACAAGATTTCTGCACTATTGGAAAGCTGTAAGACCCTGCTGCTGCGCGCCTGATATTTGTCACCCCAACAATTCTAGTATCATATGAATCTGCAGGTCATTACCAACGTAACGGTGCAAGTCTCGTCTTTGTGCGTTATGTGGTTCTCGAGATACAATTGTTTTTTCGCATTCATACGGGCCTAGTTACAGGAAGCTAAATTTCTGAAGTACATGAATCAAGAACAATTGTATCTCGAGAACTACACAACGCATAAAGACGAGACTTGTTCCGTTACGTTGGTAAGGACCTGTAGATTTAAATGATACTAGTATTGTTGGCCTATAGCGTAGTTTGGGGTGGTGTGTCCACGGCGAAAAAATACGCAAATCCACTGTCCGATCATTGATGAAGCAACCCACTCAATTTTCGGGAACACCCCCCAGTGCCCAAGGCAGCTACGGTGACGAATATCAGGCGTGCAGCAGCAGGGTCTTGCAGCTTCCCAATAGTGCAGAAATCTTGCCGAGAGTTGCTTCAGAAAAGGAACAGGAAGCGGCGTCCGAAAATACATTATTTTAGCCGATTATCGAATGTTTCGGACTGTTACGCTAATCGCCCCCAGCGCAAGAGGGGATTGACGCTCGAGCTCCATTTTTCAGTCGCCGGATGCGGTAGATTCCGCCTTCCTTTCCGTGGCACAACCGAGTATATGCGTGGCTTAGTCTCCGTGTACGAGTGTCCGATTATCGCTGGTGTCCGAGTATTGATAGTTTCCTCTAGACTGATCTCACGAGGACCGGACGCGAAGACACGTGGTCACCAGCATATAGCATAAAGCGTGCACAGACGTACGTATAGCGTATAGTGTAGTGACAGAATACGCTTTCCATCAAATGCGGCGTAGCCAAGTCTTGCCCGGGTACCCACACAGCTCTGCAGGCGCCTATATGATCCACACGAGACAAGCAGCTTGCTACCACATAATCAAGAGTCTACTACCTCCATCCCATCATATTGTTGTAGACTAGGATACCTGGCAAGAAGAGTGAGATCAAAGGGAGTAGTTCTGGTATTCATGTGGCATGGATCTATTATGCGTGCTGATATCATGAGGACCGGACGCGAAGACACGTGGTCAGACGTACGTATAGCGTATACAGTGTAGTGACAAAATACGCTTTCCGCAATTGCGAGATGTAGTGTGCATACAAACATAACATCTGAAATTTTGAATGTGCTGTGTTGTTAGTACTTGCTGGCTGGTTAGCTAATGTATATGTTGGGAGGCATAAAGTCATGAAGGTCTCCATTCTGGTTATTTGGTTGGGGAGTGTTAGTGTGGCACTCTGTTGCAAGTATTACTATAAAATCATCAGGGCCGAAGTCAATAGGGTTGATTGCAAATGCTATTCCTTTTGGCACAGTTCAGATGCTAGGAGCATCATCTGAAGACATAAGTGCTTTTATTCACTAGTTTGTCTATTGCCCTCAGATGGTGTTAACCAATCAATCCAGGAATGATCTCAAGGGAGTGCCATAAACACAGAATATATAGCTATACCTGTCAAGACACATACAAGCCTCCCCTCCCACCACACACACACACACACACACACACACACACACACACACACACACACACAGCAAAAAAGAGGGCAGTTTCCCAGAGTTTCCAAGTTGCGCACTACCATAATTTCTTGTGCACTTTCTTGGACACTACTTGGAGATGCATGTAGTGTCACAATTTCTTGCGCACTTCGTGCATCTCTCCGGACGTGCACAACTTGCGCACTTTGCTTTTTCTTGCTGTGACACACACACACACACACACACACACACACACACACACACACACACACACACACACACACACACACAGACATCGAGCTGCAGCAATGTGGTAATGTAATGGGTGCATGTAAAACATGCAAGAATACCATGCAGGTTCATGTTGCACGATGCATGGTGTTTTTTTTTTTTTTTTTTTTTTTTTTTTTTTTTTTTTTTTTTTTTTTTTTTTATAAAAGTTTTTGCGTAAGCAATGGGTACAAAATAGCTTAGCTAATATTAATTGTACCCTAGGTATAAGATAATAAAGTTACTTAGTGCATATAATATTGTTTAAGTGAATGTTTAAAAGTTGCAAGGGAAGGAGATGAAACAACTGATTCTGGAAGTGAGTTCCAGTGTGATACACAGTGAGGGACAAAAGAGTTTAAAAAACAATTAGTATGTGCAAAGGGCTGGTACAAGGTAAAAGGAGTGCTTGTGTACGATCTAGTGACTTTAGGTACAATAATATTAGGTGGAAAATAAGACAAGTTGTGCACAATTTTGTACAAGGAACATAGTTTAAGGTACAATCTTCTGTCTGCAAGAGAGGGCAAGTTAGTCATGTTCAGAAGCTCATCATAGCCTTTGTCCCATTTTCTTGTGATCATTTTACACGCAAATTTCTGTGTGCTTTCAAGTAAATCTTGATCTTTTCTCAAGTGTGGGTCCCAGACTGGTGCTGCATACTCCATGTGGGGCCGTACAATGGATATATATAGTTGGCAAAGAGTATCCTGGTCAGCGTGCTGGTAGAATCGACGGTACAATAGGCCCAAGATTTTCTTTGCCTTTGTGCATGCTCCTTCAATATGTTTTGACCAAGACAGGTCAGATGTGAGCAACAGGCCTAAATACTTAAATGTAGGGACACTTTCCAGTATTTGGCCATTGATAGTTATCATAGGGGGGTTATTTATCCTGTTACGCTTGCGTGAGATCAGCATAAACTTGCATTTGGAAGGGTTGAGAGACATGTGGTTACAATTTACCCAGTCCTGTACTGTGTTGGCATCTGATTGCAGGTATGAATAGTCCGAGTTTGAGAGAATGGTGCGATACAAAAGAATATCATCTGCATACAAAACGATACGAGTTCCAGGAGAGAATGGGCCATAGGTAACATCATCAATGTAGATGAGAAATAATAAAGGACCCAAAATTGAGCCCTGTGGAACTCCTGAGACCGCATACGAACTTGCAGACTTTGTACCACCCACCGCAACACTCTGCCTCCTATTGGCTAGGTAGTTATGTAGCCAGGTCATGATATAGGGGTCCAGGCCCAGGCCCATGAGTTTTGACATTAGAGGCTGATGAGGTACTCGATCAAATGCCTTTTCAAAGTCAAAGAATATTGCACCAATCTCATTCCCTGCTTCAAGTTGTTGCAACCAGTCATGGGTCGTGCTGATCAATGCAGACAAAGCAGACTTGTTTGGTTGGAAGCCCCACTGACAATTTGATAATGGGTATTGCTCAGATAGATGGTCAGATATGAGCATGTGAAAATGTCTTTCTAGGACTTTACTCAGGACTGACAGTAGGGATATGGGCCGGAAGTCTGAGGGAGACTTTGCCCCAGGCCGCTTCGGAATGGGCACTACATAAGAAACTTTCCAGTCCTTGGGGAGCTGACCAGTGCGAATTGAAAGGTTGAATAATTCAGTCACTGAGGGTGCTATAGCACTAGCAGTATGCTTCAACATGCGGGCAGAAATGGCATCAGGTCCATTAGCCTTTCCAGTGTCCAGTTTCTGCAACATATGTTGGACTTCCTCAACAGTGCAAAGAATGTCAGGGGGACATGTGTACACAGCTTCATCATTAGACGGTAATGGGGATATCGGAGGAACAGTGTGATTAAAGCATTTGTTAAAGTAGGAATTCAGTACATTGGCTTTTTCTGGATCAGTGCAATACTCAGAACCATTGTGGTTTAGAGTTGGTGTTAAAGTCAGCTATAATTTTGCAAGCAACATGCATAGACTGACAACTGGATGGAGTGATGCATAATCAATGCATTTAAAGAAGATTATGATTCATTTAAAAAATGAGACCTCAAATTACTGCATTATTCTCTGTACACACATTTACACAGCCATGAGCTACTGTCAGAGTCAAAAATATTATGTTCAATTTAGTCACACATGCAGCCATGGTCAGCTGTAGCATGAAGTGTCTGCTATGATTCAGTGAATGTACTTATTGTAATAGTCCTCCACAAATCTTTGCTCGTGTAGAAGTTCATTCCTCTCCCTCTTCTTGTACCACTTGGCCACAATCCCAAACAACCCCAGACCAACCACTGTCACAACAATAATGAAAAGATAGAACCAGAAAGCACAGGTCGGGTATGTTACAGGCTGAGACCAAGCATGAGCCCACGTGGTTAGTGTTGCATTAGCCAGGGCATTCGATAAGCCCAGGGCAGAAGCAAATGAAAGTCCAATAATCAGTCCTTTCATAGTGTACGGTGTTTGTGCACATATAAATTCAAAAAAAGCAGCATAAAGAGTCACTACCTCAATTCCAAAAACAATGCCAAGTGGAATACCAACCCAGAGATAGTTAATGCTCAGTACAGAACTAGATGTACCATTCTCCACAAACATACACTCCACTTTTGCATTAGTGTGTGTATGTCCTACCATATCAACAGATAATGCCACAGCGGAAACCAAGACAGTGCCAAATGCACCAATTACAACTCTCTTCAGTGTGCTAGGAATCCAATTCCTAGCCAGAGGATAAATCACAAGCTCATAGAGTGGAATTCCAATCAATACTACAGCGTAAAAAGACACAGCATAATCAAGAAGTATATTGTAACAATTTTTCCTATGAGAAAGCTTTATTAGCTGTTGAAAGTGTGAAGCAAACATGTACAATGAACCAAGGTAAAGGTCAAGTGGATAGACAAAGAAACTAATGGCTACACTGACTGTCAAAAGGCGAAAGAAGGTCTTCACATCTTCCACCTGTTCAGTGGTAAAGGGTCCTCCATACTTGGATTTCCCAAGGTCAATACGTGAAGGGATGTCTTCCTCCCAGTATGTCAGTGCACTGCGTCTGGCTGGGTGCTTGTGTGTAGCAGCATACTTGAGCACACTCAAGACTGATTTAAGAGGATTTTGGCTCACAGGCTCAATCACCAACCAGTTTCGACAAAGGAAGTCAAGGCAAAGAGCAACTGATGAAACTGCTACAGCAAAGAGCATGGACACTAGAATTTGGTCACCTTCCATCACAGTACATGACAAAACATTTACCATGTAACCACTGGCTTGACCGGTGTAATAAGCCCAAACAAACCAGTGAACAAAGGCACTTATCTCTTCAGATGATGCTCCTAGCATCTGATCAGTTCCAAAGGGAACAACATTGACAATCAACCCTGTTGATCCTATAATAGCACATGCATAAGCAATGACTACTGAAACATACTTCAGTGTATTGTGTGGAGAGAAGAGATGGATCATTAGCAACAGAGTGCCACAAACACTCCCCATCCAGATGACCCAAATGGAGACTTTCATGACCTTATACCTCCCAACATATACATCAGCTAACCAGCCAGCAAACACATACAACACAGCCTCAACAACTCCAGCCACAATGCCAAAGTTAAATACCCCCATAGGTTGGGAGATCGCATGTACGTTCACACTTGCACTACTGCAGGCCCATGTCAGCAAGCTCCACACAATCACTAGAACTGCTCCCTTTGATCTCACTCTTCTTGCTTGGTATCCTGGCCTACAGCAACATGATGGAGTGGAGGTAGTAGCCGCTTGATCAAATGGTAGCAAACTATCTTCCTCCCTGTTTCGCAGACAGATTGTAGATTCAGCCATCAATTAAGCTGGCAACTTAGTCAGAATTTGCAAACAAAATGGTTACTGCTGGTCATTGTTCATGAACTGTCATGTGATACTCATAGTTTACACAGGTACATGTAATAAACAAACACTACCACCTGTATGTGTGGCTACTGCACATCATTACATCATATTACATATGCATTGTTGAATGTTGAATCGTGTGTGTGTGTGTGTGTGTGTGTGTGTGTGTGTGTGTGTGTGTGTGTGTGTGTGTGTGTGTGTGTGTGTGTGTGTGTGTGTGTGTGTGTGTGTGTGTGTGTGTGTGTGTGTGTGTGTGTGTGTGTGTGTGTGTGTGTGTGTGTGTGTGTGTGTGTGTGTGTGTGTGTATGTGTGTGTGTATGTGTGTTGGGGGGTTACCTTTAGTTGATACACCATAAGGATTGAGCCCAAGGACACTATAAAAATACAGAAAAAGGAAGGAGTAATATTTGGTAGACCAGTAGTCTAGAACCCGGGCTGTCCCCTTTAATCTCCTGACCTGCAGTAGATGTGGAAGTCCCATGATGATCTATCATCCTTTCGATATCCTATGTTAAATTATGTACCAGGCTCTCCCCACTTTTCTGTAGCTGCTGTTGGGGATTACTGATACACTGTAAGCAGCCAAGGGCTCAATCACCAGCCAGTTCCAACTAGGTCAAAGCCTGAGCATCTGATGAAATTGCCACAGTAAACATGGACACTTGGTCATTCTGTAGGTCATGCACACACTAATGCAACAGTGGAGTGCATGTTTGTGGTGAACAGTATATCTGCCTCTGTACTGAGCATTAACTATCTCTGGATTGGTATCATACTTGGCATTGTTATTTGAATTGAGTTAGCAACTCTTTATGCTGCACTATTTGAATTTTTGTGTGCCCAAACACCATATGCTATGAAAGGACTGATTATTGGACTTTCATTTGCTTCTGCTCTGGGTTTATTATCTGTTCTGTCAGGTGCGACACTAACCACGTGGGTTCATGCTTGGTCTCAGCCTGTAACATACCCAACCTGTGCTTTCTGGTTCTATCTTTTCGTTATTGTGGTGACAGTGGTTGGTCTAGGGTTGTTTTGCATTGTTGCCAAGTGGTACAAGAAGAGGGAAAGAGATGAACTTCTACATGAGCAAAGATTTGTGGAGGACTATTACAATAAGTACATTCACTGAATCACAGCAGACGTTTTATGCTACTGATGACCATGGCTGCATATGTGACTAAAATAAACCCAAACTTAATGAATTTTTTTGTTTGTTTGTTTGTTTGTCTCGCACAGTAGCTCATAAGTGTGTATAGTTTGAGATCTCTTGGTTGTTTGATTTGTTTTAATGGATCATAATCTGTTTGAATTGCATTCAGAATGCATCACTCCATCCAGTTGTCAGTCTACGCATGTTGCTTGCAAAATTAGATATTTTCCTGACTTAAAAATGAACAGGCAACCAGGCTTTTTTTTTGGAAACCCAAAAGTGGAAAGAAAATGGCATGGTATCTTAAATCTGGTACAAGCAGCAAAATGCATCATGGAGGGTGAGGACACAAGACCTAGACACTTGTGCATGACAGGCGAAGTATAGAAGCCTAGATGGTGAAGCCACTGAGTGCAGTTTGTGCAAACACTGTGGTTGCATGCCGAATACTGATTACATCTGATTACATAATCAGGTAACAGTCAGGGAAACTAACTTTGTGTGGCCTTATAGCAGACTTTCAACATCCATCCACAAGACGCAACTGAACACCCGGTATTCTTGCATGTAGTAACACGTCCATTACTGCAGCTTGGTGTGTGTGTGTGTTTGTGTGTGTGTGTGTGTGTGTTTGTGTGTGTGTGTGTGTGTGTTGTGTGTGTGTGTGTGTGTGTGTGTGTGTGTGTGTGTGTGTGTGTGTGTGTGTGTGTGTGTGCATGCATGTGGCATGTAGCTGATGAACTGCCTGTTAGTGCAAGGCACAATTATCATGCTAGCCATCACTCTTGCAGAGGAAGTGGTGTAGATCAGCAGTGTGTGTGACTAACAGGAATCAAGGATTTTATTTTCTGAGTGGCAAAGAAATTTGTGCATAGCATTATCTGTTACTGTGTTGCCGAGAATACACTATACTTTGGATGCTGAGTATGCAGCTGAGTTTTTGAAACAACCATCCATTGTTATACTTGTGTGACTACTTTTCTATTTCCAGATGATCCACTCCCTTATGCAGAGGTTACAAAGAGTATGCCGATATCATGCACATGTATGGTTTCTGTTAGGTCATCAGAGAACTCACACTTCTTCTGTGGGTTGGGAAATTAATGGGACAGGGATCTACAAATACACTACCACATAAAACATGCCCCCAGACCTCCCTAGAAAATGCATTATAGTTTGCACCCACAAAATCAAAATCCTGGATAGAACCCTTCAATTGAAGGTCATAGAGGGTTCACGGCTGCTTGTGGTTTGTATCAGTAATTCCCTTCTTTACATGGATATATCTCTGTTATGTCATCAGGGGACTTCCACATTTGCTACGGGTTAGGAAATTAAAGAGACAGGGTTCTAGCGGCATACTAAATATTAATTATTTCTATGTTCCATTTTGGCATCTGCATTATGGGCCTTAGGTAGCTACAAAGTCTTGCAAAGATTCTATATACCCCATTAACATGTCTTTACTGTTAGTGAACTAGCAAACCTTACTAGGGTTACTTGGTCTACTTTTATCTTGTAGTCTTAACGTAGCTACAGTTGACATCCTGTTTTTACTAAATGGCATATTTCAGCACAGCCGACAAGCTTGAGCACTAGCCACCTCTGAGCTAGTGTGAAAATCAAACAGTTGCTGCATATATATCATCACAGTGCATCCTCAAGTGTCCGAACTTTGATTATTTGAATCCTTGATTATCCAACCCCCCAAATAATGATATTCATAGATATTTAAATGTGCATTAAATGGAAAGTAATCTGCTTTGCAGGAGTATGGTTTCCCTTGTCTGAACTTTTCACTTATCCTAACACCCCTCTGCACAACAGGGTTCGGATAGGTGAGGATGCACTATATGTAGAAACCATGCCCAGGGAATAAACAAACGCTTATAAACATCTCTCCTGCTGGTCATGTAGCTATGTAATCAATGGAGCATTACTCAGCTGGTGTTGAGCTACCTCACCAGTATAATTATTTTAACACATTTTAGGTCACCTTTCATGCCAAAACTGGTTAATGACAGGTTCTGCACAGCTCCAATGGTTCCATCCAAGAAGCTGACATACTGGCCCATACTTGATGATCAATAATATTGGTGGTGGGCCTTTGTTGAAAACTTATGACAACATGTTGCACAACATGTTGCTTCCTTCAACATACAATGGCAATATCACAGTTGTTGGTATAACCTCAGTGAAACTCACTAGCATAGTGCATACGCTGGGATGGACACTGTTCCTTGTTCATTTTGGTTTTATGTATGCTGAAATTATTCATGACTCAGTGTGCTTTGGCCTTTGCCTGCGCTCTGTGCAGGTAGCATGTCATGATCACTGAGTCCTTACATGTTGCTGTCATTGTAAAATTTAGTATCAAAGTTGATCAAATCTAGCAACAGTACCTTCTGATCTCCATCTTTCTACTGGCTCAACATACAATGATACATAGACTGCTTATGTAATGTGATGTAACAATGTGTAGTAGCCACACATGCAGGTGGTAGTGTTTGTTTATTGCATGACATTGTACCTGTGTAAACTATGAGTATCACATGACAGTTCATGAACAATGACCAGCAGTAACAATTTGTCTGCAAAGTCTGACCAAGTTGCCAGTTTAATTGATGGCTACCAATTCTGAATCTGCAGTTTGTCTGCGAACTGTAATACCAAACAGTCTAAGGGAGACGGACGGCTTGCTACCACGTGATCAAAAGGTTCTTACTTCTATCCAACCATGTCATTGCAGACAAGGATATCGAGCAAGAAGAGTGAAATCAAAAGGAGCAGTTTTAGTGATTGTGTGGAGCTTGCTAACATGGGCCTGCAGTACTGCAAGTGTCGCAAATGTAGAGGTGATCTTCCAAACTACAGCATTTGAAATTATAAATGGAGTGACTACTGTTGTGCTGTATGTGTTTATTGGCTGGTTAGCTGATGTATACTTTGGGAGGTATAAGGTCATGAAGGTCTCCATTTGGTTCATGTGGATGGGGAGTGTTTGTGGCACTCTTTTGCTGGTGATTCACTTCTTATCTCCACACGATGTACTGAAATACATTTCAATAGTTGTTGCTTATGCATGTTCTGTTGTAGGATCAACAGGGTTGATTGTCAATGTCGTTCCATTCGGCACAGATCAGATGCTAGGAGCATCATCTGAAGAGATAAGTTCCTTTATTCACTGGTTTGTCTGGGCTTATTACACTGGCATAGGCAGTGGTTACATGGTAAACAGCTTGTTGTGCACTGTGATCAAAGGTGACCAAACTATTCTGGTGTCCATGCTCTTTGCTGTAGCAGTTTCATCAGTTGCTCTTTGCCTTGATTTCCTCTGTTGGAACTGGTTGCTGATTGAGCCTGTGAGTCAAAATCCTCTTCAATCTGTCTATAGTGTGCTCAAGTATGCTGCTACCCACAAGCACCCAGCCAGACGCAGTGCACTGACATACTGGGAGGAAGACATTCCTTCACGTATTGACCTTGGGAAATCAAAGTATGGAGGACCCTTTACTACCGAACAGGTGGAAGATGTGAAGACCTTCTTTCGGCTTCTTGTAGTGAGTGTAGCTATCAGTTTCTTGATCTACCCACTTTACCTGTTTCATTATTCATTGAACATGTTTGCTTCACACTTAAGCTTGCAGTGGCTTTCTGCAGCTCACAGTAAAGACTGCTACAGTGTGCTTCTTGATTTTTTCACTTTTAATTATGCTGCGGTTATACTTGGAATCCCACTCTTTGAGCTTGCCATTTATCCTCTAGCTAGGAATTGGATTCCTAGTACACTGAAGAGAGTTGGAATTGGCGCATTTTGCACGATCATAGTTGCTTCTGTAGCATTATCTGTTGATATGGTAGGACATGCACACACTAATGCAACAGTGGAGTGTATGTTTGTGGTGAATAGCACATCTAGTTCTGTACTGAGCATTAACTATCTCTGGATAGGTATTCCACTTGGCATTGTTATTGAAATTGAGGTAGTAACTCTTCTTGCTGCACTATTTGAGTTTTTATGTGCTCAAACACCATACAACATGAAAGGTCTGATTATTGGACTTTCATTTGCTTCTGCTCCGGGTTTATCATATGCCCTGGCTAATGCAACACTAACCATGTGGGCTCATGCTTGGTCTCAGCCTGTAACATACCCAACTTGTGCTTTCTGGTTCTATCTTTTCATTATTATTGTGACAGTGGTTGGTCTAGTGATGTTTTGCATTGTTGCCAAGTGGTACAAGAAGAGGGAGAGAAATGAACTTGTACATGAACAAAGATTTGTGGAGGACTATTATGATAAGTACATCCAATGAATCACAGCAAACGTTTCATGCTATTGCTGACCATGGCTGCACGTGTGATTAAAACAAACCTATAGCTTGTCTCAGTAGCTCATAAATGCATGAGTATAGGTATTTGATGTGTATAATTAGGTATCTGTTGTTCATTATAAAATCTTCTTGAACTGCATTGAGAATACATCAATCCATCCAGTTGTCTGTCTATATATGCATATTGTTATAGCTGATTTAACATCCATCCACAAATTCAACTGAATATCCATTACTCTTGCATGTAGTAACATGCTCATTACATTACTGCAGCTTGATGTGTGTGTGTATGTGTTTGTGTGTGTATGTGTGTGTGTGTGTGTGTGTGTGAGAGAGAGAGAGAGAGAGAGAGAGAGAGAGAGAGAGAGAGAGAGAGAGAGAGAGAGAGAGAGAGAGAGAGAGAGAGAGAGAGAGAGAGAGAGAGAGAGAGAGAGAGAGAGAGAGAGAGAGAGAGAGAGAGAGAGAGAGAGAGAGAGAGAGAGAGAGAGAGAGAGAGAGAGAGAGAGAGAGAGAGAGAGAGAGAGAGAGAGAGAGAGAGAGAGAGAAAGAGAGACTTCCCCTGTTTTCCCTTCTCGTTTGGCTTGTCTGAGGTCCTTTCTTGCTTTGTTCTTCAGCTCAGTTGCTGATGGTCCAGCCACCTGCCAACACTTGTTGACCATGGTTGAGAGATGGCTTGCATGATGAAAGCCAAGGTACCAAAGTGCTTCTCCCTTGCTCTACAGTGCTCTACAGGAAGTACCTTTGACCCCCAACTTATGCTGGAAGGCCAAACACTCCCATTCATGGGAAACCAAACCATCAAGTTTCTTGGTCTCCCCATCAGAATTCCTCATGATCCCACCATGGCAAGAGTCAACCTCAAGGAGTCCCTTGATCGCATGCTCAAGTCAGTAGACCAGTGCCCAATCACACGAAAGCAGAAACTAAAACTGTACAAACTGGGTGTCTGTCCACGACTGAACTGGCCACTAATCATCCATGAGCTTCCTCTCACATGGATTAAACGACAGCTAGAGGCAACTGCTACACGCTACCTTAAAAAGTGGGCCGGTCTAGCCAAACCAGCGAACCCCAACCTCCTCTATCTCCCGAAAGAGAGTGGAGGCCTCAGTCTGCCATCTCTATCATCCCTCTACAAGCAGCTCCAAATCTCTCGACAGTGCCAGCTTCTCACATCCTCTGACCCTTGTGTCAGGAGGATAGCTGAGAAAGGTCTTCAGTCTGAGGAACTGGTACAGTGGAAGAAGTTCCGTCCAGCAATCACTGTCTGTGACACCATGCAACAGGACCCATCTCTCTCTAGGAAGGCACTGAGAGTGGCAGCAAAGAGAAGTGTGACAAAAGAAGATGACCATGCACGACTGTCCCAACTCCAGAGTCTCCCAAGACAAGGCCACATGGTTCGATCCTTTCCACCTGATATGCCAGCTGTCTGGGCAGAAGCAGTACAGGGACTCCCAGATGAGCAGTTCAAGTTTGCCCTGAATGCTACTCATGACACAATTCCCCACAACGCAAACTTGCACCTCTGGAAAAAGAAGGACCATGACACCTGTACCCTCTGTGGGGATGACCACCAAAATCTGGTCCTGCAGGGTGGCAAGAGACTTGAGCCGATACAATGAGAGACACGATGCAGTGCTGGCCCTTCTCTATGAAGTGGTCAAAGAACACCTCCCAGACACAACCTCATCAACAGTGGATCTCATCAGCTCAGAGTATTCCTTCCCCTGCCACATTTTGGGATGAGACAACAAAGAAGGTGTCCCTCATTGAACTAACAGTGTGCTTTGACACTCTGTTTGAAGGTGCCATCAAGCGGAAAGAAGACAGGTACCAGGAACTACTGGATACCATTCAGATGCCGGATACACAGCAAGCCTGGTGACAATAGAAGTGGGGTCACGAGGAATACCCAATCCCACTGGCTTCCTCAAGCTGAAAACAAACCTTGGACTCTCCAGAGCCACACTAGTCAATCTCGTGGTTACGGCATTGAGACAAGCCATCACTGGGTCTTTCAAGATATGGTGCATGAGAAACCAAAAGTAGACAACACCTTAAACTCAGTGTTCTAATTATGTTGTATTGTAATCCGTTTGTAATGGTCTATTATTAGTAACAATCTGTATGTAGCTTTATGACCTCTGTGGATAGAGCCAAGTGATTGTGCAGTGCTTTATCCTAGCTTCATTCCGCTGGGAATGAGGCCATGAGTATCCAGTACAGGACCTTACAAAACTTGGCCCAATTCCAAATATAGTAGCTTCTTGATCAGAGGTACATGCAGAGTTGAGACATTAATGTTGTCAGAGGTACATGCAGAGCTGAGACATTGAACAATAAAAGTCACCTCACAAGTGTACAAGCTAAACAACACCCTTCCTACAAAACAGTGTGCTTCACAGTTTACTAAACAGTGATGATGTTCCTTTATTTTACTTTAGTAAATTACTTACATGTACCAATTCTATTTTAAATGAAGAAGAATGAAACATAAAACACTGTATGCCGTAAAGTCATGCAGCATGCATTGAAAGAGATGGTTAAGAACCAAGATAGTCTGCAAACTGAATCTCTGCATCCAAGCGAGACAAGCAGCTTGCTACCACACAATCAAGAGGCTACTACTTCCATCCCATCGTATTGTTGTAGACCAGGATACCGGGCAAGAAGACTGAGACCAAAGGGAGCGGTTCTGGCACCCATGTGGCATGGATCTGTTCCACAAGTATGAGATGTAGTGTGCATACAAACATAACATCTAAAACTTTGAAATTTTGAATGTGCTATGTTGTTGGTACTTGCTGGCTGATTAGCTGATATATAGCTATGTGGGGAGGTATGAAGTCATGACGGTCTCCGTTCTGGTTATGTGGTTGGGGAGTGTTTGTGTGGCACTCTGTTACTATAAAATCTTCAGGCTAATAGTTGATTGCAAATGCTATTCCTTTTGGCACAGATCAGATGCTGGGAGCATCATCTGAAGACATAAGTACTTTTATTCACTGGTTTATCTGGTCTATGTATACTGGTCTAGCCAGTGGCTAGCTACATGGTGAACCCTTTTGCCATGTACTGGCATGGGAGAGTGACCAAACTAGTCTAGTGTCCATGCTCTTTGCTGTAGCAATTTCATCAGCTGCTCTTTGAGCCAAAATCCTCTTAAATCTATCTGTAGTGTACTCAAGTATTCTGTAGACACAATCTTCCAATCAGAACACTGAAGGGAGTTGGAATTGGTGCATTCAGCACTATCATTGTTGCTTCTGTAACTTTATCTGTGGATATGGTGGGGCATGCCCAACTAATGTAACAGTAGAATTTTATTTTCTGAGTAGCACAGGTGTTATCTGTTTGTGCTAAGATCTGTTTGTTACTGTGTTGTTGAGAATACACTATACTTTGGTTGCTGAGTATGCATCTGACGTTCTGAAACATCCGTCCATTGTTCCATTTCCAGATGATCCACTCCCTTATGCAGAGGTTACAAAAAGTATGCCGATAATCATGCACATGTATGGTTTCTGTTAGGTCATCAGGGAACTTACACTTCTTCTGCGGGTTGGGAAATTAATGGGACAGGGATTTACAAATACACTACCACATAAAACTTCTTCCAGTGAAATTCATAGTAGTGTTAGTGTTCTTGGCTGCTTGTGGTGTATCAGTAATTCCTTCTTTACATGCATATGCAGGCAACTTCCACATTTGCTGTGGGTTAGGAAAATAAAAAGACAGAGTTCTAGCAGCCTACTAACTCTATGTTCCATTTTGGTATCTGCATTATGGGCCTTAGGTAGCTACACATGCAAAGATTCTATATACCCCTTTAACATGTCTTTACTGTTGGTAATCCTAAGTGAACTAGCAAACCTCACTCCATTTTTTAGATATGGAGGATTACTTGGTCTACCTTTATCTTGTAGTCTTACTGCTCTTGACATATGTCAGTTAATCTGTCATGAGTCCCCAGCCAGCTTTCACCCAGCTCCACAAACAAGAATACCGGTTAGAAAGGCCTTATATGCCAATTCAATTTAATAGTTTACACTTCTAGTTACATTGTACTTTCACTGGCTCACCCAGTCACCCTTCATTGGTGCTATGGAATACTCCCTTTCTTTCTTGGCACACTCACAATCTAACAGAGGAAGTTTTGAGAGCAGACAAATGTGACCAGATGTGGTAAGAAGTCTCATGTGTAAGGTAAGGAGCCCTACTTCAGGACACTTTTTGAACTTTTGCTTATCAACTAACAGCACATCGCTAGGTAAGTAGCACAATAAATCTATACATATACCTCTAGCATCGTACTTTTTGCATTCCAAGTTTGAAGTCCCAAGTCCGCAGGATACCTGAAAATGTAAGCAACTTTGTTCACATGGTTCATAGCAAAATTTGGATGGTGGTACCTAATTTGGGACACTTCTGTAAACTGAACAAATCCACATAACATTAATGAAATTCCGTGGATCCGCTTTGGGGTCGGGTTATTCACCAGATCCTTCCTTCCCTCGCCTCTCTTGCCCCGCCCATACAGGAAGGGTCTGGGAATCAAACTAGGCACACCCATATCTCTATACTAGATTAGTTCTCCAATGATGGTACAGGTTTTTGCGGATTGGAACTTGCTCCAACTTCTGCAGAAATGCAACTATTTATGGCCACAAAACACCGTTAACTTTTTTAAACATTTATCAAGGCTAGTATCTAAATAAAAGAACAAGGCCTTCATTGCACTGAATTGGCACATAATATCCTTCACAGCGAATTTTATTCTGAGCTGGCTTACAGTTGCTTGCGGAAAAGTAGCGACCGCAATATTCTAGTCTCGCAAGCCAGACCCTTTCCGTTCCACAGCACCGATCGCTTTCAGTATCGGCCCGCATACAGTGAAGCGCTGTGGAACGGAAAGGGCTGGCTTGCGAGACTATAATTTAGGCAAACCAGTTACATTTTGAAGGCAGTACCGCTTGCTGTATTCATTCAAAATATGGGTGCCGTTGGAGTTGTCGTTTCATGCTCTCACCCGGGCCGACATCGCTACGTCGTATATAGTAGGCTACGTAAAGTACTATATCTATCCATCTGGGATCGTGTAAGATATCCGACTCCCGCGCCGAAATGAAAGGGGCGTGGCCTACAGTTACGTGGTGCCATGCCCACTCTATTCCGCCGATGCGTAAGGCCACGCCCACCCACTAGGAGCCACATGCATTTCAAAGCACGTTGTTGAGATGTGGAATCAGCGTAATTTACGTATGAAGATTGGGTATAAAAGCAAGCAGTATAAAATAGGTGATCTGTGTGTATAAATGTTTGAAACTGAAGACGTGAAAAAATGGTATTGGCTGCAAGTACAAAGTAAGTTAAAAGCATGTGCAAGTTGGTTATTAGCTAACTACACGGGGTACTGGGTTGCAATATCACCAGTAATTGAATCAAAACACAGCCTAGCTGTCCGTCCATACCTCTCCCTATACATATACTCATCAAGGTAGCTTGCCAGCTGGTGCTCATGACACCCGTGCATCCTTTTTGAGTTTAATTTTAATCCTATTCCAGTAGGATTCGACATTCTGTGTGTGCACCCCACTTGGTGAAACAAACTCCACCGAATGGTTGACAACATCATGATTGCTAACATTTGGAAGAAATGCCATGTGGTCGTATGCAGCCCATTCATCAGACCACACTACTGTTCCAGGAGCAACATGCTGCTGAATGATATCTTGATATCTAGGATATAAAACATTCCCAGCCATTTTACGTGCATAGCCTTTCCCACATAATTGCCGCTCTTTTTTGTACCAGTTAGTGATTCCGCATGCGTGTAAGGGTGGTCGGAACTAATTGAGGGCGCGCGCGCGGCCGGTTACTAGGGGGTTGTATCTCGGCAATAAAAAGGCTTATAAACGCACAGCCTGCTGCAACTTAGCGTCCGTGTGGACTACTAAACACACGTACAAGTTTATGAATCTACCTTGTCCACAAACTGAACAGTGGAGCGGCTAAATTCAGACATGTTTGTTGATAAAACTTTCGAACGGAGTAACTTACTGACCTGGAACATCGTCTACAGAGCTGTTATTACGAGAGGAATCCAATAACAGAACGCTTTTCATCGTAAGACATACAGAAGCACGCGCTTCGCCGTTTTCATGGGCTAGCGGCGTATAATGCCTGGCCTTTCAGCGCGTATTTCACGAAAAACGTTCTGTTACGGTCAAGTCCACTCCCCCAGGATGTCGCAAAACAAACTAAAACCACTGAACGCAGGCCGAGTTTTACAGAGTTATGTAAACCGCACCTAGCTGCTCTTTGAGAAAGAACCGCCTCTTGTGTACAGTAATCCAGCCTCCTTGCTGCAATGTAAACGCATGCAAGCACACCCAAGGCTTCCAGTAAGTGTCATCAAAATAATTGCCCAGGTTGTTTTATGACAACAGCACATTCACGCGTGGACATGCTTCCGGTTTATTTCCTGGGTTTTTCTCAGGCTTCGCGTGATCAGAGCGTGACCGCTGGAGCCACGTGGGCTAACTAGAATTGTACAGAAGAGCCAGCTGTACATTTCAGCGAAAAAAATAGTGAAATCCGATGAAGGACGCCGATGATACGCTGTCCAACGTCGAGCGATGCTTCTTCAAGTAACTGGCACCGTCACCGCTAACCAGAAGCGCTTCAGCAGAAGCAGAGAGTGGCTCTTACGAGAGAAAAGCATGAACTTGTAAGTTGGTATAAAGCTAATACAGTACTTATTTTTTGTAGCGCGGTATGCACTACCAAAGGGGGGGTACTATATTGCACGTATCCGTTAGGCATGTTCACCCGTTGATGCCTGGTAATGCAGCAAGGCTGGTTTTATTGGGAGAAGAGGGGGTCTATAAAGATACATAAAAAGCAAACTAGCTAGGATACCAACAAAGTATTTTCTGGTTTAGTTTCCTGATTATCTTTTTCAGTCGTGTTCCTGGGTTTGGATCCGACGCTGTTAAGCCTTGGTTAGTCTCGCGAGCCAGTGGGCGTGAGACTAACCCCTGGTGTGTTGACTCCATTGTCTCATTCACAGACATCCACTTTCTTTTTTTCAGTGTGCAAATAGGGAGGGGAAGGGCTGGGTGATCTTGACATGTGCCGTGAAGGTAGGTTAACACCTGGGGATTGAGGGCGGTTTATGATTATTAAAATTCAAACTGAGCTGGTCAGTCCAGAGTGTACCGAACATGCTCATGATGCTGCTTTATAAACATTCTGGCCTAGCAGGTCCTGCGACATCAGATACACAGTGAGGTTGTCAAGCTGGTGGTGGAAGCATGACACATCTCTAGATTTCTCGATCCACGTGCAGCAGTAATTGGCACACTCTAAGATATCGTATGGCAGCTGAGTATACTGATTTTAAAACCCTAAGTAGAGTTGGCATACAGGAGTACAGAATTTATTCTCAGACCACAGACTTCAAAAGTCTAATCACAGTAGCAACTCTGCCAGATCATCAGAACAGCAGGACACACTGACGAAGGCTCTCGGGCCGAATCATCCTATGGATGGTTTCTTGTATGCTGTGTCTAGTGCTCAAAACTAAAAAAAAATTATTTTCATCTCAACATAGCAAGCAATGAGCCTGTAGAGTATGCTGTATGTTATGTACTATACACTCTTTCTCTGTGTTTCTCCTAGGGTGAAAACATTGGTGCAGTAATGGAGACCGACAGTTGAACGTCTCACCACAGTTGCCCAGCTGCCACTGTAGAACAATCTTGGGGGGTCATCAAGTCCATCAGTTGTCACATAAGCTGGAACAGAACTCTCAGCACCTATTATGTACATTTATACACTGCTGTTTGCCTTTAGCAGCCTCTCTCACATACATTACTGAGTAAATTTATCTTTATTTTAAGAGCTTGTAACTCTCTAGAAAAAATAAGTACTGTTTAGCTCGGTGGTAAATTAACTACCTGTATCCTTAAGTACTTGTTTCCTGCAGAGCAGTCCCGCTGAAGCGCTTCCCGTGGTAAGATATAAGGCTTCATGCGCTGGTACTACTTACACCCGCGTGCGAGGTTCCGCCTTGAAGCAGCTGCGCAAATGGTTTTGTAAAACGCTCCAGTTGCGCAGTTGCAGCCAGGGCTGTTACCATGGCATGTATGAACTGTTAGGAATGTAAATCGGCGAATTCTTGGCATGGCTAGCATGCCTGAGAGTTTTAAAGTCACAAAAAAGTTTGCCAAACGCAAACAAGCACATGTAGGGATGAAATCCTCAAAAACCAACCAAACAAGACGGGAACGACACCACAATACTTTTACACCATCCCTACATCTTGTGCCATTTTGCCAAAACTGTGTGTTTGTATTTGTTTTTTAGTTGTGTGTAGAAGAGGGTTGTCTTGTAGATGGAAGGGTGTGGCGTGGGTGTGTTGTGCATAGTGAGTATGTTGTGTTGTTGGTGGTTGCTACTGAGTGTAGCAGGTATGGTCCAAGTTGTGTGTAGAAGGTGTGGAGTGAGTGAGGAGTGGTGAGTGTGTGTGTTATGTTGGAATGTGCATTATGTTGTTAAGTTTTATGCCTGTTTAGCATGATAGATATGGGTTGTCTTGTATACAGGTGGCTGTGAAGTGAGTAGTGGTAATTTTGTAATGCTTTGTGAAGGATGGGTTATTTTGTGAGATAGTTGAATGGAGTGAAGTACTATGTTTGTTTGTGGTTGGTGTGGGCTAATAAGTACAAATGTAGAGGGTTTTGTGTTGTGTACAGGTGGCAAAATGGCACAAGATGTAGGGATGGTGTAAAAGTATTGTGGTGTCGTTCCCGTCTTGTTTGGTTGGTTTTTGAGGATTTCATCCCTACATGTGCTTGTTTGCGTTTGGCAAACTTTTTTGTGACTTGTTTCTGTTGTTTTTTTTTGTTGTTGTGTAACCACACCCCAAGTGAAATGACTTGTTATGTAGTTTATTGTTGATGTTGATGGATTTCTGGAGGATGTTAGCTGTTTGCACTTATCCACTTGACAATGGAATCATGGGTGTAACTGTTGTCTAATTGGGTATGTGCATGTGTGTGTGAGTGGTTGTTCTAAGGCACTGTGGTATATACATGACTGTCTACCTGTTCTGTTGTATGACAGGGTTGTAACACTGTATGTTGTGTGTTGTCCAAGGAACAGTTTCTATAGCTGGTTATACATTGTGGGCAGGTGTGTGTAGGTTGTGTATGGTGGGTGGCAGGTACATAGGTCATAAAGAGGTAAGGCATAACTGTGGTAAAGGAACCCTTGGAGAGTAAGAGTGTTTTTCCGGGTTCTTCCAGTACTTGTTACGGGACGCTTGCCTTTTGCTTTCTTTGTTTCGCAGATAGTTCTGCTTATCCCGCGCCCGTTTCTTGTGGACGTTACGCATACTGCGTTCCTTGTCAAATCCAGCACAAGTACGTCAACTGCTGTATGAAAGTAGCAACATATGCAATCGTTTGGGAATCAATCGATCGTCAAGTTCTCTACGGAAGTAGAATAACCGCAGCTGCATGCCAACTTCACGTGCTGTAGCTGTTGAACTTCTGTTGACGTAATCGCTATGAATATTCTATTCTAACAAAATGGCGTATAGCAGCAAGCATAAGCGTGGGGTTACCTGAGAATCGCCGATTAATTCGACTTCTTTCTTTGAGAACGATGAGTGGTGGGTACAATACCCAGTAATTTATGCTGATCTTTCGCGTTTGAATCGTTGTAATAGCTTCAGCCGTTGTCGTGCTATCGTGGTGAGCAAAAGAAGAAGAAGAAGAAGTCAGAAGATAGACGATTTGCCTTTTTTAGCGACTTGACTGTCAGGTACTTAGCGATGCTTTCCAGCAAATTTAACGATCCTGTTGCCCATGGAAGCACTCGATAATGTCTGATATGGCTCATGGAGGCCGTTGACTTATCTAACGCGGACATTTCGAGCGTGTCATTTGTGCACTTTGAATGTGGCCGCCATTTTTTTTCGGGGTCATCCCTACATATGGCGTACTACCGTACGCCATGATAAACTGTCGAAGTTTCAGATTAGCTTTGGGGGCGTGTCCATTGCGTACCGTAAATGTACTTACACACGTTTAATTAATCGCTAAATGTCCGCGAAAAACAGCCGTGAAGGCCAGGTGAAATTTATCACGTGATGTACGCCACTGTTACGTCACACATCGACATCTTAGTTGTTAGATTTTGTGGCCTCGTACCCAGGCGAACGGTATCTTGGGAACGAGACTGGAATTATGCCAGCAGTAGCCACGATATCGATCGATAGCGTACAGACAGAAACAAATATGTGAAGCGCGAAGATCCAAGAGCAAGCTAGTGCCATAGCGACTTCAAAACCAACCTCTGGAGCCGTTGGCAACAGCTGGTCGCGTTCCAGGTTTGTCATACAGCTTCTAGCGCTCTGCAACCGTAAACTTTCAATTATTTCCATGCGAGCGTCCTTTTTCTCGCGTTCTGTTCTTGTCGTCTTCGTTTAAACATGAAATTCGTTAGATAAACGTTTCGTACGAGCTCTAGTTCGTCCAAGTCGGCTTTGTGTATTTACCTCGTGACGTAGCGAAAAATATTAAAGTTATGTTATTACGGCAGTGGCATACATCACGTGATAAATTTCACCAGGCCTTCTCCGCGTTATTCGTACTGCAAGCGACGATAGCTGTGGTGGAGGACTGGATACGAGGCTAAGTTCCGACCACGTAGCATTAGTGGGTGGGCGTAGCCTTGCACATCGGCGGAATAGAGTGGGCATGGCACCACGTGACTGTAGGCCACGCCCCCCTTCATTTCGGCGCGGAGTCGGATATCCTAAATCGGTCTTACCTGTCGAAGAGAACATGCAGCTCCTGCCTTTCGCAAGCACAGTGTCATGTCCAGCCTTCACCGAGATCAATGACCTGGTCCTGCAGGTCTATCTTCTTCTTCTTCTTTCTTGCCTCCACTTCGGGAGTTAATAGGACCAGACTTAGGAGATAGATAGATCTGGGAAAAGGAAGGCCGTTCTGGCTGCCTTGAGATTGCTCAAAAAGTGAATGCAAAATTTTGGGACGTTGACGTCATCAACCCAGCACGTGCCAATCATCACCTCCAGGAAGTCTTGCGGGTGAAGTACATCCTGTCATCAAGGACTGGGCATGTAGACACGAAGTGTGCAGCATCCTCAGGGACTCCCTGGTTGCAGAGCTTGCATGAGGGATCCCCTGGCTGAGCATTGGTAGTTCTGCTGCGGAAACGAGCAGCATCAGCTTTCATTCCGTCACATCCAACCTAGTCTCGTGCCCCGCCCGCGCGCGCCTCCCGGCGAGAAACAGTCTGGTGAACGAAGTCGAATTTCTTGGGCTTATTACCCAAAACGGGTAATGACCAATGAGATCGCGAGATCGGTAATTATTACGTAACACTCCCCTTACAACAGTAAAATTTGTTCATATCTATTCGAGTATCCGTACCTTTTTTGAGCGGGTTGACCGCAAAATGTTTTGATCGTTGCTAGGTTACAATGTCGCAAAAGCTTGCGCTAGCCCAAGAAATTCGACTTGGTTTACCAGACCGTTTCTCCTCGTGAGAGGGTGGGGTCTGGGGACGAGACTACATCCAACCAAGAGACGAATTCTAAAATCACGTGATCTGTATGGGATCGCGTGCGCGCGTGTGAAGAGACTAGAGCTAGAGCTAGAGACAACCGCCCCTTTCGTGAACAGTGAATGCAATAACAGGAAAGTCCAAACAAGTTGCCAGTTTAGTAGATGGCTACGAATTCTGAATCTGCAGTTTGTCTACAAACTGTAAGACCAAAGAATCTAAGGGAGACAGACAGTTTGTGGCCACGTGATCAAAAGGCTACTACCTCCATCCCATCATGCCATTGCAGACCAGGATACCGAGCAAGAAGAGTGAGATCAAAGGGAGCAGTTCTAGTGATTGTGTGGTGCTTGCTAACATGGGCCTGCAATTTTGCAAGTGTGAACATAGAGGTGATCTCCCGATCTATAGGGGAATTTAACATTGTCATTATGGCTGGAGTTGTCAAGGCTGTGTTGTTTGTGTTTGCTGGCTGGTTAGCTGATGTATATTTTGGGAGGTATAAGGTCATGAAGGTCTCCATTTGGTTCATGTGGATGGGGAGTGTTTGTGGCACTCTGTTGCTAATGGTTCACCTCTTATATCCACATGATCATGATGTACTTAAGTACATTTCAATAGTAGTTGCTTATGCATGTGTGATTATAGGATCAACGGGGCTGATTGTCAATGCTGTTCCTTTTGGCACAGATCAAATGCTTGGAGCATCATCTGAAGAAATAAGTTCCTTTATTCACTGGTTTGTCTGGGCTATGTACACTGGCATAGCCAGTGGTTACTTTGTGGTAAACAGCTTGCACTGTACTGGCATGGTAGATGACCAAGCTATTCTGGTGTCCATGCTCTTTGCTGTAGCAGTTTCATCAGTTGCTCTTTGCCTTGACTTCCTCTGTCGAACTGGTTGATAATTGAGCCTGTGAGCCAAAATCCTCTTAAATCTGTCTATAGTGTGCTCAAGTATGCTGCTACCCACAAGTACCCAGCCAGACACAGTGCACTGACATACTGGGAGGAAGACATCCCTTCACGTATTGACTTTGGGAAATCAAAGTATGGAGGACCCTTTACCACTGAACAGGTAGAAGATGTGAAGACCTTTTTTCGGCTTTTGACAGTCAGTATAACCATTAGTTTCTTTGTCTATCCACTTGACCTTTACGATGGTTCATTGTACATGTTTGCTTCACACTTTCAACAGCTAATAAAGCTTTCTCATGGGAAAAATTGTTACAATATACTTCTTGATCATGATGCATCTTTTTACGCTGTAGCATTGATTGGAATTCCACTCTATGAGCTTGCCATTTATCCTCTGGCTAGGAATTGGATTCCTAGTAGACTGAAGAGAGTTGTAATTGGTGCATTTGGCACCGTCTTAGTTTCTGCTGTGGCATTATCTGTGGATATGGTAGGCCATACCCAACTAATGCAACAGTGGAGTGTATGTTTGTGGAGAACAGTACATCTAGCTCTGTAGTGGATATTAACTATCTCTGGGTTGGTATTCCACTTGGTATTGTTTTTGGAATTGAGGTAGTGACTCTTTATGCTGCTTTTTTTGAATTTATATGTGCACAAACACCATACACTATGAAAGGACTGATTATTGGACTTTCGTTTGCTTTTGCTCTGGGTTTATCACCTGCCTTGTCAGCTACAACACTAACCACGTGGGCTCATGCTTGGTCTCAGCCTGTAACGTACCCAACTTGTGCTTTCTGGTTCTATCTTTTCATTATTGTTGTGATTGTGATTGGTTTGGGGCTGTTTTGCATTGTGAAGAGGGAAAGAGATGAACTTCTACATGAGCAAAGATTTGTGGAGGACTATTACAATAAGTACATTAACTAACTGAATCATAGTAGAAGTTTCACGCTACTGCTGACTATATGTACGCAAGTGTGACTAAATTAAACACAAATGTCATTCACTCTCACAGTAGCTCATAAATGTGTAATTTGAGCATTGGAGGTTTCAGAGCTGCCAGGTTACCCGGGCAGGCGACACGCGCGGCGGAGCCGCTATGAGTTTCCGTAAGTAATAATCACGATTGACCAGAATTTTACCCGGTCAATGCCCGGGCTTGCCCGGGTCTGGAACCACCAGTGAATTTGAGATGTCATTTTCATAATAGCTGACTTAACACCATGCATCGTGCAACATGAACCTGCATGGTATTCTTGCATGTTTTACACCCATTACATTACCACATTACTGTAGCTCGATGTCTGTGTGTATGTGTGTGTGTATGTGTGTGTGTGTGTGTGTGTGTGGGGGGGGGGGGGGGGGGGGGGGGGGGGCTTGTATGTGTATTTGATATGTATAGCTATATATTCTGTTTTTATGGCACTGATCCCTTCGGATCATTCCTGGATTGATTTGTTAACACCATCTGAGGGCATAAACTTATCATGAGCATATATATATGGTTACCGTGACAATGGGAAGTTTAATGTGACCATATATATATGGTCACCGTGTTCAGAGGGTTAGATGTGGTCTTTTCTACTGCAATGCCTTTTTGTTGTTGTTGTTGTTGTTGTTGTTGTGCACGTGTTTTTTATTATTTACTACAGAGCTAAAAAGCTTTGTCCATAAGGCTTTATCAAAACAAACAAGCTTACTTTACCAGCTTTACACTACATCATTAGCCCAAAGCACACACTGAAGCACCATAGTGCGATCAATACATGCAGCAATGCTTTTATATAGGAACACATGCACCTAACATGTGAATGAACCTTTCGTTCACTAAGAAGCGTGGGAAAGTGGTGCTACACAACCCTCACCTCTCACGGCAGCGATTTTCCTGCTTACATGACATCACATGTTCCTTACGCCTACATACATATAATAAATCATTGGTACGTACATGTCTTCAACATCCCATGCACCTGGCTCAATATTAATGCTTACTCATCTGCCACACATTGGCACACTTTGATAGAATCATGTAGAAGTTGCACTTTCTGCTCATTTGTTGTTTAGGTGATCACACTTAAATTCCTTGCATTACGGCCTGGGTACGAGGCTATGCATTACTTGGAAAGTGATATGTTATGTCAAACTGCACTCAGAGTTGACAGCAGTTTGCTGGATTGATTTGATCGATAAAAACAGGCAGATCACAGGGCATTGCCTATGCTAGTGGACTGAATAATTATCATTCACATGTACATTTCTCCTAGCCCATCAGGGGACTTCAAATCTACTGTGGGTCAGGAAATTAAATTGACATGGTTTTAATAATGTACTCACTACTGGTCTACCAAGTATATTTCTCTTCCATACCATAGTAGTATATTGTAGTGTCTTTGGTTCTATCCTCACAGTGGAACAACTGAAAGTAAGCCCCCAACACACACACACACACACACACACACACACACACACACACACGCACCACAGGGAGTTTGGCATCTATATATTTACTTGGAGCCTTAAGTAGTTACACAAAGAATCTACCATTTTTAAAAATCACGTGGACTAACAAACTTCACTTTGTATTTCAGACAGAGTGGATTACTTTGATCTACCTTTATACATCCTTGGCCATAACTGCTAGTCCAGTTAGTCAGGTTTCAACTGGACCACTTTTTCCTCACTCTTGGCTTGCTTAGCATTGCCAATTACTCCCCTTGACATGTGTCAGTTAGTGTTCTTGGGCCCCATAGAAGCTTTTCATCACCTATAGCTATAGCACGGAAATTGTGTGTGTGTGTGTGTGTGTGTGTGTGTGTGTGTGTGTGTGTGTGTGTGTGTGTGTGTGTGTGTGTGTGTGTGTGTGTGTGTGTGTGTGTGTGTGTGTGTGTGTGCGTGCTGCGTGCATGTGCTGTGTGTGCGTGCGTGCGTGTGTGTGTGTGCGTGCGTGCGTGTGTGTGTGTGCGTGTGTGCTGCGTGTGTGTGTGTGTGGTTTGCCAGAAGCCACACATCCACACATTTGTGGATGCCCAATACCAGACCTTCCAAAACCACAAGTATACTGGTATAGTAGACTCTTGAGTGGTACATGTAAGTCAATTGATGAAGTCCTCAACTAGGATGCTGTTATTTTCATTGCCCATACCCAAGTGTGAAGTTGTATATATGACTGGTCTGTTATTCTGTACATGTCAGTATAGTACAGAGATGGCTAATGAATTGAATCCTTCAGAGACAGACAGCTTATTACCACATAATAAACAAGCTACATAGCTAATCCCATCATGTTGTTGCAAGCCAGCGTATTGGGTAAGAGTGTGATTAAAGAGAATGGTTCTGGTCCCCATGCTGAGCTCATTGGTCTTTTCCAGGTGACATCTGGCTCTACTGAATGGCCACTGTGCAAAGCTAGTGGTACAGATTAGCCCCCACAAATTCAATCACCAGCCAACTCTGACAGTGAAATTTAAGACAAAAGAACACTCGCTTTATCCACACCATGTATAGAAACCATTCCTAGCTATGCCACATGATAGCATTTTGCATTGCGGCCAATCGTACAAGAAGAGGGAGAGGAATGAACTCCTTCATCAGCAGATTTGTGGAGGACTTTTGTACTAGAGTCATAGCACCAGTTTCATGCTACTGCTGACCATGGTTGTATGTAACAGGTGTCACTACAATTTTTACTCTCTATTGTGTATGTATTTCTAACTAAAGGAAACATAAATCTTTTGTATAGCTGTATATGTGCTGGGTGCATAGTGTATTTTCTAGGTTTTATAGGATCTGTGGCTTGAATTCGTATACTCACTGGGTGCATGACACAAGGGTTGGAACCCATGCATTGATAGCTGACTATATATATATATAGTGGCACTCTGGCAACTGCCTTATTTTTAGGCCTCTGTGCATCTTTTGCAATAGTAAAGTTGCATGGAAGTTATATGCTTCGTTACTAACAATGTTGTTAGTTTGGACAATGTTTTTTACTAAACAAGGTCATCTCACAAAGTGTACTAGCTAAACAACAAAACAGTGTGTTTCACAGTTTACTAACCAATGATGATGTTTGCTTTTGCTTTTCTACTAAATGGTGCCATTTTTGTTTCAAATGAAGAACGTCATCATTGTTAAAACACTAGCTGTATGGCGTAAAGTCAGCATGCGTTGAAAGAGATGGCTAGGAACCAGCAAACTGAATCTCTGCATCCAAGTGAGAGTGACAGCTTGCCACCATTTGACCAAGAGGCTACTACCTCCATCCCATCCTGTCACTGTAGGCCCGGATACCAGGCAAGAAGACTAAAATCAAAAGGAGCAATTCTGGTAATCATCTGGCATCAGCCTGCATTACAAGTGTGAGATTTAGTGTGCAAACAAAGATAACATCTATAGGTGGATATAACTTTGAAACTGTGAATGGAGTAGTTTCTGCTGTGTTGTTGGTGTTTGCTGGTTGGTTAACTGATATATACTTTGGGAGGTATAAGGTCATGAGGGTCTCCATTTGGTTCATGTGGTTGGGGAGTGTTTGTGGCACTCTGTTGCTAATGATTTACAGCTTGTCTCCACACAATGCACTGAAGTACATTTCAGTAATTGTTGCCTATTCATGTGTCACTATAGGATTGTCTGGGCTGAATGTCAATGTCATTCCTTTTGGTACAGATCAGATATTAGGAGCATCATCTGAAGAGATAAGCGCCTTTATTCACTGGTTCGTCTGGTCTATGTACACTGGCATAGCCAGTGGTTACATGGTGAACTTTCTGCCATGTACTGGCATGGGAGATGACCAGAGTGTTCTAGTGTCCATGCTTTTTGCTGTAGCAGTTTCATCAGTTAGTCTTTGCCTTGACTTCCTCTGTCAGAACTGGTTAGTGATTGAGCCTGTGAGCCAAAATCCTCTTAAATCTATCCATAGTGTGCTCAAGTATGCTGCTACCCACAAGCACCCAGCCCGACGCAGTGCACTGACATACTGGGAGGAAGACATTCCTTCACGTATTGACCTTGGGAAATCCAAGTATGGAGGACCCTTTACCACTGAACAGGTAGAAGATGTGAAGACCTTTTTTCGGCTTCTTTTAATGAGTGTAGCCATTAGTTTCTTCATCTACCCACTTTTGCTGTTTGGAGAATCATTGAACATGTTTGCTTCACACTTTCAACAGCTCTCTCACAGTAAAGGCTGTTACAACATGCTTCTTGATTTTTCCACTTCTGTATATTATGTAATAGTGATACTTGCAATTCCACTGTATGAGCTTGCCATTTATCCTCTGGCTAGGAATTGGATTCCTAGCACATTGAAAAGAGTTGGAATTACTGCAATTGGCACCATCTTAGTTGCTTCTGTGGCATTATCTGTGGATATGGTAGGACATGCACACACTAATGCAACAGTGGAGTGTATGTTTGTGGTGAATGGTACATCTAGTTCTGTAGTGGACATTGACTACCTCTGGATTGGTATTCCACTCAGCGTTGTTATTGGAATTGAGGCAGTGAGTCTTTATGTTGCTTTATTTGAATTTTTATGTGCACAAGCACCATACACTATGAAAGGACTGATTATTGGACTTTCATTTTCTGCTGTGGCTTTATCATCTGCCCTGACTGGTGCAACAGTTACCACATGGGTTCATGCTTGGTCTCAGCCTGTAACATACCCGACTTGTGCTTTCTGGTTCTATCTTTTCATTATTGTGGTGACAGTGGTTGGTCTAGTGATGTTTTGCATTGTTGCCAAATGGAACAAGAGGAGGCAAAGAAACGAACTTCTACACGAGCAAAGATTTGTGGAGGACTATTATGATAAGTACATTCACTGAATCATAGCAGCAGTTTTATGCTACTGCTGACTATGGCAGCACGTGTGGTTAAAACAAACACAAACTTCATTATTCTTAGCTCATAAGTGTGTAATTTGAGATCTCTTGTTTTTTAAATGGACCATAATCTACATTGAGAATACATCACTTCATCCAGTTGTCTGTCTGTACATGTTGCTTGCAAAATTATAGCTGACTTTTAACATCTATCCACAAGATGCATTTAAACACCTGGTATATTCTTGCGTGTAGCAACACGCCCATTACATTACTACATTAATGCAGCTCAATGTGTGTGTGTGTGTGTTTGGAAAGTCTTCCTAACAAGGAGGGTGGCAGGGAACGTGTCCATTGCACCATGAGTCAGTGAAAATGAGATACTTAATTTTTATTTACTTATTCCTTTTGGGGGGACTTGCACGTGTGTGATATTGCTGAATAATGTAATGTCAAGCTCGTTACTATGGAAGTATCACAGTAGTTAACTACATATTTGACTGTTCTGCGTCTTTTTGCTGGTCATCAGGGGAGTTCCCAGTCTGATCTTTGCACAAGCACAGGTTTCGGCTCCTTTAAACTCCCGACCTGTGGATGGCTACAGAAAGGGCGGAGCCACTCCCATATGGAGTCCAGCTAAGTCTGGTAGTTGGGACATGCTGCATGTGGGCTTGGAACATGTAGGCTCACTACATGTGATCTTACACATGCTTTGAGTCATCGGTCTTATGGTAGCTAGATGACTATAGACTGTCACAGCTATTTGACCTCTGAGAATCAAATGAGTACTTGAACTATTGTTTTTGTTTTCAGACCAGCAAAATGAAAGTAGTAGCAATGGCAGAAGTATACTTCTATGACTTATCTCTTATGAAGGCAATGGATGCTGTTAGATTCTTCTCTTTAGTTGATCTCTCTTCTTTCTCTTCTACATGTGACTGACCTTTTCTCATGATGTCATAGGTAGGCATGATATGATTTTTAATTGGTTGGGTGGGATCACTAATTGTTATTTACAAGTTGTGTGACTTATCTAATTTTGGTTAATGTTGTTATGTGGACTCAGAGAGAGAGAGAGTGTGTGTGTGTGTATGCATGTACGTGTGTGTGTGTGTGTGTGTGTGTGTGTGTGTGTGTGTGTGTGTGTGTGTGTGTGTGTGTGTGTGTGTGGGTGGGTGGGTGGGTGGGTGTGTGTATGTGTGTGTGATTTGTGAGATGCCACACATTTGTGAATATCCAGCACCGGAGCTTACAAGACTTGATCCAATTCCAAATATACTGGTATACTAGACTCTGGAGTGGTACATGCAATAAACTCAATAGATGAAGTCCTCAACTATAGGGTACTGTTGCTTACATTGTCCATACCCATGAGCAAAGAGTGTATGTGGCTGGTCTATTATTCTATACATGTCAGTACATATACAGAGATGGCTACTGAATTCTGAATATTCCCTTCAGATGCAACACAACCGACTGAACGAACAAGCCTATACAACTAATCGCATCATGTTGTTGCAAGCCAGTTAATTGGGTAAGAAAGAGTGCGATCAAAGGAGTGAGTACAGAAATGGCTAATGAATTCTTAATCCTTTGAAGACAGACAACTTGTTGCCACATAACTACCAAGTTACAAACTAATCCCATCATGTTGTTGCAAGCCAGCATATTGGGTAAGGAAGAGTGTAATTAAAGGGAGTAGTTCTGGTCCTCATGCTGAGCTTGCTGACATGCGTTGGTCTGTTCCAAAAGTATAAAACTACAGGTGACATCATGCTTTACTAATTGAGCACAGTTGATACAGATTTAGGCACATGAGTTTGATCAGTCAACAGTCAGCTCTGACAGTGAAATTTAAGAGAAAGGAACAATTGTTACATATCGACACCATGTATAGAAACCATTCCTAGCATGTAGCACAGAAGTGCGTAATAGGATTTTGCATTGTTGCCAAGTGGTGCAAGAAGAGGGAGAGAAATGAACTTCTACACGAACAAAAATTTGTGGAGGACTATTATGATAAGTACATTCACTGAATCATAGCAGCAGTTTCAGTTTCATGCTACTACTGACCTTGTAGCAGTGTGACTATCTTTACTATCTCAGCAATTGTGCATGCATATAATGTATTAGTTTTGACTTCTTACTAAAGAAATCATTTTTACAGCTGTTTGTGCTGGGTGCATAATATATCTCCCAGGTTTTATAGAGTATGCAGCTTGACTTCTTATACTCAGTCTGGGTACATGACGCAAGGGTTGAAACCCATGCGTAGATAGTTCACTATGGTGTAGTGGCACTCTTGGAGCTGCCTTATATTTAGGCCTCTGTGCATCTTTTGCAATAGTAAAGTTGCATGGGAGTTACACACTTCTTGACTAACAATGCTGTTGTTTTGAACAGTGTTTTTACTATAGAAGGTCACCTCATAAGTGTACAAGCTAAACAACGCCCTTTCTACAAAACAGTGTGCTTCACAGTTTACTAACCAATGATGATGTTTTTTTCTTTTTTTTTTTAACAAACTGTGCCAAATTATTAGTTTCAAATGAAGAATGTCATCATTGTTAAGCATAAAACACTGTATACTGTTGAAAGAGATGGCTAAGAACTCAGATTGTCTGCAAACCGAATCTCTGCATCCAAATGAGACAGACAGCTTGCTACCATTTGACCAAGAAGCTACTAGCTCCATCCCATCACGTCATTGTAGGCCAGGGAGCAATTCTGGTGATCATATGGAACTACTTGCTGGCATCGGCCTGTGTTACAAGTGTGAGATTTAGTGTGCATACAGCATACAAAGATAACATCTATAGGTGGATGTAACTTTGGAACTGTGAATGGAGTAGTTTCTGCTGTGTTGTTGGTGTTTGCTGGTTGGTTAACTGATGTATACTTTGGGAGATATAAGGTCATGAAGGTCTCCATTTGGTTCATATGTGGCTAGGGAGTGTTTGCACTGACATACTGGGAGGAAGACATCCCTTCACATATATTGACCTTCGGAAATCCAAGTATGGATGACCCTTTACCACTGAACAGGTGGAAGATGTGAAGACCTTCTTTTGGCTTATTGTAGTGAGTGTAACCCTTTGTATATATTTTTTTACCCACTTCCACTGTGCAATTTATCACTTGACAGTTTTGATTTGCACTTTCAGTGGCAGTGGAAACATTTTTCCAGCAGAAGTTGTTACATTGCACTGCTTTTTCAATGGTCAACTTCTTTTTTTTTTTCAGTAACACTTGAAATCCCATTCTATGAACTTGCCACTTCTGGCTAGGGACTGGATTCCTAGCATGCTGAAGAAAAGTTGGAATTTTAATGGTTTTGCCACTATCATGGTTACTTCTGTAGCATTATCTATTGATATGGTAGGACAAATGCACACACTAATGCAACAGTGGAGTGCATCCAGGTCAACTTCTCTAGAAATTGATTTTATTGGATGATGGATGGAAGATCTGGACCCACGTAGCTAGGCACATTATAGCTGACCGCAGCAGAGAGAAACTGAGCCTACACCTTAGCCAGTTTATTGTCCTGTTATATGGCTTGCTGTGCTTGTCAGTGATCAGAGAGGCAATTCTTTAGTACACCACAGTTGCTGTAGCACCCATGCCTCCAGCAGTCAAGAAAACAAGGGGGGAGAAAGAGCCGTGTTCCACTTCTCTAACTTCCTGTCACCAGGCAGCATTGAGTGCAGTGGAAGAAAGGTGCTACAAGAAACAGAGGTTTGCAAAGACGAATGTTGAGCAGTTTGCAGGTGCTCTTCATCAGATCCTCAGTTCCTTCATGAGGAAACAGTGGGTCTGGCTCGCGCGACTGCATGGAGATAATCTGCTTCTTGCAAATTATTGGAATAGCCTTATACTGTAATACTGTACCTTACTCACGTCTACATGAGCCATGTAGAAATTCTTCAAGACTTGGCATTTCCATTCACTATTTAGCTACTGCAATGAATTTCAAGCTGCTCTATCGTGAAACCGACTTCCATCAGAACTAAAAGAGCTAACTAACTCAGCTGCTTTTAAAAGGGCAGTACGTGCATACACAGTGTTGTGACTTTTTATAGCACTACTGTGTATATTGTAGTACATAATTACAATCCTTTTGCTTTTTGTTCTGTATTGTGTCATTGTTCTTCTGCACACTCTTATGTGTGTTTGTACTTCGTTTTGTTTTTGTTTGCTTGTTTCTTTTTGTTTTGTTTTGTTTTTTTTTTTGTTTTTTTCTCTTTATCTGTTTGAGGACCTCCTGGAAGACCGGCCATTACAGGCTGAAGGAGCATTCCTACAGAATTTTTTAAAAAAAGCAAAAACAATCCGTTTCACTTACTAAGGACACAATAGTTGCAAATTTCTCTCTGAAATAGCAGCAATTCATTTTAATGTTTGATGCAAACATGAAGGGATTGTACAAGTTTGGTACACGTTGCTTGCGCATGCGTGCTTTTCGAAAAAAATGGACCCCCCTGAAATAGTTCCCCCCGGTCCAATTGCACGGAAACTCGGCTGTAACATAGCGGCTCCGCCGCGCGTGTCGCCTGCCCAGGTAACCTGGCAGCTCTACAACCCCCACTGGTCCAACTATTTCAAAGCATTTGGACTCCCGGTCCAAATACTTCTCAAAGTAGTACCGAAGTATTTGGACCCCCAGTGCTCTAGCAGTAATCCCAGAAATCTGTTGGTATATTTGGACCTGCCGACAGTTTGAAATGTTATGTTGAATCATGAATTTGGGCATGAAACTACAATGATACTACAATCAATTTGGCACTGCAATGTAAATCATCCACACACACACACGCAAAAAAATAATAAAAAAATTAACAATCTATAAACAACTGTTACAAAACCAAGAAGCATTAGAGTCAAGTACAGTTGAACACATGCATTCACACTCCTGGTGTTAGTCTTCTCCACAATCTCTCGCTGTTTACCGTCTCTTTCCTCGTCTCGCAAGCCAGACCCACTTTCGCAAAAAAAGGGAAGGACTGCGCATACCGTGAAGCCGTATCCAGTTCACCAGACTCTTCCCTTTTTTTGCAGAAGTGGGTCTGGCTTGCGAGACTTGTCTCGATCCTTGGCAGTCTGGTAGCGATCTCTCTCCTTCCGTTGTCTTCAGTCTTCCATTTCGCATTATGTGACTTTATCTACCTTTTTTTTTTTTTTCAGTTTTTTTTTTTTATATGGAACTGACCACAGATTGGTTGAAGTGGGTACATGCAGTCGGTCCCATAGCCGATGACTAGTGTAAGGGACTTCGAAAGAAAAAACAAATAAAGAAAGTAAAACAAAAATACATGGGAACAGTAGTAAATTGAGTAGGGTAACAAACTTAGCAAGTGTACAGTAACCTAATTTTATTTTTAAAAGACCCTATGCTATATACTACACAAGACAACATCAGCAGGTAAAGAATTCCAGAGTTTTACACTTGATACAAAAAAGGAATGGTAGAAAGCAGTACATCTAGCAAAAGGCTGCACTAACTGTTTTAGTATGACTAATTCTTAAGTTTGTATTCTCACCTTAGATTGATAGACTCGCACAGTTGTCCCAGAAAGACAGCGAACTGACCAACCAACGCATTGCGTGCTTGCTTGTTAGGGGGTCCAAATTCTTCAAAGGGGGTCCAAATACTACCGTAAAATTTGGACCGGTGTCAAGTGAATATATAGGCATCCCCAAAAATACGCATCCCGGACGCCTATTTTCACGTAAAAATAGGCATCCCGATACCTATATTTACGGGAATATAGGCATCCGGGTGCCCATTTTCACAGTAAATATGGGCATCCCGCTGTGAAAATAGGCACCCCATGCAAACATTGAAATTTTGCCCATTTTACAATGAGTGTTGGCGTCCCTATGTAAAAGAAGGCATCCCATGCAAACAGTGAGATTTTGCCTGTGAGTACAGGTATCCCTATGTGAAAATAGGCATCTTACGCATTCGGTAAAACTTTACACGTAAATGTAGGCATCTGGATGGGTACCTCTACTTACATGAAAATAGGCTTCCCATAGCTAATGTATATTCACTACACAAACCGCGCTGCTAGATGGCTTCAATACATCACTGCATGTACACACTAATTGTACAAAACTAAAGTGAAAAGTTAGCAACAGGTTGAGCAATACCAAGTGCATGTCAGGTACATTAGGTCAGAAGGTAGATTGATGCACTTAAAATACTTGCTGTCCTTGCTCTGTGAGCTTATCTTCGCTCCACTACTTGGAGCTGATGCAGCCACTTTGTACTGCTGATAGCGCAAGTAGCCGTAAATGGCAGCTGTGAATGAGAATCTCCTATCAGCACCTTGCTCGTCAGAGTACAGATCTTCAATTTCAGGCTAGCACGAACCTTCCATCTGTCCGGGTAGGTCTTGATCTCTACCTGAATTGGCCACTTTATATTTGGCCATTCTGCACCTGACTGACCATATCCACCATATACCAGTATCGTACGCGTCATCTATGTTACCGTGTCATCAGCCGTTTGCGTGCTAGCTACAAGGGGTTCCTATAATCACGACGGGGTCCCTAAAATCACGTAAAAATGGGAACCCCGGTGTCGCAGGAATGGGTGACCCCCAATTTTAATGACCCACCGGTCAAATATTCCTAGGAATGAATGACCCCAAGTCATTCCTGCCTAGGAACAAATGACCCCCTGGGTCACTAACTCCTAGGAACTAGAGACCCACCCCTGGAAAAAATGCCCATATTTACGGGGTGTGTATATTTTCATGACACCGGGATCCGATTACTACGGGGGCCCAAATATATGCTACGTTCCCTCAAGTCAAGTTCAAGTAAAGACTGAGGCTGTGACGGCAGGTTGCCAACGGAGAGACAGACCTTCTGGTGTTTGGATTATACTCAAGTTTTGGACTGAGTCAGAGCGGAGGCTCTATCCTCTCTGTCCTCTCTGCACTGCATAGGCGTAGGAAGCAAATTTGAAGTGTGGCCATGCTGTACCGCGCGAATCGCGGGGTAGCGCGGCGACAAATTTTTTAAAACTGCACTTTTAGACTGCAAAATAAAGCCCTTTTTCAAGGGTATAAGCTTTCAGACCTTCCCAACCGTCCAGTAAAATATTTGGAAAACAGTAACGTGCTGACTTCGTCGTCGTTCCCAGGAGACCGCCCAGCTTTCGTCGCTTGTAGTAGTCTCTGTGAAAATGTGCATTAGCCTCGTACCAAGCCATCTCACCGCCAAGATTTTGATGGCTTTATAGTGTACTTTAAGCGGAAATGTGCGCATGTAACTGCATATGAGACTGATGCAACGAAGAGGCTGCTTGAGCTTGGGCTCGTTCCCGGGGAACGAGGCCAGCTTTATATAGTAACTTAAAACAGGTTATGAATATTAATTTGCGGCCTAAAAAGTGTAGCGGTCAAAGCCGCTACGACCACTACGGTTCCTACGCCACTGCACTGGATTATTCTGTCCGCTAGGCCTGGGAACGAGACTAGGCTAAGCTGCGACACGAAAGGGTCAAAGGTCACAGTCAACGGTCAAGACTTCCAAATTAGTGCGTTCATCGGTCAAACTGGCGGTCAAGATCGGTCGCAGTTGTGACTGTACAGGGCATATGGGAGTCCCCTCTTGTACCTTGGTCTCTGGGAGTGACCTGGGAACGAGGCTAAGTGCACGTCTTGTCTCAGTGTCTATAAACTAGGAACGAAAACTCTATAACAAATCATAGTGATCCAGACCTTCGAACCATCGACCTGCCCGATGTAAGCTGTCACATAATTTGTGTACCCAAGTCCAGGGACGCTGTGATTAGGCCACCAGTGGGTTTACATTGAGCTCGAGATGGCTGTTGACCATAAGCTTATTGGTCTGCAAACGGAAAGTCCGAGCGAGACCGACAGCTTGTTGCCACATGATCCGGACAAGATTACTTTCTTCATCCCATCGTGTCGTACGCCAGGATACCGGGCAAGAAGAGTGAGATCAAAGGGAGCAATTCTGGTAATCATGTGGAGCTTGTTGACAATGTTGACACAGACCGGCGTCAGCGTAGAGGTGATCACCAAACTTCTTGGTGTATTTAACTTTGAAATTGTGAATGGAGTGATTACTGCTGTGTTGTATCTGTTTGCTGGCTGGTTAGCTGATGTGTACTTTGGGAGGTATAAGGTCATGAGGGTCTCCATTTGGGTTATGTGGTTGGGGAGTGTTTGTGGCACTCTGTTGCTAATGATCCATCTCTTCTCTCCACACAATACACTGAAGTATGTTTCAGTAGTCATTGCTTATGCATGTATCACCATAGGATCAGTAGGGTTTATTGTCAATGCTGTTCCATTTGGTACAGATCAGATGCTAGGAGCATCATCTGAAGAAATAAGTTCCTTTATTCACTGGTTTGTATGGGCTATGTACACTGGCATAGCCAGTGGCTACATGGTGAACTTTCTGCCATGTACTGGCATGGGAGATGACCAGACTGTTCTAGTATCCATGCTCTTTGCTGTAGCAGTTTCATCAGTTACTCTTTGCCTTGACTTCCTCTGTCAGAACTGGCTGGTGATTGAGCCTGTGAGCCAAAATCCTCTTAAATCTATCTATAGTGTGCTCAAGTATGCTGCTACCCACAAGCACCCAGCCAGACGCAGTGCACTGACATACTGGGAGGAAGACATTCCTTCACGTATTGACCTTGGGAAATCCAAGTATGGAGGACCCTTTACCACTGAACAGGTAGAAGATGTGAAGACCTTCTTTCGGCTTCTTTTAATGAGTGTAGCTATCAGCTTCTTTGTCTATCCCCTTGACCTGTATGATGACTCCTTGAACATATTAGCTTTACACTTTCAGTGGCTAAAAAGACATTCTCACAGCAAGGAATGTTACAGTGCGCTTCTTCAATTGGCCACTTCTCACTATGTTATAGTGATACTTGGAATCCCACTCTATGAACTTGCCATTTATCCTCTGGCTAGGAATTGGATTCCTAGTCCACTGAAGAGGGCGGGAATTGGTGCATTCGGCACTATCATTGTTGCTTCTGTAGCATTATCTGTGGACATGGTAGGCCATGCCCACACTAATGCAACAGTGAAGTGCATGTTTGTGGAGAATAGAACTGCTAGCTCTGTAGTGGACATTGACTACCTCTGGATAGGTATTCCACTCAGTGTTGTTAGTGGCATTGAGCTAGCAACTCTTGTTGCTGCACTGTTTGAGTTTTCATGTGCGCAGACGCCATACACTATGAAAGGACTAATTATTGGCCTCGCACTTTCTGCTGTGGCTTTATCATCTGTTCTGTCAGGTGCAACACTTACTGTGTGGGTTCGTGCTTGGTCTTGGTCTCAGCCTGTAACATATCCAACTTGTGCTTTCTGGTTCTATCTTTTCATTATTGTGGTGACAGTAGTTGGTCTAGTGATGTTTGGGGTTGCGGCCAAGTGGTACAAGAAGAGGGAAAGAGATGAACTTCTACATGAGCAAAGATTTGTGGAGGACTATTACAATAAATACATTAACTAACTGAATCATAGTAGAAGTTTCACGCTACTGCTGACTATATGTACGCAAGTGTGACTAAATTAAACACAAATGTCATTCACTCTCACAGTAGCTCATAAATGTGTAATTTGAGCATTGGCGGTTTCAGAGCTGCCAGGTTACCCGGGCAGGCGACACGCGCGGCGGAACCGCTATGAGTTTCCGTAAGTAATAATCACGATTGACCAGAATTTCACCCGGTCAATGCCCGGGCTTGCCCGGGTCTAGAACCGCCAGTGAATTTGAGATCTCATTTTCATAATAGCTGACTTAACACCATGCATCGTGCAACATGAACCTGCATGGTATTCTTGCATGTTTTACACCCATTACATTACCACATTACTGCAGCTCGATGTCTGTGTGTATGTGTGTGTGTATGTGTGTGTGTGTGTGTGTGTGTGGGGGGGGGGGGGGGGGGGGGGGGGGGGGCTTGTATGTTTGTATGTGTATTTGATGTGTATAGCTATATATTCTGTTTTTATGGCACTGATCCCTTGGGATCATTCCTGGATTGATTTGTTAACACCATCTGAGGGCATAAACTTATCATGAGCATATATATATGGTTACCGTGACGATGGGAAGTTTAATGTGACCATATATATATGGTCACCGTGTTCAGAGGGTTAGATGTGGTCTTTTCTACTGCAATGCCTTTTTGTTGTTGTTGTTGTTGTGCACGTGTTTTTTAAAAGGTTTATTATTTACTACAGAGCTAAAAAGCTTTGTCCATAAGGCTTTATCAAAACAAACAAGCTTACTTTACCAGCTTTACACTACATCATTAGCCCAAAGCACACACTGAACCACCATAGTGCGATCAATACATGCAGCATTGCTTTTATATAGGAACACATGCACCTAACATGTGAATGAACCTTTCGTTCACTAAGAAGCGTGGGAAAGTGGTGCTACACAACCCTCACCTCTCACAGCAGCGATTTTCCTGCTTACATGACATCACATGTTCCTTACGCCTACATACATATAATAAATCGTTGGTACGTACATGTCTTCAGCATCCCATGCACCTGGCTCAATATTAATGCTTACTCATCTGCCACACATTGGCACACTTTGATAGAATCATGTAGAAGTTGCACTTTCTGCTCATTTGTTGTTTAGGTGATCACACTTAAATTCCTTGCATTACAAGGCTATGCATGTCAAACTGCACTCAGAGTTGACAGCAGTTTGCTGGATTGATTTGACCAATAAAAACAGGCAGATCACAGGGCATTGCCTATGCTAGTGGACTGAATAATTATATAGAATGTCATTCACATGTACATTTCTCCTAGGCCATCAGGGGACTTCAAATCTACTGTGGGTCAGGAAATTAAATTGACATGGTTTTAATAACACACACACACACACACACACACACACACACACACACACACACACACATATGCACCACAGGGAGTTTGGCATCTGTATATTTACTGAAGCCTTAAGTAGTTACACAAAGAATCTACCATTTTTAAAAATCATGTGGACTAACAAACTTCACTTCGTATTTCAGACAGAATGGATTACCTTGGTCTACCTTTATATATCCTTGGCCATAGCTGCTAGTCCAGTTAGTCCGGTTCAACTGGACCACTTTTTCCTCACTCTTGGCTTGCTTAGCATTGCCAATAATTATTCCCCTTGATATGTGTCAGTTAATGTTCTTGGGCCCCAAACAAGCTTTTCATCACCTATAGCATGGAAACTGTATGAATAGGGGCTTTGCTCAGTTGTGTGTGTCTGTGTGTGTGTGCGTGCGTGCGTGTGTGCTGCGTGTGTATGTGCTGTGTGCGTGTGTGTGTGTGCGTGCGTGCATGCGTGTGTGTGTGTGTGTGTGTGCGTGTGGTTTGTCAGAAGCCACACATCCACACATTTGTGGATGCCCAATACCAGACCTTACAAAACCACAAGAATACTGGTATGTAATAGTTAAACCATGGCTTCTGAGTCGTTACAAGATATACCCGAGGTGGTCAATTGTACCGCCCGAGGGCCGCAGGCCCGAGGGCGGTACAATTGACCGCCGAGGGTATATCTTGTAACGCCCAGAAGCCATGGTTTAACCAATTTGTAGCTCAATTATGAGCCAGGTAGCGAATGAGCATGGAGAACCGTTTTGCGTCATAAAGTTGGCATAGTAACTGCCCGGGCGCCCGCAGTTTCTGAGCAAGGAGCTAGCTAGCTGGATAGGATACTCGTAACCAGTGACGATGTGTTCGAAACCGTTGTGTTTGGGAGACCCTTGGTGCTCCGAGTGGGGATGCTGTGAGAGTGATTCTGATAAAGAAGACTTCAAGCCCTCGGAGCCTCCGAAGAAGAAGGCGAAAGGAAAAGGCGGGAAGAAAACTGTAACCGGGTCAAAGCGGTTTGTTTCACCGACATCCAGTGTTGAGATGGACAAGATTTGTAAGGGTTTTGTTCCGAAGAACACGGAAAAAGCTACGAACTGGGCGGTTAGAGTGTTCGAACAGTGGAGGGTAGAGAGGAACAGAGCGACAAGTGACGATGGTGAAATGTGTCCTTCCAACTTGTTGCAGTGCCCTGTCCAGGTATCGCTCAATTACCGGCTGTCGCGGTTTGTTGTTGAAGCTCGTCGAGAGGATGGACAGCCGTATCCGCCTACGTCTGTTTCAAATTTGTTGGCTGGTTTGTATCGTGAGTGCCGAAAATATGATCCAAATTGCCCCAACTTCATGAACAGAAAGGACCCCACGTTCAAGGAATTGAACGGTGCGCTACAAGTGAGGTATAGAGAGCTTCACGAAGGAGGCGTTGGAGCCGTTGTAGGCCTAAAGCATGCTGCAGTAGTTTCGCCAGATGAAGAACAGGCGCTCTGGGATTCGAATGTGGTTGGTGATCACGACCCACTAGCTCTGCAGAGAGAGCTGTGTTCTTTAATGTTGGCAAGACTTTTTGTTGGCCAAGAGCAACGTGGTCTCAAGCCCTCCCAGTTTATCCGCTCTGCAGCGTGGATATATCACCTCAGAACTTTGTAGTGGATGTGAACCCACCTTCTGTACCTTATGCACCAGATGTTGATAGCCTTTTGGATGGCATTGAACTGAAAGACTTAATGTATTTATGTTGTTTGCGTGGCATTTGTAGTCACTTATTTCTGTGTTGTCACATCCTGAGCGGTATAAGTATTACCCTAATTAATATGAAACCACATCCTGGGGGATATGAGTATTGCCCTGCTGACTTAGCAGTCACTGTGGCGGTACAACTGTTATTGTAGTGTCGGCACCTTTGATAGTATGGCTTCATGAGCTACAAAGTAGACTCTTGAGTGGTACATGTAAGTCAATTGTCGAAGTCCTCAACTAGGACGCTGTTGTTTTCATTGCCCATACCCAAGTGCAAAGTTGTATATATGACTGGTCTGTTACTCTGTTCATGTCAGTATATATACAGAGATGGCTAATGAATTGAATCCTTCAGAGACAGACAACTTATTACCATGCACATAATAAACATGCAAGCTACATAGCTAATACCATCATGTTGTTGCAAGCCAGCATATTGGGTAAGAGTGTGATTAAAGAGAATGGTTCTGGTCCCCATGCTGAGCTCATTGGTCTTTTCTAAAAACTACAGGTGACATCTGGCTCTACTGAATGGCCACTGTGCATAGCTAGTGGCATAATTGAGCACAGATTAGGCCCACAAATTCAATCACCAGCCAACACTGACAGTGAAATTCAAGACAAAAGAACACTCGCTATATCCACAGTGACACCATGTATAGAAACCATTCCTAGCTGGTAACACAGAAGTGTATGCTGCGTGATAGCATTTTGCATTGTACAAGAAGAGGGAGAGGAATGAACTCCTTCATCAGCAGATTTGTGGAGGACTATTATACTAAAGTCATAGCACCAGTTTCATGCTACTGCTGACCATGCATGGTTGTATGTAACAGGTGTCACTACAATTTTTACTATCTCAGTAATTGTGCATATATTTCTAACTAAAGGAAACATAAATCTTTTGTATAGCTGTATATGTGCTGGGTGCATAGTGTATTTTCTAGGTTTTATAGGATCTGTGGCTTGAATTCGTATACTCACTGAGTGCATGACACAAGGGTTGGAACCCATGCATTGATAGTTGACTATAGTATATATAGTGGCACTCTGGCAACTGCCTTATTTTTAGGCCTCTGAGCATCTTTTACAACAGTAAAGTTGCATGGGAGTTATACGGTCCTTTAATAACAATGCTGTTGTTTTGAAGAATGTTTTTTCTAAACAAGGTCATCTCACCAACTGTATTAGCTAAACAACGCCCTTTCTACAAAACAGTGTGCTTCTCTGTTTACTAAACAGTGATGATGTTTTTTTGTTTTTATACTAAACGGTGCCATTTTTTGTTTCAAATGAAGAACGTCATCATTGTTGAACATAAAACACTAGCTGTATGGCATAAAGTCAGCATGCATTGAAAGAGATGGCTAGGAACCTAGATTGTCTGCAAACCGAATCTCTACATCCAAGTGAGACAGACAGCTTGCCACCATTTGACCAAGAGGCTACTACCTCCATCCCATCATGTTGCTGTAGGCCAGGATACCGGGCAAGAAGAGTGAGATCAAAAGGAGCGGTTCTGGTAATCATATGGAAGTTGCTGGCATCAGCCTGCATTACAAGTGTGAGATTTAGTGTGTATACAAAGATAACATCTATAGGTGGATATAACTTTGAAACTGTGAATGGAGTAGTTTCTGCTGTGTTGTTGGTGTTTGCTGGTTGGTTAACTGATGTATACTTTGGGAGGTATAAGGTCATGAGGGTCTCCATTTGGTTCATGTGGTTGGGGAGTGTTTGTGGCACTCTGTTGCTAATGATTTACAGCTTGTCTCCACACAATGCACTGAAGTACATTTCAGTAATTATTGCCTATGCATGTGTCACTATAGGATTGTCTGGGCTGAATGTCAATGTCATTCCTTTTGGTACAGATCAGATATTAGGAGCATCATCTGAAGAGATAAGCGCCTTTATTCACTGGTTCGTCTGGTCTATGTACACTGGCATAGCCAGTGGTTACATGGTGAACTTTCTGCCATGTACTGGCATGGGAGATGACCAGAGTGTTCTAGTGTCCATGCTTTTTGCTGTAGCAGTTTCATCAGTTAGTCTTTGCCTTGACTTCCTCTGTCAGAACTGGTTAGTGATTGAGCCTGTGAGCCAAAATCCTCTTAAATCTATCCATAGTGTGCTCAAGTATGCTGCTACCCACAAGCACCCAGCCCGACGCAGTGCACTGACATACTGGGAGGAAGACATTCCTTCACGTATTGACCTTGGGAAATCCAAGTATGGAGGACCCTTTACCACTGAACAGGTAGAAGATGTGAAGACCTTTTTTCGGCTTCTTTTAATGAGTGTAGCCATTAGTTTCTTCATCTACCCACTTTTGCTGTTTGGAGAATCATTGAACATGTTTGCTTCACACTTTCAACAGCTCTCTCACAGTAAAGGCTGTTACAACATGCTTCTTGATTTTTCCACTTCTGTATATTATGTAATAGTGATACTTGCAATTCCACTGTATGAGCTTGCCATTTATCCTCTGGCTAGGAATTGGATTCCTAGCACATTGAAAAGAGTTGGAATTACTGCAATTGGCACCATCTTAGTTGCTTCTGTGGCATTATCTGTGGATATGGTAGGACATGCACACACTAATGCAACAGTGGAGTGTATGTTTGTGGTGAATGGTACATCTAGTTCTGTAGTGGACATTGACTACCTCTGGATTGGTATTCCACTCAGCGTTGTTATTGGAATTGAGGCAGTGAGTCTTTATGTTGCTTTATTTGAATTTTTATGTGCACAAGCACCATACACTATGAAAGGACTGATTATTGGACTTTCATTTTCTGCTGTGGCTTTATCATCTGCCCTGACTGGTGCAACAGTTACCACATGGGTTCATGCTTGGTCTCAGCCTGTAACATACCCAACCTGTGCTTTCTGGTTCTATCTTTTCCTTATTCTGGTGACAGTGGTTGGTCTAGTGATGTTTGGGATTGTGGCCAAGTGGTACAAGAAGAGGGAGAGGAATGAACTTCTACACGAGCAAAGATTTGTGGAGGACTATTACAATAAGTACATCCACTGAATCATAGCAGACACTTCATGCTACAGCTGACCATGGCTGCATGTGTGGTTAAAACAAACATTATTTTATTTACTCTCACAGTACGTAGCTCATAAGTGTGTAATTTGAGATCTCTTGTTTTTTAAATGGACCATAATCTACATTGAGAATGCAGCACTTCATCCAGTTGTCTGTCTGTACATGTTGCTTGCTAAATTATATCTGACTTTGAACATCTATCCACAAGATGCATTTAAACACCTGGTATATTCTTGCGTGTAGCAACATGCCTATTACATTGCTATACATTAATGCAGCTCAATGTGTGTGTGTGTGTGTGTGTGTGTGTGTGTGTGTGTGTGTGTGTGTGTGTGTGTGTGTGTGTGTGTGTGTGTGTGATTTGTGGAAAGCCACACATTTGTGAATGTCCAGTACCAGACCTTACAAAACTTGGTCCAATTCCTACTCTTGAATGGTACATGTAAGTCAATTGATGAAGTCTTCAACTAGGACACTGTTGCTTACATTGCCCATACCCAAGTGCAAAAGTTATGTTATTGGTCTGTATACGTGTCAATACATATACAGAGATGGTTATAATGAATTCTAAATCCTTCAGATGCGACATAACCAACTGAACAAGCCTACACAACTATGTTATTGCAAGCCAACCAGCATATTGAGTAAGATAGAGTGTGATCAAATGAGGGTGTAGTTCTGGTACTCATGCTGTTCGCAAAAGTATGAAACTATACAGGTGACATCATGCTTTACTAATTGTCCTCTGTGCAGTGGCATAATTGAGCACAATTTAGGCCCACGAGTTCGATCAGTCAACAGTCAGCTCTGACAGTGAAATTCAATTGCTACATATCCACACCATGTATAGAAACCATTCCTAGCAGGTAGCACATAAGTGTATGCTGCGTGATAGCCAAGTGGTACAAGAAGAGGGAGAGGAATGAACTCCTTCACGAGCAATGATTTGTGGAGGACTGCTGCATGTAACAGTGTGACTATCTTTACTATCTGTGCATGCGTATAATATATTAGTTTGATTTCTTACTAAGAGAATCATAAATCTTTTTTACAGCTGTTTGTGCTGGGTGCATAATATATCTTCCAAGTTTTATAGGATATGCAGCTTGAATTCTTATAGTGGGTGCATGACACAAGGGTGGCAGCTGTGTTATTTTTAGGCATCTGTGCATCTTTTGCAATAGTAAAGTTGCATGGGAGTTATATGCTTCTTTACTAATAATACTGTTATAGTTTGGACAATGTTTTGTACTAAACAAGGTCATCTCACAAAGTGTACAAGTTAAAAAAACACCCCTCCTATAAACAGTGTGCTTCTCAGTTTACTAAACAGTGATGATGTTCTTTATTAAGCAGTGACATTTTATTTTCAAGTGAAGAACATCATCTTTGTTAAGCATAAAACACTGTGTAAATCAGCATGTGTTGAAAGAGATGGCTAAGAACTCAGATTGTCTGCAAACCAAAATTCCGGATCCAAGCAAGACAGACAGCTTGCTACCACATGACCAAGAGGCAACTACCTCCATCCCATCATGTTGCTGCAGGCCAGGATACCGGGCAAGAAGAGTGAGATCAAAGGGAGCAGTTCTAGTCCTCATGTGGAATTTGCTGGCATCGGCCTGATCCAATGTAGAGATGATCTTCCAACCTATAGGCATGTTTAACTTTGAAATCATGAATGGAGTGGTTACTGCTGTGCTCTTTCTGTTTGCTGGCTGGTTAGCTGATGTATACTTTGGGAGGTACAAGGTCATGAAGGTCTCCATTTGGTTCATGTGGTGGGGGAGTGTTTGTGGCACCCTGTTGCTGGTGATTTATCTCTTATCTCCACACGATGTACTGAAATACGTTTCAATAGTAGTTGCTTATGCATGTGTGACTATAGGATCAACAGGGTTGATTGTCAATGCTGTTCCATTCGGCACAGATCAGATGCTAGGAGCATCATCTGATGAGATAAGTGCCTTTGTTCACTGGTCTGTCTGGGCTTATTACACTGGTCAAGCCAGTGGTTACATGGTAAACAGTTTGTCATGTACTGGCATGAGGGATGACCAAATTAGTTTGATCTCTATGATTTTTGCTGTAGCAGTTTCATCAATCGCTCTTTGCCTTGACTTTCTCTGTCGAAACTGGTTGGTGATTGAGCCTGTGAGCCAAAATCCTCTTAAATCTATCTATAGTGTGCTCAAGTATGCTGCTACCCACAAGCACCCAGCCAGACGCAGTGCACTGACATACTGGGAGGAAGACATTCCTTCACGTATTGACTTTGGGAAATCCAAGTATGGAGGACCCTTTACCACTGAACAGGTGGAAGATGTGAAGACTTTCTTTCGGCTTCTTGTAATGAGTCTAGCTATCAGTTTCTTTGTCTATCCACTTTTCCTGTTCGATGGTTCAATGTACATGTTTGCTTCACACTTTCAGTGGCTTTCTGCAGCTCACAGTAAAGACTGCTACAGTGTGCTTCTTGATTTTTTCAGTTTCTATTATGCTGCCGTTGTACTTGGAATCCCACTCTATGAGCTTGTGATTTATCCTCTAGCTAGGAATTGGATCCCTAGCACACTGAAGAGAGTTGGAATTGGTGCATTTGGCACTATCTTAGTTGCTTCTGTAGCATTATCTGTGGATATGGTAGGACATGCCCACACTAATGCAACAGTGGAGTGTATGTTTGAGGTGAATGGTACATCTAGCTCTGTAGTGGATATTAACTTTCTCTGGGTTGGTATTCCACTTGGCATTGTTGCTGGAATTGAATTAATTACTATTTTTATTTCACTGTTTGAGTTTGTATGTGCACAGACACCATACACTATGAAAGGACTGATTATTGGACTTTCATGTTCTTCCCTGGGTTTGTCAACTGCGCTGACTGGTGTAACACTTACCACGTGGGCTCATGCTTGGTCTCAGCCTGTAACATACCCAACCTGTGCTTTCTGGTTCTACCTTTTCATTATTCTAGTGACAATAGTTGGTCTAGTGATGTTTGGGGTTGTGGCCAAGTGGTACATGAAGAGGGAGAGAAATGAAGTTTTTGAGGAGCAAAGATTTGTGGAGGACTTTTACGATAAGTACATCCAGGACTGATTCCTGCTAAATATGTACGTTTATTCAAGCAAGTTCAAGATCAGAAGTGCATACGTAAGCAAAATGTCTTCAGCAGTGATTTCAACACACAAGAACGTGGTACATAACTAATACTACACTAATTTTCCATTTGAGTTACTAGCTGAATATAGTTGACTATTTTGAGTTTATAATTTATATTCACTTTCAGTTGTGCATCAATACATCCTTTGGGATGTATGGTGTACAAACTAGCAGCTTCCATTTTGCACAAGCACATTATGATGCCAACTAGTGTCATGTACAAAGAAGGATCTGGAGTCCAATATTTCTGGGGGAAATGGGACCCTACGTGGACCCTCTGTATGGCGGACAATATTTCCAGGAATTCCTTAGTAAAAATTGGCTTCACCTATATAGGGGGATTAGGGAGCCCACTACTTTCCATAACAAACAGCAGGTACCACTAACCATCCACCACAATCAATAAATAAGTTAGAAAGTAGGTACAAATTTTCACAGCTATGCATGGCTACTAGCAGATTGTATGTTGTGGTATACTAGTATGTAGAAGCGAGAGTTATACGCTTCTTTATACTAACAATACTGTCATTTTGAACAATGGCTTGCTGTTCTTTAGTACACCACAGTTGCTGTAGCACCCATGCCTCCAGCAGTCGAGAAAACAAGGGAGGAGAAAGAGCCGTGTTCCACTTCTCTAACTCTCTCATCGTAGGCTCTAGCTCCTTGCGATAGCTCGGTGCAAATGGGTTGAAAGCCCTTACATCGAAAAATATACATTGCTGATCACGTCCCCAGAAATTCTCGGCCACAATGTCCAGGCGGGCTCCATCTTCCCTATTTGCTGATCTGTGTGTAAGCCTCTCATCAGTCACAGGCTGCTAACAGGGTTCAGTGCCAACTCCATGACACACTTCACTCAAATTTCAGCTGTGGGACTGATTATTGGACTTTCATTTTCTGCCCTGGGTTTGGCATATGCCCTGACTGGTGCAACAGTTACCACGTGGGTTCATGCTTGGTCTCAGCCTGTAATGTACCCGACTTGTGCTTTCTGGTTCTATCTTTTTACTATTGTGGTGACAGTGGTTGGTCTAGTGATGTTTTACATTGTCACCAAGTGGTACAAGAAGAGGGAAAGAAACGAACTTCTACACGAGCAAAGATTTGTGGAAGACTTTGACCATAAGTATATATATATCCAGGATCGATTCCTGCAGAATCCATTTACTCAAGCAAGTTTCCAATTGTGCACATTGGATTAGCTTTCTATTGTGTAGCTATTGCTTTAATTTTCAATGAACTTACAAAGGCATGCATGATTGGTAACAGACACTACACTAAATTTTCAAACAAGTTATAGTTTACTATACCATGCATGCATCAAATTAGATTTTTTACTGCATGTACTGGCAATAAAATACAAACTGGCAGCTGCCCTTCTGTGTGATGCATAAACATACTAGAGTAACTTATCCGTTATCGGACACCATCACGCGGACAGCACGATATCTCTCGGACTGCTGAACGCTATGCGTCCGTACTTGTGACGCTTCTTCACATCATCAAGACAAACAAGATAGATAACTGCCAGACTCACTCGATTAAGATCTGTGCAGTCACAGCTGTAAAAGTAGCAATTGTCCGAACCATCGGTACTCGGAAAGTGACCCCTAACTGCGGACTATGTTTCTGTAGGGTTTTAGCAAATAGGCTACAGCTGCGCTACACACGAATAGCTAGCTAGCACTCCGATGTGCGATCGGAGCGTACTCTCGACCCGGAAGCCACGGCAATGTTTGCGTACATGCATGCGGCTATGCAGGCGCTCGCTGGAGGGGGGCTTACAACCAACTCAATATAAACAGCTTGGGTCAATGTCACCACTGCCTACAACCTCTCACAAACCGAACGGGAGTAGTTTGCCGAAGCACATGGCGCGCCTTCGAAACGAAATAGGGGAAGTGTGGAACGAGGAAATGGGAACTGGGGAACGAGGACATGGAAAGGAGAAATTCATTGATTATGTCATGGTCTAGCTAGAGTAGGTCAGATCAGCTAGCAGCTATACGACCTTTAAAGATTTGTTGTCCGACACTTTGATGGTGTCCAGAATTAAGTGGTGTCCGGTGATTGATGAGCTACTCTACATGACGACAGGCGTCATGAAAATGGGAGCCCATGGCTGACAGTGGTTGGTCTGGTGAAGTTTCGGTTGTTGCCAAGTAGTACAAGAAGAGGGAGAGGAAAGAACTTGTTTATATCATTTGTTGGAAATGCTTGAATTTGAACTTGAGAGTGGAACAGTAACTAGGAGGCAAAGAGGATTACAAACCTCAGATATGACAGAACTTTGCTGTACTGTTGCCATGCAATCCTAGGCGGCGGAACCGGGGGGGGGGGGGGGGGGGGGGGGGGGCTAGGGGGCTTTACCCCCCCCAATTCTTGACCTGGAAGCTGGAGGTAGGCCTGAGTAGCTATGATCAGTAAAGCTCACCTTGGGTCTTGAACTCGTGCGTCCTCTATGTTATTACGCATGCGTATACTGCAAGTGCAAGTCTCCGCCCTTCCGTCTGAACTAGTTTCAAAGTGAAGTACAAAGTAGAAACTGTTCTTGTCCAGGTCGTCAATTCGTCCGTATAAGATGCCCACCTCATCAGGTCCGACACGTACAAGGTCGACTATAGTGACTGAAATGCCTCGTGACGACTGACGTGTATCGTGGCGAACGGCGGTATTACTCCCGCCATGCACTCTAGTCGGACTAGTGGCATTTGGGTACAAATATGACCTCAGAAGCGATCTCAGAGCACCTAATTTTAAATTTTTTTCTGGGGGAGCATGCCCCCACACCCCCCTAGTGTGTGTGTGCTTACGCACGCACCATCATCGGCCGTGCCCCCCCAACCTCAAGTACCTTCCGCCGCCTCTGCATGCAATCATCTATCATAGCTAATTGGAAAGAACGAAGCTCTTTTCTGCACCAGCAAATATCAGCAGTAGGTAAGCCATTACCATACTGTGTGAGCATTAATTAGTGTCAAGTGATATACAAACGGCTATCATCAATGTAAGAATGTTTGGGCCAGCTTCTTCTCTGGTTGCATTATGCTATTACGCTTTCATACACAGCTTGTCTGCAACCAGGGTAAACCAACTCCATGTAACACACAAGGAGATGTCTAATTGCAATAAGGAATTGAGCAGGAGGATCACAAGGCCTAAAACATCTCCATTCCTGTCACCAAGCAGCATTGAGTGCAGTGGAAGAAAGGTGCTACAAGAAACAGAGGTCTGCAAATTAAGATGAATGTTGAGCAGTTTGCATGTGCTCTTCATCAGATCCTCAGTTCCTTCATGCGGAAACGGTGGGTCTGGCTCGCAAGACTGCATGGAGATAATCTGCTTCTTGCAAAATATTGGAATAGCCTTATACTGTACCTTACTCACGTCTTGAACATGAGCCATGTAGAAATTCTTCAAGACTTGGCAATCCATTTCACTTACTAAGGACACTTCGCTACACCAAATTTCTCTCTGAAATAGCAAATGTTTGATGCAAACATGACGGGATTGTATAAGTTTGGTACACGTTGCTGCGCATGCGTGCTTTCGGAGTCAGCAAGTCAAGTTCAAGTGAAGACTGAGGCTAAGACGCAGGTTCAGGCTGCCAACGGAGAGACAGACCTTCTGGTGTTTGGATTATGCTCAGTTTTTGGACTGAGTCAGAGCGGAGGCTCTATCCTCTCTGTCCTCTGCAGGGCCGTACATAACTTTTTCCATCTGGGGGGCAATGTCATTAGCTGAAGTAGAGAACATGGCCGCCCTGCAGTTGTTCACTCTAGGGGGGTCTGGGGGCATGCTTCCCCGGGAAATTTTGGTAATTTTAGGTGTTCTGAGGCGTATTCTGGTGCATTCTGAGGCATACACAGAAGCACACAGACCTTCTTGAGAAGAGGCTCATCATCATAATTATCATTGCTTGCCGAGCTACTGGAACACTGGAAACAATCTCCATCGGCTAGGGTCTATACTATAGGTCTATTATCTATGCCTATATACACAGGCGTAGGAAGCAAATTTGAATTGTAGAGGCCATGCTGTGCCGCGCGAAGCGCTGCTAAAGAAATGGAAAATAATTTCGCCGCGCTATGCGCGGCGGCGAATTGTTTCAAAGTGTTCACCTTTAGCTGCAAAATAAATCCTTTTTTCAACAGTGTATAATATTCTAACCTTAGGGGACACTTCCAAACTAAAAATTAACGTAATTATGCTAGGTACGGTGTCAGAGGAATGAATGACCCCCCGGAGTGAGTGAACCCCCGGTCACTGATTCCTTAGGAAAAATTGACTTACAGTAGGGTTAAATGCCCCCCCCCCCCCCCCCCCCCACTAGTTCATGCCAAGATAGTGACAGCTGTTAATGGAAGGTTGATTGTCCTTCCTGTTTGTGAAAATGGCGAGTATAGAAGTGGTAGGTTGTCTAGGTGTATTCTATCATTCGAAATGGAACAAGAGAGACTGCAAGACATCGAGAACTATCTACGGAGAGGAGAGTACCTAGCTGGCACTGAGAAGAAAGACAGGTCAAACTTTTGGAGAAGATGTAGAAACAACTAGCCTACAAGTTTGAAGGAGGGATTCTCTACTACAAGAAATGCTCTGGAAAAAGACTGCAACAAGCTCAGACCAATTCCCAGGAGCTTCAGAATGGATGGTGTGTGTCAGGAGTGAGGAGGAAAAGAAGAGGATCCTGGAGTCATGCCATGGGGGAGCAGCTGGGGGTCACTTTGGGAGGGATAAAACCCTGGAGAAGATTTGTTCCAGGTTTCATTGGAGAAACATGGTTGAGGAGATTCAAGAGAAGTGCCCACAGTGTCAGAGGATGAACGCCACACTGGGATACTGACACCCTTCCCAACCACAACTTATGGGAAGAAAAACAAACGAAAACATATCGTAATAACTCTTTATTGTGTCTGCTCATTGCCAGCCGAGTATGACTCCATGATTGTCCAATGTGAGCAATGTGACTCATGGTATCACTATAGGTGTGTAGGTATTAAACGTAAACCCAAGACGTTTATTTGTGCACAGTGTACATAGGATTGTTTTTGATTTTTTTACTTGCATATGAACATTTTTTTCCTTTGTGCACTTTTTACAATTTCCTTTCTGCACTTCTTTTGTATGCACCATACCTTATAGCGCAAAATTTTCGCGGATCCTTAATTTCGCGAATTTCGCGAATTTTCAACCGTTCGCGAAAATATTTCAACGAAAATTTTTGACACGTGGCGTGCAGTGTGCGCGTGCAGCGAATTCGCGAAATTATTTCAACGAAATCTTCAAAATGCTATTCGCGCAAATTTAGACCCTCGAAAATTTAGCGCTATACGGTATAGGCTATACCTTTGACTGCAACTATGCATGTGAGGGGGGGTTCATTTTTTTTGAAGGGGTGGGTCTCTAGGTCCTAGGAGTTAGTGACCCAGGGAGTCATTTGTTCCTAGGCAGGAATGACTGGGGTCATTCAGTCCTAGAAATATTTGACCGGGGGGTCATTAAAATGGGGGGTCACCCATTCCTGTGACACCGGCACTGCTCCCTGCACTGGATTATTCTGTCCGCTGGATCGCAGTTCTGCAAGTGAAATCAGTGACTTCTAAAGGACATTAGTAGAGTTCACAGTTGCATATCTAGAAAAATGAATAACTGCTTTTCATGAGTATGCCTCAGCGGCCCCACGCAGCGTTCGAAACGTGCGTTCGTCGCAAACTTTGCACAATGTACGCGGATACTGAGTGTTGCGTGCGGCCGGTGTCATGAAAATATACACACCCTGTAAATATGGGCATCCCGGGGTTCCCATTTTTACGTGATTTTAGGGACCCCGTTGTGATTATAGGAACCCCCTTTAGCACGCAAACGGCTGATGACACAGGTGACGCGCGTACGATTCTGTCAGTTTTCAGGTGAAAAATGGCCAAATGTAAAGTGGCCAATTCAAAATCTCAATGTTTGCATGGGATGCCTTCTTTTACATAGGGATGCCTACACTCATTGTTAGAATGGGCAAAATTTTATTGTTTGCATGGGGTGCCTATTTTCACAGCAGGATGCCCATATTTACTGTGAAAATGGGCACCCGGATGCCTATATTCACGTAAATATAGGCATCGGGATGCCTATTTTTACGTGAAAATAGGCATCCGGGATGCGTATATTTGGGGATGCCTATATTCACTTGACACCTGGAATGAGACTACAGTACGTTGCGTGCTGCTGAACTGACGGGCCTGAGTAGTTAGTTCCAGAAGCCTCGGAAACCTCGTAGATACGCCACCGGTCCAAATTTTTGCAAGTGAAATATGTTGAGGGTCTACGTTCTTTCATCTGTGGGAGGTGGTCCAAATTTTTCAGGGGGTCCATATTTTGCAGTAAAATAAGTTCCGGGGGAACCAATTTTGGGGGGTCCATTTTTACCATGACAGGTCAAAGGTCACGTCAAAGGTCACGTCAACGGTCAAGACTTCAAAATTTGTGCGGTCAATGGTCAAATTGTGGAAATTGGCGGTCAAGATCGGTTACGGTTGTGACTCACTGACTGTACAGGGCATATGGGAGTCCCCTCTTGTACCTTGGTCTCCAGTGCAAGTCTTGTCTCAGTGTCTACAAGCTAGGAACGAAAACTCTATCACAACTCGTAGTGATGGTATAGAGTCTTGTGTATCCAGACCTTCGAGGCATCGACCTGGGCCTGCCAGTAAGCTGTTTCCCGGCATAATGTGTATACCCAAGTCCAGGGACGCTGTGATTAGGCCACCAGTTGGTTTACATTGAGCTCGAGATGGCTGTTGACCATAAGCTTAAATCTGCAGTTGGTCCGCTGCAAATGGAAAGTCCGAGCGAGACCGACAGCTTGTTGCCACATGATCTGGACAAGATTACTTTCTTCATCCCATCGTGTCGTACACCAGGATACAGGGCAAGAAGAGTGAGATCAACGGGAGCAGTTCTAGTGATTGTGTGGAGCTTGTTGACAATGTTGACACAGACCAGTGTCAACGTAGAGGTGATAACCAAACTTCTTGGTGTATTTAACTTCGAAATTGTGAATGGAGTGGTTACTGCTGTGTTGTATCTGTTTGCTGGCTGGTTAGCTGATGTATACTTTGGGAGATATAAGGTCATGAAGGTCTCCATTTGGGTTATGTGGTTGGGGAGTGTTTGTGGCACTCTGTTGCTAATGATCCATCTCTTCTCTCCACACAATACACTGAAGTATGTTTCAGTAGTCATTGCTTATGCATGTATCACCATAGGATCAGTAGGGTTTATTGTCAATGCTGTTCCATTTGGCACAGATCAGATGCTGGGAGCATCATCTGAAGAAATAAGTTCCTTTATTCACTGGTTTGTATGGGCTATGTACACTGGCATAGCCAGTGGCTAGCTACATGGTGAACTTTCTGCCATGTACTGGCATGGGAGATGACCAAACTATTCTGGTGTCCATGCTCTTTGCTGTAGCAGTTTCATCGGTTACTCTTTGCCTTGACTTTCTCTGTTGGAACTGGTTAGTGATTGAGCCTGTGAGCCAAAATCCTCTTAAATCTATCTATAGTGTGCTCAAGTATGCTGCTACCCACAAGCACCCAGCCAGACGCAGTGCACTGACATACTGGGAGGAAGACATTCCTTCACGTATTGACCTTGGGAAATCAAAGTATGGAGGACCCTTTACCACTGAACAGGTGGAAGATGTGAAGACCTTCTTTCGGCTTCTTGTAATGAGTCTAGCCATTAGTTTCTTTGTCTATCCCCTTGACCTGTATGATGACTCCTTGAACATATTAGCTTTACACTTTCAGTGGCTAAAAAGACATTCTCACAGCAAGGAATGTTACAGTGCGCTTCTTCAATTGGCCACTTCTCACTATGTTATAGTGATACTTGGAATCCCACTCTATGAACTTGCCATTTATCCTCTGGCTAGGAATTGGATTCCTAGTCCACTGAAGAGGGCGGGAATTGGTGCATTCGGCACTATCATTGTTGCTTCTGTAGCATTATCTGTGGACATGCCCACACTAATGCAACAGTGAAGTGCATGTTTGTGGAGAATAGAACTGCTAGCTCTGTAGTGGACATTGACTACCTCTGGATAGGTATTCCACTCAGTGTTGTTAGTGGCATTGAGCTAGCAACTCTTGTTGCTGCACTGTTTGAGTTTTCATGTGCGCAGACGCCATACACTATGAAAGGACTAATTATTGGCCTCGCACTTTCTGCTGTGGCTTTATCATCTGTTCTGTCAGGTGCAACACTTACTGTGTGGGTTCGTGCTTGGTCTCAGCCTGTAACATATCCAACTTGTGCTTTCTGGTTCTATCTTTTCATTATTGTGGTGACAGTAGTTGGTCTAGTGATGTTTGGGGTTGCGGCCAAGTGGTACAAGAAGAGGGAAAGAGATGAACTTCTACATGAGCAAAGATTTGTGGAGGACTATTACAATAAATACATTAACTAACTGAATCATAGTAGAAGTTTCACGCTACTGCTGACTATATGTTCGCAAGTGTGACTAAATTAAACACAAATGTCATTCACTCTCACAGTAGCTCATAAATGTGTAATTTGAGCATTGGCGGTTTCAGAGCTGCCAGGTTACCCGGGCAGGCCACACGCGCGGCGGAACCGCTATGAGTTTCCGTAAGTAATAATCACGATTGACCAGAATTTTACCCGGTCAATGCCCGGGCTTGCCCGGGTCTGGAACCGCCAGTGAATTTGAGATCTCATTTTCATAATAGCTGACTTAACACCATGCATCGTGCAACATGAACCTGCATGGTATTCTTGCATGTTTTACACCCATTACATTACCACATTACTGCAGCTCGATGTCTGTGTGTATGTGTGTGTGTATGTGTGTGTGTGTGTGTGTGTGTGGGGGGGGGGGCTTGTATGTTTGTATGTGTATTTGATGTGTATAGCTATATATTCTGTTTTTATGGCACTGATCCCTTGGGATCATTCCTGGATTGATTTGTTAACACCATCTGAGGGCATAAACTTATCATGAGCATATATATATGGTTACCGTGACGATGGGAAGTTTAATGTGACCATATATATATGGTCACCGTGTTCAGAGGGTTAGATGTGGTCTTTTCTACTGCAATGCCTTTTTGTTGTTGTTGTTGTTGTTGTTGTGCACGTGTTTTTTAAAAGGTTTATTATTTACTACAGAGCTAAAAAGCTTTGTCCATAAGGCTTTATCAAAACAAACAAGCTTACTTTACCAGCTTTACACTACATCATTAGCCCAAAGCACACACTGAAGCACCATAGTGCGATCAATACATGCAGCAATGCTTTTATATAGGAACACATGCACCTAACATGTGAATGAACCTTTTGTTCACTAAGAAGCGTGGGAAAGTGGTGCTACACAACCCTCACCTCTCACAGCAGCGATTTTCCTGCTTACATGACATCACATGTTCCTTACGCCTACATACATATAATAAATCATTGGTACGTACATGTCTTCAGCATCCCATGCACCTGGCTCAATATTAATGCTTACTCATCTGCCACACATTGGCACACTTTGATAGAATCATGTAGAAGTTGCACTTTCTGCTCATTTGTTGTTTAGGTGATCACACTTAAATTCCTTGCATTACGGCCTGGGTACGAGGCTATGCATTACTTGGAAAGTGATATGTTATGTCAAACTGCACTCAGAGTTGACAACAGTTTGCTGGATTGATTTGACCAATAAAAACAGGGCACTGCCTTTGCTAGTGGACTGAATAATTATATAGAATGTCATTCACATGTACATTTCTCCTAGGCCATCAGGAGACTTCGAATCTACTGTGGGTCAGGAAATTAAATTGACATGGTTTTAATAATGTACTCACTACTGGTCTACCAAGTATATTTCTCTTCCATACCATAGTAGTATATTGTAGTGTCTTTGGTCACAGTGGAACAACTGAAAGTAACCCCCCAACACACAGTGACACACATATACACACACACACATACACACACACACACACACACACACACACATATGCACCACAGGGAGTTTGGCATCTGTATATTTACTTGAAGCCTTAAGTAGTTACACAAAGAATCTACCATTTTTAAAAATCATGTGGACTAACAAACTTCACTTTGTATTTCAGACAGAATGGATTACCTTGGTCTACCTTTATATATCCTTGGCCATAGCTGCTAGTCCAGTTAGTCCGGTTCAACTGGACCACTTTTTCCTCACTCTTGGCTTGCTTAGCATTGCCAATAATTATTCCCCTTGATATGTGTCAGTTAATGTTCTTGGGCCCCAAACAAGCTTTTCATCACCTATAGCATGGAAACTGTATGAATAGGGGCTTTGCTCAGTTGTGTGTGTCTGTGTGTGTGCGCGTGCATGCATGCATGTGCTGTGTGTGTGCGCGTGCGTGCATGCATGTGCTGTGTGTGTGTGCGTGCATGTGCTGTGTGTGTGTGTGTGCGTGTGTGTGTGCGTGTGTGCTGCGTGTGTATGTGCTGCGTGCGTGTGTGTGTGCGTGCGTGCATGCGTGTGTGTGTGTGTGTGTGTGTGTGTGGTTTGTCAGAAGCCACACATCCACACATTTGTGGATGCCCAATACCAGACCTTGCAAAACCACAAGAATACTGGTATAGTAGACTCTTGAGTGGTACATGTAAGTCAATTGTCGAAGTCCTCAACTAGGACGCTGTTGTTTTCATTGCCCATACCCAAGTACAAAGTTGTATATATGACTGGTCTGTTACTCTGTACATGTCAGTATATATACAGAGATGGCTAATGAACTGAATCCTTCAGAGACAGACAACTTATTACCATGCACATAATAAACATGCAAGCTACATAGCTAATACCATCATGTTGTTGCAAGCCAGCATATTGGGTAAGAGTGTGATTAAAGAGAATGGTTCTGGTCCCCATGCTGAGCTCATTGGTCTTTTCTAAAAACTACAGGTGACATCTGGCTCTACTGAATGGCCACTGTGCATAGCTAGTGGCATAATTGAGCACAGATTAGGCCCACAAATTCAATCACCAGCCAACACTGACAGTGAAATTCAAGACAAAAGAACACTCGCTATATCCACAGTGACACCATGTATAGAAACCATTCCTAGCTGGTAACACAGAAGTGTATGCTGCGTGATAGCATTTTGCATTGTACAAGAAGAGGGAGAGGAATGAACTCCTTCATCAGCAGATTTGTGGAGGACTATTATACTAAAGTCATAGCACCAGTTTCATGCTACTGCTGATGTAACAGGTGTCACTACAATTTTTACTCTCTAGTGCGTATGTATTTCTTACTAAAGGAAACATAAATCTTTTGTATAGCTGTATATATGTGCTGGGTGCATAGTGTATTTTCTAGGTTTTATAGGATCTGTGGCTTGAATTCGTATACTCACTGGGTGCATGACACAAGGGTTGGAACCCATGCATTGATAGTAGACTATAGTATATATAGTGACACTCTGGCAACTGCCTTATTTTTAGGCCTCTGAGCATCTTTTACAACAGTAAAGTTGCATGGGAGTTATACGGTCCTTTAATAACAATGCTGTTGTTTTGAAGAATATTTTTTACTAAACAAGGTCACCTCACCAACTGTATTAGCTAAACAACGCCCTTTCTACAAAACAGTGTGCTTCTCTGTTTACTAAACAGTGATGATGTTTTTTTGTTTTTATACTAAACGGTGCCATTTTTTGTTTCAAATGAAGAACGTCATCATTGTTGAACATAAAACACTAGCTGTATGGCATAAAGTCAGCATGCATTGAAAGAGATGGCTAGGAACCTAGATTGTCTGCAAACCGAATCTCTGCATCCAAGTGAGACAGACAGCTTGCTACCATTTGACCAAGAGGCTACTACCTCCATCCCATCATGTTGCTGTAGGCCAGGATACCGGGCAAAAAGACTGAGATCAAAGGGAGCAGTTCTAGTCCTCATGTGGAATTTGCTGGCATCGGCCTGTTCCAATGTAGAGATGATCTTCCAACCTATAGGCATGTTTAACTTTGAAATCATGAGTGGAGTGGTTACTGCTGTGCTCTTTCTGTTTGCTGGCTGGTTAGCTGATGTATACTTTGGGAGGTACAAGGTCATGAAGGTCTCCATTTGGTTCATGTGGCTGGGGAGTGTTGGTGGCACTCTGTTGCTAATGATTTATCTCTTATCTCCACATGATGTACTGAAGTACGTTTCAATAGTAGTTGCTTATGCATGTGTGACTATAGGATCAACAGGGTTGATTGTCAATGCTGTTCCATTCGGCACAGATCAGATGCTAGGAGCATCATCTGATGAGATAAGTGCCTTTGTTCACTGGTCTGTCTGGGCTTATTACACTGGTCAAGCCAGTGGCCACATGGTAAACAGTTTGTCATGTACTGGCATGAGGGATGACCAAACTAGTTTGATCTCAATGATTTTTGTTGTAGCAGTTTCATCAATCGCTCTTTGCCTTGACTTTCTCTGTCGAAACTGGTTGGTGATTGAGCCTGTGAGCCAAAATCCTCTTAAATCTGTCTTGAGTGTGCTCAAGTATGCTGCTACACACAAGCACCCAGCCAGACGCAGTGCACTGACATACTGGGAGGAAGACATCCCTTCACGTATTGACCTTGGGAAATCCAAGTACGGAGGACCCTTTACCACTGAACAAGTGGAAGATGTGAAGACTTTCTTTCGGCTTCTTGTAGTGAGTGTAGCTATCAGTTTCTTTGTCTATCCACTTTTCCTGTTCGATGGTTCAGTGTACATGTTTGCTTCACACTTTCAGTGGCTTTCTGCAGCTCACAGTAAAGGCTGCTACAGTGTGCTTCTTGATTTTTTCAGTTTCTATTATGCTGCCGTTATACTTGGAATTCCACTCTATGAGCTTGTGATTTATCCTCTAGCTAGGAATTGGATTCCTAGCACACTGAAGAGAGTTGTAATTGGTGCATTTGGCACTGTCTTAGTTGCTTCTGTAGCACTATCTGTGGATATGGTACGCCATGCACACACTAATGCAACAGTGGAATGTATGTTTGTGGTGAACAGTACATCTAGCTCTGTAGTGGATATTAACTTTCTCTGGGTTGGTATTCCACTTGGTATTGTTGCTGGAATTGAATTAATTACTATTTTTATTTCACTGTTTGAGTTTGTATGTGCACAGACACCATACACTATGAAAGGACTGATTATTGGACTTTCATGTTCTTCCCTGGGTTTGTCAACTGCGCTGACTGGTGTAACACTTACCACGTGGGCTCATGCTTGGTCTCAGCCTGTAACATACCCAACCTGTGCTTTCTGGTTCTACCTTTTCCTTATTCTAGTGACAATAGTTGGTCTAGTGATGTTTGGGGTTGTGGCCAAGTGGTACAAGAAGAGGGAGAGGAATGAAGTTTTTGAGGAGCAAAGATTTGTGGAGGACTTTTACGACAAGTACATCCAGGACTGATTCCTGCTAAATATGTACATTTATTCAAGCAAGTTCAAGATCAGAAGTGCATATGTAAGCAAAATGTCTTCAGTAGTGATTTCAACACACAAGAACGTGGTACATAACTAATACTACACTAATTTTCCATTTGAGTTACTAGCTGAATATAGTTGACTGTTTATAATTTATATTCACTTTCAGTTGTGCAAATTATCCATCAATACATCCTTTGGGATGTATGGTGTACAAACTAGCAGCTTCCATTTTGCATAAGCACATTATGATGCCAACTAGTGTCATGTACAAAGAAGGATCTGGAGTCCAATATTTCTGGGGGAAATGGGACCCTACGTGGACCCTCTGTATGGCGGACAATATTTCCAGGAATTCCTTAGTAATAATTGGCTTCACCTATATAGGGGGATTAGGGAGCCCACTACTTTCCATAACAAACAGCAGGTACCACTAACCATCCACCACAATCAATAAAAATAACTTATAAGTTAGAAAGTAGGTACAAATTTTCACAGCTATGCATGGCTACTAGCAGATTGTATGTTGTGGTATACTAGTATGTAGAAGCGAGAGTTATACGCTTCTTTATACTAACAATACTGTCGTTTTGAACAATGGCTTGCTGTGCTTGTCAGCGATCAGAGAGGCAATTCTTTAGTACACCACAGTTGCTGTAGCACCCATGCCTCCAGCAGTCGAGAAAACAAGGGAGGAGAAAGAGCCGTGTTCCACTTCTCTAACTCTCTCATCGTAGGCTCTAGCTCCTTGCGATAGCTCGGTGCAAATGGGTTGAAAGCCCTTACATCGAAAAATATACATTGCTGATCACGTCCCCAGAAATTCTCGGCCACAATATCCAGGCGGGCTCCATCTTCCCTATTTGCTGATCTGTGTGTAAGCCTCTCATCAGTCACAGGCTGCTAACAGGGTTCAGTGCCAACTCCATGACACACTTCACTCAAATTTCAGCTGTGGGACTGATTATTGGACTTTCATTTTCTGCCCTGGGTTTGGCATATGCACTGACTGGTGCAACAGTTACCACGTGGGTTCATGCTTGGTCTCAGCCTGTAATGTACCCAACTTGTGCTTTCTGGTTCTATCTTTTTACTATTGTGGTGACAGTGGTTGGTCTGGGGTTGTTTTACATTGTTGCCAAGTGGTACAAGAGGAGGGAAAGAAACGAACTTCTACACGAGCAAAGATTTGTGGAAGACTTTGACCATAAGTATATATATATCCAGGATCGATTCCTGCAGAATCCATTTACTCAAGCAAGTTTCCAATTGTGCACATTGGATTAGCTTTCTATTGTGTAGCTATTGCTTTAATTTTCAATGAACTTACAAAGGCATGCATGATTGGTAACAGACACTACACTAAATTTTCAAACAAGTTATAGTTTACTATACCATGCATGCATCAAATTAGATTTTTTACTGCATGTACTTGCAATAAAATACAAACTGGCAGCTGCCCTTCTGTGTGATGCATAAACGTACTACATGACGACAGGCATCATGAAAATGGGAGCCCATGGCTGACAGTGGTTGGTCTGGTGAAGTTTCGGTTGTTGCCAAGTAGTACAAGAAGAGGGAGAGGAAAGAACTTGTTTATATCATTTGTTGGAAATGCTTGAATTTGAACTTGAGAGTGGAACAGTAACTAGGAGGCAAAGAGGATTACAAACCTCAGATATGACAGAACTTTGCTGTACTGTTGCCATACAATCATAGGCGGCGGAACCTTGGTCTTGAACTCGTGCGTCCTCTATGCTATTACGCATGCGTACTGCAAGTGCAAGTCTCCGCCCTTCCGTCTGAACTAGTTTCATCGTGAAGTACAACGTAGAAACTGTTCTTGTCCAGGTGGTCAATTCGTCCGTATAGGATGCCCACCTCATCAGGTCCGACACGTACAAGGTCGACTATAGTGACTGAAATGCCTCGTGACGACTGACGTGTATCGTGGCGAACGGCGGTATTACTCCCGCCATGCACTCTAGTCGGACTAGTGGCATTTGGGTACAAATATGACCTCAGAAGCGATCTCAGAGCACCTAATTTTAAAAATTTTTCTTCGCACGCACCATCATCGGCCGTGCCCCCCCCCCCCCCCCCCCCCCCCCCCCCCCCCAACCTCAAGTACCTTCCGCCGCCTCTGCATGCAATCATCTATCATAGCTAATTGGAAAGAACGAAGCTCTTTTCTGCACCAGCAAATATCAGCAGTAGGTAAGTCTTTACCATACTGTGTGAGCATTAATTAGTGTCAAGTGATATACAAACGGCTATCATCAATGTAAGAATGTTTGGGCCAGCTTCTTCTCTGGTTGCATTATGCTATTACGCTTTCATACACTGTCTCTTCAGCTTGTCTGCAACTAGGGTAAACCAACTCCATGTTATGTCTGATTGCAATAAGGAATTGAGCAGGAGGATCACAAGGCCTAAAACATCTCCATTCCTGTCACCAAGCAGCATTGAGTGCAGTGGAAGAAAGGTGCTACAAGAAACAGAGGTCTGCAAATTAAGATGAATGTTGAGCAGTTTGCATGTGCTCTTCATCAGATCCTCAGTTCCTTCATGCGGAAACGGTGGGTCTGGCTCGCAAGACTGCATGGAGATAATCTGCTTCTTGCAAAATATTGGAATAGCCTTATACTGTAATACTGCATGTACCTTACTCACGTCTTGAACATGAGCCATGTAGAAATTCTTCAAGACTTGGCAATCCATTTCACTTACTAAGGACACTTCGCTACACCAAATTTCTCTCTGAAATAGCAAATGTTTGATGCAAACATGACGGGATTGTATAAGTTTGGTACATGTTGCTGCGCATGCGTGCTTTCGGAGTCAGCAAGTCAAGTTCAAGTGAAGACTGAGGCTAAGACGCAGGTTCAGGCTGCCAACGGAGAGACAGACCTTCTGGTGTTTGGATTATGCTCAGTTTTTGGACTGAGTCAGAGCGGAGGCTCTATCCTCTCTGTCCTCTGCAGGGCCGTACATAACTTTTTCCATCTGGGGGGCAATGTCATTAGCTGAAGTAGAGAACATGGCCGCCCTGCAGTTGTTCACTCTAGGGAGGTCTGGGGGCATGCTCCCCCGGGAAATTTTGGTAATTTTAGGTGTTCTGAGGCGTATTCTGGTGCATTCTGAGGCATACACAGAAGCACACAGACCTTCTTGAGAAGAGGCTCATCATCATAATTATCATTGCTTGCCGAGCTACTGGAACACTGGAAACAATCTTCATCGGCTAGGGTCTATACTATAGGTCAAGAGCGCATAGACATAGGAAGCAAATTTGAATTGTAGAGGCCATGCTGTGCCGTGCAAAGCGCTGGTAAAGAAATGGAAAATAATTTCGCCGGAGTGAGGAATGAATGACCCCCCGGAGTGAGTGAACCCCCGGTCACTGATTCCTTAGGAAAAATTGTGACTTACAGTAGGGTTAAATGACACCCCCCCCCCCCCCACCCCCCCCCCCACTAGTTCACAGCTGTTAATGGAAGGTTGATTGTCCTTCCTGTTCGTGAAAATGGTGAGTATAGAAGTGGTAGGTTGTCTTAGGTGTATTTTATCATTCGAAATGGAACAAGAGAGACTGCAAGACACCGAGAACTATCTACGGAGAGGGGAATACCCAGCTGGCACTGAGAAGAAAGACAGGCCAAACTTTTGGAGAAGATGTAGAAACAACTAGCCTACAAGTTTGAAGGAGGCTGGATTCTCTACTACAAGAAATGCTCTGGAAAAAGACTGCAACAAGCTCAGACCAATTCCCAGGAGCTTCAGAATGGATGGTGTGTGTCAGGAGTGAGGAGGAAAGAAGAGGATCCTGGAGTCACTGTCATGCCATGGGGGAGCAGCTGGGGGTCACTTTGGGAGGGATAAAACCCTGGAGAAGATTTGTTCCAGGTTTCATTGGAGAAACATGGTTGAGGAGATCCGAGAGAAGTGCCCACAGTGTCAGAGGATGAACGCCACACTGGGATACTGACACCCTTCCCAACCACGACTTATGGGAAGAAAAACAAACGAAAACATATCGTAATAACTCTTTATTGTGTCTGCTCATTGCCAGCCGAGTATGACTCCATGATTGTCCAATGTGAGCAATGTGACTCATGATATCACTATAGGTGTGTAGGTATTAAACGTAAACCCAAGACGTTTATTTGTGCACAGTGTACATAGGATTGTTTTTGATTTTTTTACTTGCATATGCACATTTTTTTCCTTTGTGCACTTTTTACGATTCCTTTCTGCACTTCTTTTGTATGCACCATACCTTATAGCGCAAAATTTTCGCGGGTCCTTAATTTCGCGAATTTCGCGAATTTTCAACCGTTCGCGAAAATATTTCAACGAAAATTTTTGACACGTGGCGTGCAGTGTGCGCGTGCAGCGAAATCGCGAAATTATTTCTTCAAAATGCTATTCGCGAAAATTTAGACCCTCGAAAATTTAGCGCTATACCTTTGACTGCAACTATGCATGTGAGGGGGGGGGGGGGGTTCATTTTTTTCCAGGGGTGGGTCTCTAGGTCCTAGGAGTTAGTGACCCAGGAGGTCATTTGTTCCTAGGCAGGAATGACTGGGGCATTCAGTCCTAGAAATATTTGACCGGGGGGTCATTAAAATGGGGGGTCACCCATTCCTGCGACACCGGCACTGCTTAGCCTCGTTCCCAGGCCTTCCCCGGCTCCAGTTTTTGATCGCTTGCAGTATGCAAAAACATACTGCAAGCGATCAAAAACTGGAGCCGGGGAAGGCCTGGGAACGAGGCTAGGCACTGGGTTATTCTGTCCGCTGGATCGCAGTTCTGCAAGTGAAATCAGTGACTTCTAAAGGACATTAGTAGAGTTCACAGTTGCATATCTAGATAAATGAATAACTGCTTTTCATGAGTATGCCTCAGCAGCCCCACACAGTGTTCGAAACGTGCGTTCGTCGCAAACTTTGCACAATGTACGCGGATACTGAGTGTTGTGTTCGGCCGGGAATGAGACTACGGTACGTTGCGTGCTGCTGAACTGACGGGCCTGAGTAGTTAGTTCCAGAAGCCTCGGAAACCTCGTAGACACGCCACCGGTCCAAATTTTGCAAGTGAAATATGTTGAATATGTTGAGGGTCTACGTTCTTTCATCTGTGGGAGGTGGTCCAAATTTTCAGAGAGTCCATATTTTGCAGTAAAATAAGTTCTGGGGGGTCCTTATTATTTTATCGAAAAATTAGTTCCGGGGGGAACCAATTTTGGGGGGGTCCATTTTTACCATGACAGGTCAAAAGTCACGTCAACGGTCAAGACTTCAAAATTTGTGCGGTCAATGGTCAAATTGTGGAAATTGGCGGTCAAGATCCGTTACGGTTAAGGATTGTGACTGCATATAGGAGTCCCCTCTTGTACCTTGGTCTCCAGTGCAAGTCTTGTCTCAGTGTCTACAAGCTAGGAACGAAAACTCTATCACAACTCGTAGTGATGGTATAGAGTCTTGTGTATCCAGACCTTCGAGGCATCGACCTGGGCCTGCCAGTAAGCTGTTTCCCGGCATAATTTGTATACCCAAGTCCAGGGACGCTGTGATTAGGCCACCAGTTGGTTTACATTGAGCTCGAGATGGCTGTTGACCATAAGCTTAAATCTGCAGTTGGTCTGCAAACGGAAAGTCCGAACGAGACCGACAGCTTGTTGCCACATGATCCGGACAAGATTACTTTCTTCATCCCATCGTGTCGTACGTCAGGATACCGGGCAAGAAGAGTGAGATCAAAGGGAGCAATTCTGGTAATCATGTGGAGCTTGTTGACAATGTTGACACAGACCGGCGTCAATGTCAAGGTGATAACCAAACTTCTTGGTGTATTTAACTTCGAAATTGTGAATGGAGTGGTTACTGCTGTGTTGTATCTGTTTGCTGGCTGGTTAGCTGATGTATACTTTGGGAGATATAAGGTCATGAAGGTCTCCATTTGGGTTATGTGGTTGGGGAGTGTCTGTGGCACTCTGTTGCTAATGATCCATCTCTTCTCTCCACACAATACACTGAAGTATGTTTCAGTGGTCATTGCTTATGCATGTATCACCATAGGATCAATAGGGTTTATTGTCAATGCTGTTCCATTTGGTACAGATCAGATATTAGGAGCATCATCTGAAGAAATAAGCGCCTTCATTCACTGGTTTGTAAGTTCACCATGTAACCACTGGCATAGCCAGTGGTTACATGGTGAACTTTCTGCCATGTACTGGCATGGGAGATGACCAGAGTGTTGTAGTATCCATGCTCTTTGCTGTAGCAGTTTCATCAGTTACTCTTTGCCTTGACTTCCTCTGTCAGAACTGGCTAGTGATTGAGCCTGTGAGCCAAAATCCTCTTAAATCTGTCTATAGTGTGCTCAAGTATGCTGCTACCCACAAGCACCCAGCCAGACGCAGTGCACTGACATACTGGGAGGAAGACATTCCTTCACGTATTGACCCTGGGAAATCTAAGTATGGAGGACCCTTTACCACTGAACAGGTAGAAGATGTGAAGACCTTCTTTCGGCTTCTTTTAATGAGTGTAGCTATCAGTTTCTTTGTCTATCCCCTTGACCTGTATGATGACTCCTTGAACATATTAGCTTTACACTTTCAGTGGCTAAAAAGACATTCTCACAGCAAGGAATGTTACAGTGCGCTTCTTCAATTGGCCACTTCTCACTATGTTATAGTGATACTTGGAATCCCACTCTATGAACTTGCCATTTATCCTCTAGCTAGGAATTGGATCCCTAGCACACTGAAGAGAGTTGGAATTGGTGCATTTGGCACTATCATTGTTGCTTCTGTAATCTTATCTGTTGATATGGTAGGACATGCCCACACTAATGCAACCGTGGAGTGTATGTTTGTGGAGAATAGAACTGCTAGCTCTGTAGTGGATATTGACTTTCTCTGGATTGGTATTCCACTCGGTGTTGTTAGTGGCATTGAGCTAGCAACTCTTGTTGCTGCACTGTTTGAGTTTTCATGTGCGCAGACGCCATACACTATGAAAGGACTAATTATTGGCCTTGCACTTTCTGCTGTGGCTTTATCATCTGTTCTGTCAGGTGCAACACTTACTGTGTGGGTTCGTGCTTGGTCTCAGCCTGTAACATACCCGACTTGTGCTTTCTGGTTCTATCTTTTCATTATTGTGGTGACAGTAGTTGGTCTAGTGATGTTTGGGGTTGTGGCCAAGTGGTACAAGAAGAGGGAAAGAAATGAGCTCTTTGATGAACAAAGATTTGTTGAGGACTTTTACCACAAATACATCCAATAACGAACTAAATTGAATATCATTTTATGGTGTACTTTTGATGGTATAATTATGACTGCGATATAGCTAGGTACAACTTTTGAAAGACTCAAGCAAGTTTGAAGATAGAAGATCAATACGGAGTTTTTATTTTGTTGCATGTTCTTAATGTTGAGCCAGCGACATGGTGCTTTGCCTAAAAACTGCATACCTTACTACACCAGTCATTGTAAATCCATTCACTGCATGCATGGAGATTATCAGTGCATGCTACAACTGCACTTGGACACAATCAGAAGAAAATTACTGTGGTATATGTAGAGTACAAACCGCATAGCAGCGGGAGTGGGTAAACCACCGCGGTGAAAAAAGTGGATACCTACCTATATAGTATATAGAACATCAGTCGCCGTCACAAGGCATTCATAGCTAATGGAGATTTGCTGGTCAGCATGATGCCAACCAAGACCAGCCGTGATACGGAGGCACCTTGTGAGCTGTTTGTCAAACCTCCCCACAACATGGAACCACGTGCACAAAGGCCAGTGATATGCATCAAAATCCACTGCATTTCGAGTCGTATATAGTCGGTCAGTCAGCCAAATTTTAATGTCCCCTGCAAAATACAGGTCCAATGTTAGGAGACAGAATATTACAGACCTACACTACTATCACATACACTAATTATTGCCCGACGTGTTGCTCTTTTTGGGATCGTCTAAGTTCACATAGTTCCATGAGGTTACGTCATAAAACATCACATGGGAGTTCCCCGTGCCATGCCCATGCCCACCGAATAATCGCGATAACCCTCTTTCTACGTAATTTAACTTAACCAAAAAGTTCTGAACTAGCATGCATTCAGAGAGTATGCAGCATATCAAGGAAAAAGAGAACAAGTAAGGGAAAATATCAGTAAGATAAAGTAGTCAGGATGAAGGTGTATATTTGTGGCAGCTGGAAGGGAGAAATGGATTGTACAGCTCAGAGCTAGCCCTCCATAAGAGGCATGTTGGATCAACTGAGATGACCATTTGAAGGTACTATTCCACACGAATTACTTTTTGATCATTTGTGTGCATCGTTCCGTAGCAAGCCCAGGCCAAAGTGAGCAGTGACAGTGTGCATTTAATATCGGCATGTACTGCAAGCTAACTAACTCTGCTGCACTCAAACTCTTTGTAGAATGTGTACCTTCTCCTTTGACATATTCTACCGCTTACTAGTTGATATGCTGCATTCTCACTCAATGTATTGTCACTAGAGTGAAACCTGTCTGTAGTGGTCGCTGCATGTTAAAGACAGCCAGCTCTTGTTGGTTACGGCCACTACTCCTGGTCCCAGTTGTACTAATTGTGCAAAATGACCAGTATAAAGCAACCACCTGCCTGAAACAGCAAATAAAAAATAAATGCTGGTCCCATGACGACCATTATATCACTGTAGCATACACAACAAGTCTTGATTCACAAATTACATCAACTAAAATGTAAATTAGGAAAAGGAGGGTTGATGTTCTGAGAGAAATGGTAGGGGATAGTTTGGCATGGTGAAGTCTGAGACTGTTTCAAATAGGTGAACATAGCCTTGTGAGAGAGCCTGGGTACAAGGCTAAGGAAAGCCTATAAATATACGATCCATGCACCGTGAGGGACTGATCACTGAATAAATTTGCACGAGGATGCAAGATTCAATGAAGAGTTCAGCCAGACTTCTGATTTCTAATCATGCAATCACTATCACAACTTTTCTCAGCCATAAATACGGACTCAGACAGAAAGCTGGGCGGGAACTTCGCAACAAGGCTGATTTCAAACATACAAGTGTGATAAAGTAATGATTGGTATACTTGTGTGACACAGTCTTGGCTTGTAGTGTGAGGCTGGGCCTAGCTGGCTGTGTATGCAGTGACACATACAGTATCATTGAGTGAGAATTTAGCATGTCAAGTGTAATAGAATCAAGTAAGCAACATAAGTAGTCAGTGGAGAAGGTAGAAATTTCATGGATAGTTTGAGTGCAAGCTCACAATGCATACAGCTAAGTGTACACAGCAGGTTTGCCACGGTACTAACAAATTATGCACACAGACACTTGAAATCTTGATCAACTTGTGTGTGACAAGAAGTTACCATGTACATGCCTTCACTGCCCAAATTTAGGCCTCATGGACTGATTGTACTCTCATCTGATCATCTTTACCAAGTATGCTGTACCCAGCCTTATATTTGAGGCTAGCTCTGTCCTGTACAGTCGATTTCCGCCGTCAACAACTGCCATGAATATATACCTTCATCCTGACTACTTCACCTTACTGATATTATGCTTACTTGGTCTCTTTTACCTTGATATGCTGCATACTCTCTGAATGCATGCTAGTTCAGAACAATTTTTAGTTAAGTTAAATTACCGTAGAAAGAGGGTTATCGCGATTATTCGGTGGGCACGGGGAACTCCCATGTGATGGTTTATGACGTAACCTCATGGAGCTATGTGAACTTAGACGATCCCTGCTCTTTTTATTTCCTCTTCATAGTTCTAAAACTTTCCTTTTCCTGTTGTAGTTAATTTTATGCTACCATTGTCTTGGTGAATCCAACCAATCGCTCTGAAGTGCGTATAGCATGATACTGTCTTCACTTTTTCTAGTCTTGGGAGTCACTGGATCCGGACTCATTGACCTGGGGGGTCAGTGATTTCTAGGATAGGCCTACAGCATAGACAATAGACTATGCTCCATTATCTAGGATACAGTGAGCTATCCAAATCGAATTTCCGGTGCCTGCGCTGCGGGCTATCTCCTGCCAAGCAACATGTTGCATTCGGATGCGCATAAACGCCGCAGTTCTGTCTGCCCTCAAGGTGTGGCTACGCGTGGCGAATGCATGCATGGTAACGCGGCGCTAGCAAACATGTTTGCGCTGCAGGCTATCTCCTGCTTAGTTATCCAAGCAACAGGTAGCGCGCGTATAAATATCCGTGTTTTTTCGCGGTCATGAACAGTTCACAGTGAATAATCTCTGAAATGAAGTGATCCCTCTCTTTTGATTTTCTGAAGTGATGCGTCATCGACGAACGATGCAGAAATCGAATCAAGGTCCATCCGAGCATAATCCTTGTCTACCCGGAACGCAAAATGTATCTGACATCTTCACATCTGCTGCCGATGGTTACCCGAGAACACATCCCACCACTGTCCTCGCTACTCCAATCCAGCGTACTGTTCTCGCTCCCCAGAAAACATCTCAGAGCGACTGTCCTTCAGTGGCCGAACCCTACCGGAAGCCTAACTGTTCGTACACCGTACTGATCGGGATGGCTTTGAAAGCCAGCAGCAGTGGCAGTCTTCCAGTTAGCGAGATATACAAATACATCGAGTAAGTTCAGTCTGACCTCTCATTGTAGCCCCTCCCATTCCAGCCCCTCCCTGCTAGTCTGCAAGTGGTACACGCTAAGTTACTAAACATTTTCTTTTATCTCAATTTCAACAGACAAGAATTCCCTTTTTACAAGACTGGTGCTCCAGATGGCTGGAAGGTTTGTATGCTTGTGTGTATAATATAACTTCTCGTTGTTGTTTGTGTTTAGTGTTGCTTTATAGCTAGCTATTTACGCATGCAGTGATGTAGTTTACTGTTATTGTTGGTGTTTGATGTTGCTTTCAGAGTGATCAATGTGAACTGTACATGTACACACACACACACACACACACACACACACACACACACACACACACACACACACTCACACCACACACCACACACACACACACACACACACACACACACACACACACACACACAGAACTCCATCCGGCACAACCTTTCTCTTGGCCAGTATTTCCACAAAGTTAACAGGAAACACGGCTCCCAGGGAAAGAAAGGTTTCCACTGGGAGGTAGCTCCAAAGAAGAAAGCTGCCCTTGACAAAGAAATAGAGCACTTCATGAAGCAAGAAGGCCTTAAAATGACATCCACTCGTACAGGTAGGTGGTAATAGCCAAGTTTCCAACCCATTGTGTTTTACAGTTAACTAGTGTGCATGCAAATAGTAAGAATGGAGCCAGTTTTGATATGATTGTTTCTCCTCCACCAGCTACGTTCCCTGAGACTGCAGTCACTGAAAGTTTTCCACTGGCCCAGGGATCTATGGTACAAGACAAACTGTCAACAGTGCACCTTCCAGATGCACTAATACAGCAGGCCTCTATTGAAGGTGTTGAATCCATTGGCATGGCAGATGTCCTACGGCCCGCTGCCTCTGTCTCCAATGTTCAAGTATCACAGTCTTCTCTCAACAAACTGCTGTCATCTCTTGGTGCATTGGACACGACATGCTTGCAAAACATATCTCCAAATGATGGAGAAAATGTGAGTGTAATTTTATTGAAGAGCTTTCCTGGAAACGTGGGAGCCACAACTGCAATCACACCAAACCCATCCCAAAATCTCCTCACTTGTACCAGTGAACTAGACAATGAGCACAATGCTGAAGTGGAAAGCATAGCTGACTACTTTCTGAACCCCAGCTCCTCTATGCAGTCAGTAAATTCAAGTGATATTCCTATGCTTCAATCAGATTCTGATTTGTTAAAGGATATTTACATGGAACCAAACACAGACACTGCCTCCTTTGCCAATACTACAAGTGCTTCAGCCAACCTCTTCGATAACTGCAATTCAGCCTACTTCATGCCACCACAGAGTGGCACAATTGACAATGGACTTGGGTTGCTGACTGTTTCCACTGGCAGCATGGAAGGCTGCAATAGTGTGTGTGACGTGAGGCAGCTGGTTGATCTTGATGCCCTTGCAGAGACAGGAAATGTGCAAGAGTCAACCATTTATGTTGACCTAGGACAACTTACCTCTCAGAATCTCCTCACTGACCCCGCCCATCCCAAAGCAAACATCACCCTTGCCCAACTCAACTGGGACCCTGCAATGCCCCTGGACCCCTATCACAGTGCAACAGCTCCCTACTTCTCTCCACCTCTGGACAATGTGGATGGAATCCCTCACTCTGATAGTTTTGCCAGAGCCATAGCTCCAGTCTGTTGCGACTGGAACTGCTGGAATGACCCTGAATATGTTGCAAGACAGTTGCAGCAGGATCACAGTGATTTTGGTGATGTTCTTCATCAAGTCATAGTTGTACAACAGAATGAGGAGAAAGAGGAGAGGAAGAAGAAAAGACAATGCATGGAGAAGACGCAGAGTGGTCCTAATGGTCTGAACAATGCTAGTGCCTACCACAACCAATCTAAGCACACAGGTGGCAAATGGATTCCTTCCCTTTCTGATCTGAATATGGAGAATGAAGAGGAAGATGACAAAACGCTAAACACCTCCATTCCAGACACCAAAGTGATTCCAAAATCTGCTTTGAAGCGCAGTACCAGAAGGAAGGTGCTACATGAAATGAGGAGATCTGAGAGTTGAGGATGAAACTGACTTAGAAGTTTTGTATTACTTACTTTTTAGTAGTTTTGTAGTAATTTTTTGTAATACTTTTCAATAACTTTTTGCTGATTTTTTGATAATGATTTGATGTTACTGGACAACTGAACAGGGATTTCATTTTGCTTGTCTAATTCTAAGGCCGTTCCTGCAGTATGCTACAAGTGATCAAAAACTGGAGGGGGGAACAGCCTGGGAATGAGGCTATAGGCTCTCGAACACTGTTACAATAATATATACTTGTATGTTGCGAGAGTCCAAGAATGCATCACATGTACATGCAGGGTGGGCAGGCAAAATAAGAAGTTAGCTAGTAACTGTTGAGAGTCCATCATGACAGTGGCAGTGATACTAGGAAAGCAGATGTTCCAAGCTTCATGTCTGTAAGAGATGTAATACATTTTATAGTCCAAATCAGGCATTCTGAGTCCAGTAGAGATGCATGTACTGCACTGACCTGGAACACCCGAGCTGAAGGGCAGAGTGGAGGGTTGAGATGGCAGCAGCTCCAAAGACAATTTCAAACCTGCTACACCACATCACATCAGATTCTGTTGTGACTGCGATAATTAAAAGACTTACAACTCTTGCAGGACACCATGGGTGTCAAAGAAGTGTCATCTCTATGAGGTCATATCTATATGCTACAACATACTCTTAGCTCCATTAGCAAACAAAATGCATGTCAGAAGGGTCATTTTTCAGGCATTACAATCCTTTCCCCATGCATGGGTGTCCTTCCTTCAAGAGCAACGAGAGCAATGCTGACTAGTGAGGCTGTGATGAATAAGACTAAGATGTGGTTTTAATAATTATGAAGCTGTTTATCACGTACAATGTCATGAAAGTAACAAACAACAAACAAACAAACAACAATAACAAACACGAAAGATAAATTTTACATCTACTTAGATATACACCTGTATTCAATGTACATTGAAGTGATGAAGATCATTAATCGCTGCTCTGCAGTTGCTAATAATCAGATTCTGCTACTCTAGCTAAGCTTTCTCTCTCTTGTTTTTGCACAGGAGGTGTGCGGTCTTTTCGGTAGCTTGGCTCCTACAGAATACGATCTCAGTCTGGGATTTCTAGAGTGTGCTGGACCAGGACTATGAGGGCTAAGGGTACTATTTACACTTTTCCCAGTCACTGCACTGGTAGACGGAGACTTGAGGTTGCCATTCCCCACTGGAGCAGTAGCTATAGACATGCTAATAGCTCTCCTCCCACTCAGACCTTTTTTCGTAGGAGCCTTTATTGGTGATGGATGTGCCCGGTGAGGCTGGCCATTGTGAATCACTTCTTGGACAGTTTCTAAAGAATTTGAGGTGCTGCTAGTCTCTTCAGTCAAAGTCATGTCTCTCATCAAATCCAGTGCATTCATTACCCGAGCAGGCTGTCCCTGTAGTAGCAAAAAAATAACCAGACATGGCCCCTGTACATATCTATTGCCATCTATGACATGGAATACTTACGGTAAACCAAGGGTCAGCCAGAATTCTTCTTGCAGTGAATCTACGTGTGGTGTCCACGCACAGCATGGACTTTATCAGGTCTTTTGCTGTCAACCAGAGATGGAGCATGCATGTTAACACAGCGTTATTGGCGATACTTCAGTCATACTGCAGCTACATGTCCTTTGTATACAGAAGCAGCTGATTCCCCCCCGGTTCCCAATAGTCTGGCCTTGATTTACATATCAATACATGTGACAGGCACACAAGATTTTACTAAAAGTTCCAAATCCTGTTTGCAATGCAGTATTTTATTATGACGGATACGGGGGCAACAAATGATTCAAAACTGTGCACTATTGTCCACCAAAGTCCTTTTCATTGGATATACGTACTTGTACTTGTCCAAAGATTTTATCAGCATGGCCTTGCCATGCAACAAGTGTGTGAGTATATCCACTCACCCCCTTGGCTGGTGTTGATCCACTCCAGTTCTGTGAATTTGAGCTCTCCCTCTAGAATCAACTCTTCTAGCTTGGCTGCACTGTCACTCTGGAATGGCACCCTGCCACAGAGTCTGGGACAAGATAGAGAATGTGATGCTACAAGTTCAAATAAATGATAGAGAGCTGCGCAAGAAGTTGTGGGTGATTGAGGCGAGATACTCGTGAAGTCGAAAGCAGCGAAAGCCAGGGCTGAAGTCAAAACTGGCTGTCTTTACCCTATATGTAAGACAAAGGAGCTATGTATTGCTCCAGCCTCCTCCCCAGACTGTCTAACCCCAGTGTTTGTCACTGTAGTGTGAGCACTGTAAGTGACAAACACTGGGGGTAAGAAGAAATACATTTATATGGGGTGAAGAATAGGGGTGTGCGGATTATGCCAGCATTAAAATGAGCATATTATGGGGTGAAGAATGACTGAATAGCTACATACTTAGCAAATGCTAGAATGAAACCACGTCAGTGTTTTCCCTTGCGATAGTGGCCATACAGAATGTTACTATACTTTAGTGTAGTAGTGCATAGAAGAGGGTAACAAGTAGATCTCTCTGGTATTGAGGGTGAGTGTGTCTTGTATGGAACTCACAAGGTGTACATAATGACTCCGAGGCTCCAGACATCGCACATCTTAGTGTATTCATGCTTGGTGTTGAGTACCTCTGGGGCCATATAGGAGAGGGTGCCACACCGACTGACCATATGGCTATCACAGCCAGGTAGTGACCTCATGTGTGCTAAACCAAAGTCTGTCACCTTGGGGAGGGGGAAGGGGAGGGAGGTAGGTGCATGTTGAATATAACCCATGGGTTGAAACCATTCCAGCCTGTTTGTATGGCAAGAATGGAAGGTGCTTAGCTATAATAGCCTGTATTTGCAACAGGTTGATTTGCAGTCAAAATCCACCAGTTCTGTTCCCAGACCCCACACCTGAACTAAGAAGGTCCTCATTCATGATTGCTCCTTGGTCAGAGATTTCAATTTCATTGTAGAAAATGCAACCTGTCATGAGAACATTGGTGTGGGGCCTTGGCTACCTCAGCATGATGACACAGCATGTAATCTGTTAGCTAAGCAGTTTTCAATTACATAATTAGACTGCTAAACTACAAAACAGGACAGGAGCAATCCTACCAGACCTTCATTTAAGCTGCCTCAAGTAAGGATTATACCAGAAGAGCTAGACAAGCCAGGCTGTTCACAGACGACAGGAAGTGGCAAACTTTTCTCTAAGTAAGGACAACAAACAAGCCAGGCTGTTCAGAGACTGTACAGGGGCTCTCATCGGACAACAAACAAGCCAGGCTGTTCAGAGACTGTACAGGGGCTCTCATCGGTATATAAGTTATCCCCATAGTTGTACGTACATAAACAGTCAATGAACCACACCTCCCTAAATATAGGCCTAGATGTTATGTAAAGTCACCCACTGCACAGGATGCAGATAAGTAAAATGAAACTAACATCTACAGTGACCATTGTCATGTTGTGGTTGTTAAATTTTAGATAACTGGTTTCAATAACTCACCTTGATGTTATATTCTGTCTCACTATCTTCTGTTGATAGCAGAACATTTTCTAACTTCAGGTCTCGATGAACCATGTCTTGTGTGTGCGTGTGGAGGAAGAGACAAAAGGACAATGTGTTGAGGATAGATTGACAGTGTACAAGGATAAAAGCATGTGTATGCATTTGTGTGTGTGTGTGTGTGTGTGTGTGTGTGTGTGTGTATGTGTGTGTGTGTGTGTGTGTGTGTGTATGTGTGTGTGTGTGTATGCATGTGGCATGTAGCTGAAGAACTGCCTGTTAGAGCAAGGCACAATTATCATGCTAGCCATCACTCTTGCAGGGGAAGTGGTGTGGATCAGCAGTCACAACAGTGGCGTGCACTAAAAAAACTATTATACCAACTAAACACCTACTTGTACACTGTACATTATGGCCACTGGATTGTTAACGAGCGACTGTTATCAGACTCGGGCATGTATAAGACGGGACTGATAGGCTCTGTGCCAATGGGGGTGGGAATGAGGAGAGTTTCAGTCTTGAGTACAGGAAGTGGCCTAGAGCAGCCAGCTGTTTCATTCTCTGCAACAACTGGCTTAGTCTTATTCCCAGACCAGTATGGTGCACACACTGCAACGAGGGTCTGGGAACGAGACTACAACAGTCCTCCCACTTTAACGTGTTCCAAGACCTATTCTCCTTACCCCAGATACCTGTACTTGACAGACATCATCAACAAGTAGGTGTGGTCAGTGTACTGAAGATGGTTCTTCTTGTTTGTGTGAATTCACAAAACCTTAACATAATGAACACCTAGACTGTGCGTATGGATGTGTGATTTAGATGGACTGTTGGCTATGTGTGATAACATGGATGGTGCATCTCACTGTAATGTCTGGCCATGGAAGGAACTGTAGGTGAACTCTTACAACATGCACTGATATAGTTAGTTACCATTGTCATGCATGTACACCACTGCTTCCGTCAGTCCTTGCATGATGACCTTTGCTTCCTGGAATGACAGATAATAAGATGAACATACACACATGTATGATATCCTCAATGTGGTAAAACAAGGGCTGAGAAAATGGAAATAGCCACAGCACATACATAAGTAGCGTGACGTATGATTGTATTAGCTCTTGCATAAGAATGCCAAGCTACTCAAACCTGATGCTCTTCTATTGTGAAAGAGATTTGAAAAGGCCTTATTACAAACAGCATATTTACTGTGTGTAAGTCAATACACAGTATACAGTAAAATATTGTATAGCTAGCTCTCACTGTTGCAGCTGTGACCAACATAGGGTATGATTGTGAAAGAAATACAGGACTGGTGAAAATAAATAGGTTACTCAACTCTACCAAATTGATTGTAGCCCCGCCCACCCATTCCTGGACAAAGTGTACAGTAATCATTCCCCCAAAGCGGCACATGCCTGTTCTCTAAAGTAGCCCTTCTTCCTGAGAAGATCCGACAGCTCTCCACCCCTGCACAGCTCCATGATAAGATACATCTTCTGCAGATAATAATCACATCAAGTTATAGTCATCACTTGTGCACTGTTTGGTTTCCATACGTGGGCCTTCCTTCCTTTAAGACTTTGTCACTCTTTCGGATACACACAAGAACTTGTTTGATGCATTCCTTAATGTCATTATTGTGGCTACATCGCAAATCAATTACGCTCTAATACAAAGTTAGTTGATGCAAATGAATTGATTTAGTTGCTCATTCAGATACACACATAGATGTATCATTCTCAATGTCATTATCGTGGCTGGATTATGCAAGCTAAATAGCACTTGATCCTAACAGCAAAGTTTTATCAAATATAAGTGAACACAGCCTTGATGATTTCTCGGGCTGTTTACAATTTCAAGGTGTTCCCTTGGGATCGGGAATGAAGTCATAATGACTGGTGAGCAATCCACACTAAGTGGAAAATTAAACTTGGTGGAAAATCAAACTTGGGACAGAAAATGGTCATGGGATCAGATTTACCCTCACTCACTGGTGTACAGTGTGTGACAAAAACCCACTAGTCAGACTATGGTAAAGGTTGTAAGTTGATACTTGTGAATGGTGGTGACCTTTGCAGTCTCAAAGACTTCCTCCAGCTGGATGATGTGAGGGTGGTTGACACGTTTCAGGACCTCCACCTCCCTCTCCAGCAACTGGATGGCACTGCTGCCAGGCTGTGTCAGAGAGAGAGTATGAGAGAGAGAGAGAGTATGGTGTGCTTGTTTTGAGGTTATGCTGTGGTATGTCTTATCACTGCATATGAGTGTGTTCGTGTGCATATGTACCTGCACATGCGTGTGTGCGTGGGTGGGTTCACACTATGTGTTCTCATAAATACACACACGGGGACACACGGACACATGGATACACACGCGCACGCACACACACACACACACACACACACACACACACACACACACACACACACACACACACACACACACACACACACACACACACACACACACACACACACACACACACACACAGAGGGTGGGGCTCATAGTAAAAAACATGAAGCTACAGTCTCATACGAGACTAAGGCAGAGACTCAAGTAAATGATTTGCACAAAAACATACCCAGGAATTGCCCAGGTATGCCCAGGCCTGGAACTGCTAATGCAGGGTGGGGCTTGCCCCAAACATTGACACAGTCAAGGCTGGACCTCTTGTAGGCAGTGACTCTGCCACATGGTGAGCAAAGCACTTGTTTGCTGTCAACCAGTGAGCTGGATACTACCACCTTCAACTCATGCATCATGTTACCACCTTCAATCCATACTGGCAGCCTTCAAACCATACTGGCAGCCTTCAATCCATACTGGCAGCCTTCAAACCATACTGGCAGCCTTCAAACCATACTGGCAGCCTTCGAACCATACTGGGTTCACTTTTAGGTGCAGTTAGTCTATCAAGCTAGACCATTTCTCGCACTCACCAGGCTAAGACTGAGGTGTAGTCAACTTAACCCAATAGGCACAGAATGTTGTCCATTGTAAACATACACAACTTTCCATAGATGTGGGGCTCGCTCACACTTGCCCCAATTATCGAAGCAGTGGTTGTGACTGCAACTTAATGACCAAGGAAACCCATCGTAACTGTGGAGACTATGAGAGTAGCCAGTTAAGACGGTACACAACGTGAAGCAGAGAAACCTTAGCTCGTAATGGACGTCATTCTGAAGCAGCGACTTTGCCCACATTTGTTCTGTATTCTCTACACACACACCAGGGACCATAATCATCATTAGCCTTTGGAGAAGGGGTCTGGATGCATGCTCCCACTGAGTGCTCCGAGGTAAACACACAACTAAGACAAGAAATGTGCTGTTTTAATGGACCTTTTTTTAGCTAAGCACGTTCTGAGTATAAAAAGCTTGTTATTACCAGGCCAAGTGACTCATATACTACTAGCCAATACTACTACTAGGAAACACTTTAGGCCCTTAATTTTAGTCCCTGGCACACACAGACACAGGTGATGTACAACAAGTAACACTGGACTACACGAGGAGGCGGAGGAGAGGGATACCTGATGAATAACAGTGGTGTCGCCATGAACACAGCCTGGAAATGTGCTAAACTGGAAATTCATACCAAGAAATGAAAATCATCATTGGCACTGGATAACATTCATAATGAACAGAGTGTACAAACAAACAAACAAACAAACAAACAAACAAACAAACAAACAAACAAAGGCAAATGATTGGTGATGGCATAGGTGGAGCGTACAAACTTAATTTGTAGTGTTTCAAACTGACTTTAATCTGGTCTGTGTGTTAATGGTCTGTGCATGCATGGTCTCAATTGTTAGGGCTAGAACAATTAGTCCATTCACTGATTAGTTGATTGCAGTTAGGGTTGTCGACTAAACTGTTTGCTTGTTGATTAGTTCATAATAATTTTTACTAGTTTTGTAGTGACACTATGATAGCTAGTCCTAAGGCCAGATCCTGTACAATTTCAACAACTGAAAGAAGATGTACTGATAGCCAATCACGTAACTGGTCGGTTATGAATATCCTGTAGTCATTCGGGCTCTATTTTGGGTAGCCGTCGTGAGTTTTTCCTCACTCAATATGGATGTATACCATCTGGCAGTGCTAAAATCTATTCTCCAATATGGAGGATGATCTTGTTCATGCTCCACAGGAAGTGGTCAAAGGGTACACAAGTTCGCCGTAAACAACTGGAATTGTTCTAGGGTGCATAGGTCAAATGAGAACACTACCTATATAGCCACTGACCACCTGTGCACACAGTTCATTCCTCTGGTAAGCCCTATAACTAACTACCTACCTACCATCTCATGATCAAGAGATCTTCCTCTCATGGAGGAGGCTGGCTCTGCATACCTGATGGCTCAACACCTGATAAGTAGTCAGTGTATCTCAGGAGAGTCAATAGGCCTTTAACTTTCAATCTTATTAAAGCTTTGATCTATGCAAGAATTACAAAATGTCTAAATTCTTTCATTCTATGGCTGGCTAGAGGTTGTCCTCTAACTTCATCCCCAGACCATGCTTCAAGAAAAAAATTAATGAGCATGGGTATGAGCTTTAAGAGGTTACCATTTCGTCTGGTTGTTACACAAGAGAGCCTGGCTAGTTGTTCTCCAGCCAGTGTGTACGACTCTAGCATAGCTAGAGTAAGCTTTCAGCCCCATCCGCTATGTTCACGTGAGTTAGAAACACGTCATAAATTGGGCTGCTAGAGCTTGGTAGAGCAAGTGTGATGTGGGAGTTATAATGAGGCCCATCCTAGAGGGGTCAAGAGTAGCCTCGTTCCCAGGCTCCCCGGAACGCGAAATGTACACATGTGGAGAGCCTGGTATCTTTTCTCACGTGATCATGACATAATCAAAATAGGACCAGTGTTTTTAGAACAGAAAGGCAACGTTTTGCACGTTATTCAACCAACTTTGCGTACAATGCTCGGTGTGTATGATATTTGCCCCCCCCCCCCCCATGATAGCTAGATACGTGTAGTAAGTTGCCCACTACCTTCGTTCGTTTCCCTGTTCTGAGTCTTCAGGTATGCCCATGCGCAATTAAGGTCTTTCTACCCCCTTTCAACCTTTGGCGGTGCTCACGTGAGAAAAAGTAGCAGGCTCTCTCCGCATGCACAACTTCAATGTTTGCGTTCCGGAGCGGAGGAGCCTGGGAATGAGGCTAGGTCAAGAGGTCTCGACCACATCAGTCTGCTGCCATTTAGTATCCTGGCATTTGTTGTTGGCCCAAACATAATGTAGGTGGTGGCCTACCAAGTGTTTGCACAATAAAGATAAAGCTACTTAGTCACACTTTGTCAGTACAAATTAACTAAGTGCTAACTCATGAATGATGCAGCCACATTGGAATCCAATGTTTATCGTGGTTGCCATGGTTACCATGGTGAGATTGGAAATACTGCACTTATGTAAGGCAGAGTAGACTACACATGGCAATGTAAGATTTCATGTGGGGCTTTGTGTTTTGGACAATATTGTTAACATGATTCAAGCCCTTGTATCACGCACTTTGGGTTTACACTAGTACTGGATGAGTTCTAAGCTGGAAACGTACGTCTGTTGTATATTTCCACATGTGAACACTGCTACTTTGAGAGAGAGCCTTCTGCTCCCAAGGAAAGTTTGGCAAACTCATCAGCCTTGTTCCCAGGCGGTGTGGGAGAAGAGAAGCATTTCTCTCTTCCCACACGGCCTGGGTACAAGGCTAGTAAACTCATCAGCACATTGTAAACCAAGAGTGCATGCTTATGTCATTTTTATTCCTTCCAACACATTGTTGAAAAGTTGTCTCTTGCTCAACGTCAGTAGGTCAGTAGCATCAGTAGCGTCAAGAGCTTACTGAGCTGCCAAATACAGTTGATGTGCCCTTGATAGTATTGATCTTGATAGTGTTAATCACACGACTGGCAAATGTCATGTTTGTATGTGTCTGAGCTGGTTACCAGTACACTGTAATGTAATGTAATGTTTGCACACTTGGTCTAACACAGTGTTTCACATGCAGTTGTATAAGCAGAGAAGTAATGACAGAAATGATTGTATGGTTTGTAGTCTCAGATTTGAAATTGGTTCACATGTGCACAAGCCTTACAGATTTAAGATTGATTTCATTTGCTGATAGGGTCACACACACACACACACACACACACTACTTTATAAATCATGTGATCTCACTCACATGTGATTTTCAAAGTTGCACGGACAACCAACCTGAAAACCTCAGTAGGGCTTGTGTGTGCACTTGCAGTGATTCCTAACATGAACATCTACACAGGTCAAACAACAATGACTCCCTCCCTTTGTAGCTGTGGTTAAACTGGTGTGGAGGAAGGAGTCCACATCATGACGGTCTATGCCATTGTCTCATCCTCTACTTCACCCAATAGCGCATAAGAACAGGCGTCTAGAGTAAGAGCGTGTAACTCCGTAAAATTTGAAACCAGTCGGAATTATTGAACCGTACTAAAAATAGTAACACATACTGCGCAGCTGCGCGTAGACATAAGCCATTGTTGCTAAGCATGTGACCGGGTGTTCTATTTTTAGCATGGTTTTGACCGGACTGTGGGCTTCTATTGGAGTTACACACTCTTACTCAAGCCGCCCGTTCTTATGCGCTCTTGTTTCACACTATAGATGGTTTCCAAATGTCAATTAAGTGTTCTACTTCCAAAAGGCACACGCGTGATCAAGAGGCAGCTGTACAGCAGACCTTTCACCTTGAGGGAAGCACCTTCTTTTATCTTTTGGCACTAATGGTAAGGACTTGATGTAGCGCTTACTAGCCTGTATTTTGCACACAGCTGCGCTAAACACAGGCTCTTGCCCTCTGGAAGTGAAGCCACGCCCCATGAAAACTATCTATAGTACAAATTTATTGCAATTTCAATGAACTGTGTTGTGGTCGTATCTGAAAACCATACAGCAGTTTAGAAAACCTGTAAATACGCTCAGGGACTGCATGACATATGGACTGAAAATGAGCTGACCCGAGATCATTTGCTGGCAGATGTTCCCAAGTGTTCATGACATGAGGTTATCTCTATAACAAGCACCACTTTCAGTTATTCACTTGCAGTGTCTCCACACCCCTGCAGTCTAGTCCTCACGGCTGTTGTTGCTCACATCGATGCTGACATTGTGAGTAGTTACTCACAATGTCAGCAACGATAGTTACGTCAGCCAGAGAGATTGGGCGATAATATTTACGTAGCATAAAAACTGTTACAAGAACGTTTCGAGACTGAGGTGCCTGAAATGAGGCCGTTACTTGCAGTATGGGACAGGGCAATTATTGGTCTTGCCAGTGTTATTAGGAAGCCCAACAACAGCGACGTGCCCAATTACACAAATTTGTACCTTGCCCATAAATGGAAGTGTGTGATAGCAACAATGGCAAACGTGGTGGAAGTTTTTACTCACTTTTTCTTTGTTTACTATCTTCATTGCAAACTTCTGTCCCGTCAACTTGTTGGTGACCTCCCTCACCACGCCGAAGCTTCCCTGGCCCAGCACCTCTCCGACTGAGTACTTCTTTTCAATCTCGCTCTCATCGTCTACACGAGTGTGGGGTTTGCGCTCAGGAGGTTGGCTAGCATCCATACTGAAGCGTTTCTGCCCTACGCTGAGTACGTTTATGGAGGCAGAGGGCCGTCTTTCTACGTTTGCACACATTGCGGGTACTGCTTCGGCGCAGGCACTGTACTGTACTGAAGGTTCACCGGCGACGTACTTGGGGTTCCACGAATACGAGAGCTCTAGCTTGGAGGGCTGGTGAACAACGCTAACATATCAACGGCTCCAATATGCAAACAGTTTTCCTCATGTAGTTCGCTTAGGTGTTTCCTTGTGAACTGTAACTGCAGTGAATTTCGTACTAGCTGTCAGCTCTGCCCCTTTTTCTTTTACTCGCTAAAATATCCAAAGGCAACCGTAAAATTTTGCATCTCTACCCGGATGTTATCACATTTTTAGGTAAATTGAGCGGGCGTACCAGGAAAAATTTCCCAACACTTGCTTGGTTACAGCACCCCATAACCGAAACCCTCCGTATTCTTCCGTCTCATAGCTCAAGTAAGAAGGTCGTGGCGTGGGGATGATGATTTGTACACGCTCTTTGCTCGACAGAGAAATCGCGAGGCTGCCAGTTGTTGTATAGGTGATCGTGAGTAGAGCCAGATCTTGTGTCGTAGCGATTACCCCTCGTCCTTGTGCGTCCCTTTCCAGATAGGCCGACAGACAAGTTCCTTCCGTGAACGGGGACTTCGGGCGCCGAAAATGATGGTGAGTTGAGGCGCAAATCTGATAATGGTTTGCAGTTAATGTGTCACGCTTTGTGGTGTAGCTTGCACCGTGTGTACGGTTTATCACTTGTTAACACCGTCTTGTTCCGATCAAGACAACATGCAACTTTTAAACTACACTGTTTTGATCACGAAACTTTTAAAGTAGTTTTTCTTTGTTGTTGAAACAGCTGAACTGTCTACTATACCGTTGTTAATTGATTGTTCGAATCCTTGGAGTTTGGTGTTTGCTGTTGACTGGTCACATTTTGTGGCATTTTGAAGTATTTGTGTGTGTGCTTCATATGGTAATGATTAAAAGTTCATTAGCAGATAGAAGCTCTTCACAATTACCTGTCACTCTCCAAAGCTATTGTGGTGTGTGTGCACCAGTGCATACTGGCAAACTATCTTCATAGAGTGTGTAGCAACGGTGCTGTTTCTTCAGAGGTTAATGTTCCGTGGTAGACGCATGTTGCCTGTTTATTGCACATCTATAATAGTGATTCCACTACATAACGTTTGTGTCTGTGTGATGCTAGCATATTATGATTCAGATACAAATCGCATTGTTTTCACTCCTATCTAGGATTTTATGGAAGTTTAGTGATGTGTACTTAGTTACACCCATTCAATTGCAAGTCAAAGCCAGCCTCGTTCCCTGGCCTTCCCACCTTTTAGTTTTGAGTAAGTGGGATGTGGGATTTACAAAACTGACACTGTGGCTATATAATGTCAGTTCTAGAGTAGGAAAATCACCACTGGCTATCAATAAACAAGGTAATTTGTGTCTATCGTGGATCGTTAACCTTCAAGGAACAGCTATGCAAGAATACAGCTTGTCAATTTGCAATGGTGAGGATTAATGGGGTGGCGTGTAAGAACTTGGGTTGTGTATCTCCGCGTATCTAGCATGTGTTGTTTAGCAGCTCCCTGCAGGAACACTGAAACTGAAAGGGTCTGTTTGTACTGATTTGCAGCATGTGGGCTCTGGGATGTGTATTATTTACTGTAATAAGTGCCTCATTCATGTTGCTTTAGTGTTCGCATTATCATCGATTTATTTGTGGTACACGTACACATGTACATGCGTGTGCATATGTAGCGTATATGTATGGATGTGTTTATATGTAGTTCCGTGTACACATGATGTTATAAACAAGGTGATATTGCTGTAGCAAGTTACACTGCTAAGTTTGAAGCCACTGCTGTACTTTGTGCTAGCCACTGCTGTACATTGTGCTAGCCACTGCTGTACTTTGTGCTAGCCACTGCTGTACGTTGTGCTAGCCACTGCTGTATGTTGTGCTAGCCACTGCTGTACGTTGTGCTAGCCACTGCTGTACATTGTGCTAGCCACTGCTGTACGTTGTGCTAGCCACTGCTGTACATTGTGCTAGCCACTGCTGTACATTGTGCTAGCCACTGCTTTGTGCTAGCCACTGCTGTACATTGTGCTAGCCACTGCTGTACATTGTGCTAGCCACTGCTTTGTGCTAGCCACTGCTGTACATTGTGCTAGCCACTGCTGTACATTGTGCTAGCCACTGCTGTACGTTGTGCTAGCCACTGCTGTACTTTGTGCTAGCCACTGCTGTACTTTGTGCTAGCCACTGCTGTACATTGTGCTAGCCACTGCTGTACTTTGTGCTGTAGTTTCTAGCTGGTGTTGTTCAATGTGCTGTGCTGTAGTTTCTAGCTGGTGTTGTTCATTGTGCTGTGCTGTAGTTTCTAGCTGGTGTTGTTCAATGTGCTGTGCTATAGTTTCTAGCTGGTGTTGTTCATTGTGCTGTGCTGTAGTTTCTAGCTGGTGTTGTTCAATGTGCTGTGCTGTAGTTTCTAGCTGGTGTTGTTCATTGTGCTGTGCTGTAGTTTCTAGCTGGTGTTGTTCATTGTGCTGTGCTGTAGTTTCTAGCTGGTGTTGTTCATTGTGCTGTGCTGTAGTTTCTAGCTGGTGTTGTTCAATGTGCTGTGCCGTATACATGTTCTAAACCAGGTGGTATTGTACATTGCATGCTGTGCTGTATATAGGTGTTATAAACAAGGCGGTATTGCACCATGCGTATAGGAGTTACACTGCTATAGTTTCTAGTCAATGTTGTCCCACATACATTGCACCATATCTATACACTATTACACTGTAATCATGCTGTCCTGTATACATTAAGCGCTGTGCTGTGATTGCACCATGATACTATGTGCTGAGTTGTTCACTTCCACTTGCATACCTTAATAATTGTGTCATTATTACTGTTCCTGTCCACCTATCTGTTACTATAGCAACATCAACTAATAACTAGGGGTCTCCCCATGGCCTGTAGGCTGGCTGGTCGGGTTTTCCCTGCTGCCATGGGTCTTTCCTGTTTACAGTCAGATTTTCTGTCTTTGTGTGCATGTTGCAACCACCTTTCTATCTTGATAGGAATTTTCGTTAGTGGCCAACAATAGCACGATAGTGTAAGCCCATGTACCACACATTATTTCAGCCACCCAACTATTTACTCTGTGTAAGAATGTGGTCCCCATTTCCTGGTCACCTCAGCGTAGCTAATGAGGCCTGGTATTGACTGAAACATGTCCTGCACAGTGGGTGACTGTGTAGAAATCACCTTAGACTCACCTTTAACAGGAGATTTGATTCATTGTTTGTTTTACGATATCCTGTAATGTAAATATTGGATATACAGTAGAAACTCGATTATCCGGATCCACCAGTATTGAGCCCATTCCAAAAATCCAGATAATCGGTCATCAATATAAAATGTGTTGCAATACACTGTACAGACGGTTTAGCTGGGTGGCTTTAGTGTTCTTCGCTTTTTAGATGGGATTCACCTTCAAAAAGGCAATCTTCTATCACCTTGCTTTGTCTTCATGTCATTGATTGTGGACATTGGACAGTTGTACCAGTGACTCTCGTCTCAGCGCAGCTTGAGACGCATCTTGCTGTGACTTTGCGTAGATTTCTGCCTTGGTGTCAATGTCGAGTATACCACTTGTCGTCTTTTTGGCAGTCTAGTAGCAAGCCTATCTTGCCATGCTGCTTGAGCAACAAGAGTATTTATATTGCTGCTTTCGCTCTGGCCTTTTGTGCTCGTATTTGGCGCACACGTTAATTGGCAATCTTAGATCACGTGATGGTCAGAATTGAAATCTTGGATAATCGATTAATAAACATCCGGATAATCGAGTTTCTACTGTACTACCTATACGAGGAGTATAAACACAGATATATTCCACCAGACGGTTTACACGAGGCATAGCCGAGGGTAAACAGTCTAGCGGAGTACGTAGTGTTTATGCTCTGAGTATAGGTAGTATATCCAATTTGTATACCACATTGAGACAGTAAACTATAACTCAATTTTGTGTAAACTATTCTGTACATTATGCAAATTAGAGTATGTGACCCGTTATACTCCACTGTTCATCCAATGAAATACTTAGACAGTGATGTAATGTGGGATATAAACCACCGCTGCCCAGCAATTTGTCTTAATGACAGCATGCATGTATAATACTGCCACAATATTACCAACAGAAATTCCTGTTGGTTGATGTCAGTTTCCAGCTCATGTCGAAGTAATGGACACTATAGAAGATATCAGAGTGAAGTAAAACTGAGATTCTTGGGGGGGACTCTTGTCTTGGTAACGTCAAGTGAGCTGTTTTGTAAACAGTCATGGATACATCATATTGAAACTAGTGGAACTGAAAGGTCGCTATGGGGGAGGGGGGGTCGGTGGGAAGATTGGTGGGGAGGGAAAAATCGGTTTGTTTTTAGCTGGGGAGGGGGTGATGGTATGGCTGAGGTCAGGGGTGGTGAGGGGATTTTTGAAGGGGAGCATATTGTGTATGGTGTGTGGGTTGAAGGGAGGGAGGATGTGAGGGTGTGGAAGGCAACTTGTACATATACCTCTTATATAGACAGCTTGATCGCACAGCATTGCAGTGGACCCACTTCAGTTTTTCCACCATCACCGGGCCGGGCCACTCCTGTCAGCTGATTGTGCAAGCATGTTCAAATGTGTGTTGTGATGGTGTGTGTTGTGATGATGTGTGTTGTGATGGTGTGTGTGGTGATGGTGTGTGTTGTGATGGTGTGTGGTGATGGTGTGTGTTGTGATGGTGTGTGTTGTGAGTGGTGTGTGTTGTGATGGTGTGTGTGGTGATGGTGTGTGTTGTGATGGTGTGTGTTGTGAGTGGTGTGTGTTGTGATGGTGTGTGTGGTGATGGTGTGTGTTGTGAGTGGTGTGTGTTGTGATGGTGTGTGTTGTGAGTGGTGTGTGTTGTGATGGTGTGTGTGGTGATGGTGTGTGTTGTGATGGTGTGTGTTGTGATGGTGTGTGTTGTGAGTGGTGTGTGTTGTGATGGTGTGTGTTGTGATGGTGTGTGTTGTGAGTGGTGTGTGTTGTGATGGTGTGTTGTGATGGTGTGTGTGGTGATGGTGTGTGTTGTGAGTGGTGTGTGTTGTGATGGTGTGTGTGGTGATGGTGTGTGTTGTGATGGTGTGTGTTGTGAGTGGTGTGTGTTGTGAGTGCTGCCAGAAGTGACGGTAGCAGAGACTGTGAGCATGAGAGGCCAAAGTGCTGGTAGGTGGTATCGTCCTACACATGACCCATTCCTCAAAGTGTTTGTTAGGTAGTCTCTACACATTCCTCAAAGTGTCTGTTAGGTAGTCTCTACCCATTCCTCAAAGTGTCTGTTAGGTAGTCTCTACCCATTCCTCAAAGTGTTTGTTAGGTAGTCTCTACCCATTCCTCAAAGTGTCTGTTAGGTAGTCTCTACCCATTCCTCAAAGTGTCTGTTAGGTAGTCTCTACCCATTCCTCAAAGTGTCTGTTAGGTAGTCTCTACCCATTCCTCAAAGTGTTTGTTAGGTAGTCTCTACACATTCCTCAAAGTGTTTGTTAGGTAGTCTCTACACATTACAGAGTTAGTTGTTCAAGAAAACTAGTTGAGTTTGGTGCTCACCATGCAGAGTGCCTACAAAGAGATCCAGCCCAAGGTTCAAACTGTGTCTATGGTTATATACGTAACGTCTATCATCTGCTTCCAACACCAGAGCTCCAGTGACTCAGTGCTATAAGAGGGAGCCTGACCAGACATCCAGAAGCCTCAATTTCCTTTTCCTTAACATAGTTTACAGAGCACAAATTAGTCAGTCTGTGAAGAGGACAGAAATTGAAGTGGTCTGTCTAGTCTACTAGCATTGGATGTGATTAGAGTGTCTGGGGTGTATGCACAAGCTAGTCAGAAGCGTGTATCTACACATGCTCTAGCTGTTCTGTGTGTGTAGTAGAAGTGGGCTCGAGCTCTGGTCATCTGTTTGTTAGTCTTGTATCCTTCAAAGACATTGCTAATGACGATGCATGCTTTCGTTTTCCTTCCTGATCGTTTACATTTTTTAGCATGCCATGCTGACATTAGGCAGCTACTATTGGGTTGCATGTCTTAAGTGGATGCATATGTACAAAATGTATGTTTTTGTCTCATGGCTGCCGTTGCTTGCTGCTGGTCGGTTATTGAGTTACACCACCAAACCAAATTATGGCTGATCTAAGAAAGTTAGTGCATGAGGCGAGGATGAGTACTTCAGCGAGACAGTTGTATGAAGACATCACTTTGAGTAAAAACAGAACAGAAAATGCTCTTAATGGGTAGCCTCATTCCCAGGCCTTCCCACCATCGAAAAAACGAGCTTCAGACCTTATCTTGTAGTTTCTGCCCCAAGCGCTGGAGTTTTGAACGTTCGCAAAGTGAAAAACATACCACTCCTGTTTCAAAACCAAGAACGCGGGCGCCAAATGCGATTGGGGACCCCTCCCCCCCTCTGTCTACCTAGATAGACAAAACGTCATTCATGTGATAAAATGGACCAGGCCTTCCCCCTCCGTTTTTGCATACTGCAAGCAATCACAAACTGGATGGTGGGAAGGCCTTAATGGGTTCAAATTGTTTGTAAGTGGTGCAAGTGGATGGAATATGGATTGTGTTGTGGAGATATGGAAGCCAAACTCTGCGTGAGAGGGAAGCATGTGCAGGGGAGGGGGTGTGTGCAGAGAATTCAAAATTTTCATATTTATATTGTCTACATGCAAAACCTCAGGCTTTGTGTCGATTTTTCAAATCAAATTAACGGCTACAAGTTACGCACTTGTAAAGCACTGCTAGTGTAAAACCTATTATGCAACCATTCACAACTGAAGCAACTGCCCTGCACATGCAAGTTCACAGAACTTATGTCAGAATGAGGGCTGCACCATTAAATAAGTGTACATCCCTTATTTGTGAGAGAATACCAAGCTTAAACACGTTCCCAGGCCTCCATAGTAGTTGTCCCTTGTAATATCAAATTCTGTGTGAATTTCATACAGCAAATGATATCCCAGTTGGATGCCCCAGCTTCGTAGTTACGTACTACCCGATAACATTTGAAGTGGCTTCTCTCTAGTTGGACAAATTTCATCAAAGAACTTCATGCTTGTACTGGGTGCATGAAACATCTGAACTGATCCTAATGGTTTTGCAAGGACAAATTAGTTAGTTGTCAACATGATGGATACTCATATTGACCAGCCCAATGTACTGGGTGCATGAAACATCTGAACTGATCCTGATGGTTTTGCAAGGACAAATTAGTTAGTTGTCAACATGATGGATACTCATATTGACCAGCCCAATGTACTGGGTGCATGAAACATCTGAACTGATCCTGATGGTTTTGCAAGGACAAATTAGTTGTCAACATGATGGATACTCATATTGACCAGCCCAATGTACTGGGTGCATGAAACATCTGAACTGATCCTAATGGTTTTGCAAGGACAAATTAGTTAGTTGTCAACATGATGGATACTCATATTGACCAGCCCAATGTACTGGGTGCATGAAACATCTGAACTTAGTTGTCAATGCGGAGTGTATACCCCTATTGACCAGCCCAATGTTGCCATATGTGGCTAAGTTATATGTTATGTACTCTGAATGGGACAAAACACGTCTAGAGATGTATGGTGTCTGTCTGCCTCAAGTTGTACCCAATGTTGCTCATGTGAGGTTGTCTGTGATGAAACTATGTATGTATGTATGTATGTATGTATGTATGTATGTATGGATGGATGGATGGATGGATGTGTGTATATAGTATGTGTGTATGCCCTACAGTCAATTTCAGAATGTTGCGTACATTGTGACATATGTAATACAGCAGAGAATGCATATAAATGATAGTGCAGGGACACCTCTCACGGCTGGAACTGCAAACTACAGGATGACTTTTACACTGAGATTTGGCAACTGTACAAACAATTTGTCTGACTCTCAGAACATAGTTTTTGTGAAAATCCACAGAATACACGCAGAATCTACTGTAAGATGGTAACTGGACTTTTGTAGCAGGAACGTATGAAGGAAACGTTTGTTTAGTACTGATTTGAACTTCCATCCAGAAAGCACAACGTCTGAACAGGACCTGCAGCTCACTAGAGCAAAAACAAGCCGATTTGTGGGGCCTACTGTACAGTTCACCATAGCTTCTTGCCACTACCTTTATGTAGTGCACAAACTTTGGTCCATTCAGACAGGTTCACGTGTGCCGCCATATTTGCTAATAGAGCTGGATATTGTAGGAGACCCATTATGTTGTGGACTCCAACTGTTTGTCAAGGGATATTATGCATCGGTGCACATCATCTGATCCTATCCACTTGAGGGATACGTACACTCTAACAGTAATCATCTGCCACTTCTGTGAATACTATAGCCCATTTCCGAGGTTATTTGATAACCTAACCTGTTACCAATACCTGTTAGTGCAGTATGCTGTTAGCACAGTGACACAGGTCAGATTCCCCACAGCCAACACTTTTGATGCATCTGTTTCCACACCAGCCCTGTGCCACTGGACACTTGTGGGTGTACCCCGCAATAGCAACTGCTTATAGGCAAGTCTCAGGTTTCAGGGTGTACGTACTTAGCCTGTATCCAGCCCCCTTCTTGCTGAAAATAGCACATACTGCACAACATTTTAGTCAACATTTTAGTCACATAGACCTTCTTGAGCTGTATAAATACTACAACTAACCAGGGTTCAATCTAGTGTGTGTGGAGGGAGGGGGGGTGAGGAGGAAGCTTCCCCCCCCAAACATTTTAAAGACTTCCTAAGAAATTTGTAAAGAATATGGTTCTAGCCACATGACTTTACCTCTCAGATTGCATCAGAATCAAGTTTGGAAAACAAAATTTTCCTTGTGGGGCATGCCCCACACCCCCCTAGACAACGCTTTATACAGCTTCCCCCCCTAAGTCAAAGTCCTAGATAGAACCTTGCTAACCTACGCTGGATATAGCGTGCTGGAATGAATTAGGAATTACAGGAGATATTAACAATGTGAATGTGGGTACGCTGGCTGTGTGGATGCTGACAGACTGGGATGATCTGTGTTCATGGTCAGTGCTGATGATAGGGAGTTGTGTCAGTGTAGAATGTAGTCAGTAGGTCTGGGGGGAGAATTGGCAGCGTTTGTCATCACTCTACGTATTTGTGTTGACCAGTGTAGGCTACTGCACTAGTGTTGTGCATGGGGGCTCATCCCGTTGACCAGTGTAGGCTACTGCACTAGTGTTGTGCATGGGCACTCATCCCGTTGACCAGTGTAGGCTACTGCACTAGTGTTGTGCATGGGGGCTCATCCCGTTGACCAGTGTAGGCTACTGCACTAGTGTTGTGCATGGGGGCTCATCCCGTTGACCAGTGTAGGCTACTACACTAGTGTTGTGCATGGGCACTCATCCCTGATGTTGTCTCTCTACATGGCAGGCCAGACTACCGTTGATAATACAGCAACTTTGCCAGCTGCTACCTCTCATGGGTACAACAACTGTTTATACAGGCGACTAGCCTCGTACCCAGGCCACGTGGGAGGAGGGAAAAGTGGCCTGGTATCCACTGTTTGCGCATGCGCGAAAAACCCCATGATTTCATGGGGTATCGTACACCATCGTTTACGAACCATTAATCTTTACCGTATATTGGCGTATAGCCCGAAGCACGTCCATCTCGAGCTTATCCCGCAAACATGGCAGGTAAAAGCGAGGACTTTGATAAAACACTCAAGTTCGCTCTTTGTTGTATTAGAAAGGGAGATTTCACGTTGAAAGCAGAGCAGCTGGATGCGATCAAATATATCTACGATGGTAAAGACATATACCCACGGGATTTGGTAAGTCCATCTGCTACGAGATTCTGCCGTTTGTTTTGAACTACAAGCACAGTGACGGTGGAACCGGCGGTGGTTGTAGCGTAGTCCTTGTCGTGTCGCCCCTTGTGTCTCTGATAATGGAAGCCATCGCCGCGTAAACACAGCTGCCACACTGCAAGCCGTATATCTAGTTTGGTTATATCTCCGCATAACAACCACGTGTAACTTGTCCATAATCGGACTCGTTCGCGGAAGATTTCCGGAATCGTTTGCGCATGCGCAAACAGTGGATGCCAGGCCACTTTTCTCTCCTCCCACGTGGCCTGGGTACGAGGCTAACAGGCGACTAGGTAGCTGCAGTCACAGTAGAATTACATACTGTATACTGTCCGTATGCTGATTCTAGTAGATTACTGCAGTGCATGGCACTTAGAGCAGCTTACACATGTTTTTGATAGTGTAAGATGAGGAGAGTGAAAGGCATTAGTTGCTAACTGTGGGTTCCTGGCTTGAGCCAACCGACTATGACCACCAGGCAAACACAAGCCCTCACAATGTTCTGCAATCAATACTGTACAAGTAGTTTAGTTGTGTTCTTGGATACTTGACTCTAGCGTAGAGCTGCAATGATCCATGTGAAGTTGCAATAACCGTGATGCCACAGTAGTTGTGACGCTGCACCCATGTGCAATTACTTTCCTGGTTTCACGCTAATTAATATGACTTTGTTAGTACTTTCATTGTAGCCATTGCTGCACAGTATGTTTCCTTCTATTCAAAGTATAAGCCTGTTTCCTGTGTCTGCACTAGCGCAGCTATGGAATGCTTCTTGGTGGGAACAACACTTAGTGTTAAACATGAACAAATCAACGAACCACATCTTCCTGAAAGCAGGGCTAGACATTATACAAAGTCATCCACTGTGCTGGACACATTTCAGTGAATACCAGGCCTCATCAGCTGCACTATGGTGCCAGGAGATGGGGATGCCATCTCATGCAAGAAGGGCAGGGACATGCTGTTGATAATACTGTAAAGTGCGAATGTACATCCTTCTAATGGCCTGTTTGCTGGTGTTCATGCCATGGGGTAATTGGTAGTGTAGTGGAGTGGTTGTGGGTTTAATTTTGTTGTGGTGTTGTCTAAGTGGGTAGTTAGTGAGTACTGTTGACTTAGCTGTGGCTAAAGGCAGATGAATTGGGGTGGAATCACCTCAACACACTGTCACAGTGTTGATGGTTGCCAGTTTGACCACCATATAACGTGTGTTCTCGGCACTCGTAATCCTTAATGTGCGTAGACTCCAGTGTGCAAGTGTCCTTAGTTTGCACAGTATACAACGAAACACCAGACTACAATATGGCAGTGAGGTTGGCAGTCTTAATGCGCAAGACTTCCATTTTCTGCATTGACTGCAAAGAAATAGCTAGCGAAGTGTATTATCAAACAACTTTCACAGGCAACCTGTAAGAATGGTGCTCTTTCCTACATTTGCCTAGGTAGTGCATCATTTAGCTACATCCCATCCTGGGGGTAGTCTTGCATGTTGGTGTCTCCCCAATTAAACCAATGTGTAAAATGACCACTCCCCCCCCCCCCCAACCCCCAAGAGAGGGAGGAGGAATATAGGTATCATCCACATGGTTATGATTATCCTCTGTTTCTTATAGCACTAGCTGTCAGGCAACCCTTGGAGGGTAGGTTCTGAGGGGCCTTGTGGGATGGTTCCCTTTCCCTGAGACTTGGTGTCTCTTTCCTTAGGGACAAAAGTTAGGGACATTCCTTGCAATTGGTCCCTAATAGCTTTGTGAAGTGAAAGAAATCAGAGGGGCATTGTTCCTTGAGGGACAATGTTTTTGCTGTATGAGACACAGAACCACTATCAGAGACATTAATCCTGTATAAAAGTGTTTATTTGTCTCTTCAAGTATGAAAGTGGGTCTTTCAAGAAAGGAGGAAGAAAATATTGTTTGGGGGATTGAGAATTGAACCTGGGACTTTTTGGCCATAGTCGAATGCTTTAAACCCTTGGCCACAAGTCATTTTCAAGGTTAAGGGACTGAGCTTGATGTAAGCTTGTAGTGGTCTCTCTGTGAAATGTCCCTGGTAGGTTGTTAGGTGCTGTTGCAGTTGTCCCTTGAACCCCAGTGGGCTAATGTAGTAGTGTAAGTTGCTATTTCCTCTCCACAGCTATGTCAACCATACTTGCCATCTGCCCACCACAAGCCACAAGCACTCCATAAACCAGTAATTAATGGTGTATTAATGCTTGTGTACAGTCGTGGCATTAGCACCACCATAGTATAACACCTCACAATTCTAAACTAGGCGAATGTAGAACATTGTGGGGAAGCGTGAGCAAGCAGCATTGAACTGTTATATAACTAAGGCTTTACCATTGAAGTGTCAGATCACAGCGCCCAGGCCATAGCGTGTGGCAAGGTTTCTCAGTGCTTACTCACTGAGAGAAAATCGTTGTGATTGTAGAGAATAGCTTGTCATGGAGTGGTATCATACAGTGTCATGCATGGTCCTTACTTGAGGCATCTTCGTACAACACCTCATAATGACTACACTAAATATGATGGTAGTGGAGTGTGGTATGTCTAGATGTTATATACATGATGTGGTGGTGGTGTGATGTGACAATTAAGTCCAGTGTGTACTACTGCAGTATATATATGTAATACCTTTCCCCAACTGTTCAGAGCTGCACTGATGTTAACTGCCGTGTGTCTCAGTGTGAAGCTAATAATCTTGCATTGTAGGCTGGTCTTAACTTCATCATACTTAGGAATGAAATTTAGTACTTTCAGTTGAGTACGAACCCTGAGTGATGCCTTGTCATTTAGTCAACAGTGAGAAGATAGTCTGACGGCACGACGGCATGGGAAAATGAGCTAAAATGTCAGCTGCTAACCTTCTGACGTCATTTTGTCTGCTAGGGTTGAGCAGTTAGCAATGTGGTAAGTAGAAGGAGGCAGCAGTGACAAGAGACTAACAAGAACACTAAATGAAGAATGTGACTCTTGCCTAGCTCATCTATTGGCTGTCTGCCATGAATACCTTGTGCACAAGGCACCCTCTGCACAGCATGTGTCCCATTATTAAATACTGATGGATGTAGAGCTATTAGAGAGGTGACCTTATAATTAGGACCAGCTAATGTGGTACAAATCTCATTACAGAACTGTATTCAGAGTTGTCCATATTTGGAAGTTTCCACTGTACCACCCTCCCACACTGAAATTCTTATTCATAGCATGTAGTCAACCCTATCTAGATTGAAATCATAACAAAGGGGTGAGTTATAACCTTCGGTACATGTATACCGCAAATTTCAGGTTGATTAAATTGTCCTCGTATTGACCAATGAAAACTGCTAATAGCCTTCCATGAATCTGATTGGTTAATTTCAAAGTTCAGTAATGTGTTGTTGGACAACCAACCTGTGATTTTGAAGTATGTTGTTAGGAGCTTTTAGTTGATTGTTAGTGCTCTACTGGAAGGTCTGCATTCATACACACCCTTATGCTATATAAGTTAGACACATAGTTCTTAGGCATACTTTCAGTGGCTTCTCAGTTGGCTTCTGCATAAATGAAGGGAAGTTTATCTGGTACCAACTTGAACTCGGAAAATAACTTGCCGACATTTCGACAGAATGCTCCAGTCATCATGCTATATACACTTTCGCCCTGATGACGACTGGAGCATTCAGTCGAAACGTCGGCAAGTTATTTTCCGAGCTCAAGTTGGTACCAGATATCCTTCTCTTCAGTTCTTAGGTACTTCTGTCCCAGTATATACTGGTATGGGAATGGAACTGTACTATACATGACAGGACGCCATCCTAAATTAACCCTTTAATCAGTTTCAAATATATGGTAGGAATTAAAGAGCAGTTATACACTTTGCACCCTGTCACAACGTGAGCATGTCGGAATGCTACCACAAGTCCTTCTAGGACGTGGTTGAGTATGATGTACACACACACCATTCACCTTGTAGCTTCATGTAACTATATATGTACCAGACATGCAGTCCAAACAGACTGAAGGTCTCTTTCTTGACTGAGCTGTAGCATGGTGTGTGTGTGTGTGTGTGTGTGTGTGTGTGTGTGTGTGTGTGTGTGTGTGTAGACAGCACACTCCCGTGCACACATAACACGGAAGGCAGGTGTTTGTCCAAAGTAGTGGGCACGCAAGCACCTAGCTGTGGCTTATTCTGATTTCTTGCAGTGTATCTGTACATGTTCAGTGGTGTTTGCAGGATGTAACCATGTTGACATTTTTCTTAACTGTCTTGCTCCTCTGTAAGGATCAGATGTGCTTTCATCTTCCTCTCACTGTCTTCTCTCTCCTCCCTCTCCTCCCTTCCCTCCCTTCCCTTACCCTTTCACTCTCTCTCTCCCTCCCTCCCCTCCCTCCTCTCCCATCCCTCCTTCACTCCCTTGCTCCTTCTTTTCACTCTCCCCTTCCCTCTGTTGACAGTGAAGCCTTTTATTTACTAATTGTCAAGTCAATGGCTTCCCTTTAAAGGAGTGTTCCCAGTAGGATATGTAAACAGCATTTGTAGGGCTTGGTTATACACCACACGTGCAGACACACCACACACATCATGTCCATAACTAGCCTCGTCCCCAGGCCCAGCCTGAGAAACCCGGGAACACAGCTACAAAAATTCCTGTATGTGCTGTGTCAGCAGTCTTCATTTGGGGTAGATGAATCACGTTTGTCCATTCTTGACCACGTGACAGTAGTAGCCTCATTCCAAGACCACGTGACAGTAGTAGCCTCATTCCAAGACCATGTGACAGTAGTAGCCTCATTCCAAGACCACGTGACAGTAGTAGCCTCATTCCAAGACCACGTGACAGTAGTAGCCTCATTCCAAGACCACGTGACAGTAGTAGCCTCATTCCAAGACCACGTGACAGTAGTAGCCTCATTCCAAGACCACGTGACAGTAGTAGCCTCATTCCAAGACCATTTGACAGTAGTAGCCTCATTCCAAGACCACATGACAGTAGTAGCCTCATTCCAAGACCATTTGAAGTTAGGACAAGGCTAGCAGACTTTTTGTAGACCTCAAATTTTACACTTGATAGGCTACTACTCTCGCCTCCCAGGATTTGTCTCTAGTCACTCCTTGGCAAGATCTGTTCACTCACTCTGTAATGCCATTGTCCACAGTAACTATAGCTACCACGTGATTATGTAGGGCATGCTGATTCAGCATGTATGAGAAATTTTGCAAGTGTGACCAGGCCCTTTTTTCGATTTTTTGTAGCAGGGCCTAGGAACAAGGCTAGTGCATAACCTTGATCCTTAGCCTGACCCCAACCGGCTTTTTATTGCTTGCAGCACAGATAAGCAGGACAGGGGTCAGATGCATTATCTCGCATGAGCATGGCGTACTTAGCAAATGGCCAAAATTTTCAGGACAAAAAGCAACCTTTATCTTGTTGTTCAACCAACTACTACATATTATGTGCACTACATGCAGTGGTTGGCCCCTGTTATAGCTATATAGGTACGTCAAGAGCGCATAAGAACGGGCGGCTAGAGGAAGAGCGTGTAACTCCAATAGAAGCCCGTAGTCCGGTCAAAATTATTGAACCGTACTAAAAATAGAACACCCGGCACGTGCTTAGCAACATGTCTACACGCAGCTGCGCATACGTGTTACTATTTTTAGTACTGGCAGTAAATTACAACCGGTTTGGAATTTTACGTAGTTACACGCTCTTCCTCTAGCCACCCGTTCTTATGCGCTCTTGGTACGTGTGGTAACGTACATTACCTGTTGCTGTTCTGAGTCCCAGTGCACCCATACACAATAACCCCTTCCTACCATCTCTTCTGATATCATACATGTGAGGTCATGTACCAGACTTCTTCATTCTGCAAGTGATGGGGACCTGGGAATGAGGCTACGTGGGCATACATACCTGTGCACACATGCACACATATTTTATACATACACTATGTATGCACATGCACACATTCGCACACATACACATGCATGAACAATCAACGAACCACATCTCCCTAAGCAAAAAAAGGCCTAGATGTAATGTAAAGTCACCCACTGCGTAGGACGCGTTTCGGCCAATACCAGGCCTCATGCATGCACACAGTTAGATACACACACATGTACACATAGAGGCACAAGCATGTGCACACATTTTTCTGTTACATCCCATCCAACATGGATGTGAGCATATTCATTATCTGTACATATAATTATGACCATGAATTATTGGACCCAAACATGTGCACTGAATTACTAGGAATTCCTGTCTTCCAGGAATCAGTATATCTAGCATGAATAAGGTGAACTCTTGTTAGTCTGAACTCTTGTTAGTCAGGTCCCTCCATCCCTTATATAGCAGGGTTCATACCAGGGTCCTACCCACCAAAAGGTCAGTCTATTCATACTTGTATAAGGATCTTAAAGTTTGCTTCAAATGACTTTGGAACCGACCTCAAAGGGTGCACAACGTTTTCTGTTGGGGGAGGGGGACATGCCCCCAGACCCCATGACTTATGGTCATCCCCCCACCCTAAGTTAAAATCCTGTATGAAACTGAAAGTAGGAGGTAGGAGGAGTATGGGGAGAGGGAGCATGCATGGGGTTGCACTAAACCTCCTCACACTTGTGACAAATTGCTCCAATCATTAGCTCAAGAGCTTCTACATGTACTCAAGTGCTCTAAAAGTTGTACACCTGTATTACCTCTTCAACCTTTGTGGTTACAAAGCGGTTTGCCAAACAAAGTGTTGTTGTGTACCACAGCCGTGCAGCAGCACATGTGTAACTAGCCAAATGTGGTCAGTTCCGAGTATGAAGCCTTGTCACAGACAAAAAGCTTATTAGCTAAGATTAGCTGTAGCCTCATTCCCAGGTCTTCCCCGTCTCCAGCCTCATGCACCATTCATTCAACATTCACGTTTTTCAATCGTATTCAGCAAAAGGGGGCAAGTGAACATTTGCAGGTGCCAAGACTCTGTCCTTTCACGGTGTCAGTGGTCTGGGGATAAGGCCTTGCCACACGTCTTTTGTTCGGTTGTTTACCGGAAGATTTGCAGATGAGGTTCAATCTCAGTGCGTAGTACTTTCAGAACAAAAACCTTGGTGGTTTTCTGAGTTTGACCACCTAGATGAAAATGTAGCCCATGCAGCTATTGGGTAATATCTGTTTAGCAAAAGTCACTGATGTTTTCTATACTGGTTAGTGATCTTCAGTGAGCTGCAGCGTGAACGCATGTTGTGGTATGCTCCAGGCTTGCTGAAATATGATCTTGCATGTCAGCTCACTAATGGCCCTGAGGTATGTATGTATTGGTTATCGGCTAAGTGGTGAGTATATTACATAATTTGTGGCATGTTCGAAACAATCTCTTCTGGTTTATAACTCCGGCAGCTCTTAGTGTAAGGCCGCAGATAAGCGATTAGTGCTATTTTTACACTAGCTGTCTGCATGTGCCTAAAGTACAGTGGACCCTCGCTTATACAGCTTACAATGGGACCAGACCATGGCCAGATAAGTGATCTAAATAGCCGGATATGTGAATCATGCAAATAGGGTCTATAATGCATTATTAGCACTGCCGTTTCTTTTCCTGTCATGTTATCCATCTTTGGTGCAAATAATTTTGGTCTCTTCAGCTTCGGACGGTCGAAATTCCAGCATCTTTGCGTGGTTTACTCCTCCTTTCAAACAATCTTGTATAGCAACTTGGCTCCGTGTGCACTGAATGTGCAGCCGTTGAGGCCAGATAATCTGAGCAGCCGGATATTTGAGGTTCAGATAAGGAGTTTCCACTGTACTTGTGTGTAGCCTAGACGTCAGTGCAGACGGTGATGTCAGAGATACTTCAGACGAAAGCCTAAGCTTAGCCTACCACTGATGTGGTGTCCATGCACCCACACAACATGTATTACCGTGAATTGCACTTAAAATGAGCTACTGAGTGTGACCTGTAATTCTGGGAACTGGGAGTATCTTCACTTGTGATTTCAATTGGATGAAATTCGATCTTAAGTAACTCTCATGGTAAATAATCCTTCTTCCGATGAATGTAGTGACCCACATGTTGCAGTTGGTTGCTGAGGTCTCAGGCTCTAGTTCTACTCCACTGTTGTTCCCAGATCCTCCTGGAAAGTGGAGAGCGAGTCTCGTCTTCTGAGAAACGTTTCTTGTCGCATGGGGTGGGGGTGTATGTGTAAAGAATGCCATAATTACATACTTGCATTTCTAACAGTTCCTTGTATATACTGCTGTAATGGCATGGTTTGTAAATAATCCAATAGGCCACAACATCTCTTGGGACAGATGAAAACAAATGCAAGGCCTTTTTCTCCTTTTCTACTAAAACACAGCAAAAAGGATGCCCCTGAAATAAGGACACCTGGTTGATCAGGTCACTTGACCAAGTCCCAACTTTATGTGAACATATATTATTCTCCCCGTGAAATAAGGACACCTCACTAATCAGGACGAGTATTTTGGTCCCATAGTAGAGAGCTGGGTTCCACTGTAGGCCTGCGTCAGTCTCGTACCCAGACTCCCAGACTCCCAGACTCCCGGAGCCTGTGCACAAGACTAGTGTGGCTTATTTATAACATTAAACAGTTATTACACATGATACCATCTGATTGGTACTCTTGAATTTCAGAGCATCTGACAAGTAATGTTGCACACCATACCACCTTTACACATGCAAAAGCCATAAGCTAACTCTGGAGTAGTATCAGTTGTCTTTCCTTCTGTTTTTGGTTGATAACAGCTTAGCTGTATAAACATGCCAGTATGCTAGTCTAAACAATGGGTCAAAGTGCAGGTGAATTAAGTGTTGGGAGAGGTGGAATGTGTGTGTGTGTGTGTGTGTGTGCGTGCTGTGTGTGTGTGTGTGTGTGTGTGTGTGTGTGTGTGTGTGTGTGTGTGTGTGTGTGTGTGTGTGTGCGTGCTGTGTGTGTGTGTGTGTGTGTGTGTGTGTGTGTGTGTGTGTGTGTGTGTGTGCGTGCTGTGTGTGTGTGTGTGTGTGTGTGTGTGTGTGTGTGTGTGTGTGTGCGTGCGTGCGTGCTGTGTGTGTGTGTGTGTGTGTGTGTGTGTGTGGAGAGGTGGGAGGGGTGTGGGGTGTGTGCTACTAAAATGTAAGGTCACAACAGTTGCATACATAGTGGCAGTTATGTTGAAGTACATTTATGCCAAATGTGGTATGCACAAGCAACAAACGAACCACATTTCCCTGTCAAAAAAAAAAACAGACCTGGCTGTTGCATGTACAGCACTGTGTAGGATGTGTAGCCCTGCTGGGGTGACCGCACATTGTGTGTCACCTAGTTGCATGTGTAGCCCTGCTAGGGTGACTGCACATTGTGTGTCACCTAGTTGCATGTGTAGCCCTGCTGGGGTGACCGCACATTGTGTGTCACCTAGTTGCATGTGTAGCCCTGCTGGGGTGACTGCACATTGTGTGTCACCTAGTTGCATGTGTAGCCCTGCTAGGGTGACCGCACATTGTGTATCACCTAGTTGCATGTGTAGCCCTGCTGGGGTGACTGCACATTTTGTATCACCTAGTTGCATGTGTAGCCCTGCTGGGGTGACCGCACATTGTAATTGCATGCTCATTGTTTGTTCATTCATATTTCATACTGCTACATATACGAGCTGTACAGAAACCAAAGGTTATGTTGTCGTGTATTTTGATTGCATTGATGCATTGGAACTGCTGAATTGCTAAATGTTTGTTATGGGTGGGGCTCACACACACTTCATAGACTCATAACCATCTGATACAATGGTGCATTTGAGCTGGCAACATGAGCAAAAAATGATCCTTGATTCCTACACAGGACTGTCACATATGTATCATTGCTGTAGTTTTGCCTAACCTCCTGGAGGAGGTGGACTATCGCCAGCTCCTTTCTAGAGCCATAATGAACGGCATTTGTGTATCTTGGTGAATCTGTATCCAACACAGCCATTCATCAACATACAAAGATAGTTGCAGTTCACAGTGTGACACTGTCTGCACCACCTGTCACTTCTGGTCGGTAAACTTTCAGTGGCTTCCCAGCTGACTATAGTCTTGAAATTAGAAACATTTTTGCCGATGTTTCGACTAAATCCTTCAGTTATCAAGATTTTTTTCTGTAGACGCTTTACATGTGTTAGTGATGTTCACCCATGAGTCACTTGGTAACCATTGCCATAGCAACAGGTCATTCTTGCTTATTATTGAGCTGTGGGGGGGTACTGGGAGTTCATTAGCCAGTTAATGAACACAATGACAGTGGCTGCCAGACCTTTTTCCAAACATATGTTTGGAGTCACAGATGGAAACCAGATATTATCATTCCATTGCATATTCTGAATGAACCACCCAGTTCTATTTTGCTGAACACCTGTTAAGGACGGGGCTCATATGTGAATGTCTGATTCGTCTATAAAGTGTGTATATAAACCTCACCTTTGATGACAACCAGAGTAACTTACTAGTATTAGGAGAGCTGTAAATCACTGTGTACAGATAGATGGATATGTGTTGTGTATATTCACGACATTGTGTCACTGAATTTCTGTCACTTTAAACTTGGTGACACGTGAATGTCTGATTCGTCTATAGAGTGTGTATTAACCTCACCATTCATGGAAGCTCAGTGATACATCACTTTAAACTTGGTGATGCACTTGAAATACTCAATTTTTACCTGCGAGTACCACATATACTACTTGAAATACATACGTACACTTGTTCAGTGTATAGTCACCTAACCATACTTTGTAATAGCTTTATCAATATCCTAGCAATGACAACCACTTATCAATGACCACCAGAGTACCTTACTAGTATTAGGAGAGTGTACAGATAGATGGATATGTGTTGTGTATATTCATGACATTGTGTCACTGAATTTCTGTCAAGGGCAGGGCTCCTATAATAAGAGCGTGTCTATGCAGCATGCACAGTACATGTTACTATTTTTAGTACTGGAGGTAAATTCCGCAATTACGTGCTCTTACTCTAGCTTCTCGTTCTTATGCACTCTTGGACAATAAAGTGCTTTGAACAATACAATCAAAATACACAATGAGATAGTATTCAATTTCTGGACACACATGTTCGGTTTTAGTCCTTTGGTTGTGTCTCTGATCGATCTTTTGTTTTTAAACACTTAAGATCTATTTGTAGGCATATAACAAGCATGTTATACATGCACATACTATGCGCTATGTACTACCAGTGTACACTGTACGTTGACCGGTGTACACTGCAAGCTATCAAATATCACAGTGTGTTTAATTGTCTAGCTAGGACTGCTGGCTCGTGTAAACTGAGGTGCTACACAGTGTGTTGGTGTGCACTGGCATGCATGGTTTCTGTTACCCGGCTTGCAGAAGTATGCCTGGTATCTCAACTATTGTGGGTTGCAGCATATCCCACATGTCCCCTGCTGTATAGAGTGGCTACTGTTATTGCTTCTCATTAATACAGGATTAACCCCCCCTCCCCCCCCCACAAACACACACACACACACATGCACACACATCACTAGCAGCCGACAGCAATGACAGCTCAGCCGGCCATGCCCATGTCCATGGAGCGGCACATACAACAAACCAATGAGAGACTACAGGTTAGTGAGTGAGTGTGTGGGTGTGTGAGTGTGTGAGTGTGTGTGTGGGGAGGCTTTGTTTCTTAAGAGGGAGATACTCTCACTCCCAGACCATTGGCTGCTATGTGAAAGGGGCCTGGTTACAACCAAACTTTGGCCTTATGATGTTTCCACCTGGAATGTTTCAAACAGTAGGCTGTTCCTAGTGTTCTTGTAGCATGTGAAACTGGATGGCAGGAAAGGTGTGGCGCATTTGATTTCATCACCTCTGTGTCCTCAACTGAGGGATGCATTTTTTGTATTATGGGCTGTCTCATATCAGATTCGATCTCCCGAAAAGTGTGTGTGTGTGTGTGTGTGTGTGTGTGTGTGTGTGTGTGTGTGTGTGTGTGTGTGTGTGTGTGTGTGTGTGTGTGTGTGTGTGTGTGTGTGTGTGTGTGTGCGCGTGTGTGCGCGCATGTGTGTGCGTGCGTGCATGTGTGTACAAGAATGTTAAACACATGGAAGGAGGACATTCTTTTAGAGTAGAGGCCTGTTGCTACGTTGTAGAAATCAAATTGTGGAGTAGAGCATTAGTAACATCCATATAAGGACTTGGATAACAGGTTGATGTGAACACTATAAAAAGTCGGTATAGCTCAGTAAACTATAGATATGTAACCCAGTATTATTGTTGATGATGTCTCATTGGCAGTGTTAAAGTGCTGCTCAGTCAGGTGGGTACGGTCCCACCCTTGTCAATTGACCTGTCATGTGGGCACCTCACAGGCAAGTTGTGCCAAACTAGCTTAAAAAGTACATCTACATAGTTCACTTCTCAAGTTTGAGTTTTGCTCCATTGCTATAGGCTTTTTATTTTATCAGCACAAGGCACACACGCTGTCCCTTGAGCAACACCAAGACATACAGAACAACAACTATCCACCATTCAACTCACTAGTGTGGGGGCTCACTCAGGCTACCATGTAGCAGGTGTGTGCTTTTTGTGTGTGATTGAATGTGTACCCACACAACCCATGAAAATTTACTTCGCAATCTAAGACTTCACAGTGCACTGTGGGCCTTGTAGTCAGTAAGGTGTTATGAGTGCTCAAAGCTTACCTGGTGAGTTCCTCCTACACCTGGGCATGGTTCTCAGCCCTTCCTGACGACTATTACAGTGCTAATAGTTTGTGTAGCCTTTTGATTTAACTCTTGTGCTTCTCTTTGGGTAACACACAGTCCTTATAACCTCCAACTTGAGCTGTTTGTAGCTACACTCACTCACCCTTTCACCCACACACACAAGCTGTAACTTGAGTGATTGTGCTGTTTCCTAGTACACATGGGAGATTCTGCTTTCACCACAGCAAGAATAGCAAGTTATGTGCTCTTTCTTCTCCCTCTGCAATAAAATTGACATTGTCGTGCACTTTTGTAGGGTATCATAGCATCTCTGTCAGAGTGGCCTGCTGCAACTCTTATTCATAGTGGACGTGGATGCACAAACAGTGGACAAACAACGTTTGTTTCCTACTTCATAGGTCAAAAGGATAATTTGGGGGTGGAACTGCCTCTGGTGGATATGAATACTGGGTTTTTGCAACATGATATAGGCAAGGCCTAGTATGATACCTTATATGGAAGGTGAATGAATAGTGTTGTGGACACCATGAGAGTTACAGTGTATCCCCTTATAGCAAGGTGTTGGGCTCTGGTACATTTCTGAGAGGCATGGTACTGCGTGATTGGGCTGTTGAATTTTCAGAGCTCTCCCTACTGGTGGGGAAGGCTAACCAGAGTCTAGTATGTGAGTAACATCGCTCTTCTAATGTAAAGTTGTTGAAGCAGCGATGGCAGACAATCTTGCGGAAAAGGTTGACTAGTGTCGGCTAAATCGGGGTTGTTAAGTATTGCATACAATTGGGAGTGCAAGTGAATGGAAGGATAGTCGTGATTTTCACAAGTGTCAGTGGTATAGTAAATGTCTGCTATTGAAGGGTGTTCACTAGGTGAGGTTCTATTGTAGAAACGAGCCATTTTAGGTGAGCCTTGACCTCATATCTTCACAATCCAGTGCAGTTGTTCTCCCCACACTGACCTTCCAAACCTAAACTGCACCCCAAGATGCTCACAGAAGCTCACGTTTAATGTTGTATGTAAACGTAGGAGTCACCGCTTGCCATACTACAATGCTGTACTGTTGGTATGCATTTTATAGGCTTAGCCAGGCATAAGTTTTCTTGCTATGCACTCCACAGACAGAAGTCTTATCCACTAGTTACTGCTGTTAACACACACACACACACACAACATGTAGATCTAGAGGTATACAGAGACATACTGACTCCGTTAAAGGGTTTTGCCACTTAGCGCCTCTTTCCCACGCTAGTAGTTGAACAAAAGTTTTGATGTAATGTACAGTGTAGATACTGGTATTGAAAACACATTTGGATGTAGCAGAACTGCTCATCCTAGCTTCCCACTTAACATTTCAATAGCGGTGTGTAGAGAGGGTGTTTCATACCTGCCTATTGTACTATGCACCATTTGGAAGTAGATTTCTAGCCAGAACCCTGGATACTGGTATTGAAAACACGTTTGAATGTAGCAGAACTGCTCATGCACTGTGCATCATTATGGAATCACTGTGTGTACTAGTGGTTGGTGTAGTAACTGTAAGTGAATACTATCAGAGTGGCCATTAGCGGGTAGCTTGCATGAGGCGCACAGCTGAGTGCTATGTGGGTGTAGATTTTAGTATTATATTACAACTTGTAATTGCATGAGCAGTTTTGCTACTCATAGTGTGTTGAACTGTTAAGAGGGGTTTCAGGCCGTGCTGTGGCCTCCTAAGTGTTACTGCTTGCTAACAAACTAATTACTTGCTTGCCAATTAGTATGCTTATTCAACCAATCAGCATAATGTTACGATGGACATTATAAGATCAGACTGTGGGTCATCGTCCACTCACAGCAGTGATGCAATGTCAACAAACCCAAAGTTTTCCTTCATCCGAATAGTTTCTCATTTCCCCACCGTCAACAGTCGAGCATCATTACCCACATGTAGATGTGAGTGTTGTACTGTGTTTATTTCAACTGATGACTGTTCACAGACCAAAGCGTGTTAAACTTTGATATAGTTGTGGTATGCTACCCATTCCCCCCCCCCCCCCCCCCCCGAATAAACACTTGTATGAAACATTCTATTTTTGGAGGACAAAAGGCATATATCACTACCATGACTATATTATCAACCCCCCCTGCAAAGGGGCGCTTTGGGAAGTGACTGAAGTTTGAAGTTGTCACTGAAAGTCAACCTCTCAGGGAGGTTCAAGGAGAGACATAAAACCTGTTACCTAGGCAACACTACTGTACAAGAGAAATATGTGCAGCAGTCTTATGATTGCAGTAACAGCTTAGATTTGTTAAGAATTGCTCCTTTGTTGATAATTTTCTCACTGATGTGGACTTAAAACCATTAGATTTTGGTCAAAACATTGGCAAGAGTTTGTTTTGTTGTATTTTAGAACGGGGCTGTGTGTGATTATGCTCTGCTGACGAGTATATGGGAGAGGGTATCAGTGCGGTTATTGACATCATCGTGGGGTTTAGCTTATTTGTCATCGCCAGGATGTTATTGATGTCGGTAGTTGTAAGTAGTATTAGCAGAGTGAGTGCATAATTAACTGTTGCTAACTTAACCCTGGAATGAGTTTGTGCTGAGGGTAAACCTGGAGGTTTGAAATTGTCCTCAAGTTTTAGTTACTGTTGTAGTAACTATGACTGACCTGCCATTGATGTACAGTGGATGCCTGAGATGATTAAGACCTGGCATTGGCTGAAACAGGTCTTGTGCTATGATCTCAACTTGAATAAGGTCTAGGTCTTTTTTACCTGGGAGATGTGGTTCATTGATTGTCTGTGCAAACCACATGTTGCCTAAGAAGTTTGTTGAACAACACCGCAACATGCAAAAGGTCATGCTTATTGCACAATGCTCACACGAGATTACGTAAAAGCATCAAGAAAAAAGCATGATGAATCTGCTGTTACCATTAGCTGTTCTTGTGTTCTCTTCTCTTACAGGTAATTCGTCAGCAGCTGAGCACACCTCAGGGGTTTGTATCTGCTGCTAGGGAGCTGCTAGATTGGTGTGGGGATGTCCGGGCCTTCCAGCCGCAGTACGAAATGGGCCTCATGGGGTGTCTACAGGTGATCAGCCGGTTTGCAGCCTCTCCAGGGTTCGACCTTAACTTAGGTGTGTAGGAGGACCATAGGGGATATATGGGGTATAGGTGTGCAGATGTGTGGTGTCAAGAGTGCATAAGAACAGGCGGCTTGAATAAGAGTGTGTAACTCCAATAGAAGCCCATATTCTGGGCAAAATTGTTGAAAATAGAACACCGGGTCACGTGCTGTAGCAACAAGGGCTTAATGTTACGCAGCATACACATACGTGTTACTATACTGGCTGTAAATTCCGTCCGGTTTCACATTTTACGGAGTTATGCACTCTTACTCTAGCCGCCCGTTCTTATGTGTTCTTGGTGGTGTGTATGCGTATAGGTGTGCAGTGTGACAGTGTGTAGATATACTACATGTGTATGGTATAATTGATGCTTGTGGTGTGTACGTGACTGATGGTTGTAGTATCATTATTGAAGGGTCAAAGGTCACAAGGTCAATTTGTACACTTAACGAATGGTCAAGTGCTTGAGTGCATGATCTGGACCATATTCCTTGAGCACTCGTGCATTGTGACAGTTTGTTGCACAGTCTGTTGAAATTCAAATCGTCAGACTATTTCGTCTATAGAAGCTAGCGTTTCTACACAACTTGTTTGAGAAGCTGTTCCATACTAGGAAACGTAACTGGAGTTACTTTGCCACAGCTAGGTTTCTGTGTACTCCCACCCAAATGCATTTCCCTATCAGAAGAAGCCGACATAGCTTTCTAAAAGCTCACACTCCCAGTCTTGAACTGTAATACTGAATCCACACAAGCTACTTTTCATTTGGGAGAAAGTCATATGGCTTTTTTTTTTTGCTCCGCCAACGCATCTAATCACATGACTTAGTAAGTAGCCTCATTCCCAGGCTCCTGCTCTTTAGTACAAAGACGTGGGGGAAGGCTGATATGATAGATTGTGCGTCCACACCATCCCTTCTTACTGGTATATATCTTTTCTTTTGTGAGCATGAGTAACTGGAAAATTTTCAGAACATGAAGTCAACATGTTTAACCGATTATACCTTTAATGTTTGGCATGTGTAAACAGTGTTATCACACCAGCTTCCTCCCTCCCTCCCTCCCTCCCTCCCTCCCTCCCTCCCCCCCTCCCTCTCCTTCCTCTCTCTCTCTCTCCTTCCTCCCTCCTTCCTCCCTCCTTCCTCCCTCCTTCCTTCCTCCTCCCCACCTCCTCCTTCCCTCTCTTCCTCTCTCTGTTCCTCCCTCCCATTCTTTTCAACTATCCAGGTTATCGTCTCCTGGCTGTGTGTTCAAACCACAAAGACAGGTTTTCCATGAGAAGCTCAGGTAAGGGAAGAGTGAGAGATAATTTTCCTGTTGCAGTCAGTTCCACAGTGGTCCTGCCAAAGTGCAATAATCATAGTTTGTGTATACTTAGCCTCGTTCTCAGGTCCAACCCCCCACAAAGGAACCTGGGCACTACAAAGTTGCCTCACACTCGTTTCTCCCCACCACTGGCTGCCATGCAGTCACGTGACTGGGTTTGTCCCACCGTCCCTAGTGTAGTCGTATATGACTGAGTTTGTCCCACCGTCCCTAGTGTAGTCGTATATGACTGGGTTTGTCCCACCATCCCTAGTGTAGTCGTATATGACTGGGTTTGTCCCACCATCCCTAGTGTAGTCGTATATGACTGGGTTTGTCCCACCGTCCCTAGTGTAGTCGTATATGACTGGGTTTGTCCCACCGTCCCTAGTGTATTGTCGTATATGACTGGGTTTGTCCCACCGTCCCTAGTGTAGTCGTATAGGACTGGGTCTGTCCCACCGTCCCTGGTGTAGTCGTATATGACTGGGTTTGTCCCACCGTCCCTGGTGTAGTCACACGTGACTGGGTCTGTCCCACCGTCCCTAGTGTAGTCACATATGACTGTGTTTGTCCCATTGTAGTCACATATGACGCGGTTTGTCCCACCGTCCCTAGTGTATTCACATATGACTGGGTTTGTCCCACCGTCCCTAGTGTAGTCACATATGACTGGGTTTGTCCCACCGTCCCTAGTGTAGTCACATATGACTGGGTTTGTCCCACCGTCCCTAGTGTAGTCACATATGACTGGGTTTGTCCCACCGTCCCTGGTGTAGTCGTATATGACTGGGTTTGTCCCACCGTCCCTAGTGTAGTCACATATGACTGGGTTTGTCCCACCGTCCCTGGTGTAGTCGTATATGACTGGGTCTGTCCCCACCGTCCCTAGTGTAATCACATATGACTGGGTCTGTCCCACCGTCCCTAGTGTAGTCACATATGACTGGGTTTGTCCCACCGTCCCTAGTGTAGTCACATATGACTGGGTTCCCTAGTGTAGTCACATATGACTGGGTTTGTCCCACCGTCCCTAGTGTAGTCACATATGACTGGGTTTGTCCCACCGTCCCTAGTGTAGTCACATATGACTGGGTTCCCTGGTGTAGTCACATATGACTGGGTTTGTCCCACCGTCCCTGGTGTAATCGTATATGACTGGGTTTGTCCCATCGTCCCTAGTGTAGTCACATATGACTGGGTCTGTCCCACCGTCCCTAGTGTAGTCACATATGACTGGGTTTGTCCCACTGTCCCTGGTGTAGTCACATATGACTGGGTTTGTCCCACCGTCCCTGGTGTAGTCGTATATGACTGGGTTTGTCCCAGTAGTCACATATGACTGGGTCTGTCCCACCGTCCCTAGTGTAGTCACATATGACTGGGTTAGCCTCGTTCCCAGGCGCGGGGGAGGGGGAGGAGAAAGAGCGCCTGGTACACACTGTTTGTGCATGCGCTTAATCGCCACGGAATCCCGTGGCGACCGTGTTCGTACGTGTATGTACGTATACTTGTGACGTCATAAACTCGCCGCATTGATGTGCCAGTTGGTGTTCTATTCGAGTGGGTTTCATATTGCGCTGTTCTAGGCCTTCTGGTAGCTAGGTACCTCGAGATAAAGCTCAAGAAAGAACAGGTTGCCTCCAATGAGTGCGTTTACCGAGGAAACGTATCTTTATGCGGTTATCCACCATTCCCGGTAAGTCGATTCATACCACTGCCTACCAGACATTTCTCTTTGTACCCAACAGTATAAAACTAGGCAGAGCATGTAGCAGCGATGTTTATAGTGTCCTAAAAACAGAAGCTGAAGTATATTTTATGACGGTATATGCTGTTCACGTGAACCGTTGATCGTCATATTAGTACACGCCCCTAATTCTACCACGTGGCCTTGCCTATAATTACGCGCATGCGCAAACAGTGTGTACCAGGTGCTCTTTCTCCTCCCCCTCCTCCGCGCCTGGGAACGAGGCTAATGACTGGGTTTGTCCCACCGTCCCTAGTGTAGTCACATATGACTGGGTCTGTCCCACCGTCCCTAGTGTAGTCACATATGACTGGGTTTGTCCCACCGTCCCTAGTGTAGTCACATATGACTGGGTTCCCTAGTGTAGTCACATATGACTGAGTCTGTCCCACCGTCCCTAGTGTAGTCACATATGACTGGGTCTGTCCCACCGTCCCTAGTGTAGTCACATATGACTGGGTCTGTCCCACCGTCCCTAGTGTAGTCACATATGACTGGGTTTGTCCCACCGTCCCTAGTGTAGTCACATATGACTGGGTTTGTCCCACCGTCCCTAGTGTAGTCACATATGACTGGGTTTGTCCCACCGTCCCTAGTGTAGTCACATATGACTGGGTTTGTCCCACCGTCCCTAGTGTAGTCACATATGACTGAGTCTGTCCCACCGTCCCTAGTGTAGTCACATATGACTGGGTTTGTCCCACCGTCCCTAGTGTAGTCACATATGACTGGGTCTGTCCCACCGTCCCTAGTGTAGTCACATATGACTGGGTTTGTCCCACCGTCCCTAGTGTAGTCACATATGACTGGGTCTGTCCCACCGTCCCTAGTGTAGTCACATATGACTGGGTCTGTCCCACCGTCCCTAGTGTAGTCACATATGACTGGGTTTGTCCCACCGTCCCTAGTGTAGTCACATATGACTGGGTCTGTCCCACCGTCCCTAGTGTAGTCACATATGACTGGGTCTGTCCCACCGTCCCTAGTGTAGTCACATATGACTGGGTTTGTCCCACCGTCCCTGGTGTAGTCACATATGACTGGGTTTGTCCCACCGTCCCTGGTTCTCACTGCTGTCATGCAGTGTTTGAAAACAGAAGCTCAGGACAGCAAACACTGAACCATTCTTCTTCCTTGGTGTGATTAATAAACAATGTAATCACTACTAGTACAGCTGGGCCGATATCAAGTTTCATTGTTTACATAAAATTTGAGTCAGAGAGTGTCTTAGTGTCAGACAAGTAATTTTGCAGTGCTGAGATTTGTAGTGCTGAAATTTGTAGTGCTGAGATCGCGAGATCACATGTACATTTTGATGATATGAGAGGAAGGTTGGTAGTTGCTGGAATCAAATGACTTAATTTTCACTTCTTGCCCCATAACATTTCCAGCTGAGGAAGGTGTATTTCTGTTCTTGTAACGTACCTGTATGCTTAAGGATTTAGCTATGTCCGTAATACAACGTATTTGTATTCTGTCTGCGCGCTCACTTGCACACACAGATAAACATGAACATGAGGTGGTGAAAAGGGTGGATTTAGATTGTAGTAGAGCATGCACACAGAGGGCTAGTTAGGGTGAAGAAGAATAGGCTTGAAGGTAGTCTCGTTCCCAGACCTCTCTTGGAGGGTTGAAATGGGGTCTGGGTACGAGACTAGCTTGAAGAAGCCACGTAGAGGCAGGGAGGAGGGAAGATCACATCATACTGTCGAGTAAAATGTTTCTCCACTCCACAAAGCATGCGTACAATTTTTATCAGCTGCTTTGAAAATGATCTGTAGAAAAACTGCCTGTTTTGGATATTGGATGTACTTAGAACTGCTATTGAACCTTGAAGAGCCAGTAATGGACCCTTTGTTATGGCCTGCACAACCTACACATTTACTTATAGGGATTGAGAATACGGCTTCTGTAGCTGCCACTGCCTTAGTTGTACTGTGTTTATGGGATATATCGGACACCATCATGGCTGCAGGTTTGGTTGTCCGGTGGTCGTTGCTCAGTGGTCTGAGCACTAGTGACTCGAGCCAAGGTGGAGTTCACAGCAACTGCTGGTTTTTCACCTTGGCCTTGTAACACCAAACTTGTCTATTTTCATGCAGCTGAGGGGATATGATAGCATTAAGCATTCAAGCTACTGAGCATGGTAGTCGAGAGGACTTTGTTGTAATGGAGTTCTTACAGTTTAGGGTTAGAACAGAGAGTGAGAGGAGCAGTTCAGACTGACAGTGAATCAGTGGTGCTTTACAGACAGTGGGTGAAGTAGGACTACAAGTGAGGGCCGAATGGTCTAGCGCATCACACAAGAGTACAAGACCCCCCCTAAATGTGGCACAATCTCACAACTACTTTTACCACCACTCAGAATTTTATGGGCAGAGCCCTATAGTTTCATGCAGCTGAGGGGGTGTGGTTTTAAAGCATTAAGCATTCAAGCTATTTAGCATGGTGGTGGAGAGGATTTGCTGTAATGGAGTTCTTACAGCAAGGCTGCCAGGTATGCATTCAGCACTATCTGTGCAGTATGAGAATATTGTGAACACAAGACTATAGAAGGTCATAGTTCATTGATGACAATTCAAGCCAGGGGCTCTGGTTTTGATCCCCAGTGCAGGCCTTCATTTAGAAATTGATCCAGGGGGGGGGGGGGGGGGAATGAGTATTTATGAAAAAGAGGGGAGCCCTGTGTACATGACACTAGGGGGGTCTGGCTGCCAGGTGTGTAACTGAGGCATTCAGTACCCCCTGTGCAGTATGTATAAAGGATTGTGAGGGTTGGTGGTTGTCCAGTGGTCATAGCTCAGTGATCGGCTCAAGCAAGGGACCCTGGGTTTAATTCACAGCAACTGCTGCCGTTCACCTTCCTGTCTCTGAATGTGCTTTTATTTCCAGCTGAGGTGAGAAGCCCTAAAAAGGGATTTAGTCTTAGCATGGGTTGTAATGGGCTCCTAAACCCTCAATAATGAGGGAAGAAAAACCTGTTACCATGGTGACCATGACTACCAAATACGTTTTGTGTTGGCAGCTCCTAAGTTGCTGTGGACAGTGCGAGCTAATTGTAGTAATAGCTTATAGTGATTCGTTCCTTATAAGGCACTGGATTGAGTGGGAGGAAATGTAAACATTGGGAAACCAAAGTAAACAGGGTGAAAGGTCAGTACAGTGGGTGGCTGGGCTGCTATGTGCACAGCTGCTGTTTATTGCAGGCAACTCCTGCACCTTCACGGAGTGTGCAACTGACGCCATGACACTTGGGCTTCTTGTGGATAATAGGAAGCTACTCACCTATCAACCTGAAGCTGCTGGTCTCGGAAGCTACTAACATATATCAACCTGAAGCTGCTAGTCTCGGAAGCTACTCTCCTATCAACCTGAAGGGTGGCTGCTAGTCTCGGAAGCTACTAACATATATCAACCTGAAGGGTGGCTGCTAGTCTCGGAAGCTACTAAAATATATCAACCTGAAGGGTGGCTGCTAGTCTCGGAAGCTACTCACCTATCAACCTGAAGGGTGGCTGCTGGTCTCGGAAGCTACTCACCTATCAACCTGAAGGGTGGCTGCTAGTCTCGGATGCTACTAACATATATCAACCTGAAGGGTGGCTGCTAGTCTCGGAAGCTACTCACCTATCAACCTGAAGGGTGGCTGCTAGTTTCGGAAGCTACTAACATATATCAACCTGAAGGGTGGCTGCTGGTCTCAGAAGCTACATATAGGTTATACGATGAAACCGAGGGGTCTACGGGATTTAGATACCCGTGGAAACCTATATAAACACCCGCGCGCGAAGCGCAAGGGTGTTTATGGTTTCCAAGGGGATCTAAATCCCGTAGGCCCCGAGGGTTTCATCGTATAAGGTATTTATACTATAGCCAATCAAATCGTTTCTCTCCTTGGCAACAAAACTGCGTGCATTTCTCTCCTTAGCAACAAAACTGCCTAGCAACGTCTACAGTTCAAATTCTGAATGAACGAGCTCTCTTTCAAGCTGTTCGCTGACCGCTTACCTTGCAACGATTCAACTTTGTACTTGCTCGGCAACGCTCGCTAGTGATTGGGATTCAAAACCGAATTCAAATTCAGGGCGCCTGAGAATGAGACCGAAATATCCCGCCCCATGACATTGTGAACTTTCTGGTGAGTGTTGTGTTGAGCGAGTACTAGCGCTTTCTTGAATAGTAGCTACCTATGGCTCCCATTGAAACTGTAGGCAAACTCCGTGTGAACCGGTTAAGTTCGAGACCACCGCTGTCGAGCCAAACGCTTTCTATCCGAAGCTGTCTTCAGACTGCAGCCATAATTTGTCATACAACCGCTAACGAGCTTAGCACTTTGCGTACGGAAACTGTATGAGAGCTGGTGGCTCTTTTTGTAGCGCTTCATGGTATTAAACTATCTCTATACTATCTACGGATATCACAGGTGGTATAAGTTCAATTTACAGGTGGTATAAGTGATTTATACTACCTGCAATGACCAATCAGATTGCAGTATTTCATTTAGCTATCGTATAATAAAATATATCAACCTGAAAGGTGGCTGCTAGTCTCGGAAGCTACTAACATATATCAACCTGAAGGGTGGCTGCTAGTCTTGGAAGCTACTAAAATATATCAACCTGAAGGGTGGCTGCTAGTTTCGGAAGCTACTAACATATATCAACCTGAAGGGTGGCTGCTGGTCTCGGAAGCTACTAAAATATATCAACCTGAAAGGTGGCTGCTAGTCTCGGAAGCTACTAACATATATCAACCTGAAGGGTGGCTGCTAGTCTCGGAAGCTACTAAAATATATCAACCTGAAGGGTGGCTGCTAGTCTCGGATGCTACTAACATATATCAACCTGAAGGGTGGCTGCTGGTCTCGGAAGCTACTAAAATATATCAACCTGAAGGGTGGCTGCTAGTCTCGGAAGCTACTAACATATATCAACCTGAAGGGTGGCTGCTGGTCTCGGAAGCTACTAAAATATATCAACCTGAAGGGTGGCTGCTAGTCTCGGAAGCTACTAAAATATATCAACCTGAAGGGTGGCTGCTAGTCTCGGAAGCTACTAACATATATCAACCTGAAGGGTGGCTGCTAGTCTCGGAAGCTACTAAAATACCGTATAGCCGGTTAATTTCGCGGGGTGCAAATTTTCGCGTTTTTCGCGAGTCGGGACCGATTTGCGAAAATTTTCTCCCGCGAAAATTTAGAAAGTAACACGTGAAAGAGACCGAGTGTCATTTTAGAAGTCTGTCGTTGTAAAGCAAAGTTCTAGATGTCTATCGTTTCCTGTGTCTTACAATATCGCTCCCTTCAGGGTTCAATACTGCCACTGCAAATGGATCTTTTGCGTTTCTACGTTCCTGTGCACACTGTAGTTGCTCTCCAACTGTTGCTACCCAAACAGCGCTATATGTGTGGTAGCCTCGAACGCAGCTTTCTGCTTCAAAAGTCTCCATTGGTATCGTTTGCACTTTTTGCTTCTCTGCTGGCAAGTTACGGTAGTTGTACATGTGCGCTAAATAGAAATTTATGACGACGCGCGTGTGACCGCGAAATTTTAATTCGCGAAAATTTGTGCTGAGGCATCTTTTGATCGATTCGCGAAAATTTGTACCCGCGAAATTAACCGGCTATACGGTATATCAACCTGAAGGGTGGCTGCTAGTCTCGGAAGCTACTAAAATATATCAACCTGAAGGGTGGCTGCTAGTCTCGGAAGCTACTAAAATATATCAACCTGAAGGGTGGCTGCTAGTCTCGGAAGCTACTAAAATATATCAACCTGAAGGGTGGCTGCTAGTCTCGGAAGCTACTAACATATATCAACCTGAAGGGTGGCTGCTAGTCTCGGATGCTACTAACATATATCAACACCTCAAACGTTGGTAAAAAAAACAAACAACAGTTTTCGGATGTGCGGAAGGACGCAAGTCTAGAGAGACTAAGATCGAAGTTCACTGTAGTTGGTTTACGGAACCGGCTCACTCACCATACTTCGCAGCTCCGAGTTTACATGCAAAAAGTGCATCACGGAACTCAACAGAGCTGCAGATGCCTCGAAGACGAAGAGCGAAATTGTGAATGGCTTACGCTGCTACCGGGTACAGTACGGATATTTTGTGGCAACTTATTAAATCACATGACAATTATTACTAAAGTGGGAGTGTCCTGCATTCATCACATGAATGATGACGCACCAGAAGTCGACAGCTTTTCTCGCGAATGTTGCCAGGCTCTCTCCTCCTCCTGTTTTTGAGAGAGCCTTGGAATGAGGCTAGCTCATACCAGGAGGCCTGGGTTCAGCTCCCAGTGTTTGCCAGCTTTTAATACTAACATGAAGTATTAAAATGTGTTTTGTTTCTTTTTTTCACCAACATGTGTCCCTTGTCTTACAGATTGCTATTATTGCGGCTTAAACCAAGCCTATCATTGTAGCAAGAGCGCATAAGAATGGGTGGCTAGAGTAAGAGAGTGTAACTCCGTAAAATTTGAACCGGTCGGAATTTACCGCCGGTACTAAATGTACTGAGCGTGCTGCGTAAACATAAGCCATTGTTGCTATGCACGTGACCGGGTGTTCTATTTTTAGTACAGTTCAACAATTTTGACTGGCCTACGGGCTTCTATTGGAGTTACACACTCTTACTCAAGCTGCCCGTTCTTATGCGCTCTTGTTGTAGGATAAACCTGCTTAACCCAAGCGGCCTAGTTGCAGACCATTAGGTAGTTCAAGTGTTATTTGTAGATCTGGTGAGCTTGAGTGAACCAGGCCATTTGGCTTCTAATCGTAACTTGTAGATAATCTTCACTTTAGTGTTGAGCGTGCAGATTGAGTAGCATGTGCATCAAGGCATGGAGAATGACATCATACGTATATGGGAGAACCTGTGTGCATGGCTGACCACCAACACAGCCACAAGCTGTAGGCAAATTCTCACAAGTGCTTCAGGCTGTAACCAATCAGATTACAGCTTCTCTTTTGGTTTACTGAAACTAACCAGGAAATACGGTTTTGAACTTTCAGCCACAGGCCAACCAATGTTAGTACCTTGTTTTTGTAAAGTAGTATTTGAACATGGCACAGTGCATAGCATTGCAGTGTAAAGGTAGTAAGTGCTATCATATTTATGTGCAGTTAATACATACTCCTCCACGTCATAAACCTGAACGCTATTAATCAAACTCCTCCCTCCCTCCCTCCCTCCCTCCCTCCCTCCCTCCCTCCCTCCCTCCCTCCCTCCCTCCCTCCCTTTCTCCATCCCTTTCTCCCTCCCTCCCTCCCTCCCTCCCTTCCTCCCTCCCTTCCTCCCTCCCACCCTCTCTCTCCCAGCTGTACTGGCACAGTGGTGTGAGGAGTTAGGTCGTCTGATGTTGATGAGACATCACAGCATGACTGCGCGGGCAACAGGGGTCGCAGACATGAACCAAGGGTCCCAGCAGACCGCCCTGCAGATAGCACAGGCTGCGGCTGCTCATGCGGCCAGCCAGCAGCTGAACAAGCCTAATCAGTTTCCACACCAAAGGTGAGTGAAGGGTGTGCAAGGCTTCATTTGGGGGGGGGGGGGGGGGGGGGGGGGGATTGGGTGGGGATTGGGGGAGGTTGGGCGGGGATTGGGAGGGGGGGGAGGTTGGGGGGGGATTGGGGGAGGTTGGGCGGGGATTGGGAGGGGGGGGGGGGGGGGAGGTTGGGCGGGGATTGGGAGGGGGGAGGAGGTTGGATGGGGATTGGGAGGGGGGGTTGGGTGGGGATTGGGAGGGGGTGGGGGGAGGTTGGGTGGGGATTGGGAGGGGGGGGGAGAGGTTGGGGTAGTTTGTCTCCTTGGAGTCATGCTTTGGGTGCCTTGGACGTTCTGCTGGAGTACATCAGAGTTTGTTGTTTTGTTTGTACTCCAGTAAGATCTGCCTTTGGCTACTACTCAGTGCACAAACTGTACAGGAATAAGTTGTGTGCATACATCTCGGGTTTGTCCCCACAATGCCCTACACTCACCTACTGTTCACCTTACCTGGTTATTATTATTAGTACAAGTGGAAATAAGCACCCTTGTCTGCTTTTGGAGTCGGGTCCATTCTAGTTGATATTGTGTAGCCGCTTACGATTTACATATACCTGATGATTTATCTATACCGATGATTTACATATACCGATGATTTACATATACCCGATGATTTACATATACCCAATGGTTACATGTACCCAATGATTTACATGCACATTGGCGATGAACTTAAGTGGCTTCTAACCCACCTCACACGCAGTTAGTCCAGCCCTATAGATGTACGTGTGCTGTGATTCTTCGATGCTTCTTGTGTCATGCGCTTGCTTGCGCAATGACAGCAAATGATGCCTGCCTTCATTTGTTTGTCCCTCCTCTTCTTGTACAGTGCTACTTCTTTGGTGCTTATTCAGTGCTTCTTGCTGAACTTAACCCCTTGTCCTACATCGTAAATAGGTGGGAACACTTTCTGGAGGAAAGCACCCTCTGCAATAATTTCATTCATAAAAAGGAGTTGGGCTTATTTTCAGAGATTAAAGTACCACAAAAGTTGAGGTGAAATGTTCTATTGAATTACCAGTTCAAGAAATGAGATTGAGTGATAATATAGCTTATGAACTGCTTCGAGCTCATAAGCTCCTGTGTAGTGATAAGAGCTTGATTGACGGCTCACAGTAGCAGACACAGAGTATGCAAAAATGCCTGGCCAAATCTTATCTAGATTACAGTCTCTGAACATGTGGTATTCCTGAACCCACCAAGATCAAGATCTACACTAGCTCTACCTGGCAAGTCCAATTGTCAGTCTCTGAATGCGAGTGGTTTCAAGTAAACATCAAGCCTTATGTCACATGACTCAAGCTCTATTTAAGTTGAAAGTTTAACTTTAATATTAGCTTCCTTGTCATTTTGTTTGGTGATTTGTAATTGGGGTACTTTTCATTAGCTATGCTATTTTGTATCCCTTGCTTTTATGCATACATTCTCATAGAAAAAAAATGAAGACCTTACAGGCTATTAAAGTTGGTTTCTTTACCTGTAGGTGTAGGTATATTTTTCCCAACAGATACCAGCCACACCCACCTTAAGTGTCATGTGGTGCTATGAATATCATTAAAGTTTGAATTTTACTTGAACCCTTCACAATGTATGTTGGGTGTATTGGAAGATACCCCCTCCCTGCTTTGTGAGTCACCTTCAAGCTTCAAAAGCTCAAGGATTGTCAGTCACTTGTCTTTATTGAAGTAATTTGACCAACTGCACTAAGTGTACATGGCTTAGGTAGTCCACTGTCTAATTTGGTCACATTCAATTTCACTATGCTCACTGTTGACCTGCAATCCACGTTAATGGGAGCACGTGGTTTAGACTAGCCTCGTTCCCAGGCCTTCCCCGGCTCCAGTTTTTGATCGCTTGCAGTATGCAAAAACGGAGGGAGAAGGCCTGGTGAATCTTACCACGTGATCCGCGGCACACATGACGTCACAGGTTCTAGACACGAAGACATATTCACATTTATATCTCCTGCTACAGAGAAGCTAGAGAAACAAGACAAGTTCTAGCCGAAAGACAAGTCTTACCTCTAGAACATACCCGAGTCTGAAGCAGAACCGCTGAAGGACGGTTCCGCTGCAAGCGTTGCAAATCCAAAAGCGGCTGCTTTTTCGCTACGTTAGCTAAATTTTGTCAGTGCAGATATTTCACGCATGTCGTTCGGCAACCCTTCGGAGCTATTCCTTCTAGCTAGGATATGTTTTTTACGCTTGATGTTGTTCTCCGTCAGCGCTTGTCTCGTTTTCGTAGCTAGTACAGAACGCAAGATCGGTCTTCTCCCAGCATGGCTATACATATAAGAGCGTGACGACATGTGACGCCTGTGCCGCGGATCACGTGGTAAGATTCACCAGGCCTTCTCCCTCCGTTTTTGCATACTGCAAGCGATCAAAAACTGGAGCCGGGGAAGGCCTGGGAACGAGGCTAGTTTAGACTTGCTGAAATGTGATCTTACATGTGAGCTCACCAGTGGCCTAGTCTCGTTCCCAGACCCTCAGTGGTTGTATGTACCATACCAGGTCTGGGAACCAAACTACTAATGGCCATGGTAGGTTTACGTTGGTTAGCGTAACTTCTTTTTTTTTTCCCTCTCATTTCCCCTGCCTCCCAGTGAGGTGGTTCCACAGTGGATGGCCCAGGCAGACCCGACTCACCATCAACCATCCCTCTCAGTTATCACCACTGTACATGCTGGGGTCACATCAGGCCCCGCCCCCAACCCCACCCACTCCATTCCCTCCAATGATGGTACCATGACAACCATGTCTAACTACATGAACTCTTCATCCTACGCTCCCATGAAACCAACAACGTATGGAGGTACAGCGGGTGGCGGAGACGAGAGGACTGTTGGAGGAATGAACCAACACGTTCCTTCCACTCCTAATGGGGACATTTTCCAACAAGGAGAGCCACCCCCCAATCAAATAGCTCCTACAACCCCTCGATTTGGAATGATACACCCGCAACATGAGGTGGGCCTAAACACACCCACCGCAGACCAGTCTTATCACTACCCATCACAGCAGAATCCATCACTACCACAATGCCACAATACCCAGGTGGGCTTTGCATCCTCCTCTACTGCAAGTGGAAATACCCAGGGGAACTTACAAGCTGCAGCAGCTGCAGCGGCTGCAGTAGCTGCTGCTGCGGCTACTGCCACAGCGACAGCTACAGCAACAGCAACTGCTCAGCTGGACCCAAACGAGAATGCCCGAATCTTTCCCATGACTCAGCAACCAGCGGCAATGCACGGAGCACCTTTGCCACCCCAAACACAACACCAATCTACTACACAGCAGCCCCAAGGAGCTGCTGGTGTACAGTGTCCGCCTCAACCTGCGGGAAGATTGCTTCAGGTAGGTGTGTGTGTGTGTGTGTCTAGGTCTGTTAGGAGAGCCATTCAAAAACCAATTTGAAGAGTGCACACATAAACGTGAATGAGCCATGCCGTACATTGATAAAGCAGCTTCATTAGGCCAATCCAGTTCCTCTTCCTCATCCAAGAAGTCGTCAGAATTTATTGCGGGTGGGTTGGTTAAACTACAGTACAGTATTAAAAACACAGCATGTGACCTTGCATGTTCAAATTAACACACATGCATGCTCTTTCACATTTGTGCAAACTCGGTGCTGTATGCCAGTGTTTTCAACTAGACTTCATCACTGCATGCATGCATGCATGACTAAGTACAACAGGTTGCAGCACTGTTGAGTGTCAACTAGTAGTAAAACGACTAGACAGTTGTTATTTTATGACTAGACAGTTGTTATTTTATGACTAGACAGTTGTTATTTTTTGACTAGACAGTTGTTAGTTTTTGACTAGACAGAATGCTCACTATACCTATATCACTATAGTTGAAAGAGTGGAATAGCTCTTCAGTATGTTTCTGCACTTATGTTATATTTCCACCACCTTCAGCTCATGAAAATACTGATAGGCAGATAACTTGTGATAGTGCAAAATACCCACATACTCATGTACACATGCACACACACACACACACACACACACGCACACACACACACACACACACACACACACGCACGCACATGTACACACACACACACACACACACACACACACACACACACACACACGCACGCACATGCACACACACACACACACACCTCAACAGACTTCTACCACTCCACAGCAGACACACACGATGATCCCCTCGCACCCCTCAACCGTCACTCCTACCCCCTCCACTTCCGCTCTCTTATCTTCAACTCAGGCTACCACACCACCATCCTCAGCAGCCATGGTGGGCAATCCGACCATGGGCGGCCTTGTCTCCCAGACCACAGTACAGCAGCAGCAACAGCAACCTTCCACCTCATCGGTGTGTGTGTGTGTGTGTGTGTGAGTGTGTGTGTGTATGTATGTGTGTGTGTATGTGTGTGTGTGTGTGTGTGTGTGTGTGTGTGTGTGTGTGTGTGTGCGTGTGCGTGTGTGAGTGTATTGTGATGTATTGTGCTTAGTACTAGAAGTACACATGTACATCACACCCTGCGCCACTCATGGTCTTGTTCTAGCAACTAAGTCAGAGAAATTAGTGTTCCCATGCAGACTTTTGTTGCTCTTTGGTTGACAAGAACACTTTCACCTCTGTCTATTTTTGTCAATGCAAAAAAAATATAGAACGCTAGTGGAAAATGAGCCTTTCTGGTTTCTGAGTCACCAGTTGTCTGTATCATTCAGCACTCGACTCCTTCACACAAAGACCCCCACACCATCCCTCCTTGATCAGTGATCAGTTAGCTCCACTGGCAAATGTATATGCACAAGTCACAAAAAAGTTTGCCAAACGCAAACAAGCACATGTAGGGATGAAATCCTCAAAAACCAACCAAACAAGACGGGAACGACACCACAATACTTTTACACCATCCCTACATCTTGTGCCATTTTGCCAAAACTGTGTGTTTGTATTTGTTTTTTAGTTGTGTGTAGAAGAGGGTTGTCTTGTAGATGGAAGGGTGTGGCGTGGGTGTGTTGTGCATAGTGAGAATGTTGTGTTGTTGGTGGTTGCTACTGAGTGTAGCAGGTATGGTCCAAGTTGTGTGTAGAAGGTGTGGAGTGAGTGAGGAGTGGTGAGTGTGTGTGTTATGTTGGAATGTGCATTATGTTAAGTTTTATGCCTGTTTAGCATGATAGATATGGGTTGTCTTGTATACAGGTGGCTGTGAAGTGAGTAGCGGTAATTTTGTAATGCTTTGTGAAGGATGGGTTATTTTGTGAGATAGTTGAATGGAGTGAAGTACTATGTTTGTTTGTGGTTGGTGTGGGCTAATAAGTACAAATGTAGAGGGTTTTGTGTTGTGTACAGGTGGCAAAATGGCACAAGATGTAGGGATGGTGTAAAAGTATTGTGGTGTCGTTCCCGTCTTGTTTGGTTGGTTTTTGAGGATTTCATCCCTACATGTGCTTGTTTGCGTTTGGCAAACTTTTTTGTGACTTGTTTCTGTTGTTTTTTTGTTGTTGTTGTGTAACCACACCCCAAGTGAAATGACTTGTTATGTAGTTTATTGTTGATGTTGATGGATTTCTGGAGGATGTTAGCTGTTTGCACTTGTCCACTTGACAATGGAATCATGGGTGTAACTGTTGTCTAATTGGGTATGTGCATGTGTGTGTGAGTGGTTGTTCTAAGGCACTGTGGTATATACATGACTGTCTACCTGTTCTGTTGTATGACAGGGTTGTAACACTGTATGTTGTGTGTTGTCCAAGGAACAGTTTCTATAGCTGGTTATACATTGTGGGCAGGTGTGTGTAGGTTGTGTATGGTGGGTGGCAGGTACATAGGTCATAAAGAGGTAAGGCATAACTGTGGTAAAGGAACCCTTGGAGAGTAAGAGTGTTTTTCCGGGTTCTTCCAGTACTTGTTACGGGACGCTTGCCTTTTGCTTTCTTTGTTTCGCAGATAGTTCTGCTTATCCCGCGCCCGTTTCTTGTGGACGTTACGCATACTGCGTTCCTTGTCAAATCCAGCACAAGTACGTCAACTGCTGTATGAAAGTAGCAACATATGCAATCGTTTGGGAATCAATCGATCGTCAAGCTCTCTACGGAAGTAGAATAACCGCAGCTGCATGCCAACTTCACGTGCTGTAGCTGTTGAACTTCTGTTGACGTAATCGCTATGAATATTCTATTCTAACAAAATGGCGTATAGCAGCAAGCATAAGCGTGGGGTTACCTGAGAATCGCCGATTAATTCGACTTCTTTCTTTGAGAACGATGAGTGGTGGGTATAATACCCAGTAATTTATGCTGATCTTTCGCGTTTGAATTGTTGTAATAGCTTCAGCCGTTGTCGTGCTATCGTGGTGAGCAAAAGAAGAAGAAGAAGAAGAAGAAGAAGAAGAAGAAGAAGTCAGAAGATAGACGATTTGCCTTTTTTAGCGACTTGACTGTCAGGTACTTAGCGATGCTTTCCAGCAAATTTAACGATCCTGTTGCCCATGGAAGCACTCGATAATGTCTGATATGGCTCATGGAGGCCGTTGACTTATCTAACGCGGACATTTCGAGCGTGTCATTTGTGCACTTTGAATGTGGCCGCCATTTTTTTTCGGGGTCATCCCTACATATGGCGTACTACCGTACGCCATGATATGTGGTAGTCCCATGTAGACATCAAAGATTATTTCGTCGCGTATTTCAATCGCATCGCTGCCTTCGAAGTGCCGTACCGCTGAACTTCTGTTAAGGGCGGGGCTCATACGTGCTTTGTAGATCCATGAACATCTAATGAGTCTACGAAGCGTGTATGAGCCCCGCCCTTAACAGAAGTTCAGCGATACAGCACTTCGAAGGCAGTGGTGCGATCGAAATACGTGATGGAATAACCTTCGATTTCTACACGGGACTGCCACATATATGTAAATACATTCCTGATCATGACAAATTAATATTCAAGCTGTATTTGTGTGCGTACATAGATTCCCGATTCAGAGCCGCATGCTAATGCACTCGGCAGTGACAAATATACATACATATATATACACATGTATACATATGTATATACACACATACATGTTTGTTTTTGATGTGAAATTTTCTATTGGCAGACAACATACCAGCATGTACAACAGCAGCATTTGCTACAACAACAACAACAACAGCCACAACAGCAACAACCGCAACAAGTTCAACCTTCCTCATCCGTCCCCTCTCAACCTTTGCCGCCCCCCACCCCCTCCTCTGGTGGGCTGCCGGGACAGCCTGGTGTTCCCCTTGCCTCTCCCCCTCCTAATGGTTTACCTATGTCTGCACAGAACCCCCCTAGCTACCAAGGTGAGGACTGTAAGTTGGACAGGAAAGATGAGGAGGGAGGGTACTGTATTTGCCAGATGCAGCCCTTGTGGTGTCACAAACGTCTTGGCTTGCGTCTCAACTTTTGTTACATCACAAGGGAATATCTGAGGCATTGCACTTGTGCTCATACAATGAGTATGACAACACAGTGACTGTAATAACTAACTTAGAAGTGTGTGTTGAACTGAGTTACATGGGTGCTTTCCATAGTGAGTTGACACTCTTTCCCTCTCCTCCCCCTTTTCTCCTTTCCCTTGCTCTCCTCCCCCTTCTCTCCTTCCCCGTTCTCTCCTCCCCCGTTCTCTCCTCCCCCTTCCTCTCCTCCCCCTTCCTCTCCTCCCCCTTGCTCTCCTCCCCCTTGCTCTCCTCCCCCTTCTCTCCTTCCCCGTTCTCTCCTCCCCCTTCCTCTCCTCCCCCTTCCTCTCCTCCCCCTTCTCTCCTTCCCCGTTCTCTCCTCCCCCTTCTTCTCCTCCCCCTTCCTCTCCTCCCCCTTCTCTCCTCCCCCTTCCTCTCCTTCCCCTTTTCTCCTTTCCCTTCCTCTCCTTCCCCTTCTCTCCTCCCCCTTCTCTCCTCCCTGTTCTCTCCACCTCCCCTCCTCCCCCCCCTCCCAAGATGGCTCCGCTGCCACGCCTACAGGCCCACCTCAGTTCCGTTCTCCTCCTCCGTCAGTTGGCAGTAGTACAGGACAGGTTGCTATACAACCCAACACTGCAGCAGTTACACAACAACAACAACAACAACAACAACAACAACAACAACAGGTGAGCTGATTGGTACCATATTCCACCATACACAATCATCATTAGTCATACCAGTTGCATTGAACAGCTACTGTTCAGGCTGGCCATGTCAGTAACCTCTCATACCAAGTAGTATTAGCTCCAACCCACTTCCTCTCCCTACCTACCACCCTAATGTAAGTAGTATTAGCTCCAACCCACTTCCTCTCCCTACCTACCACCCTAATCAGAGAGTCGGTAGACTCTCTATGTAGGGATGGCGCCGACGCGCAATATATGCAATACTTAAGCAAAAGCCGTACAACTTCACCACAAACACGCTAAAAGCTTATTTAAGCGCCCAGGCCTCCTCTTTGAGTGCCTTTGTGATCAGCAAGACTCATATAAGTGGCCAAAAACCGCGCGGAAGACAGCTAAACTCAAAAGTGTGCGATAGCAAAAGTGCCATTTTTCGTATTCTTTCTTGTTACGACTTTTGTTCAAACAACGATATCTCGCAAACTGTTGAAGTACTCGCCGTCATTTTAGCACGAAACTGATGCTTATCACAACGCGGAGCTCTACGACCACTCAGCGTCTTCATAGCTTCAAATTCACCCTGGTCAATAAAAGCCATTCACAACACTCTGAGGCTGCTGTCCGTTGCTTAGGACGCCATTTTCTAATTTTGTACGCATGCGCACACGAAGTCTCGTTCCCAGACCAAAGACCACGGTCATTGGTCTGGAAGCGAGAGTACACAAGCGAGCGGCCATGACTGGCACGGTCTTTTCCCCCCGCGGCATTGGGCAAGGCTTATGAACACCACGTAGGTAAGGCGCTGCATTCAGCTGCCTACTTGCAGCTACACTAAAAATAGCCTACTCACAGCTTTAGTGAACTGTAAAGCTAGGATGGTCAGTATGATAGTTTTCTGTGCTGCAGCTGGTCAGTCGTCATGTGATTGACAACTGAATCATGAAATTGGTTTCACAAAGTTTGGTACGGAGAGTGGTTGGCCCTTCAGCAGGTTCTAGCTGGCTATATTATTACATGCCTGTAACCACTACTATTAAAACTGTCAACGCCGTTTCAAGTTGTGGTGTTGTGGTTACACTTGAAATATTCTTCTTTGGCTTAGGTCTAACTGTAACTGAGATTAACATCAAAAAAGTACAGAAACAAGACTTAAAAAACATTAAAAATGTAAAAATATGTAGGGATGGCATGCCAAAAAGTATGCAAACAAGGTAGGGATAATGCAGGAAAGCAAAGGTCAACATATTGGCAAAGCCCCATCCCTACATCTTTTTCACACTACAGTTAGACAGTGCATGGGGGTCTTCTTAAAATGTTCACAACCTTTACTGGCAGTTCATGGCTGTAGCCTTGTTCTCAGGCCACTTCCTTCTCCCACGTGGCCTGGGAACAAGGCTAGTATGACCCTATTGGTAGCATTGTTATACGGAACCTCTTCAACAACTTAAGCAGTGAGTTAGAGTAGACTGCAGATTTATGATATGTGTCGTTAAAGTACATGGCATGGTTTTAGCCTCGTCCCCAGGCCACTTTCCTTCTCCCACATGCCGGCTCAGGAACGAGGCTATAAATATGATCTAGCAGCATTGCATCAGCTGTAGTGTGAAAAAGATGTAGGGATGGGGCTTTGCCAATATGTTGACCTTTGCTTTCCTGCATTATCCCTACCTTGTTTGCATACTTTTTGGCATGCCATCCCTACATATTTTTACATTTTTAATGTTTTTTAAGTCTTGTAAATAGTATTAGCTCCAACCCACTTCCTCTCCCAACCTACCACCCTAATGTAAGTAGTATTAGCTCCAACCCACTTCCTCTCCCAACCTACCATCCTAATGTAAGTAGTGCTCCTCATTCACTGCAACTATTGTGGTGAACATTTCACTACCACCTTCATACGAGCATATAAGTATTTCGTCAGAAGGGTCGATATTTTTCTGATTTTAGCTGAGAACTCTGTGTAGCTCTTTCTGTTTACAACTGACTTTCGCACGTACGTAGTAGAGTGCATGGGATTTGTCAGGCAGCTCAACTCCTTCTACCACACTGTCTTAGGTCAGACATGGAAAGAGGATTCTAGCTAAGATCGTAAACTATAGCAACGTTTGACAAAGAGTTTCAGTTGTCATCAGGACAAAAATGAAGGGAAACAAAATGTGTGGACAAAACCCCACTATTTATTGCCATGTACCAGTAACGATACTGGAAGCCAAACGTTAGAGACCAGGGGACAACTAGATTGTGTGAGGTGGTTGTGTTGTATGTCTCTCCTTGTAGCAGTTGGCAGTCCAGCAGCAGCAGGCCTTCCAAGCTCAGCAGCAGATGCAAGAACAGGCGGTGGCAGCAGCCCAGGTATGGTAGCAGTGTCTTCAGCCTTACTGGTGCTGGTCCCACCATCTGGCTGGCAAGCATCATAGTTTCACCATTACAGGAATACTGTACACGTGGCATGGCTACTGATCCATTATGTAATTAATTACCCCGTGCACATGCTTAAGGGGTAAAGTGATCGGTCGTGTCCGTCTTTCATAGTTGTCTATCTATCTGTCTGTCTGTCGCCACAAAAAAACGCCAGTTTTCCAGATCCAGAACTGTAGGAAACGTTGAGAACTGCCTTGTCTGCGTTTCTTTTTGCTAGATAACTCTACAAGCACTTGAACATCTGTATTTTGAGTTGGCATTACGGGCACGCCTATCGACCACACCCAGATACCTGGCCACATGTAGATGTACAGCGTGAGACGACGGTTTCAGTGTTCCTAGGGTTCACTATACAGCATGCGTTTGTGAGATGACACATGAAAGCACAGGCATAGCTACATGGCGCGCGGGATATATGCTCTACAGAGCTCTAGTTCTGTATGTATTACATCCACATGTACCTGCACACACACACACACACACCCACACACACACACACACACACACACACACACCCACACACACACACACACACACACACACACACACATACCCACACACACACACACGCACACACACACACACACACACACACACACACACACACACACACACACACACACACACACAGGTACAAAGGGTAGTTTCTGCCCAAAAGATGTATGTTCAGCAGCACCCCAACATGCAGCAGGTGTGGGGGTCATCCCACCCCACTGCTATAGGAATGACCCCTGGTGGACAGTACATCACTAACCCTTCACCTCAGATGGTACAGCAACCAACTATGGCAAATCAACAGGTAGCGTAGTGTAGATCCAATGCTGCTACCTACCATGTGGGTAAAGCGATGGCATGAGATAGCTGTCCCTATCCCTCAGTAACTCCAGTACAGCTGATGAGGGCTGGTATTGGTCAAAATGTGTTCTGCACAGTAATGTGGTTCATTGATTGTTCACAAATTTGTGGGTGTGAGTCCAGGTGTTGTGCATGTAGAACCTCTCTTTACCCCCTCCATTTCTCTCTCACTTCCTGCCCTCCTTCCCCAGGTATACATACGCCAGAACCCTTATCACCCTCACCACCCCTACCATCAACCACCATCAGGCATACAGTACATCCACGGTCATCCCAACCACATCCAGGCCGTCCAGCAAGGCCAACTGATGAGATGCTCCCCTCCCTATGGCCAGAGACCTCAAAACCTTCCTCTGGAGAATCATGATGTGATGGTGAACTCAGTGGACCCCTACCAATCGCCCACTGCCACCCCCCACCCACAAATGTCGTATGTTTACAGAAAGCCGCCTCGCTACCCCTACCCATCTCAGCCCTCACCTGCTTCACCACATACTCCGGTATGGACTTGTGATGACACCTCTAGCTCGTACACAGGCCTTCACCCCAGCTTTTGTGTGATTATAGTGCGAAAGTGGGAGAAGGCCTGGTATGTCGACTCTTGTGTTGTGTCTCATAACATCGACTCCTATAATCTGTCCCATAAAGTCAAGTGAAGAATCTCTCCTTTCCCTACACCCCCACCCATACACACACACCCATACACACACACACATGTACACACCCATACACACACACACACACACACACACACACACACACACACACATACACACACACACACACACACACACACACACACACACACACACACACACACACACACACACACACACACACACACACACACACACACACACAGTATGTACAGAATGCTCGTGTTTACCCAACTACTCCAACCGGCTTCCCCCAGAGCCCTGTCCAGACTACCCCATCCACCCCGACATTACAGGGGCCTCCCCCCTATGGCACTCCCTCCACCCCAACAGCTGACTCTGGTTACTATGGCAGCATGCAAAGTGTGCATCAACCAGGAGCCGTGCCCTCCCCTCTGAGCAGAGGAGCGGTAAGTAAACTGGAATAAAATCCTGCTGGCCATGGTAGTCAGCCAAAACTCGAAACATTCTTGAAAGAGGCTGTACTGTTGGTCACTGCACAGATTCTGAAGCCGTTTCAGTTGAACCAAGTCCCTCCACAGGCTGTTGATACAATTAAGCTAGGTCACTCTACAGGTTTTGAGGCTGCTTTACTTGAATGGAGTAACCTCCATAGGCTGTTACAAATCAGCTTCACATATACCCACGTTTAGTTGTGAGCAAGGTCTCATAGATCACCTACCATAGCAACATGCATGTTTACCATCTTGGGACGAGCCTGAACGAGCAGCACACTGCTGGTTTACTAATTTGTCATGGCATATAGCAGGACACTGGCCAAATATCACATATGCCAGCCATTTCTCCAGCCAGGCCAGCTAATGTAGCTTCACATGCATGGACAAAACATTGCACTGAAATCATGAGCTGAATTTCTGGCGTTTATGAGTGCCATGATGGCTCTTACCTGAAGCGACCTCAACCACTGTCCATATTTGATGGTCGGTAGAAGCACAAACCAGAAGTAAGTTGCCACGCGTGCTTCAACTTCAGTTGTCTTCACTCCGGGTCACCGACGCTACACTCGAACTCTGGCAGTAGCCCTCACCCATGCTTCATACATGAAGTATATGGCCGCAAGCATATACGTACGTACGTACGTATACACACACATGCGCAATGCAGTCTCGCTAGTGTGGGGCTCGCTTAGGCTCACCCCAATTACTTCTTGCCACTCTAATACACTAGAAAATGTGTGGGGGCGAGCCTGAGCAAGCTGATACAGGGAGTCTCCTGGCAAACTGAAATGGGTGCCAGGAGAAGGCTTCCATGTCCTCTGTGTAGTCTGTCCCCTGGTACTGGGGTGCCAGGGGAAGGCTTGTTTGGCTACATGTTGTCCGTCTCCTGGAGAGGCTCCAGCATGTCAGTGGAGTGTGGCTACATATGCATGGACTAAGCTTTACACTAAAATCATGAGCTGAATTTCTGGCGTTTAAAGTGCCGTTTATGCATGGCCCTTACCTGAAGCGACCTCAACCACTGTGATCGAAATTTGTACTGCCTGTGGGCAGCCTGCCGTTCATGATCTGTAGCAGCACATACAAACAAGGAGTAAGTTGGCATGCGTGCTTCAACTTCAGTCGTCTCTGCTCCGGGTCACCGACGCTGCACTCTGGCAGTAGCCCTTCACCTGCCGAGTGCACAAGCTCAATATTAAAATTTAACCGCGCTCATTAAAAATTTACGGTATATGGCCGCAAGCAAGCAGGCAAACATACACACACACGTGCAATGCAGTCCCGCTAGTGTGGGGCTCGCTCAGGCTCGCCCCAATGACGAATCTGTATCTCTATGTAACTACTGTATACTCTACTTATTAGCCCTATCTACTACACCTATCATGCACCTGTAGATGCAGCACCATATCCCAGCTGACGGAGCCATGATGTCTGGCGTTCCCCATGGTGTCCAGTCTCCTCCCTCATACCAGTACCAAGGCAGCTATATGATGGGTGGACCAAACTATAAACAAATCCCCCCCTCCAACATGGGTATGGAGAAACGTGAGTAGGAAGTGAGACTCCCCTCTGCCCTCCTCCTTTCCAAGTCTGCTTTCTCCTCTTCCTATCTGTCTTCTTGCATACCTTTTCCCTCCCTGTTTCCTTCCTCCCTCCCCTCGTCCCTCTCTCTCTCCTTCCCACCTTCTGTCCCTTCCTCTTCACTTCCCTCCTTCCCCCCCTCCCCCTGCATTCCAAGGGTTAACTTGTATCTCTAGCTGCCATACAACTTGGAAGGCAAGCTCTAAAACACTTGTCATTAATGTCCAACTAGTCAATCTGCAAACTTACAAAATTAGTGGGCACGGCTTTGCTAATCACGTTATTAGTTAACCAACTTGTTCAAATAACTGAAGTTGGGGGAACTGACTTTGCTAACCTCACTATTAACATAACCACCCACTGCAGAGTATATAGCTGCAACAATGATAGTTACATTACTATTCTGCATTCCTCTTACCTCCCTCCCTCCCTCCCTCCCTCCTTCTCTCCCTCCCTCCCTCCCTCCCTCCCTCCCCCTCTATCTCCTCTCCACCTTCTCAGAGCTGCTAAGACTAACCTTTCCTGTCCGTGGTGGTGTGCTCTTAGATGCATTTCAACTTGAGCACGGCAAGAGTGTCAGTCAAAAACTGTTTCACCTAAAGGAATCCTTCCACAGAATGCTGGTGCACAGGTTAGCACTCACAAGTTTGTGACAGAGAGTCTTAAGCTCTATTCAGTTCCACATGCAATGTTTTATTGTGTACTGTTAGTGCGGATCACTTCGCCCATGAGATCTCATGGGACTACATGCAATGAACACTAAAAGGCACACTTGAGTGTAGCTTTGAAGGGTTTCTAAGACGTAAGGCACCAAACCAAATGAATGATTGAAGTTCCTCTATGCACATCCTTCCTTGTATGCTCTCACTCCATATATGCAACCATACCCACACATAACACAATCATGCTATTCAACGCACATGCACTCACACACACACACACACACACACACACACACACACACACACACACACAAACACACACACACACACACACACACACACACTCAGGAACGACCTTGAGTTACAGTTTATTTGCTATCACCATGACGACAAGCAACAGCTCTGTAACTGGCCCCAGGGGTTGGCTGTCAGTATCGGTGGCCAGAAACTACACATTGACAGGGTAAATGTGGGAGCAAATGTGTTGGGAGCTAGCTAGTTTAAATCTTCTTTGGGATTTTCTCTCTTTCAGTGTTAGCTGTCACCACAGTAGTAGAGTACACATACACTTTCTATAATGGCACATTATGGTGCAATAGAACCCTTCACCACTACCTGAGTATTGTTTGTACTGCATGTGCACCCAAACTCTCCTTATTGCTGCACAGAGTGTGTCTCGTTCCTCCTGTTCATCTTTCTTTTTCCTTTCCCCACCTCCTGACAATCATAACAAACCCAGGGTGACAGTAAGCACAACCACAAGCCACTACATCTGAAGCACTACTGCCAGCCTGGACAGAACCTACTGGAGATAGCTGTCAGTTCATGCTGCTGTGTAAGTTGAAGAGAGAGAGAACACTGCTGTTGAACCAAGCCTGTGCTAGCTCCACACTAACAGGATTGTTTGTAGTAGTAGTAGTAGTAGTAGTAGAATTTAATTTTTAGCAGGTAGTCCCTTCAACCCGGGGCTGATCTGCCAGGGAGTCCTGCATCTATATATGCACAAAGTAAACAACAACAAAGACACTACGAGTGATACAAGGAATAGGTAATTACACAGAACTTTAAAGTTAACATATAAACAGTACTGAACACATAATTATCGAGTTAGATAGCATTTACAGTATGCACAAAAACTAAAACAAAAAATAGAAAACAAAAAAAAAAAAAAAAATGTTTGTCAGGTTTAAGATTACCGCTTGGGTAACTCCTTGGCCCAACTGTGTTGCTTACAATGTTTGGAAATGCCATTATTAATTGTACACCATCTACGTTCTCCGCTCCACCCATAGTCCCACATGTTTAGTCTACAACTGGTCCACCGACCCTCAGTGAACTCTGTACTACAAGGGCTGCTCAGAAAACGACTCCTACCAACAGAGTACTGCATTGCAAAAAGTGAGTGGGTATGGCATGGCTCTTTCCCGAGGGATGACCAACAAACCTTTGCTGTCAAGTTAGTTGCAGCTCCCTTCAATGAGAACCAGTGGAAATCAGTGTGGCCATTGGGTTGTGGTGATGGATGTTGGTGTCTTGTGAAGTCAGACAAGTATTTTTTTACCAAGTTGATTAGCATGGGTTCATCTTCCTCCATCCTCCCACACATACACACACACACACACACACACACACACACACACACACACACACACACACACACACACACACACACGTACACACAGTCAAAAAGTTATTTTTGAGTAACTCTGATGACAATGTGCAGCAAACAGGAGTAAAGGTCTCGCTCAAGTGCCCTGTCACCTTCAAGAAGATCAAACTACCAGCCAGGGGGGCTGACTGCAAGCACACACAGGTAACCATGCATTGCTACTGAAGATCATGTCCATCTTAGCTAATGCATGTAGGTGGTAATTACATGCACACATGCACACACGCACATGCAAACACATGCACACACACAGTGCTTTGATCTGGAGGCATACCTTCAGATGAACTGTGAGCGGGGCACATGGAAGTGCCCAGTGTGCAGCAGCAGTGCTCAGCTAGAGGGATTGGAAGTGGACCAGTATATCTGGAGCATACTCACTCAAGTTAACACGTAAGAATGATCAGCTATGTGGCAGTATTAGACGGGGTGTACTTAGATTGCATATAACTGTATTTGAAGTGAACTTTGTTTAAGAGTGTGGCTCATGGAAACTGCTTAGATGCTTCGATCAACATAGCTCACATGACAATTTCTTCTCTACAACCATGACCATTAAGCACTGATAATAGAGTGACAAACCTCGTTTAGCTACATGCACTGATACTTTTCTGGCAAAAAATAACAGTTCTATCTATGGTTCAATGCTGCAGTGCACTGCTTGCTCACACTCGCCACAATGTTGTACATTCACCTAGTTATGATAGTAGTAATGTGGTTACCAAGTCATGTATGTCTGTACATGCCCTCTGACCCGTAGGAAAGGTATGGACGTGGATGAGATAACAATAGATGCCTCAGCTAACTGGACGGCGGTGGACAAACCCCAGGATCTGAAAGATGAAGAAGGTAGATTTATTCTTGTACAGAGTCTGTAATGCCAGTATCAAAATGTGGACACAAAACGTCTTGTTACTATCCAATCAACCAATGACCTGCTGTTATATCCAGTTTTGAAAGTTTCATAGAGTAACTAAGGAAATAAACTTTGCCAGTGCATATCCAGATCACAGACCATGTAGCTAGCAGTGCCATCTGTGAGCAGCCTCATGTGTAAGTCCTTACATGAACAGCTTATAGCTTTAAGAGCATGCCTTTATATTGAATCACCTACCAAGTATCGTGCAAGCCACTCTCTAAACTAAGACTGTAGTAAAAGTCAGGAATATGGGAATATCCACACTTGAGCCTCAGAGCTGTAAAAGAATCTCAACAAACAACTTAAGGACGATAAACCTTGCAGGTTTCTTACTATTGTCATACATAAGTTCTAGTTGTTGAAATTTGCCATCCGCTGATGCAACTGAGAACTGGTTGGTAAAATCTTAAAGCTGTAACTGTGGATACTTTATATACACTTATGCTTCTCTACTTATGCAGACACTCCTCCCGCCAAGAAATTAAAGACTGAAGGCTCTTCCCCAAATACTCCCGAATCCTTATCCTCCACCAATCTCCCACCCCCTTGTGCTGCTGGGAACAATCCTGCATTGCTACCCCCCCATGTCCCTTCTCCCTCCCTGGCAAACTCAACACCATCTGGTGGCAGTGCTGTAGCTGCTTCAAACAGTAGCCAAATACCAAAGAACTTTCAGACCACATCACAGGGTGTCTCAGCACAGTTACCCAACAGCACCCAGCCAGTCGCTCAACAGAGTACATCTAGCAATGAACAGAATCTGTCCAATAGCGAGCAGGTTCTCTTGCAGCAGAATAATATTGACGATAATTTAGATGTAAGTGGAACACGTACATTTGTTGTTAAGTTGGGGAGTTTCTGTAGCTTGGCACTGTAGAGACACAATTCTTTAGGACACTTTGGAAAATTGTTTTCCTGCTACACCAGACTATATAAATTGTTCCTCGACTCACCTCATTCAGCATAGGGATGAGCCTCTACGATAATGATACCCACTATAAGTATGGTGTAGAAACAGTGTTAATGGAAGTGCATCTGGGTGTTGTCTACAACTAGATACCATATCTACTCCTAGCCCTAGAACTGTATGTTAAAGTCAGCTTTGCCTTCTGCTTTTCTGCAGCCTGGGTAAAATGTGAGTCTTGTTGAGCTGTACCTTTTTACATCAACCAATCTTTCTTTCCACAAACAGGGCATAAACCTCCTTGATAGTCTTGGAGATGCAACCGACCTCTTGGAATGCTTAAATGATGAGCTCCCTTCACATGAATTGTTATCAATACTTGACTAATTATGTTCTAGTGATATAGCAATGAATAAAGTTATAACAAAACATTTTCCCCTGTCGTTTTTACTATTTTTACTAAGTCTTGTAACAAGGTCTGATACGCTATCCTTTTTGTCATTTTTGTGTTTAATGTTTGTATTTACTCCGACTTCTGTTATTAATGTTTTCTTTCTCACATTCTGTATTATACCAATTCCCCTTTGTATATATGCACAGGCCGTGTCTTCTTTAATAGGTTTGTACACTGCTAGAGTGTTAAATTCTGTAATACTGCTTCAGCCACACCTACAGCAGTTATGCATCCAAAGAGACAGAACTAAGGCCAGGTATTTTATTAAGTTATCAACATATTTTCTCTCTACCACAACTGTATTTGTGACCATGCATGGAGATGACGGTGTTAGTGGCAGTACAAACAGTATCCTGCACTAAAATAAGATTGTCTTTTCATACAAGTCTTGTGTAGTGACTTCCACTTGTGCAAGGTCCAAATTGTCACAATATGCAGAGTTAGCTGTACTGAAGTGACCATGAGCTTGCTGGAATTGTAGCGAGAAGTGCTACATAAGTGTTTTGGCACTAACCATGCATGTCAAGTGAGATCCAGCCTGAAAATCAAATTGTGTCTGGATAAATCACCATTGGTTTTTACTGTCTGCAAAATGCCAGAGCCACAATGGCCTTGTAAGATCATGCATCTGACTGGCACTCAGAAGACCCATATTTTCAATCCTGGTGTATAATGCTCTTTAGAGTGTATGGGGAAAAATGGGTAGGTTTTTATGGGGGGGAAATGAAAAGCAATCTTGTTCTAAACTTGGTACAGTGAGCTAAAAAATAACACAGTGATTAGGCTTTCTACACACACATTGTAAGGATAAATCATGATATCTCAACCTATAATGGCTATGAAAGAACAGTACAATTATATTTTTGCATCAAGGCAGCTGTTATGAATTTCACACTAACACTGGTATAGTGAACAGTGCATGAAGATCCTTCACTGAAAAAAAATACTTCACTGGTTTGTGGAACTCATTGTTCCTTCAATGGTACATGGATACAAGGAGAATACCGATCACTGTGCTCTAGTCGATCAGGTAGAGGTTCAACAGGATCAGAATTTCTTCCCTGTCTGTTGCATTTGTAGTGTTGAGCTAAAGTCTTCAGCTTGAGAAGAATCCTCTTTGGAAGCAGTCGATAGATCAGCAGTCCTCCACCATACAATGGTGGAAACAAAACCAGAAAAACTACATACCTGTACCATTTTTTAATAACACGATCAGGATCTAGTAGGGCTGCATAACCAAATGAAAGCATACTGAATGAAATGGCAGAAAGCAGAGCAAAGAGAATTACGTCTACATCAATGAAACTGGTTGAAAACTTGTATGGTCTTGCTGCAGCAACAAGGATAGCTGCAATGATGAGCACAAAGCCACCAAGGGGATAGTACAAGGGGCTCGTGGTTATTGAAAACAACGCAAGGTTGATAATTCGCAGCACCAGGTAGAGTGCAGCAAAGTATCTGCAGTCTCGAGGCTCAGTTCTGTAACAGCCAACAAAAGTGTCTATGAAAGTATTCAGTATATGACGTCGAAGTCTGCAAAGATTAAGACACCTCTGAAAACACTGACAAGGGTAGACACAGAGAAGGGCCAGTGGAAGCACATTGAACACCAGAAACATAAACAGTGCAAGAAAAGCATAAGGCATGTGATTTCAAAATATTCATAAGTTCCATCGTAATAGAGGTAGAGACTTGGCATTCTGTTCCCATGTACATCATAAAGTGCTGTAGGTGTGAGAATGTCAAATGAAACATTAAGGATCTTCACATAAGACAGAAGAATAAAAGTGCCAAAAGCTTCAATGAGGGAAGAGCGAATGTCCCACTCTGTCCGAAGTCGAGCAAAGCAACGGTAAAATGGAGCCCATAGCCTCACGATTACTCTGAAACGGTCATGCAAGTTGACAAGAAAGTAAGTGATGAAAATCAACAATAGTGGGTAGACTGCAGTAGCATACTCAAGTGCAAGTGCCTGCAGCATAGACATGTTGGGGTGCAAGCAAACTGGAGTGTATAGAGAACGAAAGATATCAAGATTCCAAAGCATATAAACAGATGAGAAGGCCCTAAACAAAAGTTCTGGTAGTTTCGTACTTCCCTTCTCAATTGCCAAGAGACGCAGATGAACTGGTGCAGCAATTATCTGGCTTACTAGAACATAAACACTCATTGCTTCTGAGGTTACAGATATCCTACAGATGACCACCAATATGTAAAAAGCAGTCAGTGGGAGAAATGCAGCAGCAGCATATTTCAACCAGTTGTAATTATAGTCTGAACATTCCACACAGGCCAAACTGTAAGAGTAAACAGGGGGAGCATACCCTTCCTCACAACGTCCACACATTTGTCCCTTTCGGTGCATGTTGCGATGATGACATGTGTCCACACCCACGTATATATAATCCAGAAACAAGCAGTTGAAAATACAATGACCTACTACAGTTGTATTGAAGACATTACTGTATGTCATGCAATGACAAACGAGAATAGTCACCTCTAAGGTACTGGGATCACAGTTAACCACACCACCAAGGTTGTCTCCACACTCACAAGCACCACTGTCTCCTCTTCTGGTCCACAGTGGACAGACAATATCAGCAGATGGTGTAGCATTGGTTACACTGCTTCCTTCATGCAGGAGTGATAGCAACAGAAGTACAAACCCAACACACTTCATTACTAGCTATATCTTGACAGAAGAGAGTTAACTGACAAGAGTAGTACATGACAAAGGGCATACACCATAAGAACACTGAATGTTTAATATAGTTAGGTATTGTATTCAACATGAACATGTTTGGTCTATTTGGTCTTTACGTACAAACCCATGAAGTACACCCGGCCAGAAATAGCTGTTTGTTTGTTACAATGGCATTAAGGTGTGACTTGCTTGTGTAGCTAAAACTTTCCCAACTACATGTGCGCCAGTGACATCACAGAACAAAACCTACCAACCTTCCTTAGATGCGTGGGTCAAGTACACGGGAAATACACATAGCAACAATACTATATAAGGAAGGAGGAAAGAAGTACCTTGCAAGTTGCAGTCAAAACATCTTAGCTCTAGAAATCACAGTGAAATCACATTCTCATGCTAGAAATAGATGTTGTGAGGTAAAAAATAGTGAAAAGTAAAAAGGCTGGCAGTCGCTGGGAATCAAACCCAGGATGCCTGGTTAAGCCGCGAGTCCTCTGCCACAACAACCACACAACCAGCAGCCCTCACAATCCTCTATAATTATGTACTGCACAGGTGAAACTGAATGCCTCAGCTGCACACCTGTACTGCATGCACTCAGTATGTGCTGTCAGAACCCCATCAGGGATCAACCGGAAAATTCTCTCCATCAGGAGAGAACCCACACTTAGTGGTGTTCTCATTCTAAATGCTTGGAACATCTTGCCTTATGCTGAAATTAAAGATGTTGCGGATGTTATGAGGTGAAAATAAAGTGAAAAGGCCAGCAGCAGCTGGAATAGAACCCAGGACTCCTGACTTGAGCCACTGCAGTGCTCTGCCACTGAGCTATGACAAAATGGACAACCACAAGCACTTGCAATCCTGTAAGTACATGTTGGTGCAAACATCCATAATATTTCACAACCATACAGTTATATTCTCAGATTTCCTCTGTAGCTACAAGCATACAAAAACACCAAACATTTCTACACACACATCATGTGCACCACATGCAATACACCACAATGAGAGATAGGTGATTGAATACTTACAGAGTAGGTAAGTAACCATCAACATTCTTGCATACATCCAGTTGTTCAAGTGCTCACCAGTACTGGATGAGAAATAGCATCACACAGCATCATGGCCCACTGTCTACAGCAAAACCTCTGAATGCAGGTATTTGGATGCTGAATGTATGGCCAGATATAGCTAAGTAAAACATCATATAGAAACTTTTCTACCACTATCCACTATGAGAACAGGGCATGTTGCACTAGTCTCATTCCCAACCTGTGTTACTGTTGCACGCAAGTTGTCCAGATCCGCAGTTGTACCATCTTAGGTTCCACTTGACCCTCACCCAAGTGCTATTAACTACTAATCCCATTATAGGGATGACAGGAGTCACTGATAATGACCAATGCAATGCCAACCACAAACCAGCAATGTCTGGTGGGTTAGCTCTAGGGGTTCTGCAATAGGTAATATTTGTGAACAAGATTTTGAGAAGGATTTCAACAGAAGAGTCAGCTGTCAACTGATTTGTTAACAACAACCGCCAACAGCAGCGGGACCGCAGTTGCACCGCATTTTGTCCACACTATGTCTGCACTACTTCCGTAGTCTTTCCGCACCGTTTCCGCAGCATCTCCGCAATCTTTCCGCATTGTTACTACTCCGTAGTCTTTCCGCACCGTTTCCGCAGTATCTCCGCAGTCTTGATCGCTTGCACAGTATGCAAAAACGGAGGGGGAAGGCCTGGGAGAAAGAGTCACGTGCGTGACGTCAGGTAGACGTGAGGGTAGACGTGAGGGGGGCGGTGCCCGATCGTTGTACTGTTGTAACTCACAAACTTTGCATTCATCAGCCTCGAGTCTACCAAACAACGAACTGTATTGACGCTGTCTTTCGAACGTTACAGTCTCAAGTTCTTGGACAAGATATAGAAGGACCTCGAGATTCTTCGTCGGCACCCCCCTCACGTCTACCCGGTACCCTCACGTCTACCTGACGTCACGCACGTGACTCTTTCTCCCAGGCCTTCCCTTAGTCTCGTGCCCCGCCCGCGCACGCCTCCCGCGTTTTCTCCTCGTGAGAGGGTGGGGTCTGGGGATGAGACTAGCCTTCCCTCTCCGTTTTTGCATACTGCAATACTGCAAAAACTGGAGGCGGGAACGGCCTGGGAACGAGGCTAGTTTTTGCATACTGCACGATCAAAAACTGGAGGTGGAAACGAGGCTAAAGTATGGCGGCCCAGGAGTCAGTGGCGAAGCCAGGTCATTGGTATTGGCCGGGCACCTGCTGTACGCTAGCTCTAGGGAGTCTAACAACACTAGCGCTCGCGCGCACTTCGCGCGAGATCGCGTGACATGGGCGGGACGAACATGGTGCTTTGGCCGGGCACGTGCCCGGCCAGGCCCGGCCTTCGCTACGCCATTGCCAGGTGTGGTGGCCCAGGAGTGCACTCCGACGTAGCATCCGCAGCGGGACCGCAGTTGCACCGCATTTTGTCCACACTATGTCTGCACTACTTCCGTAGTCTTTCCGCACCGTTTCCGCAGCATCTCCGCAATCTTTCCGCATTGTTACTACTCCGTAGTCTTTCCGCACCGTTTCCGCAGTATCTCCGCAGTCTTTCTGCATTGTTCCCGCGGTATCTCCGCACTGTTGCCGCAGTCCTTCCGCAGTCTTCTTTTATCAGTATAGCTACACAGCAGAGGGTTTCTCTTGTTTGAGCAGGTTCATTTGAGTGAGAAGACTGTGGCCGGGACCCTGAGCGACCAAAGAGTGATGTATTCAGCTATGGTGTTGTTAGTTAGCTAATACCTTGTGTCATGTATACTTTCACCGATAAATTCTGTAGTGTTTGCTTGGTAATTACGTATACTCACTTGTTATTTCTTTCAAGCAGGTGATGGAAATTATATATCAACATGTTCTTTGATCAGTCGTACTTTATCATACCATATCATGCATAATCACATGTATATACTTTACATCCATCATACACACCACTGTCCAGTTTGTTATACATCATGCAGTTAGTTGCCCTGAATGCTTCATATAGAAGCTTTTCATGATTTTATTATTAAAATTTCAACCATAATAATTACCAGTATCATGCACGAACACAATTTTAATGAACAGCACTGAAGTGCAGAACCCTCGGCGCAAGCTAGATGATAAGTGTTTATGCTTGCCATATGTGTTCGGTTCTGTTCAGGAGCTCTCTTACTCACTTCGCGGACTTTGTCTCTCTCTTTCCTCACTAATAACTCTTCCTCAGACAGTAAGGCTTTTCTACGTTTCGTTGCGTTCTCAGGCTCCCCAACAGCAGTACACCGTGCTTTCCTTTTCTTCGATGCGAAGGCATGGCCACAGTCACAAACTGACCTCTTCACTGTGACGTGCACCACGATATTACATGGGCATATACCTTTCTCAGACGCATAGACCTATTGCACTCCGTTGCATGCACTACGGTATTACACTTACGGTGGGCATACCTTTCTGAACCTCTCGTAAAAGACAGTCACAAGCGTCTAACAGGTCTAAGTTCGACGGAAAAACTACAATACCGCGTGCTCCAAGTTACGTGATCACACATTACCATTACGTATGTGTTACGGAGAGGTACACGGAAACGTTGCACGTGAAGAAAATGGCTGACTTAGTCGCGGTATACGTAAGTTTATAACGCTTCTAACTTTTGAACTAAGCAATTTTAGAGAAAACGGCTTTTTAGTTTTACTGCATTTTCCGCGCTGTACCCGCTGATACCTCTCGTTGGACGCCTAAAGGCGCGAGAAGGCAGAATAGAGAAAACGGACACACACACACACACACACACACACACACACACACAGACACACAGGACAACTACTGTAACCCTCGCGCATGCGCGCCGAGGGTTAACAACATGCATGTTTCAATGTGTGAAATTAACTGAACATAAACATCTCTGTGTAAATGAATTTGCTGACTCTGTTGTGGGAGGAACCCTAATTATGTAATCTGTTGTAATCATGTAATGTCATCATTGCGCATGTGTGCAGAGAAAGTTGTTGATCCACAATATAATAATTTATACAAGTGAGTTTAGCTGTCTGAAAAAGGATTTAAATATACAGTAGACCGCGCCCGCTCAACGGCGGTAGTTGCATCTGCATGCAGTTTCCATGCTATATCACTTGAGGACGTGGACTTCAATGGATGCATGTTCATTGAAATATGGGGATGAATCAAAGGTGGAGTTGCTTTCTTCACCACTTGTACCCACACAGCATGTTTGATGCTTTTCAATTGTTCAGCATGCAGCTCCTGCATATATAGCATGGAAGACATGCAAGCATAAGATGCATGCATAGTTCAGAGATCGAGAAGAGTCCATGACAGCATCATTTTTAAAAATGATGTCATCATGCACTCTTGGTTCAGCTAAATGGAAACGTATCGACACAACCAGGCTATTATAGTACAAACACAACTGCTTCTGTAGTGTGTGGATGTGAATGCCATACAATATCATAATGCTTTTTCAACACTGTACGCAGAAAATGATAGCCTCATATATAATTATCCATTTGAAATTAACAACTAGGCATTATGCCTTGGTGGGCCATATGATGCTTTTGTCTCCCATCAGTAGCTAAATCAATTTACACCAACTAATTATTAGGTAGCAATATCACATTCAACTATAGTACTATAGGACATGCGTCCTAGCTGGAGAAACTGGAGATAAACTTGGAGTGGCCTCATAGTGAGGCATATATTACACTGCTACACTGTTGAAAAAATGCCTGGTGTTCAAGAAACTGGTGGAATGATTTCAAGAATACAAACCACTATCAAACAGGAGATATACCCATCGATATTATACACAAGACCATGCACACATCTTAATTGTATACCTTTTCTAATGCCATGAACTCTGCAAACACTCCAATGAATATCCTCAGCTGATACGACCTACATGAATAGAAGTAATCTGTCAACAACCGTATATTATAGCTACACAAAAACATGCGACCTCAAGTAGCAGCACCACAATTACAACTCCTCATTATCACCCCTCTCGCCATCAAACTCTTTTTTGGCTAAGCTATGCTCTTCGTTCTTTGCCAGATATATAATCACTTGTCACCATAGATAATAGAGCGGGAACCCCGCTCTATTATCTATGGTGACACTGGCAAGGACTTGCAGAAAAGATACTAGAACTGCGGAAGCAATGCGGAAAGGCTGCGGGAACGGTGTGGAAAGACTGCGGAAAGACCGCGGAACAGTGCGGGGACTAAGCTTCAAGGCGGTAACACTGCGGAGATGCTGCGGAAATAGTGCGGAAAGACTGCGGAAACATTGCGCACACAATGCGGAACACGGGTGGTCCTAGCCTCGTTCCCAGGCCCAAGCGACGGGAAGTTGTGCGAGGGCCTGGGAACGAGGCTAGGGTAGTCCCGCTTCGGACGCTACGTCGGAGTGCACTCCTGGGCCACCATACTAAAGTGCTCGAACCCGGAGGCGGGGAGAGCATGGGAACGAGGTCAAATTGAGATGACTGAAATAACATCGCGCGTAGGAGGGGGTATAAACTATACACCAGTAGATCACGACAGGGCGCAGTAGATCACACTTACAGCTTCTCCAGCTACTAACATGGGGATCTGTTGTTCAAAAGGTGGAGAGGAGACAGAGCAAGTCTATGGGATGCTGACAAGCAGTGAGGTGAGCATTGTTAGTAGTGGAACAAGACCAGACGATTGACTCGTAGCTGGTTTGAGCATATCGGTTAGAGCCATGCAGTGTCTTTAGTTTCATTGTTCATAGTGCGCAATGTCCCTAAATAGTCTCCCCTGCATGGGATTTGTTCACCAGTGACAATCTTCTCCTAAGGCTAAGACATCCTAATTCATCATCCCACCCCACAGTAGATATGCCTGCCGCCTCCCCCTAAAAACATACAATCTATGTTAGAATTGTCATCTGTTTGTCTGGTGATATTCACATTGTTAATGGTTCATTTTACCCCCATTACTGTTTTTGAATTGAATTGAATTGAAATTTTTATCTCAGCGAGAAAGGGTTACACAGAGGTTAAATACCTATGTATTAGTGCTCCCCTACACAAGTAAACATACAAACAAACAAGTATAAATCTAAAAAAATAGCTTTTAATGAATCAAATAGTAAGAATGGAACATTTAAGTTTATGTTTAAAAACAAGGAGAGATGAGCTATTTGTAATAATGTCTGGTGAGAGACCATTCCACAAAAATGGTGGATTAACAAAGAAGGAATACCTATACAAATTTATACGGGAGGGGAGCACATTCAAACGAAAGCTTTCAGTTCTAGTAATTGAGCTATTGAACGTAAAGTAGTCACTGAATCTGAGGCAGTCCTGATTTTTGACTATCTTATATATTTGGCAGCATGACAGTAGATAATGTCGTTGCTCAATCGTTGGTAGGCCGAGCCTTGAGCAACAATCCTCGTGATGCAGCGTCCATCGAAACACTTTTCTGTCCCATTTGGCACCACAAATCCATCTCACAGCCCTCCTCTGAACTTTCTCTAACTGTTGTTGCAGAAACTGATTTGTGCCCTGGTCTTTTCAAAAAATCAGAAAAGAGCCAGGTGATGTTTTCTGTATGTAACCATGCAACATACAGAAGAGGCAGGCTCCCTTCACAAATTCATCCAGAACGTAGCTTTCATGTGTTGTCAGAGCACACTTATTAGTCTGATGGCCCCCCTTCTCTATTGGGTAACGTTACTTCATGTGACAAACATCCCAAATCATGACTGGTTTGCCCGAAATCACGTTCAAATTTTGTTTGTCATGCTAGAGTTATGACTTCTTGTTCTTTTGCCTACCTCGTGTCTGCAGCATTTAGAAATGCAGTGAAGTGATTGCCTGCTTTAGATTCCAAACAAACTTAATTAGAATGTTAGTAATGTCATGGGAGAAGACTTTGTTAATGAATGAGCCCAGCTAGTGATGCAACTATGGTATGAAACGGATGTAGCCATAATGGATGAGTCCAAACAAGGCCCATAGGCTGGTTAGCCAAATGGGAGGTTCTTATCCTACAGTTTGATCGACCTCAGATTGTGCATGTGTAAGCATGTACCACCTAGTGGGGTCTGGGGGCATGCTTCCCCAGGAAATTTTCTTTAAATGTGGGAGTTGCACACTCTTACTGTAATAAACTCTTGGTTTCAGTATTATAAGAGAATCTAGTTAAGTCATGCAGTCTTGGGTGCAAGTCACTGTTCTCATTGTGATGTCTATCTGCACGCTGGGGTAATTACTATTACCAATGCGGGGTTAATTGGGGGATAGCGTATGTCAGTCTTTGCAAAATTTGATCTGTCTTAGCAGGGAGGTTTGTCTGAACCCCCCCACATTCAGTTGAACTATAACTACATCCTGAAATGTATGCATGACTTGATCCAAAAGGCCTAAGCATGGGTCTCTTTCCGTTGTATTTGTGTCAAGATGTAACAATTGCATGCCCAATAAGCTCAATTTTCAAGAAATTGTAGTCTGAGGATTAGTGCAGAAACTATACTCACCCTAAAACTGGCAAGTAGGAATACTTGTGTGCCAACCACTTCCCTTGTAGGTACAGGGCATAGACAAATTACATCAGGAAGACAAGCACATGCATGCAGACATCCCTCCCAACCAGCACCCACATGCAGATGTCCATCCCGACCAGCACCCACATGCAGATGTCCCTCCCGACCAACGCACGCATGCAGATGTCCCTCCCGACCAGCACCCACATGCAGATGTCCCTCCCGACCAACGCACACATGCAGATGTCCCTCCCAACCAGCACCCACATGCAGATGTCCCTCCCGACCAACACACACATTCAGATGTCCCTCCCGACCAATGCACACATGCAGATGTCCCTCCCGACCAATGCACACATGCACCCGACCAATGCACACATTCAGATGTCCCTCCCGACCAACGCATGCATTCAGATGTCCCTCCCGACCAATGCACACATTCAGATGCCCCTCCCGACCAATGCACACATTCAGATGCCCCTCCCAACCAGCACCCACATAAGGGTATGTATACATCTGTACGCTTGGTTTGTACAAAGTACTTTTAAATTTGTCTTGGTTATGACTGTTAGTAGAAGTTATGAAGCATGAAAGCCCAAATCCATAGAAAAAGAAAGAAAAATTATTCTCATGCACAATTGTAGTAACAAACCTTCCTTCAGTGCCTTCATCCTTCATAAATGAAGAAGGTTATCTGTTACCAACTTGAGTTCAGAAAAACTTTTGCCGACGTATTAACTGAATGCTCCAGTCATCATCAAGGTGACTGGAACATTTAGTCGAAATGTCGGCCAATTTTTTTCCAAACTCAAGTTGATAACAGATGACCTTCTTCAACAAACCTTACATTTAAGACTGCTAACTTTATCTCAACACTTGCAGGGTCCCGTTGTCCAGACCCAAGCAGGCTACCACCCTCCATTCCTAGTGTAAGAGAACTGAGTTCTCTGAAGTTGACAGGCTCGTACCAGTGGTACCATCTGGGACTACAGCTTGGAATAGAGGGACATGTGCTTGATCAGATTGAGGAGAACTACCCCAGAGATAGCCAAATGAGGAGGAACAAGATGTTTGGGGCATGGCTGAAGAGGGACCCAGAGGCAAGTTGGGACAAAGTTGCTGTAGCCCTCCTGAAGCTTGGAGAAAATGCACTGGCCAATTTCATTGCTTCCAAGTATGGTATGTTATAAATTATGATCTTTAACTAGATGGCCTCTTTGATCAGTCACGGTGCGCTCATATAAAGCACAATACATATTATACAGTTGGAATTTATAACTTATACCTGTATGATTGTACATGATTGTATTTTCATCCATCAGGTATAAGTACCAGTATGTACAGGTTCCTTTCTGATAGCTTTTATAATACTGTTGCCAGCAAATGAACAAAGCAGCTCAATAACACCACATGCGTGTATACCATGTTGCCGCGAGCAAGCATCCACCCCATTTTTGACAGTTCAGTGGTTCACTCCTTGGGCATCATAATCAGTGTGTTAATAAATGATTTTGACTATCACAGTAGTTAGCAAAGTTGTATTTGTGATGTTTTGATCATACAGCTGCCTGAAGAAGATTACCAGTGTGTGATTGAAATGTTGCTAATAAAAATTTGCTAACTATCTCAAAAGGTTTTTTAATATTGGTGTGGCAATCAGCAAATATGAGGTTCAACAACAAAGCTAGTGTTTTGTGGATCAGGGACTGGCACTTGCACAGTGGTAGTTAAACCTTTCCCGTAGGCAAGCAGACATGGGCATTTGCAGTTCAAGTAAGAAAAATCAGGAGTGGGTACTTGCAATAAATTTTAGTGAAACTGCATGTTTTCCATTGTCATAGGATCTACTCATGGAGAACAAAACATTCAAAGGCTTCCATCTCATGCACATACATCCCGTGCATCTCCATGTGTGTCAGTAACTCAGCACAATAGCTCAGAAAGCAAAAAAATGCCCCAGTGCATTGCTGCTTATGCCGAAGACCTCAAAAAACAGTTTAAGAGGATAAATGTGCTACCAGATGAAGACTGGCCTCCTTCTGTTGGGAGGCATAAATCAAATCTAGCACTGATAGAGCATGAACAGGACACACTACCAACAGCAAAGGAAGCAAAGCAAATGCAAAAGGACTATGTTGGAGGAAACGTGAACAGAATCTTGAAACGTAAGAAGGAAATCACATATGAGACTATTTTTGACTTTTCTGTTAATAGATCAAAAGATGCAAGTTTCAGTGGTACAAGTAGCAAATCTTCTACTGATGAACAGTCAGTGGAACAAGAAACTATAAATGAGGAAAACAGACACTTCAGAATGTTGATAGATGGAGCACCAGGAGTTGGCAAAACTGTCTTGTGTAGACAGTTTGCCAAAGATTGGGATACAGGGAAAATTCTACAACAGTTTTCCATTGTTAAGCTGTTACATCTGAGGGAAGAGAGGGTTGCCAAAGCAAAGTCCATTGAAGACCTCTTTCAACACTATAACAAAAAGCTACAAAGACAGGTAGTAGAACACATTGAAGAAACAGGAGGAGAAGGCAATCTGCTAATCTGCGATGGGTTTGATGAGTTAAGTGAAAAGGAGCGAACTCAAAACTCTCTTTTTCTTGACATCATCCGTGGCAAGGTGCTTCCCAATTGTTCTGTCATTGTCACCTCACGACCCTACGCTTCCCTGTATCTTCAGCAGCTGTGCAGTATCAGTCGTCATGTGGAAGTTGTGGGGTTCACAGATCAGCAAATCAAGGAATGCATCAAGCGAAATATCACTGACAATGTCAAAGCTAACGAGTTGGTTGAGCAGCTGACGCAACGATTGGACATTTTCTCCCTTTGCTACATCCCTCTTAACTGTGCCATAGTGCTGTATGTCTACAAGCAACAGAACTACAAGCTACCAAGAACACTGACACAACTCTACACCCTCTACATACTTCATGCATTGAAGAGGTCAGCAAGAATCTATTTTTCAGAAACAGTGCAGTCTGCTTCAATACGTAATCTTAACATTCTCCCAGAATGCATGAAAGTCCCATTTAGTACACTCTGTGAGCTGGCTTTCAATGGTCTGCAAGATGACCAGCTGGGATTTAGTCAGCTTCCTCAAATCCTCCAAGAATGTTCAGGAGGTAGAGGCACAAAACCAGAGCTGCTTGGTTTGATGAGCGGTGCAGTAAGTTTTCCTGAAACTGGGGAAGAATTAAGCTACCAGTTCACCCACCTGACTGTTCAAGAATTCCTGGCTGCCTGGTTTGCAGCTAATAAGTTGTCAGCAGAAGAGCAAAGCAAACTGTTCAAAGAGAAGTGGATAAAACAGCGATTCAAAATGATGCTTCTGTTCTTAGCTGGGATTACAGAACTGGAAGACAAAAAGGTCTACCTGCAAATTCTCCACTCTTTTAAACTACAACACCACCATCCTCAACATGTACTAGAAGCACAATCAGAACTAGGAGAGGAAAGCCAAAAGCAATTCATCTTCTTTCTAGCTCATTTGATATACGAGGCTCAGAATAGCAGCCTTAGTCACCACTTAGCTCGTTCAGTGCAAAAAGGTGGAGAACTTTCACTGACATTTAATGATTTATTTCATTGCACTGTTCTTATGTACTTTCTTTCCACGAGCAATTTCTCGTGGAAACTCCTGGAGCTAGAAAGTCATACAGATCAGACAATGGAAATCATCCAACACGCATTCTGTGAGCATGCAGGCAACTCAGACTTGGGGGTAGAAGAGCAACTAACTCCGAATAAAGCACCTCCACTCACAAATACTCAGGAACTGAGATTAGTTTATTTATGCCACCAAATAACTTCTCCCCCTGAGCCTACGTCTTTATCCTGTCTGGTCAGCATTCCACAACTTACAACATTGAAAGTTTCACCATTTGACATAAATCAACAATGTATTTCTGCATGGAATGAGTCTCTTATCTTTTTATTCAGAGCATTAACTGATAACACAACATTGCACAATCTTGTGATAGCTTCCTATCATGAGATTGATGAGGAAGCAGTGGAAGCACTCCGATACATGTTAAAAATAAACACTTCCTTTCAGCGCTTGGTGCTGTGTAGACTAGGTCTCACTGATTATATAGCTGAAGACATCGCCAATATGCTGGTTGAGAACCACTCACTGAAGACACTGAACATCAGTATGAACAATATCACTGCTGTAGGGGCAGTGAAGATTTTCAGAGCACTGGAGAGAAACAACACTTTGGAAACACTCATAATGGGAGGAAACATGATTTATCAGCAAAATATATTCTCCACTATAACTCCAGTTTCACCATCACAATCTCTATTATCTCTAGTAGCACCACCTAATGCTCTTTTGCGTTCTGCATTATCACTTTCCAAATCAGGAAAGGCACTTTCAAAATTATCACTTCCTGCCTGTCTCCCATCATTCTCTACTGGTCCCACACTTTCTACAAATTCACTGTCCATACGGTCACTCTCTGCACCATCACTTTTTCCATCGTTTGAACCACTCCACTCCTCACCTATACCAATCCTACCCACCCTAGATGATGAAGATGTTGTAGTAGCTCTTTGTGATATGGAGGTACACAATTTTTACCACGCTCAATGGAATTCTAAACTTTTTATTCGGTGGTGTGCATTTCGTGCTAATGCAGAGAAACACAAGGCTCTTGGTGATATGTTGTCACACAACCACACATTGACTGAGCTTGACATCTGGTGGCGTAGCTGTAATCCCTATGAAGAAGCAAGAGGATTGCTACAAAATATTACACTGAAAGAATTCACATTCTTTGATAATAACGACAGGCAATGCATTATGGATGCACTGGTAGAACTGAGAAGACAAGGGGGACATAGTCAACAACCTGACCCAGTGATATCCAGATACGAACAAGTATTAAGGTACTCATAAATAATGTGGAGTGCTGCATGGGATGACTACATCATTTTCTTATTCTGATGATTGTGCCATTATTTGTGTGTATAGTTGATGCTTTGATACGTACAGTATAAATATGTGTCAACACATCTACCAACTAGACTGCCTAGATGAATTCTAGGGAGAGAATGAAGAAAAATTGTACTCAACCCTAGGCACTGTAGCCTCATACCCAGACCATTGGCTATATAGGTAAGCTGGAGTTTTTCTCAAAACGCCTACTTTCAAATGCTCTGTTGTACAGTCACCTCTAGCCTGCATGAATGATAGTGGTACACATGCAGTAGAGATGTCCCCCATCCACGTCCCTGTCCTTATCACTGACCCTGCATGTTCCTCTGTCCTTTCCCTCTGTCCCTGTCCCTGTCCCTCTGTCCCTGTCCCTCTGTCCCTGTCCCTCTGTCCCTGTCCCTCTGTTCCAGTTTCTCTGTCCCTATCTCTGTACCTGTCCTTCTGTCCTTGTCCCTCTGTCCTTGTCCCTGTCCTCATCCCTGTCTCTGTCCCTGTACTTATGTCCCTGTCTGCCTGTCCCTGTCCCCATCCCTGTCCCTGTCCCTCTGGCCCTGGCCCTATCCCTGTCCCCCTGTCCCTGTCCCTGTCCCTGTCCCTCTGTCCCTGTCCCTCTGACCCTGTTCCTATCCCTAGCCTGTCCCCCTGTCCCTCTCCCTGTCCCTGTCCCCGTCCCTGTCCCCATCCCTGTCCCCATCCCCGTCCCCGTCCCCGTCCCTGTCCCTGTCTCTGTCTCTATCCCTGTCCCTGTCTCTATCCCTGTCCCTCTGTCCCTCTTCCTGTCACTGTCCCTCTGTCTGTGTTCCTGTCCCTGTCTCTGTTTTGTCCCCTGTTCCTGTCCCTCTGTTCCTGTCCCCTGTACGTACCCCTCGGTACTTGTCCCTGTGCCTCTCCTTATTCCTCTGACCATGTCCCTGTCCCTCTGTCCCTGCCCCTGTCCTTCTGTCCTTGCCCTTGTCCTTCTGTCCTTGCCCCTAACCCTCTGTCCCTGTCCCTGCCCCTAACCCTCTGTCCCTGTCCCTGTCTCTGATCCTGTTCCTTTGTCCTTGACCGTCTGTCCCTGTCCCTGTCCTTCTGTCCCTCGGTCCATGTCCCTGTCACCTTGTCCCTCTGTCCCTGTCCCTGTCCCTGTCCCTGTCCCTGTCCCTGTCCCTGTCCCTGTCCCTGTCCCTGTCCCTGTCCCTGTCCCTGTCCCTGTCCCTCTGTCCCTCTGTCCCTCTGTCCCTGTCCCTGTCCCTCTGTCCCTGTTTCTGTCCCTCGATCCATGTCCCTATAACCCTGTCCCTGTCCCTGTCTCTCTGTCCCTGCCTCTCTGTCTCTGTCTCTCTATCCTGTCCCTGTCCCTCTGTTCCCTGTCACTGTCTCTCTGTCCGTATCCCTGTCCCTCTGTCCGTATCCCTGTCCCTCTCTCTGTCAATTTTCTTCCCCTATCTCCGTCCCTGTCCCCCTGTCCTTATCCTTGTCTCTCTGTCCCTGTTGCTGTCCCTATCTCTCTACCTGTCCCTCTTTTCCAGTCCCTGTTCCTCTCTGTTTATCAGTCTCTGTCCCTGTCCCTCTGTCCCTGTCCCTTTTTTTTTTTAATTAAACATTTTTTTTGCATGTGAGGGTAGCTACACACAAGGAGTCCTAGAGATATGGCCATTGTCTACATGCTGAGCTATTGCATGCCATGAAACTAACTTTGAAGATGCACACAGGCGAAAAGGAAATAAGTACGAGGAGGCCATACTTGGGTCACACTGAATTTGGACATTTATAACTTTGTTTACCATATCCTAATGTCTATATCTTTTTATTCTAGCCCTAGACACAGCCAACTTATTTGTGCCACACTGTCAGCTCCACGAGAACAGCAGATTTCTGAGCAGGGCTCCATAGCACAACATCATGTCGAAGGTCATTTGGGGTGATACAGGCTGGGAATGTGTAATCATAAGCTGGTAGGTCTGTGACGGCCTCTACATCTGGTGGACAGTTCTCTCTCACAAACTAGTCTATCACCTCCAGAACTGCATCATGTGTTACATTGTACCTCCTAAGATCCAACACCACCTGACAGTGGTTCAGGACATGTGCAAGCGTCTGTCTCTCCCCACACAACTTGCAGTTATACTGGATAAACCCTCATTTCGCCTCAATATTGCCAGGTTCGCATTGTGTGGCAGAGTGGCCTGAGCAGCATTCAATGCAAATTTGAGAGCTTCTGGAGGTAGGTTTTGCACTGTCTCCAACCACAGGGTGGCAGCATCTCCTTCCATCAGCCGATGCAGTTCCCCTTGGTGAGGCAGGCTCTGGGAATGCTCCAGTCGATCTGCAACCTCTGCTGATTTCACTGCCTCTTTGGCTCTCCTCATCAAAGTCTTCTTGCTGGCACCAGGGTCTGCTACCATCACCTCCCGTAATGTGAGCATTGGCTTGAACATGGCTCTCTGCTGGTCCTGCTCCTTCTCAATCTGTAGCTTGGCCACATGCTGGGTGATGGGGTCACATGAAGTGATGGGCTGGCAGGCATGACTCACATGCATCTTCTTATAGAGGTGTGAGATTGCTGGTAGATCATTCTTCTTGGGCACGTAGAGCCTTGTGGGATCCACTGAGCATGCTAGACCCGACCACTTCTTCAGGTAGCGTGGGTTGCAGTGGCCTCCAGGCATGTGTTGACCCATGTTGTGGGCAGGTCAAAGATACCCAGGTCACACAGCACTCAGGGCATATGGCTGCCTTGTACAGAAGAAGCTTCTGCTGTCTGGTGACAGCATCCACCTTCTCGAGCAGTGACGTCAGCTTTGACAGGAAATGCTGTCTCCCTTGCTGAGTGTCTCTGGGAACCTGTATGTACGCTCCAAGGAACTTGACAGCATTGTTTCCAATGGAAGGAATGGGCTCTCCCTGCAACATCAGGCCAGGGTCATACACCTTGCCTGATGACGCCTGGATAGCAAGGGGGTGACATTTCCGGACCTTAGCTTTCATACCAGTCCACTGGAGCCATCGCTCCACAGTCCACACCATTGAGCAGGTTTTTGCCAGCTAGAAGGTAAGCCACTTTGACATCTGGTTTCTTCTTTCTAATGTTAAAAGGCATCACCCTTTTTTCCTTGCCTATGGTAGAGAAACAATCAGTATTCAAATACAACATGGAAGTCATGGGTTCATTCACACACTGAAAGTCAAGAAAAGAGCCAGGCCGGCTTGCAATCAACCTTAGACATGTGCTTACTGAAAGTGGTGATGAGGACACTCACATCTTTATAGTGGAGGTTCTTTGTGTTACCAACTTGAACTTCTGCCTATAACTTCAAGTTGGTAACAGAGAACCTTCTTTCCATTAACACTCTACAATTTTACACTCAAGAATGGGGCATATGCAGGCTCCATAGCTACATGTATTCAGAGCAAAGTGAATAAAACAACCAACTTTTAAATCTCCAAAGGTCATGGACAAATTTGCATTGCTAATTGCATTGGCTGAGGAAAAGGTATCAAAATGTCCAACCTCCGACCATTCCTCATCGCCTGCTAGCTACTGTTGCTAAGGTAACTGTGAGGTCACATGTTGTGCTTCAATCAACTGGTTGCTATTCCATACCGAGGTTTTTATGAATCAGCAAGGCCATAATCATTGTTTCCCAGGCAATCGCGCATCAATTTCCACCCACTTGCCAAATTTTTAATAATGAAGGATTTGTTGTTGTTGTTGTTGTTGATACAAATCTGCAAACAGTTTGAGGGGCTTGTTCCTCATGAATGAGCTTGCAACCATGGCGGAAGTCGGCTTCAAAGAGTTTGTACAGCAACAGATGGAAGGCTGTTCTGGTTTTGTCTTCTCTGAAGACTTACAATTTCCCATACTCTAGAACATACATTTGGATGATATCAATTAAGAGATTGACCTTGAATCTTGCCCTTGAGGAGGTCACAGTAGCTAGAAACACCTCCAGATAGTCAAAAGGAAGATGATGACAGATTTGTCAAAGTGTTGGATTTTAGTAAGCAGTCAATAATTCAAAGATTGAGCCTAAAGATTGAGTACAGATTGCAGAGCACCAAAAAAAGAAGCTAAAACCAAGTATTGACAAACGGTACTTCACACAATACATGCAGGCCTGGTATGAATGAAAAGGAATTAAGACCTCCAACAGTCTTACAGTACATACCTAGCTAGTAAGCAGTCAATAATTCAAAGATTGAGCCTAAAGATTGAGTACAGATAGCAGAGCACCAAAAAAAGAAGCTAAAACCAAGTATTGACAAACGGTACTTCACACAATACATGCAGGCCTGGTATGAATAAAAAGGAATTAAGACCTCCAACAGTCTTACAGTACGTAGCTATATAGCTAGCCTATAGTCGGGAAGTAATCAATTTTCGCTGGCAGAATGGTATGAAAATTAGAGTACACTAGTAGCTATAACCACTCGTCTACAGAATCAGGCGTAAGTCCAACTTGAATCTACGCCTGCTGGTGTAGCCTCGTACCCAGGCTCCTCCCCGTGCAGAAAAACGGGGAGAGAGCCTGGAAGATTTGATCACGTGCCGCGTGACGTACCGTGCGTGGTTTTGTGCGTGATTTTGATAATCGAATTATTGCCCACGCACTCGGACTCGAAATATTGCCCAGTATTGTAAAATGCTAGACCATCGTTGTTGTTGGAGTTGTGGATGTTGCTGGGACTTACGGATCTGCTGTTCTACCGTTCAAGAGCTAGCTTGTAGGCTACAATAAGTGCAGCTTCTATACCGAGGCTTTTATATAGCCGCGGGTCGTTCGGTTCAACGGGCGCTCGAGACGGTCGCCTTGTTGATGGTCACAGCGCTGGTTGCTGCTCACTGCTCACTGTGACAGCAAGGGGTCCTTCAAAGGCCACTATGAGTAACTGTGAGTTCTAAAAACAAGTTCAATAAAGCTATAAGCTGTGTAGGTTCTACAAAGCTCGTTCCCCAGCCAGCTTGTTGCATGTTAGTTATGTGACCAAGCCTGGGAACTAGTGTTTAGAACTCACAGTTACTCATAGTGGCCTTTGAAGGACCCCTTGCTGTCACAGTGAGCAGTGAGCAGCAACCAGCGCTGTGACCATCAACAAGGCGACCGTCTCGAGCGCCCGTTGAACCGAACGACCCGCGGCTATATAAAAGCCTCGGTATAGAAGCTGCACTTATTGTAGCCTACAAGCTAGCTCTTGAACGGTAGAACAGCAGATCCGTAAGTCCCAGCAACATCCACAACTCCAACAACAACAACGATGGTCTAGCATTTTACAACACTGGGCAATATTTCGAGTCAGAGTGCGTGGGCAATAATTCGATTATCAAAACCACCCACGGTACGTCACGCGGCACGTGATCAAATCTTCCAGGCTCTCTCCCCGTTTTTCTGCACGGGGAGGAGCCTGGGTACGAGGCTATGCTGGTGGTGAGAAAATAGGATACCGAAATGGGCGCGGTCAGCGGTTCAACTCTCGGTATTCAAACTCCATACTCCTGTGACATCCGTTAGCTAATTGAGCCGCTAGCCCAACTGCTGTCAAAGCTCGTCCCAAGCAGGCGCGCATTCGCATGCGGGTGCACACTCACCTGCGGTGGAGTGACCCTGTAAAAGCGACTTAGACTATTAAAGGAAAGTACATTTGTGACAGTGCGGGTGACTGTACATTATACGAAATGTCGCAGCAGATACGCTACAAGAAAAGCAACCAACTGAGATTCTTGCTGAATGGCAAGAGGGTGACTGTCTCTAATCCTGACCCTGAACTTCTCCTGGTTGACTGGTTGCGTCAGTCTGGTCACACGGGTACCAAGGTATGCATGTATTATGTATGTAGGTAGTGGCTAGAGAGCCGGTAGGGTCGATAACTTCTGATAGCAAACTCCAATTTTAATGAAACTAGTATCAGTAGATAGAGCTTTAAAAGAGCTACAAAATGATACCCTTTTTGTTAGGCTGTACCTTATATTGGTGTAAATACAAATACAAACGCTTTAAAGTACCGGTACCGGCACTTTAAGAATACGCGAAGTGAATTTTACTACGTACGGCGCCTGTACTAAACAGCTTGCTGGAAAAAGGGTATCATTTTGTAGCTCTTTTAAAGCTCTATCTACTGATACTAGTTTCATTAAAATTGGAGTTTGCTATAAGAAGTTATCGACCCTAGAATTTAATTTCCACTACCGGCTCTCTAGCCACTGCGTATTAAAGGTAAGAATGTTTACAAGGCGGCTAGACGTTTACCGAACTATGATTCAGTGTATCAGTGTGTCGTTGGTAGCAGCAGCGTAGGTACAAATCGGAGGTATCAGCAGTACAGAAGACGAGTACGTTTACGTTGCGCCCTAATGCTATACATAGGGTGACTGGACAGGAAAACTGGAACAGTGGAACGAATGATGGAATGCACTCTGTATCCTGTATAGCGCCTCCCTACGCATGTTGAGCTATCTATTACACTTTACACTAGCCTGCACTCTCACTGCACCAACTTTTTGGTACTGCTGTTTGCGTTGACCTTGCAAAATGTAAACCAAAAAGCTGTTCACATGAATATAATTATGTGGTTAGGTTTCTCCATTCAGCCTGTAAAGAAGTTTGCCACTAATTCAGTTTATGTGCGCAACTTCAGTTTGGTTGCAAGGTCAACGCAAACAGCAGTAACTACCACCATATATATTGGTACTAGTCATGACAAATAGCTGCATTTTTGGCATGCTACTAAATCAGCGATTTTGAGCTTTTACGATGCAATTCATATAGCCTCAGAGGATGAATGTGGTAGGTTTTGAGTTGCCTGCTAACTTGTGATAAGCTTGCCTGTCATAAGAACTGCCTCAACAGGCCTAATTGTTCATGAAGTCACTGCAATAAAGAAAAGTCAAGAGGAGGTTGGAAGCTAGTAATTAGTAATGCGTGCAGGATAGCAATTAGTGCTACGTGATGACGTAATCTTATGGGCTGCAGCATTGAGGCCCATAGTAAAACGTGAAATCGATTTATACAACGGGGCTCTCGCTTGTTCAGAATGAAACTCACTCAGTGGACACCGCCAGGTGAGCTCTAGAGCGCCTGCTATAATCCTCCGTTATAAGTAAAGCATTTGAACGGTTCCTTGGGAATCCCCTCAGACTATATACTTTGCCCATCATCAAATGCCATAGCGGGCGATCTAGAGCTTCAATATGACATTGCAATACGAGACAGTTTCATGTGTACCTGCTATAGGATATGTACCTATGATACCTGACATTTAGTGACAGTAGCTGACATTTTGTGGTAGGTAAGTTACCTGAAATTTATTTTGGACTGCACTAATTGTAGCTGGCATCCATTTCATGGTATTGTACCTAGGTACGATACCTATCATTTCCATGATGACAATACTGAGTGGGGGGTAAGGTTTACTTCAATGAGATAGACCCTTGTACACAGAATTGCACTCAAGGCCCAAATTACAGTAGCACTAAAAATGACCTCACAACTGAACTGAGAAGCCTTAGAGAATGTTATGGGGGTGCCCAACTTCTGCCCAGCCAGTCAAATCAAAGTTGAGTGGCTTTGTTTATCATCATACCTCTATGTGGCTTGAATTATCATCTGTACAGGCATCCTGAGTGGGTATTTGGCATCACTCTACGCTATGCTTTTTACCTGAAACCAACCTGCCAGGGCATCTAATGTGGCTACACATGCATGGACTAAGATGTACGCCGAAATCATGGGCTAAATTTCTGGCGTTTCTGAGTGCCGTTTATGCATGGCCCGCTACCTGAAGCGACCCAGTCAACCACCGTCCACATTAAATTTGTACCGCCTGTGAGCGGCCTTCAGTCGTCTTCGCTCCAGGTCCCTGATGCTGCATTCTGACAGTAGCCCTCCACTGGCCTTCACATGCTTCACGATATCGATCTTCGTGAAATATTTGAATGCGCTCATTTAAAATTTATGGTAAGTGGTCGGTCCATAGCTAGCTATATAGATAGATACACACATGCATGCGCAATCCAGTCACGCTAGTGTGGGGCTCGCTCAGGCTCGCCCCAATTATCTCACCTCTACATGGCTTCAATTACCACCAATTAGCACCTTTGTTCATGCAGCAGCAAGTAAGCTTCACTGACACTCTACATGCAATGGCTATGCTTATTGCTAGAAGCTGGATTGTGCACCTAACTCTAATCCCCTGTTCCCTGTTCCACTTTTGCCCTAATCTAGCCAGGCTTCCACACTAACCATAGCTAGAGTGGGTTAGCTTAATGATTTGTTTATGGCAGGACAAGCTGATTTGTCCACCAGCATTCAAGTCACTGTTTTCTTTCCACTTGGGGTGTGCCGTTAGCCTAGAAAAGAAAAAAAGAAGAAAAAAACAACAAAGGCTCCTGCACTTGTGAGGCGACAGTTCCTCTGAAAATAAGCATCAGGTGTAACATTTGGGGGATGAGCACTTCTATGTTTTTGGGAAAGGAGACATATTTTGGTGGTTTTGTAGTACACTGCATACATGTATGTACATATGTACACATTGTGATCCAATGACACAACACAGTTGATGTCTGACTACAACAGTTCAACACACCCAAAGCAACTCTTATACAAGCGAGAGAGAATCCTGACTGGCTACAGCTGAATAGCACAAAGTAGTAACCAAACCACAAAAGATACAGGATTAAGAGACGTTGGAGGTGATAACTACATAACGACACTACAACAATGCCAACTAAGGCTGACACACTGAATAACAACAAACCACATTTCATGTACAGCAACAATAACATGACCCCAATGTTGAAAATTCCTCCACACTCCTCCCTCCTCATCTCCTGAAGACAAACTAGTTTGTCAAGAATTGGCTAACTGAAGATCAATCACGTAAAAAAAAAGTGCATTGGCATTTGCATTATCAGCTCCAGATACATAGATAGCAGACCTGTAACTGGTAAGACTGAAGGAAGAGGCAGATGCTGTCTTTCAAGCCAGTAAGCCATTCTAATGAATGATCATCAGTTTCAATGATGAAAGGTCTGCTCAAGATGTAGCTAAACTTGAAAAGGTTGTATCCCTAGTTTTACAGTGAAACATTCCTTTCCACGGTGCCATATCATTCCTCCCTAACACATTGATCACTAGCCTTGTTCTTAGCCCCCAACCCATCTTTGCATCACATGCAGTACAAAAAGCTATAGTGGGTGCTTGGGGAGAGGGTAACAGAATGATACACACATTGTCCTTCCAAGAAATCATCTGTAAGCCATGAAAGGGTATATAGAACTCATCTCCACCATGGCACTGAGCATGCAAATAAAGGATCTGAGCAGGGGCATAGTGAAGAAAGATTAAAGAGGTTTCTGGAAACCACCTTTATACACTGTAAAAACTAGATGGTGAACATCACTACAAGGTAGTGATATTTGTGGCAATTTTTGGTGACCCTCACTGACAATTGCCACAAATATCACTACCTGGTAGTGACGTTCACCATTTAGTTTTTACAGAATTTTCTCTTGCTTGAAGCCCTGCAAACTGTTTGAAACAAACTATGAAACTGCAATGTTATAGTAAATCGGTATAAGGTACTAATGTTTTAAATGAGAACTCATGCAGTATTGAGAAGCTATGTATTCCAGCCATCTGTAGCCATCTGTATAGGGAGATTCCTCCATAAGGTGACCATGTGAAAGTATATACAGTGTGTCCTGATCAATGTTCTCTTGGGCAGCAAAGACACAAGACACAATACTCTACTACTACATGTACCAGTAGTATGAGCAGGTAGTGTAAGGGTGCTAGTTTACAGTGTTGTCTAGATAACAGATTACAGTGTGCACTGTGAATGTTGTGACTTGTCAATGTTCCAGCATTTTATTGCAGTAGTGCAGTCAAATTATACATTCCAGTCCACCAAATCACAAATTCCAATTTGTGTTTTCTTCCATGCCAAGTGAAATATCCAGATTGTTACATGATTACAGTATTCATGTGGGCAAGGAGGATGTGGTGCATGTGTGGTGATGCTGCGACGATGGGGTTCTAAGGAACTGCAGCTAGAGGAAACTCCCTACCTGGCTGTCAATGCCTGCTTACAGCCACTGCCAGCCGTTCATGAAATGGAGGTATGTCTCACTATGTATACAAAACCACATAAAGATTGCCAAACAGGTTCATTATGATGTGTAGGCTGTATGCATTGCAGGTTAAATAATAGCAACAGCATTAAGAGTCTGGTGATCTGGTTGCATTCAATGAGGCTACATCTACATATAGCATGGCACCAAAAAAGTGCCTATGTACTAATCGAATGCTGTTATTTATAGGTCAAGGAACTTTGTACCTTATTTCCAGATTTTATGAGTTTTCGCTCTCCAAAATTATGGCCATCTACCTCTCTCTAAATAGAAACTGCTCACTTTGTTTAGCTACAAAGGCAGTGAAACTCTCTTCCTGAGCAACAGCATACTAACAATGACCAATGCATTTTCCTAGTTGGCATGATCCTGCCTTACAAGGTTATAGTGAATATACCATCATGCCATGTATTTACTCATACCTATTTCTGTGCACAATTTTGAGACACAGGTGTACAAACAACACACTATATATGTTACCTGGCTAGCTGGTGTTTGTCAAGTTAAATAGCTGAGATTCCAACATACATGGTAAATTATCTCTGACTTAATTCTTAAGACAAACCAGGCTGCTCACAGACACAGAGGTCTAAGCCACCTCAAGTAAGATTTATGATGATGAACAGGCGCAGCAGAGACTTCTATGTTAGCTTCAGGCATTTCATTGATCAGGCACTGCAGCTGCAATATTCAATGTCTGTATAATTTGCTACTATTTGAAGGTGGAATCTATCACTTTGGAAAGCCTGTGAATAATAAACTTGCAGACTAATATCATTTTCTAATACGAGGATTATAGAACCAACTCCATTTTCTTTGTAAAACTCCCAGAATCTATGCAACCTTCTATACTTAATAAATCTACATACATGATTATAATTCAACTAGGCAAGCGCTTCATCATCGCAGGGCAAATGAGCAGCCCACTGGTGGTTTTCAGAGTTTGTCACAGCAAACACCCTATGCATGTAGCTTTAAACAGCAGGTTTTTTGACACTGTCTTTTGCCAGTCTTTGATGAACTTTAGCTACCACGTGCAAATATGACAGCAAGTCTAACCGATATTCATAACAGTACAAATTTTGTGTCACTGTTTGTAAAGTGGAAGTGTGAAAGTGGTGTCTTAACTGACAAAAGTCGCAGCCACAGTCCTAATTGCTGCCCATTCCTGGGACAACGTTCCCTGATAGTTTATATACAGGTTAATTCGAAGCTCTTTCAGTTCTAAGTCTTATCTGTGAAAACTCTTACCTTATTCTTACAGGCTATGTCAAATGACAAATAGCACTCACCAGTATGGCTAGCTACATCAAGACATTTGTGATGCATACTGTACATATGTCTATGCATCCTCAACTATGGTAGGTCATCACAGCAGAAGGTTTGGGCAGCTCTGCCACTCAGTTGGACCCAGTACAGGAGAGAATTGCGAAGTATAATGGCTCACAATGTGGGTAAGTCTGCTAACATCTACTATACGTATACATAGAACAAAATATACACTCCAAGATACATAAACGTGGCAGTCCCGGATAGAAATATTATTCTGTCATGTATTTCACTTGATGATGAGCTCAAAAATACGACAGAATAATATTCGATTTCTATCTGGGACTGCCACAAATGATTTCTGCAATAAAAAATAATTATCCGAAAAAAGGATTCATGTTACACTCCAAGATACAAAATAAAGGGATCGCATTGTAATGGACATCAATATAAGTGCATATTTGCATTAGTGTCATTGTGCACCAACAAGCATGGGAAAGTGGTGCAGACAGCAAAAACCCTTAACCTCGGGTAGACTAGGGGAATGTAGAACATTGTTGGGTGAAGTGGTGATGCAGAGATTGTCATGTGTATCCATGTGTCCTCCCTGCATGGGCATGCAACTGCTATCAAATATGGCTGAGTGTTCCACACACAAGCAAAGTCCAGCATCATGCTAGTCCTTGCTGTCTCTGTGCACACAGCTTAGCCAGTCATGCATGGTCCTTACTTTATGCAGCTTGAAGTAGACAGGAAACTCGCCATGCCGACATGCTAAATACACAGGTTGAACACTCAAACCACAAAGCAGAATCTTACTGCCTTCTGCATCTGTGAGCAGCCTGGCTTGCTAATTTGCAGTTATTAAATGAAAGCATTAGAAAACAACTTTTTGGTCTTGTACTTAGTTCTAAAAAGTATCTCCGCTTGAAACTGTGAAGGTAGACATTGAAACTATTGGCCCAGGTGGAATAACAGCAGTAGCCAGGATTAAAAGTTGTACCATAATTAAAGTGCAACCATACAAGACTTGAGCCACCTCGCAATTCGAAAAGAGGTTGGTTCCGTTCTGTAGTATACCTGCAGCACATTGTTCTGTGGTTTGTACATAGTTTGTTGATCAATAGTGTGGGCATGACTTACAGTGCTTCAGGGAAACCAAGTGTGGCACGTACATGAAACAGCATACTTGAGGCATCTGTGAGCAATTTAGTATACATAGTTGGTTGGAGCAAGGGGCATAGCTATAGGCACTGAGTGGGCATAGGAAATGCTTCTTTCCACTCAATTTTTTGGGCATATGTGTGGGAGAGGGCATTGTATGGAAGCTTACACCTACAAGTTGGTTACAAGGGCAAAACCACTGCAGGGAACACTGCCCTTCTGACTTCCACTTGTACTCAAAGGCGTCTGTTGCATACCTAAAATGCATGGCTGTGTAACACCTCCACAGTATGACGGATACCTCAAAGAGCATGTTGTGGGGAAATTCAACATGTGTCACTAGCATCAGAAAAAAGTGGCAAATTGATTTTTTTTTTTTATCATTTCTGAAATAGGGTTTTCAGAAACCCCAGAAAACCCTTCGAAGCCCTGCTAAGTACACCTCTGACTTTTTTTTTTGGATCATTGAAGAGTGCTTTTTAATCAACTAGTTTGAACTACCATTCCTCCTGTATTAGGTACTGCACACCAGGGTTCACTATTGCCATGAAAGCCTACCTAAAAAACACTGAAGCCTGCCCAGATTCACGAACACTGGTTGATATTGAGAACCTCTTTGATGGGCACAGTGAGTGTGTTAGTAATGTTGGTATATATGTATAGCTTGCTAGGCGATGAATCATGAATTCGACACGAATTACAACTTATCATTGGCATATATATAATGACTACTCAGGCATATGCAAAATTGGCTGCTTTTACTCTTACAGTTTGCAGATGCACTGGCTATCGCCCAATTTTCTATGGCATGAAGACATTTGCAGCACAAAGATCAGAAGAGCAACAGTACACTCCTAATTGTGTGGTCGATCCTTGCTTCAAATGTTCAAGGTTGGCATTGGCAATACAGTGACTGCAATACATGTTGTACATATGTTGTATTCTCATCTCCATAATTGAGTTACAGTGCAGCTTCTCCTGGAAGTTTAGTCACCAAAAAAAACATTTATAATACGATGCTTGACTTTGTATGTGCCTACAGATTGGTTGTTATGACTACACAGTGGTTATCCAGCTGCTGACAAGCTGAAGAAACATTGTTATAGTAAAATACAACCAGAACCCATACGATATTATGGGTATATATATGGTTGTATTTACAAATTGGAACATCTGTGAAGGTGTCACTACAACCCTATTTGAAAGCAAACTACCAAAAGCCTGCAAAAATACTGAATTTGAGTCTAGAGTGGGGATGGGGGTGTTTACTTAAATACTCACTTAGTCTTGACCATAATGCATATCTCCCTGGTTCAACACAAAGTCGTGTGTGAGCTAGACAATATTTACAATGACTGCCATGGCTGTAATTATAAGGCAAGTAATCCTGCAGTGTGGAGACTGCATGCATATATGAAGAGCTCAGAACCATAGTATTTGAGGATGTTTGCTATATGCAATACACTGACAACCCTCAGAACATCTGTGAAGGAGTCATTACAAATGCACTACAAAGTTGCAGTAAGGAACTTTCATGCTCTCAGGTGAGGGAATCACAGATGTTATGAGGGTTTTCAGTGTGTTGTGGTTGTAAGATGAACTTGGCAGCTGCCCCTTGGGTTGCCTTATGCAATTAGTCTCTAATACCAAAGTAAACCTCTCATAACCACTAAATGTCTCTCCAGTTTGTCTGCAACCATGGTAACCACTCTGTGGTTAAAACAACCAACTTGTTTTTGCAGTGTGCATGCATGCTTGCTTGCTTGCTTGCTTGCTTGCTTGCTTGCTTGCTTGCTTGCTTGGACTAACGACTTACCATGAATTTCAGTAGAGCACATTCAATATTTGAACAGTCACAACCATGTGCCAGCTTAGCAAGAGTGTGATTGAAGGGCTATGTACTGCTAGACTGTAGCATCGGCATGAAAAAGATCCCAAGCGAAGAAAAATCAAATTGAGCATGCATGATAACTTACACTTCTCATTTCTGTAAGCTACCTGAACAATACCATGCCATGATAGACTGTGAAGGCAGGCTGCTCGGTCACAGATGGCAGGTAGCACATGATGGTTGACGTAAAATACTCCCGGTAAAGGTTATGCATGAACAATGCTCATGCACATTTCAGCTCATGCTTTGAGAGCAGCTTAGCCCGTGCCTGTGTAGCTGCCCTGGCCGGCAAACCCTGTTGCTAGCTGTTCTACAAGCTTTGTCTGTGTGTCATGACAAAAGATGAAACCAGCAGGGTGCTGCTTGTTCAGGCTTGCCCCACGATGATCAAGCATCTCCATAGTACATCAGTATTACAACATAATTATAGTTTGTTTCAATGTATACGAAATAAAAAACATGTCATGTTTTTTATTTTGTATACATAATAAAAAACATGTCATGTTTTTTATTTTGTATACATAATAAAAAACATGTCATGTTTTTTATTTCGTATACATTGAAACTAACTATTTATGAGATTATTGGTGTATTGTAATTATGCTCTATACCTTATAATTATTAACCCTCGGTGCGCATGCGCGAGGAGGATTGCTGTAGTTGTCCTGTGTGTGTGTGTGTCTGTGTTCTCTATTCTGCCTTCTCGCGCTTTTAGGCGTCCAACGAGAGGTATCAGCGGCTACAGCGCGGAAAATGCAGTAAAACTAAAAAGCCATTTTCTCTAAAACTGCTTAGTTCAAAAGTTAGAAGCGTTATAAACTTACCGCGACTAAGTCAGCCATTTTCTTCACTTGCAATGTTTCCGTATACCTCTCCGTAACACGTACGTAACGGTAATGTGTGATCACAGTAACTTGGAGCACGCGGTATTGTTGTTTCAGTTTTCCGTCAAACTTAGACGTTTGCAACTATCTTTTACGAGAGGTTCAGAAAGGTATGCCGACAGTGTAATACCGTAGTGCATGCAATGGAGTGCAATAGGTCTATGCGTCTGAGAAAGGTATGCCCACAGTGTAATACCATAGTGCATGTGAAGAGGTCAGTTTGTGACTGGCCATGCCTTCGCATCGAAGAAAAGGAAAGCACGGTGTACTGCTGTTGGGGAGCCTGAGAACACAGTGAAACGTAGAAAAGCCTTAGGCCTACTGTCTGAGGAAGACTTGAGAGAGAGACAAAGTCTGCAAAGCGAGTAAGAGAGCTTCTGAAACACGTGAACGGACTTTGCACAGGCAAGAACAGAACCGAACACATATGGCAAGCGTAAACACTTATGATATAGCTTGCGCCGAGGGTTCTGCACTTCAGTGCTGTTCATTTTCACTGCAGTGGAGAGCTCTCTCATTCTGATGGGGTTGCTTGGTTGAAAGACTCAGATCCAGATGAAGCATTTGAAGATATAGATGCTCCAGAATCCCTACATCCAACAATGTTTGCAGTGGTACACCGTCGTGGACCACACCACCAAGCCAGCTGGAGTCGCCCTGTTACCCTTACTCAGCTCTGGCATCTGTTGAGCATGCAGCCCACTCGAGATAATGTTCGCCTTGTAGTTGGTAACACCGCTTGTGGCATCCAACCTTTTCAGCCTTTTCTAAAGAAGCAGACAATAATGATTTGTATTGCAAATATTCCCGAGCTCACCAAAATGAGTTATGACCGCTCAACCATCGCAGTTGGTGCAGCAGTGGCCATATATCGATTACTCAACCTGTGCAAGTCCTTCATACAATCGAAACGAAAAGCCAGTGCACGTTCAACCTATCCACCAGAAGTGATCTACAACCATCTACAGCAGCTTGCCACCATTGAGCTACGAAATGTGGGTTCTCTAGCAGGAAACCTTTACCTAGCCAAAATGTGGGGATTTCCATCGGATCTTTGCCTAGTACTCACAACTCTCAATGCTACAGTGGTCGTAAGAGGTGCTAGTCCAAGTAGTGCCAAGACTTACAACATGATGGATTTCCTCACCACTAATGCCAGCCTTGAGGAAACCAAAATCATCTTTGAGATCAACATTCCAATTGAAGCTCAAGAAAATGTCTTCATTCGAACCTACAAGGTTGCAAAGAGACTACAGAATTCTCATGCTCTTGTCAATGCTGGCTTCTCAATGAAAGTTGGTGACGAGAGTTTCAAGGATGTTTGCATCACATTTGGAAACATTGGAAACAAGAACATTTGCCTGCCTGAAACCGAAAAGTGGGTCGAACATATGTGCAACCCAAAGAAGCTATCCACTCAGCTGCCTGCCTTACTGGAGCAGATTGAATGTGAGCTAAAGAGAAATGTAAAACCCCATATGCACAACCTACCAGATATGGAAGAAGCGCACAACGAGCAATTTCGAGTGAATACTGCTCGTAATCTCTTCTTCAAATACCTAGTGGAGATGGCCAAAGTTTTCAATCTACCTGGATGGAATGACATGTCCTCAGTGAGTGCCATGTTGATGGTCATTACTGCTTTTAGCATACATAGGCTTTTATTTCTGTATGAATATGCTGGTCTGCATGTGCTACATAGTTTCTGCATTAGTGCATATCATGTGAGGGAGTTAACAAAGCATTCTATAAGTTGGGTACAGTTCATACTGTAGTGTCTGAACTGCACATGCACAGTACTCCTTGTGTTCCACATTTGCACTTCTCCAGATCGAATCTGCAACACAGTCCTTAATGAGCTTTCGTCAGAATACTGTTTCCTCTGGTAGACAGGACTTCTCCGTAGAGTCACAGGAGGCCCCAGTCAGTGAACCCATCATCAAACAAAGTGCTTTTTTGCAAGCCACAGGGGAAGCCAAGTACACACAGGCATGTTACAATGTGCAGTATATGTACTTTATAACCACTAGTGAAAAGAAGTTTCCAATACGAAAACAGGTGCATGTAGAAATGAAATTCCCACAAAGCAACCAACAAAGTAGGAATGACACTGGATATCTACACCATTCCTACATCTAGTGCCATTTTACCAACCACGCCGCACTTAGAATGGTTAAGGCAGCCTTAACTTTATTATTCGTAACACAGAAGTATGCGAAGATATTGCAATAGTTCACGGAAATTGAATGGCTGCCGAGTGTAGGCTTCTTAGCTTGTCATCATTATTCTGACCGTTAGTCTTTTCTGTATAGCTTTGTTTTAGTGCTGATTGTGAAGTAGGTATGTCCGAATTTCAGAAGGGATATCACTGAGACTGAGAGCTGCGTGTTTCTGAGAGCAGAAGACAGAAGTAAAGCTCAATTCTTTTCAAACAACAATGACTGATCGCCTTTGGTGGCTTATGCGGAACAATAGTCGTTGCTAGGACAAAGATCTGAAACCATTACTGAGTACAGGAGGTGTTAAAAAATTTCAATATCCAGGTGGCATATTTTCAGGTGTAAAAGTTAGGGACCAGCCGAGTTCACCCCAATTTTACACATTTTCTGCTATATATCAGCCCTACAGTATTCATGCTAGCTGGTTTCTGTTAGACCATGACCTATAGTATATATCACTGCAAAAACAAGCAACTTGTTTTAACCACAGAGTGGTTACCCTGGTTGCAGACAAAGTGGAGAGACAGTGGTTATGAGGTTCGCTTTTGATGTTGAATTGCATAAGGCAACGCAAGGGACAGCTGCCCAGTTCATGTTACAACCACAATACACTGAAAACCCTCACATGGTTAAGAACATGAAAGTTCCTTACTGCAACTTTGAAGGGCATTTGTAATGACTCCTTGACAGATGTTCTGAGGGTTGTCAGTGCATTGTGGTTGTAAGATGAACTGGGCAGCTGCCTCTCAGGCAATATAAGTCTTCAATATCAAAGCAAACCTCTCATAACCACTGTCCCTTCAGCTTGTCTGCAACCATGGTAGCCACTCTGTGGTTAAAACAACCAACTTGTTTTTGCAGTGTATAATACTGGCTACAGTGGCTTAGATCTCAGTCTACGGCTTCAGTTCTGCAATTTAGTGTCTTTATTGCAAATACTAGCTCGTTTACATCAACTTGGCTGTCATTAATTAGTTGCCATAACAACAAATTGTTTTTATTGTCCACATTGGTAAGCACTGTTGTCATTGTTGGTACAAACCCCATACTCATACTGGCATGGGTTCATCCGTTAAATCTACCATGGCTAATGTTGATTTGTATGTATGTAGCATGTGCATAGGCAGTGGCGTAGCTACACCCGGGCATACCCAGGCCTGAGCCCACGTAAAATTCACTGGTGCCTGGGTAAAAATAATGTAGAAAGCTAAGGTCAAAGATCAGTTATTATCGCAAGTTTCATGCGGACATGAAGTGAGCATACAGGTAAGACTGAAAGAATGGTATTTGTTGCCGAAAACGGCCTCAGAAGTGATCTCAGAATGTATGGTGTTTACATTTTTTCATGGCAGGAGCATGCCCCAGGTCCCCTAGCAGATGTGTGTTACGCACGCACTGAGTGTGTCCATGCTGTGCCCACGTAACTTGCTCATCCTGGCTACCCCACTGTGCATAGGCTGCCTTAACTGTTCTGAGCGATTTTCACTGTGGAAAGTTGCCATGCATGCATTTCCTGGGGGGGATGCCACCAGATTCTCCTAGATGGCTTCTATAGGCTTTGCTCAGAAGTTCCTAACAAATCAACGTGACAAAGCTAAACCATATGCATCTTCCCTTTATCTGGTTATGCCACTGTGCATGTTGTGAGCGAAGCTAGGAAATCAGCAGCACCTGTATTGATACTAAGACAAGAGGCATCAAAGTAACTTGCATTGTCTGATGTGACGGGGGACAATCTGCGTAAGCTTGTACCATGAGGGACTATATCCTTGGCAGTGGGCTGTGAATGAGGCTAGTGGTTTTGTGTGCCCATGTTTACGAAAATTGTCGACAAAAGCTCACTAAAAGCATACCTGCATGACAGCATTCACCACAGACCATTTAAACAACTTAAAATGAGCATATTATTAACGATGACTATACAGTAGAGTAAGTTAACAATCTCGGACAACAGGTATAATCGGACACTTAAATACAAGAATTAGCACATCATTCACACTCACCTATTTGTATTGCACACTAGTCAACTAACGTATTGTTACGGAAAGAAACATGGGATGCAGATATATCTTGAGGACTACTTAATGCACACTGGACAAGCACCAGCATGTAGCCAAGAGTTGGCATCGTGTGAACACTTAAATAGCTTCACTTCATATTTGTTCTTTTTACTTGGGGCTTAAAACATAGAATGGTCATGATAATAATTATACACCAAGAAGTTTTACATGGGACACACATGTACTTCCGCAGGACATTGGACTGCAAGGCCATCACCTCAGTGGAGTCTACATTCTCAACTTGGGTGAGAAAGCTCCAGCCTATGGGAAATTCAAATTCACATTTGATTCCAAAGAAGTACAAAAGATGTTTCCAGATATAGTGAGGATATTCACAGCTGAGGATCTGAAAGATATAAAGGTTCACACTGCAAGGTGCAGAATTATACACATGGTAATATTCTAGGCAACACACATAACACTGCCAATACATGCAATACACTGGATATTTCTAAATCATTACGATTCATGTAGAAATTTCAATTTTAGGCTTCTTTTGCATGAGTTTCATGCATAATTATTGTCACATTTTACACTTTAGGTCTGAGCAGCACCAAATTTGTTCCCAATTTTATCTCCAGCAACATTCTATGGTTGAATGTGATGGATATGATGATTATGATCCGTACTATCGCAACAAAGTTGGTCAAGGACAGTGGAAGTTCCCTGCAGACACTGTGTTTGCTCAGGGCAAGGTGTGACTTAAAATATTGTGTGAAATGTGATACCGTGTTTTGGGACTGATGACAAACTTGAAAAGCAAGAAGTATTGTATTTTAGTATCTGCTAAGATTGTTGAGAAAGTGTTTATGAATTATGAATATAGTGGGTAGTATAGCTTGACTACAGTGCAGTAGGAATGAAAACCAAGTAAAGTTTGAGGCAGTTGAAAACAGAGGTTAGAAATAAATTTTACAAATTGCCATATTGTTTACCCAAGGAATGCAGAATTGTTATTCTGTATGAGTAGTTTGCCACTGTGAGACACACATTGAACTTTTTACAAACAGCGCTTTCCATGGTTTTCATAAAACTGGTATCCAACTCATTTTTTAAAGCATTTCCTTATCATGTCCACATACTTTTGAGTGCCGCCTTGGCAAGTTATGAGGCTGTAACATAGATAGGCTAAGGCTGCTAATTTGACCATGTCACATACCAAATACTCTTTTTAGGTGATTTACATTGGCCAGCCAATGGGTATGGTGGTGGCCAAGACAGACGAAAGTGCAAGGGATGCAGCCAAGTGGATCCAAGACAATGGTGTCTCCTACACTCCCCTTCCTGCTACTATAAACCTGGATACAGCCATTGAAAAGAAAGAGTTCTTTTATGACAATGTGACACTCCCCCAGCTTGCCAAGGAGAAGAAGTATCCTGTTCCAAGTAGGATACGCAAGGTTGAAGCTGTAGCACTATAGACAGTGTTGTTGCACATTGCCATCACATTCATGTAACTTAATTAGGTGCTTAAGTGTTTTGATGCCATAAAACATATCACATTCTGCTTCAGGTGAGTCGTCCATTGGAACTCACTGAAATTGATTGGGAAGCCTTGAAAGCAGATTCTAATCTGGTGGTGGTTGAGGGCAGCCAGAGGACAGGATCTCAATACCACTTCTATATGGAGACACAGGCTACCATTGCATACCCAGAAGAAGGTGGTAAACTTAAAGTGTATGCCTCCACCCAATCTCCAAATGTGATTCAGTCCATAGTGGCCAAGGTCTGCGATCTCCCAGTGCATGCAGTCACTGTTGAGGTACAGCAACAATTAACATGCATGTCTTGTGATAGGTAGTGCTTCCACCAATCAAGGTTCACCATGCATGCATACGTATAGGAACCAGGGGAGGTCAGTCAGGCCATGGCCTGACCACTTTTTGATTAAAAATCATACCAATTTTGAGCATGTGTTTAGTGTTCATTGTGGTAGGTTCAGTGTCAGCTGTCTGTGTCCATTGATGCAGAGGCATTTCAACAACAGCGACTGCAACAACCATGACTAATTAATAGGAGTCAAACTCCATCTATACTATAATCTAATCCTCACGGTTAACATGCATACTTTTGGCTAATGAATAATATGTTTGTAAATTAGTGGCAAAGAGAAAGGTTTTGATATGTCAACCATGATAAAATTGACTCATGTTGTTTCCTTAGAATACACGTATAGGAGGAGGATATGGAGGCAAATCCTGGAGGGACCGATATGTTGCTGCTGCTGCTACATTCTGTGCTCACCAGTTGCGCCAACCAGTGCGAGTGGCTCTGAATCGTACAGAGGACATGTCAATGATTGGAAAACGCCATCCCTTCTTGGGGTACTACAAAGTAGCTGCTACCAAACAGGGAAAAATTGAAGCTATTGAGCTTCAGTTTTACAGTGATGCAGGATGTACCTATGATTGCTCGTTCCAAGTAATGGATGTTGCCGTCATGAATGCTGACAATGCATACTTTGCCCCACAGTTCCTTGTCAAAGGGGACTGTGCAATGACAATGAAAGTATCAAGTACTGCATTCCGCAGCTTTGGGCTTATCCAGACCATGCTAGTAGTGGAAAGAGCCGTAGAGGCTATAGCAGAAGAACTATGCATCCCAGATGACAAACTTAGAGAAATGAACTTCTACAAAGTTGACCAATATGTCCCGTGCACACAGCAGCTTCACTACTGCAATATTTCAGGTGTGTGGGAGATGATCAAGGAGACATCTGAGTATGAAAGACGGAAACAGGAAATAGAAATGTTCAACCAGAAGAATCACTTCAAGAAGCGAGGGATGAAGCTGATCCCCTTGAAGTATGGAATTAAATTCCTCAAGTCCCTGAACCAAGGTAGGATTACCACCCAGTTGTTTCACACGCAGGATTACAAAAAAAAAAAGAAAGATAAAAATATGAACCCATAATTTAAGTGAAATTCTATTGGCAAATGAAAATGCACTATAGTCTATTTCCATTGTAGTTATCTGCCAATAAAATTTCAGTGCACAGTGTATGTTAACATACTGTTGGTTTTGCTACATTTCTTCTACGTATAGGTAGTGCTTTGGTGAATGTGTATGCCACTGATGGAACCATACTCCTTGCTCATGGTGGGATTGAGATGGGACAGGGCATCAATACTAAAATGATGCAGATTGCAGCTTACACTTTGAATGTGCCACTGGAGTACATCAAGATGGCACCCATGTCCACATCAATGGTCAGCACTTACTGTCTACAATTTAACACAAAGCAGACATGCAACCATTGGTGATCATGGCCTGATCTAATTTTTTCAACAGATCCCAAATGCCAGTAGTACTGCAGCCTCCACAGGAGCAGATCTAAATGGAGGGGCAGTGAAGGATGCATGCTTGAAGCTCAGAAAACGGCTTGAAAATTTCTTGGATGCGTATCCAATTGTTGATTCAGATGGCAAACCACCCAAGTGGATGCAACAGTGGCAGCGAACTCGGAAGTGGTACTCTGAAAAAGATGGCTTAGACATCTGGCAGAAGGTTGGTAACACTTTTGAACTTCATGGTGGTGATTCAGTAAGAGTAGCACATGCATTGGCAAAGCTTACCAACATTCAGAATTTTGTGCTAAAAATATTGCTATTAAACGATTGCTTGTGTCCATGTACACCAGACAGTGTAAAAACAAATATGTATTCCACAAGTCAGTGGCTGTTAGCGTGAGTCATTTGTACAAATATGGAGTTATATTTTACGAGCTAAATGCAAGTGAAAGTACAGCATATGTGTGCCAAGTGTTTGATGCCAAGTGTAGTCCTTTATCAACCGTTCAATGGGAAAATTGACCTTCAAATCAATTACTAAATAAGTTGCTTTTGTTTTGTAGGTGGTGAGCAATGCATATCTATCACGTGTGAGCCTTTCAGCACAGGGATACTTCAAATTCCCTCACTTGGAAGATGTGTCGGAACACACAGCAGCTGGCAGGCCCTGGTTTTACTTCAACTATGGTGCAGCTGTGTCTGAAGTGGAGGTAGATGTCCTCACTGGCGAGACCACTATACTTCGATCTGACATTGTTTATGATGCAGGCTACAGCCTGAACCCTGCTATTGACATTGGACAGGTAAAGTTGAATATCTCTTGTAGACATCTGTTGTACCAAGCCATTTATTATGTTGCCACAGATTGAGGGAGGATTTGTACAAGGCATTGGATATGTCACCACAGAGAATGTCATTTACGACAAAGATGGGCGGCTACTTACTGATGGAACATGGGAGTATAAGCCACCATGCTCAAAGTGTATTCCAAAGGTGAGACTGTTATGTATTTACCAGTATACGTATAATCTCGGCCTTAATGAACTGTATGGCTGAAAGTTTAAGCAGATAAAACTCGCAAATTCTCCTACTACAAAGTAATGGAAAGTGGCACTTACGCCACTGTCCTCCTCGATTTAGCCATCTGGTACCCATGCCTAGTATTGCAAGCCACCCACTTCTGCTAGTTCATGAGGCATGTGTACCATCAACAAGTGCATTCAGAACCACACTGCACAACTTGACTAAAGGTCTTTGTTGCAGGCATTCAACACATTTCTTGTATAGAGACTAGCTGGCGCATTGTAAATAAGTAGAATGTCATCTGTATTATAGTTTCATTTCATACATGATGGCAGATACTAGTACTTTTAACCATTGTGATACTTCAGGATTTTCGAGTGACTATCTACCCTGGAACTAAGAATAAGAAAGAAAAGCAACCTCAGCACCGCATTGATCATATCAAGAGCACCACACACACAAAAGTCCGAATCGGTAAGTAAGTAATGCTAACATGCAAGCCATGATTATCCTTAAGGTTCCCTTTGATCTTTATCTTTTGATCTAGATCCCCATGGAATTCAGTCATCCAAGTCAACAGGGGAACCTCCCTTGGTGCTGGCAAACAGTGTATTTTTTGCCATACGTGAAGCAGTAGCAGCTGCTCGAAAGGAAAGAGGATTGACTGGGCCATTCAAGTTTGATGCTCCTGCAACAGTTGAGGCTATACAACTTGCCTGTGCTGCAAACCCTGGTAAGCAATGACTCCGTTTCAACTGCAGTGTGTATAGGTTGAGTGCACAAAGTAAACACGAGAAGAACTGGTCAATTTCCTGATCTCACCAACAGTAATGATGTGAAAAAACAGCCAGAAGTGATTAATAGCAAAATTAACAAAACAGAGAAAAACAGAGTGACAATGAAAACCCAGCCACATAGCACCACTTTCAGATATGTAGGCTTATACTGTAGTTCATGAAAGAGTGCCCATGGGTGCTTTACATGTTCACCAAATAGGGGGTGGGTATACCTCTTTCAAGTGTTGACACATCCTCATTCATAAAGGAGTACCCACCTTTTTGGCAGCTTTGCAAGACTCTTGGTAGGTGGCCCATTTTTGGGAAGCATAAGTATGCTATATGTACCTTGGCTGTTTTGTAGCTCGCTAGGCAGCAAACATAGAAGGGAGTCAACTGCACACTCAAATAGCCAGGGCCTCTCACTTGCTATGTCTCCAGTGATGTTGCATTGAACTGCATAGGACAAAATGTCCTTGCTTGATCTGCCACTTGATGACAAGTACATTGGGGGACAACAGCAGAGCTGAGTCCTCAAGCCCTTGAATGAAGTGCTGGCTGCACTTAACAGCAGTATGTCACAAAGCATGCAGGCCTGGATTGTGTCTCTAAATGCTTAGCATGTGGAACTTTAACACTCGATTTAGCAAAGGAAAGTATAGTCTTATGGTAGTGCTTTTAAAACTTTGCTGGTTTGGCCACACAAAGCTGGCTAGTGCAAGTGTGGGTGTTATTCAAGTAATCTATACCTCACGTTGGGGTGGGCAATTTTTTGTGAGATTATTGGGGCGAGCCTGAGCGAGCCCCACACTAGCGTGACTGCATTGCGCACGTGCGTGTGTATACTTGCTTGCTTGCTTGTTTGCTTGTGGCCATATACCGTAAATTTTAAATGAGCGTATTTAAATATTTCACGAAGACTGAATGTCCTTCGTCCACAGCCTACTGTCAGTATCGCGGTGAAGGGCCACAGCCAGAGCCCAGCGTCGGCATTCAAGAAACCCGGAGCGAAGACGGCTCAAGTTAGCGCACGTATGGCAACTGTGGACCATGACAGACAAGGGCAGGCTGCTCACAGACGGTACAAATTACGGCAGTAGTTGAGTTCGGGCCATGCATAATCGATACTCATAAGCGCCAGAAATTCAGCTCATAACTTCAGTGTGAAGTTTAGTCCAAGCGTATGTGTAGCGGTAGTAGCTTCTTTAATAGGAGATGTATGATCATCTATATCTGGTGAGAACTATAGCTACTGTTTGGCTACATGAAGTTTTGCTTACCACGCTCATCAACAGCAGACATGCAGTGACGAATCCTGCTGTTACTAACAGTGCATGGTTTGTGTGCCATGACAAACAGCAATGCATTGCTCGCTCAGGCTCGCCCCACGATGATGCATGAATCATCTTACTAGTGGTATTTCACAAGGTAGAGCTATTAGTTGGGATCTCCATTGCTTAATAATGTTCATATCATTGGTGGTAGGTGTTGAGATATCTTGATTTTCATTTTACAGGTTCTGCTGAAGTGTGACTAAGTCAGTTAACTTTCAATTTAGCAGGACATGCAGTAATACTTTAATGATCCATGATCTTTCCTTTCTGTAACCAATAATCTGTAATCTCATCTTAATCCTTATGTAACATTTTGTAACTCTACATAAACCATTTACATACCAGTTTGTTCATGGATAAACTCGGGCCTTGTTCCCAGGACATCCAAAACAAAATCAGGAAAAAGGACATGGCATCCACTTTTGTTCCAGTATGTGAGAAAGAGAAATTATGAGAGATGGAAACCCATGGGACATTGAAACACCAGTCCGTGACCCCTGTTCCTGCCCTCCTGTCCTGTCCCTGTCCTCCTGTCCCTGTCCCCCCTATCTGTCCTTTTTTCCCTGCCCTGTTTATCCATTCATGCATCCATCCATCCTTCCATCCATCCGTCCGTCCGTCCGTCCGTCCGTCCATCCTTCCATCTGTCCATCTATCCATGCATCCATGCACCCATTGACATGGCTAGATCAACAATGTGTTTCTGCATGGAACAAGTCTCTCATCTTTTTATTCAGAGCATTAACTGACAACACAATACTGCACGATCCTGTGATAGTTTCCTATCATGAAGTTGATGAGGAAGCAGTGGAAGCACTCAGAGATATGTTGAATATAAACACTTCCTTTCAGCACTTGGTGCTGTGTAGACTACGTCTCACTGATTATACAGCTGAAGACATTGCCAATATGCTATAGTTGAGAACCATTCACTGAAAACACTATGAACAATATCACTGCTGTAGGAGCAGTAAAAATCTTCAGAACACTGGAGAGAAAATACACTTTGGGAATGTCCAAATGGGAGGAAACAGGATTTATCATGGAGCAATTTTTCTTAAGGCTAACACCAGTTTAACCATCACAATCCCTGTGATCTCTAGTAGAATCGCCCAAAGCTCTGATATGTTCCAGCTTGCATGAATAATAGTTGTATACATGACATTGTAGTACTGACATGTTGATTGTATGGATGTGCATGGGAGGTGTATGTGATATAGCTATATGTGCAGTACTAGCCATGGAGTCTACGTTCCATGCAGTTCTGCAGATAGCTACCTGTGCTGATAAGTTCCTATCTCGCATAGACTTTATACTATGAAAGTCGAAGTATTTCACTGCTGTTGTAGACCTTTTCAAAGCTATGGAACACTCACAGCTTTTGATATGATAACCACTCACAGTAAGCAAACTCTGAGGTCTCAATACAGGATGAATGTATGACCAGATGATAGCGAATTACAAGCCATTACAACACTATCTGTTTTTTCTATCATACTTGCTAAACAAGTCTGGAAATTCAAAAGTCTGGTCCATCTGCAAAGTGGCAAAAAACATATATAACATTATTAAGTTCTCATGCACACTCTAGCTACCTCAAGTTTTTCTCCTTACAAGAGTGAGGTAAGCCACTTTGACATCCGGTTTCTTCTTTCTAATGTTAACAGGCATCACCCTTTTTTCCTTGCCTATGGTAGAGAAACAATCAGTAATCAAATAAGACATAGAAGTCACAAGTTCATTGACACACTGAAAGTCGAGAAAAGAGCCAGGCTGGCTTGCAAGAAAACCTTAGACATGTGTTTCCTGAAACTGACAGGACAGTAGACTTAGCAAACTGAATACACTTGCATCTTTTCTGTATGGGCAAATATGCCCAAGTGTTAATGCTTACATAGGATGTTACTATCAACCATGGCAGTATGGTGATAGAGAAAATATGATTACAAGGTATAGCTACATTATCCTTATAATCAATGGCAGTACATGTGTTCTGTTGATGGTCCAACTTACCAAGCTGTATTCTTGTGTTGACCTTAGCCACTCGGACACCATAGATTTTCCAAAAGTAGTTGCGAATGTCAAACTTAGTCATTCTGGATGAACAAACATATGGCATATTCAACAACATCATGAACTGACTACAGACTAGTAGTACAGCTGAATTTTGAGACATTAGAGTATTCCTGGACACAGAAAAAAAAGAAGAAAAAAAAAACAAGAATCATGGGTAGATATCTCTCTTACAGAAACCACTCCTCAGCCCATACCAAATTCATTTCATGTTTCACAAAGCTGGTCTATTTCTTCTCACATGAAGAGGAAATGTAAACTGCCCATTAGTGGGTGGGGAAAACATGACATAAATTCTGTAGATCACGAGCTATTGTTCTAGCACTATATTTTAACATGGCAACATACACAGCAAAGTTAAGCATGCTGGTCAAATGTGGCCAGGTATTAAACGGAGTCTTCCACTGAGATTGAAATAGCTAAGTAGTTCATGGGATGTTTACTAAGAGCTTTACAGCCTTATTTAATTTACGTGGTCACCCTGGTCAAACTTTGGGAATGGTCCATCTGTGAAACACAATTGTTGTGAGCTCACAAGCATCCTGCAGTGGCCCTACAGGGAAAGGCTAAGCAGAAGTACTCTACTGTCTGGAGCAATCTGGAGACCTCCTTCCTGAATCCATTTAACATGTGGTTAACAATGATACACTCTATATTAGTCGTGTCGCCAACGGAAAAATCACGTGAATTTATTTGCACCGTGACGTCATTGTTTCCGCCTAAATGGCGGTCTTCGGTGTGAAGATACACAGCAGAGAGAAGTAGTTGTATAGCCACATTTCGTTGAAGAAATCAAGTCTCCTACGGCTTCAAGAAGTAGCTAGATCTCTATTTTATACAATGACGTACTACTTGAAGGGAACTTTAACTTCTGTCGGCAGGGAAGACGGCTAACCCGAACGGGATCGAAATGTAAGCTGCGATTGAGTGCCATAAAAGCAGCCATTACTTTACGATGGTATACCAGAGCAAGCCGAAAACTACATATATGTTAGGTGAGTGTATGAAGAAGTAACAGTCAAAAAACCAAGTTGATAGCATTCTGCCAAAATGTTTTCCGGACGGCAAGTAAATATGCCATACATATAATTTTGTAAAGTGCTCACAAAAGACACTTTGTTACACACTATTCTTTACACACAGTTACAAGGTTTGTTGTTACACACTAGATGACACACATTTACACATAGCCATGTGTATAAATACTTTCAGTAAGGTAATTTGCTAGCCATCACACAGTTACACATGTACAGACATGTATTACTAGTAGTCTCGCAAGCCAGACCCAACCAACCCCAGTGTGGATCGCTTTCAGTATCATGCACGGGGAAAGAAGGGTCTGGTGATTCTAGTAGGTTTCCGTGTGCAAGTGGAATGCATTAAACACGGAAGTCACGAGGAAAATGTTTGATAAAGTCACATTAAGTAGGTGTGCTATAAGTGCTAGCATGGGTAATGAACGTCATGACTGTCTTCCAATTCAGTGTTTTCACCTGTCGATATTAGCTCAAAGTCATGTGACCGTAGCCAATCAGATTGTCTACACAGCAATCACGACGTAGCACACGAAAACCTACTGAGAGTCACCAGACCCTTCCTTCCCCGTGCATGATACTGAAAGCGATCCGCGCTGGGGTTGGTTGGGTCTGGCTTGCGAGACTTTTTTACTAGGTGTCTGTTTCACACATAACTGTATAAAAAACCTTGATAGTGTATCCGCAGACACACATATTCCCAGTCTATTAATCACTTCACATCATTAGTCACTTAATACCCACCTGTTCTATCTCCTCACAGCATTGACTTAAGGAGGTCTCTGGCATGACTCACAAAAATGTTGCGAACACTAGGCAGCAGTACTGCTTGCTTTTTGCGCAGTATGTGCCCTACTCTGACAACTGTCTTAATTACATCATGAGCAGTGATGACCTCATCAGTTGGTGGGATTTGTTCAGTGTAAGTGCTAATTAGCTCCTCCAAATCACTGTCCCTGCTAATGGGTTTGTTCTCTTTCAGAACAAGAAGATGAGATTTGTAGCACGTGGTGTATATCCCCCCCTCAAACCCTGTGCTCTATTTGAGGTGTTTTTGAATAACATCCCATTTTGGGCATGGACATGTTGCACATTCCCTCCGCTGTAGTCATAACACGCTTTGAGCGGTATGATTGAAGTACTTGTTCTCTAGCCTCGTTCCCAGGCTCTCCCCTCGCCCTGACGAAAATAAAATCGGAGGGGGAGAGCCTGGGACCAATTCACACGTGATATCGCGGCACGACAACTTTGCACTAACCATTAAATAACCTGAAACGTCACTCACGTGAAGACCGTGAAGGAGCTGCGAAGTACTCTCAGCTCAGGAGTTTGTTACTACAACTCGTTTATTGTTGTGTAGCTATGTTGGAGCTTTAAAATGTGGTTGTGAGTTTATTTTGTACGCCAGAGTGTAGCGCTAGCCAACTAAAGTCTTTCTTCATAGCCTCGTAGCATGGTAACAGTAAATAGGCAAAGTTTTTTCCTACGTATTGGGTACTTCTCCGCTGTCGCTGCTGTTTGACCCGTGCCGAGGTCTCACCGACGCAGTCACAGCTCACTTGTTTCAGTAGTAATATCGTAGCTGTTCAAGTCAACCAATCACGTGGCTGCATAATTGCGTCACAACTTTTGTAATTATTGCTGTGACGTCGTTGTGCCGCGATATTACATGCGAATCGGTCCCAGGCTCTCCCCCTCCGTTTTTATTTTTCGTCGGGGTGAGGGGAGAGCCTGGGAACGAGGCTACTTGTTCTCGCTTCCGCATTATTCTAATAATAACGCTGCTCTGTGATTTGATTGGCCGCTCCACGCTTCTGGAGCTAGCCCAAGGATTTTTGACTTGTGACACCAGACCCCTTCTCCTCACGTGAGCTGGGTGGGGTCTGGGCACGAGACTACAACAATTGCTGCTCTTAGCGGAATTCTTATATACCTTTCTCCATTTAGGTACATGACGAGGGCATCGGACATCATCTCTACATGGGCGACATATGCAACAAGCCGGTACCTTCAAGGACAGCACGTACGTATGGGCCTGTTCATTCTTTCATGCAGATGGTGACAACAGTTGACTACTGTAGCAATGGCACAGCTCACAGATCGAATTTTTGTCTCGTTCAGAGAATGACAGCTATCTTCTACTGCTCGTTTTTGCCATTTTTGATTATCAATAATACATTTATTTTTATGTCACACATTATTTATGAAACAATCAAAGTCCAGTATTTGCTTACCTTCTCACTGCTGGCATATAAAGTGCAGGCTACAGCCGCCGGAAGGAGCTTCAACCGCACGTGTTGCATAAAATTAATTTGCATTTAATATTACCATGTTTTTAAAGCGGCTATAACTTTTTAACTATAAGCTGGAACAGGCTCAATTTTTCGCGACGAGCACGGGCAATGTATATATTTTTTATGCTAGAAGTTACAAATTTAACGAATCCTGCCAAAATACTTTCCGGACTAGGTTTCGGACTGTGATCGAATTGTGGATTGCTCCGAATTCATGGCCCTGGAGCCGTTTCCAAGTATGACTGGTAGCTGTAATTTTTGTTACTGAAAGTTCAATGATCAAACTTATTATAACCTGAGTTTGGTTAGCGCAACGACTGTACATAGGAAAATATAAGAGTGTGAATATATAATGAGAATTGATAGTGTCCGCAACTTCATACAGGAAGTTTAGCTTCCGCTGCAAATAAAATTGTACGGGCGGAATGGACTTCCGTTCCGTTGGCGACACGGCTGATATTAGGATGGTTGCAAGGATATCTTTGTAGTCTGTAGTAAATTTCTAGTATATTAATGTACGTTCCACGATTTAGAAGGCAAATTCTGTCTGTCTCAGGGTAGGCCAATATTGAGGTCGTCAATAGAAGTATACTAGGCCATAATTTGATGTGGCTTACTTCATTGGGACGTGGCACTGCACCTGGTCGTTGGGTTGTTCCTTTCCTGGTTTAACTATCTTCACAAACCAGTTGCACAGGTAGATTTTCCGTTGACGTGAGGTAGCATATCTTGGTCCTGCGGCTATCCTCAGCCATCTGGACGCCATCCTGCTCGATGCCTAACCTTTGACCCGCTGAAACATTCCCGTTCCCATTTTGATCTGAGATCTGGGAACAAGAACCGTGGAATAAAAGGTTAAAGTTCGCAAATGATTTTAGATCATGGCCGAAAACGAGAAGAGATCTCAGATTTTCGAGTGTTTGAAGCTGTTTCAGGTGGAAGCAAGTACCCCTGCAGCGGGCGGAGAGAAACCTATACAAAGCTTTGGTATTTTCTTGAAAGAGCTGCCTTGATTTGGGTGTCGGGCTGATGAATTTCAACATATGTTTATTTTCTTTCTGTAGACGCTCAGACTTCCTCTTCCATTGGTATTGAGTTGTGCTGTTGGCAAGAATGTCTGGGACACTCTGTGTTGGCACTGGTCTGCAACAATGGTGAGCCTCAATTGCTGCCTTTTGTAACTTGGATCAAGAATGATTCTTGATCCAAAGCTTTTGTAACTTGGTTCAAGAATCTTGATCAGCAAAAATTGCCCTTAGATATCACCTCCTTCCAAAGTTCTTTGCTCAAGGCCCACGCTAGCCATGCCTCCTGGGTATCTGATGTCCAACAAGGGATTTTGAGACCCTTTCTTGTAAGAACTGAGTAGTGAATCATGACACTGGGGACCCATCTGGCCTTGATTGTTTAAGCAGTTTAAGCTGTCAGTGAAATCTGTATCAGAGGTTCACCAACACCTCTGACCATACACAAAATGCTTCAGTTGTAGTGCTTAGGCCATAATAATAAATTCAGGCAATCGCGCATGCCAATTTTCACCCACATGACAATTTTTTAATAATTGTCACGTGACAGTTTTCCCCCGAGCATGCGCATTACCTTCGTAGCCAGTGCCTCATGTTGACTTTTCAATACTTGTTGTGATCCAGCTGTTCCATTCAGTCTCTAGTTGTCTCTACAGGAAGAATGTTCTTTTTGTTGATACGAATCTGCAACAGTCCGAGGGTCTTGTACTTCGTGAATGAGCTCACAACCATGGCGGAAGTCTTCAAAGAGATTGCACAGCAACAGATGGAAAGCTGTTCTATTTTTGTCTTCTCTAAAGACTTACGACATTTTCTCTGAGTGTTTCGTTGCTTATGCGTATTCTGGACCGTTTCAGGTATTGTTTTCAAGGCCGATATCTTGCCAACTTGTGACTGTTTTTTTGTTTATCTGAAAGACACAATCAATCGCAAGCCAGACCCTTTCTGTTACCGCTGCAGCGCCGATCACTGGATACGAATACTGGAAGCGATCGGCACTGCAGAACAGAAAGGGTCTGGCTTGTCCAACAGTTTGTAAGCATAAGCAAAAGCAGATGCAGCCCTCTTGAACAAACATGGATTGATGGTACAAAGGTTACTAATTAATAAAAATAAATTTTAAATAACTGACGCACATGGTTTGGGTTAAAAAAGATTGCCTATGAAACAATGAATTTTATTATTATGGCCTTATTGTTATTAAATTCATAAAACGATTCCAGATCCAGTTTGAGTGGGTCTAGTTTGCTCTTTTGCATTAGTTTGGACATATTTACCTTCATTAGTTAACTTATTATTCCATGCTGTGTTCACTATGAACTTCTATGCATTATCCAGGATATCTTGTCCTCCATGTGATTCCCAGTCATGGACAGCCCATTATAAAACAGCTGAAGTGGTTTGAGGTTTGTCAAATGTTGTAGGTTGTATGCCTTCCTTTTTACCCATGCACATATGTTCAAAGCAGAGTTTAGCAATACTAATCATAATGGTCACATGGCCATACAGAGTGTTGTATAAACAAATATTGCATCATGATATTTTTAGCCTCATACCCAGTCCACATGGCCTGGGCATGATATTAAACATCTCTCCAAAGCTTATACTCTATTGTTCCTGCAGAGTCGTCAGCAGCATATTCTTGACATTACTCTGGACCCTCTGGGACAGTGGCTGGCCTGTGCCTGCCTGGATGGGGCTGTCTGTCTCATTCCTGTCATGTCTCTCATGCTGGTGAATGCATACTTACTCCATCTTGCATCCCTTAATTATTGCTTCTATTAAGACCAGACTGAAACCAGTAATGGCATGTGTGGATGTATGATCAAGGTGTCCTTAGCAGAATATAATCATGCTACTATGTTGCAGTATACTATACTATATTCTCCAGAAGAGTTTGTTAACTTGCCTATAGCTCAAATGAGTACTTGACTCAACCTGACTTACCGAATTTCTCATGACTTCAATGAAGAGTCGCTCAGAGGTACTAAACCTATATAACAAGTTCCCCTTAATAAATACATGCAGAGAAACAGGACCTATAAAATAAGCTAAAGCTTTCGATTGTGTTGCTTCTCTATATTTTCTCTTTGTGTTGTTGCATGTGCACAATCACCATGCCTATTAGTTGCAGCGCTATCATAGCATAGCACTGTTGTTACTTACTTCATTACTTGGGCTTGTGAAAGGGACTTAATCAGTGCTGGTTTGTGTCTGTTACCTATCAATAGGACTGTGCCCCCACCCACTCCTTTGGTGCTGTGGACGACCTCACAATGATATCCCCCACCAAGAAAATAGGTAATAGTCTTTTCCACACATTCACAAAAGGGCTACTTTTTTTTGTTTTTTTTTGTTTATATACATGGTTTACCTGGGATGACCCAGTTAACGAGGAAATCCACAATAGCACTTAGGCTAATTTTAAGGGGTTCCCCAGGACCGACAGCTTAACGTCCCCTCCGAAGGATGCAAAGGAAAACCTTCTACTCAATTTTTGAGGTAGGGCTGAGTGCACCCAGAAGAGAAATAAATCTCTGCTGCTAGTGGGACTGGAACCCTGGACCTTTCGATCCGCAGTCCAGTGCTTTAACCAATAGGCCACCAGCAACCCACAGGCCACCAGCAACCCACTTGTAGATGTGCAGCAGTGTATAGGCATTAGGGGGCTATTTTAGAACAAATACATCTAAAATTTCATTTCAGTGTGAGATGAGTTACTAGTATATACTGAGCTGTAGTGAAAACCCAAGGTGCCTACCTAAAGGAATTATCAGAGCGTAATGTTGGCCACACATAATTATTGACCAAGTTATCTTTGGTGGAGGTGCTTGTATGCCACATTACTTGCAGTGTGAGACCGGGTGCGGTCCACTTGTGATTATGAAAATGTACTTTTCTATGTAGCTTCCCCAACATGTGTGGTTTGGTGGGAGTCGATGGATGACAGGCACATCTGTATCACAGGCTCTGAGGTAGGCTTCTGTGCTATGTCTGGTGTTGGATGGTTATTGTAAATGTGGTTTACTCTACTGTGAACTCTTTCCCTTTGCAATTAAGGTTTTTGTTATGTAACTAATTTTCCTTACATGTACAAGCCTCATTCCCAGGCCTTCCCTAGCTCCAGTTTTTGCTGCATACCGCCAGCGATCAATAGGTGGAGCCAGAGGAGGCCTGGGAATGAGGCTGACATGTACTGCTTCCTCATGTGTAGGTGGGTGAAGTGACGTTCTTTGACCTGCTGGAGAAGCAGGATGTAGCCACAGTGTATGTCTCAGGATGCATCAACTCACTGTTGATTGCACACCACACTGATATTGCCACCCATCTGCTGGTGAGGATGTACTGGGAATGATGTTGAAGTATAGATGTTCTTATGATAGTCTCTGCATTGGTTGACCTCATCACAAGGATAATGGAGAAAGACCAACTAACATCACTCCTTCCTTCTTTTGTTCGTTCGTCCACTCACTCATTCACCAACCCATTCATTCATGCAATATCACCTGCATAGATTGGGATGAGGGGAGGAGAGTGGTGGCGTATAATGTTGGAGGAACACTATCACGAGGCTGCCGGTACCTCTTACACTGATGCTCATGCCAGTGGGTTTGAGGTACTTCCTGATGATGTGGTGATCAAAAGCTACCTGCAAAGGAGAGACCCTTCAGAGGGGTTTGAAGTCAAACCCTGTAATGTACGTAGGCTGTACATATAATTATTTCTCTGTCAAACACATGACTCACCACTAGTGAGCAAGGATTTGATGATCTTGTACTGATGAACTTCACTTTTGTGAGTGCTAACAGCATCGCAAAGAAAACATTAATTTGTGCAAGTGGCTGGTAGATGTGGTTGACAGCTGCATTGATGCCGATCACTAGCTAACTATTCCAGGAGAAACAACATGTATAATAACAACGATAGAAGGTCTTCAGAGACAACCTTTTCAACACAACAACTGCTATTAATCAGTATTTTAGTCCAACTATGTGACAGACTCCCCAATCTATTGGTTCTGACATAGTGTATGTATGTGTAGATGTTCATGAAAACATTCGATGACTGAGGTGAATTACAAGCTTGCCAAAGGCATGCCTAGAATGATGCTCACCATGTGGTGTTTAAAGAAGTAAGAACTTGGAGGGAATTAAAGAGGGGGCAGACATTTGGTCGAAGTGGTCATATTAGCACAATCTTTTCTTTTTTTTTCCTAAAAGGCATTTTCGGAGCTGACGCGTCTTTCAACTCATGACTGGAAAGACCAACACTTTTTGGGTTCACTGAACCTGCGCACCCACAAGCTAGAGGTCAGTGCACATGTACAGGATACAGATTCTTTTGTTTGTGAAATAAGTGAACCTTCTTCTCAAGATAATCAATTCAACTGGCTAGGAGAGTTCAACACATGTGATCCCATTATATTAGCGAGCAATCGTGCAAGCAAACTATATTGTAGCTAAGTAGGGAAGCCCTTCTGGAGTTGGTGATGTTTGCTGAAGAAGATATTAATCTGATAGCTAGCATTTAGCCACTTTCTTGTGGAGAAGTGCAACATGGACATTATTTGTGCGTGTCTGTGTGCCAGGCTTTGATGGCTTGGTGTGTGCTTTTTGTGGGCATTTTGGGCACTCTTTCGCAAGACTACAGTAAATCCTGCATTTTGCGTAGTAATGTAACTGAAGTATAATGGTTGCTATACTGCTGTCAACTGACATGATCTGTGATGCATACCATTATGTCACCTTGCAGGTCTACAGCTACGACCTTGAGCTTTTCAGTACTGCTGTAAGGGTACACAAGCTGGTTGCTGGGGCAACAACTGCACTTCTGACGGACAGGCTTTTGTTTGTCATCAGCCATGATGATGAAGCTAGTCCCTGTTCTGTAGGTGTAGTTATTGTAAGATGTATACCGTTAGCCTTGGTCCCAGGCCTCTCCCGATTTTTCTCCACAGCTGCGAGATAAAATCTGGGAGTGGCCTGGGAACGAGGCTAACATACCGTTCATATAAAGTTAAAACTGTGTAGAATATTAAAACATCTCAAACTTCTGTAACCCCATGGTTCACTAAAAAGAACAGTTAAAGATTAATTTTGTGAGTGATTTTTTTTTTTCTAAGCATGAATACCATCCTCACCATGTGCATGTTGGCTGAAACATGTCCTGTGCAGCAAGTGACTCTGCTTAAAAATTTAGGCCTGCCTTTTTCAGGGAGGTGTAGTTCATTGATATTCATGTCGATGGTGCTGTATTAGGTTCATTCCCTGGCCTTCACCAGCTTGAGAGGGAGATCTTGTTATGTGTGATGCCTGGTAGACAGAGGGTAGACATACCGGGGACAGCACCCATTGAAGTATAATGAAACTCATGGGACCAGATTTCCCACGTTTTCTGCGTCTGTATTTACACAGTGCAGGCAATCAAAGACTGGAGGTAGTGAAGGCCCAGGAATGAGGCTAGTGGTCTGTATCTAGACATTGATCTAAACTTCTTCTTTCCAGTTCACGCTTACAGTGATGTCATGCCAGAGGACGGCAGTTACTGAACTGGTAATGTGTGTGTAATGTTTCTTGCTTCACCAGATGAGACTCGTGTAATACCGTATATGTGTGTTAAAATGACTTGATTCTAGCTTGCTATCTAGTTAGCAGCCCTGCCTAAATGAAGGGATTGTAGGCACATATGCAACATGTGTCATGAATTTAAACGAGACTTTTGTACTCTCTACTTTATCACATCCTGTAAACCATGTGGTTCATAATTCTTTGATCATATTGTTACTTAATAATAGAGATAAAAGAAGTTACTCTTGAAACTGTTGCGTTACAAGTTGGTGTACCTTTCTGTACTGAGCGAAAGCTAACCTGTCAGTTGCGTACGAACGATCATATGCAATTCTTCTTTGTTTGCAGGATGAAGGCATTTTGCATAGTAATGCCGTCATTCAGCAGTTCAAGATTCCCTCTCTGAGCAATATTGTGGGGTTTTACAGCACATCACGTGACTCACCCATACTGGATGATGGCCCCTCTGACTCCAGAGGTGGACGACATGGCTCCACACTTACCCCCACCCAGCTAGGAGGGTGCTTGATTGTTACCACAACTGCAGTGTACCAGTGCAGGCAAAGGTGTGCCCAGTTACACCACCTGCGTGCACAATTGCATGTCTGTAACCACAGTTTAAGTATATCCCAAGATATCCCAGGAACTGCTGGGGCATTCGGGACCTGGGACATTGGGCGTTGTCCTAAGTAGGACAAGTGAGGACATTCTGGGATATCTCAGGATGTGAAGGGACATTTGTGACCTGGGAATTTGGGTACTAGGGACAAGTTAGGACTTCCTGGGATGTCAACAAGCAAAACTCTACTTTTGTACACATAGGACAACTCAGGTAGTATTGTGGCGATCCTCAACTTTTATCCAAGCATTGGCAGCTCAAGCCAATGGACCCTGGGTTCAAATACCAACTTGTCACTTTCCTCTATTTCACCAAGAGTTTATTACACCAAGACTTTATTACTGTAATAAACTCTTGATTTCACCTCATAACATTAAACCTTTCTTTTTAGGCTGTCTCCAGAATCAATCTTCTTCGACATGGCTCTGTCCTCTAAGATGCAGGAGCGAGCTGAGAACTTTGGAATCACATTCAGACTTGATATCTGTGGCCTGTACAAGGTTTGTCAGGGTGTATAGGTGATAACAGTTGCATGAGCTTGTATAGTGACCCTGTGTACATTATTGTAGACACTATCTGCAAATGACCTTGGCATCACTTGCCAATGTGATTTGAACTGTGAAGCATTTGTCAGCATTACATTTGCAGTCATCTTTGTTCATTCCTAGTTTATAGCATAGAAAACATAGCAAGTCTGTGCTGCTTGATATTGATGCTGATGTATGTATTGACAGGTTGCTGCTGAGCAGAAACTAGCAGAGAAGAAATACAGTCAAGCACTGAAGTTGTTTGAACTGTCCAGGGTTGGTTTTTTACTTACTAACACTCACATGTTATAATATAGCCAGATTGATATTTATGTTTCATGACTAGTGTTCATACATACTATTGATACAGTGCTCCACCTCACATATCATTGAGAGCTTTTCCCGGGTGGAGAGGAACACAGAGCTGGTCCAGTACCTTCATCAGGTAGGTTTGTTTAAAGACTCCTGTATATATATATTGGCAGCAGTGGGTGGTTACACGGAGGACCTCAACAAAACTGTCAAATTTTGAGGGTGTGCGCTTGCGTGGGATGGGCGCTTGCCCAGGACAATACGGTAATCCTCTGTCTGCTACAGTAAATCAATCCACGTACAGGCAGCTCTGAGAGAGTGAGAATCAGATGGAATTTGGTGGAGGCCTCTAGACAATACTGCTTATGTAGCTTGTCTTCCACTCCTCTGTCAGGGGGCTAAGTGGATTAATCATAAGAGCATCTGACTAGCATTCAGAAGGTCTTGGGTTCGTTGGATCCTGAAATTTTTCCTTGGATTTATTTCTCATTCTGTCAGCAAAAATATCAATATTCATAAGGCAGAAAATTAATATGTAGTACATGTACATGTATGCTAAATTCTTGCGTAATGAATCGAAAGTAGGTCAGCTGAGCTCACGTACATAGCTGCCATCATTCTGATGCTCTTCAAGCACCACGACATCTGCCAGCAATGTTTCACACACACCCATCCATAGCCTCGTTCACAGCGTTACTCGATTGCAATATGAAATTCATGTTCTGCAAGCGATGAACATTGCGTAAGCTTGGCAACGAGGCTACGGGTCGGTCATCTTTCTAGCACAATACCCCCTGGCAGTTAACTTCGCATCTGGGATGGGCGGATAGTTAATCCATTCAAGCACCTCCTCTGTGCAATCACCCACCCTCAATTTTTGGTGCTTGAGCTGCGAGCGTCCTTGGGCGCTTGCCCGGGACAAGACAGTACTGTGATAACATGGTCCACAAATCAACATTTGCATGTACCAGGTGTGCGCCTAACTTCCCCTCCCAAGCTTTTGCCAACTATTGCATGAGATCAACAAGGAGCCCATGCAAGAACTATAAGTATATTATGGTACTTTTTACAGTGGTGCATGTAGCTTATAACTCTCATGTAGGCTGTCATTGTATTTCCCATCTGGAGTCTCACGCTAGCCTTGTTCCCGTGCAGACCAGTTCTGAAAATCAGAGAAAAGGGTTAACGGGCCTGGGAACGAGGCTAGTCCCACTCATTGTTGACACTAGTTGCTCACTTATGTATAACTATTGCATTTCTACCTATACTGTGGGTGGGACTCTCGCAGTATTCATTCTTGTTTTGTGTAGGTTGTGTATGATGACACAGGTCATGCTTCCCTGGTGAACCCAAAGGAGGTGCAGGATGTCCTCTTAAAGTGTTTCATCCATGAAGTGAGGATTGTGCTGTTATACACCAGAGTACTTTCAGAATGACCATTGATGTTAGCCTTGTTGGAAGTCATTTCCACTAAAATAAATTATTTTGTACCATATAAAGAAAATGGAACTGGTTGTTGACTGGAACTTATTGTATCAAACCTGAGCACACACGTGATTTGCTTCTAAAATAGAATGAACCCAATCTAACCAAATTACATGCAGACTACAAATCGTATACATAGCATGTGCAAATGTCTCTCCTCCCCTCCTCTTGCGTTACACCATGTTCTTAACATCTGCAAATGTCTCTCCTCCCCTCCTCTTGCGTTACACCATGTTCTTAACATCTGCAAATGTCTCTCCTCCCCTCCTCTTGCGTTACACCATGTTAACTCTGCAAATGTCTCTCCTCCCCTCCTCTTGCGTTACACCATGTTAACATCTGCAAATGTCTCTCCTCCCCTCCTCTTGCATTACACCATGTTAACATCTGCAAATGTCTCTCCTCCCCTCCTCTTGCGTTACACCATGTTAACATCTGCAAATGTCTCTCCTCCCCTCCTCTTGCGTTACACCATGTTAACATCTGCAAATGTCTCTCCTCCCCTCCTCTTGCGTTACACCATGTTAACTCTGCAAATGTCTCTCCTCCACTCCTCTTGCGTTACACCATGTTAACATCTGCAAATGTCTCTCCTCCCCTCCTCTTGCGTTACACCATGTTAACATCTGCAAATGTCTCTCCTCCACTCCTCTTGCGTTACACCATGTTAACATCTGCAAATGTCTCTCCTCCCCTCCTCTTGCGTTACACCATGTTAACATCTGCAAATGTCTCTCCTCCCCTCCTCTTGCGTTACACCATGTTAACATCTGCAAATGTCTCTCCTCCCCTCCTCTTGCGTTACACCATGTTAACATCTGCAAATGTCTCTCCTCCCCTCCTCTTGCGTTACACCATGTTCTTAACATCTGCAAATGTCTCTCCTCCCCTCCTCTTGCGTTACACCATGTTAACATCTGCAAATGTCTCTCCTCCCCTCCTCTTGCGTTACACCATGTTAACATCTGCAAATGTCTCTCCTCCCCTCCTCTTGCGTTACACCATGTTCTTAACATCTGCAAATGTCTCTCCTCCCCTCCTCTTGCGTTACACCATGTTAACATCCACACACCCACACACCCACATACAGTGCCTCAGGCAGCACAACAAACCGGAAGGGACAATGATGTTGGACAAGCTGAGGTAACCTTACACATGACCCTTAGTTTGTTGAAGCCCGGATGGATATCATTGATTTCCTCACTACCTGCAGCCAGTTCATCAATGACAAGTTCCTCTACAACCATGTGCTTGCTATGGAGATGTTGGTCCAATGTGGGCTCAAAGAACAGCTTCTTGAGCTGGCCAAGGTGTTAACACTATAAATTTGTTGTTCCACACGTTTACTGAACAAGATTAGTGCAGGTGTGCATGAGGCCAAAGAAGATGTGACTGAAAGATGTACTATTTAAGGACAATATTGGTCATTTCTGGCCACACTGAATGCCCAAGAAGCATTTGGCAAATATGACAGGTCACATAAAATATCTTGTGAACATTGGTACATAGTACAAAGCTATGCCGGAAAATATCATGAGTTTGTTGCCGTCTGTATTGTTACGAGTGTGCAGCATGAGTAACAATTCCAATGGCAACAAACGAGTGATATTTTTTTCGGTATAGCTTGGTATTATGGTGATCATGATTTTATCATACGAACCTTCGATTTCATTGCATGTTCAAACGCAGCGCGTGTGACTTGTAGTACCTGATACAGATTCTCCAGTGACTTATAATACTGATGCGAGACTTCACGTGACTTTTCAGTACTGATACGAGTTCTCGCATGACCTATAGTAAAAAGATGGCTTTTTATAAACTACATGCAGTTGCAAGGCTTCTCCATTGACTCCAATACATTCGCGTTAGTTAGACGTATGATAAGTGTGTATAACCATCCTTCTACATGATGACGTTACCTGTATTTACTTTACTGTAAGCATGACATTACTTGATAAGCTTGTTTGTATGGTTGGCATAGTTCATCCCCTCTTTGCTTCCAGACACACCACAGACTGTCAGAGGTCTTGGGTCTATTGGTGAAGCATGGTAGCATGGAGATTGATCCTTCCCTCCAGGCCTCCCTGGCCAACAAGCAGTATGTGGACACACTCTGCCAGGCTGCTAATGGTACACAGATCTTTAGCATTGAGTGTTGTAATTGACTGTTGAGTATGTATGATACTATCAAGCTAGAATAATACGCATAGTCCTGATTACAAATTAGTTGGTATCCTACAATTTGCAAAAAGTTAGAGCTGCTCTCTTTGGTTCGTTTGCAGGGCTGTTTCTTTACCAGATGACACCATCAACATTTGTACGCCTTTTGATTGCCAAGGTGTGTTGGCTTATACATACTTCTGTACCACTATGAAATGGACTTAAGTGCATATGTACTCGCTCCATACAGCCCTCCATCATCCCTCGCCACCTCAAGCACCTCCATTCCCTCCTCCCCAAGCTAGACATCTCCACCCTCCTCCGTGTTGCTCGCCTCTTTGACCCTTCCCTACCCACCATCAGACCACTGCTGGTGAAAGCTCATTCGCACAGACAAAGGTGAGGCTCTCTGCTGCCTGTCATACTGCAAATACATAGTTATCATATCTGGAACACTGATACAACCTACTCGGAATACGACAGTTTACCATATTCTGTGATGAATACGTTATCACAGAACCCAATCCTTCCTGATTGCAGCGTACATCCATCTTACTTAGTTGCTCTTGCTATAGTATGTGAGTATTGATGTTTCTTTGGCAGGAGTAACTCAACGGGTTCAATGACCTCTCTGGTCAGTGGTAGCGAGTCATCTAGTACCTCTCAGGAGGACTCCATTCCAAGGCTCGAGGCATACGTGGAGACCTTCCTGATTGCTCTAGTCATACTGAACTGCAAGAGGAAGCAAAAACCCTCATCCTTGAGTCTGTGAGTTCTAAGTGTAGCAAACTGTTGTAAATACTTAATGGTCAATTGCTATGAATGATTCTTCTGTGTTAATTGTACATGCAGGTTTTCATTGTCACAGTTGAGATCCTCTGTGACTGATGGTAAAGGTGACCAACAGGTTAGTGGGTTGCATTTCATGTGGACCTTTCATACTTGCATGTTGATTGAACCTCGGGACAAAAGGTGCTGGATACTGCATTTTGAAGAGGCTGTACAATCTATGTTCAAGTAACTTGACCTATTTGTGTAACTTGGTATTTGCCTTACTTTACTGATATTGCCCTATACAGTTGATGAGGCTGCTTCCAGAGTGGTCCCAGTGGTTGAAGGGCAGTCCTGTCTCGTGTGGCCTACATCACGCTGCTGCTGTCGTTGATGGACACCTCTACACTTGGGGAGCCACCAAGAACGGAAAGTAAGACAGTTTTCATTATGGCTATAGATACATACTCACAGATAAAATGATTTGTGGTAGTGATGTAGCTGAATAAAGTGATGGATAGGAATTACCAATGGCATGGAGAATGGATAAAACATGGGCTGCTGATGTTTGAGCCTGTCATAAAGTTGAAGCAAACATGATCTTGCAATTGGCAGGCTTGGCCATGGGGATATTGAGGAAGAAGGAAAGGCCATGCCACTCAGGGTGGAGACCATGAGCATGCTGAAGTGAGCCATCTGACTTGACAATACAGTGCACGTGCAGGTGTGGGTTTCAATACATTTTTGTTCTCTCATTGCCAGTATTCATGTCGTATCTGTGTCCTGTGGAGCAGAACATACAATTGCTTTGTGCCAGGAAGGGGTAAGAAATACGCATTACAGTATGCAGTATGTGGTCTCATCTTTAAATCTGACCCCATTATTGGCTAGTGGAAATCGAGTAATAATTTATCAGCAGCTGTACTCAGTGAATGCTGCCATCTGTTGAACCATTATCATCCTGAGATTATCTGCTCCAGGTATTCTCTTGGGGATCATCCATACATGGCCAGGTATGATAGCACAAGAGTAGATCTATTGAAAATAGTAGTTGGAATGGGGTATATGTATGAAACGATCAATGAACCACATCTTCCGGGGCCTAGCCTCATTCCCAGGCCTTCCCGCCTCCAGTTTTTGATCGCTTGCAGTATGCAAAAACGGAGGAGGAAGGCCTCGGAGACAGAGTCACGTGCGTGACATCAGGTAGACGTGAGGGGGGGGGGCGGTGCCCGATCGTTATAACTCACAAACTTTGCATTGATCAGCCTCGAGTCTACCCAACAACGAGCTGTATTGACGCTGTCTTTCGAACGTTACAGTCTCAAGTTCTTGGACAAGATATTACAAGAAGGACCTCAAGATTCTTTGCTGGGCACCGCCCCCCTCACACTACCGTACCCTCACGTCTACCTGACATCACACACGTGACTCTATCTCCCAGGCCTTCCTCCACCGTTTTTGCATACTGCAAGCAATCAAAAACTGGAGGCAGAAACGGCCTGGGAACGAGGATATCCAGGGCCTAAAAAAAGATGGCAGGCCTAGATGTTATGCAAAGTTACCCACTGTACAGAACTCATTTTGGCCAATTCCAGACCACATCAGCTGTGCTGGGATGACTGGGAGATGGGGACTGCTATCTCATGCACAAAAATGTAGTCAGGTGGCTAGCCTTATCCGTATGGCAGATAGAATCTCCTCGAAAGTAGTGTGTTTCTTTTTACATCTGTCTTTCGAATACAAGCGATCGTAATCATCACATGTTGTAGATGCACATATGCGTGCATGGGCGGGCACCTGTGCATGTAGAAGCACTGGAGGTACTGGAAGTTCTAATAGTAATTGCATGAGCTGGGCATTATGCAGATGAGACATAAAATGAGGCATAAATAAGGCCAGCATGCAGGTGTTTTTGCACCATGATTTATGGATACAATACTGCGTGTGGCTGACAGTTGTAAGTATAGGAGTAGTATATACATGACAATAGCCTGATGCAAGACTTAGATAGAAAGACATCCTTTTTTCAGGGAGATATGAATCATTGATTATTCCCGCATAAATTGTACTCTGTATCCACTGTACAATAGTTAAGTTTATTACCAGTTTGTTATCACTGTTGAACCTGCATGTAGCTTGGACTTGGAGACACAATGAAGAGGACCCGACCGGTGCAGATTGCTGCACTGGCTGACAAGAGTATGACGTCTGTCGTGTGTGGGCAGTACCACTCCTTGGCTTTGGATGATGAGCACCGGTAAATACATGTACTAAAGAAATTTGATGGGCCCGTTTCACAAGAGTTGCAGATTCCATTAATTTTCTAAGGCTCTTCTCCAAACCTAAGTAATGGTTGGGTGTCATTGTATTTATGCTTGTAAAAGGCTGTTTGACATCTGCACAGCACTTGTACATACGTAAGCTATCAGGACTGTTTTGACTGCTATAGGAAGTAGTTTAGGTAGACTTACCCTGTGTGTACTTACATATAAAGAATTATGAATTAAAATTTACTTGCATCCCTGAGTGTGTAAACAAGGAGGCAGCTAGTTGGCATGATATCACTGTCTGACTTTGCTGCAAAACATATAGAACGACATGTTGAATGACTGTAGCGTAAACAGACTGTTTGATGGAGAGCTAGTACGTACACATTTTACACTGAAAATTATTTGGAGGGCTATGGGCTACAGCCTCAGCAATCCTTGTCCCTATACCTACGCATAATATTGACTTTGTTCACGTGCATGTGTTCAAACTATTGTAGCGATTGGCCAATGTCATAACAATGGATATTCTTCACTCATATGCTTTCCAGTTCATTTTGGTTGCTGTTGTGATACTGTATACTGTATGGTCTCAGTGTAGCTCGTTGCTCTCTCTACCACAGGCTGTGGAGCTGGGGATGGGGTGTGCATGGGCAGCTAGGTTTGGAAAGTGTGGACAACAAGCTGCTTCCGACACATGCCTCACTTCTTGATGCATGGCAGGTGTCATTCATTTCAGCTGGATATGGCCACAGTGCTGTGCTCACCGCAGAGGTAATGTCCAATATACATGTAGTTAACAGGGCAGTAGAATCAGTGAAACAGTCAGTGTGCATTTTGTGTTATGTGAATTTCTCTCCCATAAGCCACCATTACGGAATTATCCTATATTGGATCATATGTACATTTTTCTCTTGATTTCATGCATACAGGGAAAAGTTTTAACATTTGGGAATGGTACGTTGATTTTAAGTTATTCAAAAGTAGTAAGTATGTCATGATAACATTTATGATGTCATAAAGGTTCATTGCTACAGCATAAGAACAAGCACTTTTTGATAGCTTTTTGAGCTCAGGACATACATACCTATTGAAGTAGATGAGACACATTGCATTAATGGGTTTGTGAGCTGTTGGCACGTATGGACCTCTCAGTTGCTAGCCTTGTTCTCAGGCTCTCCTCACATAGAAACCAGGGATCATAATTTCTCAAGTGCGCAATGTCACGGATAGGGTGAACTCAATTGCTGTAGTTGAATAAGTGAATATATCATTATGTTTAATTGTAAGAGCTTTATGGCAGACAGGACAGGACTAGATGGGATGACACTGTACTGCTCAGTAGTATAGCAAGTCATGAGTAAGTGTACACCAACAAGTAAATGCAAAAATCACACTAGCATGCTCGCTTACCTGGTAAACTGACAGCTGATCACCTTGGAGAATGGCTTCCAAAGTGATATTGAACGCCAAGACAGCCCTTTTCCAGGCTTTTCTCAAGCTTTCCTTGCTGTTTAACAAAAATGCCAGAATGGGCCCTATCCTGAAGCAGTGTTCAATTAAGTCCTCTCTACCTTTTCCCTACCTTCTATCCCACTCATGTGATAAACTCTTGTATTCTTCACTACAAGCGATGTAAAGTTGGTTGGGGACCTGGGAACAAGGCTATCATGTCTCATGCACCTCCCATCTTTTGCCATGGTTTAGTGTCACATCCCATGGTTCCACTAAAGTATGAATACAGGTTGTGAATAATTAATTGCATTTTTGTAACTGACAAGTTACATTCATGTGTTATTGGTTGGACACAGGTAGTATTCATCTACTATAGGGGATTGGTAATATATTCACATTGGAACACAATGGATGTCATCCAAAACCATGGCAACTGAAGGTGGAAGGTGACATGGGCCAAGGCCATGTAACTAATGACCTATCTAGGGGTTAACTCAACCTCCACTTTTGCTATATAGTGATGTTATGTGTGATGTGACCTAGCCTGATGTGACTATGTGTGTTGATGGTTTGATGGTTTGCCATATTGATAAAGAACTCCATAAGTAGGTATAGTATTCCACTTACTTTCTACTTAGGCATGTATGGTCAGTTGGGTCATGGTGATTCAGAGAAGCAGTCAGCTGCAAAAATGGTCAAGGCTCTAGAAGGAAAGGTTGTCTACCTGCTAGCCTGTGGAAACTTCCATACCGTAAGGGGCGCATGTACTGTGCTATTGTATCCTCTCTGTACGGGTAGTGGGATGGTGCTAATTAAGAGAAATGGCTATGACAGCATGCATACTTAATTTTGATGTTCCTGTGTAACACAGAGGTTTCCATAGGACTAGACCTTCCTTACTCAAGCTGTTCTGACCATTGCCAGAGCAGCCTGATTTACTAGTGTAATAAATATTGTTGTGGATAGAATTACATTTTGTACAACCCTTTCCAGTTGGATAAAATTATTTCAATTCAATTCATTTCAAATATTAATGAACCTGCATGCCAATCCGGCGCAGTTGTTAAACATGTAGTTAGACTCAATTATAGTCATGCTTCATAGTTTAATGGATTTTGGTTGAATGGTGTAGTGTGTGTTCCATTTTCTTCCTGCAAGGTTGCAGTGACTACTGATCAGTGTATTTACTACTGGGGAAAGAATCTGCACCGGCCAGTAAGTGTCTTCATGCAAGAAGGAAAGACGTATGCAAAGAGATTGTGCACTTCTACTCTATGCTACGTTGTCTTTCCTCACAGCGGCCTGGAACTAACATCCAGAGTCTGAAGGAATACAAGAGATCAAGGCAGAGACAGGCAGCCAGTGCTCCTATAGCCAACACACTCATACCTCAAGTTATCACTGATACTAAGCTGGATGATGTCATCGTCCAGGTAATATTCATTGGTGACATAATGATTGCGTAATTATTACAATTAAAGTAAAATACAAATTTGAAAACTTGTAATTGATTGCAACTATGTCGAAGGTTTTCCAAATACTGTAACCATTACAAGCTTATGCAATTACTTAAAATTTCCAACACATTGATAGTTAAGTTAATATTTAGAGCATTATATTGAACATTCTTAGATGTTGCCTAGGTAACAGGTTATATTGTCAGTAAACAAAGTCAAAATTGCAGTCAATTACAATCACAATTTACCATTACAACACCCACCACTGCATTTGATCATTGTCCCTTAGCAGCACAGCTAGCTTAGTTATTTTGCGCAAGATGGCCTCTTCTTCGATACCCACAGGTGACTCATGGCAAACGCGTTACAACTTTCCGCTCAGTGTCCGATAAACCGTCCGTCTTTACTACCACAGTACGTGCCTACAGCGTTCTTCGGTTCTCTTTCCCACGCGTGTAGTTCGCCAACAGCTGCGTGGCAGCCACGAACGCAGCAAACTGTTCGTACTCCACGTTTTCTCGGCATGCGTAGTCTCGTTCCAGATCACCAAACCTGGGAACGTAGGATCGATTTAATACCGTCAAAAAATTTTCGTGGGTATCCTAGACCACGAAAATATTTTTACACGAAAATTTAAAACACGAAAATTTTGTAACACGAAAATTTCCAGATCTACGGTATTTCTAAGGATGTTGGACTCAGACTAATGGTGTTTCTAGTTGCTATACTGAGACTGATCCAGAATAGTTTGCATACTATTTCTGTGGAAGTTAGTTTCACTATGGCCAATAATGGCATAATGGTTATTGCGCACATGAACTAATCTCTGATGAGAAAGAGACATCCAACAAAATGTGGCCTTACACATCATTTTATTGACCCATGCACAGATGTGTATACATGAGGTGTGTGTGCTACACGCTATTTCCATTTTCCTGTTGCTATGCAGGTAAGCTGTGGTAGCTTCCACTCCCTGCTGCTGACCGTCAGTGGTTCTGTCTTCTCATGGGGGAGCAACATGCATGGGCAACTGGGTCACCAACACACAGCCGAGCTGGTGAGTTCACTATAAAGATTAAATAGGCAGATGTGACTTCCATAGAAGCCTTTAGCACAAGCAGAATTCTTTTAGTGATACTGAAAAGGGAACATCTGGTACTATGTGTGTTCTCGACGTATCATTGCTTCTATGCTTTGTTTTGAATGGAGTAGTCACCGTTTGTCAACTTTATAGAACCTTAGTCAACAGTGGCATGTAAGTGGTAAGTAGTCCTGCAGGTACATTCCAAACTGTCCTCATACCCAGACCTTGTACGAGAGAAAAAACTGCCTGGTATCCACCAATCGCGCATGCATGGTGAAGTTCTCTTTGTAACCTGCATACTACTCCATTGCGCTAAATGATAGCCACAGTGTTGGGTTATACTTCCTACGAGACATATTCAGGCGGCTTTGGAGTCAGAACTGCCATCACTTTGATAGTAACTGTCTGCCCCAGCTAGTTTGAGGTGGTTGGTGCACTTTAACCCTTTAAACACTGAATTTTTTTCACTGGAGATTAGTTTTAGCCTAAACATGCCTTTAACGCACCGTATCTCCATTTGTGTCAAAGCTCTGACTCCAAAACTGAGCCCAACTCCACTTCCAGCCTTAGCAAGCAGACACGTGACCTTAACCATGCCCCCTCATTAACAAGCATGCAATGGTCAGCACTCTCGATTGGCAAACACCCGCTTAGAGCCCAAGAAGCCTTCCCTGCCAGAAATGAACCCCCTGAAAGGTGAGAGTAGCATTTTCTAAGCCTGCTCATGCAGCCAGGCCAAGAGTTGGCCCACCCGGTGCCAACCACGGTCCTTTTGCAGCCAAGCCTAGCAGCTGCCATGTGCACAGCACCCTGCGGGTGACCCCACCCACCTCCCCCTGTCCCACCCTTTCTGCTAACGCAGAACCTGCGCGCCAGCGCGCAGAGACTATCTTTTCTGCGCAGTGCGCAGTATGACGTTATCAAAAGTGTACTATAGGGTTTAAAGGGTTAAGGGGAAGATGGCATCACTCACGTCCCCTAGTGTTTTGCTGTAACAGACCAATGCATGACTAATTCCACAAAGAGCTGAGCACTTCTATTTCCTTCTTGCCGACATCCACAAAGAATGTAGTTGGTTGCAGGCATCTTTTAGACAGGAGAATTTGACTTACTCGCACAGGTTAGTGTAACGGAGCAGGTCAACGGTTCATGGGCAATGATATATAATGTTAACCCATGGAATTATAAGCCACTTTCTGCATGCGCAAACAGGAATGCAGTGGACCCTCACTTATCCAACAGTAATGGGACCAGCTAGATAAGTGAAACAGCTGTATATGTGAATCATCATACATCGTTTGGCCATCGTTGATGCGAACGGTTGTTGTACCTTGGCCTCCATGACTTTGCCAAACATTGAAATCTTGATTCTACTGAATTGATTTGCTGCTAGGACAACCTTTACAGGGTTCACAAACTCTCTATTACCGTATTGTCCCGGACAAGTGCCCATCCCTGTGCAAGCGCCCACCCCCCAATTTCAACAGTTTTGCGTTGTTTTAGGGTTGATCCTTCGTATAACCGCCCACCATGCGAATCGAAAGTAGATCCGCTGAGCTCATGTACATAGCTGCGATCATTCTGATGTGCTTCAGGCACCACAACATCCTACATTAAAGTTTCGCACACACCCGTCCGTAGCGTGTGGCACAAAATTCACATACTGTAAGTAATGAACGCTGTGGAAGCTTGGCAATGAGGCTACAAGTCAGTCCGCTTTCTAGCATGATACGCATTTTCCACCGTCGGGCTGGCCTCGACGAAGCACGGGCGAAGCAATGATGCAGGTCAATTCGGTACCCACTGGCAGCTAACTTCGCTTCCTGGGTGGGCACTTGCGTGTGGATAGTCGAACCATTCAAGCACCTCCTCCATGTAACCACCCTCAATTTTTGGTGCTTGAGCTGCGAGCATCCATGGATGCTTGCCAGGGACCATACGGTACAAGAACAACACGTTTTCTCTTCTTGAATATACTCACAGAGCTAGCATTTGCGTAGCCTCGAACCCAGGCTTTCAGTTCCGGATTTTGTCTCGCAGCTCCAATTTTTCTCCAAAGCTGCTAGACAAAATCCGGAACAGAAAGCCTGGGTTCGAGGCTAGCATTTGCGCTCCAGAATCACACATGTGCATGGTGTGCATTAATTTGAAAAGCAGAGGACCACTGTTTGGATAATTCAAGCGGCCAGATAATTGAGGGCCTGATAAGCGAGGGTCCACTGGACTTCAGGACACTTTTCCTCCCTCACATGGCTTGGGTATAAGGCAAACTCATAACATAGCTTTTGAGACTAAACACATCCATTTTTGATTTCAAGGGGGAACCTATCACAGTGTAGCTACTATGTCAAGTGTATCTTGCTGGAATCTTCATTTCAAAGTTCAAGATTTAATGGAAAACACAACAGTTTTGTGGACTGACATCTGGACGATGGTGGCCTGCCCTAATATAGCAGCAAGTCGATACTGGACTGGCATTTTCGTAACTTTCGTACAGAATGCACAGAAGAACTCAATTTCATTTGTGAAATGGCCACACTTTTTACATGTGACACCATCTCCTTGTTGATTCACAAGAAAGAGCCCTCCACAGAATCTGAGCAGCCTCTTTTCTCTGTTCTCCCATGACCCTAAATGCATAACATCATGTTTGACATACCCACAGCCACATTTGAGTGATAGAGTTTCACCAGGCATGGTTTATCAGACACTGAGCTTCTCGTTAGTCCTTTTTGACAAGGTCAGCACACACTCTTTGTGATGCCACATGACCACAATTCCATATAAGGTAGTTAGCAAATTCATTGAAATATTTTCAGTTCTGATAAGGTTACAAAGGCACACCTCATAAATCAACTGCAGTGTTAAGTACATATTGTGATCCACCTTTGCACAACACTTAATTAGAGAAGGACTGCAATGGTGGTATTCCCCACACTGAACCATTAATGTAGTACTTTGGCTGTGTGATCAAAAATGTCTTCCTTCTAACCCATTCCCAAGCATAACATCACTTTTCCCATTCCACCTGGAGTTCGGACTATGTCTAGTTTGATCACAGTCAGGCCAAGCTATGTGCCAGGAGAGAGACTCTAGGCCTAAAAGCATATCACAGCTTCAGCAGCTTATAAATCATTGGGAAGATACAACGTGCGTAATTGTCCAGTTTATGATGGCCCAAAAACGTGGGCGCCTAAATATCTATGGTAAGTCACTTAGTAAGTGGATTAAGGCACTAATGAATATGTATCCCAATTGGATGTTGCATCTAAGGGGTAACTAGTTACCTAAGGGAGTTATCTAGGGGAGTTATCTAGTCTTACTACTACCCCTGTTTGTTAAGGTCACGTACTTTTTCTATCACAATTCTATGTAGCCTCAACCCAAGAAGATAGCATCATTTGACGACTGTAAGGTTGTTGCAATAGCTGCTGGGGATGAATTTTCACTTGTTGTTGATGACAAAAGCACTCCATGGGTGTGGGGGAGAGCAGATCATGGTGAGGTGAGGGGGAAAATATCTGAATACATGCACCAAGGAGATAACGTGATTACATTTATGGCATTTTTAAAGTTACAGAATGCTTGTACAATCCCATGGTGCCGCATTATGTAGACATCAATGACACACATGCCTAAGCTAACTGTAAGCTAACTTGACCAACAATAGAAGGCAACAGACCCCAGAGCAGACACTTCCACTATACTACCAAAGCACATATAACCAACTGTTTGTTGAGCCGTACTCAGCTTACTTAACCACCCACAGCAGTCATTATTGTAATACATGTTTGCTAGTTTCTAGCTAACTATCTCTTAAAGCTAACCACAAGATGTTTCCTTTTCTACTTGCAGCTTGGCCAGATCCTGCCAGCCTCTTCCTCTAGCCGTGGGAGGGGTGGAAGTGAGGGTCACAGAAATGCCATCTTCACACCTTCCCGCATCACCTCCATCACCACCAGAAAATCCAGAGAGCCAGTAAGTTGGTAATGGACACTTTGCAGCAATGTAAGATGGAGGGCTTGTAGTTCCATCTCCTGCATAAAGTAGGGTACTATATGACTACTTTATCAACCAAGCATCACATGTTGGAGAATATAAGCATTGAATCATGTACAGTACAAATTCTGATGGTTTCATTATTTTCATAATTTCTAAGTCCCCTACAGAAGGCACCGACTTTCCTATTCTGGAGTTGGACCTGGGATGGGAGCTTCCAGATTTTGCTAGTATTGGTATGCATATATGCTTGTTTCCTGTGAAGACTGTACATAGAACAAGCTTAAAATTTAATACAGAGAAAAGAAACTGGCACAACATACCTTACAACCATAATGAGACTATTAATTGTTGGAACATTTTTTGAGGGAGACGGGTACTACATAGTATTGGGCGCTTGCCACATCAGTTGAGATTGGCACTTGATGACGTGGCGTTCTCTAACCTGTCTCAAGTGAGGACTTACTGACAGCAGGGGGCAGTAGAGGATCTCTGCTTTGGGTGTGTGGCATATTAGCTTACCATGTTGCTTCCTGGCAAGAGTGACTGCAGCTCCATGTTCTGCATAATCTTCGAATAAAAGACAGCTGCACGAAGAGACGATGCCTTCAAAGAGCTTCTACCGACCTTTTGGATAAGGCCAGCCACCTGACTGCACTTTGTGCATGAGATAGCACAAGCTGGTGAGGCCTGGTATTGGCCAAAGCGTGTCCTGTGCAGTGGGTGACTTTACATTACATCTAGGCCTATTTTTTTTACAGAGATGCGGTTCGGTGATTGTTCATGCATTGAACAGACAAAATTATCTTTGTGTGAAATGCCAATTTCAGAAGTACATGTATTTGTGCACCTGGCAAGTCCCAATTGGAGTTGTGGGAATCCAAGTAACTATGTGACATGCCCACAAAGAATCCCCCTCTCGTGAAAGATTACACATTATAAAAACAAACTTGTAGTTGTAACAACAGAATGGTTTCCCTGTTGCAAAGGAACATGTTTTTATGTTGTTGTGGGGGTAGGTAGATAATTGCATAAAACAAGCCGAGTAGATTCTTGCGACCATCAAGTTTCAGTATGAAGGTCCCCACACAAATATTCAGATAATATTGTGGTGTAGATTATGTACGTAACTTTCCCTAGCCTCACATAGCCAGACTCTCACCAAGTCTGGCTACTTGAGACTAAACTTTCTCGATCTTTCATGGCAGTTAAACTTCGCCGAGGTTGTTTTATGTAGTTACTAGCCTCCAACATACACATACTACTCATATTCATACAAAATTTGTGTCTGCAGGCTCTCCTCACATTCCTTATGGCAGGGAGGCTTTAGAGTCGGCTCTGGATAATTTGCATGGGTTTTACAGGACCAGCATGCTGCTCTGGCAGTGCCAGGACTGGAAGGACTGGGAGAGCATGGCCAGGATCTATGACGCAGAGAACCAATGGGCACAGGTCTGTTTCCTCGCAGCACTTAATAATTTACATCATTTCTGCTTGTTGCATGGACTCAGTGTTGACCATATTCCTGAGATGAGTGACTCATGCAGATGTGTGTTAGTCTCATGTCCAGACTGCATGTTAACTTAGGAACAGTCTGATGCACCAAGTCAGACTGTTAGGCTTATTCCCAGAATTGTGTATGGACCAATGACATTGCAAATTCATTATATAGCACGAAGCAGTTCAGTAAAATTCGGCATCTCTACTCAGACATTTTTTTTTGAGTGGGTGTGTTGCTTGAAAGTTGTTTGGTTACACTAGTCATGAAGCAATTCATCTTGCTGTAGCTATATACATTGGCACTCTCATGTTGCTGAATGGTACCTATGTTTGTACATCCCTAAAGCAATGGTCCATTTCTGCAATTCAGGGTTTAGGGACTTCACTCTGTGCCTTCAGTGGCTGTGACAAAGAAAAGATTTGTGCACTCGTTGAGGAACATCTCCAGTAAGTTACTGTTCGTGATGGCTCAAGTTAGTGTGAAATACTGTTGCTACTATATATTTGAGTCAGTATGGGCTGCTATACTTCATCAAACTTGACTCTTTCCCTCCAGAAAATTTGTGTCTAGTACGAAATGCTGCCAGTCACCTGACTTTGTCTCTGAGGGAATGCAGATGCTACAGAAAGTGAGGTCCATTTGTGTGCATGCAGTGACACCCAATGTCAAATACCATGAACCTACTTAAATGAAGAGTCTCTGTTGGATGTTGCTTAGCAATCAACTTGAATAACACAAAGTAGAATAGGTGGAGGTGATAATGGGTGTGGCAGTGGGTTGCTAGGGGTATAATCCAACAAATAAGTTTCATTCCCCAGATGGAATGGCATTTGCCCTTCTGGCTCGTGCTGCTCCATTTAGGGAAAGGAACTATATTTATAGTGGAACCCCTCAATAACGGACACCATTGGGAACCAAAATTTTGTCCCTTATAGCGAGGTGTCCCTAACTCAGGGGCTTCCGGTATATTTTCAGTAGGTGTGGTATGCATAATCGGGCTGTTGAGCACAACGTGGCTGCATTCTCAGAGCTTTCCCTTGCTGTACGCTGGCAGGGAAGGCCATATATAAGCAGAGGCTAGTACTACGAGCAACACCACTAATTTAATGTCGAGTTGTTAACTACAGCACCGATGGTGGACAATCTTGCTGAAAAGGTCGACGAGTGTCCGCTAAATCGGGGTCGTTGAGTATTTTTTGCGTACAATTGGGACCGTAAAAACTGTCCGTTATACGGAGTAGCGGGGTGTCCGCTATTCAGGGGTTGCTTAAGTATTGAAGTGAATGGAAGTACAGTCGGGACTTTCGGAATTGTCCGTTATATCATGGGTGTCCGCTGTTGAGGGGTGTCCGTTAAGTGGGGTTCCACTGTACAGCATTTGCCATCACCTAGACTGCATTATACAGCACATGCAAATTAATTGCTAAGTGTAACTCGTGAAGATTGTGATCATCTTAACTATAATTGCAGCTGATTTCCTGCTGGCAGCAGTACAAGTTTGAGTTCTCACAGCTTGAAACCATTTTGCTGAAGCACTTGAGACCCCTGTGCTATTCTCTTAGTCTTGTCCTCAGGAGGTAAGTGGATTACTAAGTATCAAGCAAGCAACCATCATATGGGTGTTTTTCTATTGACAGTGTACAAAATGGTGCGGACTTCTCATTTGACTTTCATGTGCGTGTCGCAAGTGAAGTCATCGAGCTCATATGCAATGGTACACCTATGCCAGAAGAAGTGCTTTCAGCTTCTAAAACAGAGCAGGCCGAATCCGAAGAAGCAACACAAGTTTTACTAGAAACTTCTGTGGGTGATTCACGACTTTGGGCAGAAGTGTTACGAAACCTCTCCAAGGACCTGTCAAAGCAATCAGCAGTTCAGATACCTGAATCAACACTGACCGCTATTGAGAGTTACAGGAGCAAGACCTTGCTGGAGGGTGCAAGCAATATTAGCCAGAAGTTGGAGGACATCATTGCGTTTTCATGTGGACATGCGTTCTCATTGACTCAGTTCCATTCCAAAATTTTGCTTGACTTTATGGAGAGAGTCCAAGACTTTCCGGCTCCTATTCCACATACTGTAAGGCACCTCCAGATGCATTTCAAACAGTCAAACTTTCTTGCTAGTGCTTGTCCATACTGTGTGTTTCAATATTTAAGGAAATTGCAACTGCAAGAATGCCCAGGTGTACCAATAAGACCATGGAACCCTTGAATCCAGAGAAGTTGGTACCATAATTTTTAATTTTAGAATGAACATAACATTGGTTGCATTGCAGATTGAATGTATTATAATTATACTAGGCCTGTGTTGTACTTGTGTATAGCAAGTTAACCCCCCTCTATGTAAACACCACATATGACGTCAGTTGTCTTTGTGTCTTACAAAATTAATTACATTTTACTGACTGCATTAGTAAAGAAAGCGGCAGCTTGCCTATTACATCTGGAGATAGCCTTGTTCCCAGGCTGTGTACCTGCATGGGAACAAGGCTAATCTGGAGAGACAATCACAGTGGAGGACGCAGCCAGTAATGAGTCTGTACACACTTCAGTGGATGCTGTCAAAAAAGAGCAAAGTTCTTTTGTGTGCAGAGAAGACTTTAGCAGGTTAGTATGCATTAGTAGTGTGGCTTTGTAAACTTGCATGCAGTTAGCTCACAATGCTCGCAGCTCACTGTGCATGGTAGTTTGTTAATGTCAATGCATTGAATGGTTAGATGGAGAATGCAATTAGGGTATCTTTGCTGCCCAAGAGAACAAAACTTTAGAACTATGGTGATTGAAAAGTGCATTACAGGGCCTCCTAGGCAAGACGTACAAAAAATTGTTGCCTCATTCCTGTGAGTGAACAAAAAGCAAGTGACATAGGGTACAAAAGGCTGGGCAGAGGCTTGGGTATGAAGCTAAGAAAAAGGTGATTCCCCTTCACGTTCACTTTCATTCACTATAGAAGAAGATTCCTTGCAACCAAACAGTGCATAGACTCCAGAAAGCTGCTCAATCACATGTATGTACTCACAATAGTTGCTATTTCATATTCATAGTGAAACGTGATACATGACTTTTGGAAGGGGAAGTCAACCATGGGATATGTATTGCATGTGGCGTGCATGAGAATGCATTTCCAATGAAGTGTGCAAGCTAGGTGGTGTAGTGTGAACAATGTGGCCACTTCCTAAGAGGACATGGTGACACAAGCTGTCAAAGGTAACACTAAATTACATCTACCATGTTCAGCCTGATTGACCCCCAAGTGAAAATCATCCTACGTTGATAAAAAAGAATGGGTGAATTAGCTAAATCATTGTGCTAGCAAATAACAGCCACATGCCTAGTGCTAGTCTTCTAAAATATTTCCTTGAGCCAGTAAGAGTTATCCTGTATTGGTGATTTATAACTCTCCTGCCACACATATGCAATTACTCTTTATGCAGAATTGAAATGTGGTAAGTTTATCTGATCTTAAGTTGGTAAATAGGTTTATGAAGGAGCTAACTGAAAAGCCACCACCTCAAGTAGTATTGTGGTTGCACTTTAATGTTTAGTTGGTATTTTCTGTGCCATTATATATCAGAGTTCAAACTTGAGATTTAATTACATGTACACATCAAAATTCCCCTTATTATAGTCACAGCATACCTCGACATTCATTACAGCTGTTTGGCAGAGTACTCAGTTGTAGCAAGTCCAAACAAAAGATGAATTTCAAATCCAGATAAATTAGGACTACAGGCTTATAAAGAGCAGCCTTAGAACAACTGAACCATATGATTGTGTCCTAGGTTACCTGCCTTTTACTTGGCTTTCCAAAGTTAAAGGCTACCTACCCACTTTTCACTAGAAAATTCAATTGAGAGGGTGGCACCACCCAATATCAGTTGACAATTAAGTACATACCAGTACACCAATTTAAGTTTTGGGGGGATCTGTACATGCATGCATGTGTCTTGTGCAATGACATCCTTTTCTTGATCTCTTTGTAATTAGTGTGAAGCACCACGGTAAGCCACACCTTTCCTTGAAGTTACCAAGCTCAGTCACAAATGTACATATGAGCCTGGGAATGAGGCCAGGTATACAAATCACATAAAGTACATGTATGTCTGAATGTCCAATCAAATCGGAGGTTCAGGTGACCCAATGTGTAAAGACATCGTTTAAACATGTTACGCTTGGGGCCCCACACTAGTGGGTTGAACAGTTTTCACTTTGCAAGCTACGTACTTGCCAGCACAAGCAGTGTGGGTGAAGACAGTTATCTCTTGACCAAGGACTGTCATAGGCCCTAATTTGGGTGTGCATGGAGCTTGGGTTAGGAATTATCACAAGTTCCCTGGATTACTGAAGAAGCAAAAAGCGCAAAGGATGAGCAGACATGGCTGGAATTCAGACTTTCAAGAAATTATGTGACAGTAGAAACGAGCAGATGCAAGAGGGCATATCTGGAAGATGTGATCCAGCTAACCAGGAAACAGCCAAGAAGGGTGTTGAAGAGGGAAGAGGATTGGTGAGGAGATGGGAGGGCCTGGAGGAGCCAAGAAGCCGCCCGTGGTGCAGTGGGATGGACACTCTGGAAGGTGAGTTAAGCATACATCTGAATGTTGTCAGGTGGATGAAGGGTGGGACGAAGAAGTCGGGACCCATATTCAATGCACTAAAATAAAACTTGAAAACGAATTTTTTCCTTGTCAAGATGGGTAGTCTCGATTGTACATGTGTTGACATCTGGAGTCCTGCCTAGCAGTAGAATACTCAGACCATAATTTGGGCTTTATCAGTGTCTGTATGGAATGAGTTTTGTATTGCTGCCAAACATGGCAGATAGGCATGGGTTGTCTTGTATGCAGAATAAGATCTGAAACCCAAGAAACCTATCTCATAATTATGTTCCGTATACCCTAGAAAGCTTAGTGAAACAAAAAGACTAAAAGATACAAATGTTCTTTTTACCAGCACAACTGAAAAAATAACCAAAGCAGTTCAATTTGTATGCTTTGTAACACAAAAACAGTGACACAATTTTGCACAGTTATGAATATCACTTGGACTTGCTGATCAGTGGTCAAGTTTGTAATAGAATCTTGGGTAGGCCCAGTTGGTTATCTATCACACTAGCTGTATGTTCTGAGCCATTCAATTTGAGGTTCATTCACTGCATGTATATCAGGGTTCAAGGTTGAATTTATAGTTACATATTCCTAGGTTATATAAAGTTTCCCTTTTTACTGATAGTCACAGCATTTCCATTCATTACAGCTGTTTGGCTGAGAGGTCAAATTGGTAGCGAAAATTAATACAGTAGGCCCAGGTAGTTATTCCACTATGATTATGATTGGTCACAATTTGCTACACGTGCAGGTGCATTTAATACATGCAAGCTTGAACTTGCCCACTGAGTGGCCAAATTTGTAATGAAATTTAATACAGTAAGCCCAGGCATGCAACATTATAATAAATCAACTTTTGTATGTGGCCTAATTCTGCAGTGACATCTATAGCAGTGTTGAAAAAAGAACGTGTTCCTTTATGTGGTATTTACACAGTAGATATAGCCAACTATTGAAGCATGATGTGTTTTAATGGTGACACATTCAATATTTCGCTTCGCTTGAGTATACATGATCAAAGTACTTTGGAATTGCATAAATAAGTGAAGTTGAACAAGTAGAACACACCAAGAATACATGCAAGTGGTGACAGCAAAACTGTGAATATACTTTTGTGACATGCCCTATGTCTACAGTGACATCATCGTTATTGGCGTTCGACGTTCTGCAGTAGCATAATTATAACCAAAGTTCTTGCGCGGGTGATGTCACAAAATCAATGTGCACAATTGGACTGAATGGACGACAGAGAAGTGCGAACACTTTTAAAGAAGTATGAACTCTCCGACGTACAGGAAACCGGGAAAACGCTTGGCGTGGGTTCCTATGCGGAGGTCGTAGAGGTTGAGCATCTGGGACTACGGTGTGCGGCGAAAAAACTCCACCGAGTTCTCGTCGAGCAACGAATTGGCGCTCTCGTGCCCCGTTTTGAGAAGGAATGCGGCCTCCTGAGCCATTTGCGGCATCCGAATATCGTGCAATTCATTGGCATCTATTTCGAACGAGGCAGCACCATACCCGTCCTTGTAATGGAATTTTTGCCGACAAACCTTGCACAGTACTTAGAACATCTCGGCGGTCCTCCGTGTGACAGCGTTGCCTATTCCGTGCTTCACGACGTAGCTCTCGGCCTGCGTTACCTACACGGACAAAATCCACCAATCGTACACCGTGACCTATCGGCAAACAATGTTCTACTAGGCCCCGGAATGTCGGCAAAAATATCCGATCTTGGAGTTGCAAAAATCCTCAGCGTGACACCCCTGCAGAAGTTTGAGATGACGAAAGCTCCTGGCACCCCATGCTACATGCCGCCAGAGGCTCTCGTCGCTGCACCCACCTACAGCACAGAGATTGATGTCTTCTCATACGGCGTTCTGATGATTCACATCTTCAGTGGCGAGTGGCCCCTCCCAACCATGGAAGCAGTGGACCCCCACAGCGGTGATGGACGCACAGAAGCTGTTCGACGGCAGAAATACATCAACGTTATTGGGTTGGGCCACCCATTAATGGGCCTGATAACTCGCTGCATCCATAACAATCCCGAAAATCGGCCACAAGCACAGGCCATCCATGTTTGTATTGCTGCACAGCTACCATATCATCAAGACCCGGTTGAGGAGCGACTACCGCAGAAAGACAAGGTGTATACAGAGGAGCCACATGAACTAGAGCTGCTGCAACTACAACTCCCTGAATTAGAAGCAAGAATTCAGGATTTAAAAGCCACACTTGCTGCCAAGGAAGTTGAAATGAATGAACGTGAACGGCAATTAATTGAAACATTTGATGCTGAACTGCAGCAGAAAGAAGCAGAGACTGCATTAGTACGCACCTCTATGGAAAGTGAGCTAAGGATTCTAAAGGAGCAATGCGCCAACACACTGAATACAAAAGAAAAGCAGATTTCAACACTTCAGAAGTCATATCAGAGCATAATATCGTCAAAGAATGAACTAATATCCTGTAAGGAGGATACTATTGCAAGATATACCGCTACAGTACAAGCACTGCATGACCAACTTGCTCAAATGCAGAGAATTCTCAGTACAAAACGTCAGGTTAGCTATACAAGTTAGCTAACAGTTTAATTGAAGGTCTCAGAACCTATATAACCTAAAAGAAGTACATCACAGATGTACCTGATAATATCTATGCATGGTATATAGCATACCTAGATGTGTTTGGCACATACCCTGTGCAGGTATACCAGACAGACATTTACGTAGAAAGATTGGATACATGTCCTATATTGGAGGTATCTATATCTGACTGTTATCATGCAGTGGTACACTTTTCATGACTTCCTAATCCAATAGTCTTCTAACCAGTGTATATACCTTATTCATAGTCATGAATTTAGAGGTATGACCCCAAGTAAGAAATGTTCAATATTTAGCAGCAGCATCACTATTGTTTTTACTGCTCCTATGAATTCCATTTTACAATCTTGCATGGTACTGTACTTGGATCGTGTGGGAAGCCTGTCCATCAGGGTGTTGGTTCTAAGCCTGGACATGCTGATCATGTGACCAGTCATGGAGGATAAATGACATTCAGACATAATAATGGCTACCTCGAGCGCACTTGATGGCTGGCAGTTGCACTACTGTGTGGGCAAAGTGCAAAGCGTTTTTATTTCCAGTCATTAGAAGTTGTTACTCCACTATTTTGTTATTTTGTTAAGAATAGCTACATCTGGCCAGAGAATAGCATAATTTTTGCGTAGTTGGTTGGACATGGTGGTTAATTGAACTGCCAAACAGTATAAAGAGAATTCAGAAATGTATACTGCCTCCAGTTATTGATCACATATGATATGCAAATATACTGTAAATGACCAGGCCTGGCATTGAGACTATAGTTGATAAATGCCTGTGCTAGCTCTTTAGCTCTTTGCGAGGTTTGATGGGGGGATGACAAATGGTACTTTATGCTACTAGGCATTGTACTCTGGATTACCTAGCATTGGTATGGCGCACATAGGCTTCTTTCGAGCACCTCAACCACTGTAAGTGACCACTAAAAATTCTTTGATTACTAACCTGTTTTAGGTGATGTAATAAATTTCAGACTATGTTGAAGAAAGCAACGATTAAGTCATGGCCATAGAAATCAGTACACTGCTCAAAACATTATCTTGTTTGAAACCCTCTCACCCCCATAGATATATCCACCACTGACATGCACATACATAATATACACATACATAATATACACAGTGTTACTCTATAGTTAGCCTTTGTTCCTCTCTTTACTTACAGTCGCACCTGATGTGTCCAGATGGTGAACTAATGTGGAAACAATGTGCCAAACTACCAGCTGCAATGACCAATGCTCAGGCTACTTTGGTCAAAGGTAAAGTGTATGTAGGTGGTGGTGATGCTGGGTCAGAGGAAGGTGATTACCTTCTGCTTACGTACAGCCCAGTAACAGATGAGTGGAGTACCATGGCCACTCCTTGCCCATTAAAGCTATTTGGTTTGGCTCAGTTGCTTGACATGGTGACACTTGTAGGAGGCATAGCACGGTCAGATGGAAACACCACAAGTGATATCTACCTGTTTGATGAGGATAGGCAAGCATGGATGACATCAGTTCCCCCCATGCCCACTGCAAGGCACTCAGTGACTGCAGTTCACCACCAGAATTCTCTGATAGTCATAGGTGGTACATCACCATCCGGCAACCTTCTCAAAGAAGTAGAGGTTTTCAATGGTCAGATGTGGTTCACAGCAGATCCACTTCCCTATCCTTGCAGTGCTATGTCCTGTGTAGTGAATGATGGGATTTGTTATCTAATGGGAGGCACAAAATCCACAGGTGTCATGACAAAGTCCACAGGGGTACTGACTAAGTCAGTGCTGTGTGCCAATATTGCAGCACTTACGTATGATAAAATAGCAGAACAGCTTCAAAGACGGGGGTCACTTACACTTAGTCGAGCAAGCAGCAAGTCAAGTATATCCTCAGTGGCTTCAGCATCATCCAATGGTGCAGTATCTCAAACTTCTCTTGAAGAAACATGGAGCTCCTTAGCAGATGTTCATCACCATCATTCTTCTGTGGCTATTTTAGCAGGGTGTCTTGTAGCTATTGGTGGTTCAAAACAAAACATGGTCAGGTCAACTGTTGAGAAATCAGTTCATGCTTACTGCCATTCTATTCGCAAGTGGGTGCATGTCGAAGATCTACCATCTGCTGTTGCTCAATGTGCTTCTATTCTCCTTCCTACTGGCGATCTTATGCTTATCGGTGGGATAAATACTAAGCTGGAGAGGTCTTGTACTGTCCTGAAGGGATACGTTACACATCGTAAATGATGTACCCTTGCACATTGAAAAATTAGTACCTACCCTCCCTACCATCATTTCTTCACGAAGTGACTTTTTTTGATGTTATTAGCTATTCAATGTTAGTGTTTACTTCACATAATTAGATGAATTTTGTGTATATACTGTAAGGTGTGCATATAAGACATTGCACATCAATTTTGGTTTGTCAGCACTGAGTGAATTGTAGTGTAATTATAGAATGGAATTATTGAGCTACTTGGTCGCATCACTAGCTATCTGTCAATCTGTATCTAAAATTGTCTGTATACATAATTATTTTACATGTTAGCTATCTACTGCCTATTCACAATGTTAGGTGTTATTAGCCAGCCTGTATAGCAAAGTACTGCATGGATGCATCTTTGCATCATCATGAATGTTAGAGAACCACTGATCAGGAAGCGTATAAAGTTGATGAGTGTTGTTGATCAATAGCCATAGCTGCATGGAACATATTACAGAGCATGACCAAGATGGATAGCAGATTTGCTAGATTGATGCTCCGCAAAAAGAGGGAATGGTTGCAACTCAGAGATGTACTAAACTGGCCTGCAAGAGTCAAGTGGTATGTACCTGTTACATATAGACAGCAATGATTGAAGTGCAGGGGGCTTTATAGAAAGGTATCAGAGATCATAGCAGTTGCGGAGGTTGGCTGTTTTAATAGGTCTACTTTCCACTTGATTGAATGATAACAATCATAACTTTCTGACTGGCTTGTTAGATCCATGCAGTAGTAGCACTGCACAGAAAAAAAAAAGTGTGCTAATCTGACACAAAAAGTGTGTCAAAAGTGATGTCTCCAGTTTTGACACACCTACACGCATGTCAAATTGTTAGGTGTGTCAAAACCACACATGTGCTAACTGGACAGTGTGCCAAATTAGTAGTGTGCTATTCAGCAAGTGTGCTAAATAACAAGTGTGTTATTCTACCAATGTGTCAAAATTGGTGTGCAAAATTAGCAGTGTGTCAACTGACATGCAGCTGACCCCTCACTTAGTGGGTGGAGCTTTTACATGGAATTTCCAATGAAACACTCTTGACTGTAAGCAAAATATAATTGTGACATACACTGAGTTGAAAACATGAATATACGAAAACAAGCAAACAATAGTTATGCTATAACTTACGTTACAGCATTTTATACAAATACGTATGTGATTGAAGTACTACATTGTACAAAAATGTGTCAATATACTCTATACATACAAAAATGGCATTCAACTATGCATATAATATACATTTTATGTACCTATCAATCAGTTAGTTGAGTTCAATTGTTAACATCCATCTGTGAAAGAATAGCACATGCAATAATTATTCATATACTAGTCAGGTCATGCGATAGAGGAACTGCAATCATTCTATTATTCCATCATACAAGTCATGTGGGGCATCTTGGAGGACAAAACAGTAGTGATTATCATACTAGCGCATTGAACTTCCCGCCCTAGCAATGCTCCTACCAGTAGCATTCATTTCTCACAGAGGTGTGTTAAATGTCTTCACTAACCCTTTGCATAGTCTAAAGTTGAAGTTAAACGCCCGAAACAGGTCTGTAGAAATGTAATTTTTGTATAATTGCTTTCCTTCAATTGCCTTCCAACATGGCAGCATGTGTACTGAAAATATTTCGAAAGTGTGGCAGCTATCATTTCAAATGCAATTCCTCTACCGGGGTATGTGAAGAAATCACACAGTCAGCATCTCAGAAAGGCTCATCTTGTTTGTTGTTATTCATGCATACATGGAAATCCCTGAACGTAATCACCAGGGATAAGGCTAGATGTATTAAACATTGTAACCACTCACTTGGCTATGAGCCTCTTCAAGCAGCTGGGGCCTCTGTAGTCAGTTGGTGTAGTGAGGAGAAGTAAACAGGCCTGGAAGGTATAGTGGAAGATGGTCATGATACAAACTAGGCTTGCAAATTTAAGAGTACAAAAACGCAAGCACTGGACAATTCCCAACCAGAAGAGTCATCCACTCAGCAGGTACATTTCAGAAAATACAAGCCCTTGTGTACAACTTATGTTCTCCACACCTCATTAAGAAATGTACTATGGCTCCCCCCACCCCCAATCCAGTGCAGAACAAATTAAGGAGGAAGACCTAAATGCAAATTCAGACAACTGCAGTTGTAATAAGTATATAGTACAAGCTTACTTACCAGCAGTTTAAACCATTTGCAGGGCAGCGTGGAGATTGAACCTTGTGGCCTGGGTACTTCTGAACAATGAGGCATTAATAGCCTGGAGACAAAGGTCCTGTGTATGGATATACAAGTGATGTGAATTAATCATCTGGGGCTTTTAAATAAAAGCTTTTGTTCTCCCTATCTCGTACCTTTCCTCTCTGTGCATATACAGCCTCCAGTACCTCCCTTCAGAACATGTCTTTGGGAAGGCCGCAGACTCACTCTGTGTACCTATCACCACCACGATCTCTCAGACAAGATCAGTATAGAGGAAGACTAACTGGTCTAGCTAGTCTGGTAGTTGGTGGAAGGATGAGAAGGGAACAAGCAGGGAGGTATAAGGTAGAAAGAAAGAAATGACACATTCAACAATATTTCTTTAGCGACTTTACTACTCCAGTACAACTCTATAGCTAGCTATATGTTTCCTTACGCGGAAATAGCTACTTTAGCTATTTTATATGTAGTAAAAAAAACTACATTTATAAATTCATTGACTTTCAGCCACTTCTTACCACGGTGGTGTGAAGTCTCAGCGATGTAACCGCTCCGCACTCCTTGTCACCGAAAGACATTCGCTCCCGTGGGACATCGAACATGTAAGCCCTCTCCTCCACTAAGCTCAGGTACCATTTTGTTGCTGGCGGAATTTTCACGAACGGATCATATCAAAGAAGACGAACTTGAAGTGTACGATCGAAGTGAGAAAATGCGAAATGGCGCGTGCCATGTTGCGCACGCGTACAAGGACTGAGCCACGCCCCTGTCATATTAGCCCCACCCTGTTTGCGAGGCTGGCTCCTGTACTTCTAAGTATAAGTTTCTGTAACAAAACAGACTCTACATACACGCTACTACCTGTCATGATGGTTGTTCTCTCCAGACTAAAGCTACAGGAGTTGGAAAAGTTATTGCATGATCAATATGAATCAGGCCTGAAACAGCTAATACTTGAGCAAACTATACCAAATGGGTATCAAACAGTTCCATTTGATGTGTACATTCATAATCTGATGTTTGTTTTCACTTTGGTATGAATGGTTCAAAAATAGTCTGGGTACGGTTGTGATTTTACCACTTGTACATATCGGTTACTTGTAACTAACAATTTCAAGCCTGGAACAGCTAATACTTGACCAAACTATACAAAATGGGTATCAAACAGTTCCATTTGATGTGTACATTCATAATCTGATGTTTGTTTTCATTTTGGAGTAAGTGTTCTGAAAATTGTCTGGGTACGGTTGTGGTTTTACCACTTGTACATATCGGTTACGTGTAACTAACAATATCATCCCTGAAACAGACAATACTTGATCAAGCCAGACAAAATGGGTATCAAACAGTTCCATTTGGCGTGTACATTCATAATCTGATGTTTGTTTTCATTTTGGAGTAAGTGTTCTGAAAATTGTCTGGGTATGATTGTGGTTTTACCAACGTATCGGTTAGTTGTAACTAACAATTTCAGGCCCGAAACAGCTAATACTTGACCAAACTATACAAAATGGGTATCAAACAGTTCCATTTGATGTGTACATTCATAATCTGATGTTTGTTTTCATTTTGGTATGATTGGTTCAAAAAGAGTCTGGGTACGGTTGTGATTTTACCACTTCTACATATCGGTTACTTGTAACTAACAATTTCAGGCCTGAAACAGCTAATACTTGACCAAACTATACCAAATGGGTATCAAACAGTTCCATTTGATGTGTACATTCATAATCTGATGTTTGTTTTCACTTTGGTATAAGTGGTTCAAAAAGAGTCTGGGTACGGTTGTGGTTTTACCACTTGTACATATCGGTTACTTGTAACTAACAATATCATCCCTGAAACAGACAATACTTGACCAAACCAGACAAAATGGGTATCAAACAGTTCCATTTGGCGTGTACATTCATAATCTGATGTTTGTTTTCATTTTGGAGTAAGTGTTCTGAAAATTGTCTGGGTATGATTGTGGTTTTACCAACGTATCGGTTAGTTGTAACTAACAATTTCAGGCCCGAAACAGCTAATACTTGACCAAACTATACAAAATGGGTATCAAACAGTTCCATTTGATGTGTACATTCATAATCTGATGTTTGTTTTCATTTTGGTATGATTGGTTCAAAAAGAGTCTGGGTACGGTTGTGATTTTACCACTTCTACATATCGGTTACTTGTAACTAACAATTTCAGGCCTGAAACAGCTAATACTTGACCAAACTATACCAAATGGGTATCAAACAGTTCCATTTGATGTGTACATTCATAATCTGATGTTTGTTTTCACTTTGGTATAAGTGGTTCAAAAAGAGTCTGGGTACGGTTGTGGTTTTACCACTTGTACATATCGGTTACTTGTAACTAACAATATCATCCCTGAAACAGACAATACTTGACCAAACCAGACAAAATGGGTATCAAACAGTTCCATTTGGTGTGTACATTCATAATCTGATGTTTGTTTTCATTTTGGAGTAAGTGTTCTGAAAATAGTCTGGGTACGGTTGTGGTTTTACCAACGTATCGGTTAGTTGTAACTAACAATTTCAGGCCCGAAACAGCTAATACTTGAGCAAACTATACAAAATGGGTATCAAACAGTTCCATTTGATGTGTACATTCATAATCTGATGTTTGTTTTCATTTTGGAGTAAGTGTTCTGAAAATTGTCTGGGTACGGTTGTGGTTTTACCACTTGTACATATCGGTTACGTGTACGTATAACTAACAATATCATCCCTGAAACAGACAATACTTGATCAAGCCAGACAAAATGGGTATCAAACAGTTCCATTTGGTGTGTACATTCATAATCTGATGTTTGTTTTCAATTTGAAGTAAGTGTTCTGAAAATTGTCTGGGTACGGTTGTGGTTTTACCACTTGTACATATCGGTTACTTGTAACTAACAATATCATCCCTGAAACAGACAATACTTGACCAAACCAGACAAAATGGGTATCAAACAGTTCCATTTGGTGTGTACATTCATAATCTGATGTTTGTTTTCATTTTGGAGTAAGTGTTCTGAAAATAGTCTGGGTACGGTTGTGGTTTTACCAACGTATCGGTTAGTTGTAACTAACAATTTCAGGCCCGAAACAGCTAATACTTGAGCAAACTATACAAAATGGGTATCAAACAGTTCCATTTGATGTGTACATTCATAATCTGATGTTTGTTTTCATTTTGGAGTAAGTGTTCTGAAAATTGTCTGGGTACGGTTGTGGTTTTACCACTTGTACATATCGGTTACGTGTAACTAACAATATCATCCCTGAAACAGACAATACTTGATCAAGCCAGACAAAATGGGTATCAAACAGTTCCATTTGGTGTGTACATTCATAATCTGATGTTTGTTTTCAATTTGAAGTAAGTGTTCTGAAAATTGTCTGGGTACGGTTGTGGTTTTACCACTTGTACATATCGGTTACTTGTAACTAACAATATCATCCCTGAAACAGACAATACTTGACCAAACCAGACAAAATGGGTATCAAACAGTTCCATTTGGTGTGTACATTCATAATCTGATGTTTTTTTTCATTTTGGAGTAAGTGTTCTGAAAATTGTCTGGGTACGGTTGTGGTTTTACCAACGTATTGGTTAGTTGTAACTAACAATTTCAAGCCCGAAACAGCTAATACTTGAGCAAACTATACAAAATGGATATCAAACAGTTCCATTTGATGTGTACATTCATAATCTGATGTTTTTTTCATTTTGGAGTAAGTGTTCTGAAAATTTTCTGGGTACGGTTGTGGTTTTACCACTTGTACATATCGGTTACGTGTAACTAACAATATCATCCCTGAAACAGACAATACTTGATCAAGCCAGACAAAATGGGTATCAAACAGCTCCATTTGGTGTGTACATTCATAATCTGATGTTTGTTTTCAATTTGGAGTAAGTGTTCTGAAAATTGTCTGGGTACGGTTGTGGTTTTACCACTTGTACATATCGGTTACTTGTAACTAACAATATCATCCCTGAAACAGACAGTACTTGACCAAGCCAGACAAAATGGGTGTCAAACAGTTCCATTTGGTGTGTACATTCATAATCTGATGTTTTTTTTCATTTTGGAGTAAGTGTTCTGAAAATTGTCTGGGTACGGTTGTGGTTTTACCAACGTATCGGTTAGTTGTAACTAACAATTTCAGGCCCGAAACAGCTAATACTTGAGCAAACTATACAAAATGGGTATCAAACAGTTCCATTTGATGTGTACATTCATAATCTGATGTTTGTTTTCATTTTGGAGTAAGTGTTCTGAAAATTGTCTGGGTACGGTTGTGGTTTTACCACTTGTACATATCGGTTACGTGTAACTAACAATATCATCCCTGAAACAGACAATACTTGATCAAGCCAGACAAAATGGGTATCAAACAGTTCCATTTGGCGTGTACATTCATAATCTGATGTTTGTTTTCATTTTGGAGTAAGTGTTCTGAAAATTGTCTGGGTACAGTTGTGGTTTTACCAACGTATCGGTTAGTTGTAACTAACAATATCATCCCTGAAGCAGCTAATACTTGACCAAACTATACAAAATGGGTATCAAACAGTTCCATTTGATGTGTACATTCATAATCTGATGTTTGTTTTCATTTTGGTATGAGTGGTTCAAAAAGAGTCTAGGTACGGTTATTTTACCACTTGTACATATCGGATACTTGTAACTAACAATTTCAGGCCCGAAACAGCTATAATACTTGACCAAACTATACAAAATGGGTATCAAACAGTTCCATTTGGTGTGTACAATCACAATCAATCACATGTTATACCAATATTTCCATTGCATGACAAGCATCAGAGTCTGATCATATACACAAACTATCACAAGTGTGTCCCATGCAGTTGTTGTGTTAGTGTGCTGATCATGATGAGAAACTGGCACACGTGGTGTGTCATACAGTTTTGGTGATGAGGAACTAGCACATGTAGTGTGTCATCCAGTTTTGGTGATGAGGAACTAGCACATGTGGTGTGTCAAACCGAGGGTGCTAATAGGGAAATTAGTGCTTGCATGTGCTAATATCTTATGTAGCACAGCAGAACATGCCATTTTAGCACACTGCAGTGCTGGATTTGACCGTTTAGTGTGTTAAAGATATACAATAGCACACTCTGTGCTTATTTGGCACACCAGTTTTACCCAAATAGCACACCAGTTTTTTTCTGTGTGCTGATTCATGCAGAGCTACAACTGTACCTCTAACAGACATACTAAATACATGACAAGTAACCTGGTTAATAAATGTAGGTGTGGCTATAGGAACACCTTGGTTATGTCACCAGTTATGGCATGGAAGAACCCTGCAAGAGCCAAGCTTGGCTTCCAGGAGCTGTGAAAAAGCTACTTGTGATCACAATATGGCACCATCCTGCATTGCATGATATGGTAGGGTAGCAACAAAACAATCTACACACAATTATGCACTGCAACAACTCCAGGACTTGATCAGCCCAACAAATTAAAAACACAATTATCCCTCTGGTAAAAATTACTTGAACAAAATACAAGTAATTTTCATTAGAGGAATATTCATATAAGTCTTACAATAGAAAAACAAAGCAGAGTCATCCACACCACTACCCGGTATTCTGATTGTCACCTGCTAGTCAACATTTGTGGTAGTCCTGCATGGGTTATTCCATTCTGGAACTTTGCTAAGGACAGAGCCCTGCATAGAAGCTAGTGTCAGGTGTTCATGCATCTTTATGTACACAGTATGTATGAGCTCTGCCTTTAAGGAATGTTCTGTGCTCCACTGCCTTAATATACAGTCAAATTCCATAACTGAATAATTTCTACCAGAGACTGTCATGCACATTACATCAACTCGGACCAGCAGTAACTCCCCACCCCTTCTCACCTCTCTTCCCCATCCTTACTCTCCCTCTTTCCTCTCCCTCCCTTCCCCATCACCCCCCCCCCCCCCCCCTCTCTAGTCTCATATCCAGGCCACTTGGCCCAGGTACGAGGCTACCCTCTCCCTTCCCTTCTCTTCAGGCTTCTTTGCCCTCACCCGGTAGACAAGTTATCAAAAATCTATGTGTTCCCCACAAATTGTCATTAGTTGGCTAGAGAGGTCATGATGAGGTCACAAACAGGAATGAAGTGAGAGTTTAGAGGCAGATTTTCAACTGCTGGCTAACATAAATACTACTTAGCTGCAAGAGATAAATTATGATATCTCTGCCTGTAGCACAGCTCAAGTTATGGTTAACCGATTTGTGTACAGACTGTAGTCACAAACGCTCAGTATAGAAACGCATCATATTTGCATTTGAAAAACATCCTGGAATTGTTACAAACACAAGGCATGGTTCATGACGGTTGGCAAGTATTGTGGCATTTTGTTTGGTTGCATTTGAGAATTCCATTCCGACATGTGCTTCTTTTCATTCAGTAGAAATGCATACACATACCAAATACAGTGATTCAAATTGCTGGTCTGTTGCTGGGGACAGCTTAACCATATATTATTCATGAAGATTAACTTCTGTCACCTTCTACCGTTTGTAATTATATAGCTACGTATCAACTGTTACATAACAGTATTAACGCACTATGATTTCCTGTAGGCCAAATCTTTGTTTATTTGGATATCGGATAAAAAGGCAGTTGGGGCTCTGCAATATCAAGTGAACAAACAGTGCTGACCTTTCGTTTTTCTCGTCTTTGCTACACTATGTTAGCTGTAATAACAAAAAAAGCAGCGGCACTGGGAGCATTGTCTCTGAGTCGGCGGGCGTTCTCTTCTGCATTCCCGAGTGAAAGGCTTATCAGTGCAAGCGGCGCTAAGTCTTTGCTCGGTACTGACAGCATTAAGTTTGTGGATGTGCGAGCGCCGGAGCTGTACTCCAAGGGCCACATCCCAGACGCAGTCAACATCAACGAGATCTTCACGTACATGGCAACGAGCGATCCTCAAGGAACCCAGACTCTGAAGAACACTTTTGAAAAGCTCTTTCAAGAAGCTGGAATCGATGGCAACGAGCACATTATCACCTACGAGGACTGCTTGAATACTATGTATGGCGGTAGCTGCAGAGGATTTTATCTTCTGAAGCTTCTTGGGCACCCAAGTGTTTCTGTCCTCAATGGAGGAATGCAGAGCTGGCTCAAACATGGCTATCCAGTATCCACTGTCACTCCGAGTGTCACTAAAGGAACGTTCAAGGCCTCCTGGTGTTCAGAAATGTGGAGAAGCAAGGATGATGTCATGGAAGTACTCAAGGATAAAAATGCGATCCTCTTAGACACCCGTGATGTTGATGAGTGGAAGGCTGGCTCTTCTTCACCCTATGGAATTGACTTTGCTCCACGAAAGGGAAGAATCCCTGGTGCTATTCATATGCTGTGGCATGATTTCATGGAGGCAAAAGAAGACGGACAGGTATATTTCAGAAAGCCACAAGATGTAAGGGAGAGGTGTGCAGCCAAAGGACTTACACCTGATAAAAATATCATTATCTACTGCTTCAAAGGATCCAGATCATCAAACACCTATATTGCTCTCAAAGAGGCTGGGTTTAATAACATCTCCAACTACTTTGGGTCATGGAATGAATGGTCGAGAGATCACAGCCTGGAGATCGATTCCAGTAGACTGGATTAGTTTTCCTAGCTACATACGCTAATTTTGCTCAATCTTGAGCTCATTGGTATGATGATGTATATCAGACTAGTGTTAGACAGTAGTATACAGACATGTGTACCATCTTCAGCCATATTGTATATATGTGAGTGGTTCAAGTAAAACTCAAATATTAATGATATTCATAGAATCACGTGCCAATTAAGGTGGGTGTGGCTAGCACCCACTGGGTAATACATATACTAGTTAGTAAAATACCTGCACCTTTGTAGATGAAGAAAACCAACTTTAATAACCTGTGAGTCTTTTCATTGCTGTAAACCTCAATTTTAATAGAACTTGAGTCATGTGACATAAGGTTTGAATTTTACTTGAACCACTCACATATGTAAGCAGCTGTATACTGTTTAATATTGTGTGTGTGCTAATTATGAGCATAGAGGATTAAAACAGATTGGTGGTGGATTAGGTTTCAAACACAGCCGTTAAGCCAGCGGTCCAGATAATTGGATTAGGGTGCCCGGGAAGCTTCATTCCAACGTGTAATTAGCATGCCGCTTACTTCCTGCCTTTCCCAACAGACAGCTCTCTCCAACCATGGCCGATTCAAGCCCAACTTGCGCTCGTTTCTATACAATGGTACCTTAGCTTTACGGAAATCTACTTTCGGTCGGCGTCAGGCGAGGGTAGGCGGCGTACGAGCGGCTTTTGTCAGCATTGTCGCGCGCAACTCGATCGACACCCCCGCACAAAAGTTTACATTTTGTTCCGCCTGGACCGAGCTGCGCGATCTATATATCGGCAGATAGCCCGAGAAAAACTGCACAAAATATGTGAAAATTGGCCTGTCATATCGTCAACTTTTTGCACTACCCGAGCTAAAAGCAAGCCAAAAATTTAGCGTACACGTGCATGTAGAGAGACCTCGGGCACAGCATAGGGAGCGAAGGACCGTCGATATAAGCTAAAAGAAGGTCATATATAGCTAAGATAATGCCATCAATAAAGTACCAGCCAGTAATTCACTGAACAAATGTGTATACCTATACCTTTGTCATACCGAAAGTACTTTCAAGCATTAAACTGTTCTTTCTCCTTGCTCACGTCACGTCTACTTTGTGGATAAAGATTGCGTATGCTTTGCTACTTGCCAGTTTACACATTTGTCTCAGTGTATACTGGAATAAACTCGTACCCAGGCTCTTGGGTACGAGACTAGTCATCAGTGCATACAAGATACTTGTAGGAGAATGCTACAGTATAACCAGGTATAGGTATACACATTTGTTCAGTGAATTACTGGCTGGTACTTTATTGATGGCATTATCTTAGCTATATATGACCTTCTTTTAGCTTATATCGACGGTCCTTCGCTCCCTATGCTGTGCCCGAGGTCTCTCTACATGCACGTGTACGCTAAATTTTTGGCTTGCTTTTAGCTCGGGTAGTGCAAAAAGTTGACGATATGACAGGCCAATTTTCACATATTTTGTGCAGTTTTTCTCGGGCTATCTGCCGATATATAGATCGCGCAGCTCGGTCCAGGCGGAACAAAATGTAAACTTTTGTGCGGGGGTGTCGATCGAGTTGCGCGCGACAATGCTGACAAAAGCCGCTCGTACGCCGCCTACCCTCGCCTGACGCCGACCGAAAGTAGATTTCCGTAAAGCTAAGGTACCATTGTATAGAAATGAGCGCAAGTCGGGCTTGAATCGGCCATGGTTGGAGAGAGCTGTCTGTTGGGAAAGGCAGGAAGTAAGCGGCATGCTAATTACACGTTGGAATGAAGCTTCCCGGGCACTTCGACTTTAAAATCCAATTATCTGGACCGCTGGCTTAACGACTGAACAGTATGTGCCAGGACTTCCTTTGGTTACTAATTGCATGGCGAAATTGTTATGCCTTTGGCAACCACAATCTCTGTTTGATGTTATCACCTGTAAATGTAGTTGTGGTTACTATTAGATACTAGCAAGCCTAAAACAGACAGTTAAATAGCTGGTTCCCGGGCCTTTCCACCATCCAGAAAACAGCTATGCAGGTGGGAAGACCTGGGAACAAGGCTAGATGAGCTCCAAGTTGTTGTCTTGTTAGTCATACAGTACTATATCTTAGCATTGCAAGTATGCATATACCAGTTCACCAAAATAGCTCTGTGCAGTTGCCCTCATGTAAGTATTTGCATGCATGCATTATAGCAAGTGAAAATTGAATAATATATTACTTGCTACTCATACTCCTATTGGACTTCATACACATCTCTGCTTGATCAGTCAGTAAGTACTACTATCTGTGTGCCCCCACAGCAATTCCTCTTAGAGTAAGCGTTAACTATAACCTCAGTTTTCATCCATTGATACTTGCTGGGAGTGCTATGTGCTATCTACCTAGCTTCTTGCAGCTAAGTGTCAGTCATATCTCAGCCCTGTTCCCATGCAGAGCCTCTGACCCCTTAATTTATCGCAACCAGTATACTTTATCTGGCCTTTCCTGTATTAGTACTGTACACCTACAAAAGAATGTCGGAAGCCAAGCACAATGGCACCACATTATATTGAAACATATAGGTGTCATGAGGTGAGAATGGCCATGGGTAATGCTGGTGGTGGAAGTTGAGAGTTGGAGGGGGGGTAGCTGGTCCTCTGGGGAGCTACAGGTAGGGAGGGGTATGGGCTGGGCTGGAGATAGGGGTGGAGGGGCTGGCAGACTTCACACTACTGGTACATGGCATACATGGTGGGGGTAGCTAGCCAGCAGCCTCAAGATTGGGGATACAGTGGAACCCCGCTTAACGGACACCCCTCAACAGCGGACACCCACGATATAACGGACAATTCTGATAGTCCCGACTGGACTGTCGTTCCGTACACTTCAATACTTAAGCAACCCCTGAATAGCGGACACCCCGCTACTCCGTATAACGGACACTTTTCGCGGTCCCAACTGTACGACCCCGATTTAGCGGACACTCGTTGACCTTTTCAGCAAGATTGTCCACCATCGCTGCTGTAGTTAACAACTTGACATTACATTAGTGCTGTTACTCGTAGTACTAGCCTCTGCGTAGCCTTCCCTGCCAGCGTACAGCAAAGGAAAGCTCTGAAAACGCAGCCACGTTGTGCTCAACAGCCTGATTACGCGTACCACGCCTACCGGAAATAAACTGGAAGCCCCTGAGTTAGGGACACCTCGCTAGAAGGGACAGGTTCCCAATGGTGTCCGTTATAGAGAGGTTCCACTGTAGCTAGACAGCTATCATGCAGTCCCATATATACCTTTCAGTGCGTTGAACTATTTATTACAAGACAAAATCAAAAACAATGACTGCAATCAATTTCACTACCTATGGGCACAAAAGAATCAGTTCATACATCAACAACTGTTACTAACACATGTCAACACTGCTATGTAGTTGCATGCAGATCGAGTGTGGCTACACTAGCTAGCTTTCTAATGGAATGTCAGGTTAGTCTACTGCTGCTTCTTGAACTTGAAGTTGGTGGAGAGGACATCATTCATGAGATAGTCAAGGTAGGTTCCATCAATCAGTCCCTCTCCCTGGTAGCCCGGGTTCATGGCGGTCCAACAGAGTTGGTCGTCAGCCACCTCACGCTCCATGAAGCTCCAAACTGGGCGACGCATCACAGGCACTGGCTCCTTACCTGGCTGGATTAGGATCTTACGTACTGTATCAACCTCAACTCCTTTACGGAAGAACTGGCCTGCAAATGGAGAAAATAATCATATGCCAAATTAAGTAATGTGTTTACTGATAACTACTAATCCGAATTGCATGTAGTTAACCAAGCTCACCAATTAGTCCATGAGAATCTTTGGTCTCGTGCCCAGTGCAATGCCAGAACAGGTCCAGATGCTCATTCATGAACTTGATGGCAAAGTGAAGACCTACATTTAGAAGATCAATCTCCACCGATGGATTTTTGAAGCCTTCAACTGGGGGAGCCTCAGAGATGGTCAGTTTGCCATTGCTGAAGCTCAATTTCTCAATGTTCTTCGCTTCCAGTACAACTTTGTCCCCAATGTAGATCTTCTTACCCTTTGCCTCAAACCTCAGGTAGGTGGCATTGGATGTCTTGTAGCTATTGTTGTGCACAACAATGCCTATTGATCCAAGCCAGGTGACCTCTTCTCTGTGCGAGTCTGGCACAAACATGGCATTCATGTGGAGCATCTTGTTGCTAATGAGACTAAAGACAAAACCCTGTTCTCCTTGTACGGTGTAACAAAGAGATGTGCCATCAGGTAAAACAATACTGAAGTGGGGATCATCTCCTATCATCCTCCCTGTGTATAGTACATAAAAGTATGAATACACCAAATCCTATCGTTTTTAATGTATCAATCTACTGTACATGTTTGTGAAAGTAATTGCTTGAAACATCAATCACTATATACACATGTACACATCTGTATCTATCTATCCATCTATCTATTCATCTATCCATCTACCTATCTATCTATCTATCTATCTATCTATCTATCCATCCATCCATCCATCCATCCATCTATCTATCTATCTATCATATCCTTGCTGGAGGACAATGCCTTTGACTCATGCAAATCAACAAAAAAAAAAAAACTCACTTGGTTGGCACATGAATCCATCTCCCACAAACATTGGCATACATGTGCAGGCGAAGTTATTACTTCCAGGGAGCTCCTCGCAGATGGCATTTTCATCACATGGTCCACCTGGTTCTATGCAGTCCACTGTATGTGGAGAACAGAGAGTTCTCATTGTAAGACTTTTCACAGTTTGTATTTGTGCAAACCAAATTCAGTATTCGGAAACTAAATTTATCATGAACGTAGCTATAGTAAAGAGCTGATGTTTTATATAGATCTCTTAAACTAGCTTCTAGCCAAAATGTTGTCACATTTTGCATGGTTGTCATATTGAACGATTGTGCATCACCTACATACCAGTTGTGGTGTCGCCACAAGTTGTGTTCAAGGTGAAGTTGTTGATTCCATTTTGACCTTCACATGAAATAAAAATTGTAGTCGATGAATTTGCTTCCAAATTATCCTGACTTATAAAAACATCTGCAAAGCTGTTGGTTTCAACTCTGAAGTCATAAAGTGCTTCATTTGGATTTTGTATTCTATTTGAAGCAAAGCACACAATTGATCCAGCTTCCACCTCAAGTGTCAATGTCAGTCCTTCTTCGGGCAGAGTGTACTGAAAGAAGGCTGCTTGGTTTCGATCAAGGGTACTGATGAATGGCACCCCTTTCTCTCCAATTGCAGGTGCTACAAACAGAAAGAAAATAGAAAATATATAAGTGCTGCATCATATGTCACTGCACTAATGGAGAATGACATCTGCACAGCAGTAAAGGTAAAACCATGCCAACCTCTACTCTCATTTGGATGCAAAAGGTAATGTCATGAATGTCACAGCAATGCAGTGATAGTAAGTACTCTTACTTTGGCAAGTTTCACTGTTCAACAATTCCTGAAGGTCCCTCAGTTCATCAGCATTAAAGGTAGAAAGAAGACGAACAAACTGGCTGTCAGGATCGGATGCAATAGCATTGACCTCAGCAATAGGAATATTGCTCCCGACACCCACTGCAAAAACTATGATGTTACTGGCATGGACGTTATTTGCTGCTGCAATAGTTGCTGTAGGGTTATTAGACTGCCCATCAGTAACAACAATGGTGACACGTGGAATTCCCTCTTGTAATGGCCTAGCACCATTCACTGTGCTGAACTCACTGAGGAGAGTGGTTAGTGCAGCAGCAGTATTGGTACCACCACCAGTGAATGGAACATTTGCAATAGCTGGAAGCAGGCTGGAACTGTCTTGGTGCGTGTTGAGACTAAACTGGACTGTAGCTGACGTAGCAAAATTTATCAGTCCTACTCGAGTGCTGTCTGGTCCAATTTCAAGTTGACTGACCAAATTGGCAACAAAATTCCTGACATTCTGAAAGTTACTTGCCCCAACACTTCCAGATGAATCCAATACAAAGATAAGGTCAATCCCCCTTGTCTGGCATTCTGTGAAAAGGGCACAATAGCAGCACAACTATTAGAGTCATTGTTTACATATAACTTGTACCATAAAACTATGCAGTAGTCAAGATAACTGGAAAAAAAGAAACCATAATGTCCCTTTTTGCTTTGCCATTTATCCCGAAATTGTTTTATAGTGAATGCATATAAATTCAAAAATGCTGCATGGAAACTTGCAGGGACGGATCAGGGAAGAGCGCGGGGGGCCTCTTCCAGTCTAAGCCAGCGCAAATCGCAGCGCGCGCTTAGCGCACGTCGACGCAGCGCAGAGACACGAAGTGCTCGAAATCGCAACTTCCAAGAGACAGTTCTGTGATAGCTACCAAGAGATACGATAGCGGATCGGTGCAAATTTTCGCGATTTTCGTGGACTTACCTGCTTGATAGCTATGGGACTGCTTGATAGCCATCTACCCCCAATCTTGAGGCAGCTGAAGAAGATTATATGTCAAAGTAGAGTGAGTATGCATGTCTTCTGTGAAAAGGTTTATGGGAGATACTTCCCAAGTGGCAATAACTGCTAGCTGATGAACAGCTCTGCTGGACTACCATAAACACAGACTACCAGCTACGCGAAAAAATGAACCGCGGTGAAAATGTATTTTGGCCGTAAGCGTGCGTACCCATCGAACACCTCTGTGAACGAGGTAGTTCTCTATAGTCTGTCAGCCCCCTTAAATTATGGCTGCCGTAAAGCGGAATCAGCACGCTACTATGCAAGATGATAACGAAGCCGCAAGAGCCCCTCCGAAGCTGTCGAAGTCCAGCCTTTGTTGGTAGGGGTGTGGTCGGGGCGTCGCGCGTTCGTTCCGCGCAAATAAAAACCGCAAAAATTTCTTCTGAAGGGGTCTAGAGGCTACAGTGGCCGAGAACGGTCAGGCGTGGCCGCGCCTCCGCTAAGACTCGGCCTCACGCGGCTACGTGCTGCCAAGACACTGCCTCGTTTTTTGTTTTTTGTTTTTTTTACCTAGTTCTTATGCGCATGCGCATGCATGGATGCGTGCATGCCTGGTTGACATGGCTGATTAGATGACTCATCGCTGTCGATTCTCTAGTGTCTAAACCAAGAGCGCATGATGACGTCATTTCTTATTGCGGAGGGAGGAGGAAGAGCGTGTAACTGCCAAAAATTCGAAACAGGCAGAATCTCCCGATTGTACTAAAAATAGAACACACGTTCGCACAAGTTCGCAGTTCCACGATCTACGACCTCACAACGCAGTGTTACCCTCATAGTCAACAAGATGTGAACGCTCCAAGCTTACCTGGCAAGTTCTAGCTACACAGGAACGGTTGTCGGCCCTTCCTGACACGAGGAACTTGCTGTTATGATGCTATCCACGCCTGACAGTCGAAGAGAGCCGCGTAACCTTTCAGTCAAACTCTTGAGCTTCTCCTTGGCTAACCGCGGTCCTCATCCAACCGATAAGCCTCTAACTCGATTGTTTTCCAGCTACTTTTACTCACGCTTCACCCGCACACTAGCTACAACTCGACCGGATGTGCTATTTATAGTACACGCGAAAGATTCTGCTTTCACCAAGGTGAAGTTACACGCTCTTCCTCCTCCCTCCGCAGTAAAAAAAAATGACGTCATTATGCGCTCTTGTCTAAACCCATGCTTTAGCTCATGATATTCTGTGCTCAGTGTGTCGATGTGAACATAACCTCTGTAAGGTGTCAACAATGGATGGGTTGGCCTTCCTTGTGCTTTTCCTGATCAAGTCCTATCTTCAAAGCCTGGCAACACAGTGATAACTGGTGGGTTGGTGGCATCAAGTGAGAGTCAGCAGTGTTGTCTACTGACTTTTGTTAGTGCAGATGTCTTCATCTGGACTAATTTGGTGCCATTTGTCCTGTCTAGGAATCAGAATCTTGCCAGCTAGCCCTTCAGTGATATACCCTGAACTTTCATGCCCTGTCCACTTTTCCTACTTGCTATTTTTGTACTGAGCTGAATGACTCACTTTTTGTTTTCGACTCAATGTTTGTAACATTCTCCCATGGGATTATTCAAATGAACCTTGAACTTGTCAATGAACTTTGCACAGGTTTTGTTACCGTAAAATCAGGATATTAAGCACCGGTGCCTATCAGTTTCGAAATTAGCAGCTAGAATGGGTGCTTATTTTCGAGGGGTGCTTATTTTCATGGGGTGCTAATAAACGCATGTAATTTTCTGGTAGCGTGTACTTGTGATATATTTTAGGCCTAGAGATTCTTTTTCTGCAAATTTCTGTCCAATATTTATAGCTTTTCTACAACCAGAGATACAGTCAGCAATCGATCGATCGTTGCCAACCCCCGCCCACCAACGTAAAGCGCTTGGAACCAACGAATCGGCCTCGCCTAAATTTTGGGTTGTATCCCGTGTCGATAGCTTGCTTACAATCGGAGATAAAATTAGCCGCTACGTTCGAAAAAGCCGAATTAGCAAATTCAGTCTTCCGTTTGCACGGTAACGGACCCCTTTTCATGAGGGGTGCCTATTTTTGTATGGTGCTTATAAACGCGATGTGGTTGTTGTAATCAAAATGGGTGCCTATACGAGCTTTTTTGTGTGGGTGCTTATTATCCCGATTTTACGGTATGTCGTTAGTCGTGATGTAGATTCAGAGAGAAAGGACAACTAACCATAATATTAGCACATATGAGGATGTTGAACGTTCTGTCTGTTTCACACATAAATGGTGTTATACACCATGCCTAAAAACAGAAATCTTGATTGAATGTAACTTTTGCTAGAAAGATTAGGTTGCTTAGTTTTAGCAAAACTACTAAATGCTTTGGGAAAGCTTCGATTTAGGTTATTTAACCTTTCTGACCTCACATTTTGAAGACATCTAGCTCAACCACCAAAAATTGGCTACTTCTTAAAACCTGATATAACAACTTTGTTCAGTCAAACAAAAAGGGTTATTTTATTTCTCCATGTACATGCAGCTGCGGTGTCCAATACAAAGATGTGTCTTAACCAGAATGCACGCGTTTTTCCTCGTGTTTTTGATCGCTAATCAGTTCTCATTGAAGCAAATATTTGTGCTCGATGATAGAAGAAACTAGCTGAGCTTAACGGAGATGGAGTAATTTACCGCAAGTTTACCCACCAAATTTTAATAGAGGCAGATTGGTTATTCACTCTTTTTGTGGCTCGTCCACAAACAGGCGCGCTGTTGGTTACCGAGTACTGGGTTTTTTTTTGTTTTTTGTTTTTTTTTATAATAATTTTGCATATATAGAGTAACCAATCAATTATCGGACACCCCACATTATCGGACGGCTGCATAGCACGAATGGGAGTAACAGCGGCCCTTGTTTCTGATCCAGTAGGTAGGTTGATGCAACTGCTACGTGCACCCCAAATTTGAGCTTTATAGATCAGTGAATGTGGACGCTATGCCCCAATAAAGGGCAGTGTCCGATGGTCGCGACCATCGGACGAAACTACCGATCTACGGACGACGAAGTCCTATAAAGCGAGGGAGGCAGCACTGTCCACCAAACTTGGTGTTCAGCTGCAGCTATCCTTGCTCTACCTAACCTCCAATTATCAGCGATTCTGTTGTTGAACGGAGACAAGTGTCGCGTGAAGAAGCGAGTAGGTTCAACCCATCAATCATCGGACGAGAATGAGCATGCGTATATGGACATTTTGACATGAAAAGGCTTTTGGAAGGTAAGAATCCTTCAAAAGTAGGTGAATAGTCTGACAAATGTATGTACTAGTAGCTAGTGGTAAATAGGCTGCATACGAAGTGTGGAACGTGTGATAAGTAGCCTGTATATTGGAAGTGTGCATGGAACGTGGTATAGCATACTTCTTGCAGCATGACACAGCTTATCTCACGTTCCACACTTCGTATGTAGCCTACTTACCACTAGCTACTGGTACATACTATGTCAGACTATTCACCTACTTTTGAAGGATTCTTACCTTCCAAAAGCCTTTTCAATTTCACGTGCTTTGTCAAAATGTCCATATACGCTTGCTCATTCTCGTCCGATGATTGATGGGTTGAACCTACTCGCTTCTTCACGCGACACTTGTCTCCGTTCAACAACAGAATCGCTGATAATTGGAGGTTAGGTAGAGCAAGGATAGCTGCAGCTGAACACCAAGTTTGGTGGACAGTGCTGCCTCCCTCGCTTTATAGGACCTCGTCGTCCGTAGATCGGTAGTTTCGTCCGATGGTCGCGACCATCGGACACTGCCCTTTATTGGGGCATAGCGTCCACATTCACTGATCTATAAAGCTCAAATTTGGGGTGCACGTAGCAGTTGCATCAACCTACCTACTGGATCAGAAACAAGGGCCGTTGTTACTCCCATTCGTGCTATGCAGCCGTCCGATAATGTGGGGTGTCCGATAATTGATTGGTTACTCTAGAGCATGGATACACAAATAGCATGATGCTAATACAAGTGTGGACCCAATGTTACAATTATAGTACAAGTCATATATTTAAATGTATTGGTGTGCATTAAAGAAGTAATATTATACTAGGTATGATATAGGAAGTTAAAAAATACTATTTTAAGGTAGGAATTAATGCATGTTTCTGAAGTGAACAGATAATTTACTCTTGAAGGGTTCGACCGCAAATCAAATGACGGTCAACTTATTTTTATAATCTGGGTGCATTATACATTAGCCTTTGTTATTTCATGTATCCATTGCACAAGTTGCATAAAAAAAAGTTTCAAAAAAAAAATCGTGTACGTACATGTCGCGTGCTGCAGGAGGAAAAGGTGACAACTGTGCTGCTGTATACTGAGAGGGTTTTACGAATAACTTATGGATGACCATAGGGAAACATATATCATTGCTTGCAAATACTCTCACCACAACATCAAGTGACCTTACCTTCTTGTAATGCCGCGACGTCTGCTATAAATCTCGCTTCATCGCCTGCGGTGTTGTAATGCCTCCTCCAGTACGAAGCTTGGCCCGCCACATCACTAGCAAGTGGGATCGATTCCGCTACGTTTGATAATATGAGGCGAGCAGCGAGTCCAGAGTAGAGTGGTCTGTGAAGGTCCTCCCACTGCACAGATGGCCAGTCGATGTTGAACTGTTGCTGGATTTCGCGAAACGTAGAAACTAGGCCGGGGCGCGATGTAGTGTTTTGAGTGTCCTGAAATGCAATCAAATCCACTTGCCAAATACCGCCATAGTACCCTTGGCGGTAGGTTTGAGAGTCAGTGCCATCTCTCGATTCTACCCAAGCTAGCCTGCGAAGAAGCTGACGATCGTCTGGAAATATCCCTGACTCCCGAATCAACGCGACAGTAGCTAGTACGACAGGTGTGCCACTGCTTCCAGGGGTACGAGTTAAATCTTGCCCTTGGGTTATTACTCCAGGTGGCCAGATAAAAAGGCAGAAGAACAACGCTGCAATCGTGTAAACTGGCTTCATCTTTCTCCAAAAGGTCTTTCGGAAGTGCAACTCAACGTCCGTGATCCTCAGAACTAGAGTGGGCTAATGGCCACTAGCTGTATTTTTATACATACTGACAACCTTATAGTTATTCATCAGACTTGCTGTATGTATGTATGGCTGCTAGTAAAGGCAAGCCACTTGATTCTTAGTTTGTCATTCTCTACATGCACTAGGGAATGTAGTAGGGCTTCATGTTTTATTGCAGAATTTCTGCAGTGCTCAAAGCAAAGAAAATATACAGCAGGGCCGGGGCAAGCGCTCTGGCCACTCCGGCCATGGCCGGACCAATATTTACGCTCTTCACTACTAGCAAACCTTTCAGACACGACTGTTGCCGTCGCCGTTTGGGCGCGGCTAGCAATAGGGTGTCATCGCTGGTCTGGTTACGTTAGGAACGAGTGAATCGCGTTTGTGGGCGGACTCCAGTAAGAACACGTGGCGCGACTGAACTAAAACTATGATGGCAGCGAGTTCGAAGTCAAGTGCTGAAGTGGAAAGCGAAATCGGGGACCAAGCAAACCAGCCATCGTCCTTCGCGTTTCCCAAAAGAAGGTTTGGAGAGAAGAGGCCCGTGTATCGCTCTTTCCATTCCTCCTGTCAGTCCTTGTTCAAGAAACTGCATGTGCACCTGACCAAACAAAATCATGTTCCCCCGGCCCTGTACAGTTACAAATTTTTTTAACTGAGAGGACATTGTCAACCACTCTACAACATCCAAGTAAGTTTTAAAACATCAGGTAAATACTTTTGAGATGTTTTTTCAAAACTTTAATCCTCCAGAGCAATATCTCATGAGAATAACGGCAAGGAATTAAAATCTAGAACTTTGGACAAATACCGTATAAAAGGAAAGTTTGGTGGGTATTAAATTTGGCGAATTCGCCAAAATACGAGTTAGGCAAATTTTGCGATTTGTCCCAAGTGCTTAGTATACCTGACGCAACCGTCTCGCATGACGCAATCGACTCCTTACAAGAGCTCGAGCAGTTGAGAGCAAGCAAGTACGAAGGCGATGGAAGTGTACAAAGTAAAAATTGGCCTTCGAAGTAATTGCACTTTCAAGAATGTGTATATGGAGTCCGCAGTCCGAAGCTGCAGCAGTAAAGGCAGGCCTGTAGGCAGGAGAGGGAAGGGCGGGGTCTAGGGGTTCGCTCGAACCCTCCATGCAGATGTTATACACCACCTATTGCTATTCCTTTTACTATAATGCCCTACCGTTTGTAAATGGTCCACTAGCTTCGCTGCCATTGAGAATCACCACCGTCCTCACAACTTTTGTAACTGCATGCACTGCAAAAACACTTGGGTTACTTTAACCACATTTTTAGGTTGCCTCAGTTGCATCAGTGTGACCAAGAAATGCTACCAAATAGGTTTTCTTGAAAGTTCATTGAGGACCTTTTGCATTAGATAGTCTCTTCCTTCAGAAGACCTATTTGGCTACATTCCTGGCATTTCTAACCACAGCCATGCAACCAAGGAACTCTCCAGGAGTATATGATCAAAGAAACAACAAGCCTCACCAGAAATCCTGGTTTATAGGCTTTCTGAAAGATGATACTAATTTAACAAAAGAGGGAAGCTTCTCAACTACACTCTATTCAAATTCTAAGCACTGCATTTATTAATTAGGACTGGCCGGAACACACCATGCACCCGCGAATGTAAAGACAATTTCATGCCTGCGAAAATTTCCAGTCCTACGGTAAAAAGGTACTATGTAAAGCCATAGTAGTGCCTGCATATCACGTGACATGTACTTCTGGTGGTTAGCTATAGAGAAGGTGACATTTCTATTGACTTTTTTGACCAAAGATAATATTTGATTGAAGATACACACAAAATTATGAATGTAGCTACTCTCTTTGCTTGGAACACAATATGGTGCCAAAAAAAGTTTCAGCTAAACTTCATAGTGTGTCAATCAATCATTGCTGAAACAACCCGCAACAACACTCACAGCTAACACATTTATTATAATGGGAGGATTTCGACGTATCTTGGACATGTTTTACTGAGAGGCTTTAGCAACGCGTCTAATCTAGCTCATGCCTGCTGTTCACTTGTAGCTAATTGGCAAAAGTTAACTGTTACTTTTAGAAAGTAACAGTCACATACAAAGAAATCTGTAGACATGGGCACAGATAGTGATGAGAAACTAATGACTAACCTTGCTTGGCCTAAGCAAAGGTTGCAAAACCTGATTGTCACAGGTACAAATTGTGTTTTTATTACCATGTTCCATAAAGTGTGTATGAGCCCAACCCATTTGCCCAAAATTCAACTGCAGCCTGCCATGATGGAAGTTCTGTGGCTGAGGGCTTCAAACACAATGATGTATGCAGCAGAATAATTCAGGACTGCTCAAAGCATCTTACCTCACGCTGGAAATAAATGAATTTAGATGTTATGAGGCGAAAATAGAGGAAGCACTGGCGGCTCAAGCCAGAGGTATCCTGGGTTCGACTCCTGGCAACTCTCGGCTTTTTCACTTTCCTCTATTTTCGCCTCATAACATCTAAATTCAGGACTGTTTCTCAGATTCCATAATAAGTTCATGGCATCTCCATTGCATCAGTGTGATGCATCAGGCAGAAGTCTTCCAAGCTGAAAGTCCATTGCAGAGCTTCTTTATAATTAAATCAGTCTCCTTTGACCTGTTCAATTACATTTCTGGGATCTTTACCATAACCTTGCAATCCAGACAACTGAGCCTCCACACTACATCATGTGCAAGATCAAAGCAACTCAAAACTCTTGCCTGACAACTATACTATGAATCTGAAGCCCCTTGCTTCTCACTAATCCTGCATGGAGGGTATTGTGAAGTCTGACAAAACCTGTTAGCTACCGTGCACACAGTCAATGTTGGTATGTGGCTTGTAATCACAAAGAATTCTTGGAAAACTTACAAAGTAGTGAATCATTCCTTATCTCCAGATTTGTAACCCTAATCCCTGACAGAGCACTAACAGTTCCAATTGACAAGTACTGAAAAGGGTACCCTAGGCTAGGGAAAGTGGCAGGTAATGAGAAGTATGGGTAGTGTTTAACAGTTACAGCCACTATAACCACGTAACCATGCCTTTACCATCACTGATCATCACAGCACAGAAAGGAGGTCTCATCTGACAGGGATGCAAGTTTATCCTTCACTCCAAAATGACAATTGGGAAGAAGTAATGAAACTGTGCTAAGACAATTTGCCTAGCTACTACATAGTACAGTCACAACAAAGGGAAGTGAGTCCTATACATGCAACAGACCCAATAGCCACAGTCATCCTGGAAATGGGGTTGAAGCTGAAATGACGAGAGTAAACCATACACTGACAAAGCAAGTACAAGAGGAGGTCACCCCTATTCCTAGTATCTTTAATGATGAACTAGTAGACATAGCCATTACTCAATGTCACTGTGGCACTATCAGAAATCCATGAAATACTTCCAAATAGGTTTTCTTGAAAGTTCATCAAGGAGCTTCTTTGCGATTAAATTAGTCTCTTTGCAACTGCCACAAACAATTTCTCAAATTTCATATTTTTGAGTGACACCAGTGTGGCATACATTATCAGAAGCCTCAAAAATAGTTCCAGGCTGGTTTCTTTAAAGTTTGTTAAAGAGCTTCTTTATAATTAAATCAGTCGCTTCTAGCTAGGTAACATTCCTGGCATCTTTTCCATAACTATGCCACCAAGACAACAGCTAGATTCTCTACGGCAACACATCTTTTAGAAATGGATATGCTGGTTTTCTGAATGTGGAGTTTTTTTCCAAGTGGTAATCACATTAAGCAGAAAGAAAGGGGGACAGCCCAGTTTGTCATAACCTCGTTCCTAGGCCTTCCCACCATCCAGTTTTTGATCACTTGCAGTCGGAAAGCGATCAAAAACTGACCGGTAGGAAGGCCTTCAACTCTAAGTGATCAAACACTGGGTGGTAGGAAGGCCTGGGAATGAGGCTAGCTTGTCCTACCATAACCAATCATCAACTTTAAGTGAAGTGAAAAGCTTTATCCCAAAAATTAGGGCCCTGGTAATTGGACTGTGTGAAACGTAGCTTTAGACGAAGGCTTAGCGCTCATTTAACATCATCCCTACTACTTAACCCTATGACAAGTTTTCAGCCCTCACACTGACGGGCTAGTAATTGCTTATTAATATTCACAAAAACATTACTGGCTTCCTTTTCTCCGTGCAGGAACTTACAGCACGCAATAGAAGCGACATATAACAGTATTATGAGTACCTTTTAACCAGTATAGTATTAATTCTTATGTACAACGTATTGGCGAGCGGCGACAACAAAGTTTGTGACTTTTGGCGTCAGATTTTGTCTTCAGAGAGGATTGCAGGTACAACTTTTCAACACCTTAGTACGGGTAATACTCAACTTGAGGGTAGCTCGGAACAACTTCGTCGCTGTGTGCCAGGGGAAGCGAATGACACGCGTTTCTATCCAAAAGCCAGATGATTTTCGACCGACCAAGCGACTAAATCTAGGCGTATATCAAAAACGGTAAGTCGTCTCGGCGAAAACTTTTCGAGCCGCCCTGCGCCTGTCTTCGTAGAATTCCAATACAGTGTAATATACGGTAAGATGTTCTTCCGGCAGGAAATAACTGGCGCCAAAGTCGGCACACTCTTCGTATGCGGACTCCTATCAATACATGCTCCGCCCACGCAACCAGCACAGGCTATTGTAACTTTTTGGCGGCAAAGTTAAACGCATGCATGACTTTGCATAACATCTAGGCCTGTTTTATAAGGGAGATGTGGTTCGTTGATTGTTCATGCATAGTTGCAAGTAAAGAGAAAGTGTCTGCTGTAAAATTCACGTTATGAATATTAATGAGCAAACTGTATCCCGTAACCTTATGGTACTCAACATACTGAACCCTATGACCATTCCAGATTTTTCTATCCTTCAGCTAAACCCAATCCATAGTACCACCAATATTCACAGAGATGAATAAATGAAATGATGCTGATAAGTCCACGACTGTCTAAATCCAACTTATTACCTGCATAACCAGAGAGAGACAGACTTCCTGCAACAAGTTTTTGGGTTGTAGCCAACCTCAGGGTTAGGGCTACCTGCATGGCCACCCCACATAGCTAGCATCATGTCTCAAATCAAACATGTTCAGTGCGTCAGGCTAAGCTAATGTTTGCCATTACTCTTGAAATGGACATCTTTTAATGCCCAAAAATGAATCCTCTAGCAGTACAGTGAAAGAAAACTCACAACTTGCTTATGGACGAAACTCATTCACAAATATTGCTAGCCGCCCATACAAAATGATGGCTCTCAATCTGTATGTATAGTCATGATACACTTTACGGCCACAAAACCCATAGGGCTACCTAACAAGCGGTAGTCACTTACATGTCCGGTGTTGAAGCATTTGCAACCCGGATCATAATTGAACCAAGCACTCAAGGCACTGATTGCACTGTAAAAACATTTGGGTTACTTCAACCATAATTATTTCAGTTATCTCAGTTGCATGTGTGTGGTGTACACATCACGAAGTTCAAGGACTGCTTTTGAAGACCTTGAAATCAAAACATTGAGAAGCTTCTCTTTAATAAAATCAGTCTTCTTTTCAGAAGACCAATCAATTAGCATTTCTGCATGGAAAAGGCTTGGTTACATAGTTATGGTAGAAATGCCAGTAATGTAGCCAAATAGGACTTCTAAAAGAGGAAACTAAAGAAGAAGCTCCTGGATGGAATTCAAGAAACCTATTTTGGAAGCATTCCTGGGACTTCTGATAATGATACCACCCTGGTGCAACTGAGATAACCTAACCTTTCATTTTTTACAGTGTGTCACAACACTTAACCGTTACGAGGAGAAACAACGTGCAGGCTCCCCAGATATAGAGTAACCAATCAATTATCGGACACCCCACATTATCGGACGGCTGCATAGCACGAATGGGAGTAACAACGGCCCTTGTTTCTGATCCAGTAGGTAGGTTGATGCAACTGCTACGTGCACCCCAAATTTGAGCTTTATAGACCAGTGAATGTGGACGCTATGCCCCTGTGGAGTGAGCAGCGCTAAGTACGGTGTTCATTTAGTGAGTGTGTACTGTAGAGAGTTTTGTGTTGTGCATAGTTATAAATTCAAATGCTTCCAAGTGAAATTGTAAATTTATTTATGGTGTTTAGAAGCCAAAGCAAAGCCTCAAGTGCAAAGCACATGAGATGCTTATAAATTCCATAGATCCTAACGCTGTGGTATCAAACCAATAGATACTCACTGTAAAACTGTTGTGTAATGGTGTCTTACGACTCAATACTACATGTATGTGAGCTCTGTGGGGACTAAGTCTGCAGAGAGTTTTTCATAGCCTCATTCCCAGGCCTCCCCCGTTTTCGTTCTTCGGTTTGCATTCAGTATAATACACGGCAGCGGAAGAGCGCGAAAAACGGGGAAGGCCTTGGAACACCTATCACGTGAATGACGTCAGGTGGACGCAATGTGGATGTGCCCAACTTCAAGTACTAGCTGCAATAGAGCAATTCAAGGACCAAGCTACCAATAGGCTGCTAATTGCTGCGTTGGAGTATGAGGACTCAGGCACAACACAAAAGGAGGATGGAAGACACCAGCCAAAATGCTACCTTCAACTAAACATTGTATGTGTACTATATGCATTTTTGTTGTAAATGACTATAACAAGCAAATTGAAAGTTGAAAATAAAAATTTAATGGAAGTAGAAACTGCTGCACTTGCAAACTACATGTGGGTGCTTAGTATGGGAGTCCTCACATTATGACACACACACTTTCATTTACAGCAGCTCTAGCAATACATACCTTCTCCTGGAAACATGCACATCCCCTCTCTATGTTTTGCATTATACTATATATACCTGACTTTGGCTGTTGCCCATCTTTCACGGTAAGCTGGATCTAAACACGTGCTCAGTTGAGCTTCCGGGGGGGCGTACTTGCTATGAATAATCTTATTCTAGCAAAATGGCGTATTTGCACTAAGAACATCGGAGTGCTTGAGAATCACTGAGGAATAGTTCGGGTTCTACGATAACGATAAGTAGTGAGTGCAATACCCAGTGATTTATGTCGTTTTTTCGCGTTTGAATCGTTGTAATAGCTACAGCGGTTATCGTGCAAGCCTGGCTGACAGTTACACTGACAGAAGAAAGAAAGAAAGAAAGAAAGAAAGAAAGAAAGAAAGAAAGAAAGAAAGAAAGAAAGAAAGAAAGAAAGAAAGAAAGAAAGAAAGAAAGAAAGAAAGAAAGAAAGAAGGAAAGTCAGAAGATAGACGATTTGCCCGTTTTAGCGACTTGCCGGTCTGGTACTTCAGCGATGCTCTCCAGCAATTTTAACGGTCCCGTTGCCCATGGTAGTACTCGATAATGCCTGATATGGCTCATGGAGGCCGTTGACTAATCTAACGCAGACATTTCGAGTGTGTCATCTGTGCACTTTTAATGTGGCCGCCATTTTTTGTCGGGGTCATCCTTACATATGGCGTACTACCGTACGCCATGATACTACCGTACGCCATGATATAATCCCCCATATAAAATCAAAAATCCCATTGTGGCCATATTTTGGCACATAACCCTCTGTTCGCTTTATTTATTTTCGGAAGAACGAAAGTCATAGAAACTATTGTAACTGTAGTTTACAAACAAGGTCACTTGGTTCTTGGATTTCAGCATACTCGAGTCAAGTTCGTTCGCTCTTGGATTTTTTGTTGGGACCCCTACCTAAGTGCTAAAAAATGGACAATGCAGGTCCGGACGGAGAGCTTTTTGGGATAGCGTCAGCTGTCGTAAGTATACAGAAGTTAATAATTGTGTGGTACGTGGAATTCAGCGGAAAACAGACTGTTTCTTAAAAAGCAAGAGGTATTTTTCAAAAACGCCTTCGTCCGGAACTCGAAAATGTTACGAATTGTCCCTCTGCGTTGCCGTTCCTCCCAGTTCATATTAATTGAACGGAAAAATTTCGCGCCTCGTGACGAGCTTCCGGAATCGCTACCCTTAGAGATCTCTCATTGCTTCTCGCTGTGGAAGTTTGTGTTGTGCTTCTCGACTCATCCTTCGTGTTTTGCAGCTGTAGCCTAACGTACGCAGTTACCGAGAGTTGGTCCATCTGGACCACTGACCGCGCCCACTTCCGTATCCCGTAACCTTAAGGAACTCAGACAGGAGGAAAATGTCTAGTATGTGAGGGTGATGAACTGGTGACACGCATGGAAAGGAGAACAAGGAATGGGAAAACCATGAAGGAAAAACTTGCTGAAGACATAAGTTGCATTGTCTCATCTATCAGGGTTGAGGTACCTCTTCCAAGAACCGTCCTGAAGAATGGAAAGCGCTCCTATTCAATACTTACAACAGTCCAGACTGTTGCAATCTGCAGAAAACAGGTCTCACAGTGAGACCCCAACTGCAGAACCCCACCCCTCTAGTCAGGGAAGTTGTCTTGTGAGCCAACCAGCTACTCTCAACGATGAATCCCAAAGGATTGGAAATGCTACTATCATGAGGGAACTAAACCAACTGAAAGTGGAGTTATCAGACCTTCAGAAAGAATTTTGCTCGAGCAACAAGAGCCAGCCCACAACAACAGGAAGAATTGCTAACTGCCTGCCATGTGTGTGTTGCTTGCGAGATGGAGCCTTGCAAGTATCACCAAAGAAGAGCTGCAACGAATCCTGACATGTCCAGTGTTATCTCTCTCTGTGGTGTGTGCTAGACCATCAACCATTATTATTAAAAGTGAAGGTTCCAAAACAATGCCTTGCTGACGCATTGAAATCAACACAAGGCAAGTCCCACAGAGTCTACCCCTCTGGAGGAACACTGATAGGAAGCAGCAGACACAGCCACGGAACAGGCTAGAGAGTGACACACCCCCAGGCCAGCAGTTCTGTGTAGACAGAACTATCACAATCATCACATGGAACTGTATAGGGGCCTTCAAAATGGTGCACAATATATCAGGCAATTGATTGACAATGGTGCAGATATACTTATCCTCACTGAGCATTGGCTATGGCCATATGAGCTATAGAGGAGCTTACACAAATTGCTCCAGAATTCCAGTTCACAGCCACAATGGACAAGAGTCTGAACTACGTAGAAGATGTGGTGGTGTTGCTCTCCTATGGCGGAAAGATCTATGTGCCATACCCTTGGATATAGGGTCGTCATGCAGACAGGGTCTGTGGTGTGAAATTGAAGTTGGAAGAAAATGCTGCCTATCTGAGTGTTCTGGGCACATACATGCCCTGTACCGGCACATCTTTGGAGGAATATCGCAACTGTATAGCAGACATAGAACAGCAGATTGCCATACTGTCGCAAGACTCAGCAGTTATAATCGCTGGGGACTTGAATACTCACATTGGGTCCCTAGGGAGTCTGCGCTCAGACAGCCCTCCAAATGATCGTTGTATCTTGTGGAAGGAGATATTGGATGCTCATACGATGTATGTGGCCTCATTGGGTGCACTGGCACAAGGACCTGTTGCCACCTACCAGAGTGGGGAGAGAAAGACTACCTTAGACTATATCATCGCCACCCAGGACTGTGCAGATCCAATCACCTCATGTCAGACTCAATGAGCACCCTCTAAACACATCCGATCACATTTCAGTATCTGCAGTTCTTGGCATGCAAGCTGTTGGGAAATCACAACTTCTTGACTTTGAAGGAAGCAGAACCCTAATTGACTGGAGGAAGGCGAGAACCAGTAACGCCATTGATGCCTACTCAAGGGAAATTGGGAAACTTCTCCTTCCCATGGTTGGAAAGTCATATACATCGGTGGAGGAACTAGATGCTGACATTAAGAGGGTCACGAACATCATAGAAGATACTGCCCAAAGAGTTCTTCCTCTCAAAAAGAGAAAACATGGGATAAATCCAAGAATTGGAGATAGAAATCTCTTCTCGTCTATGTAGGTACTCAACAATTTCTTTCATCAAATGGAAGAATGCAGGAAGCCCACCAGTCAGTGCTCTGTATGAAAAACAGAAGAGATCCAAAAAAGCCGTGCGAGAGTGCTTATACAGATATGCAGAGCGAGACAGGAGAGACAGTGCCTACAATATGTGGATCAGAGGTTCCGTACAAATAACCCTAACCGCTTCCACTTTCAGCACAGAAAGAAAACAGAATGCTCCAAGTTACTTGCGAATGGGAAGTTGATTACTGAGCCCAAGGAGATCACAGCCTGCTGGGTTTTCCACTTCAAGACTCTTGGCAAGTCAAAGTGTGATGAGAGCAGCACTATTTGCGAAGCTAACAAAGCACTGTGGTCCATGGCTGTTTCTGTCTGTTTTCTGCTTCTGAATACTCATTTATTTTTGTTTGGAAAATGTTCTGTATTTGCAGGTTGAGTTAGCTATTCACCATAGCCAAAGTTATGAACAGCTAACCTTTCTACCTTGTAGACATTCTCTGTGTAAGCATGTGTGTTAGAAGGAAGCACTTTTGTCTTGACTACGAATCTACCATGGCTCTACCATGGCTCTACTTGACTCTACTACACTCTACCATGGCTCTACTTGGCTCTACTTGGCTCTACTTGACTCTATGCACTACCATGGTTCTGCTTGACTCTACTACATTCTACCATGGCTCTACTTGTTTCTACAAGACTCTACTAAACTCTACCAAGGCTAAACTTGACTCTACTGCACTCTACCATGGCTCTACGTTGCTCTACTTGACTCTACTTGACTCCACTACACTCTACCATGGCTAAACTTGACTCTACTACACTCTACCAAGGCTCTAGTGGACTGAATATTCCACTCAGAAGGTCTGGCATAACTTCCCTGATAAGTGTTTTCATGGTCCATAGGTACTATTATGTTAACTGATGAAAATAAAAGCTGTATATACCCATACACTACACATGTGTATATATACATATCTTGGTATATATCTTGTTCATGTTACTAACGTTGAGGGAGCAATAATAGGATAATCCACTATGGCCTAATCCATACTGTTTTTGACAGGGATGGGTAAGCAACAAGAGGAAGTGTGCTTTAACAGGATTTCCCCTCAATCCTTAGTAAAACTTTCTCTATGTATGTATGCACAGATGGGATACACTAGTAAATACGACTTTTGTGCAGTGTATGTGATTACACACTCACTATATACTAGAGAGGACAAACTAATGGAAGCAGGGGTGGTTGGCTAACAAAGTAGTATTGGCATAAGATTTCTCTTTATTTACCAAAGGAGAAGCTTTGCACCCAGTCATTCCACAGACAGACCCAATTGAGAGAATAGGTGACTGTAATGACAAAATGACACAAAGTACCCACCTACCTGTTTAACACCAGTGTCGTTGAGTTGCTGTTGGAGCTATGTGTACTGGAAGAACATTACTTTTAGTATAGCCAGTCACCCTTGTCAAGCTAATTACCCTCTGTAAATTCATAAAACCCTAAAACAAGTTATTCAAAAATTTTTATTTTTTACGTAACCCCATTTTTAGCACATTAGGCACCACATTTAGCAATGTGAGATTATGAATTATGCATAAATTATACTATATTTAGGCCTCATGATAAATATATATCAAATTGTTAAAGTTTAGGCAAAGATGCTAAAGATTTTCTCAAATCGAGCCGCTTTTAAAATAAAACAATGTTTTTTACAACTTGTGTGTTTGCCATTAAAGTTAATAGACTTTCCCATTGTCTTTCAAGGAGCATCTCCCAACTAGCCTCGTTCTCAGGCTCTCCCCGCGTGCGAACGAAAAACTGCAAGCGATGGAAAGCTGGGCGGGGCCTGGGGACGAGGCTATCTCCCAATCACAGAACAATGTTTCTGACAACATTTTGTTAAAAAGAATGTCTTTTGAGTCAGCATGTATGTGTTGTGCTGGCACTTGGCTTTGTTACTGCTTTTAGGTAAACTGTGAGACTATACTGCTTTGAGAAACTATATACATACCAGCCAGCTCAAAATTGTGCAAAGCATCCACTGTACAAAGGGTAAATTATATGATTGTCATGGAAGTTAACCATTGGTTAACTGGAGTTAATGAAGGAGGGGCATCTTTAATGACGGTCCGGGTCACAGGCTTAGCACGTGAGGTCAGGTGATAGCCAAGGCAACCAGTATTTGGCACGCATTTGGATAACTACCCAGCGTGTGTCTAGCTTCACCAGCCACTGGAAGCAAATATTTTCCCTCCCTAACATTTGGCCCACCCTCTAGGCAAGCTTCCCTTTTTGAATCTCCACTAGGAGGTGACAGCTCACAAGTAGTTGGAATTCATTACAGTACACTCATCTCTTAGTGTGAACAGGCAGAAGTGGAGTAGGGCAGGTGATTCAGGGCAAGGGTACCCAGAATTCAAAGCCCAAGCTCATACCACCTAATAGGGAAAGAAAACAAGACTCAGGTGAATGATAGCTATAGTACCAGATCACCAAAAAAATGCTGGCGGCGAACATCACTTCTGCCTCTCCTACCAATCCCAATATAGCTAAAGGTAGTTGCAAAGTCCGTGGTATGGTTGCCGAGGAACCGAACTTCATTAAATTATGTACAATGTGATAAATAATTTTACAAACAAAATTTTAGGAGTAGATGTTGTAACTGGTACAATATTTGTCTGGCCGGATGAAGCAATGGATACCCAATCTGAGTTTAAATTGGTTAGTGCTGTGGTGCATCTACAACAGAATTAATCTGGCAAACTCATATGCATGTGTAGGCCTAATGAATAAGGATACCACTGTAACAGGAAGCTGAGTGTAAAGTATTCATGACAGGAAGTGCTCAGTAAACTGTTGTCATGCTCCTCCCTAATCTAAGAGTACTGTGAAGCCAGGCAAAGCTATTCAGCTGAAGTAAACTGTAGCACTACATAGTCAACACACCGTATTGTGAACATCCTGGGGTGGTTATATGCACTAAGAAAACATACAAAAATAGCATAATCATTACCAAATTGTTGTATTAACTGGTAAAGGTAATGATGAATGTAGTCACAACCAGGTGCTGTCACTAGGTGAATGGCAATGTTAAAAAACCTATGGTACATTCAAACATTCATGTATGGGCTACATGCCCTACCGAAAATTAATTATGGCTTTATGCCTCAGTGCATTGTTATGGCAGGTATTTCTCTGTACATAAAGATTTTCTGTACTCCCAGTTAAGTCTACTTTACCCAGATAAGGTTAAGGTTCAAATTCAGGGATACATTAACTTTAATTTCCCCTAGGTCATGCTTCACACTGGACCATAATTGAGTAGATTTATTCAGATTATGGTTCTGACAGGTAAGTCGGAAAGTAAAGCCTATATTTAGTATATGCAATATAGCTTCTGGTATAATCCATACTTCTCTGTGCCACTGGTTCCGATCATGCCTGTATGGTTTTAGCTAGTCTATCAAGGCAGACCATCTCTCACTCTCCAGAAAAGTGAGAGAAGGTCATAGCCTGTTTAATTTGCAACCTGAAAACTACACCAGTATCAGTTTTACATACTGAAGCCAAGGTGTTGTTACTGTCTCAAAACTGAACAGTAAGATCGATTGGTCAGCAATTATAACATCTGCTAGGTGAGAGATGGTCTGGCCTGATAGACTAGGTTTTAGCTGTCTAGTCTTGAGTGAGCTTTGCCTTAGTTTTATTTACATAATGACCACACGAGCAGTAAAAAAAGTGGTAGTTAGCTTCCATGCTGCTGTGAAATGGTTATTTCAGGCAGCTTGGTACGGTCCTACTCCTCTACTATGGGTTTAATCGGTCATGTGGTTTCACTAGCTGCATTCATAGGATAAGACCACCCTAGCTTAATCACATGAAGTGATATTCTTTGTAGGGAGTATACTGTGGTGTTGAAAGTTTACGCTAAACATGGTAACTAGACAGGAACAACTCTAATGTACACAAAAGTTGTGTAGGACCCTGTATATGGTTGGTACTGTGCATGGGTGGTACTGTCTGTGTCAGTGTACGTGTGTGTGCTCTCATATCTGGGTCCAAAGGAAGTAAGTTTCTTCATCCTGGCCCAACAGGAAGCTTTTCCTTGGGCTACTATGAAGTAGGGTACACCTCAGGTTTCATGTTTATGGAAATGGACTTCAGTGGCTAGTCACAACATCAGAAATTAAGTACTTCCCCCATTACTCATGTCAAAGACTAACATGATTTGGCTTTGCATGTGCAGGTTATTAGTTGACATGTTACATGGTCCCTATTCATGGATCCTGAGAAGCCATTTCTACAGTGAGATTTGGTATATAAGGAATGAATCTTCCAGCACTTTATGTCTCAGTCAGACTCAGTGTTGCAAAACTGAAAGCGGATACCAAAATATTGTGTCAAGAAACAACTATTCAAAATGGCATGTGAACCATTTAGAGGAAAGAGTCACAGTGCAGTGTTTGTACTACTAGCGTTTCTAATGTTGGGTGAGTGCACAGGTAGAGCTAATTTAGCATAGAGATGTAGCTCTGTGTCTGCATGATTATGCTTTTCGTCAAACTATAATAATTATGTGTCCTACATCTGTGTATATCCTGCTTCAAAATCTGCTGATTGATTCTTGAGCTTCCTACAACCGAAGGATGTGGAATCTCCAACTAATTGTATGTAGCATTAGTTTATGTGAAAAATTTGAATTGAAGCATGCTTTAAGTCATTTTCAACAGTCAACAATACGGTATTCATGTAAGCCCAAAACTACACATTAGATGTATACTGTGATCTATGTCTGACTTATCCAGTTTAACCATCTCTTTTACACAGCTGCAGCTCAGTTGGACAATGCTGACCAGTGCATCAGTGGAATGCTATCAGCTGGGGACTTTCGAACAGTGTCTGAGATACAGTACCTGGAGAGCTTATCCTCTCGACAAGTCCTTGTTCCACAAATGAAATTCAACTGCCATGGGTACATCACAAAGTGGCATGCACAACTGATCAATGTCAGCTCTTCTTTGGGAGATGCTATTATGCACTTTCATGTCTGGAGGCCTAGTACCAGTAGTAATGGACTTTACCGTTTGGTTGGCTCTAACACATTTGAAATAGGTCCTCAAAACAGCACTACCAGAACACAAAACTCAACGATGGAATACTTTTCCTTTTCCAAAAAGCCAGCCAAATCTGATCGTCAAATCTTTTTTCAACCAGGAGATATTTTGGGATGGTTCTTTTCAAGTTCATCCCCCCATGGTAGTAGTCCCACTCTTGGTGTTATGTTCAGAAATTCCTCCAATCAAGATGACCCAACTACCATGATCATGAAACGCACAAACATTGAGCCATGTGAGATATCAGATGTTGCTGGAGATGTCCAACACCTTCCCTCAGTTGTGCCATATATCTCAGTTGATTACGGTAAGTTTTACACACTGACATTGTAGTGGCTGTGGCCTCTGGTCTCCTCTGGCCTCCTCTTCCTGCACTGTACTGCTAGTAAAATCATTCCCAAGTTGTAAACTACTTTGTATGTGTATCGCATTTAGTATGTGTATATGTAAGTTTATACTACATACTGTTATCTTTCCATACCCACAGTGACTGTTGAGCCCACAGCAGTAACATCATCCACCTACCTCAGTTGTACACCAAGTCTACTTGCTACCAACACTCCTATGTTGACAACCAGCTCAGTTGCATCCACACCTATCCCTACGTCATCAACACCCATTTCATTGTCATCAACACCCATCCCGGTTGTGTCAACAACCATCCCAGGAACATCAACAAACATCCCAGTGGCATCAACAACCATCCCAGTGGCATCAACAACCATCCCAGTAGTATCGACACCCATCCCAGTGGCATCGACACCCATCCCAGTGGCATCAACAACCATGCCAGTGGCATCCACACCTGTTCCAGAAGCATCGACAGCTATCCCAGTGGAGTCAACACCCATCCCAGTGGCATCAACACCCATGCCAGTGGCGTCGACAACGATGCCAGTGGCATCCACACCTGTTCCAGAAGCATCGACAGCCATCCCAGTAGTATCGACACCCATCCCAGTGGAGTCAACGACCATCCCAGTGGCATCGACAACCATCCCAGTGGCATCGACAACTATCCCAGTAGTATCAACAACCATGCCAGTGGCATCCACACCTATTCCAGAAGCATCGACACCTGTTCCAGAAGCATCGACAGCTATCCCAGTAGTATCGACACCCATCCCAGTGGAGTCAACGACCATCCCAGTAGTATCGACACCCATCCCAGTGGAGTCAACGACCATCCCAGTGGCATCGACAACCATCCCAGTGGAGTCAACAACCGTCCCAGTAGTATCAACACCCATCCCAGTGGCGTCGACAACCATGCCAGTGGCACCCACACCTGTTCCAGAAGCATCAACACCCATCCCAGTAGTATCAACACCCATCCCAGTAGTATCAACGACCATCCCAGTGGCATCGACAACCATCCCAGTGGCGTCGACAACCATGCCAGTGGCATCCACACCTGTTCCAGAAGCATCGACAACTATCCCAGTAGTATCGACACCCATCCCAGTGGAGTCAACAACCATCCCAGTAGTATCGACACCCATCCCAGTGGCGTCGACAACCATGCCAGTGGCATCTACACCTATTCCAGAAGCATCTACAACCATTCCGGTGACATCAACAACCATCCAAGTGACATCAACACTCATCCCAGTGGCATCAGCAACCATCCCAGTGGCGTCGACAACCATCCCAGTGGCATCGACAACAATTCCAGTAGCCTCAACACCCATACCAGAGGCATCGACAACCATTCTAGTAACATCAGCAACCATATCTACATCTAGCTTGCCATCAGTGTTACCAACTACCACTTCAGTACCTACTACACCAACGTCATTGCCTACTAAACCTACTAAACCATCATTGCCTACTAAACCTACTAAACCATCATTGCCTACTAAGCCTACTAAACCATCATTGCCTACTAAGCCTACTAAACCAACATCACTTCATACTAAGCCTACTAAACCAACATCACTTCATACTAAGCCTACTGAATCAACACCAATATCATCTGCAACCAGTCCAACAGCCATCAACACAGCCAAGCTTCTTGTAGCAGTGATCTCAGTAGTTTTGTTGACTAACTATCTCAACCATGTATATGTCTAAATGAATGCATAACCAACTTGATCATAAATTAATTCATTGTCACTGTGGAGAGTCTGAGCATCTCACTTGTATAATAATGTATTGTTCTACTATTCTTTAAATTTCAGTTACCACTGCCCTATAGCTAGCTAATATTTTTATCAACTTTTGTACGTGGATCAAAACTTTCATCACTTAATGTTAACTAGAGATCAAGGAATTGATGTCATCTCCAGGGTATAGCTTAGGTCACGTTCGCAAAGCCCTGGGTTTGTCTCTACATTACCATATTAGCAGCTAGCTAGATCCCACCCTTATAGATCATGCACTTTAGAGGGGACACCATAACACAGGTGGGGGGAAAAAGGAGTAGGATAAAGAATGTGGCTGATACCCAGAATTCAATTTTACTGTATTGTTTTTAAAGAACGTGGACAGCAGAGCATTGGGTGGAAGGCAATTGGCTAAAGATCATATAATAATGGCAACACCAGTTGAACTCTGTTGTGTCGTTGGTAGCATGAAATACAGAAGGGCACATGTGGCTAGCAGAAGAGGATAGTTCAACTTAGGGGAATTGAGTGACAATAGCGTACATAATCACACAGCAGGTGTGCATGCGTGTGTGTGTGTGTGTGGGGGGGGGGGGGGGGGGGGGGGGGGGGGGGAGAGAGAGAGGTTGCAAATTAGCAGCCAGACAACAGTGTGACAATATGGCTTCTCTAGTCCTCCACCCAGTTTCTTTCTCCTTCTGGCTCTTGGTTGATGCATGCAGCAGAGAAGATACGCCTCACATGTTTCATGTAGCAGGAGAGACAGTGTGATGATCTCTATCATGTTTTGGGGTACAGAAAAGCATTGCTCACAGAGCTTGGATGAAAACTGGTCACTCCTTTTGATGGGCCTGTGTTTGCAGAGAGGTACAGGCTTCAATGAGTAGGCAAGTGAGGTTTTGCACTACTAAGGTTGAAAGTGCGGTTTAAAATCCTGATGAAAAATAGGGCAGTTTAGGAAGAGTGAAAGGGGCAGATTCAGGATGTCTATGAGATACTTTACTGCTAAAACCTGGTGATAGAGAGGGTGGTGTTGACAGATCCAGAGGTGGTACAGACAAGGCACTTTAAAGAGCTTGCAAGGTCAAGGACTGGATAAGCTCCTTGGTTTAAAAACAAACTGGAGATCATTGAATGCTTTTGTAGAGTTGGAGATAATTCCAGACATTCTGAACTATAGCATGTTGGTGCCAGTGTATACGAATGAGCTGGAAAGGCCCCACACCTTGTTGACAGCTATACTGAGGCACAACTTTGTCCTTACCATGCGAAGTATGCTGGAATTTCTGTTATTGGAGAGGATGCATGGAGCCGATTTTCTCAGTGAAGAACCTACCACATGTAAACCAGACCATGCACATACAGAAAGTGCAGCGTCTGTGTGGATGCTATCTTTGTAACACAGAAGGCCACTGCAAGGTATTTAAGACATGACAGTGTAGTCTTGATGGAGTATCCAATGCTGTTGGAGTGGCTGTTTGATGTGGAATTCAATGGTAAAATATGGAGATTGTTGTAAATTGAAAGTAAATGCATGAGTGCTTCTGTCTGTGTGAAGTTATACATGGGAGATCATCAGTAGAGCTTCCAATCAAAGGGAGGGATCAATACTCTCTCTATCACTGTTTCTGCATGCTAATTATGGACCCACTGCTCAGAAGTTGGGAAGAATAAAAACCTGGTCTCTCAGGAGATGAGTTCCGTGTGGGTGACCTCATTCAGGCCACCATTCTGACCAGAATTTACCATCATTCTGAGTGACCCCAGCCAAACACTACACATGCACTCTTCAGAGCATTTAACTTTACGAAGTTTTCAGCAGGAATTGCTCCACCTGGGCTGTGAGTGCCACCAAAGCTACTTGCTCCAGTCCTGAGGTCATCTGCATGGCTGACAATGAGCGATGCGGGACTGTCGTCCAGAGATCAGACCCATGTTCTAGTGTCAGGAGTGCAGTGCTGGCAGTGCATGGCCACTGCATGTGCATTGTCAGGAGTGCAGTGCCCCTAGTCAGAGAATGTGCATATAAAGTGCCTAGGCTTATGGTAAACCTCATGGCAATGCACTCTGTGGCGGAGAAGGCACATAGGATGTTCTTCCACTTTGAGAGCATTGGAGCTTTTCGCAGCGAGATCTAAGTCCATTGTCTACCAGATCCATGTATGATTCCAGCACCTGTTTAGCTAACTGGAAATGAGAACTGGATTATTTCTAGCACCTGTGTTAGCTGGCCATGGCTAGAGGCATTCTTAGGAGAGCTTACTTGAATTATTTCTCAAATGCCGTGGCAGTGACCACTCTAGAGCTGGAGTTCATGCTATCACATCAAAGCATCAAAACAAGAAGGAAGCCATTAGCTTACTGAGGAGGCAATGTGGAAGCTGTTGGTGAGCCGAGATACACTGTAAAAAAGGAAAGGTTGTTCTGACTAAATTTGGTTACCTCAGTTTTATTTCAATTGTCTGCATTGTTAAACACAGTGGAGTCCCTCTGCCTGCTTTAGATTCCAACAGATTAACAACTTAATTTGACTTTCCAGAACATTAGTAAATGTCATGGGAGAATACTTTGCTAATGAAATTGTCCAATCGTGTGGAAAAGGGTATGAAACTGAGGTAACCAAAATGGGTTAAAACTACCCACTTTTTTTACAGTGTATATACTATGATGATGAGGTGAATGATGACCCATGAATCGCAAATTCACTTTGCTTGGTATCGATAAACTGCATCAGTTGCATTTGACCATATTTCTCAGATCCATTATGTCACAAGTTAGTTACATGTCCAGGCCATACCCCCTCACGGAGCGGGGTCAGTGGTACGGGAAAGAGACTTGCCCAAGACTATTAAGAGTAAGACTGACATTGAAGTTGAACCTTGGTGCTGGATTTTTGTCGCCATGGATCAACCACCCCAGGTAGCTGCAATTCTGCTCGCTGTTGTGGTCATGTTTGCTATTGGTTAGGCCGCCGACATTAAATTGTGGAATTATGGACTCGTCTTTGTGTGTGGTTTATTTGCTGTTCAGTGCCAGAGATCACGTGCATGGTCTCACTACCGTCATCTCTCGATCTCTAGCCTCAGGTGGACCTCCTCTACCCCCTTGCATCGTGGGAGTGGAGGGAACACTGCAAGGCACCAGTGGGTGTATATAATGCCCAGGCAGTTGTGCTAGGCAGCAAGGTCTATGTTGGAGGAGGGAGCATGGATCCCGGATCATCATCCAGGCTCCTCATCTGTGACTTCACCAAGGATTCCTGGGAGATAGTAGACACACCCACCCAGTGGTATGCACTCAGTACGTACCACTCCCAGCTGGTGCTGGTTGGAGGTATGGATCCAGATACTGAAATGGCCACCGACCAACTGTGGGTCTTGGATGAGAAGCACCACTGGATCCAAACCCACATTCCAATGATGACAAAACGCTGTCAAGCATCTGCTGTGAGTGTAGGTGACCATCTCATTGTGGCTGGGGGGTGCGGTGGTAGTGAATTTGATCCTCTAGATTCAGTAGAGATGTATGACGGTTGCCGGTGGAGAAAGATCCAGTCTCTTCCCAGAGCTTGTTCTGGTATGAAGTCCACTCTTCATGAGAGGAACTGGTATCTAGCTGGTGGAGTTGAACAAGACAGCCAGGTCTATTACACATCTTTGGAATCTTTGATAGGCACTGCCCACTCAAATGTGACTCCAGTGTGGAAAGAGCTACCTGGCACACCTCTAGAGTCTTCCACACCTGCTGTACTTAGAAACCAGTTGATAAGTGTGGGGGAAGGGCACCCCTACAACTCAGCTATCCATGCCTACTCACCTAACAACAACTGCTGGGATCATGTTGGAAACCTTCCTGCTGCCTTTTATTCTACTTGCACTGTAGTCCTCCCTGCTGGAGAACTACTTGTGGTGGGGGTAGATGTTCAATCTGGGTCGTCCTCTCGTTTATTCAGAGCAAACATTAGAGGTGCATGTCTCAGTGAATTTGTGTGGTGAATATATTATATTGCATGCAATTGCCCCATGTGCATGTATTGGTTTTCAGTGAGAATGGGCAATATTAACACGACAGCCAATTGCTTTTCATTTCCACAGTAACCTCATTTCCTGATGCCCGCTTTGACATGAGTGCACTTGATCGCTTGGAAGAAGTAGCTGGCATTCCCTTCTTTAACAAGCTAGCCCCAAAGTTTCCTATTATGGTCCCAGCATTAGACTTTCATGAATCTCTTCTTGACAGTCTCAGAATGGAAAACAATCCAGTTGAGGGACTGAAAGCAATGTTTAAAGCATGGCTCCTTGAAAAAAGTTCCGTACCTCCCACTTGGCAAGTGTTGCTGAGGATTTTTCGAGATATTCAGATGGGAGACCTAGCTGAGGAGATTTGGCACTTCTTCAAAAGAACGCCTGCTATCTTACCATCACCATCCATGGTATGTTGGGGGGGCCTGTATTTACATAGTATAGTGGTAGCTGAAATGCATACTGGTGTACAATCACAGTCTTCTTAGATGCCTAGCAGTAAGCAGGAGTTTGAGGTAGACATATCTGAAATTGAGAGGAAAGAGCAGCAGACCAAGGCAGATTGCAAAGATGTGGCTGTCCAGAACAGTCCTGATAGCAAAGACGTGGAAGTTCAGAGCAGTCCAGATTGCCAGGTGGTGGCTGTTCAGACATGTGGAGAGGCTACTGCTGTGGAGATCACTAGTAGGGAAAGCACTTGATACATGTACTTTCAGAAGTGACCTCTTTTATTTCAGCCACATAATTATTGCCGCTTATACTGCGATTTCATTCCTTTTCCAGGCTTTATACGTGGAGTGGAGATGATTACAGTAGTAAAGTTTAGAATTCCACACCAGGGAGGCTCATTTGGGTGGAAAGATTATGGACTGAAGCTTCATGTCCACAAGGGCAGCTTTCCAGCTGGCATGGAAGAGTGCAGGATCAACATTGGAATGAGTCTCTCTAGGCAGTTTCAGCGTCCTGGGGATTCAGTCCTCCTCAGCCCTGTCTTTTGGCTCTCAGCACCCTGCAAGTTTACCTGGCCTGTGACACTGGAAATCCAGCACTGCGCACTCGGAGAAGATGAGGCAACATTGTCCAATCTCCGCATTGTCTCTGCCAGGTGCTCTCAGAATGACCTTCCCTACAGGTTCAGACAGGTGGATGGAGGAGTCTTCACCAGGCACAGCTCCTATGGTAGCATCCAGCTGAGCCACTTCTCTGGGTTGGCTGTCACTGGAAGAAAGAGCACCCCACGGTCTTACTGTGCACATTTGTACTACACTATGAAGCAGATGCATGACTGGAGATACTACTTTGTCATTGCACAAGACCTTGAAGCAAAAAATACGGTATGTATTCCTACAGATCGCTCAACTCAGATTTAACATGACTGCTTTAAATTTGCATTGCAGTTTGTGAGAGAGCACTATGGCCACTTTGCTGGATTGGTGACAAGGGAGGGCTGGAGAATAACACCACGTTCTCACCCCACTGTGAGGAGCACACATAAATAGCCTAATAGCTAAGTAAACATGACAGCAGCGAGCAGTGACTACTGTGGCAAGAGTATATAACACCATGTTTTCACCCCACTGTGAGGAGTACACATAAATAGTTTAATAGCTACATATATATACATGACTTATAAATCCATTTACCACAGCAGCGAGCAGTAACTACTCTGGCATATAATTACTTGTATATGGCTGTCTCAAAGTTTGGATTCACATCTTCATGCAAGTAATAACATGCGCTCATCTGGTGTGTTAAGCTGCTGCTATGGTCTATTTGTTATGTGTGGCACTTTTTAGCTCTTTTGATGTAAATCATTTTGGCCATAGATCTCTAGGAAAGATGCAGATCAGTTTGAACCAGGTCAGTGGATCCCCGAGTGTCAGCTTATTGTGCAGTGGGAGAGGGAGGACCGAAGCCCCATGAACCTCATGCACAAAGTACATCTTATTGGAGCCAAACCACCACATGACTTCATCTACCTCACCTTGAATCCAAAGGGGGAAGGTACAATTTACTCTGTGCAGTATCCACCACTAGATAAGAGTAGTTGGAATACTTAATTATTTATGAGAAGGTAGCCAGTTGCTACGGATTACTGCAGTAATTGATTACAACACAGCAATGCAGCCAAATGTCAGTATGAATAGATAAGGGGAAGTCAATAATGTGCCACTGTTTATTGTAGAATAAGCAGAAGCACATGCTTTGCTCTGCTGCTTAGCAACATTTGTTATAGTCAAGTCCACTCCTGCAGGATGTTGACAGAGAAACTGAAATACCAGTGTTCCAATGAGCATAGGCCAGAGGAGTTATATAAATTTTACTCGAAAAAGAATTGATCCTCCGTTGTGCATTGTAAATGCATGCTTAGCTGCAGTTTTCAGCAGTTGCTTGGGGTCATAGTTCAACTGGTTTGTCAACAATAGCTTTTTTATGTGTTTGAGGTCTTGTATAGATATGACCACCCTTAACGAGTGGATACCTCAAAAATATATGTTTTGCATGTTTCATTTAGAGGTGGCAAGCCATACTTCACCGTCCTGTGGTGGATCCCCTCAGAGTAAGTGAAGTTAAAAGCAACCTTTTGATATGCTAGAATTGCCAAACACCAAGGCACATAATTGTGCATGTGCAGCAGGCGCTTGTGAGGTCTTAGTTGGAGGTCTGTGCTTGTATATATGTATGTGTGTCTGTAATGGTTTACTATTGAATTATACGAATGTTGCATAGTAGTTTATGTGCCCCACTGCCATATTCATTATTTGCAGTAAAAGCAACAACATGCAGGCTAGGGCGATTTAAGAACTTACTGTATGGCAGAGGAACTACACTAGCCTGGTTCCCGGCACTGAGGAACCTAGACTAGAACTACACAAGACAATAGGCGACGTGTGTGCTAGCAGCTGACTGATATACTTCTTGTTGGTAAATTGTACATTTCTCGTAACCACGTCCATGAGCTAGAGGCAGCCCAGTGTCATTGAGGGACTCACAGCTTGCTAACTTCTTTACATTTTCTCCGCACGCTAGACGTACTTCCCTCTATCACATAGAAAACCAACTATATAAGGCTATTATAGCTAAAGCCATTCCCACATAATCTGCATGAGGCACAATGCCCCTGCATATATATATACCTAGTTTCACTGCTTGAGTATAAGTAATAATACACAACTTCATTTACACCATACAGCTCTAAAAGAGGCACCTTACAAACTACAGGGCAGTAATACGTATATTCAGGGTCATATGGTATACTATTAGTTATTATTTATTGGTCAGTTTCTATGAATACTCCACACTTGAACATAATTTTTACAAGTTGTAAAACTTGTTTGTGAGGTACTGACCTACCATTATCATTATTGCTGTAGCAAACATGCAGAGTAGCTAGCTATTCCAAACTGTTTCAGTAGAGCAGAAGAAGGTACACCTTTTTTGAATGGCAATATTAGTTATAAGCCTTGATATCTGACACAGCAGTATGCAATATTTGTTTAACATTATCAGTGACTTTGATCTGCCAATGTACTAGACCAGATCATAAACTCTGAAGATAAACGTTTTGTACTTTCTGACCATGTATATAATTATTCATATACATGTAGTTCAAACACCAGCTATGAAAGATTTGATGGATGCCCTCTACCACACGGTGGCAGACAAGTGGGAGCACATTGGCATCTACCTCCACCTTCCCATGGCTGCACTAAAAGCAATAAACGCAGAACACCACCATGACCCTCACAAGTGCCTTATTGGAATGCTGGAGGTGTGGCTAAATAGAGTGGATCCTCCTCCCACTTGGCCTGCCATCATTGAGGCTGTGGAGTTTCTGGGGAAAGAGCAACTTGGGAATGAACTCAGAAAGAAGTATACTAGACATGATAATTGAATTACTTTGTTACTGAATGAATGTTGTCACCCACTAATCATTTTTGTTCTCTTCAACCTGTGTTTGGTATTGAGTTTCTTCATTGTGGCTATATTGTGTCCCACTGACCATTGTTCATTTCTGCTCCTTCTCCTCTCATGGCCTTGAGTAGTAATGTTGCAAAAAATTAGTCTCTAGTTGCTAACAATACAAGTTTCTAATTAAAGTGTTCTCTTTTTTACGTTTTTTTTTTTCTCTTTCTTTTTCCACAAATTGAATGCTGGTGGACAATAGCCTTGTACCCAGGCTCTTCAGTGTCCTGCATGCAGGAGAGGAAATGAGCCAGGGAATGAGGCTAGGTGGAGAAATTAACCAGCTTGTCTCTGAGCTTGTCATAATCATTAAGCTAACTCACTGCACATAGTGTGGAAGTCTAGCTGAATAAGGCGTGTTGTGGAACCACATGCAAAACCGGAACGGAATGGTGGAGTGGTGTTCCAGTCTGGGCGAATTTTTTGGGGGGACGAGGTTCGAGAACTTAGTCGCCAAAACGACGGGAAATTAATGACAGGTTTGTACCCATTCTGGTAGCTATACGTAATTGAAATGACTGTCAAGATCCGAGAAAGTCGCTGAGTTTGCCCCGTGTGTTGTTGCCAGTGTGTTGTTACTTGCCATCTGAAGTTGACAAGACTGTGTCAAATTAAAAGTCGTGATTTACACACACAAAGTGAGAGGTTGAACTTAGAGACATTTTTATATCAGCAAACTACCGCTTTCAAGGCATGCTGACAGCACTGAAACGTTGGGTCTGTTGCCTTTGGCTTCCATCCTACTATCTGGCATGCACTATTTTGTATGGCATAGCTACCATTGGCGTCAATACTTGATCTTAACATTGTCATTTTACTCTGCGATCTGAACTCTTGGAATCAACTTTTTTCTAAACATCAATAATCAATAAAGATTGACCAGTCTGTAGTAATAAACATCGTGAGTTAAAGAGACGTTGAATGTTGAGTGAATGTTTATGATGTTTGATGTTGCTGGTGGATCACACGTTACGATAAAGAACCAAATCATTCAAGTCATCACAGTGTGTAAGAGAGGAACCTAATAGCAGAAGGATCACAATCGCACAGCAAATGATCAGCAGAATGAACATATTTCCAGAAATTGATATGGCATTTTCATTGGCTAAATTCATCATATTGTCACAAACATAAATGAGATGAGAATTTAAGAGACATTCTGCTGGCCAACACAACTGCTTCCGTAAGATTGTGATAGCTCTGCTTTTATGTTCCCTCTGCAACTTTTGGTAGGAATCAATGTTTGGTAAACGAAGAGTTGGTTGATGGTTTAGCATTAAAACCTACAGTATGACATACAAAAAATAGTATATGCCAGTTACTCTATAAGAGAACGCAAAGCAACACACCCAACAGTCTCACAGTAGTGATAGTATCACTCTCACAGTAGTAGCATTTTGGCAGCCAGAATGAAAATGTCTCCAAGTCTAACGTCTCACTTTGTGTGGGTGAATCATGACCTTTGACCCACCTTGAGATGGGCAAAGAACAACACACTGGGTATTCAAACACACAGTCAGCAACTTGATCTTCACAGTCATAATAGCTACCAGAATGGGTACAACCCTGTCACTAATTTTCCATCATTTGGCGACTACACCTCGTCCAAAATAAAAACAAATTCGCCCGGTCCGGTCCAGGGTTGTTTCGGGAATGAGGCTCGGTAACAGCAAAACAATGGGCGATTATTGGAGTGTTTTTGAGTATCCGTAGATCAACCACGTCTGAGAACGATGTCACTAGCCATCACCGTCAATCAGGTTGGGACACAGCACAGGGTCAACCTCCAGCTTAATCTGGGGGACACTGCCGGTCAAGTACGGGACGAAGAACATGAGGAGACCACGGCAGCGGCGCTCGGTTTTATGAACGAGAGCGCGCGGTTGGACGAAGACCTCTCCGAGGCCCAGGCACAGTCGATTCGCCTGAGTGGGATATCTTCTGAGGGAGTCCATAAACACGCAAAGGCTGAGCGTGTTGGAAAGCGAATACGCGCCATAGCGGACGAGTTTATGGAGCATTTCGAGAAGGATCCCAAGATGAGAAACATTGTGGATAAGTGCACGGTTGATGCACATGGCAATCCCTCGACTGAGAGTGCCTTTGAGCACTTCTGTAAAGTGGTCAAGAATGTGTTTGAATGTGACGAGAATGGCGTTGGTGAGTGTATTCTGTAGATCTACAGATTCGTTCATGTGTCTCCATGCCTTTTCCAGGGGTGGTCCCTCCTACTAGTTAATGCAACATTAACAACCGTGACCAGGGTCACAATTTGTGATCGCCTAAATTTGGCTGTGACTCTGTGACCGACCACAACTCAAATCAAAAATGACCAAGTGACCACAGCATTTCTTAATTTGACTCTGGAATGCTCTGTGGCCCACACAACCGTCCATGAAATGACCGCATCAAAACATCTTTGTAACCCCATGACCACAACTGTGACCCCAGTCGCAGCTGTTGATATGGCGCTAATGGGAGTGACCACCCCTAGTCTTTTATGAACTGTTAAAGTACCCTCACTCCCAGGCCTTCCCACTGTCCAGTTTTATCACAATTTATAGAAAGTGAAAGGAGAAGACCTGGTCGATTTTTTTTATGTCACTGTATACCTAGTTGGTAGACAGAGGGAGGAAGGGGATCTGAATCTCTCCATGCACTTGAGGCCTTTCTTGTCACATCTGTCGAAGCACCAGAGTTTCAGAAGCTCATGAAGTAGGATGAGGCTGCAGTTTCAACAGGAGGCCAGACTTAACCTGCATATATTTAAGCTCTGTTAGCCATAGTGGTTACCCAGGCAGCATGAATAGCACCATTGTGGGATACCTCTGGTAGGGACTGCCTTTTGCTTAATGTCAGAAAAGCATTATTTGTCTTCATGACAGTTTATCTGAGCTGCCTTCCTTTAACTAGTGTAAACATGAGGGATAGCTACATGGCCACTCTGTGCTGTGATCTACAACTGCAATATAGAAGCTTATCTATAACCAAACAACCACCTCAGTACTGGTCTGCAAGCATTACTCGGGGCTTGCCCCCCATGTATTCTTGTATAAGCAACCATACAGAAAATGAGGGTGGGCTGATATATCTGTGAATAACTTTGTCAGGCCTAATAGAGTCCATGAGAAGTTGTAAAAGGCTTCTCCTTTATTCACTGCATTTTTCTGTCCCCCTTTGAAAGTGTTTTAGTTGGTATTACCAATCCAGGAAACGCTGCCTACCATAGTGTGGTAAAGTATCTAATCATGGCACTTCCAGATTATGGTACATGTAACTCTAACTCAAAAGCTCATGAAGTAGGATGTTAAAATTCAGTTTATATACAGATGATAGAGCTCACCTTTGACAATGTGCTTGTATTGAACTCTCAACTTGTCAATGCTATGGAAATATAATCTGTAGTACTGTAATTGCATCTGTACCAACAACAGTTCCCATTCTCATAGGCTCAGTTATTATATTCAATTAACATCTATAATTATTAGGTCATACTGTCCAGCCTCTATCTCAGCAGTATTAGTCATTTAGTGCTAATTTGGGTCCTGGGTCCGGTGTTTGTAGTCTCCCAGCAGTAAAAGCATGATTACAGTCATTTAGTGCTAATTTGGGTCCTGGGTCCGGTGTTTGTAGTCTCCCAGCAGTAAAAGCATGATTACAGTCATTTAGTGCTAATTTGGGTCCTTGGTCAGGTGTTTGTAGTCTCCCAGCAGTAAAAGCATGATCACAGTCATTTAGTGCTAATTTGGGTCCTGGGTCCGGTGTTTGTAGTCTCCCAGCAGTAAAAGCATGATCACAGTCATTTAGTGCTAATTTGGGTCCTCGGTCAGGTGTTTGTAGTCTCCCAGCAGTAAAAGCATGATCACAGTCATTTAGTGCTAATTTGGGTCCTCGGTCAGGTGTTTGTAGTCTCCCAGCAGTAAAAGCATGATCACAGTCATTTAGTGCTAATTTGGGTCCTGGGTCCGGTGTTTGTAGTCTCCCAGCAGTAAAAACATGATCACAGTCATTTAGTGCTAATTTGGGTCCTCGGTCAGGTGTTTGTAGTCTCCCAGCAGTAAAAGCATGATCACAGTCATTTAGTGCTAATTTGGGTCCTGGGTCCGGTGTTTGTAGTCTCCCAGCAGTAAAAGCATGATCACAGTCATTTAGTGCTAATTTGGGTCCTGGGTCAGGTGTTTGTAGTCTCCCAGCTGTAAAAGCATGATCACAGTCATTTAGTGCTAATTTGGGTCCTGGGTCCGGTGTTTGTAGTCTCCCAGCAGTAAAAGCATGATCACAGTCATTTAGTGCTAATTAGTATGGCAACTTTGGTTTTATGGACTTGTATACACCACTGACATCAAGTATCCACAGCCTGCATAACTAATATAGCAGTACATGTAGCCCAGTTGTGTAAATACTTTAAAAATTGACGTATTGAAACTGGCATGACAATGGTTGGGGCGAGTCCCATGTTAATGAGAATTGTTGGCCATTTCACCTTAAATGGCAGTTGCTCACACCCAAATGTAAACAAACGTCAACTTTTTGTAAAAATTTCCGTCCAGTACCAATGAAAAGGAAATGGAAGCTGGTGATAATGTGCTAAATACACAAAGGTACATCACCCAAATGCACAGCAAGTGTAAACACCGTCAGGCTAAAGACTGACAGGAAGTGTGGTTGACTATATCACACAGCTCTTCCACTTCTGTGTATTATATTGAACACAAACTAAAGGGAGAGGCCTAGGAACAACGCTATATATCAGGCCACTATTATTATATTTCTCTGTCTATGCCATTTCTTTCTCCAGCTAGAAGGATTAACTTGGGTAGAATTGCTGGAGTCTTTGCCTACTGCTACTACCTCTGCAAGGCCTTCATCCTGAGGTATGCTCTGAAGGGGATCTTTGGGTTCCTAGGTGTGCTGCTGGGGTATCTCGCCCAGTTCCTAGTGAGGACAGGGTTCTATGACTGGCTTGGCAGGATTGGAGGATGGGTAAGTAAAAAAAAATAGACTAAGTGTCATCCTTATAAGGGCAGTACAGATTATATCAGACTGCATATGCAGCCGTATATCTTGTGAACAGAGCCAGTACCGTGTATGGCTATATACTGACCATAAAGGGCTAAGCTAGCAGCATGATCTAGCATAGATTGGTGATACATCACTTTATTGAGTATTGATGATTACTGATCACTATATAGTATCATTCATTTCATGCAGCCTCGTTCCCAGGCCTATATATATAGCTTGCTGCATACTGCAAACAATCACAAACTGGAGGCAGGAAAGGCCTAGGAACGAGGCTAGATGTTATGCAAAGTCACTCACTGCATGCTGTAGGATGTGTAGCTGTTTACAAAACACTAAATATGGATATTCATCTTGATACTCATGCAGGGCCAGCTGTTGGCAATGACAGATTGGTTATTGCCCAGGCTGCCTATATCAAAGCGACACCTTGTGATAGGGGGTGTTGTGGTGGTCTTTGCTGTGTTGGTGTACAGATACCTGAGATCATAGCCCATGCATGCAACATTTCTTTGTTTTTGAATGACATTAATTTCGTGACTGTCACTTATTTTTGTTAGATGTTATGTAAAAGAAACATAGATATTTATCCTGTTGTGTCTAACACACCACCATTTCGGCACCATGTACGTGGCACTAATGGTGACTACTTTCTGTACTTGGTCATGACTCATTGCACATTGCCAAACTTGTACTTGAACTAAATGTCATTAATTTTGTTACTGTTGACTGTATCTTACTGTAAAATAATGTCTCAGATACTTATCCTCTTGTGTATAACACCATACTATATATATTGGCACCAATGCATGATGTATATTTTGTGACATATGTTCGACTTTTTGATCAAGATTCATACATTCAACATCCCATAATGTCTAATGTCCAAAATGTCTAATGCCAAAATATACCTAAAGGAATCTGACTTATCAAAACCAATACAAGCTAAAATCAATACTCCTGAAGTGCTCTCTTGGCATTTTGCCTGTGGAAGAAATTGGATAGTCTATACTTCTTTTTAATTTGGGAGATACAGAGGTGGGGGGGGCTCAAACAATGCTAATATGTGATATTGCTTGCAGATTTTCTACTTCAAAAATGCAACTTCCTGAGATTTCGTATGTGGGGCCTTAAACTGTGCCAGCAGGATCAAGAACAGTACATGACATACTGCATGATGTCTGATAATCACAAAGCCAATAACAATACTGATGTATAAAATAGCCTTGTTCACAGGTCCCTGCAGAATTTGTCACCAGCATTATCAATTTAGACTGCAAGAAACAGACACTGGCCCCAGGAATGTAGCATTAATACTGCATTTTTCATGATTTCTGTCTATTAAGAGTAGTGGTTAGACCAGGGATAATATATTACGTGTATGCGTTAATATATCACATACACGTAATAAACATTATCCCTGGTTACATCCCTGTACTGTTCTAATTAGTGCTCTGTTTGGCATTGGGATTAGACATTTTTGGGGTAGACATTCTGGGAACAATTCACTCAACTTGCATACCTATGTTTACAGTCGTACATGTACCATGGTCTTGTTCATTACTACATAATATAATAGCACTAGAACAGAAGTACCAGTGATGCGATAAAAGAGTGCCTATGACATGTACCTATAGTAATAATATAAGAGCTTGGCTATTGGAGACTCGGAGCAGATTGTTATAGGGTTCTATATACACAACAGAAATTGTGGTTATACACACAATGTGTGTAAAAACTTAAATATATAGTAAGCTCATTTATCACCTCCCACGAAAGTACGAGAATGCCCACACTAACAGTGAAGTGACACCAATAACTAGGAATACATGTTGTCCCCACCCACTGGTAGACACGGCTAGCAGCTGGCCCTGTGAAGTAGGGTAGAGGGAGAAGGAGAGGGAGAAAGTACAATTGGGTATAACCAGAAATCTCAGGAGGAGGATGGAATGTATTGTGTGGCCTGAGTTACTAGTAGGTGTTTTAGCTCCAAAGCATAGTTTTGTGTAAACAAACTAACCGGTCCACTATTTTTCTGAGCACTTCAGTTTGCATACAAAATCCCGTAAGGCAATGCAGTTATTTGACACCATTACAGTTTGTTTTCACTGTAGAAATATGTACGTGCATGGTACCATTCTGTCTCTTAGGCATTATCAGTAAATATACTCATGCCACATGCTATGCACCAGGTTATTGACTATACCAACATTTCTAGGTATTGCACCAGGTCCTGACATTCATGCATGGTATCGTATGACATTCACATTGTATGTTAGACTGTAGCTGACATTTCTAGGTATTATATCTGAAATTCATGTTGGATTGCAACAATTTTGTAGATACTGTAGCTGACATTAGTTGGGGCGAGCCTCAGTGAGATAATAAAATCCACTGTTCAACTCACTAGTGTGTCAGTGTAGACTGTAATTTAACGCAACCACACACCGTGTGTGGACAATAAGTAGTATTTTCGCTCTGCAAACTACTTTCCAGCAGTGTGGGTGAAGACAGTGAGGAGAGACACTAGGAAGGAGTAGATAGAGCGCGAACGTTTACTGTACAAGGGCCCAAAGTTGTGAAAACAAACCTGGGCAGAACGCAGAAGGCGGCAGAGATTCTTTAACAGTTGAATAGCTGATGGTATATCTATCATGCGTAGTGACTTTTCGAAGTCTATCCTATTTGTGTAAGAACTAGCCAGGCAGTGTGTTCAGAGTCAATAGAGGTCAGCAGGAGGCCAGACTTAATCCTTAATTGCTAGCTGCAGACATGCATGTCCTGTATGCTGTAACCTGGTAATAAGACCGGTAAAGTCATAGTTAGCCAAACGATGCTGCTCTGCGATGCTCGCTCAGTCTCGCCCCACAATGCTCTACATTTACACTAGTTTTATGTTAGATTGTATACGGCATTTCTATGTACTGTACACAACAATTCTAGGCTGGTATAGTCACAATAGTTTGCCAGCGCAAGAGTACGTACTAAGCTAACTGAATCCATTCTGGTTCTGAGGTTAAACCGTATCATCCCTAGTCTCGTTCTCAAGGAATGGGAACAAACCTACACCAGTCTGTAAATGTATTTCTATAGTAATCGCAAAATCAAACCATAAAAGGATTGGCCAAGGACACAATACTCGGCTACTGAAAACTTACCCATCCACCTTGTCTTTCCAGCCAATCGTAAAACTTTGCTTTCAAGAGGAACTTGAACAGCCACCCAGCGACCATCATCACAAATCCCATCAGCCCACCAACTGATAAGTGGCTCTGAATGTAAGCCTTACACAGGCGGTAGCAATAGGCCAACAGTGCTGCAATCCGTCCCACATTGATGCGTGCTGTGGTCAATAAATAAGATTGCTAGTACTGTTGAGCAATAAAATATGTATCTTAGAAATGCACATGACTAGACCCAACTATGACAGCGAATTACTATTTCGTGTTGATGCTTATGTCAATGCAACATACTTGTACCACAATTACTTGTTATTTATCATACGTCTAACTCACGCTAATGTATGGGAGTCAATGGGGAAGCCTTGCAGCTGCACGCAGTTTATAAAAAGCCGTATTTTTTACTACAAGTCACGTGAGAATCCGTATCAGGTACTACAAGTCACGTGCGTGCGTCTGAACGTGCAATGAAATCAAAGGTTCATATGATAAAATCATTATCACCATAGTACCAAGCTATACCGGAAAAAATATCATTCGTTTTGTTGCCGTTGGCATTGTTACTTGTGCTGCACATTCGTAACAATACAGACGGCAACAAACTCGTGATATTTTCCGGTATAGCTTTGTACTATGGTGATAATTATATAGTGCCATCCAGTACAAACTATAAGCTACAAGTTGTATTTAGCCATACAGAAAAAATAAGGTTTCACTGTGTGCAGTCTTCTCAGTGCACATTGGGTATTAACTCATTGGGTATTAACTCATGAATCGACCAATGACATTATTTCATGTACTGCAGATGTACTAGAACTGCTTGTCAGGATCACTGTATACACTTAGCGTAGCGGCCTTCCCTTGGTACCAGAGAAAGATTAGCCTCAATGGCCAGGGTACGAGGCTAGAGGAAGATGGAATGTATCATGTGATCTCCCACATGAATGTATTTACTATACATGTACTACCATGCAATTTTATTATTCACCCTTAATTTGTACACCCCTTTTCCAATCAATTCATACATGCACAAATTCAGGCACAACAGAAATGTGCTTGTGTGCAAGCACAGTGAGATGGGCACAGCAGTAAGATGGCTGCCGTTTCTGACATCAGAAGCACAAATAAACTTGCTCTGTACTCTGGTTCTTGGTGGCGATCGCACAGATGGTGAATATGCTGGGGTTCCATCCATGTTCCTTATATAGGTCTTGTCCAGCCTCAGCATTGAACAAACACTGTGTATAGTATGCAATGAAATTAAAGTTCGTAACTTGGTCTCTGATATTGGCTGGAGGTCTTAGTGTGACTGATCTCTTCACACAACGGAAACTCACCCAGCTTAGGCAGAGGCACGTGTAGAGAGAAGATAAGCTTACGAGCCATTATCTGTTGGTCACTATGGCAGCTAACCGAGGGTGGATACATGCAGTTACATGCTCAAAGTTGCCAATCAGTTTCCTTAGCTTTACAACGCAAATCCTCGACCATCATTTATAAATGTATCTTGGAGTTTTCGGTAATTTACATACTTTCATCAATTTATAAATGAAAGTACCTCGCAAAAGAGCGCCCACTCACGAAAGAGCGCCCACCCCCTACTTTTTCCCATTTTCCTGTACAGGGTCAAAGTTTACTCGAATGAGCGCCCACCCTGGAGCAAGCTTCGCGTGGATTTCGAGAAGCACAGCCTCAAGAGCTATGCACACCTGAGGTAATACTTCACCGAAGGTTACTACAAGGCATCTTTGCGTAGACAGACATAGCTAATGCGTTGCGCACTGCGAGTTACACCATGCTCATGGTACCATGGTGCCATTCAGAGTGCTAAGTGCCGTCAGGACTCGACTTTGAAGCCGCTGGTGGTTCCGCTGTGCGTTATTGTTTGTCCAATTATTTGCTTCAAGGGCATTGAGTCGCTGCAAACATGACATGGGCACTATTTCTTGGTTAAATGCAGAAATACTTGAAAGAGTGCCCACCCCCCTCTTTGGCAGACTTGTAAGGTGCTCCACCCATTGGTGCTCTTTCGCAAGAGTACAGTATATGCATGTACATGCATTAATTTTGTAAAATTTGAGTTGGATAGCATTTATCAAGTGTTAAAATGGCTACTTGTCTAATAACAAGTGAATAGAGGGCAAAGAGTAAAGAACTTGGGCACCCGCTACGAATATGCCATTGCAGCATTTCAAAGGTTCCTGCTTAAAGGGGGAGGTACCATTCCTTAAAGGTGGGGTACCATTCCTTAAAGGGGAGGGTACCATTCCACAGAGTGCAAGGACATGCTCATGAATAAAATTAGTATGTCATAAACTTACCTGTATAACATTTCCTACATTTTTTTACAACCAGTCACTACAGAGTGCATTCAGCTATAGTTCAGCATAACACTAACTTCGCTACAGTACACAGTCGAGTGACAGTAGGTGGCTGCTCGGTGGAGTATGAGTACAAACTTCTATGTCAGTTTACTACAATGGTAGGAGGAACTAGGTGCTATTTATAGCTTAAACAGAGCCAGAGCAACTCACTGCAGGGCCACACGAAGCGTTTTTGCTCACATCTCGGACTAGAACAGAGTGGCAGTGGCTGAAAGGCTACTGGATACTCGGAAAATGGGTACCCAGTAACTTTGCAAACAAACTATGGCAAAATTTTTTTTTTTTTCTAAAAAACGCTTCGTGTGGCCCTGCAGAGATGTCGTACAAATAGATAGAACGCTGGTATACGGCATTCTGTGTGCAACAACGCGAGCAAACTGACGCAGAAATTTATACTCATACTCCACCGAGCAGCCGCCCACTGTCACTTAACTGTGTACTGTAGCGAAGTTAGTGTTATGCTGAACTATAGCTGAATGCCCTCTAGGTCTGTATAGTGACCAGTTTTTGTAAAAATTCAGTGGGTTTTTTGTAGGAAATTTTATACAGGCAAGTTTGTGACATACTAATTTTATTCATGAACATGTACCTGCAACCATAATTAGCAAGCCTACACTAGCTGACTAATCTCGTCCTCAGACTACAACCAACCCTAAACACCAACTTGCCATTTTAGGAGTGACAGTTACATTATGTTCCTACTGTATTGTCCCAGGGAAGCACCCATTTCCATACAAGAACCCACCCACCAATTTTGACAGTTCTGTGGTTTTGTGAGGTCATTCATGTAACCATCCTACCATCTGAAATCTTGCTTGGTGACTGCAGATATGTTTCACAGTTGAGTACATATAGTCGATGAACTAACATACATAGCTGTGAACATCTTGATGTGCTTCACGTGCCACGACATCTGGCAGCAAAGGTTCGCACACACTGGTCCATGGCTTTCCCTACAGCATTCTTCACTTACAGCATAAATTTCACATACTACAACCAATGAATGCTGCAGATGTTAGGCAATGAGGGTACGAGTCCGTCCCCTTCTCTACCACTGGATTGGCCTTGTTTGGATGAAAACGAAGCATGGGCGAAGGGATGATACCGTTAACTTTAGATCCATGGTGGGCGCTTGCACAAGGATAGTTGAACCATTCAAGCACCACATCCGTGCAACTGCCCACTCCCAATGTTTGGTACATGAGCTGCGAGCACCCATGGGCACTTGCCAGGGACAATACGGTACCTGTGCACCTGTGTTCCATCCTCCTCTGCCTAGTCTCATCACCCACCTCTCTTGTCTATGTTTTGTGGTTAACATGGACAATATTGTTTGTGTGACAACACTCAGGCCAGTGCTGTTTTGGTAATGCACATGCACCAGCACTACATGTACCTTCTTACGTGATATACTTACCCCCTCCTCTCTCATCCCACTCAAAGAGGTTTTTGACTATGTCAAAAAACATGCTGAAGCCTTTTTCTGGTGAGCCTGTTAGTTGCACAATTTCATCAAGTTCTTCCTGGTACTGTGAGTCAATCTCATCACCTGTAAAGATGTTGATAACATTAAGTATCACACTCAAGGGATCACACATCATTAGTAGCAAATGATAATTAAATAATAAAATTGTAGAGCAATATTCCAAGGTTTGCAATATTTTGGTAAGGAAGAGAGAACTCGAAGCATTAGTGCTTCATTCTTTCCAGAACTAGGCTACAACCAGCCTACATGTATGTGTACAGTAAAACCTCTTTTATCCGGACCTCTAACTAACAGAAACCTCCTTCCACCAGGCACTTTCATTAGCCACTAGTTTCCTGTTCCTGGTCAGCTGTGCATGCTGGTCAGGGGTGCGTGACTTGTGTAAACTCTGTATTCAGCATGCAACCACAGTGTTTACACAGCCTGCACCCAGTGGCTTCACCCCTTCTGGCTTACAACAACAAAAATATTTCTCTTCCCAAGCATGGGCAGCCTCTGTGACAAAACCAATTGACATTCTTCGCTGTGGGACATGGACAGCCATGCACAAGACTACAGTGCACAGTAAGACTATGAATGTAAGAGTCTAATTAAAGCACACCACTGAAACTTACCCAACTCAGCCAGTCTTCTCCCCACTAATGCTGCCTCTGTCTGGTTGCCTCTCCCAGTCTGATGTTGAACCCTTGTAAACGTAGTGGCCTGCTCACGTGATAGTGTCTGATCTCTTGAAGCCCTCTCAACAACATACTCAAAGAGAGCATTTTGTGTGTCTTCCTCTTCCTCCACTTGTTGGGAGTCAATGTCGATACCTGACAGACGTGTGTCTGCACTGGAGATTGTCTTTTGCGACATCTTTGGCGTAAAAGTAACTGTTTCAAAAGATAACCAATTAACCTGTTAATCAAAAACAACTACTTTAGAAACTGAAACTTCCCCCCATTACTTTTATAGTTGACAAACAAACTGAACTGAAATACTTTTTATCCAATAGGAAGGGGTTGTAGGTGTACTTCCCCTACATCATGAGGCCTATCTATACCTGGTTTAAGAGTAATAAAACTAATATTAGGCTTGTTCAGTTTTGTAAATCACAAGAGAAGCAATAGCTGTGCCCAGTAAGGTTTTGTCTCAAAAACCATTCAAAAGTGGGTGTAACTAATCACTGGACTGAAGTGGACTGGACTGGACTGGACTCACAAAAACGTAAGAAATGAGTTAATAAACCACCAGAAACAAAATTAAGCACACACAAAAATCAAACACACTGATGCATGCGATGGAACATAGAATTTCCAGGGCCTGTAAATCTGTCCTGCTATATCAATGGGACATTGGGAGTCCGATGATTAGAATGTTACTTGTTATGTGTAACCAACAGCAGTCTCACCTGTCTGGCTATGAGAGACTAAACCAACAGTTGTCCTAGCCTCGTTCCCAAGCCCAACCCAGCTTTCCATCGCTTGCATCATGCGTGTCAGCTGTGTGAGGAGAGCCTAGGAAGGAGGCTACTTCTGTCTATGTACCTCCACCATTTTCATTCTAGGTTTTGTATACAAAAATGGTAATATAGACTGTGTGCCTGCCGAGGGGCTTTCATGAATGTTCTCCCGATTGTACCGTAGTGTCCCGTTAATACGCGCCCTCATTTTGTACACTACATCCCGCCTAAAGTGGGGGGGGGGCTTATATTCGAGGATGCAATTAGTCTCGACTATAAGCCCCCCCCCCAAAAGATTTTACGCAAGTGCTATGTACGCAATTAGGACACCTCCAACTAACTACATGTAACTATGGCGACGACTTTCAGGATCGAGAGTACTGTTCGTGGACATCACGTTTACAAAGCTGCGTGGTCTCCCTACATCGGAGAAGAGCTGCCAGTTTAACGCGAGGTCAATAACATTCACGACGACTTCGCTGTAGCTGTTCTCAAGAACGGCAACACTGTCGGTCATGTACCACGGGAAATTTCCAGAGTCTGCTGGTATTTCTTGCACAAGAGTGGCAGCGAGATGACTTGCATCGTCAATGGTGACAGAAGACGTTCTGAAGTTGATGGGAAAGGACTCGTGGTTCCGTGCGTGTACATCTTCAGAGGGAAACAAAAACACCTTGACAGACTGATAAACCTGTTTGCTAAACTAGCAGCTTAAAACTTGGAACATCTAACCGGCTTTTCTAAAAGCCACAAAACTTACAAAAGATTCACCGACTACTATAGTCTTACTGAACGCACTTGCAACGTATAGTAAGCACGTGTAGTTTTGATGTTCCAGAAGACGCTCACCGGGGGGCGTTATAACGAGTCAAACTACCCTGTGCAGGAACTTTGGCGGAAGAGGGGGGGGGTATTTTCGAAGGGGGCGTATTAGCGGGACACTACGGTACTCTACTCGCTCGGTCAAGGGTTCAGACTATGCAGGTCATCCCATTTACTCACGGCCAGTTACAGGATGTAAGTCCAGGGTATATACAGGCAAAGGTTGACATGGCATCCCACAAGCCCAATACCATTAGCGAGCTCCGTAGAAGTGTACACTGCACCTGGGATGTATCCTACTGCACTTCTGAAGGGTGTAACTAATCACTGGACTGAAGTGGACTGGCCTGGACTGGACTGGACTCACAAAAACGTCAGAAATAAGTTAATAAACCACCGGAAACAAAATTAAGCACATGTATTAGACCAGCAGCTGACAACAAAACCAGCCAATTTATCATAACTACACAAGAGCCATATTCCCCCGCAGTGGCTGTGTTTTGCTTTGTTGTAGCCTAAGCTTTGAACACTAAGGTGAAAGCTTAGAACACTCCTTTGAATGTCTGGTTTAGCAGAAGGCTCTACTGGTAACAGAAAGTCCATCAAGTATTTAAATTCCACAGACTGTGTACACGCCCACCCCATCATGTTTACCAGACCCTCTTTTATGAGGGCCTGACAACAACACTAGGTCCTTCCTATGTAACTTAAACCTTTTACATCTCTGTATCTAGGCCTAAGAAGGGCTCGTTGTCTTCTGACAAGACTGACATACCCATCTGGACTGGGTGTGACCACCCAAGACTATGCAAATAACTGCTTACTATGTAATACACGACTGCTATCTGAAAATCAGCTAGATAGAGATGAGAGATTACCTTTTTGTGGTAAAAATCGATCGTAAGCCTATCCCCTCTGTGTAGTCTCTTGCTTGGAACTTTTCCTGTTTCCGTAATTCTAAGATTACAAATCATGACGTAAGTTGATTACTTTGAGGTTCAAATCAAGAACAGTTACTATAGAGCTCTAGTTCTTGGTGACTTTTTCCAGCTACAACCGCCCCTGAGCCAGAGTAGGGACTTTGTCCGAGGCGCAGTATAAAAGAGAAAGAAATCCAACCGATTGGAAAATACGAAGAAGCTCTACTTACAACCTGGTGAACTTGTGTACGAATAAAAGGTGCTATACTCGCGGTATTGTCAAGTAGAATGTCTCTGGAAACTATCCAACCGTCTTCTGCTAGTCGTTTTCCTGCTGGGAGCAAACGGTTTCCAGATTCGACGCAAAGCAAACAAACTGTGCTAATACGAAGCAGAAACACCAAGAGCATGAGGCAATTTGCCAGATATTACATCCTCAACCAACTGAGAAAACACAATCAGAGTGAAGTTGCTGATCGATTATCTAATCCGGAAGATGCAGTTGAAGACGATTTACATGACATCTTGCATGCAATAGCTAACCAACTTGCTAATGAGAGAGAACAACAATTTGAAGATATTCTGTATCATCTGCAACTCACCAGTCAGAATTTGAAAGAAACATACATGTCGATTGTTTCAGAGATCTTCCGGGATGATATCCACTGGGGGAGAATAGTAGCCTTCATTGTGTTCTCGGGTTCACTGGCAGTCTACTGTGCAGAGCACAGAATGGAAGACAAAGTCAAGGATGTTATTGATTGGACCGAAGAACAGATGGAGAGTAGAGTGAGAGACTGGGTACAGGAAAAGGGTGGATTGCAAGCTTTCATGGATCATTTTGATGACGAGAGATGGAAAGTTGAAATCCCTCAGTTTCTCATGGGAGCAGGACTGGCTGCTGCTGTTATTGCTGGTGGAGTCCTCCTGATAAAAAAGTTCTTGTAACTGCTCGATTCATGAGTCCATGCATCATGGTTAGCATGGTCCTCCTGTTGTGTTTTACTCAGCTGATGTAACTCAGTGGGAAAGCTACTATTTTTGTATACATCTCAAACATATCTACCCCACTTTTTATCCCTCACTCTCAGTCAATGTATGACATCATCTCCGTTCATCATGATACCATGATTTGTGTATTAATTTTTTGGCATTGATTAGAAGAAGAAAAAATAAACACTTTATCACAATTGGGTAACATGCATGTACTTTCACCATAGATCTGTGCTTTCACTAGCCTTGCACAAACCCAGCCTCTACCTCTGTTGGTACTGACTATATGAAAAGTCCAAACCAAACGCTTTTTGAATCACTCGATCTCTTATCAAATCAGTCAGTGCATACATGTATAGAAGACAATAAACAAAGGCAGGAAGGGGACTTGTACACTCCAGGATTGATAAGCCCTTGCTGAAACTGAAAGATCTCTCAAAATCAACTGCTCTCTGTCCCCAAAATTTCTGGATGCTCTTCCCAAAATGAGTCACTAATAATATCCATATGTAGCTTCACAACAGTCCTCTGTTTCCTAGCTACCATTTGAGAGTCAGGTGTTTCTGCTGAACTGTTGGCTGTGTCGAAGGTGGAACCTGGCCCTAAAGTGCTGTCATCAGCATGAAAATAGGAGTCTGTTGCAGCTGTCATGGTGTTGGTGGTGGCAGTGGTTAGAGTGCTGTTACTGGGCTGAGTTGCCAAACCTTCCTGTAGTGTCATGGACACCTTTCTCTTGTAGTTGGCCTGCACACACAAGTCAGACAAAAGCAGACAAACACATCATTTACTTGTATTTACTTGCATATACACTGCAACAGGTACACAGTGCAGTATTTTGGCATCTATAACTTCAGTATAGGGGACTGAGACATTTGCGCAATGGTATATGACCATAAGAATCAGCAACTTGCTAAAGTAATATCACTCATAGTCAAAATAAGCCAAGTCGGAGTCTTGAGCAATAGATAAAAATGGTTCAATTCTTAGTATTTCTACACTGTATTATAATACAACACCTACGACTCCACAACTAAAATATCATACGTGTATATGCCTACATGCACAGCTGCCATGCCAGGTTCACAATCATTATTATGGGCTACAAAACCACGGTTCTGGATCATGCTATCAAGACACGGAACAGTGCTCAAACTTTACATTGCACGACCATAGTTTTGTTCTAACCAGGTGCAGAAATACAAACAATGTGCACGCAGGTAATTTCTGCATGAGTAAGTGGAATGCTATATCCTTGTTCCTAGCAATAATACATGCTGCTTAACAGATCAAGTACAGGAGGATTACCTTCACCATTTCAGTTTTAGTCTGCCACAGGAGCACAGTACCCTTGCGATGGAGCTGGGGTAAGGTATTGTAGTTTATACCAAACTCTGAAAACAGCAGCTCATTCTTGTCTGAGGAAACTGTCCCCTGCAGAAGAAAAACAGAGACAGTTGTTTCTTATATTTGCTTTCTGCACTTGCTCCATGTTGTACTGTATGTGTATACATCACCATTCACATCTATCTGGGGCCAGGCTAGAGATTAACCAAGGGTTAAAACCTATACCATAGCACCACATTACATTATCTCTAAGGGTGGTCTGCCGTAATTGAATGACAGCTTCATGTAGTCTATTGAGCTGGACCACCACTTACCCTCAAGAAAAGCGGTAGAAGAATTGGGCGAGTGGGAGATGGTGTTCAATAGACTAAATGACAGCATTTAGTTAACCATTGCTTCAGAGTCTCCTAGGTGGCTGACATTATGGCCATACCTAGCCTCGTACCCAGGCTCTTGGTGGGCTCCCCGCCCACCAAGAGCCTGGGTACGAGGCTAGGCCATACCCCATGCACTTGAGGTGATCCCATAACCTTCTCTGAAATGTGTTCTGTCTCATCATCATGCATTCTCTCTAGCAAAGGGTCTGGCTGCTGCCAGTCATTGATTGCAGGGTTCTAACCAGGAGTTACAGGCCAAGGGGTACAATCAATAATCATAACGATGCCCCTCATCTTGTGCATAATAATTGTCAGTGCCATTACTGTACGACTGTCAATCATGCCACCCTAAGGAAGTTCTATATTTAGTGCCCAGTCAGCAAGCAGTTCAAGAAGTTCAAGTGCATGGCTGCTAAAATAGTGACTGGATTAGGAGTGAACCCAAAGAACGCATTCACCGCATTATTGGTTTTTGGGAAAAGGCACATTATAATTTGAAGACCCAATGTGCACAGCGCCCTATGGAAGAGACCTAGCGAAAATGTTGAGTACTTGCTGTCTCACAAAACTAGAACTTCAGCATGATGCATGAAGATGATGTGTATATCACTCAAAGAGCTATGTTCTTGATGTGCTGACTTAGATATAATTGAGTAATACAATGCAATTTGCAATAATTGTATACATGTGCAAAAGAGCAGCGATGCTGTGCATATTAGGAAACAGGCTAATGTGCATTATACTAACATGGACATATACACGTGTAAATGCACTCAGAGAGATGTGGTGCCCTTGTGCTTAATTAGAAACCGATCTACACCTACATATATTGTACTAGAATGTCTGTACACATTAATGACCATCTGTTAACAGATGTCCAATGATGTCCAGAAAAAGAGCATTGTCACAGCTACCAAGGGCAAGTCTTTCAACTTTAAATCCCCCTAGCATCAATCCTAAGCATAACGAAAAGAGGAGTAAAAGGGGACCCAGTTTCAGCAATGTGTAACTGCTATAGAATACTATATCATGACGTCAAAATGGACACTAAAGCACTAACTAAATTGTCTATACATCCATCATAAATATAGTTCCATGAATACATTTTTGATTGGTCAGTCCAACAGCTTATTCAATTCAGAAGCACAGGGATTGAGTTGCTGATCAAAAGAAGGTATAGATAAAACTATCAGTATGCTTCCATTCATCTCACTAAGTTTCCTTCTACCCCCTTACACCTGAGCTCTGCACTGCAGTGTAATGTAATTCTCTTTGCCATGGACTTGGTAGGTGCTGGGCTACCCTCTGATTAACATGTGTTTAAATCAGTGGCTATTACTTAAGTGTAAGTCCAAGACTCAGGGATGAAGTTCACAGCTGTCTGTCATAAGACTAAGGGGTGAAGTTCACAGTGCGAATTCCTTTGTAGTTTAATTGGTCATGTTTACATTTAATATACAACCTACCTAAGACTGGGGATGAAGTTCACAGTTCAAAGTGGAAAGGGTTTCAGTTATTTACAGTGATGGACAACAGTGGACTTCATCCTAGAGTCTTGGTGATGGACAACTGTGAACTTCGTCCCTGAGTCTTGGTGATGGACAACTGTGAACTTCGTCCCCAAGTCGTGGTGATGGACAACTGTGAACTTCGTCCCCGAGTCTTGGTGATGGACAACTGTGAACGTCGTCCCCGAGTCGTGGTGATGGACAACTGTGAACTTCGTCCCTGAGTCTTGGTGATGGACAACTGTGAACATCGTCCCCGAGTCGTGGTGATGGACAACTGTGAACGTCATCCCCGAGTCTTGGTGATGGACAACTGTGAACTTCGTCCCCGAGTCGTGGTGATGGACAACTGTGAACTTCGTCCCCGAGTCTTGGTGATGGACAACTGTGAACTTTGTCCCAGAGTCTTGGTGATGGACAACTGTGAACTTCATCCCTGAGTCTTGGTGATGGACAACTGTGAACTTCATCCCTGAATCTACCGATCAAGAGCTAACCAAACTTCAATGTTCGTGGCAGACATGCTACGTATACATGTACCTCTCACTGGTATAATCCCAGGGGGTAACCAGATAACTAGGGGTCTACCCTGACTAATCAGGGGGATTACCCTGGTAAAAAGGGGGCCTGCCCTTACCAGTTACAGGATCTACCCTGACCAAGTTATGGGAATTACCCTGGCCATTAAGGGGTCTACCCTGGTGATCCTGGCTGATTAGGCTCCACTGGTGCTATTCCATAGAGGGTAGTATGCTCTGGGGCTAATACAGGGGTTGCTAGGCGACAATGCAGTGTTACGTGTACATGGTAAGGTGTGGTAAGTTACGCAATGATTATTAAATGTAAACATGACCAATTAAGCGACAAAGGCAATGGTATGTACATTATTGAGTTAGAAATCTAGTCATAACAACAATGAATACTTTAACAAATGCCAACTAGCATAGTAGGTTTCAGTTCAAATAAATAACCTACACATTTAGTCAGTTGCATTGTTTCTAAAGTTATGTTGAAAGGGATTATTTATTCACTCTGATCACGCTCCCCAAACTTTGGTACTGGAACTTTCCTGCTTGTCATGCAGTCAATTCTGAAAATGCATCTTGACAGCTCAGTTTTGGGTCAGCAGTAATAACTGCAATACATACGTTACTAGGGCATATGTAAATGCACACAGGAGAGCCTCGCGGGAAGTGATGTGTAACAGTTACGTGTGTCTATGACGGTCAGCCTCTCGTTGTTGCTGCCTCCAGGAATCATGCTCTGCTCAACAGTGTCACTGCACTCGTAGATTAACCAAGATACGAGTGCAGCTACACCATCAGAGGTAGCAATGACAAGGGGCTGACCGATGTAGGCACAAATGAGTGAGGTTGTGCCTATACTATCGGCGTCAGTCAGCCTCTTGCTGTTGCTGCCTCCGGGAATCATCCTCTCCTTGAAGGTGTCGCTGCACTCATACCCTGGTTAATCTCCTCTTCCTCTCTGCATCCTACTCCACTTCTACCTCATGATCACGCACACGCACCACTGTAGATTACATTCCGAAGCGTTACAGACAAAACCGAGATTCGACCCCCACACTGCCTCCAATCACACCGTGGTGTTCACATTTGAAGGGGAGCATCGTTAAGAAGGGCTGGGCTCATACATGCTTTGTAGGTGTATAAAATATTCATGCATTCAAGAAACACGAGTGAGCTCTGCACTTAACAGAAGCTCAGCATTGCACAGCTTTGAATGATGCAATCAACATATTATGCTATGGAATGATTTTCGATTTTCTTCATGAGTCTGTCACAAATGCCTTCAATGCTCTTCCCAGTTTCTAACTGTAAAAAATGTAGCCTCATTCAGGTCTGCCAAAACCTGGGTATGAGGCTATGTCTACAACCGATAACGTAATGTGTACGAAGGTACTGGAACAATGCAAGTCAGTTTTGTCTACCATTATTTTGCATGTACTCATAATTCTAATTACACACTAGTAACTGTAAACAGGAGAAGCAGAAAACACTCAACTGCAGAAACTAAAGAACTGAAACGAAAATTCAGAAAGTCAGTTAGCAAGGCACTACATGCAAGGCACTACATGCAAGGCGCTTTATCTTCTTGCTTCTGTACTTATGTTTTCATACTTACATTTTCATTTTCATACTTACGTTGGTTTCATATATTGTACATCAGCATTTTCCACTTGCCCACTGTGAACCCTGATCCCATTTGGGCATATGAATACATGCACATACCGGTAGTTAAAACTCTTCTTGCATACTTGCAATTACACGTATATAGCCACACTCTTTACCATTCTTTGTGACTCAAACTACGTGACATATACTTGAATTTGAACAAGAGCAATATGCTGACTCACACTCAGCCTCTTCTGTGCCTCAGTAGTAGAGAGACCAGAATGGACTAGCGACCAGAAACATGTATTGTACAGGTTGTTAATGTGACCTACAGAGTGGGGCAGAGAGGGGGGTGGGACAGGGGGAGGAAGGGGAGGGGAGGAAATGGTGGTATTCATAGGTACATTTGTGGTATGTTGTGTAGGCTGATCAAAGTATCACTCTGTGCCACAGTTGCTATGACTATGTAGGCACTATGTACCATTCATAGGTACATGTAGATCTTAGCATGTTACATTTGTGGTATGTTGTGTAGGTACAAAGTACCATTCATAGGTAGATCTTAGCATGTTACATTTGTGGTATGTTGGTGTAGGCTGATCAATGTACCACTCTGTGCCACAGTTGCCATACCGAGTTACGACTATGTTAGCCTCATTCCCAGGCCACCGCACGAGAGACTGGGAACAAGGTATGACTACATCAGAGGCACTGTATCTCACCATCACTGTCTGAGACACCATATCTCTGACTCAAGTGTGGACTAGATACAATACCTCTAATGTCACATGCAGATGGTGTAAATTTTGACTTACAGTAGCACTGTGCTGCTTTACCTGGAGCTGCACTGCGAAAACAAGACAACTAAAACTACCAGAGGTTTTCACAGAAGACATACCCCACCCCCTATTTCAATGTTATAGTGAAGTAAACTGTTTGTTACCTATGTGCACCCATGGAACAATAACTCTTGTGGTGTGCAGTGTACATCATGGTTTTCTATTAGCATGCAAATGCCAAGATAATTTTTCCATGAAGAGTTAGTCTTGTGCCCTCCCTGTCATACCCCTTTTTGGCTGCTGGTGTCTTAGAGTGTGGTTTCACTTCCCTGTCAAACCTCCAAGTCCACACCCAGCTTTTCACTACCATGTACTATACTGGGAGCAAGGCTAGCATATGCGAACAGGTGTTTGGAGTCCACATACGACTGGTCTCCACCGTATCCAAGTTGTTCATCACATCAAAATGGTGGACGATACTAATGTTAAACAGAAAAGTGCCGGAAATGCAGAGGATCAAACTGCTATCTATATCAGGTACACAAAATTTGGTTTTTAAATTGCCACACGTTATTGTTGCTACAGCAACTGTTTAACTCAGTAAATGAGCTGATCTTAACATTTTCACTACACTGGCAGAGACAGACAGAGAGGCAGACAGGCAGACAAACAGAGATGGACAAAACCAATTGCTTAACCCCTTTGTGCATGTGTGCTGGGTTAGTATTGAACATGATACAAATCAGTTGCCCCCTGAGCAACTTCTCAGATACAGGTCATGCAATGTAACAAAGGGGGTGTATCTGATACAAGCATGTGTCAAATACCGCCTTTGCTGCATCAAAATGACTACATCATAAGTAAGTATACCGTAGTCTCAAGAAAGAGCACCCACTCACAAAAGAGTGCCCAGCCTCTACTTTTGGCCCAATTTCCTGTATAGGGTCAAAGTTTACTCAAATGAGCACCCACGCTGGAGCGAGCTTCGTGCGGAGTTTCAGAAGCACAGACTCAAGCGCTATGCATATCTGAGGTAAGAAACTTCATGTAATACATCACAGAAGGTTACTACAAGGCACCTTTGCATAGACAGACGTAGCTAACGCGATGCGCACCGTGAGCTACAACATGCTCATGGTGATATGGTGTCGTTTAGGGTGTTGTGTGCCGTCAGGACTTGACTTCGAAGCCACTGGTGGTTCTGTTGTACATTACTGTTTGTCCAATTATTTGTTTCGAGGGCATCGAGTGAGATGGGCACACTTTCGTGGTTAAATGCGGAAAGCTACAGATAAAGCAAAGGCAGCATGCCAAGTCTGACATTTAGCTTGTCTACACTGTCTGCATGTGGCGTCAGAGGTACTTGTGGTTTAGATATCAGAGGCACTGTATCTCAGATTCTGACCTAAGCCTTTGCATAAAACAGCAAATATGGTGTAAACTGGTACTTTGATCTACCCATGATGCAAATCATGTTTGAATTATCAGTGGTATGTTATGGTCCGTACAGTCGGCTTGTCTCCAGCTAAGGTAGTCTCTGAGGTTCTTGTTGGAGGGATAGAGGACAACCCTGCCATCAAAGGCTGGGGGGTAGAGTAGGGGTGTGTCCTGGAAGAACTTGGACCAGTGGAAGACATAGCAGGAGGCAAAGTAGGAGGCCAACGTGGTCATGATCTTGCTGGAGGGAGAGAGAGGGAGGGGAGGGGGGGAGGGAGGGAGGGAGGGAGGGAGGGAGGGAGGGAGGGAGGGAGGGAGGGAGGGAGGGAGGGAGGGAGGGAGGGAGGGAGGGAGGGAGGGAGGGAGGGAGGGGGGGAGGGAAGGAGTGAGAGAAAGGCTAACTTCAGCAACTAATGTAGATTTGCATACCTTGCTCTCCTACCAAACAAAGTGGTTTCCTTATTCAAGACAAAACTGAGGAAACAAATTATGGAAATGGTTAATCAACTGAAAAGACACATCATAATTCCAAGAAACAATTGAGTCCACATATTCAAATCATAGAATACAGTCATCAATCGCCATTTACAAGAAAATTCATCTTGATCACACTAAATTAATGCAACTTACACTGAAAAATACAGTGGCTGTTGATAGTATGTTAACTTAAGAATATGCCTTATGCTACCAAGTAGATACATGAATTGTACAGATGTGGTATGTAAATAGTAGTTACACTCTCCAGAAAGAGAAGTATGCAAGGGCCAATGCTGTTCTTTCTGAGGAACGCAACTTATTTGTTGGATGTTACCCCTACCAACTTACTGACATGCCCATTATCACCTCCACCTATTTCACTTCATGTTATTCAAGTTCAAAGTTTGAACAGCCAACATATAATCCTACCATAAATAATACTGCATGAGATTGTACATGTAGCAGTACACTAGCATATTAGCAACTAGAAATCGTTAAACATCCATGCATGGATACTACATACATGTATGTACACACACAGCATGCATTTAGTCCATGTGTTGTTGCTGAACACCTTAGCACGAGGCTACTAATCTTGCAATGTAGGTTGTCCTTGGTTGGCAGGGTGTGGCTTGTGCGCAAACATCCGTCACACTTAGGAATGCAATTTAAAACATCCGGTTTACATAACTTATGTAAGTTTATTGTTCTCAGCACTGTAATGGTGTTAGCAATCTCATTGTCGTCAACGTCCAAATGTCAAAAGCAAAGAGAAGGAACTTACACAAGTTCATCATTTTCAGTATTGCAGCATCACTAGCGGTCTCAATGTTCCATGCACAAAGGCTGTGTTGGAGGGGCCAGCAGAACACAGTCAGTGCCTTGCAAGATCAAGAAAGCGAGGGCAGACAGCTAGACAGAGTGGAGTGAGAGCAAGGACAAAAGGTAACCGAAAGACAGTGATGGTGAACACCAAACTCCTCGAAAGCACACTTGGCCACCTTTTGTTCGCCCTGCCTCGAGCTGTCCACTTATCAGTCTTCGACCACATCTGCCTGCGCAAGGCTTACTCTGCACCTGCGTATATTAGTTACAGTTTGCATCCTAATTGGCAAATTCTATAATGATACAACATACATTCATGTAGCTACATGTATATCATATATGGTGGTCGTACACTTCCTTTCCAGATACCAAATCCAACCGTACAATTACTTGAAGTGCATGTATCTTCTTCTGAGTGAGACAAATTGTGCAGGCTCATTAAACACAAACAGTTTCAGCATCATTTAAATTTATACATAGGTTTGTGAATTGTTTACCTGTACTCATCACTCTGACCGTAGGCAACTACAATGTGCCCAAAGTCCCTTATCACCTGCTCTGCACACCAGTTCATCAGCCCCAGAGCACGGTCGTCGTTAGGCTTATGGAAACCATGCTCATCTGCAAACCTGTAAACACACCAACACATCACGTTGCTACAAGAGCTATGTAGCATCTACACTTGAGCACATTGAACTGTACGAGACTCTATGTCTAGCTAAACACAACGAGTGGTAAGTTTCTGCTTCATCTAACTCAAGTGCTTGGACAGACACTACAAGAAAAGACCTCAAGCTCATTCCGACCCGACCTGTGAGTACCTAGGTAGACATTCACATACCAAATGCTCCCAGACCTTCCCCCCTCCGTTACTCCATATACTGTAAGTGATGTAAAACAGGTCGGCAGTAAGCCCTGGCTACAGACTACATATGAACAAAGCATTTAACTCATCAACACCAAAACTTGTACAGCTGGTGAGGCCATGACCAGACCATTTTTCTGCTGAGTCACCCAACTTAGTAGTATCAGTGTTCATCTTCTCACTTCCATACTGAATTAACTGAGATAATCCCAGTAGATTAGCCATTGCTAAGATGGGTTATGCTTGTATAAAAGAACATCTCTGTTTGGGAGTACATGTATATGGTATTGCAGGTTGAAGCTGAAGTTAGACAAGCGCAGAAAGTATGGTCAAAAGATTTGGCTACGCACTTTGGGCATAAAATAGCCTGACCATCTCCAACTTGCTTCCAGCAGTCCTGCCTTACCCACTTCAATGAGACACTGAATGTCTACATTTTGCTACAATCATAATAATGCGTGGTCCAAACTACCTAGATCTCACAATCAAGATCTTGACTAGTCTTGCGGACCCAACACTCATGGGAGAGGGGAGTGCTGTCAAATTTCCATCAGCTTCAAACTTCTATGGGGTGTTATAATACACTAATTGGGTTAGTGACGGACATCACATCAAGACATGTCATGTTAACTCTCTCTCTCTCCCATGAGAGTCTGGCTCATGAAACGTGAGATCTTGACTACAGCCTGTGTGACTCTCATAGTGAAATGGCTTTTATGTCCTAGCAGAAAAATACAAAGTGGTGTGGCCAGCCTGCATCACTTGCAGTAGAAACAAGCTGGGGCTGTGAAAGACCGGGAACGAACATAGGCGTAGGAACGGGGATGGGGGGGGGATGGGGGGGGGGGGGGGCAGGCCCCCAACCAAGTTAGGTGCACAGCACGTGCCAGTTAACTGAACTGGCGGCATGCAGTCTCACCTGTGAAAGCTCCTGCCATCCAGCCTCACTACAATCCAGGTGTTGGGCAGACAACTGTCGTTCTGCTCAAACTTCCGCACGTATTCAAACTTGGACTTAGCCATATGGGAAAGACGCCTGGTCCATAATCTTGTCAAGTGCATTGGTCTGTCACGAAGTAAACGGGCCCCCGAAGTAGGTGGTCCCCGGGGAGTCTACTTCGGAGACCCCCTCTGAAGTAAATTATCCCCCTTCTTGCAATCATTGTCCTGTGTGTACTACCTGGCTTTTGTCCCAACCAATGTTCCAACAAGTGAAGAAAATACATTTGTATGCATAGTGTGCTGCAGATGCTGTGTCATTCATGCTTTGAGGGGGGGACAAGGGGGGCCTGATCTGTTACTCCGGAGTAAGTTATCCCTGGGGAACAGCTACTCCGGAGTATATTGTCCGGGGAACCAATTGCTCCAGAGTAAATGGGCCAGGGGACCACCTGCTTCAGGGGCCCATTTACTTTGTGACAGGTGTCAGGTCGTTCAATTTCAAGCACACCATACACGTGCATGTTTCGCCTACTCCCATTTTGCCTACTTTAGACCAAAAAGTTGTGTTTCACCTACTCTTAAAAAATGATATTTGTGCATCAAAGCCTATGTCAAAGTGACGTCCTAAAGCAGAGCTTCCAAGGCACGACAACTGCATGCCGTGATTGAGATGACTTGGAATGCATGGCTAGGGGGTCTGGGGGAATGTTGGAATTGAAACTCTCTGAGATAGCAAATCTTGAGCAGATTTATGTTTGCGATGTCCCATATGTAGCACTTCCAAACAGCCTCTTTTGGAGATCAACGGTCCCTATTTATGTTGTTATGTGGCATTCGATCAAGATACACGCATAATGCATCAGGGGCTTGGCCACGCCTAAAACTGCCTGCAGAAATCGGTGGTGCGTGAGGTTTTGTTGAGTACAAGCATAACAGCGTGAGATGGCACTGAAATGCGTCAGGCTTGATGGGTCTGCCTAACAAAGGCTTGTCTTTGTAAATGATATTTGGGTATCAAACTCATCTCTTGAGTTCATAGACCCTCCATGAGTCTCAGTAATGGGGGAAGAAAAACCTGTTACCATTGTGATGGCTACTAAATATTGTATTATTGTTGTAATGTATCAATAAAGTGCTACGGCACATTTGGTCTTTGCCATGTAACTGTCATACTGATATTCTTCTGGTTCTGATAGTGTCTGCTATAATCGTTTTTGTAAGCTATTGTGTTCAGCTAAGATCTCTTGTAATCATCTAGTACGATCTGTTTTTCAAAGCTCCTCACTGTCTTGTCGTAATTTTATTGGTTATAACTTTAAGTATGGCTCCAATTTTGTTCGTAACTATAGCTGTGGAAATCTTTCGATTGTTAACCTAATCAGGGAGATTAGAGACAATAGTCTTTATGTTTATGGCTTTGATCAGAACATGCTTAATATGATTGTATGTGCCGTTTCATGCGAATAGCAATCCTAATTTATGTATATTAATTTTTGTATTTAACTTTAACTTAGTGGTACTGCACTCTAATTCTTTAAGCTGTACACCTTGTTCTGTGGTGTGAATTACATGTTTAATAATAACTATTAGTGCATTTCTATATATTCAAACTAGTACTTCAAACTGTGAAACACCACTTTTTGGACTAACCACACGCTAAACATAATTTTGCACCCACTGGCTGTTGGTTCTACTTGACTGTACTTAATAAGTCTCCTCACTCTACAATCGACCTACCTGGCTTTTACTGGATTCTGCTTGACTATACTGCACTCTACCATTGCTCATGGCTCTACTTGGCTATACTTGACTCTACTACACTCTACCATCACTCTACTTGACTACTACACACTACCATTACTCTATTTGGCACTATTTGAGTCTACTACACTTTACAATGGCTCTACTGGACTCTACTACACTCTACCATGGCTCTACTTGCATCTACTACAACCTACTTGACTATACTGCACTTTCCCATGTCTATACTTGGCTCTACTTGACTCTACTACACACTACCATTGCTCAACCATGGCTATATACTTGGCTCTATTTCACTCTACTACACCCTACCATGGCTCTACTTGACTCTATACTGCACTCTACCATGGCTCTACTTCGCTCTACTATACTCTGGACTCTACTATGCTCTACCATATACTTAGCTCTCCTGGACTCTACTGCACTCTACAATGGCTCTACTTGGCTCTACTTGACTCTACTACACTCTACCGTGGCTCTACTTGGCTCTACTGGACTCTACTACACTCTACCATCGCTCTATTTGGCTCTACCTGACTGTATTGCACTCTACCATGGCTCTACGTGGCTCTACATGAGTCTACCATGCACATTCTATACAGCATGGCTCTACTAGACACTACTACACTCTACCTTGACTCTAGCTCTACTGCACTATACCATTGCTCTACTTGGCTCTACTTGACTCTGCTACACTCTACCATGGCTCTATACTTGACTCTACTACACTCTACCATGGCTCTACTGGACTCTACTACACTCTACCATGGCTCTCCTTGGTTCTACTTGACTCTACTACACTCTACCATGGCTCTACTTGGCTGTACTGCACTCTACCATGGCTCTACTTGGCTGTACTTGACTCTACTACACTGTACCATTGCTGTACTTGGCTATACTTGACTCTGTTAGCTACTCTCTACCCTGGCTTTACTTGGCTCTACTTGACTCTGCTACACACTACCTTGCCTCTGCTCGGCTCTATTTGACTGTACTATACTCTACCATGACTGTACCTGAATCTATTGAATAGATTCTATTCTATAATCTACTACAACCTACCATGGCTCTACTTGACTATACTACACTGTACCATGGCTCTGACTCTACTACACTGTACCATCGCTCTACTACACTGTACCATGGTTCTACTTTGCTCTACTTGACTCTACTACACTCTTAGCTCTACTTGACCATACTGCACTGTATACCACTGCTCTACTTGGCTCTACCTGACTGTACTACACCCTACTATGGCTTTATCTGGCTCTACTTGACTCTGCTACACTCTACCACACCTCCACTTGACTGTACTACACTCTACCATGGCTCTATATACGTGGCTTTACTTGAGTCAACCACATTATACCATGGCTCTACTAGACACTACTACGCTCTACCATGCCTCTACATGGTTCTACTTAACTCTACTACACTCTACCATAGCTCTACTTGGCTCTACTTGATTCTACTACACTCTACCATAGCTCTACTTGGCTCAACTTGACTCTACTACACTCTACCATGGCACCACGTGACTCTACTACACTCTACCGTGGCTCTACTTGAGTCTACTACACTCTACCATGGCTCAACTAGACTCTACTAAACTCTACCATAACTCTACTTAGCTCTACTTAACTCTACTACAACCTACTATGGCTCTACTTGACTATACTGCATGGCTCTACCTGGCTCTACTTGACTATACTACACTCTACCATTGCTCTACTTAGCTCCACTTCACTCTACTTACCAAACTACTATTGTAATAGTAGTTCGTAGTAGAGGCAAGCGGAGCCAAGTAGATCCATGGTAGAGTGAAGTAGAGTCTGGTAGAGCCAAGTAGAGCTGTGGTAGAGAGTCAAGTAGAGGCAAGTAGAGCAATGGTAGAGTGCAGTGGAGCCAAGTAGATCCACGGTAGAGTGCAGTAGAATCTAGCAGAACCAAGTAGAGCCATGGTAGAGTGTAGTAGAGTCAAGTAGATCCATGTTACAGTGCAGTATAGTCAAATAGAGTCATTGTAGAGAGTAGTAGAGTCACGTAGAGCCAAGTAGAGCCATGGTAAAGTGTAGTCAGGTAGAGCCAAGTAGAGCCATGGTAGAATGTAGTAGAGTCCAGTAGAGCTAAGTAGATTGAGCCATGGTAGAATGTAGTAGAGTCCAGTAGAGCTAAGTAGAGCCATGGTAGAGTGTAGTAGAGTCCAGTAGAGCTAAGTAGAGCAATGGTAGAGTGTATTAGAGCCACGTTGAGCCATGGTAGGGGGCACTACAGTCAAGTAGAGCCACAGTAGTTTGTAGTAGAGTCAAGTAGCGCCAAGTAGATCCATGTTAGAGTGCAGTACAGTCAAGTAGAGCCACAGTAGGTTGTAGTAGAGGCAAGTAGAGCCAAGTAGAGCCATGGTAGAGTGTAGTAGTGTCCGGCACTACAAAAACAAAGTTGTTGCTTTAGCTAAGTATTTGGTTAGACTATATTTGCAGATCACTTACTTCAAAAGGAAAATGAACGTCAGATTATGAATGTACACACCAAATGGAACTGTTTGATACCCATTTTGTCTAGTTTGGTCAAGAATTACTCATTTCAGGCTTGAAAACGCTAACTTAGTTATAAGTGACCGTTACGTATGAGTGGTAAAATCACAACCGTACCTAGACTATTTTCAGATTACTTACTCCAAAAGGTAAACAAACATCAGATTATGAATGTACAAACCAAATGGAACTGTTTGATACCCATTTTGTCTAGTTTGGTCGAGAATTACTCATTTCAGGCTTGAAAACGAGTGACCGTTACATATAAATGGTAAAATCACAACTGTACCTAGACTATTTTCAGATCATGCACTTACTCCAAAAGGAAAACATACATCAGATTGAATTGGCATACGAAGGATAGTCACGCAATTGTAGTAACCAAATAATTAGGTAAAACTGTCTGTATAGTGCAGTAGAGCCATGGTAGTGTGTAAGTAGAGCCAAGTAGAGCCATGGTAGAGTGTAGTATACAGCCAAGTAGAGCCATAGTTGGTTGTAGTAGAGTCACGTAGAGCCAAGTAGAGTTATGGTAGAGTGCAGTGTACACATGGTAGAGTTAGTAGAGTCAAGTAGAGCCAAGTTGAGCCATTGTAGAGTGTAGTACAGTCAGATAGAGCCGTGGTAGAGTGTAGCAGACTCATATAGAGCCAAATAGAGCAATGATAGAGTGTAATACAGTCATGTAGAACCAAGTACAGCCATGGTACAGTGCAGTGTAGTCGAGTAGGGCCATGGTAGGTTGTAGTAGAGTACAGTAGATTCAAGTACAGTCATGGTAGAGTGTAGTAGTCAAATAGAGCCAAGTAGAGGCAAGGGTATAGAGAGTAACAGAGTCAAGTATACTTGGCTGTACTACACTCTACCATTTCTGTACTTAGCTCTACTGCACTCTAACATTGCTCTAGTTGGCTCTACTTGACTCTACTACACTCTACCATGGCTCTACTTGGCTATACTACACTCTAGCATTACTCTACTTGGCTCTACATCGCTCAACTACACTCTACCAAAGCTTCACTTGGCTCTACTTGACTCTACCACACTCTATACCATGGCTGTACTTGGCTCTACTACACTCTACCATTGCTGAACGTACCTCTACTAGACTCTACTGCATTTTAGCATTGCTCTACTTGGCTCTACTTGACTCTACTACACACTACCATGGCTCTACTTGGCTCTACTACACTCTAGCATTACTCTACTTGGCTCTACTGGACTCTACTACATTCGACCATGCCTCTACGTGTTGATTCTACTACACTCTACCATGGCTCTGCTACACTCTACTGCACTCTACCATGGCTCTACTTGGCTATACTACACTCTACCATTTCTCTACTTAGCTCTACTGCACTCTATACTACACTCTACCATTGCTCTACTTAGCTCTACTAGACTCTACTACGCTCTTCCATGGCTCTACTTGGTTCTACATGACTCTACTCCACTCTATATACCATGCCTCTACTGGGCTCTAGTACACTCTACCATTGTTCTTATCTCTACTGGACTCTACTGGACTCTACTACACTCTACCATGGCTCTACTTAGTTCTGCTGGACTCTACTACATTCTAGTATGGCTCTACTTGGCTCTAGTTGACTCTACTACCCTTTACCATCACTCTACTTGCTCAACTTGACGCTATTCAACTCTCCCGTGGATCTACTTGACTATACTGCACTTTACCATTCCTCTACTTGGCTCTACTTCACACAGGTACACTCTACCGTTCCTCCACTTGGCTCTACTTGTCTCTACTACCCTCTACCGTTCCTCTACTTAGCCCTACTTCACTCTGCCACACTCTACCACAGCTCTTCTTGGCTCTACTACACTCCCTTATATCTCTACTTCCCTCTACTGGACTCTTCTACACTCTACCATTCCTCTACTTAGCTGTACTGGACTCTACTACACTCTACCATGGCTCTACGTGGCTTTACTTGACTCTACTACACTCTACCATGTCTCTACTTCGATCTACTACACTCTACCATTGCTCTCTTTAACTCCACTAGAATCTATTACACTCTATCATTGCTCTACTTAGCTCTACTGGACTCTACTACACTCTATCATGGCTCTACTTGGTTCTACTTCATTCTACTGCACTCTTCCATGGCTCTCCTTGGCTCTACTACTCTCTACCATTACTCTACTTAGCTGTACTGGACTCTACAACACTCTACCACTTATCTCTACTGGACTCTACTACACTCTAAGATTTCTCTACTTATTTCTACCTGACTCTACTACACTCTAGTATGGCTCTACTTAGCTCTAGTTGACTCTACTACCCTTTACCATTACTCTACTTGGCTCTACTTGACTCTACTGCACTCTACCATGGCTCTACTTGACTATACTGCACTCTACCATTGCTCTACTTGGCTCTCTACCGTTACTCTACTTAGATCTACTTCACTCTGCTACACTCTACCACAGCTTTCCTTGGCTCTACTACACTCTATTATGTCTCTACTTAGCTCTACTCGACTCTACTACACTCTACCATTCCTCTACTTAGCTCTACTGGACTCTACTATACGCTCTACCATGGCTCTACTTGGCTCTACTACATTCTACCATTGCTCTACTTAGCTGAACTGGAATCTACTACAATCTACCATGGCTCTACTTGGCTCTAGTTGATTCTACTACCCTTTACCATCACTCTACTTTCCATCACTCTACTTGTCTCTACTTGACTCTACCGCACTCTACCATGGCTCTACATGATTATACTGCACTCTACCATTGCTCCCCTTTGCTCTACTTCACTCTGCTATACTCTACCATTGCTCTACTTGGCTCTACTTGGCTCTACTACACTCTCCCGTTACTCTACTTAGCTCTACTTCACTCTGCTACACTCTACCACAGCTCTGTTTGGCTATACTACACTCTATTATGTCTCTACTTAGCTCTACTGGACTCTACTACACTCTACCATTGCTCTACGTAGCTCTACTGGACTCTATACTGCACTCTACCATGGCTCTACTTGGCTCTACTACAATCTACCATTGCTCTACGTAGCTGTACAGGACTCTACTACACTCTACCATTGCTCTATTTGGCTCTACTACACTCTACTATGGCTCTATTTGGCTCTACTACACTCTACTATGGCTGTATTTGGCTCTACTTGGCTCTACTACACTCTACTACACTCCACGATTGCTCTACGTAGATCTACTGGACTCTACTACACTCTACCAGGGCTCTACTAGGCTCTATTTGACTCTACTACAATCTACCATGGCTCTATATATATACTTGGCTCTACTACACTCTACCATTAGTGTACTTAGCTCTACTGGACTCTACTCCTCCCTACCATGGCTCTATACTTTGCTCTACTACACTCTACCATTACTATGCTTAGCTCTGCTCGACTGTACTGCACTCTACAATGTCTCTATACTTGGCTCTACTGGACTCTACTACTCTCTACCATAGCTCTACATCGCACTACTTGGCTCTACAGCACTCTACAATGGCTCTACTTGGCTCTACTACAATCTACCATTGCTCTACTTAGCTCTACTGCACACTACTACATTCTATTATGGCTCTACTTGACTCTACTACACTCTACCATGGCTCAGCTACTTGGCTCTACTACACTATACTACACTCTACCATTGCTCTACGTAGATCTACTGGACTCTACTACACTCTACCAGGGCTCTACTTGGCTCTTCTTGAATCTACTACAAACTATACCATGGCTCTACTTGGCTCTACTACACTCTACCATTAGTCTACTTAGCTCTACTGGACTCTACTCCTCCCTACCATGGCTCTACTTGGCTCTACTACACTCTACCATTAGTCTACTTAGCTCTACTGGACTCTACTCCTCCCTACCATGGCTCTACTTTGCTCTACTACACTCTACCATTACTCTTCTTAGCTCTGCTCGACTGTACTACACTCTACATGCAATGTCTCTACTTAGCTCTACTGGACTCTACTACTCTCTACCATAGCTCAACTTATAATTCTACTGGACTCTACTACACTCTAGTATGGCTCTACTTGGCTCTACTACACTCTATCGTTCCTCTACTTAGCTCTACTTCACTCTGCTCCACTCTACCACAGCTCTCCTTGGCTCTACTACACTCTGAGTATTATGTCTATAGTTAGCTCTACTGGGCTCTACTACACTCTACCATTGCTCTACTTAGCTCTACTACACTCTACTACACTCTACCATGGCTCTACTTGGCTCTACTACACTCTACCGTTGCTCTACGTACTACACTCTACCATTGCTCTACTTAGCTCTACTGGACTCTACTACACTCTACCATGGCTCTACTTGGCTCTTGTTGACTCTACTACATTCTACCATGGCTCTCCTTGGCTCTACTACAATCTACCATTACTCTACTTTGCTCTACTGGACTCTACTACACTTTGCCATTGCTCTACTTAGCTCTACTGGACTCTACTACGCACTACCATGGCTCTACTTGGCCCTACTTGACTCTGCTGCACTCTACCATGGCTCTACTTAGCTGTACTGGACTCTAATACTCTCTACCGTGGCTCTACTTAGCTCTACTGGAATCTACCACATTCTTCCTTGGCTCTCCTTGGCTCTACTTGGTTCTACTACACTCTACCATGGCTCTACTTCGCTCTACTACACTCTACTAATACTCTACTTGGCTCTACTTCACACAATTACACTCTACCATTGCTCTACTTGGCTCTACATGACTCTACTACACTCTACCATTACTATACTTAGCTGTACTGGACTCTACTACACTCTACCATGTCTCTACTTAGCTCTACTAGAATCTACTGCATTCTATATCATGGCTCTACTTGGTTCTACTTGACTCTACTGCACTCTACCATGATTCTACTGGACCCCACTACACTCTACCATTGCTCTACTTTTGTCTACTGGACTCTACTACACTCTACCATGGCTCTACTTAGTTCTACTGGAATCTACTGCACTCTACCATTGCTCTACTTAGCTCTACTGGACTCTACTACACCCTACCATGGCTCTACTTAGCTCTACTTGACTCTACTACACTCTACCATGGCTCTACTTGGCTCTACTACACTCTATCATTGCTGTACTTAGCTCTACTGGACTCTACTGCACTCTAACATTGCTCTACTTCGCTCTACTTGACTCTACTGCACTCTACCGTGGCTGTACTTGGCTCTACTACACTCTACCATGGCTCTACTTGGCTCTACTTGACTCTACTACACTCTACCATGGCTCTACTTGGCTCTACTACACTCTATCATTGCTGTACTTAGCTCTACTGGACTCTACTGCACTCTAACATTGCTCTCCTTCGCTCTACTTGACTCTACTGCACTCTACCATGGCTCTACTTGGCTCTACTACACTCTACCATTACTCTACTTAGCTCTACTGGACTCTACTACACTCTACCATGGGTCTACTTGGCTCTACTTGACTCTATTGCACTCTACCATGGCTGTACTTCGCTCTACTACACTCTACCATTGCTCTACTTAGCTCCACTGGAATCTACTACACTCTACCATGCTGTACTTAGCTCTCTTGGAATCTACTACATTCTACCTTGGCACTACTTTGCTCTACTTGACTCTACTGCACTCTACCATGGCTCTACTTGGCTCTACTACACTCTACCATTACTCTATACTTAGCTGTACTGGACTCTACTACTCTCTACCGTGGCTCTACTTAGCTCTCCTGGACTCTACTACACTCTACCATTGCTCTACTAAGCTCTACTGGACTCTACTACACTCTACCAGGGCTCTACTTGGCTCTACTTGAATCTACTACAAACTACCATGGCTCTACTTGGCTCTACTACACTGTACCATTGCTGTACTTAGCCTCTAAGCAGTGAATAAAGTTTTGCCAACCCCCTCCTATACTGTCCTCATCATAAACCTATACCGCAGCGCCGCAGAGATGACGTCATTTTTGAAACTACTGCACTATACTACTCGAACCCGCACCCTGAGATACACACTCCGGTCCAGGGAGATCTATACCGAGGGACCGATTACATCCCCGGAGATACTGTCAGAGCCCCCCCAGACGCAGAATGACAGCATCAACAGCATACAAGAGACACCGAACAGCCAATTCAGGCTGATACTCTCGGTAACCCCGTGCATGCCTCGTATAAGTAGTATAGAATCTGTTAACCATAGCTGTTCCCCCTTACTGTTTAGCCCCACACCCACCTCAAGCCCAGTCCATGCCCCTACCCCTGACTCCTCCCAGAACCACCCACCTCCCCCTCCACTTAGCCCCACTAACAGTCCAACCTCTTTCGATAACACTAGCCCCCAGCATGAAGAACCCCTACCGGGATCCCCTAAACTATTCAGCCCCACCCCCATAAGTAGCACAATCCAAAACAAGTGGCCATCCCCCCCCTCTCCCTCAACGATCCCCACGCATTAGGAAAAGACACAGGCTACATAATTATGAAAGTCTTGCCTCAACAAATGGGAGCTACGATGTGTGTAGCAGTGTTGGCACTCCCCCACCTGACACCCCAACCTCTACAGGACTCTACTGCACTCTAACATTGCACTACTTGGCTCTACTTGACTCTACTACACTCTACCTTGACTCTACTTGGCTCTACTACACTCTAGCATTAATCTACGTAGCTCTGCTGCACTCTACTAATCTCTACCATGGCTCTACTTAGCTCTACTGGACTCTACTACATTCTACCATGCCTCTCCTTGTCTCTACTTGATTCTACTACAGCTCTACTTGGCTCTACTACACCCTACCATTACTCTACTTAGCTACACTAGACTCTGCTACATTCTACCATGGCTCTACTTGGCTCTCCTTGACTCTACTACACTCTACCATGGTTCTCCTTGGCTCTGTTACACTCTCCCGTTGCTCTACTTAGCTCTACTGGACTCTATTACACTCTACCATTGCTCTACGTAGCTCTACTTCACTCAACTACACTCTACCATGGCTCTACTTCGCTCTACTACACGCTACCATTGCTCTACTTAGCTCTACTTCACTCAACTACACTCTACCATGGCTCTACTTGACTCTACTACATGCTACTATTGCTCTTCTTAGCTCTACTGGACTCTACTGCACTCTACCCTGGCTCTACTTGGCTCTACTACACTCTACCATTACTCTACTTAGCTCTACTGGACTATACTACACTCTACCATTGTTCTACTTAGCTCTACTGGACTCTACTACACTGTACCTTGGCTCTACTTGCCTCTACTTGACTATAATACACTCTACCATGGCTCTACTTAGCTCTACTGGACTCTAGTACACTTTGACATTGCTCTACTTAGCTCTACTGGACACTACTACATTCTTCCTTGGCTCTCCTTGGCTCTACTTAGCTCTACTATACTCTACCATGGCTCTACGTGGCTCTACTACACTCTACTATTACTCTACTTGGCTCTACTTCACTCAGTTACACTCTACCATTCCTCTACTTGGCTCTACATGGTTCTGCTACACTCTACCATTACTGTACTTAGCTGTACTGGACTCTTCTATACTCTACCATGGCTCTACTTGGCTCTACTACACTCTACTATTACTCTACTTGGCTCTACTTCACTCAGTTACACTCTACCATTGCTCTACTTGGCTCTACATGGTTCTGTTACACTCTACCATTACTGTACTTAGCTGTACTGGACTCTTCTATACTCTACCACGTCTCTACTTACTTCTACTGGAATCTACTACACTCTACCATTGCTCTACTTGGCTCTACATGGCTCTACTACACTCTACCATTACTGTACTTAGCTGTACTGGACTCTTCTCTCCTCTACCATGTCTCTACTAAGCTCTATTGGAATCTACTACACTCTACCCTTGCTCTACTTGGCTCTACTACACTCTACCATTCCTCTACTTAGCTCTACTGGACTCTACTACACTCTACCACGTCTCTACTTATCTCTACTGGAATCTACTACATTCTACCATGGGTCTACTTGGCTCTACTTGACTCTACAGCACTCTACCATGGCTCTACTTGGTTCTACTACACTCTACCATTACTCTACTTAGCTGTACTGGACTCTACTACTCTCTACCGTGGCTCTACTTATCTCTACATGACACTAGTGCCCCCTACCATGTCTCTACTTGACTCTACAGCACTCTACCATGGCTCTACTTGGCTCTACTACACTCTACCATTACTCTACGTAGCTGTACTGGACTCTACTACTCTCTACCGTGGCTCTACTTATCTCTACTGCAATCTACTACATTATACCTTAGCTCTACTTGGCTCTACTTGACTCTACAGCACTCTACCATGGCTCTACTTGGCTCTACTACACTCTACTATTACTCTACTTGGCTCTACTTCACTCAGTTACACTCTACCATTGCTCTACTTGGCTCTACATGGCTCTACTACACTCTACCATTACTGTACTTAGCTGTACTGGACTCTTCTATATTCTACCATGTCTCTACTAAGCTCTATTGGAATCTACTATACACTTCACCCTTGCTCTACTTGGCTCTACTACACTCTACCATTGCCCTACTTAGCTCTACTGGACTCTACTACACTCTACCACGTCTCTACTTATCTCTACTGGAATCTACTACATTCTACCATGGGTCTACTTGGCTCTACATGGCTCTACTACACTCTACCATTACTGTACTTAGCTGTACTGGACTCTTCTCTCCTCTACCATGTCTCTACTAAGCTCTATTGGAATCTACTACACTCTACCCTTGCTCTACTAGACTCTACTACACTCTACCATGTCTCTACTTATCTCTACTGGAATCTACTACATTCTACCATGGGTCTACTTGGCTCTACTTAACTCTACAGCACTCTACCATGGCTCTCCTTGGCTCTACTACACTCTACCATTACTCTACGTAGCTGTACTGGACTCTACTACTCTCTACCGTGGCTCTACTTATCTCTACTGCAATCTACTACATTATACCTTAGCTCTACTTGGCTCTACTTGACTCTACAGCACTCTACCATGGCTCTACTAGGCTCTACTGCACTCTACCATTGGTCTACGTAGCTCTACATGACTCTACTACACTCTACCATGTCTCTACTTGACTCTACTACACTCTACCATTGCTCTACTTAGCTCTACCGGACTGTACTACACCTTACCATGTCTCTACTTGGCTCTACTACACTCTACCATTACATTACTTAGCTCTACTGGACTCTACTACACTCTACCAAAGCTTCACTTTACTCTACTTGACTCTACCACACTCTACCATGGCTCTACTTGGCTCTACCACACCCTGCCATGGCTCTAGTGGGCTCTACTTGACTCTATACTACACTCTACGATGCCTCTACTAGGCTCTACTACACTCTACCTTTGCTCTTCTTAGCTCTACTTAACTCTACTACACTCTACCATTGCTCTACTTGGCTCTACATGACTCTACTACACTCTACCATTGCTCTACTTGGCTCTACATGACTCTACTACACTCTACCATGTCTCTACTTGGCTCTACTACACTCTATCATTACTCTACTTAGCTCTACTGGACTCTACTACACTCTACCAAAGCTTCACTTTGCTCTACTTGACTCTACCACACTCTACCATGGCTCTACTTGGCTCTACCACACCCTACCATGGCTCTAGTGGGCTCTACTTGACTCTATACTACACTCTACGATGCCTCTACTAGGCTCTACTACACTCTACCTTTCCTCTTCTTAGCTCTACTTAACTCTACTACACTCTACCATTGCTCTACTTGGCTCTACATGACTCTACTACACTCTACCATTGCTCTACTTGGCTCTACATGACTCTACTACACTCTACCATGTCTCTACTTGGCTCTACTACACTCTACCATTACTCTACGTAGCTCTACTGGACTCTACTACACTCTACCAAAGCTTCACTTCGCTCTACTTGACTCTACCACACTCTACCATGGCTCTACTTGGCTCTACCACACCCTACCATGGCTCTAGTGGGCTCTACTTGACTCTATACTACACTCTACGATGCCTCTACTAGGCTCTACTACACTCTACCTTTGCTCTTCTTAGCTCTACTTAACTCTACTACACTCTACCATTGCTCTACTTGGCTCTACATGACTCTACTACACTCTACCATGTCTCTACTTGGCTCTACTACACTCTACCATTACTCTAATTAGCTCTACTGGACTCTACTACACTCTACCAAAGCTTCACTTTGCTCTACGTGACTCTACCACACTCTACCATGACTCTACTTGTCTCTACCACACCCTACCATGGCTCTAGTGGGCTCTACTTGACTCTATACTACACTCTATGATGCCTCTACTAGGCTCTACTACACTCTACCTTTGCTCTACTTAGCTCTACTTGACTCTACTACACTCTACCATTGCTCTACTTGGTTCTACATGACTCTACAACACTCTACCATGGCTCTACTTCGCTCTACTACACTCTTCCATTGCTCTACGTAGCTCTACTTGACTCTACTACACTGTACCATTCCTCTACTTGGCTCTGCATGACTCTACTACACTCTACCATGTCTCTACTTTGCTCTACTACACTCTACCATTGCTCTACTTAGCTCTACTCAACTCTACTACACCTTACCATTACTCTACCTAGCTCTACTGGATTCTGCTAAACACTTCTATGGCCCTACGTGGCTCTACTTGACTCTGCCATGGTTGTTCCTGGCTCTACTACACTCTACCATTTCTCTACTTAGCTCTACTAGACTCTACTACTCTCTACGATGGCTCTCCTTGGCTCTACATGACAATAGTGCCCCCTATCATGTCTATACTTGGCTATACTGCACTCTACCATTACTCTACTTAGCTCTACTGGACTCTCCTACTGTCTACCATGGCTCTACTTGGCTGTACTTGATTCTACTGCACTCTACCATGGCTCTACTTGGGTCTAGTACACTCTACCATTGCTCCTCTTAGCTCTACTGGTTTCTACTACACTCTACCATGGCTCTATGTGGCTCTACTTGAGTCTACTACACTCTACCATGGCTCTACTTGGCTCTACTTGACTGTACTACACTCTACAATGGCTCTACTTGGCTCTACTTGACTCTACTACACTCTACCATTGGTCTACTTGGCTCTACAAAACTCTACTACACTCTACCATGTCTCTAGTTGGCTCTACTACACTCTACCATTGCTCTACTTAGCCCTACTGGACTCTACTACACCTTACCATTGCTCTACCTAGCTCTACTAGATTCTACTAAACACTTCTAGGGCTCTACGTGGCTCTACTTGACTCTACTGCACTCTACAATGGCTCCTCCTGTACACTCTACCATTACTCTACTTAGCTCTACTGGACTGTACTACCCTCTACCTTGGCTCTACGTGTCTCTACATGGCTATACTACTCTCTATCATGTAGCTACTTGGCTCTACTACACTCTACCATTGGTCTACGCAGCTCTACTTGACTGTACTACACACTTCCATTGCTCTACTTGGCTCTACATGACTCTACTACACTCTACCATTACTGTACTTAGCTCTACTGGACTCTACTACTGTCTACCATGTCTCTACTTGACCCTAGTTGACTCTACTACACTCTTCCATTGCTCTAGTTAGCTCTACTGGACTCTACTACAATCTACATTGGCTCTACTTGGCTCTACTTAACTCTACTACACTCTACCATGTTTCTACTTGGATCTACTACACTCTACCATTAATGTACTTAGCTCTACTGGACTCTACTACTGTCTACCATGGCTCTACTTAACCCTAGTTGACTCTACTACACTCTACCATTGCTCTAGTTAGCTCTACTTGACTTTACTACACTCTACCATGGCTCTACTTGGCTCTGCTACACTGTACCATTGCTCTACTTAGATCTATACTTGACTCTACTACACTCTACCATTGCTCTACTTAGCTCCACTGGACTGTACTATCCACTCTACAATGGCTCTACTTGGCTCTACTACACTCTACCATTGGTCTACTTAGCTCTACTTGACTCTACTACACTCTGCCATTGCTCTACTTGCCTCTGCATGACTCTACTACACTCTACCATGTCTCTACTTGTCTATACTGCACTCTACCATTGCTATACTTAGCTCTACTGGACTCTACTACACCTTACCATTCCTCTACCTAGCTCTACTGGATTCTACTAAACACTTCTATGGCTCTACGTGGCTCTACTTGGCTCTACTGCACTGTACCATGGCTCTTCCTGGTTCTACTACACTCTACCATTACTCTACTTAGCTCTACTGGACTCTACTACTCTCTACCATGGCTCTACCTGTCTCTACATGACAATAGTGCCCCCTACCATGTCTCTACTTGGCTCTACTACACTCTACCATTAATCTACTTAGCTCTACTGGACTCTACTACTGTCTACCATGGCTCTACTTAACCCTAGTTGACTGTACTACACTCTACCATTGCTCTAGTTAGCTCTACTTGACTCTACTACACTCTACCATGGCTCTACTTGGCTCTGCTACACTCTACCATTGCTCTACTTAGATCTATGCTTGACTTTACTACACTCTACCATTGCTCTACTTAGCTCCACTGGACTCTACTATACACTCTACAATGGCTCTACTTGGCTCTACTACACTCGACCATTGGTCTACATAGCTCTACTTCACTCTACTGCACTCTGCCATTGCTCTACTTCCCTCTGCATGACTCTACTACTCTCTACCATGGCTCTACTTGGCTCTACTACACTCTACCATTGCTCTATGTAGCTCTACGTGAGTCTACTACACTCTACCATGTCTCTACTTGGCTCTACTACACTCTACCGTTGCTCTACTTAGCTCTACTGGACTCTACTACACATTACCATTCCTCTACCTAGCTCTACTGGATTCTACTAAACACTTCTATGGCTCTACGTGGCTCTACTTAGCTCTACTGCACTGTACCATGGCTCTTCCTGGTTCTACTACACTCTACCATTACTCTACTTAGCTCTACTGGACTCTACTACCCTCTACCATGGCTCTACCTGTCTCTACATGACAATAGTGCCCCCTACCATGTCTCTACTTGACTCTACTACACTCTGCCATTGCTCCACTTGCCTCTGCATGACTCTACTACTCTCTACCATGGCTCTACTTGGCTCCTCTACACTCTACCATTTCTCTACTTAGCTCTACTGGACTCTACTACTCTCTACCATGGCTCTCCTTGGTTCTACATGACACTAGTGCCCGCTATCATGTCTCTACTTGGCTCTACTACACTCTACCATTACTCTACTTATCTCTACTGGATTCTACTACTGTCTACCATGGCTCTACTTGACCCTAGTTGACTCTTCTACACTCTACCATTGCTCTACTTAGCTCTACTGGACTCTACTACTCTCTACGATGGCTCTCCTGGACACTATACTGCACCCTACATTGGCTCCACTTTGCTCTACTTGTCTATACTACACTCTACCATGGTCCTACTCAGCCATGTCCCCAGGCTCTCTCCTCCCCCCCCCGTTTGTGAGGAGAGAGCCTGTCATGGGGATGAGACTAGGCTCTACTTGGCTCCACTACACACTCTACCATTACTCTTCCTAGCTCTACTGGATTCTGCTAAACACTTCTATGGCTCTACGTGGCTCTACTTGACTCTACGTGGCTCTACTTGACTCTACGTGGCTCTACTTGACTCTACTGCACTCTACCATGGCTCTTTCTGGTTCTACTACACTCTACCATTACTCTACTTAGCTCTACTGGACTCTACTACTCTCTACCATGGCTCTACTTGTCTCTACATGACACTAGTGCCCCCTACCATGTCTCTACTTGACTCTACTACACTCTACCATTACTCTACTTAGATCTACTGGACTCTACTACTGTCTACCATGGCTCTACTTGACCTTAGTTGACTGTTCTACACTCTACCGTTGCTCTAGTTAGCTCTACTGGACTCTACTACTCTCAACCATGGCTCTACTTGCCTCTACTTGACTCTACTGCACACTACCATAGCTCTACTTGGCTCTACTACACTCTACCATTACTCTACTTAGCTCTACTGGACTATACTACTCTCTACTATGGCTCTCCTTCGCTCTACTTTATTCTACTGCACTCTACCATGACTCTCCTGGACACTATACTGCACCCTACATTGGCTCCACTTGGCTGTACTTGACTCTACTACACTCTACCATGTCTCTACTTGGCTCTACTACACTCTACCATTACTCTACTTAGCTCTACTGGACTCTACTACTGTCTACCATGGCTCTACTTGACCCTAGTTGACTCTTCTACACTCTACCATTGCTCTAGTTAGCTCTACTGGACTCTACTACTCTCTACCATGGCTCTACTTGGCTCTACTTGACTCTACTGCACACTACCATGGCTCTACTTGGCTCTACTACACTCTACCATTACTCTACTTAGCTCTCCTGGACTATACTACTCTCTACTATGGCTCTCCTTCGCTCTACTTTATTCTACTGCACTCTACCATGACTCTACTGGACACTATACTGCACCCTACATTGGCTCCACTTGGCTGTACTTGACTCTACTACACTCTACCATGTCTCTACTTGGCTCTACTACACTCTACCGTTGCTCTACTTAGCTCTACTGGACTCTACTACACCTTACCATTGCTCTACCTAGCTCTACTGATTTCTACTAAACACTTCTCTGGCTCTACGTGGCTCTACTTGACTCTACTGCACTCTACCATGGCTCTTCCTGGTTCTACTACCCTCTACCAATACTCTACTTAGCTCTACTGGACTCTACTACTCTCTACCATTGCTCTACATGTCTCTACATGTCACTAGTGCCCCCTACCATGTCTCTACTTGGCTCTACTACACTCTACCATTGCTCTACTTAGCTCTACTGGACTCTACTATACCTTACCAATGCTCTACCTAGCTCTTCTAGATTCTACTAAACACTTCTATGGCTCTACGTGGCTCTCCTTGACTCTACTACACTCTACCATGGCTCTTCATGATTCTACTACACTCTACCATTACTCTACTTAGCTGTACTGGACTCTATTACTCTCTCCCATAGCTCTACTTGTCTCTACATGACACTAGTGCCCCGTACCATGTCTCTACTTGGCTCTACTACACTCTACCATTACTCTACTTAGCTCTACTAGACTCTACTACTGTCTACTATGGCTCTACTTGGCTCTACTTGACTCTCCTACACTCTACCATGGCTCTACTTGGCTCTACCTGACTCTACTACACCCTACCGTTGCTGTACCTGGCTCTACAAGACTCTACTACACTCTACCATGTCTCTACTTTACTCTACTGCATTCTACCATTGCTCTATTTAGCTCTACTGGACTCTACTACACCTTACCATTGGTCTACCTAGTTCTACTGGATTCTACTAAATACTTCTATTGCTCTACGTGACTCTACTTGACTCTACCATTACTCTACTTAGCTCTACTGGACTCTACTACTCTCTACCATGGCTCTACTTGTCTCTACATGACACTAGTGCCCCCTACCATGTCTCTACTTGGCTCTACTATACACTCTACCATTACTCTACTTAGCTCTACTGGACTCTACTACTGTCTACCATGGCTCTACTTGACCCTAGTTGACTCTTCTACACTCTATCATTGCTCTAGTTAGCTCTACTGGACTGTACTACTCTCTACCATGGCTCTACTTGGCTCTACTTGATTCTACTGCACACTACCATGGCTCTACTTGGCTCTACTACACTCTACCATTACTCTACTTAGCTCTCCTGGACTATACTACTCTATACTATGGCTCTCCTTCGCTCTACTTTATTCTACTGCACTCTACCATGACTCTACTGGACACTATACTGCACCCTACATTGGCTCCACTTGGCAGTACTTGACTCTACTACACTCTACCATGTCTCTACTTGGCTCTACTACCCTCTACCAATACTCTACTTAGCTCTACTGGACTCTACTACTCTCTACCATTGCTCTACTTGTCTCTACATGTCACTAGTACCCCCTACCATGTGTCTACTTGGCTCTACTACACTCTACCATTACTCTACTTAGCTCTACTGGACTCTACTACTGTCTACTATGGCTCTACTTGGCTCTACTTGACTCTCCTACACTCTACCATGGCTCTACTTGGCTCTACCTGACTCTACTACACCCTACCATTGCTGTACCTGGATCTACAAGACTCTACTACACTCTACCATGTCTCTACTTGGCTCTACTACATTCTATAATTGCTCTACTTAGCTCTACTAGACTCTACTACACCTTACCATTGGTCTACCTAGTTCTACTGGATTCTACTAAATACTTCTATGGCTCTACGTGACTCTACTTGACTCTACCATTACTCTACTTAGCTCTACTGGACTCTACTACTCTCTACCATGGCTCTACTTGTCTCTACATGACACTAGTGCCCCCTACCACGTCTCTACTTGGCTCTACTATACACTCTACCATTACACTACTTAGCTCTACTGGACTCTACTACTGTCTACCATGGCTCTACTTGACCCTAGTTGACTCTTCTACACTCTATCATTGCTGTTGTTAGCTCTACTGGACTCTATTACTCTCTACCATGGCTCTACTTGGCTCTACTTGATTCTACTGCACACTACCATGGCTCTACTTGGCTCTACTACACTCTACCATTACTCTCCTTAGCTCTCCTGGACTATACTACTCTCTACTATGGCTCTCCTTCGCTCTACTTTATTCTACTGCACTCTACCATGACTCTACTGGACACTATACTGCACCCTACATTGGCTCCACTTGGCTGTACTTGACTCTACTACAATCTACCATGTCTCTACTTGGCTCTACTACACTCTACCGTTGCTCTACTTAGCTCTACTGGACTCTACTACACCTTACCATTGCTCTACCTAGCTCTACTGGATTCTACTAAACACTTCTATGGCTCTACGTGGCTCTACTTGACTCTACTGCACTCTACCATGGCTCTTCCTGGTTCTACTACCCTCTACCAATACTCTACTTAGCTCTACTGGACTCTACTACTCTCTACCATTGCTCTACTTGGCTCTACTACACTCTACCATTGCTATACTTAGCTCTACTGGACTCTACTACACCTTACCATTGCTCTACCTAGCTCTACTAGATTCTACTAAACACTTCTTTGACTCTACGTGGCTCTACTTGACTCTACTACACTCTACCATGGCTCTTCATGATTCTACTACACTCTACCATTACTCTACTTAGCTGTACTGGACTCTATTACTCTCTACCATAGCTCTACTTGTCTCTGCATGACACTAGTGCCCCGTACCATGTCTCTACTTGGCTCTACTACACTCTACCATTACTCTACTTAGCTCTACTGGACTCTACTACTGTCTACTATGGCTCTACTTGGCTCTACTTGACTCTCCTACACTCTACCATGGCTCTACTTGGCTCTACCTGACTCTACTACACCCTACCATTGCTGTACCTGGCTCTACAAGACTCTACTACACTCTACCATGTCTCTACTTGGCTCTACTACACTCTACCATTGCTCTACTTAGATCTACTGGACTCTACTACACCTTACCATTGGTCTACCTAGTTCTACTGGATTCTACTAAATACTTCATGGCTCTACGTGGCTCTACTTGACTCTACCATTACTCTACTTAGCTCTACTGGACTCTACTACTCTCTACCATGGCTCTACTTGTCTCTACATGACACTAGTGCCCCTTACCATGGGTCTACTTGGCTCTACTACACTCTACCATTGCTCTACTTAGCTCTACTTGACTCTACTCCTCTCTACCATTGCTCTACTTAGCTCTACTGGACTGTACTACACTCTACAGTGGCTCTACTTCGCACTACTACACTCTATACCATTGCTCTACTTAGCTCTACTTGACTCTACTACACACTACCATTGCTCTACTTGCCTCTACTTGCCTCTACAAGACTCTACTGCACTCTACCATGTCTCTACTTGGCTCTACTCCACTCTACCGTTGCTCTACTTAGCTCTACTTGACTCTACTACACCTAACCATTGCTCTACCTAGCTCTACTGGATTCTACTAAACACTTCTAGGGCTCTACGTGGCTCTACTTGACTCTGCTGCACTCTACAATGGCTCCTCCTGTACACTCTACCATTACTCTACTTAGCTCTACTGGACTGTACTACCCTCTACCTTGGCTCTACGTGTCTCTACATGGCTATACTACTCTCTACCATGTAGCTACTTGACTCTACTACACTCTACCATTGGTCTACGTAGCTCTACTTGACTGTACTACACTCTTCCATTGCTCTACTTGGCTCTACATGACTCTACTACACTCTACCATTACTGTACTTAGCTCTACTGGAGTCTACCATGTCTCTACTTGACCCTAGTTGACTCTATTACACTCATCCGTTGCTCTAGTTAGCTCTACTGGACTCTACTACAATCTACATTGGCTCTACTTGGCTCTACTTAACTCTACTACACTCTACCATGTTTCTACTTGGATCTACTACACTCTACCATTAATGTACTTAGCTCTACTGGACTCTACTACTGTCTACCATGGCTCTACTTAACCCTAGTTGACTCTACTACACTCTACCATTGCTCTAGTTAGCTCTACTTGACTTTACTACACTCTACCATGGCTCTACTTGGCTCTGCTACACTGTACCATTGGTCTACTTACCTCTACTTGACTCTACTACACTCTGCCATTGCTCTACTTACCTCTGCATGACTCTACTACACTCTACCATGTCTCTACTTGACTGTACTACACTCTTCCATTGCTCTACTTGGCTCTACATGACTCTACTACACTCTACCATTACTGTACTTAGCTCTACTGGACTCTACTACTGTCTACCATGGCTCTACTTGACCCTAGTTGACTCTATTACACTCATCCATTGCTCTAGTTAGCTCTACTGGACTCTACTACAATCTACATTGGCTCTACTTGGCTCTACTTAACTCTACTACACTCTACCATGTTTCTACTTGGATCTACTACACTCTACCATTAATGTACTTAGCTCTACTGGACTCTACTACTGTCTACCATGGCTCTACTTAACCCTAGTTGACTCTACTACACTCTACCATTGCTCTAGTTAGCTCTACTTGACTTTACTACACTCTACCATGGCTCTACTTGACTCTGCTACACTGTACCATTGCTCTACTTAGATCTATACTTGACTCTACTACACTCTACCATTGCTCTACTTAGCTCCACTGGACTGTACTATCCACTCTACAATGGCTCTACTTGGCTCTACTACACTCTACCATTGGTCTACTTAGCTCTACTTGACTCTACTACACTCTGCCATTGCTCTACTTGCCTCTGCATGACTCTACTACACTCTACCATGTCTCTACTTGTCTATACTGCACTCTACCATTGCTATAGTTAGCTCTACTGGACTCTACTACACCTTACCATTCCTCTACCTAGCTCTACTGGATTCTACTAAACACTTCTATGGCTCTACGTGGCTCTACTTGGCTCTACTGCACTGTACCATGGCTCTTCCTGGTTCTACTACACTCTACCATTACTCTACTTAGCTCTACTGGACTCTACTACTCTCTATACCATGGCTCTACCTGTCTCTACATGACAATAGTGCCCCCTACCATGTCTCTACTTGGCTCTACTACACTCTACCATTAATCTACTTAGCTCTACTGGACTCTACTACTGTCTACCATGGCTCTACTTAACCCTAGTTGACTGTACTACACTCTACCATTGCTCTAGTTAGCTCTACTTGACTCTACTACACTCTACCATGGCTCTACTTGGCTCTGCTACACTCTACCATTGCTCTACTTAGATCTATGCTTGACTTTACTACACTCTACCATTGCTCTACTTAGCTCCACTGGACTCTACTATACACTCTACAATGGCTCTACTTGGCTCTACTACACTCGACCATTGGTCTACATAGCTCTACTTGACTCTACTACACTCTGCCATTGCTCTACTTCCCTCTGCATGACTCTACTACTCTCTACCATGGCTCTACTTGGCTCTACTACACTCTACCATTGCTCTATGTAGCTCTACGTGAGTCTACTACACTCTACCATGTCTCTACTTGGCTCTACTACACTCTACCGTTGCTCTACTTAGCTCTACTGGACTCTACTACACATTACCATTCCTCTACCTAGCTCTACTGGATTCTACTAAACACTTCTATGGCTCTACGTGGCTCTACTTAGCTCTACTGCACTGTACCATGGCTCTTCCTGGTTCTACTACACTCTACCATTACTCTACTTAGCTCTACTGGACTCTACTACTCTCTACCATGGCTCTACCTGTCTCTACATGACAATAGTGCCCCCTACCATGTCTCTACTTGACTCTACTACACTCTGCCATTGCTCCACTTGCCTCTGCATGACTCTACTACTCTCTACCATGGCTTTACTTTGCTCATCTACACTCTACCATTTCTCTACTTAGCTCTACTGGACTCTACTACTCTCTACCATGGCTCTCCTTGGTTCTACATGACACTAGTGCCCGCTATCATGTCTCTACTTGGCTCTACTACACTCTACCATTACTCTACTTATCTCTACTGGATTCTACTACTGTCTACCATGGCTCTACTTGACCCTAGTTGACTCTTCTACACTCTACCATTGCTCTACTTAGCTCTACTGGACTCTACTACTCTCTACGATGGCTCTCCTGGACACTATACTGCACCCTACATTGGCTCCAATTTGCTCTACTTGTCTATACTACACTCTACCATGGTCCTACTCAGCCATGTCCCCAGGCTCTCTCCTCCCCCCCCCCTCCCGTTTGTGAGGAGAGAGCCTGTCATGGGGATGAGGCTAGGCTCTACTTGGCTCCACTACACACTCTACCATTACTCTTCCTAGCTCTACTGGATTCTGCTAAACACTTCTATGGCTCTACGTGGCTCTACTTGACTCTACTGAACTCTACCATGGCTCTTTCTGGTTCTACTACACTCTACCATTACTCTACTTAGCTCTACTGGACTCTACTACTCTCTACCATGGCTCTACTTGTCTCTACATGACACTAGTGCCCCCTACCATGTCTCTACTTGACTCTACTACACTCTACCATTACTCTACTTAGATCTACTGGACTCTACTACTGTCTACCATGGCTCTACTTGACCTTAGTTGACTGTTCTACACTCTACCGTTGCTCTAGTTAGCTCTACTGGACTCTACTACTCTCAACCATGGCTCTACTTGCCTCTACTTGACTCTACTGCACACTACCATAGCTCTACTTGGCTCTGCTACACTCTACCATTACTCTACTTAGCTCTACTGGACTATACTACTCTCTACTATGGCTCTCCTTCGCTCTACTTTATTCTACTGCACTCTACCATGACTCTCCTGGACACTATACTGCACCCTACATTGGCTCCACTTGGCTGTACTTGACTCTACTACACTCTACCATGTCTCTACTTGGCTCTACTACACTCTACCATTACTCTACTTAGCTCTACTGGACTCTACTACTGTCTACCATGGCTCTACTTGACCCTAGTTGACTCTTCTACACTCTACCATTGCTCTAGTTAGCTCTACTGGACTCTACTACTCTCTACAATGGCTCTACTTGGCTCTACTTGACTCTACTGCACACTACCATGGCTCTACTTGGCTCTACTACACTCTACCATTACTCTACTTAACTCTCCTGGACTATACTACTCTCTACTATGGCTCTCCTTCGCTCTACTTTATTCTACTGCACTCTACCATGACTCTACTGGACACTATACTGCACCCTACATTGGCTCCACTTGGCTGTACTTGACTCTACTACACTCTACCATGTCTCTACTTGGCTCTACTACACTCTACCGTTGCTCTACTTAGCTCTACTGGACTCTACTACACCTTACCATTGCTCTACCTAGCTCTACTGGATTCTACTAAACACTTCTCTGGCTCTACGTGGCTCTACTTGACTCTACTGCACTCTACCATGGCTCTTCCTGGTTCTACTACCCTCTACCAATACTCTACTTAGCTCTACTGGACTCTACTACTCTCTACCATTGCTCTACTTGTCTCTACATGTCACTAGTGCCCCCTACCATGTCTCTACTTGACTCTACTACACTCTACCATTGCTCTACTTAGCTCTACTGGACTCTACTACACCTTACCAATGCTCTACCTAGCTCTTCTAGATTCTACTAAACACTTCTATGGCTCTACGTGGCTCTCCTTGACTCTACTACACTCTACCATGGCTCTTCATGATTCTACTACACTCTACCATTACTCTACTTATCTGTACTGGACTCTATTACTCTCTACCATAGCTCTACTTGTCTCTACATGACACTAGTGCCCCGTACCATGTCTCTACTTGGCTCTACTACACTCTACCATTACTCTACTTAGCTCTACTAGACTCTACTACTGTCTACTATGGCTCTACTTGGCTCTACTTGACTCTCCTACACTTTACCATGGCTCTACTTGGCTCTACCTGACTCTACTACACCCTATCGTTGCTGTACCTGGCTCTACAAGACTCTACTACACTCTGCCATGTCTCTACTTGGCTCTACTACATTCTACCATTGCTCTATTTAGCTCTACTGGACTCTACTACACTCTACCATGTCTCTACTTGGCTCTACTACATTCTACCATTGTTCTATTTAGCTCTACTGGACTCTACTACACCTTACCATTGGTCTACCTAGTTCTACTGGATTCTACTAAATACTTCTATGGCTCTACGTGACTCTACTTGACTCTACCATTACTCTATTTAGCTCTACTGGACTCTACTACTCTCTACCATGACTCTACTTGTCTCTACATGACACTTGTGCCCCCTACCATGTCTCTACTTAGTTCTACCACACTCTACCATTACACTACTTAGCTCTACTGGACTCTACTACTGTCTACCATGGCTCTACTTGACCCTAGTTGACTCTTCTACACTCTATCATTACTCTTGTTAGCTCTACTGGACTCTATTACTCTCTACCATGGCTCTACTTGGCTCTACTTGATTCTACTGCACACTACCATGGCTCTACTTGGCTCTACTACACTCTACCATTACTCTCCTTAGCTCTCCTGGACTATACTACTCTCTACTATGGCTCTCCTTCGCTCTACTTTATTCTACTGCACTCTACCATGACTCTACTGGACACTATACTCCACCCTACATTGGCTCCACTTGGCTGTACTTGACTCTACTACACTCTACCATGTCTCTACTTGGCTCTACTACACTCTACCGTTGCTCTACTTAGCTCTACTGGACTCTACTACACCTTACCATTGCTCTACCTAGCTCTACTGAATTCTACTAAACACTTCTATGGCTCTACGTGGCTCTACTTGACTCTACTGCACTCTACCATGGCTCTTCCTGGTTCTACTACCCTCTACCAATACTCTACTTAACTCTACTGGACTCTACTACTCTCTACCATTGCTCTACTTGGCTCTACTACACTCTACCATTGCTATACTTAGCTCTACTGGACTCTACTACACCTTACCATTGCTCTACCTAGCTCTACTAGATTCTACTAAACACTTGTATGACTCTAAGTGGCTCTACTTGACTCTACTACACTCTACCATGGCTCTTCATGATTCTACTACACTCTACCATTACTCTACTTAGCTGTACTGGACTCTATTACTCTCCACCATAGCTCTACTTGTCTCTACATGACACTAGTGCCCCGTACCATGTCTCTACTTGGCTCTACTACACTCTACCATTACTCTACTTAGCTCTACTGGACTCTACTACTGTCTACTATGGCTCTACTTGGCTCTACTTGACTCTCCTACACTCTACCATGGCTCTACTTGGCTCTACCTGACTCTACTACACCCTACCATTGCTGTACCTGGCTCTACAAGACTCTACTACACTCTACCATGTCTCTACTTGGCTCTACTACACTCTACCATTGCTCTACTTAGATCTACTGGACTCTACTACACCTTACCATTGGTCTACCTAGTTCTACTGGATTCTACTAAACACTTCTATGGCTCTACGTGGCTCTACTTAGCTCTACTGCACTGTACCATGGCTCTTCCTGGTTCTACTACACTCTACCATTACTCTACTTAGCTCTACTGGACTCTACTACTCTCTACCATGGCTCTACCTGTCTCTACATGACAATAGTGCCCCCTACCATGTCTCTACTTGACTCTACTACACTCTGCCATTGCTCCACTTGCCTCTGCATGACTCTACTACTCTCTACCATGGCTTTACTTTGCTCATCTACACTCTACCATTTCTCTACTTAGCTCTACTGGACTCTACTACTCTCTACCATGGCTCTCCTTGGTTCTACATGACACTAGTGCCCCCTATCATGTCTCTACTTGGCTCTACTACACTCTACCATTACTCTACTTATCTCTACTGGATTCTACTACTGTCTACCATGGCTCTACTTGACCCTAGTTGACTCTTCTACACTCTACCATTGCTCTACTTAGCTCTACTGGACTCTACTACTCTCTACGATGGCTCTCCTGGACACTATACTGCACCCTACATTGGCTCCAATTTGCTCTACTTGTCTATACTACACTCTACCATGGTCCTACTCAGCCATGTCCCCAGGCTCTCTCCTCCCCCCCCCCTCCCGTTTGTGAGGAGAGAGCCTGTCATGGGGATGAGGCTAGGCTCTACTTGGCTCCACTACACACTCTACCATTACTCTTCCTAGCTCTACTGGATTCTGCTAAACACTTCTATGGCTCTACGTGGCTCTACTTGACTCTACTGAACTCTACCATGGCTCTTTCTGGTTCTACTACACTCTACCATTACTCTACTTAGCTCTACTGGACTCTACTACTCTCTACCATGGCTCTACTTGTCTCTACATGACACTAGTGCCCCCTACCATGTCTCTACTTGACTCTACTACACTCTACCATTACTCTACTTAGATCTACTGGACTCTACTACTGTCTACCATGGCTCTACTTGACCTTAGTTGACTGTTCTACACTCTACCGTTGCTCTAGTTAGCTCTACTGGACTCTACTACTCTCAACCATGGCTCTACTTGCCTCTACTTGACTCTACTGCACACTACCATAGCTCTACTTGGCTCTGCTACACTCTACCATTACTCTACTTAGCTCTACTGGACTATACTACTCTCTACTATGGCTCTCCTTCGCTCTACTTTATTCTACTGCACTCTACCATGACTCTCCTGGACACTATACTGCACCCTACATTGGCTCCACTTGGCTGTACTTGACTCTACTACACTCTACCATGTCTCTACTTGGCTCTACTACACTCTACCATTACTCTACTTAGCTCTACTGGACTCTACTACTGTCTACCATGGCTCTACTTGACCCTAGTTGACTCTTCTACACTCTACCATTGCTCTAGTTAGCTCTACTGGACTCTACTACTCTCTACAATGGCTCTACTTGGCTCTACTTGACTCTACTGCACACTACCATGGCTCTACTTGGCTCTACTACACTCTACCATTACTCTACTTAACTCTCCTGGACTATACTACTCTCTACTATGGCTCTCCTTCGCTCTACTTTATTCTACTGCACTCTACCATGACTCTACTGGACACTATACTGCACCCTACATTGGCTCCACTTGGCTGTACTTGACTCTACTACACTCTACCATGTCTCTACTTGGCTCTACTACACTCTACCGTTGCTCTACTTAGCTCTACTGGACTCTACTACACCTTACCATTGCTCTACCTAGCTCTACTGGATTCTACTAAACACTTCTCTGGCTCTACGTGGCTCTACTTGACTGTACTGCACTCTACCATGGCTCTTCCTGGTTCTACTACCCTCTACCAATACTCTACTTAGCTCTACTGGACTCTACTACTCTCTACCATTGCTCTACTTGTCTCTACATGTCACTAGTGCCCTCTACCATGTCTCTACTTGACTCTACTACACTCTACCATTGCTCTACTTAGCTCTACTGGACTCTACTACACCTTACCAATGCTCTACCTAGCTCTTCTAGATTCTACTAAACACTTCTATGGCTCTACGTGGCTCTCCTTGACTCTACTACACTCTACCATGGCTCTTCATGATTCTACTACACTCTACCATTACTCTACTTATCTGTACTGGACTCTATTACTCTCTACCATAGCTCTACTTGTCTCTACATGACACTAGTGCCCCGTACCATGTCTCTACTTGGCTCTACTACACTCTACCATTACTCTACTTAGCTCTACTAGACTCTACTACTGTCTACTATGGCTCTACTTGGCTCTACTTGACTCTCCTACACTTTACCATGGCTCTACTTGGCTCTACCTGACTCTACTACACCCTATCGTTGCTGTACCTGGCTCTACAAGACTCTACTACACTCTGCCATGTCTCTACTTGGCTCTACTACATTCTACCATTGCTCTATTTAGCTCTACTGGACTCTACTACACTCTACCATGTCTCTACTTGGCTCTACTACATTCTACCATTGTTCTATTTAGCTCTACTGGACTCTACTACACCTTACCATTGGTCTACCTAGTTCTACTGGATTCTACTAAATACTTCTATGGCTCTACGTGACTCTACTTGACTCTACCATTACTCTATTTAGCTCTACTGGACTCTACTACTCTCTACCATGACTCTACTTGTCTCTACATGACACTTGTGCCCCCTACCATGTCTCTACTTAGTTCTACCACACTCTACCATTACACTACTTAGCTCTACTGGACTCTACTACTGTCTACCATGGCTCTACTTGACCCTAGTTGACTCTTCTACACTCTATCATTACTCTTGTTAGCTCTACTGGACTCTATTACTCTCTACCATGGCTCTACTTGGCTCTACTTGATTCTACTGCACACTACCATGGCTCTACTTGGCTCTACTACACTCTACCATTACTCTCCTTAGCTCTCCTGGACTATACTACTCTCTACTATGGCTCTCCTTCGCTCTACTTTATTCTACTGCACTCTACCATGACTCTACTGGACACTATACTCCACCCTACATTGGCTCCACTTGGCTGTACTTGACTCTACTACACTCTACCATGTCTCTACTTGGCTCTACTACACTCTACCGTTGCTCTACTTAGCTCTACTGGACTCTACTACACCTTACCATTGCTCTACCTAGCTCTACTGGATTCTACTAAACACTTCTATGGCTCTACGTGGCTCTACTTGACTCTACTGCACTCTACCATGGCTCTTCCTGGTTCTACTACCCTCTACCAATACTCTACTTAACTCTACTGGACTCTACTACTCTCTACCATTGCTCTACTTGGCTCTACTACACTCTACCATTGCTATACTTAGCTCTCCTGGACTCTACTACACCTTACCATTGCTCTACCTAGCTCTACTAGATTCTACTAAACACTTGTATGACTCTAAGTGGCTCTACTTGACTCTACTACACTCTACCATGGCTCTTCATGATTCTACTACACTCTACCATTACTCTACTTAGCTGTACTGGACTCTATTACTCTCCACCATAGCTCTACTTGTCTCTACATGACACTAGTGCCCCGTACCATGTCTCTACTTGGCTCTACTACACTCTACCATTACTCTACTTAGCTCTACTGGACTCTACTACTGTCTACTATGGCTCTACTTGGCTCTACTTGACTCTCCTACACTCTACCATGGCTCTACTTGGCTCTACCTGACTCTACTACACCCTACCATTGCTGTACCTGGCTATACAAGACTCTACTACACTCTACCATGTCTCTACTTGGCTCTACTACACTCTACCATTGCTCTACTTAGATCTACTGGACTCTACTACACCTTACCATTGGTCTACCTAGTTCTACTGGATTCTACTAAATACTTCTATGGCTCTACGTGGCTCTACTTGACTCTACCATTACTCTACTTAGCTCTACTGGACTCTACTACTCTCTACCATGGCTCTACTTGTCTCTACATGACACTAGTGCCCCTTACCATGGGTCTACTTGGCTCTACTACACTCTACCATTGCTCTACTTAGCTCTACTTGACTCTACTCCTCTCTACCATTGCTCTACTTAGCTCTACTGGACTGTACTACACTCTACAGTGGCTCTACTTCGCACTACTACACTCTATACCATTGCTCTACTTAGCTCTACTTCACTCTACTACACACTACCATTGCTCTACTTGCCTCTACAAGACTCTACTGCACTCTACCATGTCTCTACTTGGCTCTACTACACTCTACCATTGCTCTACTCAGCTCTACTGGGCTCTACTGCACCTTACCATTGCTCTACCTAGCTCTACTGGATTCTACTAAACACTTCTATGACTCTACGTGGCTCTACTTGACTCTACTCCACTCTAGCATGGCTCTTCATGGTTGTACTACACTCTACCATTACTCTACTTAGCTCTACTGGACTCTACTACTGTCTACTGTGGCTCTACTTGGCTCTACTTGACTCTCCTACACTCTACCATGGCTCTACTTGGCTCTACCTGACTCTACTACACCCTACCATTGCTGTACCTGGCTCTACAAGACTCTACTACACTCTACCATGTCTCTACTTGGCTCTACTACACTCTACCATTGTTCTACTTAGATCTACTGGACTCTACTACACCTTACCATTGGTCTACCTAGTTCTACTGGATTCTACTAAATACTTCTATGGCTCTACGTGGCTCTACTTGACTCTACCATTACTCTACTTAGCTCTACTGGATTCTACTACTCTCTACCATGGCTCTACTTGTCTCTACATGACACTAGTGCCTCTTACCATGGGTCTACTTGGCTCTACTACACTCTACCATTGCTCTACTTAGCTCTACTTGACTCTACTCCTCTCTACCATTGCTCTACTTAGCTCTACTGGACTGTACTACACTCTACAGTGGCTCTACTTGGCACTACTACACTCTATACTATTGCTCTACTTAGCTCTACTTGACTCTACTACACTCTACCATTGCTCTACTTACCTCTACAAGACTCTACTGCACTCTACCATGTCTCTACTTGGCTCTACTACACTCTACCATTGCTCTACTCAGCTCTACTGGGCTATACTACACCTTACCATTGCTCTACCTAGCTCTACTGGATTCTACTAAACACTTCTATGACTCTACGTGGCTCTACTTGACTCTACTCCACTCTACCATGGCTCTTCATTGTTGTACTACACTCTACCATTACTCTACTTAGCTCTACTGGACTCTACTACACTTTACCATTACTCTACCTAGCTCTACTGGATTCTGCTAAACACTTCTATGGCTCTACGTGGCTCTACTTGACTCTACTGCACTCTACCATGGCTCTTCCTGGTTATTCTACACTCTACCATTACTCTACTTAGCTCTACTGGACTCTACTACTGTCTACCATGGCTCTACTTGACCCTAATTGACTCTTCTACACTCTACCATTGCTCTAGTTAGCTCTACTGGACTCTACTACTCTCTCCCATGGCTCTACTTGGCTCTACTTGACTCTACTGCACACTACCATAGCTCTACTTAGCTCTACTACACTCTACCATTACTCTACTTAGCTCTACTGGACTATACTACTTTCTACTATGGCTCTCCTTCGCTCTACTTTATTCTACTGCACTCTACCATGACTCTACTGGACACTATACTGCACCCTACATTGGCTCCACTTGGCTGTACTTGACTCTACTACACTCTACCATGTCTCTACTTGGCTCTACTACACTCTACCATTGCTCTCCTTAGCTCTACTGGACTCTACTACACCTTACCATTGCTCTACCTAGCTCTACTGGATTCTACTAAACACTTCTATGGCTCTACGTGGCTCTACTTGACTCTACTGCACTCCACCATGGCTCTTCCTGGTTCTACTACACTCTACCATTACTCTACTTAGCTCTACTGGACTCTACTACTCTCTACCATTGCTCTACTTGTCTCTACATGACACTAGTGCCCCCTACCATGTCTCTACTTGGCTCTACTACACTCTCCAATTGCTCTACTTAGCTCTACTGGACTCTAGTACACCTTACCATTGCTCTACTAAACACTTCTATGGCTCTACGTGGCTCTACTTGACTCTACTGCACTCTACCATGGCTCTTCCTGGTTCTACTACACTCTACCATTACTCTACTTAGCTCTACTGGACTCTACTACTCTCTACCATTGCTCTACTTGTCTCTACATGACACTAGTGCCCCCTACCATGTCTCTACTTGGCTCTACTACACTCTACCAATACTCTACTTCGCTCTACTGGACTCTACTACTGTCTACCATGGCTCTACTTGGCTGTACTACACTCTACCATTGCTCTACTTAGCTCTACTGGACTCTACTACACCTTACCATTGGTCTACCTAGTTCTACTGGATTCTACTAAACACTTCTATGGCTCTACGTGGCTCTACTTGACTCTACCATTACTCTACTTAGCTCTACTGGACTCTACTACTCTATACCATGGCTCTACGTGTCTCCACATGACATTAGTGCCCCCTACCATTGGTCTACTTGGCTCTACTACACTCTACCATTGCTCTACTTAGCTCTACTTGACTCTACTCCACTCTACCATTGCTCTACGTAGCTCTACTGGACTGTACTACACTCTAGAGTGGCTCTACTTGGCTGTACTACACTCTACCATTGCTCTACTTAGCGCTACTTGACTCCACTACACTCTACCATTGCTCTACTTGCCTCTACAAGTCTCTACTACACTCTACCATGTCCCTACTTGACTATACTACACTCTACCATTGTTCTACTTAGCTCTACTGGACTCTACTACACTGTACCTTGGCTCTACTTGCCTCTACTTGACTATAATGCACTCTACCATGGCTCTACTTAGCTCTACTGGACTCTAGTAGACTTTGACATTGCTCTACTTAGCTCTACTGGACACTACTACATTCATCCTTGGCTCTCCTTGGCTCTACTTGGATCTACTATACTCTACCATGGCTCTACTTGGCTCTACTTCACTCAATTACACTCTACCATTCCTCTACTTGGCTCTACATGGCTCTGCTACACTCTACCATTACTGTACTTAGCTGTAATGGACTCTTCTATACTCTACCATGTCTCTACTAAGCTCTATTGGAATCTACTACACTCTACCCTTGATCTACTTGGCTCTACTACACTCTACCATTCCTCTACTTAGCTCTACTGGACTCTACTACACTCTACAACGTCTCTACTTACTTCTACTGGAATCTACTACACTCTACCATTGCTCTACTTGGCTCTACATGGCTCTACTACACTCTACCATTACTGTACTTAGCTGTACTGGACTCTTCTACCATGTCTCTACTAAGCTCTATTGGAATCTACTACACTCTACCCTTGCTCTACTTGACTCTACTACACTCTACCATTCCTCTACTTAGCTCTACTGGACTCTACTACACTCTACCACGTCTCTACTTATCTCTACTGGAATCTACTACGTTCTACCATGGGTCTACTTGGCTCTACTTGACTCTACAGCACTCTACCATGACTCTACTTGGTTCTACTACACTCTACCATTACTCTACTTAGCTGTACTGGACTCTACTACTCTCTACCGTGGCTCTACTTATCTCTATTGCAATCTACTACGTTATACCTTAGCTCTACTTGGTTCTACTTGACTCTACAGCACTCTACCATGGCTCTACTTGGCTCTACTACACTCTACTATTACTCTACTTGGCTCTACTTCACTCAGTTACACTCTACCATTGCTCTACTTGGCTCTACATGGTTCTACTACACTCTACCATTACTGTACTTAGCTGTACTGGACTCTTCTATACTCTACCATGTCTCTACTAAGCTCTATTGGAATCTACTACACTCTACCCTTGCTGTACTTTACTACACTCTACCATTCCTCTACTTAGCTCTACTGGACTCTACTACACTCTACCACGTCTCTACTTATCTCTACTGGAATCTACTACATTCTACCATGGGTCTACTTGGCTCTACATGGCTCTACTACACTCTACCATTACTGTACTTAGCTGTACTGGACTCTTCTCTCCTCTACCATGTCTCTACTAAGCTCTATTGGAATCTACTACACTCTACCCTTGCTCTACTTGGCTCTACTACACTCTACCGTTCCTCTACTTAGCTCTACTGGACTCTACTACACTCTACCACATCTCTACTTATCTCTACTGGAATCTACTACATTCTACCATGGGTCTACTTGGCTCTACTTGACTCTACAGCACTCTACCATGGCTCTCCTTGGCTCTATTACACTCTACCATTACTCTACTTAGCTGTACTGGACTCTACTACTCTCTACCGTGGCTCTACTTATCTCTACTGCAACCAACTACATTATACCTTAGCTCTACTTGGCTCTACTTGACTCTACAGCACTCTACCATGGCTCTACTAGGCTCTACTACACTCTACCATTGGTCTACGTAGCTCTACATGACTCTACTACACTCTACCATGTCTCTACTTGACTCTACTACACTCTACCATTGCTCTACTTAGCTCTACCGGACTGTATTGCACCTTACCATTGCTCTACCTTGCTCTACAGGATTCTACTAAAGACCTCTCTGGGTCTACGTGGCTCTACTTGACTCTACCGCACTCTACCATGGCTCTTCCTGGTTCTACTACACTCTACCATTACTCTACTTAGCTCTACTGGACTATCCTACTCTCTACCTTGGCTCTACTTGTCTCTACATGGCTGTACTACTCTCTACCATGGCTTTACTTGGCTCTACTACGCTCTACCATTGGTCTACGTAGCTCTACTTGACTCTACTACACTCTACCATTGCTCTACTTGGCTCTACATGACTACTACACTCTACCATGTTTCTACTTGGCTCTACTACACTCTACCATGTTTCTACTTGGCTCTACTACACTCTACCATTACTCTACTTAGCTCTACTGGACTCTACTACACTCTACCAAAGCTTCACTTTGCTCTACTTGACTCCACCACACTCTACCATGGCTCTACTTGGCTCTACCACACCCTACCATGGCTCTAGTGAGCTCTACTTCACTCTATACTACACTCTACGATGCCTCTACTAGGCTCTACTACACTCTACCTTTGCTCTTCTTAGCTCTACTTGACTCTACTACACTCTACCATTGCTCTACTTGGCTCTACATGACTCTACTACACTCTACCATGTCTCTACTTCGCTCTACTACACTCTACCATTACTCTACTTAGCTCTACTGGACTCTACTACTCTCTACCAAAGCTTCACTTTGCTCTACGTGACTCTACCACACTCTACCATGCTTGTTCCTGGCTCTACTACACTCTACCATTTCTGTACTTAGCTCTACTGGACTCTCCTACTGTCTACCATTGCTCTACTTGGCTGTACTTGACTCTACTGCACTCTACCATGGCTCTACTTGGGTCTAGTACACTCTACCATTGCTCCTCTTACCTCTACTGGTTTCTACTACACACTACCATGGCTCTACTTCGCTCTACTACACTCTACCATTGCTCTACGTAGCTCTACTTGACTCTACTACACTGTACCATTCCTCTACTTGGCTCTACATGACTGTACTACACTCTACCATGTCTCTACTTGGCTCTACTACACTCTACCATTGCTCTACTTAGCTCTACTGAACTCTACTACACCTTACCATTACTCTACCTAGCTCTACTGGATTCTGCTAAACACTTCTATGGCCCTACGTGGCTCTACTTGACTCTACCATGGTTGTTCCTGGCTCTACTACACTCTACCATTTCTCTACTTAGCTCTACTAGACTCTACCACTCTCTACGATGGCTCTCCTTGGCTCTACATGACAATAGTGCCCCCTATCATGTCTCTACTTGGCTATACTACTCTCTACCATTACTCTACTTAGCTCTACTGGACTCTCCTACTGTCTACCATGGCTCTACTTCGCTGTACTTGATTCTACTGCACTCTACCATGGCTCTACTTGGGTCTAGTACACTCTACCATTGCTCCTCTTAGCTCTACTGGTTTCTACTACACTCTACCATGGCTCTATGTGGCTCTACTTGACTGTACTACACTCTACAATGGCTCTACTTGGCTCTACTTGACTCTACTACACTCTACCATTGGTCTACTTGGCTCTACAAAACTCTACAACACTCTACCATGTCTCTACTTGGCTCTACTACACTCTACCATTGCTCTACTTAGCTCTACTGTACTCTACTACACCTTACCATTGCTCTACCTAGCTCTCCTGGATTGTACTAAACACTTCTATGGCTCTACGTGGCTCTACTTGACTCTACTGCACTCTACAATGGCTCTTCCTGTACACTCTACCATTACTCTACTTAGCTCTACTGGACTGTACTACTCTCTTCCTTGGCTCTACTTGTCTCTACATGGCTATACTACTCTCTACCATGTCTCTACTTGGCTCTACTACACTCTACCATTGGTCTACGTAGCTCTCCTTGACTCTACTACACTCTACCATTATTCTACTTGGCTCTACATGACTCTACTACACTCTACCATGTCTCCACTTGGCTCTACTACACTCTGCGATTACTCTACTTAGCTCTACTGGACTCTACTACTGTCTACCATGGCTCTACTTAACCCTAGTTGACTGTACTACACTCTACCATTGCTCTAGTTAGCTCTACTTGACTCTACTACACTCTACCATGGCTCTACTTGTCTCTACCTGACTCTACTACACACTACCATTGCTCTACTTGGCTCTACTTAACTCTACTACACTCTACCATGTCTCTAATTGGCTCTACTACACTCTACCATTAATGTACTTAGCTCTACTGGACTCTACTACTGTCTACCATGGCTCTACTTAACCCTAGTTGACTCTACTACACTCTACCATTGCTCTAGTTAGCTCTACTTGACTTTACTACACTCTATCATGGCTCTACTTGGCTGTGCTACACTGTACCATTGCTCTTCTTAGATCTCAACTTGACTCGACTACACTCTACCATTGCTCTACTTAGCTCCAATGGACTCTACAATACACTCTACAATGGCTCTACTTGGCTCTACTACACTCTACCATTGGTCTACTTAGCTCTACTTGACTCTACTACACTCTGCCATTGCTCTACTTGCCTCTGCATGACTCTACTACTCTCTACCATTGGTCTACTTAGCTCTACTTGACTCTACTACACTCTGCCATTGCTCTACTTGCCTCTGCATGACTCTACTACTCTCTACCATGGCTCTACTTGGCTCTACTACACTCTACCATTGCTCTATGTAGCTCTACATGAGTCTACTACACTCTACCATGTCTCTACTTGGCTCTACTACACTCTACCATTGCTCTACTTAGCTCTACTGGACTCTACTACACCTTACCGTTCCTCTACCTAGCTCTACTGGATTGTACTAAGCACTTCTATGGCTCTACTTGGCTCTACTTGGCTCTACTGCACTCTACCATGGCTATTCCTGGTTCTAATACACTCTACCATTACTCTACTTAGCTCTACTGGACTCTACTACACTCTACCATGGCTCTACCTCTCTCTACATGACAATAGTGCCCCCTACCATGTCTCTACTTGGCTCTACTACACTCTATCATTAATCTACTTAGCTCTACTGGACTCTACTACTGTCTACCATGGCTCTACTCAACCCTAGTTGGCTGTACTACACTCTACCATTGCTCTAGTTAGCTCTACTTGACTCTACTACACTCTACCATGGCTCTACTTGACTCTGCTACACTCTACCATTGCTCTACTTAGATCTATACTTGACTTTACTACACTCTACCATTGCTCTACTTAGCTCCAATGGACTCCGCTATACACTCTACAATGTCTCTACTTGACTCTACTACACTCGACCATTGGTCTACATAGCTCTACTTGACTCTACTACACTCTGCCATTGCTCTACTTGCCTCTGCATGACTCTACTACTCTCTACCATGGCTCTACTTGGCTCTACTACACTCTACCATTGCTCTATCTAGCTCTACATGAGTCTACTACACTCTACCATGTCTCTACTTGGCTCTACTACACTCTACCATTGCTCTACTTAGCTCTACTGGACTCTACTACACCTTACCATTCCTCTACCTAGCTCTACTGGATTCTACTAAACACTTCTATGGCTCTACGTGACTCTACTTGACTCTACTGCACTCTACCATGGCTCTTCCTGGTTCTACTACACACTACCATTACTCTACTTAGCTCTACTGGACTCTACTTCTCTCTACCATCGCTCTACCTGTCTCTACATTACAATAGTGCCCCCTACCATGTCTCTACTTGGCTCTACTACACTCTACCATTAATCTACTTAGCTCTACTGGACTTTACTACCGTCTACCATGGCTCTACTTAACCCTAGTTGACTGTACTACACTCTACCATTGCTCTAGTTAGCTCTACTTGACTCTACTACACTCTACCATGGCTCTGCTTGGCTCTGCTACACTCTATCATTGCTCTACTTAGATTCTACTACACTCTACCATTGCTCTACTTAGCTCCACTGGACTCTACTATACACTCTACAATGGCACTACTTGGCTCTACTACACTCGACCATTGGTCTACATAGCTCTACTTGACTCTACTACACTCTGCCATTGCTCCACTTGCCTCTGCATGACTCTACTACTCTCTACCATGGCTCTACTTGGCTCTACCACACTCTCCCATTTCTCTACTTAGCTCTACTGGACTCTACTACTCTCTACCATGGCTCTCCTTGGTTCTACATGACACTAGTGCCCCCTAACATGTCTCTACTTGGCTCTACTACACTCTACCATTACTCTACTTATCTCTACTGGATTCTACTTCTGTCTACCATGGCTCTTCTTGACCCTAGTTGACTCTTCTACACCCTACCATTGCTCTACTTAGCTCTACTGGACTCTACTACTCTCTACCCTGGCTCTACTCGACACTATACTGCACCCTACATTGCCTCCACTTTGCTGTACTTGTCTATACTACACTCTACCATGGCCCTACTCAGCCATGTCCCCAGGTTCTCTCCTCCCTCCCCCCCCCCCCCCCCCCCGTTTTTGAGGAGAGAGCCTGCCATGGGGATGAGGCTAGGCTCTACTTGGCTCCACTACACACTCTACCATTACTCTACCTAGCTCTACTGGATTCTGCTAAACACTTCTATGGCTCTACGTGGCTCTACTTGACTCTACTTCACTCTACCATGGCTCTTTCTGGTTCTACTACACTCTACCATTACTCTACTTAGCTCTACTGGACTCTACTACTCTCTACCATGGCTCAACCTGTCTCTACATTACAATAGTGCCCCCTACCATGTCTCTACTTGACTCTACTGCACTCTACCATGGCTCTTCCTGCTTCTACTACACTCTACCATTACTCTACTTAGCTCTACTGGACTCTACTACTCTCTACCATGGCTCTACTTGTCTCTACTACACTCTACCATTGCTATACTTAGCTCTACTGGACTCTACTACACCTTACCATTGCTCTACCTAGCTCTACTAGATTCTACTAAACACTTGTATGACTCTAAGTGGCTCTACTTGACTCTACTACACTCTACCATGGCTCTTCATGATTCTACTACACTCTACCATTACTCTACTTAGCTGTACTGGACTCTATTACTCTCCACCATAGCTCTACTTGTCTCTACATGACACTAGTGCCCCGTACCATGTCTCTACTTGGCTCTACTACACTCTACCATTACTCTACTTAGCTCTACTGGACTCTACTACTGTCTACTATGGCTCTACTTGGCTCTACTTGACTCTCCTACACTCTACCATGGCTCTACTTGGCTCTACCTGACTCTACTACACCCTACCATTGCTGTACCTGGCTCTACAAGACTCTACTACACTCTACCATGTCTCTACTTGGCTCTACTACACTCTACCATTGCTCTACTTAGATCTACTGGACTCTACTACACCTTACCATTGGTCTACCTAGTTCTACTGGATTCTACTAAACACTTCTATGGCTCTACGTGGCTCTACTTAGCTCTACTGCACTGTACCATGGCTCTTCCTGGTTCTACTACACTCTACCATTACTCTACTTAGCTCTACTGGACTCTACTACTCTCTACCATGGCTCTACTTGTCTCTACTACACTCTACCATTGCTATACTTAGCTCTACTGGACTCTACTACACCTTACCATTGCTCTACCTAGCTCTACTAGATTCTACTAAACACTTGTATGACTCTAAGTGGCTCTACTTGACTCTACTACACTCTACCATGGCTCTTCATGATTCTACTACACTCTACCATTACTCTACTTAGCTGTACTGGACTCTATTACTCTCCACCATAGCTCTACTTGTCTCTACATGACACTAGTGCCCCGTACCATGTCTCTACTTGGCTCTACTACACTCTACCATTACTCTACTTAGCTCTACTGGACTCTACTACTGTCTACTATGGCTCTACTTGGCTCTACTTGACTCTCCTACACTCTACCATGGCTCTACTTGGCTCTACCTGACTCTACTACACCCTACCATTGCTGTACCTGGCTCTACAAGACTCTACTACACTCTACCATGTCTCTACTTGGCTCTACTACACTCTACCATTGCTCTACTTAGATCTACTGGACTCTACTACACCTTACCATTGGTCTACCTAGTTCTACTGGATTCTACTAAACACTTCTATGGCTCTACGTGGCTCTACTTAGCTCTACTGCACTGTACCATGGCTCTTCCTGGTTCTACTACACTCTACCATTACTCTACTTAGCTCTACTGGACTCTACTACTCTCTACCATGGCTCTACCTGTCTCTACATGACAATAGTGCCCCCTACCATGTCTCTACTTGACTCTACTACACTCTGCCATTGCTCCACTTGCCTCTGCATGACTCTACTACTCTCTACCATGGCTTTACTTTGCTCATCTACACTCTACCATTTCTCTACTTAGCTCTACTGGACTCTACTACTCTCTACCATGGCTCTCCTTGGTTCTACATGACACTAGTGCCCCCTATCATGTCTCTACTTGGCTCTACTACACTCTACCATTACTCTACTTATCTCTACTGGATTCTACTACTGTCTACCATGGCTCTACTTGACCCTAGTTGACTCTTCTACACTCTACCATTGCTCTACTTAGCTCTACTGGACTCTACTACTCTCTACGATGGCTCTCCTGGACACTATACTGCACCCTACATTGGCTCCAATTTGCTCTACTTGTCTATACTACACTCTACCATGGTCCTACTCAGCCATGTCCCCAGGCTCTCTCCTCCCCCCCCCCCTCCCGTTTGTGAGGAGAGAGCCTGTCATGGGGATGAGGCTAGGCTCTACTTGGCTCCACTACACACTCTACCATTACTCTTCCTAGCTCTACTGGATTCTGCTAAACACTTCTATGGCTCTACGTGGCTCTACTTGACTCTACTGAACTCTACCATGGCTCTTTCTGGTTCTACTACACTCTACCATTACTCTACTTAGCTCTACTGGACTCTACTACTCTCTACCATGGCTCTACTTGTCTCTACATGACACTAGTGCCCCCTACCATGTCTCTACTTGACTCTACTACACTCTACCATTACTCTACTTAGATCTACTGGACTCTACTACTGTCTACCATGGCTCTACTTGACCTTAGTTGACTGTTCTACACTCTACCGTTGCTCTAGTTAGCTCTACTGGACTCTACTACTCTCAACCATGGCTCTACTTGCCTCTACTTGACTCTACTGCACACTACCATAGCTCTACTTGGCTCTGCTACACTCTACCATTACTCTACTTAGCTCTACTGGACTATACTACTCTCTACTATGGCTCTCCTTCGCTCTACTTTATTCTACTGCACTCTACCATGACTCTCCTGGACACTATACTGCACCCTACATTGGCTCCACTTGGCTGTACTTGACTCTACTACACTCTACCATGTCTCTACTTGGCTCTACTACACTCTACCATTACTCTACTTAGCTCTACTGGACTCTACTACTGTCTACCATGGCTCTACTTGACCCTAGTTGACTCTTCTACACTCTACCATTGCTCTAGTTAGCTCTACTGGACTCTACTACTCTCTACAATGGCTCTACTTGGCTCTACTTGACTCTACTGCACACTACCATGGCTCTACTTGGCTCTACTACACTCTACCATTACTCTACTTAACTCTCCTGGACTATACTACTCTCTACTATGGCTCTCCTTCGCTCTACTTTATTCTACTGCACTCTACCATGACTCTACTGGACACTATACTGCACCCTACATTGGCTCCACTTGGCTGTACTTGACTCTACTACACTCTACCATGTCTCTACTTGGCTCTACTACACTCTACCGTTGCTCTACTTAGCTCTACTGGACTCTACTACACCTTACCATTGCTCTACCTAGCTCTACTGGATTCTACTAAACACTTCTCTGGCTCTACGTGGCTCTACTTGACTGTACTGCACTCTACCATGGCTCTTCCTGGTTCTACTACCCTCTACCAATACTCTACTTAGCTCTACTGGACTCTACTACTCTCTACCATTGCTCTACTTGTCTCTACATGTCACTAGTGCCCTCTACCATGTCTCTACTTGACTCTACTACACTCTACCATTGCTCTACTTAGCTCTACTGGACTCTACTACACCTTACCAATGCTCTACCTAGCTCTTCTAGATTCTACTAAACACTTCTATGGCTCTACGTGGCTCTCCTTGACTCTACTACACTCTACCATGGCTCTTCATGATTCTACTACACTCTACCATTACTCTACTTATCTGTACTGGACTCTATTACTCTCTACCATAGCTCTACTTGTCTCTACATGACACTAGTGCCCCGTACCATGTCTCTACTTGGCTCTACTACACTCTACCATTACTCTACTTAGCTCTACTAGACTCTACTACTGTCTACTATGGCTCTACTTGGCTCTACTTGACTCTCCTACACTTTACCATGGCTCTACTTGGCTCTACCTGACTCTACTACACCCTATCGTTGCTGTACCTGGCTCTACAAGACTCTACTACACTCTGCCATGTCTCTACTTGGCTCTACTACATTCTACCATTGCTCTATTTAGCTCTACTGGACTCTACTACACTCTACCATGTCTCTACTTGGCTCTACTACATTCTACCATTGTTCTATTTAGCTCTACTGGACTCTACTACACCTTACCATTGGTCTACCTAGTTCTACTGGATTCTACTAAATACTTCTATGGCTCTACGTGACTCTACTTGACTCTACCATTACTCTATTTAGCTCTACTGGACTCTACTACTCTCTACCATGACTCTACTTGTCTCTACATGACACTTGTGCCCCCTACCATGTCTCTACTTAGTTCTACCACACTCTACCATTACACTACTTAGCTCTACTGGACTCTACTACTGTCTACCATGGCTCTACTTGAACCTAGTTGACTCTTCTACACTCTATCATTACTCTTGTTAGCTCTACTGGACTCTATTACTCTCTACCATGGCTCTACTTGGCTCTACTTGATTCTACTGCACACTACCATGGCTCTACTTGGCTCTACTACACTCTACCATTACTCTCCTTAGCTCTCCTGGACTATACTACTCTCTACTATGGCTCTCCTTCGCTCTACTTTATTCTACTGCACTCTATCATGACTCTACTGGACACTATACTCCACCCTACATTGGCTCCACTTGGCTGTACTTGACTCTACTACACTCTACCATGTCTCTACTTGGCTCTACTACACTCTACCGTTGCTCTACTTAGCTCTACTGGACTCTACTACACCTTACCATTGCTCTACCTAGCTCTACTGGATTCTACTAAACACTTCTATGGCTCTACGTGGCTCTACTTGACTCTACTGCACTCTACCATGGCTCTTCCTGGTTCTACTACCCTCTACCAATACTCTACTTAACTCTACTGGACTCTACTACTCTCTACCATTGCTATACTTAGCTCTACTGGACTCTACTACACCTTACCATTGCTCTACCTAGCTCTACTAGATTCTACTAAACACTTGTATGACTCTAAGTGGCTCTACTTGACTCTACTACACTCTACCATGGCTCTTCATGATTCTACTACACTCTACCATTACTCTACTTAGCTGTACTGGACTCTATTACTCTCCACCATAGCTCTACTTGTCTCTACATGACACTAGTGCCCCGTACCATGTCTCTACTTGGCTCTACTACACTCTACCATTACTCTACTTAGCTCTACTGGACTCTACTACTGTCTACTATGGCTCTACTTGGCTCTACTTGACTCTCCTACACTCTACCATGGCTCTACTTGGCTCTACCTGACTCTACTACACCCTACCATTGCTGTACCTGGCTATACAAGACTCTACTACACTCTACCATGTCTCTACTTGGCTCTACTACACTCTACCATTGCTCTACTTAGATCTACTGGACTCTACTACACCTTACCATTGGTCTACCTAGTTCTACTGGATTCTACTAAATACTTCTATGGCTCTACGTGGCTCTACTTGACTCTACCATTACTCTACTTAGCTCTACTGGACTCTACTACTCTCTACCATGGCTCTACTTGTCTCTACATGACACTAGTGCCCCTTACCATGGGTCTACTTGGCTCTACTACACTCTACCATTGCTCTACTTAGCTCTACTTGACTCTACTCCTCTCTACCATTGCTCTACTTAGCTCTACTGGACTGTACTACACTCTACAGTGGCTCTACTTCGCACTACTACACTCTATACCATTGCTCTACTTAGCTCTACTTCACTCTACTACACACTACCATTGCTCTACTTGCCTCTACAAGACTCTACTGCACTCTACCATGTCTCTACTTGGCTCTACTACACTCTACCATTGCTCTATTCAGCTCTACTGGGCTCTACTGCACCTTACCATTGCTCTACCTAGCTCTACTGGATTCTACTAAACACTTCTATGACTCTACGTGGCTCTACTTGACTCTACTCCACTCTAGCATGGCTCTTCATGGTTGTACTACACTCTACCATTACTCTACTTAGCTCTACTGGACTCTACTACTGTCTACTGTGGCTCTACTTGGCTCTACTTGACTCTCCTACACTCTACCATGGCTCTACTTGGCTCTACCTGACTCTACTACACCCTACCATTGCTGTACCTGGCTCTACAAGACTCTACTACACTCTACCATGTCTCTACTTGGCTCTACTACACTCTACCATTGTTCTACTTAGATCTACTGGACTCTACTACACCTTACCATTGGTCTACCTAGTTCTACTGGATTCTACTAAATACTTCTATGGCTCTACGTGGCTCTACTTGACTCTACCATTACTCTACTTAGCTCTACTGGATTCTACTACTCTCTACCATGGCTCTACTTGTCTCTACATGACACTAGTGCCTCTTACCATGGGTCTACTTGGCTCTACTACACTCTACCATTGCTCTACTTAGCTCTACTTGACTCTACTCCTCTCTACCATTGCTCTACTTAGCTCTACTGGACTGTACTACACTCTACAGTGGCTCTACTTGGCACTACTACACTCTATACTATTGCTCTACTTAGCTCTACTTGACTCTACTACACTCTACCATTGCTCTACTTAACTCTACAAGACTCTACTGCACTCTACCATGTCTCTACTTGGCTCTACTACACTCTACCATTGCTCTACTCAGCTCTACTGGGCTATACTACACCTTACCATTGCTCTACCTAGCTCTACTGGATTCTACTAAACACTTCTATGACTCTACGTGGCTCTACTTGACTCTACTCCACTCTACCATGGCTCTTCATTGTTGTACTACACTCTACCATTACTCTACTTAGCTCTACTGGACTCTACTACACTTTACCATTACTCTACCTAGCTCTACTGGATTCTGCTAAACACTTCTATGGCTCTACGTGGCTCTACTTGACTCTACTGCACTCTACCATGGCTCTTCCTGGTTATTCTACACTCTACCATTACTCTACTTAGCTCTACTGGACTCTACTACTGTCTACCATGGCTCTACTTGACCCTAATTGACTCTTCTACACTCTACCATTGCTCTAGTTAGCTCTACTGGACTCTACTACTCTCTCCCATGGCTCTACTTGGCTCTACTTGACTCTACTGCACACTACCATAGCTCTACTTAGCTCTACTACACTCTACCATTACTCTACTTAGCTCTACTGGACTATACTACTTTCTACTATGGCTCTCCTTCGCTCTACTTTATTCTACTGCACTCTACCATGACTCTACTGGACACTATACTGCACCCTACATTGGCTCCACTTGGCTGTACTTGACTCTACTACACTCTACCATGTCTCTACTTGGCTCTACTACACTCTACCATTGCTCTCCTTAGCTCTACTGGACTCTACTACACCTTACCATTGCTCTACCTAGCTCTACTGGATTCTACTAAACACTTCTATGGCTCTACGTGGCTCTACTTGACTCTACTGCACTCCACCATGGCTCTTCCTGGTTCTACTACACTCTACCATTACTCTACTTAGCTCTACTGGACTCTACTACTCTCTACCATTGCTCTACTTGTCTCTACATGACACTAGTGCCCCCTACCATGTCTCTACTTGGCTCTACTACACTCTCCAATTGCTCTACTTAGCTCTACTGGACTCTAGTACACCTTACCATTGCTCTACTAAACACTTCTATGGCTCTACGTGGCTCTACTTGACTCTACTGCACTCTACCATGGCTCTTCCTGGTTCTACTACACTCTACCATTACTCTACTTAGCTCTACTGGACTCTACTACTCTCTACCATTGCTCTACTTGTCTCTACATGACACTAGTGCCCCCTACCATGTCTCTACTTGGCTCTACTACACTCTACCAATACTCTACTTCGCTCTACTGGACTCTACTACTGTCTACCATGGCTCTACTTGGCTGTACTACACTCTACCATTGCTCTACTTAGCTCTACTGGACTCTACTACACCTTACCATTGGTCTACCTAGTTCTACTGGATTCTACTAAACACTTCTATGACTCTACGTGGCTCTACTTGACTCTACCATTACTCTACTTAGCTCTACTGGACTCTACTACTCTATACCATGGCTCTACGTGTCTCCACATGACATTAGTGCCCCCTACCATTGGTCTACTTGGCTCTACTACACTCTACCATTGCTCTACTTAGCTCTACTTGACTCTACTCCACTCTACCATTGCTCTACGTAGCTCTACTGGACTGTACTACACTCTAGAGTGGCTCTACTTGGCTGTACTACACTCTACCATTGCTCTACTTAGCGCTACTTGACTCCACTACACTCTACCATTGCTCTACTTGCCTCTACAAGTCTCTACTACACTCTACCATGTCCCTACTTGACTATACTACACTCTACCATTGTTCTACTTAGCTCTACTGGACTCTACTACACTGTACCTTGGCTCTACTTGCCTCTACTTGACTATAATGCACTCTACCATGGCTCTACTTAGCTCTACTGGACTCTAGTAGACTTTGACATTGCTCTACTTAGCTCTACTGGACACTACTACATTCATCCTTGGCTCTCCTTGGCTCTACTTGGATCTACTATACTCTACCATGGCTCTACTTGGCTCTACTTCACTCAATTACACTCTACCATTCCTCTACTTGGCTCTACATGGCTCTGCTACACTCTACCATTACTGTACTTAGCTGTAATGGACTCTTCTATACTCTACCATGTCTCTACTAAGCTCTATTGGAATCTACTACACTCTACCCTTGATCTACTTGGCTCTACTACACTCTACCATTCCTCTACTTAGCTCTACTGGACTCTACTACACTCTACAACGTCTCTACTTACTTCTACTGGAATCTACTACACTCTACCATTGCTCTACTTGGCTCTACATGGCTCTACTACACTCTACCATTACTGTACTTAGCTGTACTGGACTCTTCTACCATGTCTCTACTAAGCTCTATTGGAATCTACTACACTCTACCCTTGCTCTACTTGACTCTACTACACTCTACCATTCCTCTACTTAGCTCTACTGGACTCTACTACACTCTACCACGTCTCTACTTATCTCTACTGGAATCTACTACGTTCTACCATGGGTCTACTTGGCTCTACTTGACTCTACAGCACTCTACCATGACTCTACTTGGCTCTACTACACTCTACCATTACTCTACTTAGCTGTACTGGACTCTACTACTCTCTACCGTGGCTCTACTTATCTCTATTGCAATCTACTACGTTATACCTTAGCTCTACTTGGTTCTACTTGACTCTACAGCACTCTACCATGGCTCTACTTGGCTCTACTACACTCTACTATTACTCTACTTGGCTCTACTTCACTCAGTTACACTCTACCATTGCTCTACTTGGCTCTACATGGTTCTACTACACTCTACCATTACTGTACTTAGCTGTACTGGACTCTTCTATACTCTACCATGTCTCTACTAAGCTCTATTGGAATCTACTACACTCTACCCTTGCTGTACTTTACTACACTCTACCATTCCTCTACTTAGCTCTACTGGACTCTACTACACTCTACCACGTCTCTACTTATCTCTACTGGAATCTACTACATTCTACCATGGGTCTACTTGGCTCTACATGGCTCTACTACACTCTACCATTACTGTACTTAGCTGTACTGGACTCTTCTCTCCTCTACCATGTCTCTACTAAGCTCTATTGGAATCTACTACACTCTACCCTTGCTCTACTTGGCTCTACTACACTCTACCGTTCCTCTACTTAGCTCTACTGGACTCTACTACACTCTACCACATCTCTACTTATCTCTACTGGAATCTACTACATTCTACCATGGGTCTACTTGGCTCTACTTGACTCTACAGCACTCTACCATGGCTCTCCTTGGCTCTATTACACTCTACCATTACTCTACTTAGCTGTACTGGACTCTACTACTCTCTACCGTGGCTCTACTTATCTCTACTGCAACCAACTACATTATACCTTAGCTCTACTTGGCTCTACTTGACTCTACAGCACTCTACCATGGCTCTACTAGGCTCTACTACACTCTACCATTGGTCTACGTAGCTCTACATGACTCTACTACACTCTACCATGTCTCTACTTGACTCTACTACACTCTACCATTGCTCTACTTAGCTCTACCGGACTGTATTGCACCTTACCATTGCTCTACCTTGCTCTACAGGATTCTACTAAAGACCTCTCTGGGTCTACGTGGCTCTACTTGACTCTACCGCACTCTACCATGGCTCTTCCTGGTTCTACTACACTCTACCATTACTCTACTTAGCTCTACTGGACTATCCTACTCTCTACCTTGGCTCTACTTGTCTCTACATGGCTATACTACTCTCTACCATGGCTTTACTTGGCTCTACTACGCTCTACCATTGGTCTACGTAGCTCTACTTGACTCTACTACACTCTACCATTGCTCTACTTGGCTCTACATGACTACTACACTCTACCATGTTTCTACTTGGCTCTACTACACTCTACCATGTTTCTACTTGGCTCTACTACACTCTACCATTACTCTACTTAGCTCTACTGGACTCTACTACACTCTACCAAAGCTTCACTTTGCTCTACTTGACTCCACCACACTCTACCATGGCTCTACTTGGCTCTACCACACCCTACCATGGCTCTAGTGAGCTCTACTTCACTCTATACTACACTCTACGATGCCTCTACTAGGCTCTACTACACTCTACCTTTGCTCTTCTTAGCTCTACTTGACTCTACTACACTCTACCATTGCTCTACTTGGCTCTACATGACTCTACTACACTCTACCATGTCTCTACTTCGCTCTACTACACTCTACCATTACTCTACTTAGCTCTACTGGACTCTACTACTCTCTACCAAAGCTTCACTTTGCTCTACGTGACTCTACCACACTCTACCATGCTTGTTCCTGGCTCTACTACACTCTACCATTTCTGTACTTAGCTCTACTGGACTCTCCTACTGTCTACCATTGCTCTACTTGGCTGTACTTGACTCTACTGCACTCTACCATGGCTCTACTTGGGTCTAGTACACTCTACCATTGCTCCTCTTACCTCTACTGGTTTCTACTACACACTACCATGGCTCTACTTCGCTCTACTACACTCTACCATTGCTCTACGTAGCTCTACTTGACTCTACTACACTGTACCATTCCTCTACTTGGCTCTACATGACTGTACTACACTCTACCATGTCTCTACTTGGCTCTACTACACTCTACCATTGCTCTACTTAGCTCTACTGAACTCTACTACACCTTACCATTACTCTACCTAGCTCTACTGGATTCTGCTAAACACTTCTATGGCCCTACGTGGCTCTACTTGACTCTACCATGGTTGTTCCTGGCTCTACTACACTCTACCATTTCTCTACTTAGCTCTACTAGACTCTACCACTCTCTACGATGGCTCTCCTTGGCTCTACATGACAATAGTGCCCCCTATCATGTCTCTACTTGGCTATACTACTCTCTACCATTACTCTACTTAGCTCTACTGGACTCTCCTACTGTCTACCATGGCTCTACTTCGCTGTACTTGATTCTACTGCACTCTACCATGGCTCTACTTGGGTCTAGTACACTCTACCATTGCTCCTCTTAGCTCTACTGGTTTCTACTACACTCTACCATGGCTCTATGTGGCTCTACTTGACTGTACTACACTCTACAATGGCTCTACTTGGCTCTACTTGACTCTACTACACTCTACCATTGGTCTACTTGGCTCTACAAAACTCTACAACACTCTACCATGTCTCTACTTGGCTCTACTACACTCTACCATTGCTCTACTTAGCTCTACTGTACTCTACTACACCTTACCATTGCTCTACCTAGCTCTCCTGGATTGTACTAAACACTTCTATGGCTCTACGTGGCTCTACTTGACTCTACTGCACTCTACAATGGCTCTTCCTGTACACTCTACCATTACTCTACTTAGCTCTACTGGACTGTACTACTCTCTTCCTTGGCTCTACTTGTCTCTACATGGCTATACTACTCTCTACCATGTCTCTACTTGGCTCTACTACACTCTACCATTGGTCTACGTAGCTCTCCTTGACTCTACTACACTCTACCATTATTCTACTTGGCTCTACATGACTCTACTACACTCTACCATGTCTCCACTTGGCTCTACTACACTCTGCGATTACTCTACTTAGCTCTACTGGACTCTACTACTGTCTACCATGGCTCTACTTAACCCTAGTTGACTGTACTACACTCTACCATTGCTCTAGTTAGCTCTACTTGACTCTACTACACTCTACCATGGCTCTACTTGTCTCTACCTGACTCTACTACACACTACCATTGCTCTACTTGGCTCTACTTAACTCTACTACACTCTACCATGTCTCTAATTGGCTCTACTACACTCTACCATTAATGTACTTAGCTCTACTGGACTCTACTACTGTCTACCATGGCTCTACTTAACCCTAGTTGACTCTACTACACTCTACCATTGCTCTAGTTAGCTCTACTTGACTTTACTACACTCTATCATGGCTCTACTTGGCTGTGCTACACTGTACCATTGCTCTTCTTAGATCTCAACTTGACTCGACTACACTCTACCATTGCTCTACTTAGCTCCAATGGACTCTACAATACACTCTACAATGGCTCTACTTGGCTCTACTACACTCTACCATTGGTCTACTTAGCTCTACTTGACTCTACTACACTCTGCCATTGCTCTACTTGCCTCTGCATGACTCTACTACTCTCTACCATTGGTCTACTTAGCTCTACTTGACTCTACTACACTCTGCCATTGCTCTACTTGCCTCTGCATGACTCTACTACTCTCTACCATGGCTCTACTTGGCTCTACTACACTCTACCATTGCTCTATGTAGCTCTACATGAGTCTACTACACTCTACCATGTCTCTACTTGGCTCTACTACACTCTACCATTGCTCTACTTAGCTCTACTGGACTCTACTACACCTTACCGTTCCTCTACCTAGCTCTACTGGATTGTACTAAGCACTTCTATGGCTCTACTTGGCTCTACTTGGCTCTACTGCACTCTACCATGGCTATTCCTGGTTCTAATACACTCTACCATTACTCTACTTAGCTCTACTGGACTCTACTACACTCTACCATGGCTCTACCTCTCTCTACATGACAATAGTGCCCCCTACCATGTCTCTACTTGGCTCTACTACACTCTATCATTAATCTACTTAGCTCTACTGGACTCTACTACTGTCTACCATGGCTCTACTCAACCCTAGTTGGCTGTACTACACTCTACCATTGCTCTAGTTAGCTCTACTTGACTCTACTACACTCTACCATGGCTCTACTTGACTCTGCTACACTCTACCATTGCTCTACTTAGATCTATACTTGACTTTACTACACTCTACCATTGCTCTACTTAGCTCCAATGGACTCCGCTATACACTCTACAATGTCTCTACTTGACTCTACTACACTCGACCATTGGTCTACATAGCTCTACTTGACTCTACTACACTCTGCCATTGCTCTACTTGCCTCTGCATGACTCTACTACTCTCTACCATGGCTCTACTTGGCTCTACTACACTCTACCATTGCTCTATCTAGCTCTACATGAGTCTACTACACTCTACCATGTCTCTACTTGGCTCTACTACACTCTACCATTGCTCTACTTAGCTCTACTGGACTCTACTACACCTTACCATTCCTCTACCTAGCTCTACTGGATTCTACTAAACACTTCTATGGCTCTACGTGACTCTACTTGACTCTACTGCACTCTACCATGGCTCTTCCTGGTTCTACTACACACTACCATTACTCTACTTAGCTCTACTGGACTCTACTTCTCTCTACCATCGCTCTACCTGTCTCTACATTACAATAGTGCCCCCTACCATGTCTCTACTTGGCTCTACTACACTCTACCATTAATCTACTTAGCTCTACTGGACTTTACTACCGTCTACCATGGCTCTACTTAACCCTAGTTGACTGTACTACACTCTACCATTGCTCTAGTTAGCTCTACTTGACTCTACTACACTCTACCATGGCTCTGCTTGGCTCTGCTACACTCTATCATTGCTCTACTTAGATTCTACTACACTCTACCATTGCTCTACTTAGCTCCACTGGACTCTACTATACACTCTACAATGGCACTACTTGGCTCTACTACACTCGACCATTGGTCTACATAGCTCTACTTGACTCTACTACACTCTGCCATTGCTCCACTTGCCTCTGCATGACTCTACTACTCTCTACCATGGCTCTACTTGGCTCTACCACACTCTCCCATTTCTCTACTTAGCTCTACTGGACTCTACTACTCTCTACCATGGCTCTCCTTGGTTCTACATGACACTAGTGCCCCCTAACATGTCTCTACTTGGCTCTACTACACTCTACCATTACTCTACTTATCTCTACTGGATTCTACTTCTGTCTACCATGGCTCTTCTTGACCCTAGTTGACTCTTCTACACCCTACCATTGCTCTACTTAGCTCTACTGGACTCTACTACTCTCTACCCTGGCTCTACTCGACACTATACTGCACCCTACATTGCCTCCACTTTGCTGTACTTGTCTATACTACACTCTACCATGGCCCTACTCAGCCATGTCCCCAGGTTCTCTCCTCCCTCCCCCCCCCCCCCCCCCGTTTTTGAGGAGAGAGCCTGCCATGGGGATGAGGCTAGGCTCTACTTGGCTCCACTACACACTCTACCATTACTCTACCTAGCTCTACTGGATTCTGCTAAACACTTCTATGGCTCTACGTGGCTCTACTTGACTCTACTTCACTCTACCATGGCTCTTTCTGGTTCTACTACACTCTACCATTACTCTACTTAGCTCTACTGGACTCTACTACTCTCTACCATGGCTCAACCTGTCTCTACATTACAATAGTGCCCCCTACCATGTCTCTACTTGACTCTACTGCACTCTACCATGGCTCTTCCTGCTTCTACTACACTCTACCATTACTCTACTTAGCTCTACTGGACTCTACTACTCTCTACCATGGCTCTACTTGTCTCTACATTACACTAGTGCCCCCTACCATGTCTCTACTTGGCTCTACTACACTCTACCATTACTCTACTTAGCTCTACTGGACTCTACTACTGTCTACCATGGCTCTACTTGACCCTAATTGACTCTTCTACACTCTACCATTGCTCTAGTTAGCTCTACTGGACTCTACTACTCTCTACCATGGCTCTACTTCTCTCTACTTGACTCTACTGCACACTACCATGGCTCTACTTAGCTCTACTACACTCTACCATTACTCTACTAAGCTCTACTGGACTATACTACTTTATACTATGGCTCTCCTTCGCTCTACTTTATTCAACTGCACTCTACCATGACTCTACTGGACACTATACTGCACCCTACATTGGCTCCACTTGGCTGTACAAGACTCTACTACACTCTACCATGTCTCCACTTTGTTCTACTATACTCTACCATTGCTCTACTTAGCTCTACTGGACTCTACTACACCTTACCATTGCTCTACCTAGCTCTACTCGATTCTACTAAACACTTCTATGGCTCTATGTGGCTTTATTTGACTCTACTGCACTCTACCATGGCTCTTCCTGGTTCTAATACACTCTACCATTACTCTACTTAGCTCTACTGGACTCTACTACTCTCTACGATTGCTCTACTTGTCTTTACATGACACTAGTGCCCCCTACCATATCTCTACTTGGCTCTACTACTCTCTACCATTGCTCTACTTGTCTCTATATGACACTAGTACCCCCTACCATGTCTCTACTTGGCTCTACTACACTCTACCATTAATCTACTTAGCTCTACTGGACTTTACTACCGTCTACCATGGCTCTACTTAACCCTAGTTGACTGTACTACACTCTACCATTGCTCTAGTTAGCTCTACTTGACTCTACTACACTCTACCATGGCTCTACTTGGCTCTGCTACACTCTATCATTGCTCTACTTAGATTCTACTACACTCTACCATTGCTCTACTTAGCTCCACTGGACTCTACTATACACTCTACAATGGCTCTACTTGGCTCTACTACACTCGACCATTGGTCTACATAGCTCTACTTGACTCTACTACACTCTGCCATTGCTCCACTTGCCTCTGCATGACTCTACTACTCTCTACCATGGCTCTACTTGGCTCTACCACACTCTCCCATTTCTCTACTTAGCTCTACTGGACTCTACTACTCTCTACCATGGCTCTCCTTGGTTCTACATGACACTAGTGCCCCCTAACATGTCTCTACTTGGCTCTACTACACTCTACCATTACTCTACTTATCTCTACTGGATTCTACTTCTGTCTACCATGGCTCTTCTTGACCCTAGTTGACTCTTCTACACCCTACCATTGCTCTACTTAGCTCTACTGGACTCTACTACTCTCTACCCTGGCTCTACTCGACACTATACTGCACCCTACATTGCCTCCACTTTGCTGTACTTGTCTATACTACACTCTACCATGGCCCTACTTAGCCATGTCCCCAGGTTCTCTCCTCCCTCCCCCCCCCCCCGTTTTTGAGGAGAGAGCCTGCCATGGGGATGAGGCTAGGCTCTACTTGGCTCCACTACACACTCTACCATTACTCTACCTAGCTCTACTGGATTCTGCTAAACACTTCTATGGCTCTACGTGGCTCTACTTGACTCTACTTCACTCTACCATGGCTCTTTCTGGTTCTACTACACTCTACCATTACTCTACTTAGCTCTACTGGACTCTACTACTCTCTACCATGGCTCAACCTGTCTCTACATTACAATAGTGCCCCCTACCATGTCTCTACTTGACTCTACTGCACTCTACCATGGCTCTTCCTGGTTCTACTACACTCTACCATTACTCTACTTAGCTCTACTGGACTCTACTACTCTCTACCATGGCTCTACTTGTCTCTACATTACACTAGTGCCCCCTACCATGTCTCTACTTGGCTCTACTACACTCTACCATTACTCTACTTAGCTCTACTGGACTCTACTACTGTCTACCATGGCTCTACTTGACCCTAATTGACTCTTCTACACTCTACCATTGCTCTAGTTAGCTCTACTGGACTCTACTACTCTCTACCATGGCTCTACTTCTCTCTACTTGACTCTACTGCACACTACCATGGCTCTACTTAGCTCTACTACACTCTACCATTACTCTACTAAGCTCTACTGGACTATACTACTTTATACTATGGCTCTCCTTCGCTCTACTTTATTCAACTGCACTCTACCATGACTCTACTGGACACTATACTGCACCCTACATTGGCTCCACTTGGCTGTACAAGACTCTACTACACTCTACCATGTCTCCACTTGGTTCTACTATACTCTACCATTGCTCTACTTAGCTCTACTGGACTCTACTACACCTTACCATTGCTCTACCTAGCTCTACTCGATTCTACTAAACACTTCTATGGCTCTATGTGGCTCTATTTGACTCTACTGCACTCTACCATGGCTCTTCCTGGTTCTACTACACTCTACCATTACTCTACTTAGCTCTACTGGACTCTACTACTCTCTACGATTGCTCTACTTGTCTCTACATGACACTAGTGCCCCCTACCATATCTCTACTTGGCTCTACTACTCTCTACCATTGCTCTACTTGTCTCTATATGACACTAGTGCCCACTACCATGTCTCTGCTTGGCTCTACTACACTCTACCATTAATGTACTTAGCTCTACTGGACTCTACTACTCTCTACCATGGCTCTACTTAACCCTTGTTGACTCTACTACACTCTACCATTGCTCTAGTTAGCTCTACTTGACTTTACTACACTCTACCATGGCTCTACTTGGCTCTGTTACACTGTACCATTGCTCTACTTAGATCTATACTTGACTCTACTACACTCTACCATTGCTCTACTTAGCTCTACTGCACTGTACTATATACTCTACAATGGCTCTACTTGGCTCTACTACACTCTACCATTTGTCTACTTAGCTCTACTTGACTCTACTACACTCTGCCATTGCTCTACTTGCCTCTGCATGACTCTACTACTCTCTACCATGTCTCTACTTGGCTCTACTACACTCTACCATTGCTCTATGTAGCTCTACATGAGTCTACTACACTCTACCATGTCTCTACTTGGCTCTACTACACTCTTCCATTGCTCTACTTAGCTCTACTGGACTCTACTACACCTTACCATTCCTCTACCTAGCTCTACTGGATTCTACTAAACACTTCTATGGATTCTACTAAACACTTCTATGGCTCTACGTTGCTCTACTTGGCTATACTGCACTCTACCATGGCTCTTCCTGGTTCTACTACACTCTACCATTACTCTACTTAGCTCTACTGGACTCTACTACTCTCTACCATGTCTCTACCTGTCTCTACATGACAATAGTGCCCCCTACCATGTCTCTACTTGGCTCTACTACACTCTACCATTAATCTACTTAGCTCTATTGGACTCTACTACTGTCTACCATGGCTCTACTTAACCCTAGTTGACTATACTACATCCTACCGTTGCTCTAGTTAGCTCTACTTGACTCTACTACACTCTACCATGGCTCTCCTTGGCTCTGCTACACTCTACCATTGCTCTACTTAGATTCTACTACACTCTACCATTGCTCTACTTAGCTCCACTGGACTCTACTATACACTCTACAATGGCTCTACTTTGCTCTACTACACTCGACCATTGGTCTACATAGCTCTACTTGACTCTACTACACTCTGCCATTGCTCCACTTGCCTCTGCATGACTCTACTACTCTCTACCATGGCTCTACTTGGCTCTACTACACTCTACCATTTCTCTACTTAGCTATACTGGACTCTACTACTCTTTGCCATGGCTCTCCTTGGTTCTACATGACACTATAGTGCCCCTTATCATGTCTCTACTTCCCTCTACTACACTCTACCATTACTCTACTTATCTCTACTGGATTCTACTACTGTCTACCATGGCTCTACTTGACCCTAGTTGACTTTTCTACACTCTACCATTGCTCTACTTAGCTCTACTGGACTCTACTACTCTCTAGCATTGGTCTACTGGCCACTATACTGCATCCTACATTGGCTCCACTTTGCTGTACTAGTCTATACTACACTCTACCATGGCCCTACTTAGCCATGTCTCCAGGCTCTCTCCTCCCCCCCCCCCCGTTTTTGAGGAGAGAGCCTGCCATGGGGATGAGGCTAGGCTCTACTTGGATCCACTACACACTCTACCATAACTCTACCTAGCTCTACTGGATTCTGCTAAACACTTCTATGGCTCTACGTGGCTCTACTTGACTCTACTTCACTCTACCATGGCTCTTTCTGGTTCTACTACACTCTACCATTACTCTACTTAGCTCTACTGGACTCTACTACTCTCTACCATGGCTCTACTTGTCTCTACATGACACTTGTGCCCCCTACCATGTCTCTACTTGACTCTACTACACTCTACCATTACTCTACTTAGCTCTACTGGACTCTACTACTCTCTACCATGGCTCTACATGGCTCTACTTGACTCTACTGCACACTACCATAGATCTACTTGGCTCCACTACACTCTACGATTACTCTACTTAGCTCTACTAGACTATACTACTCTCTACTATCGCTCTCCTTCGCTCTACCTTATTCTACTGCACTCTACCATGACTCTACTGGACACTATACTGCACCCTACATTGGCTCCACTTTGCTGTACTAGTCTATACTACACTCTACCATGGCCCTACTTAGCCATGTCCCCAGGCTCTCTCCTCCCCCCCCCCCCCCCCGTTTTTGAGGAGAGAGCCTGCCATGGGGATGAGGCTAGGCTCTACTTGGCTCCACTACACACTCTACCATTACTCTACCTAGCTCTACTGGATTCTGCTAAACACTTCTATGGCTCTACGTGGCTCTACTTGACTCTACTTCACTCTACCATGGCTCTTTCTGGTTCTACTACACTCTACCATTACTCTGCTTAGCTCTACTAGACTCTACTACTCTCTACCATGGCTCTACTTGCCTCTACATGACACTAGTGCCCCCTACCATGTCTCTACTTGACTCTACTACACTCTACCATTACTCTAGTTAGCTCTACTGGACTCTACTACTCTCTACCATGGCTCTACATGGCTATACTTGACTCTACTGCACACTACCATAGATCTACTTGGCTCCACTACACTCTACCATTACTCTACTTAGCTCTACTGGACTATACTACTCTCTACTATCGCTCTCCTTCGCTCTACCTTATTCTACTGCACTCTACCATGACTCTACTGGACACTATACTGCACCCTACATTGGCTCCACTTGGCTGTACTTGACTCTACTACACTCTACCATGTCTCTACTTGGCTCTACTACACTCTACCCTTACTCTACTTAGCTCTACTGGACTATACTACTCTCTACTATGGCTCTCCTTCGCTCTACCTTATTCTACTGCACTCTACCATGACTCCACTGGACACTATACTGCACCCTACATTAGCTCCACTTGGCTGTACTTGACTCTACTACACTCTACCATGTCTCTACTTGGCTCTACTACACTCTACCGTTACTCTACTTAGCTCTACACAACATCTACCACACCTTACCATTGCTCTACCTAGCTCTACTGGATTCTACTAAACACTTCTAAGGCTCTACGTGGCTCTACTTGACTCTACTGCACTCTACCATGGCTCTTCCTCGTTCTACTACACTCTACCATTGCTCTACTTAGCTCTACATGACTGTACTACTCTCTACATGCAGTGGCTCTACTTGGCACTACTGCACTCTATCCCATTGCTCTACTTAGCTCTACTTGACTCTACTACACTCTACCATTGCTCTCCTTGCCTCTACAAGACTCTACTACAGTCTACCATGTCTCTACTTGGCTCTACTACACTCTACCATTGCTCTACTCAGCTCTACTGGACTCTACTACACTCTACCATGGCTCTACTTCTCTCTATATGACATTAGTGCCACCTACCATGTCTCTACTTGGCTCTACTACACTCTACTGTTGCTCAACTTAGCTGTACTGGACTCTACTATACACCTTACCATTACTCTACCTAGCTCTACTGGATTCTGCTAAACACTTCTATGGCTCTATGTGGCTCTACTTGACTCTACTGCACTCTACCATGGCTCTTCCTGGTTGTACTACACTCTATCATTACTCTACTTAGCTCTACTGGACTCTACTACTCTCTACCATGTCTCTACTTGTCTCTACATGACACTAGTGCCCCCTACCATGTCTCTACTTGGCTCTACTACACTATACCATTACTCTACTTAGCTCTACTGCATTGACTCTACTACTGTCTACCATGGCTCTACTTGACCCTAATTGACTCTTCTACACTCTACCATTGCTCTAGTTAGCTCTACTTGACTCCAGTACTCTCTACCATGGCTCTACTTGGCTCTACTTGACTCTACTACACACTACCATGGCTCTACTTCACTCTACTACACTCTACCATTACTCTACTTAGCTCTACTGGATTATACTACTTTCTACTATGGCTCTCCTTCGATCTACTTTATTCTATTGCACTCTACCATGACTTTACTGGACACTATACTGCACCCTACATTGGCTCCACTTGGCTGTACTTGACTCTACTACACTCTACCATGTCTCTACTTTGCTCTACTACACTCTACCGTTGCTCTACTTAGCTCTACTGGACTGTACTACACCTAACCATTGCTCTACCTAGCTCTACTGGATTCTACTAAACACTTCTATCCCTCTACGTGGCTCTACTTGACTCTACTGCACTCTAACATGGCTCTTCCTGGTTCTACTGCACTCTACCATTACTCTACTTAGCTCTACTGGACTCTACTACTCTCTACCATTGCTCTATACTTGTCTCTACATGACACTAGTGCCCCCTACCATGTCTCTACTTGGCTCTACTACACTCTACCATTGCTCTACTTAGCTCTACTGGACTCTACTACACCGTACCATTACTCTACTAAACACTTCTATGGCTCTACGTGGCTCTACTTGACTCTACTGCACTCTACCATGGCTCTTCCTGGTTCTACTACACTCTACCATTACTCTACTTAGCTGTACTGGACTCTATTACTCTCTACCATAGCTCTACTTCTCTCTACATGACACTAGTGCCCCGTACCATGTCTCTACTTGGCTCTACTACACTCTACCATTACTCTACTTAGCTCTACTGGACTCTATTACTGTCTACCATGGCTTAACTTGGCTCTACTTGACTCTACTACACTCTACCATGGCTCTACCTGGCTCTACCTGACTCTACTACACACTACTATGGCTCTACTTCGCTCTACAATACTCTACTACAGTCTACCATGTCTCTACTTGGCTCTACTACACTCCACCATTGCTCTACTTAGCTCTACTGGACTCTACTACACCTTACCATTGGTCTACCTAGTTCTACTGGAAACTACTAAACACTTCTATGGCTCTACGTGGCTCTACTTGACTCTACCATTACTCTACTTAGCTCTACTGGACTCTACTACTCTCTACCATGGCTCTACCTGTCTCTACATGACACTAGTGCCCCCTTCCATGGCTCTTCATGGTTCTCCTACACTCTACCATTACTCTACTTACCTCTACTGGACTCTACTACTGTCTACCATGGCTCTACTGGGCTCTACTTGACTCTACTACACTCTACCATGGCTCTACTTGGCTTTACCTGACTCTACTACACACTACCATTGCTCTACTTGGCTCTACAAGACTCTACTACACTCTACCATGTCTCTACTTGGCTCTACTACACTCTACCATTGCTCTACTTAGCTGTACTGGACTCTATTACACCTTACCATTCGTCTACCTAGTTCTACTGGATTCTACTAAACACCTCTATGGCTCTACGTGGCTCTATTTGCCTCTACCATTACTCTACTTAGCTCTACTGGACTCTACTACTCTCTACTACGGCTCTACTTGTCTCTCCATGACACTAGCGCACCCTACCATGGCTCTACTTGGCTCTACTATACTCTACCATTGCTCTACCTAGCTCTACTGGACTCTACTACACTCTACCATTGCTCTACTTAGCTCTACTTCACTCTACTCCACTCTACCATTGCTCTACGTAGCTCTACTGGACTGTACTACACTCTACAGTGGCTCTACTTGGCTCTACTACACTCTACCATTGCTCTACATAGCTCTACTTGACTCTACTCCACTCTACCATTGCTCTACTTGACTCTACAAGACTCTACTACTCTCTATACCATGTCTCTACTTGGCTCTACTACACTCTACCATTGCTCTACTCAGGTCTACTGGGCTCTACTACACCTTACCATTGCTCTACCTAGCTCTACTGGATTCTAGTAAACACTTCCATGACTCTACGTGGCTCTACTTGACTCTACTCCACTCTACCATGGCTCTTCATGGTTGTACTACACTCTACCATTACTCTACTTAGCTCTACTGGACTCTACTACACTCTACCATGGCTCTACTTGTCTCTACATGACACTAGTACCACCTACCATGTCTCTACTTGGCTCTACTACACTCTACCGTTGCTCAACTTCACTCTACTGGACTCTACTACACCTTACCATTACTCTACCTAGCTCTACTGGATTCTGCTAAACACTTCTATGGCTCTACGTGGCTCTACTTGACTCTACTGCACTCTATACCATGGCTCTTCCTGGTTCTACTACACTCTACCATTACTCTACTTAGCTCTACTGCACTCTACTACTCCATACCATCGCTCTACTTGCCTCTACATGACACTAGTGCCCCCTACCATGTCTCTACTTAGCTCTACTACACTCTACCATTACTCTACTTAGCTCTACTGGACTCTACTACTCTCTATCATGGCTCTACATGGCTATACTTGACTCTACTGCACACTACCATAGATCTACTTGGCTCCACTACACTCTACCATTACTCTACTTAGCTCTACTGGACTATACTACTCTCTACTATCGCTCTCCTTCGCTCTACCTTATTCTACTGCACTCTACCATGACTCTACTGGACACTATACTGCACCCTACATTGGCTCCACTTGGCTGTACTTGACTCTACTACACTCTACCATGTCTCTACTTGGCTCTACTACACTCTACCCTTACTCTACTTAGCTCTACTGAACTATACTACTCTCTACTATGGCTCTCCTTCGCTCTACCTTATTCTACTGCACTCTACCATGACTCCACTGGACACTATACTGCACCCTACATTAGCTCCACTTGGCTGTACTTGACTCTACTACACTCTACCATGTCTCTACTTGGCTCTACTACACTCTACCGTTACTCTACTTAGCTCTACAGAACTCTACCACACCTTACCATTGCTCTACCTAGCTCTACTGGATTCTACTAAACACTTCTAAGGCTCTACGTGGCTCTACTTGACTCTACTGCACTCTACCATGGCTCTTCCTCGTTCTACTACACTCTACCATTGCTCTACTTAGCTCTACATGACTGTACTACTCTCTACATGCAGTGGCTCTACTTGGCACTACTGCACTCTATCCCATTGCTCTACTTAGCTCTACTTGACTCTACTACACTCTACCATTGCTCTCCTTGCCTCTACAAGACTCTACTACAGTCTACCATGTTTCTACTTGGCTCTACTACACTCTACCATTGCTCTACTCAGCTCTACTGGACTCTACTACACTCTACCATGGCTCTACTTGTCTCTATATGACATTAGTGCCACCTACCATGTCTCTACTTGGCTCTACTACACTCTACCGTTGCTCAACTTAGCTCTACTGGACTCTACTATACACCTTACCATTACTCTACCTAGCTCTACTGGATTCTGCTAAACACTTCTATGGCTCTATGTGGCTCTACTTGACTCTACTGCACTCTACCATGGCTCTTCCTGGTTCTACTACACTCTATCATTACTCTACTTAGCTCTACTGGACTCTACTACTCTCTACCATGTCTCTACTTGTCTCTACATGACACTAGTGCCCCCTACCATGTCTCTACTTGGCTCTACTACACTATACCATTACTCTACTTAGCTCTACTGCATTGACTCTACTACTGTCTACCATGGCTCTACTTGACCCTAATTGACTCTTCTACACTCTACCATTGCTCTAGTTAGCTCTACTTGACTCCAGTACTCTCTACCATGGCTCTACTTGGCTCTACTTGACTCTACTACACACTACCATGGCTCTACTTCACTCTACTACACTCTACCATTACTCTACTTAGCTCTACTGGATTATACTACTTTCTACTATGGCTCTCCTTCGCTCTACTTTATTCTACTGCACTCTACCATGACTTTACTGGACACTATACTGCACCCTACATTGACTCCACTTGGCTGTACTTGACTCTACTACACTCTACCATGTCTCTACTTTGCTCTACTACACTCTACCGTTGCTCTACTTAGCTCTACTGGACTGTACTACACCTAACCATTGCTCTACCTAGCTCTACTGGATTCTACTAAACACTTCTATCCCTCTACGTGGCTCTACTTGACTCTACTGCACTCTAACATGGCTCTTCCTGGTTCTACTGCACTCTACCATTACTCTACTTAGCTCTACTGGACTCTACTACTCTCTACCATTGCTCTATACTTGTCTCTACATGACACTAGTGCCCCCTACCATGTCTCTACTTGGCTCTACTACACTCTACCATTGCTCTACTTAGCTCTACTGGACTCTACTACACCTTACCATTACTCTACTAAACACTTCTATGGCTCTACGTGGCTCTACTTGACTCTACTGCACTCTACCATGGCTCTTCCTGGTTCTACTACACTCTACCATTACTCTACTTAGCTGTACTGGACTCTATTACTCTCTACCATAGCTCTACTTCTCTCTACATGACACTAGTGCCCCGTACCATGTCTCTACTTGGCTCTACTACACTCTACCATTACTCTACTTGACTCTACAAGACTCTACTACTCTCTATACCATGTCTCTACTTGGCTCTACTACACTCTACCATTGCTCTACTCAGGTCTACTGGGCTCTACTACACCTTACCATTGCTCTACCTAGCTCTACTGGATTCTATTAAACACTTCCATGACTCTACGTGGCTCTACTTGACTCTACTCCACTCTACCATGGCTCTTCATGGTTGTACTACACTCTACCATTACTCTACTTAGCTCTACTGGACTCTACTACACTCTACCATGGCTCTACTTGTCTCTACATGACACTAGTACCACCTACCATGTCTCTACTTGGCTCTACTACACTCTACCGTTGCTCAACTTCACTCTACTGGACTCTACTACACCTTACCATTACTCTACCTAGCTCTACTGGATTCTGCTAAACACTTCTATGGCTCTACGTGGCTCTACTTGACTCTACTGCACTCTATACCATGGCTCTTCCTGGTTCTACTACACTCTACCATTACTCTACTTAGCTCTACTGCACTCTACTACTCCATACCATCGCTCTACTTGCCTCTACATGACACTAGTGCCCCCTACCATGTCTCTACTTAGCTCTACTACACTCTACCATTACTCTACTTAGCTCTACTGGACTCTACTACTGTCTACCATGGCTCTACTTCACCCTAATTGACCCTTCTACACTCTACCATTGCTCTTGTTAGCTCTACTGGACTCTAGTACTCTCTACTATGGCTCTACTTGGCTCTACTTGACTCTACTGCACACTACCATGATTCTACTTAGCTCTACTACACTCTACCATTACTCTCCTTAGCTCTACTGGACTATACCACTTTCTACTATGGCTCTCCTTCGCTTTACTTTATTCTACTGCACTCTACCATGACTCTACTGGACACTATACTGCACCCTACATTGGATCCACTTGGCTGTACTTGACTCTACTACACTCTACCATGTCTCTCCTTGGCTCTATTATACTCTACCGTTGCTCTACTTAGCTCTACTGGACTCTACTACACCTTACCATTGCTCTACCTAGCACTACTGGATTCTACTAAACACTTCTATGGCTCTACGTGGCTCTACTTGACTCTACTGCACTCTACCATGGCTTTTCCTGTTTCTACCACACTCTACCATTACTCTACTTAGCTCTACTGGACTCTACTACTCTCTACCATTGCTCTACTTGTCTCTACATGACACTAGTGCCCCCTACCATGTCTCTACTTGGCTCTACTACAGTCTACCATTACTCTACTTAGCTCTACTGGACTCTACTACTGTCTACCATGGCGCTACTTGATCTTAATTGACTCTTCTACACTCTATCATTGCTCTAGTTAGCTCTACTGGACTCTACTACTCTCTACTATGGCTCTACTTCGCTCTACTTGACTCTACTGCACACTACCATGGCTCTACTTAGCTCTACTACACTCTACCATTAGTCTTCTTAGCTCTACTGGACTATACTACTTTCTACTATGGCTCTCCTTCGCTCTACTTTATTCTACTGCACTCTACCATAACTCTACTGGACACTATACTACACCCTACATTGGCTCCACTTGGCTGTACTTGACTCTACTACACTCTACCATGTCTCTACTTGGTTCTACTACACTCTACCGTTGCTCTACTTAGCTCTACTGGACTCTACTACACCTTACCATTGCTCTACCTAGCTCTACTGGATTCTACTAAACACTTCTATGGCTCTACGTGGCTCTACTTGACTCTACTGCACTCTACTATGGCTCTTCCTGGTTCTACTACACTCTACCATTACTCTACTTAGCTCTACTGGACTCTACTACTCTCTACCATTGCTCTACTTGTCTCTACATGACACTAGTGCCCCCTTCCATGTCTCTACTTGGCTCTACTACACTCTACCATTGCTCTACTTAGCTCTACTGGACTCTACTACAGCTTACCATTGCTCTACTAAACACTTCTATGGCTCTACGTGGCTCTACTTGACTCTACTGCTCACTACCATGGCTCTTCCTGGTTCTACTACACTCTACCATTACTCTACTTAGCTCTACTGGACCCTACTACACTCTACCATTGCTCTACCTGTCTCTACATGACACTAGTGCCCCCTACCATATCTCTATACTTGGCTCTACTACATTCTACCATTAATGTACTTAGCTCTACTGGACTCTACTACTGTCTACCATGGCTCTCCTTAACCCTAGTTTACTCTACTACACTCTACCATTGCTCTAGTTAGCTCTACTTGATTTTACTACACTCTACCATGGCTCTACTTCGTTCTGCTACACTGTACCATTGCTCTACTTAGATCTATACTTGACTGTACTACACTCTACAATTGCTCTACTTAGCTCTACTGGACTCTACTATACACTCTACAATGGCTCTACTTGGCTCTACTACACTCTACAATTTGTCTACTTAGCTCTACTTGACTGTACTACACTCTGCCATTGCTCTACTTGCCACTGCATGACTCTACTACTCTCTACCATGGCTCTACTTGGTTCTACTACACTGTACCATTGCTCTATGTAGCTCTACATGAGTCTACTACACTCTACCATGTCTCTACTTGGCTCTACTACACTCTACCATTGCTCTACTTAGCTCTACTGGACTCTACTACACCTTACCATTCCTCTTCCTAACTCTACTGGATTCTACTAAACACTTCTACGGCTCTACGTGGCTCTACTTGGCTGTACTACACTCTACCATTACTCTACTTAGGTCTACTGGACTCTACTACTCTCTACCATGGCTCTACCTGTCTCTACATGACAATAGTGCGCCCTACCATGTCTCTACTTGGCTCTACTACACTCTACCATTAATCTACTTAGCTCTACTGGACTTTACTACTGTCGACCATGGCTCTACTTAACCCTAGTTGACTGTACTACACTCTACCATTGCTCTAGTTATCTCTACTTGACTCTACTACACTCTACCATGGCTCTACTTGGCTCTGCTACACTCTACCATTGCTCTACTTAGATTCTACTACACTCTACCATTGCTCTACTTAGCTCCACTGGACTCTATTATACACTCTACAATGGCTCTACTTGGCTCTACTACACTCGACCATTGGTCTACATAGCTCTACTTGACTCTACTACACTCTGCCATTACTCCACTTGTCTCTGCATGAATCTACTACTCTCTACCATGGCTCTACTTCGCTCTACTACACTCTACCATTTCTCTACTTAGCTCTACTGGACTCTACTACTCTCTACCATGGCTCTCCTTGGTTCTACATGACACTATAGTGCCCCTTATCATGTCTCTACTTGCCTCTACTACACTCTACCATTACTCTACTTATCTCTACTGGATTCTACTACTGTCTACCATGGCTCTACTTGACCCTAGTTGACTCTTCTACACTCTACCATTGATCTAGTTAGCTCTACTGGACTCTACTACTCTCTACCATGGCTCTTCTTGGCTCTACTTGACTCTACTGCACACTACCATAGCTCTACTTAGCTCTACTACACTCTACAATTACTCTACTTAGCTCTACTGGACTATACTACTCTCTACTATGGCTCTCCTTCGCTCTACTTTATTCTACTGCACTCTACCATGACTCTACTAGACACTATACTGCACCTTACATTGGCTCCACTTGGCTGTACTTGACTCTACTACACTCTACCATGTCTCTACTTGGCTCTACTACACTCTACCATTACTCTACTTAGCTCTACTGGACTGTACTACTGTCTACCATGGCTCTCATTGACCCTAGTTGACTCTTCTACACTCTACCATTGCTCTAGTTAGCTCTACTGGACTCTACTACTCTCTACCATGGCTCTGCTTGGCTCTACTTGACTCTACTGCATACTACCATGGCTCTACTTGGCTCTACTACACTCTACCATTACTCTACTTAGCTCTACTGGACTATACTTCTCTCTACTATGGCTCTCCTTTCCTCTACTTTATTCTACTGCACTCTACCATAACTCTACTAGACACTATACTGCATCCTACATTGGCTCCACTTGGCTGTACTTGACTCTACTACACTCTACCACGTCTCTACTTGGCTCTACTACACTCTACCATTGCTCTACTTAGCTCTACTGGACTCTACTACACCTTACCATTGCTCTACCTAGCTCTACTGGATTCTACTAAACACTTCTATGGCTCTACGTGGCTCTACTTGACTCTACTGCACTCTACCATGGCTCTTCCTGGTTCTACTACCCTCTACCAATACTCTACTTAGCTCTACTGGACTCTACTACTCTCTACCATTGCTCTGCTTGTCTCTACATGACACTAGTACCCCCTACCATGTCTCTACTTGGCTCTACTACACTCAACCATTGCTCTCCTTAGCTCTACTGGACTCTACTACACCTCACCATTGCACCACCTAGCTCTACTAGATTCTCCTAAACACTTCTATGGCTTTACGTGGCTCTACTTGACTCTACTGCACTCTACCATGGCTCTACTTGGCTCTACCTGACTCTACTACACCCTACAATTGCTCTATAGTTGGCTATACAAGACTCTACTACACTCTACCATGTCTCTACTTGGCTATACTACACTCTACCATTGCTCTACTTAGCTCTACTGGACTCTACTACACCTTACCATTGGTCTACCTAGTTCTCCTGGATTCTACTACTCTCTACCATGGCTCTACTTCTCTCTACATGACACCTGTGCCCCCTACCATGGGTCTACTTCGCTCTACTACACTCTACCATTGCTCTACTTAGCTCTACTTGACTCTACTCTACTCTACCATTACTCTACTTGCCTCTACAAGACTCTACTACACCCTACCATGTATCTACTTGGCTCTACTACACTATACCGTTGCTCAACTTAGCTCTACTGGACTCTACTACACCTTACCATTACTCTACCTAGCTCTACTGGTTTCTGCTAAACACTTCTATGGCTCTACGTGGCTCTACTTGACTCTACTGCACTCTACCATGGCTCTTCCTGGTTCTACTACACTCTACCATTACTCTACTTAGCTCTACTGTACTCTACTACTCTCTACCATAGCTCTACTTGTCCCTAATTGACTCTTCAACACTCTACCATTGCTCTAGTTAGCTCTACTGGTCTCTATTACTCTCTACCACGGCTCTACTTCTCTCTACTTGACTCTACTGCACACTACCATGGCTCTACTTAGCTCTACTACACTCTACCATTACTCTACTTAGCTCTACTGGATTATACTACTGTCTACTATGGCTCTCCTTCGCTCTACTTTATTCTACTGCACACTACCATGACTCTACTTGACACTATACTGCACCCTACATTGGCTCCACTTGGCTGTACTTGACTCTACTACACTCTACCATGTCTCTACTTGCCTCTACTACACTCTACCATTACTCTACTTAGCTCTACTGGACTCTACTACTGTCTACCATGGCTCTCCTTGACCCTACTTGACTCTTCTACACTCTACCATTGCTCTAGTTAGCTCTACTTGACTCTACTACTCTCTACCATGGCTCTACTTGGCTCTACTTGACTCTACTGCATACTACCATGGCACTACTTGGCTCTACTACACTCTATCATTACTCTACTTAGCTCTACTGGACTATACTACTCTCTACTATGGCTCTCCTTCGCTCTACTTTATTCTACTGCACTCTACCATGACTCTACTGGACACTATACTGCACCGTACATTGGCTCCACTTGGCTGTACTTGACTCTACTACACTCTACCACGTCTCTACTTGGCTATACTACACTCTACCATTCCTCTACTTAGCTCTACTGGACTCTACTACACCTTACCATTGCTCTACCTAGCTCTACTGGATTCTACTAAACACTTCTATGGCTCTACGTGGCTCTACTTGACTCTACTTAATTCTACCATGGCTCTTCCTGGTTCTACTACACTCTACCAATACTCTACTTAGCTCTACTGGACTCTACTACTCTCTACCATTGCTCTGCTTGTCTCTACATGACACTAGTGCCCCCTACCATGTCTCTACTTGGCTCTACTACACTCAACCATTGCTCTTCTTAGCTCTACTGGACTCTACTACACCTCACCATTGTACCACCTAGCTCTACTAGATTCTCCTAAACACTTCTATGGCTTTGCGTGGCTCTACTTGACTCTACTGCACTCTACCATGGCTCTTTATGGTTCTACTACACTCTACCATTACTCTACTTAGCTGTACTGCACTCTATTACTCTCTACCATAGCTCTACTTGTCTCTACATGACACTAGTGCCCCGTACCATGTCTCTACTTGGTTCTACTACACTCTACCATTACTCTACTTAGCTCTACTTGACCCTACTACTCTCTACCATGGCTCTACTTCTCTCTACATTACACTAGTGCCCCCTACCATGTCTCTACTTGGCTCTACTACACTCTACCATTACTCTACTTAGCTCTACTGGACTCTACTACTGTCTACCATGGCTCTACTTGACCCTAATTGACTCTTCTACACTCTACCATTGCTCTAGTTAGCTCTACTGTACTCTACTACTCTCCACCATGGCTCTACTTCTCTCTACTTGACTCTACTGCACACTACCATGGCTCTACTTAGCTCTACTACACTCTACCATTACTCTACTTAGCTCTACTGGACTATACTACTTTATACTATGGCTCTCCTTCGCTCTACTTTATTCAACTGCACACTACCATGACTCTACTGGACACTATACTGCACCCTACATTTGCTCCACTTGGCTGTACAAGACTCTACTACACTCTACCATGTCTCCACTTGGTTCTACTATACTCTACCATTGCTCTACTTAGCTCTACTGGACTCTACTACACCTTACCATTGCTCTACCTAGCTCTACTGGAATCTACTAAACACTTCTATGGCTCTATGTGGCTCTATTTGACTCTACTGCACACTACCATGGCTCTTCCTGGTTCTACTACACACTACCATTACTCTACTTAGCTCTACTGGACTCTACTACTCTCTACCATTGCTCTACTTGTCTCTACATGACACTAGTGCCCCCTACCATATCTCTACTTGGCTCTACTACTCTCTACCATTGCTCTACTTGTCTCTATATGACACTAGTGCCCACTACCATGTCTCTGCTTGGCTCTACTACACTACTCTACCATTAATGTACTTAGCTCTACTGGACTCTACTACTCTCTACCATGGCTCTACTTAACCCTTGTTGACTCTACTACACTCTACCATTGCTCTAGTTAGCTCTACTTGACTTTACTACACTCTACCATGGCTCTACTTGGCTCTGCTACACTGTACCATTGCTCTACTTAGATCTATACTTGACTCTACTACACTCTACCATTGCTCTACTTAGCTCTACTGCACTGTACTATATACTCTACAATGGCTCTACTTGGCTTTACTACACTCTACAATTTGTCTACTTAGCTCTACTTGACTCTACTACACTCTGCCATTGCTCTACTTGCCTCTGCATGACTCTACTACTCTCTACCATGTCTCTACTTGGCTCTACTACACTCTACCATTGCTGTATGTAGCTCTACATGAGTCTACTACACTCTACCATGTCTCTACTTGGCTCTACTACACTCTACCATTGCTCTACTTAGCTCTACTGGACTCTACTGCACCTTACCATTCCTCTACCTAGCTCTACTGGATTCTACTAAACACTTCTATGGATTCTACTAAACACTTCTATGGCTCTACGTTGCTCTACTTGGCTATACTGCACTCTACCATGGCTCTTCCTGGTTCTACTACACTCTACCATTACTCTACTTAGCTCTACTGGACTCTACTACTCTCTACCATGTCTCTACCTGTCTCTACATGACAATAGTGCCCCCTACCATGTCTTTACTTGGCTCTACTACACTCTACCATTAATCTACTTAGCTCTACTGGACTCTACTACTGTCTACCATGGCTCTCCTTGGCTCGGCTACACTCTACCATTGCTCTACTTAGATTCTACTACACTCTACCATTGCTCTACTTAGCTCCACTGGACTCTACTATACACTCTACAATGGCTCTACTTTGTTCTACTACACTCGACCATATGTCTACATAGCTCTACTTGACTCTACTACACTCTGCCATTGCTCCACTTCCCTCTGCATGACTCTACTACTCTCCACCATGGCTCTACTTGGCTCTACTACACTCTACCATTTCTCTACTTAGCTCTACTGGACTCTACTACTCTCTACCATGGCTCTCCTTGGTTCTACATGACACTATAGTGCCCCTTATCATGTCTCTACTTCCCTCTACTACACTCTACCATTACTCTACTTATCTCTACTGGATTCTACTACTGTCTACCATGGCTCTACTTGACCCTAGTTGACTTTTCTACACTCTACCATTGCTCTACTTAGCTCTACTGGACTCTACTACTCTCTAGCATGGGTCTACTGGCCACTATACTGCATCCTACATTGGCTCCACTTTGCTGTACTAGTCTATACTACACTCTACCATGGCCCTACTTAGCCATGTCCCCAGGCTCTCTCCTCCCCCCCCCCCCCCCCCCCGTTTTTGAGGAGAGAGCCTGCCATGGGGATGAGGCTAGGCTCTACTTGGCTCCACTACACACTCTACCATTACTCTATACCTAGCTCTACTGGATTCTGCTAAACACTTCTAAGGCTCTACGTGGCTCTACTTGACTCTACTGCACTCTACCATGGCTCTTCCTCGTTCTACTACACTCTACCATTACTCTACTTAGCTCTACTGGACTCTACTACTCTCTACCATTGCTCTACTTGTCCCTACATGACACTACTGCCCCGTACCATGTCTCTACTTGGCTCAACTACACTCTACCATTACTCTACTTAGCTCTACTGGACTCTACTACTGTCTACCATGGCTCTACTTGGCTCTACTTGACTCTACTACACTCTACCATGACTCTTCTTGGCTCTACCTGACTCTACTACACCCTACCATTGCTCTACTTGGCTCTACAAGACTCTACTACACTCTACCATGTCTCTACTTGGCTCTACAAGACTCTACTACACTCTACCATGTCTCTACTTGGTTCTACTACACTCTACCATTGCTCTACTTAGCTCTACTGGACTCTACTACACCTTACCATTGGTCTACCTAGTTCTACTGGATTCTACTAAATACTTCTATGGCTCTACGTGGCTATACTTGACTCTACCATTACTCTACTTAGCTCTACTCGACTCTACTACTCTCTACCATGGCTCTACTTGTCTCTACATGACACTAGTGCCCCCTACCATGGGTCTACTTGGCTCTACTACACTCTACCATTGCTCTACTTAGCTCTACTTGACTCTACTCCACTCTACCATTGCTCTACTTAGCTCTACATGACTGTACTACTCTCTACAGTGGCTCTACTTGGCACTACTGCACTCTATCCCATTGCTCTACTTAGCTCTACTTGACTCTACTACACTCTACCATTGCTCTCCTTGCCTCTACAAGACTCTACTACAGTCTACCATGTCTCTACTTGGCTCTACTACACTCTACCATTGCTCTACTCAGCTCTACTGGACTCTACTACACTCTACCATGGCTCTACTTCTCTCTATATGACATTAGTACCACCTACCATGTCTCTACTTGGCTCTACTACACTCTACCGTTGCTCAACTTAGCTGTACTGGACTCTACTATACACCTTACCATTACTCTACCTAGCTCTACTGGATTCTGCTAAACACTTCTATGTGGCTCTACTTGACTCTACTGCACTCTACCATGGCTCTTCCTGGTTCTACTACACTCTATCATTACTCTACTTAGCTCTACTGGACTCTACTACTCTCTACCATGTCTCTACTTGTCTCTACATGACACTAGTACCCCCTACCATGTCTCTACTTGGCTCTACTACACTCTACCATTACTCTACTTAGCTCTACTGGACTCTACTACTGTCTACCATGGCTCTACTTGATCCTAATTGACTCTTCTACACTCTACCATTGCTCTAGTTAGCTCTACTTGACTCCAGTACTCTCTACCATGGCTCTACTTGGCTCTACTTGACTCTACTACACACTACCATGGCTCTACTTAGCTCTACTACACTCTACCATTACTCTACTTAGCTCTACTGGATTATACTACTTTCTACTATAGCTCTCCTTCGCTCTACTTTATTCTACTGCACTCTACCATGACTCTACTGGACACTATACTGCACCCTACATTGGCTCCACTTCGCTGTACATGACTCTACTACACTCTATCATGTCTCTACTTGGCTCTACTACACTCTACCGTTGCTCTACTTAGCTCTACTGGACTGTACTACACCTAACCATTGCTCTACCTAGCTCTACTGGATTCTACTAAACACTTCTATCCCTCTACGTGGCTCTACTTGACTTTACTGCACTCTAACATGGCTCTTCCTGGTTCTACTACACTCTACCATTACTCTACTTAGCTGTACTGGACTCTATTGCTCTCTACCATAGCTCTACTTCTCTCTACATGACACTAGTGCCCCGTACCATGTCTCTACTTGGCTCTACTACACTCTACCATTACTCTACTTAGCTCTACTGGACTCTATTACTGTCTACCATGGCTTAACTTGGCTCTACTTGACTCTACTACACTCTACCATGGCTCTACCTGGCTCTACCTGACTCTACTACACACTACTATGGCTCTACTTCGCTCTACAATACTCTACTACAGTCTACCATGTCTCTACTTGGCTCTACTACACTCCACCATTGCTCTACTTAGCTCTACTGGACTCTACTACACCTTACCATTGGTCTACCTAGTTCTACTGGAAACTACTAAACACTTCTATGGCTCTACGTGGCTCTACTTGACTCTACCATTACTCTACTTAGCTCTACTGGACTCTACTACTCTCTACCATGGCTCTACCTGTCTCTACATGACACTAGTGCCCCCTTCCATGGCTCTTCATGGTTCTCCTACACTCTACCATTACTCTACTTACCTCTACTGGACTCTACTACTGTCTACCATGGCTCTACTGGGCTCTACTTGACTCTACTACACTCTACCATGGCTCTACTTGGCTCTACCTGACTCTACTACACACTACTATGGCTCTACTTCGCTCTACAATACTCTACTACAGTCTACCATGTCTCTACTTGGCTCTACTACACTCCACCATTGCTCTACTTAGCTCTACTGGACTCTACTACACCTTACCATTGGTCTACCTAGTTCTACTGGAAACTACTAAACACTTCTATGGTTCTACGTGGCTCTACTTGACTCTACCATTACTCTACTTAGCTCTACTGGACTCTACTACTCTCTACCATGGCTCTACCTGTCTCTACATGACACTAGTGCCCCCTTCCATGGCTCTTCATGGTTCTCCTACACTCTACCATTACTCTACTTACCTCTACTGGACTCTACTACTGTCTACCATGGCTCTACTGGGCTCTACTTGACTCTACTACACTCTACCATGGCTCTACTTGGCTCTACCTGACTCTACTACACACTACCATTGCTCTACTTGGCTCTACAAGACTCTACTACACTCTACCATGTCTCTACTTGGCTCTACTACACTCTACCATTGCTCTACTTAGCTGTACTGGACTCTATTACACCTTACCATTCGTCTACCTAGTTCTACTGGATTCTACTAAACACCTCTATGGCTCTACGTGGCTCTACTTGCCTCTACCATTACTCTACTTAGCTCTACTGGACTCTACTACTCACTACTACGGCTCTACTTGTCTCTCCATGACACTAGCGCACCCTACCATGGCTCTACTTGGCTCAACTATACTCTACCATTGCTCTACCTAGCTCTACTGGACTCTACTACACTCTACCATTGCTGCACTTAGCTCTACTTCACTCTACTCCACTCTACCATTGCTCTACGTAGCTCTACTGGACTGTACTACACTCTACAGTGGCTCTACTTGGCTCTACTACACTCTACCATTGCTCTACATAGCTCTACTTGACTCTACTCCACTCTACCATTGCTCTACTTGACCCTACAAGACTCTACTACTCTCTATACCATGTCTCTACTTGACTCTACTACACTCTACCATTGCTCTACTTGTCTCTACATGACACTAGTACCACCTACCATGTCTCTACTTGGCTCTACTACACTCTACCGATGCTCAACTTAACTCTACTGGACTCTACTACACCTTACCATTACTCTACCTAGCTCTACTGGATTCTGCTAAACACTTCTATGGCTCTACGTGGCTCTACTTGACTTTACTGCACTCTATACCATGGCTCTTCCTGGTTCTACTACACTCTACCATTACTCTACTTAGCTCTACTGCACTCTACTACTCTCTACCATCGCTCTACTTGTCTCTACATGACACTAGTGCCCCCTACCATGTCTCTACTTGGCTCTACTACACTCTACCATTACTCTACTTAGCTCTACTGGACTCTACTACTGTCTACCATGGCTCTACTTCACCCTAATTGACTCTTCTACACTCAACCATTGCTCTTGTTAGCTCTACTGGACTCTACTACTCTCTACTATGGCTCTACTTGGCTCTACTTGACTCTACTGCACACTACCATAATTCTACTTAGCTCTACTACACTCTACCATTACTCTCCTTAGCTCTACTGGACTATACCACTTTCTACTATGGCTCTCCTTCGCTTTACTTTATTCTACTGCACTCTACCATGACTCTACTGGACACTATACTGCACCCTACATTGGATACACTTGGCTGTACTTGACTCTACTACACTCTACTATGTCTCTGCTTGGCTCTACTATACTCTATCGTTGCTCTACTTAGCTCTACTGGACTCTACTACACCTTACCATTGCTCTACCTAGCACTACTGGATTCTACTAAACACTTCTATGGCTCTACGTGGCTCTACTTGACTCTACTGCACTCTACCATGGCTTTTCCTGGTTCTACTACACTCTACCATTACTCTATACTTAGCTCTACTGGACTCTACTACTCTCTACCATTGCTCTACTTGTCTCTACATGACACTAGTGCCCCCTACCATGTCTCTACTTGGCTCTACTACAGTCTACCATTACTCTACTTAGCTCTACTGGACTCTACTACTGTCTACCATGGCGCTACTTGATCTTAATTGACTCTTCTACACTCTATCATTGCTCTAGTTAGCTCTACTGGACTCTACTACTCTCTACTATGGCTCTACTTCGCTCTACTTGACTCTACTGCACACTACCATGGCTCTACTTAGCTCTACTACACTCTACCATTAGTCTTCTTAGCTCTACTGGACTATACTACTTTCTACTATGGCTCTCCTTCGCTCTACTTTATTCTACTGCACTCTACCATAACTCTACTGGACACTATACTACACCCTACATTGGCTCCACTTGGCTGTACTTAACTCTACTACACTCTACCATGTCTCTACTTGGTTCTACTACACTCTACCGTTGCTCTACTTAGCTCTACTGGACTCTACTACACCTTACCATTGCTCTACCTAGCTCTACTGGATTCTACTAAACACTTCTATGGCTCTACGTGGCTCTACTTGACTCTACTGCACTCTACTATGGCTTTTCCTGGTTCTACTACACTCTACCATTACTCTACTTAGCTCTACTGAACTCTACTACTCTCTACCATTGCTCTACTTGTCTCTACATGACACTAGTGCCCCCTACCATGTCTGTACTTGGCTCTACTACTCTCTACCATTACTCTACTTATCTCTACTGGATTCTACTACTCTCTATACCATGTCTCTACTTGGCTCTACTACACTCTACCATTAATCTACTTAGCTCTACTGGACTTTACTACTGTCGACCATGGCTCTACTTAACCCTAGTTGACTGTACTACACTCTACCATTGCTCTAGTTAGCTCTGCTTGACTCTACTACATTCTACCATGGCTCTACTTGGCTCTGCTACACTCTACCATTGCTCTACTTAGATTCTACTACACTCTACCATTGCTCTACTTAGCTCCACTGGACTCTACTATACACTCTACAATGGCTCTACTTGGCTCTACTACACTCGACCATTGGTCTACATAGCTCTACTTGACTCTACTACACTCTGCCATTACTCCACTTGCCTCTGCATGAATCTACTACTCTCTACCATGGCTCTACTTCGCTCTACTACACTCTACCATTTCTCTACTTAGCTCTACTGCACTCTACTACTCTCTACCATGGCTCTCCTTGGTTCTACATGACACTATAGTGCCCCTTATCATGTCTCTACTTGCCTCTACTACACTCTACCATTACTCTACTTATCTCTACTGGATTCTACTACTGTCTACCATGGCTCTACTTGACCCTAGTTGACTCTTCTACACTCTACCATTGATCTAGTTAGCTCTACTGGACTCTACTACTCTCTACCATGGCTCTTCTTGGCTCTGCTTGACTCTACTGCACACTACCATCGCTCTACTTGACTCTACTACACTCTACCATTACTCTACTTAGCTCTACTGGACTATACTACTCTCTACTATGGCTCTCCTTCGCTCTACTTTATTCTACTGCACTCTACCATGACTCTACTAGACACTATACTGCACCTTACATTGGCTCCACTTGGCTGTACTTGACTCTACTACACTCTACCATGTCTCTACTTGGCTCTACTACACTCTACCATTACTCTACCTAGGTCTACTGGACTGTACTACTGTCTACCATGGCTCTCATTGACCCTAGTTGACTCTTCTACACTCTACCATTGCTCTAGTTAGATCTACTGGACTCTACTACTCTCTACCATGGCTCTGCTTGGCTCTACTTGACTCTACTGCATACTACCATGGCTCTACTTGGCTCTACTACACTCTACCATTACTCTACTTAGCTCTACTGGACTATACTTCTCTCTACTATGGCTCTCCTTTGCTCTACTTATTCTACTGCACTCTACCATAACTCTACTAGACACTATACTGCATCCTACATTGGCTCCACTTGGCTGTACTTGACTCTACTACACTCTACCACGTCTCTACTTGGCTCTACTACACTCTACCATTGCTCTACTTAGCTCTACTGGACTCTACTACAACTTACCATTGCTCTACCTAGCTCTCCTGGATTCTACTAAATACTTCTATGGCTCTACGTGGCTCTACTTGACTCTACTTCACTCTACCATGGCTCTTCGTGGTTCTACTACACTCTACCAATACTCTACTTAGCTCTACTGGACTCTACTACTCTCTACCATTGCTCTGCTTGTCTCTACATGACACTAGTGCCCCCTACCATGTCTCTACTTGGCTCTACTACACTCAACCATTGCTCTCCTTAGCTCTACTGGACTCTACTACACCTCACCATTGCACCACCTAGCTCTACTAGATTCTCCTAAACACTTCTATGGCTTTACGTGGCTCTACTTGACTCTACTGCACTCTACCATGGCTCTACTTGGCTCTACCTGACTCTACTACACCCTACCATTGCTCTATAGTTGGCTCTACAAGACTCTACTACACTCTACCATGTCTCTACTTGGCTATACTACACTCTACCATTGCTCTACTTAGCTCTACTGGACTCTACTACACCTTACCATCGGTCTACCTAGTTCTCCTGGATTCTACTACTCTCTACCATGCCTCTACTTCTCTCTACATGACACCTGTGCCCCCTACCATGGGTCTACTTCGCTCTACTACACTCTACCATTGCTCTACTTAGCTCTACTTGACTATACTCCACTCTACCATTACTCTACTTGCTTCTACAAGACTCTACTACACCCTACCATGTATCTACTTGGCTCTACTACACTCTACCGTTGCTCAACTTAGCTCTACTGGACTCTACTACACCTTAACATTACTCTACCTAGCTCTACTGGTTTCTGCTAAACACTTCTATGGCTCTACGTGGCTCTACTTGACTCTACTGCACTCTACCATGGCTCTTCCTGGTTCTACTACACTCTACCATTACTCTACTTAGCTCTACTGTACTCTACTACTCTCTACCATAGCTCTACTTGTCCCTACATTACACTAGTTCCCTCTACCATGTCTCTACTTGGCTCTACTACACTCTACCATTACTCTACTTAGCTCTACTGGACTCTACTACTGTCTACCATGTCTCTACTTGACCCTAATTGACTCTTCAACACTCTACCATTGCTCTAGTTACCTCTACTGGACTCTACTACTCTCTACCATGGCTCTACTTCTCTCTACTTGACTCTACTGCACATTACCATGGCTCTACTTAGCTCTACTACACTCTACCATTACTCTACTTAGCTCTACTGGACTATACTACTGTCTACTATGGCTCTCCTTCGCTCTACTTTATCCTACTGCACTCTACCATGACTCTACTGGACACTATACTGCACCCTACATTGCCTCCACTTCGCTGTACTTGACTCTACTACACTCTACCATGTCTCTACTTGCCTCTACTACACTCTACCATTACTCTACTTAGCTCTAGTGGACTCTACTACTGTCTACCATGGCTCTCCTTGACCCTACTTGACTCTTCTACACTCTACCATTGCTCTAGTTAGCTCTACTGGACTCTACTACTCTCTACCATGGCTCTACTTGGCTCTACTTGACTCTACTGCATACTACCATGGCACTACTTGGCTCTACTACACTCTATCATTACTCTACTTAACTCTACTGGACTATACTACTCTCTACTATGGCTCTCCTTCGCTCTACTTTATTCTACTGCACTCTACCATGACTCTACTGGACACTATACTGCACCCTACATTGGCTCCACTTGGCTGTACTTGACTCTACTACACTCTACCACGTCTCTACTTGGCTCTACTACACTCTACCATTGCTCTACTTAGCTCTACTGGACTCTACTACACCTTACCATTGCTCAACCTAGCTCTACTGGATTCTACTAAACACTTCTATGGCTCTACGTGGCTCTACTTGACTCTACTTCACTCTACCATGGCTCTTCCTGGTTCTACTACACTCTACCAATACTCTACTTAGCTCTACTGGACTCTACTACTCTCTACCATTGCTCTGCTTGTCTCTACATGACACTAGTGCCCCCTACCATGTCTCTACTTGGCTCTACTACACTCAACCATTGCTCTCCTTAGCTCTACTGGACTCTACTACACCTCACCATTGCACCAGCTCTACTAGATTCTCCTAAACACTTCTATGGCTTTACGTGGCTCTACTTGACTCTACTGCACTCACCATGGCTCTACTTGGCTCTACCTGACTTTACTACACCCTACCATTGCTCTAGTTGGCTCTACAAGACTCTACTACACTCTACCATGTCTCTACTTGGCTATACTACACTCTACCATTGCTATACTTAGCTCTACTGGACTCTACTACACCTTACCATTGGTCTACCTAGTTCTACTGGATTCAACTACTCTCTACCATGGCTCTACTTCTGTCTACATGACACCTGTACCCCCTACCATGTATCTACTTGGCTCTACTACACTCTACCGTTGCTCAACTTAGCTCTACTGGACTCTACTACACCTTACCATTACTCTACCTAGCTCTACTGGTTTCTGCTAAACACTTCTATGGCTCTACGTGGCTCTACTTGACTCTACTGCACTCTACCATGGCTCTTCCTGGTTCTACTACACTCTACCATTACTCTACTTAGCTCTACTGTACTCTACTACTCTCTACCATTGCTCTACTTGTCCCTACATTACACTAGTTCCCCCTACCATGTCTCTACTTGGCTCTACTACACTCTACCATTACTCTACTTAGCTCTACTGGACTCTACTACTGTCTACCATGTCTCTACTTGACCCTAATTGACTCTTCAACACTCTACCATTGCTCTAGTTAGCTCTACTGGACTCTACTACTCTCTACCATGGCTCTACTTCTCTCTACTTGACTCTACTGCACACTACCATGGCTCTACTTAGCTATACTACACTCTACCATTACTCTACTTAGCTCTACTGGACTATACTACTGTCTACTATGGCTCTCCTTCGCTCTACTTTATTCTACTGCACTCTACCATGACTCTACTGGACACTATACTGCACCCTACATTGGCTCAACTTGGCTGTACTTGACTCTACTACACTCTACCATGTCTCTACTTGCCTCTACTACACTCTACCATTACTCTACTTAGCTCTACTGGACTCTACTACTGTCTACCATGGCTCTCCTTGACCCTACTTGACTCTTCTACACTCTACCATTGCTCTAGTTAGCTCTACTGGACTCTACTACTCTCTACCATGGCTCTACTTGGCTCTACTTGACTCTACTGCATACTACCATGGCACTACTTGGCTCTACTACACTCTATCATTACTCTACTTAGCTCTACTGGACTATACTACTCTCTACTATGGCTCTCCTTCGCTCTACTTTATTCTACTGCACTCTACCATGACTCTACTGGACACTATACTGCACCGTACATTGGCTCCACTTGGCTGTACTTGACTCTACTACACTCTACCACGTCTCTACTTGGCTATACTACACTCTACCATTCCTCTACTTAGCTCTACTGGACTCTACTACACCTTACCATTGCTCTACCTAGCTCTACTGGATTCTACTAAACACTTCTATGGCTCTACGTGGCTCTACTTGACTCTACTTAATTCTACCATGGCTCTTCCTTGTTCTACTACACTCTACCAATACTCTACTTAGCTCTACTGGACTCTACTACTCTCTACCATTGCTCTGCTTGTCTCTACATGACACTAGTGCCCCCTACCATGTCTCTACTTGGCTCTACTACACTCAACCATTGCTCTTCTTAGCTCTACTGGACTCTACTACACCTCACCATTGCACCACCTAGCTCTACTAGATTCTCCTAAACACTTCTATGGCTTTGTGTGGCTCTACTTGACTCTACTGCACTCTAAAATGGCTCTTTATGGTTCTACTACACTCTACCATTACTCTACTTAGCTGTACTGCACTCTATTACTCTCTACCATAGCTCTACTTGTCTCTACATGACACTGGTGCCCCGTACCATGTCTCTACTTGGCTCTACTACACTCTACCATTACTCTACTTAGCTCTACTGGACTCTACTACTGTCTACCATGGCTCTACTTTGCTCTACTTGACCCTACTACACTCTACCATGGCTCTACTTGGCTCTACCTGACTCTACTTCACCCTACCATTGCTCTAGTTGGCTCTACAAGACTCTACTACACTCTACCATGTCTCTACTTGGCTATACTACACTCTACCATTGCTCTACTTAGCTCTACTGGACTCTACTACATCTTACCATTGGTCTACCTAGTTCTACTGGATTCTACTACTCTCTACCATGGCTCTACTTCTCTCTACATGACACTAGTGCCCCCTATCATGGGTCTACTTCGCTCTACTACACTGTACCATTGCTCTACGTAGCTCTACTTGACTCTACTCCACTCTACCATTCCTCTACTTGCCTCTACAAGACTCTACTACACCCTAACATGTCTCTACTTGGCTCTACTACACTCTACCGTTGCTCTACTTCGCTCTACTGGACTCTACTACACCTTACCATTGCTCTACCTAGCTCTACTGGATTCTACTAAACACTTCTATGGTTCTACGTGGCTCTACTTGACTCTACTACACTCTACCATGTCTCTACTTGGTTCTACTACACTCTACCGTTACTCTACTTAGTTCTACTGGATTCTACTACTCTCTACCATTGCTCTACTTGTCTCTACATGACACTAGTGCCCCCTACCATGTCTCTACTTGGCTCTACTACTCCCTACCATTGCTCTACTTGTCTCTACATGACACTAGTGCCCCTACCATGTCTCTACTTGGCTCTACTACACTCTACCATTAATGTACTTGGATCTACTGGACTCTACTACTGTCTACCATAGCTCTACTTAACACTAGTTGACACTACTACACTCTACCATTGCTCTAGTTAGCTCTACTTGACTTTACTACACTCTACCATGGCTCTACTTGGCTCTGCTACACTGTAGTGCCCCCTACCATGTCTCTACTTGGCTCTACTACACTCTACCATTAATCTACTTAGCTCTACTGGACTCTACTACTGTCTACCATGGCTCTACTTAACCCTAGTTGACTGTACTACACTCTACCATTGCTCTAGTTAGCTCTACTTGACTCTACTACACTCTACCATGGCTCTACTTGGCTCTGCTACACTCTACCATTGCTCTACTTAGATTATACTACACTCTACCATTGCTCTACTTAGCTCCACTGGACTCTACTATACACTCTACAATGGCTCTACTTGGCTCTACTACACTCGACCATTGGTCTAAATAGCTCTACTTGACTCTCCTACACTCTGCCATTGCTCCACTTGCCTCTGCATGACTCTACTACTCTCTACCATGGCTCTACTTGGCTCTCCTACACTCTACCATTTCTCTACTTAGCTCTACTGGACTCTACTACTCTCTACCTTGGCTCTCCTTGGTTCTCCATGACACTATAGTGCCCCTTATCATGTCTCTACTTGCCTCTACTACACTCTACCATTACTCTACTTATCTCTACTGGATTCTACTACTGTCTACCATCGCTCTACTTGACCCTAGTTGACCGTTCTACACTCTACCATTGCTCTACTTAGCTCTACTGGACTCTACTACTCTCTAGCATGAGTCTACTGGACACTATACTGCACCCTACATTGGCTCCACTTTGCTGTACTAGTGTATACTACACTCTACCATGTCCGTACTTAGCCATGTCCCCAGGCTTTCTCCTCCCCCTCCCCGTTTTTGAGGAGAGAGCCTGCCATGGGGATGAGGCTAGGCTCTACTTGGCTCCACTACACAATCTACCATCACTCTACCTAGCTCTACTGGATTCTGCTAAACACTTCTATGGCTCTACGTGGCTCTACTTGACTCTACTGCACTCTACCATGGCTCTTTCTGGTTCTACTACACTCTACCATTACTCTACTTACCTCTACTGGACTCTACTACTCTCTACCATGGCTCTACTTGTCTCTACATGACACTAGTGCCCCCTACCATGTCTCTACTTGACTCTACTACACTCTACCATTACTCTACTTAGCTCTACTGGACTCTACTACTGTCTACCATGGCGCTACTTGACCCTAGTTGACTGTTCTACACTCTACCATTGCTCTAGTTAGCTCTACTGGACTCTACTACTCTCTACCATTGCTCTACTTGGCTCTACTTGACTCTACTGCACACTACCATAGCTCTACTTGGCTCTACTACACTCTACCATTACTCTACTTAGCTCTACTGGACTATACTACTCTCTACTATCGCTCTCCTTCGCTCTACCTTATTCTACTGCACTCTACAATGACTCTACTGGACACTATACTGCATCCTACATTGGCTCCACTTGGCTGTACTTCCCTCTACTACACTCTACCATGTCTCTACTTGGCTCTACTACACTCTATCATTACTCTACTTAGCTCTACTGGACTATACTACTCTCTACTATGGCTCTCCTTCGCTCTACCTTATTCTACTGCACTCTACCATGACTCTACTGGACACTATACTGCACCCTACATTGGCTCAACTTGGCTGTACTTGACTCTACTACACTCTACCATGTCTCTACTTGGCTCTACTACACTCTACCGTTGCTCTACTTAGCTCTACAGGACTCTACTACACCTTACCATTGCTCTACCTAGCTCTACTGGATTCTACTAAACACTTCTATGGCTCTACGTGGCTCTACTTGACTCTACTGCACACTTCCATGCCTCTTCCTGGTTCTACTACACTCTACTAATACTCTACTTAGCTCTACTCGACTCTACTACTCTCTACCATTGCTCTACTTGTCTCTACATGACACTAGTGCCCCGTACCATGTCTCTACTTGGCTCAACCACACTCTTCCATTACTCTACTTAGCTCTACTGGAGTCTACTACTGTCTACCATTGCTCTACTTGGCTCTACTTGACTCTACTACACTCTACCATGGCTCTTCTTGGCTCTACCTGACTCTACTACACCCTACCATTGCTCTACTTGACTCTACTACACTCTACCATGTCTCTACTTGGCTCTCCTACACTCTACCATTGCTCTACTTAGCTCTACTGGACTCTACTACACCTTACCATTGGTCTACCTAGTTCTACTGGATTCTACTGAATACTTCTATGGCTCTACGTGGCTCTACTTGACCCTACCACTACTCTACTTAGCTCTACTGGACTCTACTACTCTCTACCATGGCTCTACTTGTCTCTACATGACACTAGTGCCCCCTACCATGGGTCTACTTGGCTCTACTACACTCTACCATTGCTCTACTTAGCTCTACTTGACTCTACTCCACTCAACCATTGCTCTACTTAGCTCTACAGGACTGTACTACTCTCTACAGTGGCTCTACTTGGCACTACTACACTCTATACCATTGCTCTACTTAGCTCTACTTGACTCTACTACACTCTACCATTGCTCTACTTGCCTCTACAAGACTCTACTACACTCTACCATATCTCTACTTGGCTCTACTACACTCTACCATTGCTCTACTCAGCTGTACTGGGCACTACTACACCTTACCATTGCTCTACCTAGCTCTACTGGATTCTACTAAACACTTCTATGATTCTACGTGGCTCTACTTCACTCTACTCCACTCTACCATGGCTCTTCGTGGTTGTACTACACTCTCCCATTACTCTACTTAGCTCTACTGGACTCTACTACACTCTACCATGACTCTCCTTGTCTCTACATGACACTAGTGCTACCTACCATGTCTCTACTTGGCTCAACTACACTCTACCGTTGCTCAACTTAGCTCTACTGGACTCTACTACACCTTACCATTACTCTATCTAGATCTACTGGATTCTGCTAAACACTTCTATGGCTCTATATGGCTCTACTTGACTCTACTGCACTCTACCATGGCTCTTCCTGGTTCTACTACACTCTACCATTACTCTACTTAGCTCTACTGGACTCTACTACTCTCTACCATGGCTCTACCTGTCTCTACATGACACTAGTGCCCCCTACCATGTCTCTACTTGGCTCTACTACACTCTACCATTTCTCTACTTAGCTCAACTGGACTCTATTACTGTCTACCATGGCTCTACTTGACCCTAATTGACTCTTCTACACTATACCATTGCGCTTGTTAGCTCTACTGGACTCTACTACTCTCTACCATGGCTCTACTTGGCTCTACTTGACTCTACTGCACACTACCATGGCTGTACTTAGCTCTACTACACTCTACCATTACTCTACTTAGCTCTACTGGACTATACTACTTTCTACTATGGCTCTCCTTCGCTCTACTTTATTCTACTGCACTCTACCATGACTCTACTGGACACTCTACTGCACCCTACATTGGCTCCACTTGGCTGTACTTGACTCTACTACACTCTAACATGTCTCTACTTGGCTCTACTATACTCTGCCGTTGCTCTACTTAGCTCTACTGGACTCTACTACACCTTACCATTGCTCTACCTAGCACTACTGGATTCTACTAAACACTTCTATGACTCTACGTGGCTCTACTTGACTCTACTCCACTCTACCATGGCTCTTCGTGGTTGTACTACACTCTCCCATTACTCTACTTAGCTCTACTGGACTCTACTACTCTCTACCATGGCTCTACTTGTCTCTACATGACACTAGTGCCCCCTACCATGTCTCTACTTGGCTCTACTACACTCTACCATTACTCTACTTAGCTCTACTGGACTCTACTACTGTCTACCATGGCTCTACTTGACCCTAATTGACTCTTCTACACTCTACCATTGCTCTAGTTAGCTCTACTGGACTCTATACTACTCTCTACCATGGCTCTACTTGGCTCTACTTGACTCTACTGCACACTACCATGGCTCTACGTAGCTCTACTACACTCTACCATTACTCTACTTAGCTCTACTGGACTATACTACTTTCTACTATGTCTCTCCTTCGCTCTAGTTTATTCTACTGCACTCTACGATGACTCTACTGGACACTATACTGCACCCTACATTGGCTCCACCTGGCTGTACTTGACTCTACTACACACTACCATGTCTCTACTTGGCTCTACTACACTCTACGGTTGCTCTACTTAGCTCTACTGGACTCCACTACTCTCTACCATGGCTCTACTTGTCTCTACATGACACTAGTGCCCCCTACCATGGGTCTACTTGGCTCTACTACACTCTACCATTGCTCTACTTAGCTCTACTTGACTCTACTCCACTCAACCATTGCTCTACTTAGCTCTACAGGACTGTACTACTCTCTACAGTGGCTCTACTTGGCACTACTACACTCTATACCATTGCTCTACTTAGCTCTACTTGACTCTACTACACTCTACCATTGCTCTACTTGCCTCTACAAGACTCTACTACACTCTACCATATCTCTACTTGGCTCTACTACACTCTACCATTGCTCTACTCAGCTGTACTGGGCACTACTACAACTTACCATTACTCTACCTAGCTCTACTGGATTCTACTAAACACTTCCATGATTCTACGTGGCTCTACTTGACTCTACTCCACTCTACCATGGCTCTTCGTGGTTGTACTACACTCTCCCATTACTCTACTTAGCTCTACTGGACTCTACTACACTCTACCATGACTCTACTTGTCTCTACATGACACTAGTGCTACCTACCATGTCTCTACTTGGCTCAACCACACTCTACCGTTGCTCAACTTAGCTCTACTGGACTCTACTACACCTTACCATTACTCTATCTAGCTCTACTGGATTCTGCTAAACACTTCTATGGCTCTATATGGCTCTACTTGACTCTACTGCACTCTACCATGGCTCTTCCTGGTTCTACTACACTCTACCATTACTCTACTTAGCTCTACTGGACTCTACTACTCTCTACCATGGCTCTACCTGTCTCTACATGACACTAGTGCCCCCTACCATGTCTCTACTTGGCTCTACTACACTCTACCATTTCTCTACTTAGCTCAACTGGACTCTATTACTGTCTACCATGGCTCTACTTGACCCTAATTGACTCTTCTACACTCTACCATTGCTCTTGTTAGCTCTACTGGACTCTACTACTCTCTACCATGGCTCTACTTGGCTCTACTTGACTCTACTGCACACTACCATGGCTGTACTTAGCTCTACTACACTCTACCATTACTCTACTTAGCTCTACTGGACTATACTACTTTCTACTATGGCTCTCCTTCGCTCTACTTTATTCTACTGCACTCTACCATGACTCTAATGGACACTCTACTGCACCCTACATTGGCTCCACTTGGCTGTACTTGACTCTACTACACTCTAACATGTCTCTACTTGGCTCTACTATACTCTGCCGTTGCTCTACTGTACTTGACTCTACTACACACTACCATGTCTCTACTTGGCTCTACTACACTCTACGGTTGCTCTACTTAGCTCTACTGGACTCTACTACTCTCTACCATGGCTCTACTTGTCTCTACATGACACTAGTGCCCCCTACCATGGGTCTACTTGGCTCTACTACACTCTACCATTGCTCTACTTAGCTCTACTTGACTCTACTCCACTCAACCATTGCTCTAATTAGCGCTACAGGACTGTACTACTCTCTACAGTGGCTCTACTTGGCACTACTACACTCTATACCATTGCTCTACTTAGCTCTACTTCACTCTACTACACTCTACCCTTGCTCTACTTGCCTCTACAAGATTCTACTACACTCTACCATATCTCTACTTGGTTCTACTACACTCTACCATTGCTCTGCTCAGCTGTACTGGGCACTACTACACCTTACCATTGCTCTACCTAGCTCTACTGGATTCTACTAAACACTTCTATGACTCTAAGTGGCTCTACTTGACTCTACTCCACTCTACCATGGCTCTTCGTGGTTGTACTACACTCTCCCATTAGTCTACTTAGCTCTACTGGACTCTACTACACTCTACCATGACTCTACTTGTCTCTACATGACACTAGTGCCACCTACCATGTCTCTACTTGGCTCTACTACACTCTACCGTTGCTCAACTTAGCTCTACTGGACTGTACTACACCTTACCATTACTCTATCTAGCTCTACTGGATTCTGCTAAACACTTCTATGGCTATATGTGGCTCTACTTGACTCTACTGCACTCTACCATGGCTCTTCCTGGTTCTACTACACTCTACCATAACTCTACTTAGCTCTACTGGACTCTACTACTCTCTACCATGGTTCTACTTGTCTCTACATGACACTAGTGCCCCCTACCAAGTCTCTACTTGGCTCTACTACACTCTAACATTACTCTACTTAGCTCTACTGGACTCTACTACTGTCTACCATGGCTCTACTTGACCCTAATTGACTCTTCTACACTCTACCATTGCTCTAGTTAGCTCTACTGGACTCTATACTACTCTCTACCACGGCTCTACTTGGCTCTACTTGACTCTACTGCACACTACCATGGCTCTACTTAGCTCTACTACACTCTACCATTACTCTACTTAGCTCTACTGGACTATACTACTTTCTACTATGGCTCTTCTTCGCTCTACTTTATTCTACTGCACTCTACGATGACTCTACTGGACACTATACTGCACCCTACATTGGATCCACTTGGCTGTACTTGACTCTACTACACACTACCATGTCTCTACTTAGCTCTTCTACACTCTACGGTTGCTCTACTTAGCTCTACTGGACTCTACTACACCTAACCATTGCTCTACCTAGCTCTACTGGATTCTACTAAACACTTCTATCCCTCTACGTGGCTCTACTTGACTCTACTGCACTCTACCATGGCTCTTCCTGGTTCTACTACACTCTACCATTACTCTACTTAGCTCTACTGGACTCTACTACTCTCTACCATTGCTCTGCTTGGCTCTACTTGACTCTACTGCACACTACCATGGCTGTACTTAGCTCTACTACACTCTACCATTACTCTACTTAGCTCTACTGGACTATACTACTTTCTACTATGGCTCTCCTTCGCTCTACTTTATTCTACTGCACTCTACCATGACTCTACTGGACACTCTACTGCACCCTACATTGGCTCCACTTGGCTGTACTTGACTCTACTACACTCTAACATGTCTCTACTTGGCTCTACTATACTCTGCCGTTGCTCTACTTAGCTCTACTGGACTCTACTACACCTTACCATTGCTCTACCTAGCACTACTGGATTCTACTAAACACTTCTATGACTCTACGTGGCTCTACTTGACTCTACTCCACTCTACCATGGCTCTTCGTGGTTGTACTACACTCTCCCATTACTCTACTTAGCTCTACTGGACTCTACTACTCTCTACCATGGCTCTACTTGTCTCTACATGACACTAGTACCCCCTACCATGTCTCTACTTGGCTCTACTACACTCTACCATTACTCTACTTAGCTCTACTGGACTCTACTACTGTCTACCATGGCTCTACTTGACCCTAATTGACTCTTCTACACTCTACCATTGCTCTTGTTAGCTCTACTGGACTCTATACTACTCTCTACCATGGCTCTACTTGGCTCTACTTGACTCTACTGCACACTACCATGGCTCTACTTAGCTCTACTACACTCTACCATTACTCTACTTAGCTCTACTGGACTATACTACTTTCTACTATGTCTCTCCTTCGCTCTAGTTTATTCTACTGCACTCTACGATGACTCTACTGGACACTATACTGCACCCTACATTGGCTCCACTTGGCTGTACTTGACTCTACTACACACTACCATGTCTCTACTTGGCTCTACTACACTCTACGGTTGCTCTACTTAGCTCTACTGGACTCTACTACTCTCTACCATTGCTCTACTTGTCTCTACATGACACTAGTGCCCCCTACCATGGGTCTACTTGGCTCTACTACACTCTACCATTGCTCTACTTAGCTCTACTTGACTCTACTCCACTCAACCATTGCTCTACTTAGCTCTACAGGACTGTACTACTCTCTACAGTGGCTCTACTTGGCACTACTACACTCTATACCATTGCTCTACTTAGCTCTACTTGACTCTACTACACTCTACCATTGCTCTACTTGCCTCTACAAGACTCTACTACACTCTACCATATCTCTACTTGGCCCTACTACACCTTACCATTGCTCTACTCAGCTGTACTGGGCACTACTACACCTTACCATTACTCTACCTAGCTCTACTGGATTCTACTAAACACTTCTATGATTCTGCGTGGCTCTACTTGACTCTACTCCACTCTACCATGGCTCTTCGTGGTTGTACTACACTCTCCCATTACTGTACTTAGCTCTACTGGACTCTACTACACTCTACCATGACTCTACTTGTCTCTACATGACACTAGTGCTACCTACCATGTCTCTACTTGGCTCAACTACACTCTACCGTTGCTCAACTTAGCTCTACTGGACTCTACTACACCTTACCATTACTCTATCTAGCTCTACTGGATTCTGCTAAACACTTCTATGGCTCTATATGGCTCTACTTGACTCTACTGCACTCTACCATGGCTCTTCCTGGTTCTACTACACTCTACCATTACTCTACTTAGCTCTACTGGACTCTACTACTCTCTACCATGGCTCTACCTGTCTCTACCTGACACTAGTGCCCCCTACCATGTCTCTACTTGGCTCTACTACACTCTACCATTTCTCTACTTAGCTCAACTGGACTCTATTACTGTCTACCATGGCTCCACTTGACCCTAATTGACTCTTCTACACTCTACCATTGCTCTTGTTAGCTCTACTGGACTCTACTACTCTCTACCATGGCTCTACTTGGCTCTACTTGACTCTACTGCACACTACCATGGCTGTACTTAGCTCTACTACACTCTACCATTACTCTACTTAGCTCTACTGGACTATACTACTTTCTACTATGGCTCTCCTTCGCTCTACTTTATTCTACTGCACTCTACCATGACTCTAATGGACACTCTACTGCACCCTACATTGGCTCCACTTGGCTGTACTTGACTCTACTACACTCTAACATGTCTCTACTTGGCTCTACTATATTCTGCCGTTGCTCTACATAGCTCTACTGGACTCTACTACACCTTACCATTGCTCTACCTAGCACTACTGGATTCTACTAAACACTTCTATGACTCTACGTGGCTCTACTTGACTCTACTCCACTCTACCATGGCTCTTCGTGGTTGTACTACACTCTCCCATTACTCTACTTAGCTCTACTGGACTCTACTACTCTCTACCACGGCTCTACTTGTCTCTACATGACACTAGTGCCCCCTACCATGTCTCTACTTGGCTCTACTACACTCTACCATTACTCTACTTAGCTCTACTGGACTCTACTACTGTCTACCATGGCTCTACTTGACCCTAATTGACTCTTCTACACTCTACCATTGCTCTAGTTAGCTCTACTGGACTCTATACTACTCTCTACCATGGCTCTACTTGGCTCTACTTGACTCTACTGCACACTACCATGGCTCTACTTAGCTCTACTACACTCTACCATTACTCTACTTAGCTCTACTGGACTATACTACTTTCTACTATGGCTCTCCTTCGCTCTACTTTATTCTACTGCACTCTACGATGACTCTACTGGACACTATACTGCACCCTACATTGGCTCCACTTGGCTGTACTTGACTCTACTACACACTACCATGTCTCTACTTGGCTCTACTACACTCTACGGTTGCTCTACTTAGCTCTACTGGACTCTACTACTCTCTACCATGGCTCTACTTGTCTCTACATGACACTAGTGCCCCCTACCATGGGTCTACTTGGCTCTACTACACTCTACCATTGCTCTACTTAGCTCTACTTGACTCTACTCCACTCAACCATTGCTCTAATTAGCGCTACAGGACTGTACTACTCTCTACAGTGGCTCTACTTGGCACTACTACACTCTATACCATTGCTCTACTTAGCTCTACTTGACTCTACTACACTCTACCCTTGCTCTACTTGCCTCTACAAGACTCTACTACACTCTACCATATCTCTACTTGGCTCTACTACACTCTACCATTGCTCTGCTCAGCTGTACTGGGCACTACTACACCTTACCATTGCTCTACCTAGCTCTACTGGATTCTACTAAACACTTCTATGACTCTAAGTGGCTCTACTTGACTCTACTCCACTCTACCATGGCTCTTCGTGGTTGTACTACACTCTCCCATTAGTCTACTTAGCTCTACTGGACTCTACTACACTCTACCATGACTCTACTTGTCTCTACATGACACTAGTGCCACCTACCATGTCTCTACTTGGCTCTACTACACTCTACCGTTGCTCAACTTAGCTCTACTGGACTGTACTACACCTTACCATTACTCTATCTAGCTCTACTGGATTCTGCTAAACACTTCTATGGCTATATGTGGCTCTACTTGACTCTACTGCACTCTACCATGGCTCTTCCTGGTTCTACTACACTCTACCATAACTCTACTTAGCTCTACTGGACTCTACTACTCTCTACCATGGCTCTACTTGTCTCTACATGACACTAGTGCCCCCTACCAAGTCTCTACTTGGCTCTACTACACTCTAACATTACTCTACGTAGCTCTACTACTGTCTACCATCGCTCTACTTGACCCTAATTGACTCTTCTACACTCTACCATTGCTCTAGTTAGCTCCACTGGACTCTACTACTCTCTACCATGGCTCTACTTCGCTCTAGTTGACTCTACTGCACACTACCACTGCTCTATTTACCTCTACTACACTCTACCATTACTCTACTTAGCTCTACTGGACTATACTACTTTCTACTATTGCTCTCCTTCGCTCTACTTTATTCTACTACACTCTACCATGACTCTATACTGGACTCTATACTGCACCCTACATTGGCTCCACTTGGCTGTACTTGACTCTACTACACTCTACCATGTCTCTACTTGTCTCTACTATACTCTACCGTTGCTCTACTTAGCTCTACTGGACTCTACTACATCTTACCATTGCTCTACCTAGCTCTACTGGATTCTACTAAACACTTATATGGCTCTACGTGGATCTACTTGACTCTGCTGCACTCTACCATGGCTCTTCCTGGTTCTACTACACTCTACCATTACTCTACTTAGCTCTACTGGACTCTACTACTCTCTACCTTTGCTCTACTTGTCTCTACATGACTCTAGTGCCCCCTACCATGTCTCTACTTAGCTCTACTACACTCTACCATTGCTCTACTTAGCTCTACTGGACTCTACTACACCTTACCATTGCTCTACTAAACACTTCTATGGCTCTACGTGGCTCTACTTGACTCTACTGCACTCTACCATGGCTCTTCCTGGTTCTACTACACTCTACCATTACTCTACTTAGCTCTACGGGACTCTACTACTCTCTACCATTGCTATACTTGTCTCTACATGACACTTGTGCCCCCGACCATGTCTGTACTTGGCTCTACTACACTCTATCTTTGCTCGACTTAGCTCTACTGGACTCTGCTACACCTTACCATTGCTCTACCTAGCTCTACTAGATTCTACTAAACACTTCTATGGCTCTACGTGGCTCTACTTGACTCTACTGCACTCTACCATGGCTCTTCATTGTTCTACTACACTCTACCATTACTCTACTTAGCTGTACTAGACTCTATTACTCTCTACCATAGCTCTACTTCTCTCTACATGACACTAGTGCCCCGTACCATGTCTCTACTTGGCTCTACTACACTCTACCATTACTCTACTTAGCTCTACTGGACTCTACTACTCTCTACCATGACTCTACTTGGCTCTACCTGACTCTACTACACACTACCATTGCTCTACTTGGCTCTACAAGACTCTACTACACTCTACCATGTCTCTACTTGGCTCTACTACACTCTACCATTACTCTACTTAGCTCTACTGGACTCTACTACACCTTACCATTGGTCTATCTAGTTCTACTGGATTCTACTAAACACCTCTATGGCTCTACGTGGCTCTACTTGACTCTACCATTACTCTACTTAGCTCTACTGGACTCTGCTACTCTCTACCATGGCTCTACTTGTCTCTACATGACACTAGTGCCCCCTACTATGGCTCTACTTGGCTCTACTATACTCTACCATTGCTCTACCTAGCTCTACTGGACTCTACTACACTATACTGCACCCTACATTGGCTCCACTTGGCTGTACTTGACTCTACTACACACTACCATGTCTCTACTTGGCTCTACTACACTCTACCGTTGCTCTACTTAGCTCTACTGGACTCTACTACACCTAACCATTGCTCTACCTAGCTCTACTGGATTCTACTAAACACTTCTATCCCTCTACGTGGCTCTACTTGACTCTACTGCACTCTACCATGGCTCTTCCTGGTTCTACTACACTCTACCATTACTCTACTTAGCTCTACTGGACTCTACTACTCTCTACCATTGCTCTACTTGTCTCTACATGACACTTGTGCCCCCGACAATGTCTGTACTTGGCTCTACTACACTCTACCTTTGCTCGACTTAGCTCTACTGGACTCTGCTACACCTTACCATTGCTCTACCTAGCTCTACTAGATTCTACTAAACACTTCTATGGCTCTACGAGGCTCTACTTGACTCTACTGCACTCTACCATGGCTCTTCATTGTTCTACTACACTCTACCATTACTCTACTTAGCTGTACTAGACTCTATTACTCTCTACCATAGCTCTACTTCTCTCTACATGACACTAGTGCCCCGTACCATGTCTCTACTTGGCTCTACTACACTCTACCATTACTCTACTTAGCTCTACTGGACTCTACTACTCTCTACCATGGCTCTACTTGGCTCTACCTGACTCTACTACACACTACCATTGCTCTACTTGGCTCTACAAGACTCTACTACACTCTACCATGTCTCTACTTGGCTCTACTACACTCTACCATTACTCTACTTAGCTCTACTGGACTCTACTACACCTTACCATTGGTCTATCTAGTTCTACTGGATTCTACTAAACACCTCTATGGCTCTACGTGGCTCTACTTGACTCTACCATTACTCTACTTAGGTCTACTGGACTCAGTTACTCTCTACCATGGCTCTACTTGTCTCTACATGACACTAGTGCCCCCTACTATGGCTCTACTTGGCTCTACTATACTCTACCATTGCTCTACCTAGCTCTACTGGACTCTACTACACTCTACCATTGCTCTACTTAGCTCTACTTGACTCTACTACACTCTACCATTGCTCTACTCAGCTCTACTGGGCTCTACTACACCTTACCGTTGCTCTATCTAGCTCTACTGGATTGTCGTAAACACTTCTATGACTCTACGTGGCTCTACTTGACTCTACTCCACTCTACCATGGCTCTTCATGGTTGTACTACACTCTACCATTACTCTACTTAGCTCTACTGGACTCTACTACACTCTACCATGGCTCTACTTGTCTCTACATGACACTAGTGCCACCTTCCATGTCTCTACTTGGCTCTACTACACTCTACCGTTGCGCAACTTAGCTTTACTGGACTCTACTACACCTTACCATTACTCTACCTAGCTCTACTGGATTCTGCTAAACACTTTTATGGCTCTACGTGGCTCTACCTGACTCTACTGCACTCTACCATGGCTCTTCCTGGTTCAACTACACTCTACCATTACTCTACTTAGCTCTACTGGACTCTACTACTCTCTACCATGGCTCTACTTGTCTCTACATGACACTAGTGCCCCCTACCATGTCTCTACTTGGCTCTAGTACACTCTACCATTTCTCTACTTAGCTCTACTGGACTCTACTACTGTCTACCATGGTTCTACTTGACCCTAATTGACTCTTCTACACTCTACCATTGCTCTTGTTAGCTCTACTGGACTCTACTACTCTCTACCATGGCTCTACTTGGCTCTACTTGACTCTACTGCACACTACCATGGCTGTACTTAGCTCTACTACACTCTACCATTACTCTACTTAGCTCTACTGGACTGTACTACTTTCTACTATGGCTCTTCTTCGCTCTACTTTATTCTACTGCACTCTACCATGACTCTACTGGACACTCTACTGCACCCTACATTGGATCCAATTGGCTGTACTTGACTCTACTACACACTACCATGTCTCTACTTAGCTCTTCTACACTCTACGGTTGCTCTACTTAGCTCTACTGGACTCTACTACACCTAACCATTGCTCTACCTAGCTCTACTGGATTCTACTAAACACTTCTATCCCTCTACGTGGCTCTACTTGACTCTACTGCACTCTACCATGGCTCTTCCTGGTTCTACTACACTCTACCATTACTCTACTTAGTTCAACTGGACTCTACTACTCTCTACCATGGCTCTACTTGTCTCTACATGACACTAGTGCCCCCTACCATGTCTCTACTTGGCTCTACTACACTCTACCATTTCTCTACTTAGCTCTACTGGACTCAATTACTGTCTACCATGGCTCTACTTGACCGTAATTGACTCTTCTACACTCTACCATTGCTTTTGTTAGCTCTACTGGACTCTACTACTCTCTACCATGGCTCAACTTGGCTCTACTTGACTCTACTGCACACTACCATGGCAGTACTTAGCTCTACTACACTCTTCCATTACTCTACTTAGCTCTACTGGACTGTACTACTTTCTACTATGACTCTCCTTCGCTCTACTTTATTCTACTGCACTCTACCATGACTCTACTGGACACTCTACTGCACCCTACATTGGCTCCACTTTGCTGTACTTGACTCTACTACACTCTAACATGTCTCTACTTGGCTCTACTATACTCTACCGTTGCTCTACTTAGCTCTACTGGACTCTACTACACCTTACCATTGCTCTACCTAGCACTACTGCATTCTACTAAACAATTCTATGGTTCTACGTGGCTCTACTTGACTCTACTGCACTCTACCATGGCTTTTCCTGGTTCTACCATTACTCTACTTAGCTCTACTGGACTCTACTACTCTCTACCATTGCTCTACTTGTTTCTACATGACACTAGTGCCCCCTACCATGTCTCTGCATGGCTCTACTACAGTCTACCATTACTCTACTTAGCTCTACTGGACTCTACTACTGTCTACCATGGCTCTACTTGATCATAATTGACTTTTCTACACTCTGCCATTGCTCTAGCTAGCTCTACTGGACTCTACTACTCTCTTCCATGGCTCTACTTCGCTCTACTACACTCTACCATTACTCTACTTAGCTCTACTGGACTATACTACTTTCTACTATGGCTCTCCTTCGCTCTACTTTATTCTACTGCACTCTACCATGACTCTACTGGACACTCTAATCCACCCTACATTGGCTGCACTTGGCTGTACTTGACTCTACTACACTCTACCATGTCTCTACTTGGTTCTACTACACTCTACCGTTGCTCTACTTAGCTCTACTGGACTCTAATACACCTTACCATTGCTCTACCTAGTTCTACTGGATTCTACTAAACACTTCTATGGTTCTACGTGGCTCTACTTCACTCTATAGACTGCATTCTACTATGGCTCTTCCTGGTTCTACTACACTCTACCATTACTCTACTTAGCTCTACTGGACTCTACTACTCTCTACCATTGCTCTATTTGTCTCTACATGACACTTCTGACCCCTACCATGTCTCTACTTGGCTCTACTACTCTCTACCATTGCTCTACTTGTCTCTACATGACACTAGTGCCCCCTACCATGTCTCTACTTGGCTCTACTACACTCTACCATTGCTCTTCTTAGCTCAACTGGACTCTACTACACCTTACCATTGCTCTAATAAACACTTCTATGGCTCTACGTGGCTCTACTTGACTCTAATGCACACTACCATGGCTCTTCCTGGTTCTACTACACTCTACCATTACGCTACTTAGCTCTACTGGACCCTACTACTCTCTACCATTGCTCTACTTGTCTCTATATGACACTAGTGCCCCCTACCATGTCTCTACTTGGCTCTACTACACTCTACCATTAATGTACTTAGCTCTATTGGACTCTACTACTGTCTACCATGGCTCTACTTAACCCTAGTTGACTCTACTACACCCTACCATTGATCTAGTTAGCTCTACTTGGCTCTGCTACACTCTACCATTTGTCTACTTAGCTCTACTTGACTCTACTACACTCTGCCATTGCTCTACTTGCCTCTGCATGACTCTTCTACTCTCTACCATGGCTCTACTTGGCTCTACTACACTCTACCATTGCTCTATGTAGCTCTACATGAGTCTACTACATTCCACCATGTCTCTACTTGGCTCTACTACACTCTACCATTGCTCTACTTAGCTTACTGGACTCTACTACACCTTACCATTCCTCTACCTAACTCTACTGGATTCTACTAAACACTTCTATGGCTCTATGTTGCTCTACTTGGCTCTACTGCACTCTACCATGGCTCTTCCTGGTTCTACTACACTCTACCATTACTCTACTTAGTTCTACTGGACTCTACCCTTCTCTACCATGGCTCTATCTGTCTCTACATGACAATAGTGCCCCCTGCCATATCTCTACTTGGCTCTACTACACTCTACCATTGCTCTACTTAGCTCTACTGGACTCTACTACTCTCTACCATTGCTCTACTTGTCTCTACATGACACTTCTGACCCCTACCATGTCTCTACTTGGCTCTACTACTCTCTACCATTGCTCTACTTGTCTCTACATGACACTAGTGCCCCCTACCATGTCTCTACTTGGCTCTACTACACTCTACCATTGCTCTTCTTAGCTCAACTGGACTCTACTACACCTTACCATTGCTCTAATAAACACTTCTATGGCTCTACGTGGCTCTACTTGACTCTAATGCACACTACCATGGCTCTTCCTGGTTCTACTACACTCTACCATTACGCTACTTAGCTCTACTGGACCCTACTACTCTCTACCATTGCTCTACTTGTCTCTATATGACACTAGTGCCCCCTACCATGTCTCTACTTGGCTCTACTACACTCTACCATTAATGTACTTAGCTCTATTGGACTCTACTACTGTCTACCATGGCTCTACTTAACCCTAGTTGACTCTACTACACCCTACCATTGATCTAGTTAGCTCTACTTGACTTTACTACACTCTATCATGGCTCTACTTGGCTCTGCTACACTCTACCATTTGTCTACTTAGCTCTACTTGACTCTACTACACTCTGCCATTGCTCTACTTGCCTCTGCATGACTCTTCTACTCTCTACCATGGCTCTACTTGGCTCTACTACACTCTACCATTGCTCTATGTAGCTCTACATGAGTCTACTACATTCCACCATGTCTCTACTTGGCTCTACTACACTCTACCATTGCTCTACTTAGCTCTACTGGACTCTTCTACACCTTACCATTCCTCTACCTAACTCTACTGGATTCTACTAAACACTTCTATGGCTCTATGTTGCTCTACTTGGCTCTACTGCACTCTACCATGGCTCTTCCTGGTTCTACTACACTCTACCATTACTCTACTTAGTTCTACTGGACTCTACCCTTCTCTACCATGGCTCTATCTGTCTCTACATGACAATAGTGCCCCCTGCCATATCTCTACTTGGCTCTACTACACTCTACCATTAATCTACTTAGCTCTACTGGACTTTACTACTGTCTACCATGCCTCTACTTAATCCTAGTTGACTGTACTACACTCTACCATTGCTCTAGTTAGCTCTCCTTGACTCTACTACACAATACCGATGGCTCTACTTGGCTCAGCTCCACTCTACCATTGCTCTACTTAGATTCTACTACACTCTACCATTGCTCTACTTAGCTCCACTGGACTCTGCTATACACTCTACAATGGCTCTACTTGGCTCTACTACACTCGACCATTGGTCTACATAGCTCTACTTGACTCTACTACACTCTGCGATTGCTGCACTTGCCTCTGCATGACTCTACTACTCTCTACCATGGCTCTACTTGGCTCTACTACACTCTACCATTTCTTTACTTAGCTCTACTGGACTCTACTACTCTCTACCATGGCTCTCCTTGGTTCTACATGACACTATAGTGCCCCTTATCATGTCTCTACTTGCCTCTACTACACTCTACCATTACTCTACTTATCTCTACTGGATTCTACTACTGTCTACCATGGCTCTACTTGACCCTAGTTGACTCTTCTACACTCTACCATTGCTCTACTTAGCTCTACTGGACTCTACTACCCTCTAGCATGGGTCTACTGGACACTATACTGCACCCAACATTGGCTCCACTTTGCTGTACTAGTCTATACCATGGCCCTACTTAGCAATGTCCCCAGTCTCTACTACTCTCTACCATGGCTCTACTTGTCTCTACATGACACTAGTGCCCCCTACCATGTCTCAAATTAGCTCTACTACTCTCTACCATTGCTCTACTTGTCTCTACATGACACTAGTGCCCCCTACCATGTCTCTACTTGGCTCTACTACACTCTACCATTAATGTACTTAGCTCTACTGGACTCTACTACTGTCTACCATGGCTCTACTTAACCCTAGTTGACTCTACTACACTCTACCATTGCTCTAGTGAGCTCTACTTGACTTTACTACACTCTACCATGGCTCTACTTGGCTCTACTACACTCTACCATTTGTCTACTTAGCTCTACTTGACTCTACTACACTCTGCCATTGCTCTACTTGACTCTGCATGAATCTAGTACTCTCTACCATGGCTCTACTTGGCTCTACTACACCCTACCATTGCTCTATGTAGCTCTACACGAGTCTACTACACTCTACCATGTCTCTACTTGGCTCTACTACACTCTACCATTGCTCTACTTAGCTCTACTGGACTCTACTACACCTTACCATTCCTCTACCTAGCTCTACTGGATTCTACTAAACACTTCTATGGCTCTACGTGGCTCTACTTGGCTCTACTGCACTCTACCATGGCTCTTCCTGGTTCTACTACACTCTACCATTACTCTACTTAGCTCTACTGGACTCTACTACTCTCTACCATGGCTCTACCTGTCTCTACATGACAATATTTCCCCCTACTATGTCTCTACTTGGCTCTACTACACTCTACCATTAATCTACTTAGCTCTACTGGACTCTACTACTGTCTACCATGGCTCTACTTAACCCTAGTTGACTGTACTACACTCTACCATTGCTCTAGTTAGCTCTTCTTGACTCTACTACATTCTACCATGGCTCTACTTGGCTCTGCTACACTCTACCATTGCTCTCCTTAGATTCTACTACACTCTACCATTGCTCTACTTAGCTCCACTGGACTATACTATACACTCTACAATGGCTCTACTTTCTCTACTACACTCGACCATTGGTCTACATAGCTCTACTTGACTCTGCTACACTCTGCCATTGCTCTACTTGCCTCTGCATGACTCTACTACTCTCTACCATGGCTCTGCTTGGCTCTACTACACTCTACAATTGCTCTATGTAGCTCTCCATGAGTCTACTACACTCTACCATGTCTCTACTTGGCTCTACTACACTCTACCATTGCTCTACTTAGCTCTACTGGACCCTACTACACCTTACGATTCCTCTACCTAGCTCTACTGGATTCTACTAAACACTTCTATAGCTCTACGTGGCTCTACTTGACTCTACTGCACTCTACCAAGGCTCTTCCTGGTTCTACTACACAGTACCATTACTCTACTTAGCTCTACTGGACTGTACTACTCTCTACCATGGCTCTACCTGTCTCTACATTACAATAGTGCCCCCTACCATGTCTCTACTTGGCTCTACTACACTCTACCATTAATCTACTTAGCTCTACTGGACTCTACTACTGTCTACCATGGCTCTACTTAACCCTAGTTGACTGTACTACACTCTACCATTGCTGTAGTTAGCTCTACTTGACTCTACTACACTCTACCATGGCTCTACTTGGCTCTTCTACACTCTACCATTGCTCTACTTAGATTCTACTACACTCTACCATTGCTCTACTTAGCTCCACTGGACTCTACTATACACTCTACAATGGCTCTACTTGGCTCTACTACACTCGACCATTGGTCTACATAGCTCTACTTGACTCTCCTACACTCTGCCATTGCTCCACTTGCCTCTGCATGACTCTACTACTCTCTACCATGGCTCTACTTGGCTCTCCTACACTCTACCATTTCTCTACTTAGCTCTACTGGACTCTACTACTCTCTACCTTGGCTCTCCTTGGTTCTCCATGACACTATAGTGCCCCTTATCATGTCTCTACTTGCCTCTACTACACCCTACCATTACTCTACTTATCTCTACTGGACTCTACTACTCTCTAGCATGGGTCTACTGGACACTATACTGCACCCTACATTGGCTCCACTTTGCTGTACTAGTCTATACTACACTCTACCATGGCCCTACTTAGCCATGTCCCCAGGCTCTCTCCTCCCCCCCCCCCGTTTTTGAGGAGAGAGCCTGCCATGGTGATGAGGCTAGACTCTACTTGGCTCCACTACACACTCTACCATTACTCTACCTAGCTCTACTGGATTCTTCTAAACACTTCCATGGCTCTACGTGGCCCTACTTGACACAACTGCACTCTACCATGGCTCTTTCTGCTTCTACTACACTCTACCATTACTCTACTTAGCTCTACTGGACTCTACTACACTCTACCATGGCTCTACTTGTCTCTACATGACACTAGTTCCCCATACCATGTCTCTACTTGACTCTACTACACTCTACCATTACTCTACTTAGCTCTACTGGACTCTACTACTGTCTACCATGGCTCTACTTGACCCTAGTTGACTGTTCTACACTCTACCATTGCTCTAGTTAGCTCTACTGGACTCTACTACTCTCTACCATGGCTCTACTTGGCTCTACTTGACTCTACTGCACACTACCATAGCTCTACTTGGCTCTACTACACTCTACCATTACTCTACTATACTACTCTCTACTATCACTCTCCTTCGCTCTACCTTATTCTACTGCACTCTACCATGACTCTACTGGACACTATACTTCACCCTACATTGGCTCCACTTGGCTGTACTTGACACTACTACACTCTACCATGTCTCTACTTGGCTCTACTACACTCTACCGTTGCTCTACTTAGCTCTACAGGACTCTACTACACCTTACCATTGCTTTACCTAGCTCTACTGAATTCTACTAAACACTTCTATGGCACTACGTGGCTCTACTCGACTCTACTGCACTCTACCATGCCTCTTCCTGGTTCTACTACACTCTACCAACACTCTACTTAGCTCTACTGGACTCTACTACTCTCTACCATTGCTCTACTTCTTTCTACATGACACTAGCGTCCCGTACCATGTCTCTACTTGGCTCAACTACACTCTACCATTACTCTACTTAGCTCTACTGGACACTACTACTGTCTACATTGGCTCTACTTGGCTCTACTTGACTCTACTACACTCTACCATGGCTCTTCTTGGCTCAACCTGACTCTATTACACCCTACCATTGCTCTACTTGGCTCTACAAGACTCTACTACACTCTACCATGTCTCTACTTGGCTCTACTACACTCTACCATTACTCTACTTAGCTCTACTGGACTCTAATACACTTTACCATTGGTCTACCTAGTTCTACTGGATTCTACTAAATACTTCTATGGCTCTACGTGGCTCTACTTGACTCTACCATTACTCTACTTAGCTCTACTGGACTCTATACTACTCTCTATCATGCCTCTACTTATTTCTACATGACACTAGTGCCCCCTACCATGGGACTACTTGGCACTACTACACTCTACCATTGCTCTACTTAGCTCTACTTGACTCTACTCCACTCTACCATTGCTCTACTTAGCACTACAGGACTGTACTACTCTCTACAGTGGCTCTTCTTGGCACTACTACACTCTATACCATTGCTCTACTTAGCTCTACTTGACTCTACTACACTCTACCATTGCTCTACTTGCCTCTACAAGACTCTACTACACTCTACCATGTCTCTACTTGGTTCTACTACACACTACCATTGCTCTACTCAGCTCTACTGGGCTCTACTACACCTTACCATTACTCTACCTAGCTCTACTGGATTCTGCTAAACACTTCTATGACTCTACGTGGCTCTACTTGACTCTACTCCACTCTACCATGGCTCTTCATGGTTGTACTACACTCTACCATTACTCTACTTAGCTCTACTGGACTCTACAACACTCTACCATGGCTCTACTTGTTTCTACATGACACTAGTGCCCCCTACCATGTCTCTACTTGGCTCTACTACACTCTACCATTACTCTACTTAGCTCTACTGGACTCTACTACTGTCTTCCATGGCTCTACTTGACACTAATTGACTCTTCTACACTCTACCATTGCTCTAGTTAGCTCTACTGGACTCTACTACTCTCTACCATGGCTCTACTTCGATCTACTAGACTCTACTGCACATCACCATGGCTCTACCTAGCTCTACTACACTCTACCATTACTCTACTTAGCTCTACTGGACTCTATTACTCTCTACCATGGCTCTACTTGGCTCTACCTGACTCTACTACACACTACTATTGCTCTACTTGGCTCTACAAGACTCTACTACAGTCTACCATGTCTCTACTTGGCTGTACTACACTCTACCATTGCTCTACTTAGCTCTACTGGACTCTACTACACCTTACCATTGGTCTACCTAGTTCTACTGGACTCTACTAAACACTTCTATGGCTCTACGTGGCTCTACTTGACTCTACCATTACTCTACTTAGCTCTACTGGACTCTACTACTCTCTACCATGGCTCTACCTGTCTCTACATGACACTAGTGCCACCTACCATGTCTCTACTTGGCTCTACTACACTCTACCATTAATCTACTTAGCTCTACTGGACTCTACTACTGTCTACCATGGCTCTACTTAACCATAGTTGACTGTACTACTCTCTACCATTGCTCTAGTTAGCTCTACTTGACTCTACTACACTCTACCATGGCTCTACTTGGCTCAGCTACACTCTACCATTGCTCTACTTAGATTCTACTACACTCTACCATTGCTCTACTTAGCTCCACTGGACTCTACTATACATTCTACAATGGCTCTACTTTCTCTACTACACTCGACCATTGGTCTACATTGCTCTACTTGACTCTACTACACTCTGCCATTGCTCTACTTGCTTCTGCATGACTCTACTACTCTCTACCATGGCTCTACTTGGCTCTACTACCCTCTACCATTGCTCTATGTAGCTCTACATGAGTCTACTACACTCTACCATGTCTCTACTTGGCTCTACTACACTCTACCATTGCTCAACTTAGCTCTACTGGACTCTACTACACCTTACCATTCCTCTACCTAGCTGTACTGGATTCTACTAAACACTTCTATGGCTCTACGTGGCTCTACTTGACTTTACTACACTCTACCATGGCTCTTCCTGGTTCTACTACACACTACCATTACTCTACTTAGCTCTACTGGACTCTACTACTCTCTACCATGGCTCTCCTTGGTTCTACATGACACTATAGTGCCCCTTATCATGTCTCTACTTGCCTCTACTACACTCTACCATTACTCTACTTATCTCTACTGGATTCTACTACTGTCTACCATGGCTCTACTTGACCCTAGTTGACTCTTCTACACTCTACCATTGCTCTACTTAGCTCTACTGGACTCTACTACTCTCAAGCATGGGTCTACTGGACACTATACTGCACCCTACATTGGCTCCACTTTGCTGTACTAGTCCATACTACACTCTACCATGGCCCAACTTAGCCATGTCCCCAGGCTCTCTCCTCCCCCCCCGTTTTTGAGGAGAGAGCCTGCCATGGGGATGAGGCTAGGCTCTACTTGGCTCCACTACACACTCTACCATAACTCTACCTAGCTCTACTGGATTCTGCTAAACACTTCTATGGCTCTACGTGGCCCTACTTGACTCAACTGCACTCTACCATGGCTCTTTCTGCTTCTACTACACTCTACCATTACTCTACTTAGCTCTACTGGACTCTACTACTTTCTACCATGGCTCTACTTGTCTCTACATAACACTAGTGCCCACTACCATGTCTCTACTTGACTCTACTACACTCTACCATTACTCTACTTAGCTCTACTAGACTCTACTACTGTCTACCATGGCTCTACTTGACCCTAGTTGACTGTTCTACACTCTACCATTGCTCTACTTAGCTATACTGGACCCTACTACTCTCTAGCATGGGTCTACTGGACACTATACTGCACCCTACATTGGCTCCACTTGGCTGTACTTGACTCTACTACACTCTACCATGTCTCTACTTGCTTCTACTACACACTACCATTACTCTACTTAGCTCTACTGGACTCTACTACTCTCTACCATGGCTCTACTTGTCTCTACATGACACTAGTGCCCCCTACCATGTCTATACTTGACTCTACTACACTCTACCATTACTCTACTTAGCTCTACTGGACTCTACTACTGTCTACCATGGCTCTACTTGACCCTAGTTGACTGTTCTACACTCTACCATTGCTCTACTTAGCTCTACTGGACTCTACTGCACTCTACCCTGACTCTACTGGACACTATACTGCACCCTACATTGGCTCCACTTGGCTGTACATGACACTACTACACACTACCATGTCTCTACTTGGCTCTACTACACTCTACCGTTGCTCTACTTAGCTCTACAGGACTCTACTACACCTTACCATTGCTCTTCCTAGCTCTACTGGATTCTACTAAACACTTCTATGGCTCTACGTGGCTCTACTTGACTCTACTGCACTCTTCCATGCCTCTTCCTAGTTCTACTACACTCTACCAACACTCTACTTAGCTCTACTGGACTCTACTACTCTCTACCATTGCACTACTTGTCTCTACATGACACTAGTGCCCCGTACCATGTCTCTACTTGGCTCAACTACACTCTACCATTACTCTACTTAGCTCTAATGGACACTACTACTGTCTACCATGGCTCTACTTGGCTCTACTTGACTCTACTACACTCTACCATGGCTCTTCTTGGCTCTACCTGACTCTACTACACCCTACCATTGCTCTACTTGGCTCTACAAGACTCTACTACACTCTACCATGTCTCCACTTGGCTCTACTACACTTTACCATTGCTCTACTTAGCTCTACTGGACTCTACTACACTTTACCATTGGTCTACCTAGTTCTACTGGATTCTACTAAATACTTCTATGGCTCTACGTGGCTCTACTTGACTCTACCATTACTCTACTTAGCTCTACTGGACTCTACTACTCTCTACCATGGCTCTACTTGTCTCTACATGACACTAGTGCCCCCTACCATGGGTCTACTTGGCTCTACTACACTCTACCATTGCTCTACTTAGCTCTACTTGACTCTACTCCACTCTACCATTGCTCTACTTAGCTCTACAGAACTGTACTACTCTCTACAGTGGCTCTACTTGGCACTACTACACTCTATACCATTGCTCTACTTAGCTCTACTTGACTCTACTACACTCTACCATTGCTCTACTTGCCTCTACAAGACTCTACTACACTCTACCATGTCTCTACTTGGCTCTACTACACTCTACCATTGCTCTACTCAGCTCAACTGGGCTCTACTACACCTTACCATTGCTCTACCTAGCTCTACTGGATTCAACTAAACACTTCTATGACTCTACGTGGCTCTACTTGACTCTACTCTACTCTACCATGGCTCTTCATGGATGTACTACACTCTACCATTACTCTACATAGCTCTACTGGACTCTACTACACTCTACCATGGCTCTACTTGTTTCTACATGACACTAGTGCACCCTACCATGTCTCTACTTGGCTCTACTACACTATACCATTACTCTACTTAGCTCTGCTGGACTCTACTACTGTCTACCATGGCTCTACTTGACCCTAATTGACTCTTCTACACTCTACCATTGCTCTAGTTAGCTCTACTCGACTCTACTACTCTCTACCATGGCTCTACTTCGCTCTAGTTGACTCTACTGCACACTACCATGGCTCTACTTAGCTCTACTACACTCTACCGTTACTCTACTTAGCACTACTGGACTATACTACTTTCCACTATGGCTCTCATTCGCTCTACTTTATTCTACTGCACTCTACCATGACTCTACTGGACACTATACAGCACCCTACATTGGCTCCACTTGGCTGTACTTGACTCTACTACACTCTACCATGTCTCTACTTGGCTCCACTACACTCTACCGTTGCTCTACTTAGCTCTACTCGACTCTACTACACCTAACCATTGCTCTACCTAGCTCTACTGGATTCTACTAAACACTTCTATGCCTCTACGTGGCTCTACTTGACTCTACTGCACTCTAGCATGGCTCTTCGTGGTTCTATACTACACTCTACCATTACTCTACTTAGCTCTACTGGACTCTACTACTCTCTACCATTGCTCTACTTGTCTCTACATGACACTAGTGCCCCCTACCATGTCTCTACTTGGCTCAACTACACTCTACCATTACTCTACTTAGCTCTACTGGACACTACTACTGTCTACATTGGCTCTACTTGGCTCTACTTGACTCTACTACACTCTACCATGGCTCTTCTTGGCTCAACCTGACTCTATTACACCCTACCATTGCTCTACTTGGCTCTACAAGACTCTACTACACTCTACCATGTCTCTACTTGGCTCTACTACACTCTACCATTACTCTACTTAGCTCTACTGGACTCTAATACACTTTACCATTGGTCTACCTAGTTCTACTGGATTCTACTAAATACTTCTATGGCTCTACGTGGCTCTACTTGACTCTACCATTACTCTACTTAGCTCTACTGGACTCTATACTACTCTCTATCATGCCTCTACTTATTTCTACAAGACACTAGTGCCCCCTACCATGGGACTACTTGGCACTACTACACTCTATCATTGCTCTACTTAGCTCTACTTGACTCTACTCCACTCTACCATTGCTCTACTTAGCACTACAGGACTGTACTACTCTCTACAGTGGCTCTTCTTGGCACTACTACACTCTATACCATTGCTCTACTTAGCTCTACTTGACTCTACTACACTCTACCATTGCTCTACTTGCCTCTACAAGACTCTACTACACTCTACCATGTCTCTACTTGGTTCTACTACACTCTACCATTGCTCTACTCAGCTCTACTGGGCTCTACTACACCTTACCATTGCTCTACCTAGCTCTACTGGATTCTACTAAACACTTCTATGACTCTACGTGGCTCTACTTGACTCTACTCCACTCTACCATGGCTCTTCATGGATGTACTACACTCTACCATTACTCTTCTTAGCTCTACTGGACTCTACTACACTCTACCATGGCTCTACTTGTTTCTACATGACACTAGTGCCGCCTACCATGTATCTACTTGGCTCTACTACACTCTACCGTTGCTAAACGTAGCTCTACTGCACTCTACTACACCTTACCATTACTCTATCTAGCTCTACTGGATTCTGCTAAACACTTCTATGGCTCTATGTGGCTTTACTTGACTCTACTGCACTCTACCATGGCTCTTCCTGGCTCTACTACACTCTACCATTACTCTACTTAGCTCTACTGGACTCTACTACTCTCTACCATGGCTCTACTTGTCTCTACATGACACTAGTGCCCCCTACCATGGGTCTACTTGGCTCTACTACACTCTACCATTACTCTACTTAGCTCTACTGGACTCTACTACTGTCTTCCATGGCTCTACTTGACACTAATTGACTCTTCTACACTCTACCATTGCTCTAGTTAGCTCTACTGGACTCTACTACTCTCTACCATGGCTCTACTTCGATCTACTAGACTCTACTGCACATCACCATGGCTCTACCTAGCTCTACTACACTCTACCATTACTCTACTTAGCTCTACTGGACTCTATTACTCTCTACCATGGCTCTACTTGGCTCTACCTGACTCTACTACACACTACCATTGCTCTACTTGGCTCTACAAGACTCTACTACAGTCTACCATGTCTCTACTTGGCTGTACTACACTCTACCATTGCTCTACTTAGCTCTACTGGACTCTACTACACCTTACCATTGGTCTACCTAGTTCTACTGGACTCTACTAAACACTTCTATGGCTCTACGTGGCTCTACTTGACTCTACCATTACTCTACTTAGCTCTACTGGACTCTACTACTCTCTACCATGGCTCTACCTGTCTCTACATGACACTAGTGCCACCTACCATGTCTCTACTTGGCTCTACTACACTCTACCACTAATCTACTTAGCTCTACTGGACTGTACTACTGTCTACCATGGCTCTACTTAACCATAGTTGACTGTACTACTCTCTACCATTGCTCTAGTTAGCTCTACTTGACTCTACTACACTCTACCATGGCTCTACTTGGCTCAGCTACACTCTACCATTGCTCTACTTAGATTCTACTACACTCTACCATTGCTCTACTTAGCTCCACTGGACTCTACTATACATTCTACAATGGCTCTACTTTCTCTACTACACTCGACCATTGGTCTACATAGCTCTACTTGACTCTACTACACTCTACCATTGCTCTACTTGCTTCTGCATGACTCTACTACTCTCTACCATGGCTCTACTTGGCTCTACTACCCTCTACCATTGCTCTATGTAGCTCTACATGAGTCTACTACACTCTACCATGTCTCTACTTGGCTCTACTACACTCTACCATTGCTCAACTTAGCTCTACTGGACTCTACTACACCTTACCATTCCTCTACCTAGCTGTACTGGATTCTACTAAACACTTCTATGGCTCTACGTGGCTCTACTTGACTTTACTACACTCTACCATGGCTCTTCCTGGTTCTACTACACACTACCATTACTCTACTTAGCTCTACTGGACTCTACTACTCTCTACCATGGCTCTCCTTGGTTCTACATGACACTATAGTGCCCCTTATCATGTCTCTACTTGCCTCTACTACACTCTACCATTACTCTACTTATCTCTACTGGATTCTACTACTGTCTACCATGGCTCTACTTGACCCTAGTTGACTCTTCTACACTCTACCATTGCTCTACTTAGCTCTACTGGACTCTACTACTCTCAAGCATGGGTCTACTGGACACTATACTGCACCCTACATTGGCTCCACTTTGCTGTACTAGTCTATACTACACTCTACCATGGCCCAACTTAGCCATGTCCCCAGGCTCTCTCCTCCCCCCCCGTTTTTGAGGAGAGAGCCTGCCATGGGGATGAGGCTAGGCTCTACTTGGCTCCACTACACACTCTACCATAACTCTACCTAGCTCTACTGGATTCTGCTAAACACTTCTATGGCTCTACGTGGCCCTACTTGACTCTACTGCACTCTACCATGGCTCTTTCTGCTTCTACTACACTCTACCATTACTCTACTTAGCTCTACTGGACTCTACTACTTTCTACCATGGCTCTACTTGTCTCTACATAACACTAGTGCCCACTACCATGTCTCTACTTGACTCTACTACACTCTACCATTACTCTACTTAGCTCTACTAAACTCTACTACTGTCTACCATGGCTCTACTTGACCCTAGTTGACTGTTCTACACTCTACCATTGCTCTACTTAGCTATACTGGACCCTACTACTCTCTAGCATGGGTCTACTGGACACTATACTGCACCCTACTTTGGCTCCACTTGGCTGTACTTGACTCTACTACACTCTACCATGTCTCTACTTGCTTCTACTACACACTACCATTACTCTACTTAGCTCTACTGGACTCTACTACTCTCTACCATGGCTCTACTTGTCTCTACATGACACTAGTGCCCCCTACCATGTCTATACTTGACTCTACTACACTCTACCATTACTCTACTTAGCTCTACTGGACTCTACTACTGTCTACCATGGCTCTACTTGACCCTAGTTGAGTGTTCTACACTCTACCATTGCTCTACTTAGCTCTACTGGACTCTACTGCACTCTACCCTGACTCTACTGGACACTAAACTGCACCCTACATTGGCTCAACTTGGCTGTACATGACACTACTACACACTACCATGTCTCTACTTGGCTCTACTACACTCTACCGTTGCTCTACTTAGCTCTACAGGACTCTACTACACCTTACCATTGCTCTTCCTAGCTCTACTGGATTCTACTAAACACTTCTATGGCTCTACGTGGCTCTACTTGACTCTACTGCACTCTTCCATGCCTCTTCCTAGTTCTACTACACTCTACCAACACTCTACTTAGCTCTACTGGACTCTACTACTCTCTACCATTGCACTACTTGTCTCTACATGACACTAGTGCCCCGTACCATGTCTCTACTTGGCTCAACTACACTCTACCATTACTCTACTTAGCTCTACTGGACACTACTACTGTCTACCATGGCTCTACTTGGCTCTACTTGACTCTACTACACTCTACCATGGCTCTTCTTGGCTCTACCTGACTCTACTACACCCTACCATTGCTCTACTTGGCTCTACAAGACTCTACTACACTCTACCATGTCTCCACTTGGCTCTACTACACTTTACCATTGCTCTACTTAGCTCTACTGGACTCTACTACACTTTACCATTGGTCTACCTAGTTCTACTGGATTCTACTAAATACTTCAATGGCTCTACGTGGCTCTACTTGACTCTACCATTACTCTACTTAGCTCTACTGGACTCTACTACTCTCTACCATGGCTCTACTTGTCTCTACATGACACTAGTGCCCCCTACCATGGGTCTACTTGGCTCTACTACACTCTACCATTGCTCTACTTAGCTCTACTTGACTCTACTCCACTCTACCATTGCTCTACTTAGCTCTACAGGACTGTACTACTCTCTACAGTGGCTCTACTTGGCACTACTACACTCTATACCATTGCTCTACTTAGCTCTACTTGACTCTACTACACTCTACCATTGCTCTACTTGCCTCTACAAGACTCTACTACACTCTACCATGTCTCTACTTGGCTCTACTACACTCTACCATTGCTCTACTCAGCTCAACTGGGCTCTACTACACCTTACCATTGCTCTACCTAGCTCTACTGGATTCAACTAAACACTTCTATGACTCTACGTGGCTCTACTTGACTCTACTCCACTCTACCATGGCTCTTCATGGATGTACTACACTCTACCATTACTCTACATAGCTCTACTGGACTCTACTACACTCTACCATGGCTCTACTTGTTTCTACATGACACTAGTGCCCCCTACCATGTCTCTACTTGGCTCTACTACACTATACCATTACTCTACTTAGCTCTGCTGGACTCTACTACTGTCTACCATGGCTATACTTGACCCTAATTGACTCTTCTACACTCTACCATTGCTCTAGTTAGCTCTACTCGACTCTACTACTCTCTACCATGGCTCTACTTCACTCTAGTTGACTCTACTGCACACTACCATGGCTCTACTTAGCTCTACTACACTCTACCGTTACTCTACTTAGCACTACTGGACTATACTACTTTCCACTATGGCTCTCCTTCGCTCTACTTTATTCTACTGCACTCTACCATGACTCTACTGGACACTATACAGCACCCTACATTGGCTCCACTTGGCTGTACTTGACTCTACTACACTCTACCATGTCTCTACTTGGCTCCACTACACTCTACCGTTGCTCTACTTAGCTCTACTCGACTCTACTACACCTAACCATTGCTCTACCTAGCTCTACTGGATTCTACTAAACACTTCTATGCCTCTACGTGGCTCTACTTGACTCTACTGCACTCTAGCATGGCTCTTCGTGGTTCTATACTACACTCTACCATTACTCTACTTAGCTCTACTGGACTCTACTACTCTCTACCATTGCTCTACTTGTCTCTACATGACACTAGTGCCCCCTACCATGTCTCTACTTGGCTCTACTACACTCTACCATTGCTCTACTTAACTCTACTGGACTCTACTACACCTTACCATTGCACTACTAAACACTTCTATGGCTCTACGTGGCTCTACTTGACTCTATTGCACTCTACCATGGCTCTTCCTGGTTCTACTACACTCAACCATTACTCTACTTAGCTGTGCTGGACTCTATTACTCTCTACCATAGCTCTACTTCTCTCTACATGACACCATGCAGTGCCCCGTACCATGTCTCTACTTGGCTCTACCACACTCTACCATTACTCTACTTAGCTCTACTGGACTCTATTACTGTCTACCATGGCTCTACTTGGCTCTACTTGACTCTACTACACTCTACCATGGCTCTACTTTGCTCTACCTGACTCTACTACACACTACCATTGCTCTACTTGGCTCTACAAGACTCTACTACAGTCTACCATGTCTCTACTTGGCTGTACTACACTCTACCATTGCTCTACTTAGCTCTACTGGACTCTACTACACCTTACCATAGGTCTACCTACTTCTACTGGACTCTACTAAACACTTCTATGGTTCTACGTGGCTCTACTTGACTCTACCATTACTCTACTTAGCTCTACTGGACTCTACTACTCTCTACCATGGCTCTACCTGTCTCTACATTACACTAATGCCCCCTACCATGTCTCTACTTGGCTCTACTACACTCTACTATTAATCTACTTAGCTCTACTGGACTCTACTACTGTCTACCATGGCTCTACTTAACCCTAGTTGACTGTACTACACTCTACCATTGCTCTAGTTAGCTCTACTTGACTCTACTACACTCTACCATGGCTCTACTTAGCTGTGCTACACTCTACCATTGCTCTACTTAGATTCTACTACACTCTACCATTGCTCTACTTTGCTGCACTGGACTCTACTATACACTCTACAATGGCTCTACTTTCTCTACTACACTCGACCATTGGTCTACATAGCTCTACTTGACTCTACTACACTCTGCCATTGCTCTACTTGCCTCTACATGACTCTACTACTCTCTACCATGGCTCTACTTGGATCTACTACACTCTACCATTGCTCAATGTAGCTCTACATGAGTCTACTACACTCTACCATGTCTCTACTTGGCTCTACTACACTCTACCATTGCTCAACTTAGCTCTACTGGACTCTACTACACCTTACCATTCCTCCACCTAGCTCTACTGGATTCTACTAAACACTTCTATGGCTCTACGTGGCTCTACTTGGCTCTACTGCACTGTACCATGGCTCTTCCTGGTTCTACTACACTCTACCATTACTCTACTTTGCTCTACTGGACTATACTACTCTCTACCATGGCTCTACCTGTCTCTACATTACAATAGTGCCCCCTACCATGTCTCTACTTGGCTCTACTACATTCTACCATTAATCTACTTAGCTCTACTGGACTCTACTACTGTCTACCATGGCTCTACTTAACCCTAGTTGACTGTACTACACTCTACCATTGCTCTAGTTAGCTGTACTTCACTCTACTACACTCTACCATGGCTCTACTTGGCTCTGCTACACTCTACCATTGCTCTACTTAGATTCTATTACACTCTACCATTGCTCTACTTAGCTCCACTGGACTCTACTATACACTCTACAATGGCTCTACTTGGCTCTACTACACTCGACCATTGGTCTACATAGCTCTACTTGACTCTCCTACACTCTGCCATTGCTCCACTTGCCTCTGCATGACTCTACTACTCTCTACCATGGCTCTACTTCGCTCTACTACACTCTACCATTTCTCTACTTAGCTCTACTGGACTCTACTACTCTCTACCTTGGCTCTCCTTGGTTCTATATGACACTATAGTGCCCCTTATCATGTCTCTACTTGCCTCTACTACACTCTACCATTACTCTACTTATCTCTACTGGATTCTACTACTGTCTACCATGGCTCTACTTGACCCTAGTTGACTTTTCTACACTCTACCATTGCTCTACTTAGCTCTACTGGACTCTACTACTCTCTAGCATGGGTCTACTGGACACTATACTGCACCCTACATTGGCTCCACTTTGCTGTACTAGTCTATACTACACTCTACCATGGCCCTACTTAGCCATGTCCTCAGGCTCTCTCCTCCCCCCCCCGTTTTTGAGGAGAGAGCCTGCCATGGGGATGAGGCTAGGCTCTACTTGGCTCCACTACACACTCTACCATAACTCTACCTAGCTCTACTGGATTCTGCTAAACACTTCTATGGCTCTACGTGGCCCTACTTGACTCTACTGCACTCTACCATGGCTCTTTCTGCTTCTTATACACTCTACCATTACTCTACTTAGCTCTACTGGACTCTACTACTTTCTACCATGGCTCTACTTGTCTCTACATGACATTAGTGCCCCCTACCATGTCTCTACTTGACTCTACCACACTCTACCATCACTCTACTTAGCTCTACTGGACTCTACTACTGTCTACCATGGCTCTACTTGACCCTAGTTGACTGTTCTACACTCTACCATTGCTCTAGTTAGCTCTACTGGACTCTACTACTCTCTACCATGGCTCTACTTAGCTCTACTTGACTCTTCTGCACACTACCATAGCTCTACTTGGCTCTACTAAACTCTACCATTACTCTACTTAGCTCTACTGGACTATACTACTCTCTACTATCGCTCTCCTTCGCTCTATCTTATTCTACTGCACTCTACCATGACTCTACTGGACACTATACTGCACCCTACATTGGCTCCACTTGGCTGTACTTGACACTACTACACTCTACCATGTCTCTACTTGGCTCTACTACACTCTACCGTTGCTCTACTTAGCTCTACAGGACTCTACTACACCTTACCATTGCTCTACCTAGCTCTACTGGATTCTACTAAACACTTCTATGGCTCTACGTGGCTCTACTTGACTCTACTGCACTCTTCCATGCCTCTGCCTAGTTCTACTACACTCTACCAACACTCTACTTAGCTCTACTGGACTCTACTACTCTCTACCATTGCACTACTTGTCTCTACATGACACTAGTGCCCCGTACCATGTCTCTACTTGGCTCAACTACACTCTACCATTACTCTACTTAGCTCTAATGGACACTACTATTGTCTACAATGGCTCTACTTGGCTCTACTTGACTCTACTACACTCTACCATGTCTCTTCTTGCCTCTACCTGACTCTACTACACCCTACCATTGCTCTACTTGGCTCTACAAGACTCTACTACACTCTACCATGTCTCTACTTGGCTCTACTACACTCTACCATTGCTCTACTTAGCTCTACTGGACTCTACTACACTTTACCATTGGTCTACCTAGTTCTACTGGATTCTACTAAATACTTCTATGGCTCTACGTGGCTCTACTTGACTCTACCATTACTCTACTTAGCTCTACTGGACTCTACTACTCTCTACCATGGCTCTACTTGTCTCTACATGACACTAGTGCCCCCTACCATGGGTCTACTTGGCTCTACTACACTCTACCATTGCTCTACTTAGCTCTACTTGACTCTACTCCACTCTACCATTGCTCTACTTACCTCTACAGGACTGTACTACTCTCTACAGTGGCTCTACTTGGCACTACTACACTCTATACCATTGCTCTACTTAGCTCTACTTGACTCTACTACACTCTACCATTGCTCTACTTGCCTTTACAAGACTCTACTACACTCTAGCATGTCTCTACTTGGCTCTACTACACCCTAGCATTGCTCTACTAAGCTCTACTGGGCTCTACTACACCTTACCATTGCTCTACCTAGCTCTACTGGATTCTACTAAACACTTCTATGACTCTACGTGGCTCTACTTGACTCTACTCCACTCTACCATGGCTCTTCATGGTTGTACTACACTCTACCAGTAGAGTAATGGTAGAGTGTAGTAGAGCCAAGTAGAGACATGGTAGGGGGCACTAGTGTCATGTAGAGACAAGTAGAGCCATGGTAGAGAGTAGTAGAAAAATCCAGTAGAGGTAAGTAGAGTAATGGTATAGAGTGTAGTAGAACCAGGAAGAGCCATGGTAGAGTGCAGTAGAGTCAAGTAGAGCCACATAGCGCCATAGAAGTGTTTAGCAGATTCCAGTAGAGCTAGGTAGAGTAATGATAAGGTGTAGTAGAGTCCAGTAGAGCTACGTTGAGCAATGGTAGAGTGTAGTAGAGCCAAGTAGAGACATGGTAGGTGGCACTAGTGTCATGTAGAAACAAGTAGAGCCATGGTAGAGTGTAGTAGAGTCCAGTAGAGCTAAGTAGAGTAATCAGCTCTGCTGGACTCTACTACTGTCTACCATGGTTCTACTTGACCCTAATTGACTCTACTACTCTCTACCATGGCTCTACTTCGCTCTACTTGACTCTACTGCACACTACCATGGCTCTACTTAGCTCTACTACACTCTACCGTTACTCTACTTAGCACTACTGGACTATACTATTTTCTAGTATGGCTCTCCTTCGCTCTACTTTATTCTACTGCACTCTACCATGACTCTACTGGACACTATACAGCACCCTACATTGGCTCCACTTGGCTGTACTTGACTCTACTACACTCTACCATGTCTCTACTTGGCTCTACTACACTCTACCGTTGCTCTACCTAGCTCTACTGGACTCTACTACACCTAACCATTGCTCTACCTAGCTCTACTGGATTCTACTAAACACTTCTATGCCTCTACGTGGCTCTACTTGACTTTACTGCACTCTACCATGGCTCTTCGTGGTTCTACTACACTCTACCATTACTCTACTTAGCTCTACTGGACTCTACTACTATCTACCATTGCTCTACTTGTCTCTACATGACACTAGTGCCCCCTACCATGTCTCTACTTGGCTCTACTACACTCTACCATTGCTCTACTTAGCTCTACTGGTCTCTATTACACCTTACCATTGCACTACTAAACACTTCTATGGCTCTACGTGGCTCTACTTGACTCTACTGCACTCTACCATGGCTCTTCCTGGTTCTACTAAACTCTGCCATTACTCTACTTAGCTGTACTGGACTCTATTACTCTCCACCATAGCTCTACTTCTCTCTACATGACACTAGTGCCCCGTACCATGTCTCTACTTGGCTCTACTACACTCTACCATTACTCTACTTAGCTCTACTGGACTCTATTACTGTCTACCATGGCTCTACTTGGCTCTACTTGACTCTACTATACTCTACCATGGCTCTACTTGGCTCTACCTGACTCTGCTACACACTACCATTGCTTTACTTGGCTCTACAAGACTCTACTACAGTCTACCATGTCTCTACTTGGCTCTACTACACTCTACCATTGCTCTACTTAGCTCTACTGGACTCTACTACACCTTACCATTGGTCTACCTAGTTCTACTGGACTCTACTAAACACTTCTATGGCTCTACGTGGCTCAACTTGACTCTACCATTGCTCTACTTAGCTCTACTGGACTCTACTACTCTCTACCATGGCTCTACCTGTCTCTACATGACACTAGTGCCCCCTACCATGTCTCTACTTGGCTCTACTACACTCTACCATTACTCTACTTAGCTCTACTGGACTCTACTACTGTCAACTATGGCTCTACTTGACCCTAATTGACACTTCTACACTCTACCATTGCTCTAGTTAGTTCTACTGGACTCTACTACTCTCTACCATGGCTCTACTTAGCTCTACTACACTCTACCATTACTCTACTTAGCTCTACTGGACTCTATACTACACCGTACACTGGCTCCACTTGGCTGTACTTGACTCTACTACACTCTACCATGTCTCTACTTGGCTCTACTACTCACTACCGTTGATCTACTTAGCTCTACTGGACTCTTCTACACCTTACCATTGCTTTACCTAGCTCTACTGGATTCTACTAAACACTTCTATGGCTTTACGTGGCTCTACTTCACTCTGCTGCACTCTACCATGGCTCTTCCTGGTTCTACTACACTCTACCATTACTCTACTTAGCTCTACTGGACTCCACTACTCTCTACCTTTGCTCTACTTGTCTCTACATTACACTAGTGCCCCCTACCATGTCTCTTCTTAGCTCTACTACACTCTACTATTGCTCTACTTAGCTCTACTGGACTCTACTACACCTTACCATTGCTCTACTAAGCACTTCTATGGCTCTACGTAGCTCTACTTCACTCTACTGCACTCTACCATGGCTCTTCCTGGGTCTACTACACTCTACCATTACTCTACTTAGCTCTACTTGACTCTACTACTCTCTACCATTACTCTACTTGCCTCTACATGACACTAGTGCCCCCTACCATGTCTGTACTTGGCTCTACTACACTCTACCTTTGCTAGACTTAGCTCTACTGGACTCTACTCCACCTTACCATTACTCTACCTAGCCATACTGGATTCTACTAAACACTTCTATGGTTCTACGCGGCTCTACTTGACTCTACTGCACTCTACCATGGCTCTTCATGGTTCTACTACACTCTACCATTACTCTACTTAGCTGTACTGGACTCTATTACTCCCTACCATAGCTCTACTTCCCTCATGGCTCTTCATGGTTCTACTACACCCTACCATTACTCTACTTAGCTCTACTGGACTCTATTACTCTCTACCATAGCTCTACTTCCCTCTACATGACACTAGTGCCCTCTACCATGTCTCTACTTGGCTCTACTACACTCTAACGTTGCTCTACTTAGCTCTACTGGACTCTACTACATCTAACCATTGCTCTACCTAGCTCTACTGGATTCTACTAAACACTTCTATGCCTCTACGTGGCTCTACTTGACTCTACTGCACTCTACCATGGCTCTTCCTGGTTCTACTACACTCTACCATTACTCTACTTAGCTCTACTGGACTCTACTACTCTCTACCATTGCACTAATTGTCTCTACATGACACTAGTGCCCCCTACCATGTCTCTACTTGGCTCTACTACACTCTACTATTAATCTACTTAGCTCTACTGGACTCTACTACTGTCTACCATGGCTCTACTTAACCCTAGTTGACTGTACTACACTCTACCATTGCTCTAGTTAGCTCTACTTGACTCTACTACACTCTACCATGGCTCTACTTAGCTCTGCTACACTCTACCATTGCTCTACTTAGATTCTACTACACTCTACCATTGCTCTACTTAGCTGCACTGGACTCTACTATACACTCTACAATGGCTCTACTTTCTCTACTACACTCGACCATTGGTCTACATAGCTCTACTTGACTCTACTACACTCTGCCATTGCTCTACTTGCCTCTGCATGACTCTACTACTCTCTACCATGGCTCTACTTGGATCTACTACACTCTACCATTGCTCAACTTAGCTCTACTGGACTCTACTACACCTTACCATTCCTCTACCTAGCTCTACTGGATTCTACTAAACACTTCTATGGCTCTACGTGGCTCTACTTGGCTCTACTGCACTCTACCATGGCTCTTCCTGCTTCTACTACACTCTACCATTACTCTACTTAGCTCTACTGGACTATACTACTCTCTACCATGGCTCTACCTGTCTCTACATTACAATAGTGCCCCCTACCATGTCTCTACTTGGCTCTACTTCATTCTACCATTAATCTACTTAGCTCTACTGGACTCTACTACTGTCTACCATGGCTCTACTTAACCCTAGTTGACTGTACTACACTCTACCATTGCTCTAGTTAGCTGTACTTCACTCTACTACACTCTACCATGGCTCTACTTGGCTCTGCTACACTCTACCATTGCTCTACTTAGATTCTATTACACTCTACCATTGCTCTACTTAGCTCCACTGGACTCTACTATACACTCTACAATGGCTCTACTTGGCTCTACTACACTCGACCATTGGTCTACATAGCTCTACTTGACTCTCCTACACTCTGCCATTGCTCCACTTGCCTCTGCATGACTCTACTACTCTCTACCATGGCTCTACTTTGCTCTACTACACTCTACCATTTCTCTACTTAGCTCTACTGGACTCTACTACTCTCTACCTTGGCTCTCCTTGGTTCTACATGACACTATAGTGCCCCTTATCATGTCTATACTTGCCTCTACTACACTCTACCATTACTCTACTTATCTCTACTGGATTCTACTACTGTCTACCATGGCTCTACTTGACCCTAGTTGACTTTTCTACACTCTACCATTGCTCTACTTAGCTCTACTGGACTCTACTACTCTCTAGCATGGGTCTACTGGACACTATACTGCACCCTACATTGGCTCCACTTTGCTGTACTAGTCTATACTACACTCTACCATGGCCCTACTTAGCCATGTCCTCAGGCTCTCTCCTCCCCCACCGTTTTTGAGGAGAGAGCCTGCCATGGGGATGAGGCTAGGCTCTACTTGGCTCCACTACACACTCTACCATAACTCTACCTAGCTCTACTGGATTCTGCTAAACACTTCTATGGCTCTACGTGGCCCTACTTGACTCTACTGCACTCTACCATGGCTCTTTCTGCTTCTTATACACTCTACCATTACTCTACTTAGCTCTACTGGACTCTACTACTTTCTACCATGGCTCTACTTGTCTCTACATGACACTAGTGCCCCCTACCATGTCTCTACTTGACTCTACCACACTCTACCATCACTCTACTTAGCTCTACTGGACTCTACTACTGTCTACCATGGCTCTACTTGACCCTAGTTGACTGTTCTACACTCTACCATTGCTCTAGTTAGCTCTACTGGACTGTACTACTCTCTACCATGGCTCTACTTAGCTCTACTTGACTCTTCTGCACACTACCATAGCTCTACTTGGCTCTACTAAACTCTACCATTACTCTACTTAGCTCTACTGGACTATACTACTCTCTACTATCGCTCTCCTTCGCTCTATCTTATTCTACTGCACTCTACCATGACTCTACTGGACACTATACTGCACCCTACATTGGCTCCACTTGGCTGTACTTGACACTACTACACTCTACCATGTCTCTACTTGGCTCTACTACACTCTACCGTTGCTCTACTTAGCTCTACAGGACTCTACTACACCTTACCATTGCTCTACCTAGCTCTACTGGATTCTACTAAACACTTCTATGGCTCTACGTGGCTCTACTTGACTCTACTGCACTCTTCCATGCCTCTGCCTAGTTCTACTACACTCTACCAACACTCTACTTAGCTCTACTGGACTCTACTACTCTCTACCATTGCACTACTTGTCTCTACATGACACTAGTGCCCCGTACCATGTCTCTACTTGGCTCAACTACACTCTACCATTACTCTACTTAGCTCTACTGGACACTACTATTGTCTACCATGGCTCTACTTGGCTCTACTTGACTCTACTACACTCTACCATGTCTCTTCTTGCCTCTACCTGACTCTACTACACCCTACCATTGCTCTACTTGGCTCTACAAGACTCTACTACACTCTACCATGTCTCTACTTGGCTCTACTACACTCTACCATTGCTCTACTTAGCTCTACTGGACTCTACTACACTTTACCATTGGTCTACCTAGTTCTACTGGATTCTACTAAATACTTCTATGGCTCTACGTGGCTCTACTTGACTCTACCATTACTCTACTTAGCTCTACTGGACTCTACTACTCTCTACCATGGCTCTACTTGTCTCTACATGACACTAGTGCCCCCTACCATGGGTCTACTTGGCTCTACTACACTCTACCATTGCTCTACTTAGCTCTACTTGACTCTACTCCACTCTACCATTGCTCTACTTACCTCTACAGGACTGTACTACTCTCTACAGTGGCTCTACTTGGCACTACTACACTCTATACCATTGCTCTACTTAGCTCTACTTGACTCTACTACACTCTACCATTGCTCTACTTGCCTTTACAAGACTCTACTACACTCTAGCATGTCTCTACTTGGCTCTACTACACCCTAGCATTGCTCTACTAAGCTCTACTGGGCTCTACTACACCTTACCATTGCTCTACCTAGCTCTGCTGGATTCTACTAAACACTTCTATGACTCTACGTGGCTCTACTTGACTCTACTCCACTCTACCATGGCTCTTCATGGTTGTACTACACTCTACCAGTAGAGTAATGGTAGAGTGTAGTAGAGCCAAGTAGAGACATGGTAGGGGGCACTAGTGTCATGTAGAGACAAGTAGAGCCATGGTAGAGAGTAGTAGAAAAATCCAGTAGAGGTAAGTAGAGTAATGGTATAGAGTGTAGTAGAACCAGGAAGAGCCATGGTAGAGTGCAGTAGAGTCAAGTAGAGCCACATAGCGCCATAGAAGTGTTTAGCAGATTCCAGTAGAGCTAGGTAGAGTAATGATAAGGTGTAGTAGAGTCCAGTAGAGCTACGTTGAGCAATGGTAGAGTGTAGTAGAGCCAAGTAGAGACATGGTAGGTGGCACTAGTGTCATGTAGAAACAAGTAGAGCCATGGTAGAGTGTAGTAGAGTCCAGTAGAGCTAAGTAGAGTAATCAGCTCTGCTGGACTCTACTACTGTCTACCATGGTTCTACTTGACCCTAATTGACTCTTCTACACTCTACCATTGCTCTAGTTAGCTCTACTGGACTCTACTACTCTCTACCATGGCTCTACTTCGCTCTACTTGACTCTACTGCACACTACCATGGCTCTACTTAGCTCTACTACACTCTATCGTTACTCTACTTAGCACTACTGGACTATACTACTTTCTAGTATGGCTCTCCTTCGCTCTACTTTATTCTACTGCACTCTACCATGACTCTACTGGACACTATACAGCACCCTACATTGGCTCCACTTGGCTGTACATGACTCTACTACACTCTACCATGTCTCTACTTGGCTCTACTACACTCTACCGTTGCTCTACCTAGCTCTACTGGACTCTACTACACCTAACCATTGCTCTACCTAGCTCTACTGGATTCTACTAAACACTTCTATGCCTCTACGTGGCTCTACTTGACTTTACTGCACTCTACCATGGCTCTTCGTGGTTCTACTACACTCTACCATTACTCTACTTATCTCTACTGGACTCTACTACTATCTACCATTGCTCTACTTGTCTCTACATGACACTAGTGCCCCCTACCATGTCTCTACTTGGCTCTACTACACTCTACCATTGCTCTACTTAGCTCTACTGGTCTCTACTACACCTTACCATTGCACTACTAAACACTTCTATGGCTCTACGTGGCTCTACTTGACTCTACTGCACTCTACCATGGCTCTTCCTGGTTCTACTAAACTCTACCATTACTCTACTTAGCTGTACTGGACTCTATTACTCTCCACCATAGCTCTACTTCTCTCTACATGACACTAGTGCCCCGTACCATGTCTCTACTTGGCTCTACTACACTCTACCATTACTCTACTTAGCTCTACTGGACTCTATTACTGTCTACCATGGCTCTACTTGGCTCTACTTGACTCTACTATACTCTACCATGGCTCTACTTGGCTCTACCTGACTCTGCTACACACTACCATTGCTTTACTTGGCTCTACAAGACTCTACTACAGTCTACCATGTCTCTACTTGGCTCTACTACACTCTACCATTGCTCTACTTAGCTCTACTGGACTCTACTACACCTTACCATTGGTCTACCTAGTTCTACTGGACTCTACTAAACACTTCTATGGCTCTACGTGGCTCAACTTGACTCTACCATTGCTCTACTTAGCTCTACTGGACTCTACTACTCTCTACCATGGCTCTACCTGTCTCTACATGACACTAGTGCCCCCTACCATGTCTCTACTTGGCTCTACTACACTCTACCATTACTCTAATTAGCTCTACTGGACTCTACTACTGTCAACTATGGCTCTACTTGACCCTGATTGACACTTCTACACTCTACCATTGCTCTAGTTAGTTCTACTGGACTCTACTACTCTCTACCATGGCTCTACTTCGCTCTACTTTACTCTACTGCACACTACCATGGCTCTACTTAGCTCTACTACACTCTACCATTACTCTACTTAGCTCTACTGGACTCTATACTACACCGTACACTGGCTCCACTTGGCTGTACTTGACTCTACTACACTCTACCATGTCTCTACTTGGCTCTACTACTCACTACCGTTGATCTACTTAGCTCTACTGGACTCTTCTACACCTTACCATTGCTCTACCTAGCTCTACTGGATTCTACTAAACACTTCTATGGCTTTACGTGGCTCTACTTCACTCTGCTGCACTATACCATGGCTCTTCCTGGTTCTACTACACTCTACCATTACTCTACTTAGCTCTACTGGACTCCACTACTCTCTACCTTTGCTCTACTTGTCTCTACATTACACTAGTGCCCCCTACCATGTCTCTTCTTAGCTCTACTACACTCTACTATTGCTCTACTTAGCTCTACTGGACTCTACTACACCTTACCATTGCTCTACTAAGCACTTCTATGGCTCTACGTAGCTCTACTTCACTCTACTGCACTCTACCATGGCTCTTCCTGGGTCTACTACACTCTACCATTACTCTACTTAGCTCTACTTGACTCTACTACTCTCTACCATTACTCTACTTGCCTCTACATGACACTAGTGCCCCCTACCATGTCTGTACTTGGCTCTACTACACTCTACCTTTGCTAGACTTAGCTCTACTGGACTCTACTCCACCTTACCATTACTCTACCTAGCCATACTGGATTCTACTAAACACTTCTATGGTTCTACGCGGCTCTACTTGACTCTACTGCACTCTACCATGGCTCTTCATGGTTCTACTACACTCTACCATTACTCTACTTAGCTGTACTGGACTCTATTACTCACTACCATAGCTCTACTTCCCTCATGGCTCTTCATGGTTCTACTACACCCTACCATTACTCTACTTAGCTGTACTGGACTCTATTACTCTCTACCATAGTTCTACTTCCCTCTACATGACACTAGTGCCCTCTACCATGTCTCTACTTGGCTCTACTACACTCTAACGTTGCTCTACTTAGCTCTACTGGACTCTACTACACCTAACCATTGCTCTACCTAGCTCTACTGGATTCTACTAAACACTTCTATGCCTCTACGTGGCTCTACTTGACTCTACTGCACTCTACCATGGCTCTTCCTGGTTCTACTACACTCTACCATTACTCTACTTAGCTCTACTGGACTCTACTACTCTCTACCATTGCACTAATTGTCTCTACATGACACTAGTGCCCCGTACCATGTCTCTACTTGGCTCAACTACACTCTACAATTACTCTACTTAGCTCTACTGGACTCTACCACCGTCTACTAAACACTTCTATGGCTCTACGATGCTCTACTTGACTCTACTGCACTCTACCATGCATGGCTCTTCATGGTTCTACTACACACTACCATTACTCTACTTAGCTGTACTGGACTCTATTACACTCTACCATAGCTCTACTTCCCTCTACATGACACTAGTGCCCCCTACCATGTCTCTACTTGGCTCTACTACACTCTACCATTACTCTACTTAGCTCTACTGGACTCTACTACTGTCTACCATGGCTCTACTTGGCTCTACTTGACTCTACTACACTCTACCATGGCTCTAGTTGGCTCTACCTGACTCTACTACACACTACATTGCTCTACTTGGCTCTACAAGACTCTACTACACTCTACCATGTCTCTACATTGCTCTACTACACTCTACCATTGCTCTACTTAGCTCTACTGGACTCTACTACACCTTACCATTGGTCTACCTAGTTCTACTGGATTCTACTAAAAACCTCTATGGCTCAACGTGGCTCTACTTGACTCTACCATTACTCTACTTAGCTCTACTGGACTCTACTACTCTCTACCATGACTCTACTTGTCTCTACATGACACCAGTGCCCCCTACCATGGCTCTTCTTGGCTCTACTATACTCTACCTTTGCTCTACTTAGCTCTACTGGACTCTACTACACTCTACCATTGCTCTACTTAGCTCTACTTGACTCTACTCCACTCCACCATTGCTCTACGCAGCTCTACTGGACTGTACTACACTCTACAGTGGCTCTACTTGGCTCTACTACAGTCTACCATTGCTCTACTTAGCTCTACTTGACTCTACTAATCTCTACCATTGCTCTAATTGCCCCTACAAGACTCTACTACACACTACTATGTCTCTACTTGGCTCTACTACACTCTACCATTGCTCTACTCAGCTCTACTGGGCTCTACTACACCTTACCATTGCACTACCTAGCTCTACTAGATTCTAGTAAACACTTCTATGACTCTACGTGGCTCTACTTGACTCTACTCCACTCTACCATGGCTCTTCATGGTAGTACTACACTCTACCATTACTCTACTTAGCTCTACTGGACTCTACTACACCCTACCATGGCTCTACTTGTCTCTACATTACATTAGTGCCACCTACCATATCTCTACTTGGCTCTACTACACTCTACCGTTGCTCAACTTAGCTCTACTGGACTCTACTACACCTTACCATTACTCTACCTAGCTCTACTGGATTCTGCTAAACACTTCTATGGCTCTACGTGGCTCTACTTGACTCTACTGCACTCTACCATGGCTCTTCCTGGTTCTACTACACTCTACCATTACTCTGCTTAGCTCTACTGGACTCTACTACTCTCTACCATGGCTATACTTGTCTCTACATGACACTAGTGCCCCCTACCACGTCTCTACTTGGCTCTACAACACTCTACCATTACTCTACTTAGCTCTACTGGACTCTACTACTGTCTACCATGGCTCTACTTGGCTCTACTTCACTCTACTACACTCTACCATGGCTCTTCTTGGCTCTACCTGACTCTACTACACTCTATACCATTGTTACTACACTCTACCATGTCTCTACTTGGCTCTACTATACTCTACCATCGCTCTACTTAGCTCGACTGGACTCTACTACAACTTACCATTGGTCTACCTAGTTCTACTGGATTCTACTAAATACTTCTATGGCTCTACATGGCTCTACTTGACTCTACCATTACTCTACTTAGCTCTACTGGACTCTACTACTCTCTACCATGGCTCTACTTGTCTCTACATGACAGTAGTGCCGCCTACCATGGGTCTACTTGGCTCTACTACACTCTACCATTGCTCTCCTTAGCTCTACTTGACTCTACTCCACTCTACCATTGCTCTGCTTAGCTCTACTGGACTGTACTACTCTCCACAGTGGCTCTACTTGGCACTACTACACTCTATACCATTGCTCTACTTAGCTCTACTTGACTCTACTACACCCTACCATTGCTCTACTTGCCTCTACAAGACTCTACTACACTCTACCTTGTCTCTACTTGGCTCTACTACACTTTACCATTGCTCTACTCAGCTCTACTGGTCTCTACTACACCTTACCATTGCTCTACCTAGCCCTACTGGATTCTACTAAACACTTCTATGACTCTACGTGGCTCTACTTGACTCTACTGCACTCTACCATGGCTCTTCATGGTTGTACTACACTCTACCATTACTCTACTTAGCTCTACTGGACTCTACTACACACTACCATGGCTCTACTTGTCTCTACATGACACTAGTGCCACCTACCATGTCTCTACTTGGCTCTACTACACTCTACTGTAGCTCACCTTAGCTCGACTGGACTCTACTACACCTTACCATTGGTCTACCTAGTTCTACTGGATTCTACTAAATACTTCTATGGCTCTACGTGGCTCTACTTGACTCTACCATTACTCTACTTAGCTCTACTGGACTCTACTACTCTCTACCATGGCTCTACTTGTCTCTACATGACAGTAGTGCCGCCTACCATGGGTCTACTTGGCTCTACTACACTCTACCATTGCTCTCCTTAGCTCTACTTGACTCTACTCCACTCTACCATTGCTCTCCTTAGCTCTACTGGACTGTACTACTCTCCACAGTGGCTCTACTTGGCACTACTACACTCTATCCCATTGCTCTACTTTGCTCTACTTGACTCTACTACACTCTACCATTGCTCTACTTGCCTCTACAAGACTCTACTACACTCTACCATATCTCTACTTGGCTCTACTACACTCTACCATTGCTCTACTCAGCTCTACTGGTCTCTACTACACATTACCATTGCTCTACCTAGCTCTACTGGATTCTACTAAACACTTCTATGACTCTACGTGGCTTTACTTGACTCTACTCCACTCTACCATGGCTCTTCATGGTTGTACTACACTCTACCATTACTCTACTTAGCTCTACTGGACTCTACTACACTCTACCATGGCTCTACTTGTCTCTACATGACACTAGTGCCCCCTACCATGGCTCTAGTTGGCTCTACTACACTTTACCATTGCTCTACCTAGCTTTACTGGACTCTACTACACTCTACCATTGCTCTACTTAGCTCTACATGACTCTACTTCACTCCACCATTGCTCTACGTAGCTCTACTGGACTGTACTACACTCTACAGTGGCTCTACTTGGCTCTACTACACTCTACCATTGCTCTACATAGCTCTACTTGACTCTACTACACTCTACCATTGCTCTACTTAGCTCTACTGGACTCTACTACTCTCTACCATTGCTCTACTTGTCTCTACATGACACTAGTGCCCCCTACCATGTCTCTACTTGGCTCTACTACACTCTACCATTGCTCAACTTAGCTCTACTGGACTCTACTACACCTTACCATTGCTCTACTAAACACTTCTATGGCTCTACGTGGCTCAACTTGACTCTACTGCACTCTACCATGGCTTTTCCTGGTTCTACTACACGCTACCATTACTCTACTTAGCTGTACTGGACTCTATTACTCTCTGCCATAGCTCTACTTCTCTCTACATGACACTAGTGCCCCGTACCATCTCTCTACTTGGCTCTACTACACTCTAACATTACTCTACTTAGCTCTACTGGACACTACTACTGTCTACCATGGCTCTACTTGGCTCTACGTGACGCTACTACACTCAACCATGGCTCTACATGGCTCTACCTGACTCTACTACGCACTACCATTGCTCTACTTGGCTCTACAAGACTATACTACAGTCTACCGTGTCTCTACTTGGCTCTACTACACTCTACCATTGCTCTATTTAGCTCTACTGGACTCTACTACACCTTACCATTACTCTACCTAGCTCTACTGGATTCTGCTAAACACTTCTATGGCACTATGTGGCTGTACTTCACTCTACTGCACTCTACCATGGCTTTTCCTAGTTCTACTACACACTACCATTACTCTACTTAGCTCTACTGGACTCTACTACTGTCTACCCTCACTCAACTTGGCTCTACTTGACTCTACTACACTCTACCATGGCTCTACTTGGCTCTACCAGACTCTACTACACACTACCATTGCTCTACTTGGCTCTACAAGATTATACTACAGTCTACCATGTCTATACTTGGCTCTAATACACTCTACCATTGCTCTACCTAGCTCTACTGGACTCTACTACACCTTACCATTGGTCTACCTAGTTCTACTGGATTCTACTAAACACTTCGATGGCTCTACGTGGCTCTACTTGACTCTATCATTACTCTACTTAGCTCTACTGGACTCTACTACTCTCTACCATGGCTCTACTTGTCTCTACATGACACTAGTACCCCCAACCATGGCTCTACTTGGCTCTACTACACTTTACCATTGCTCTACCTAGCTTTACTGGACTCTACTACACTCTACCATTGCTCTACTTAGCTCTACTGGACTCTACTACTGTCTACCATGACTCAACTTGGCTCTACTTGACTCTACTACACTCTACCATGGCTCTAATTGGCTCTGCCAGACTCTACTACACACTACCATTGCTCTACTTGACTATACAAGATTCTACTACAGTCTACAATGTCTCTACTTGGCTCTACTACACTCTACCATTGCTCTACCTAGCTCTACTGGACTCTACTGCACCTTACCATTGGTCTATCTAGTTCTACTGGATTCTACTAAACACTTCGATGGCTCTACGTGGCTCTCCTTGATTCTACCATTATTCTACTTAGCTCTACTGGACTCTACTACTCTCTACCATGGCTCTACTTGTCTCTACATGACACTAGTGCCCCCTACTATGGCTCTACTTGGCTCTACTACACTTTACCATTGCTCTACCTAGCTTTACTTGACTCTACTACACTCTACTATTGCTCTACTTAGCTCTACTTGACTCTACTCCACTCTACCATTGCTCTACGTAGCTCTACTGGACTGAACTACACTCTACAGTTGCTCTACTTGGCTCTACTACACTCTACCATTGCTCTACTTAGCTCTACTTGACTCTACTACACTCTACCATTGCTCTACTTAGATCTACTGGACTCTACTACTCTCTACCATTGCTCTACTTGTCTCTACATGACACTAGTGCCCCCTACCATGTCTCTACTTGGCTCTACTACACTCTACCATTGCTCTACTTAGCTCTACTGGACTTTACTACACCTAACCATTGCTCTACGAAACACTTCTATGGCTCTACGTGGCTCTACTTGACTCTACTGCACTCTACCATGGCTCTTCCTGGTTCTACTACACTCTACCATTACTCTACTTAGCTGTACTGGACTCTGTTACTCTCTACCATAGCTCTACTTCTCTCTACATGACACTAGTGCCCCGTACCATCTCTCTACTTGGCTCTACTACACTCTACCATTACTCTACTTAGCTCTACTGGACACTACTACCGTGGCTCTACTTGACTCTACTTGACGCTACTACACTCAACCATGGCTCTACATGGCTCTACCTGACTCTACTACACACTACCATTGCTCTACTTGGCTCTACAAGACTCTACTACAGTCTACCATGTCTCTACTTGGCTCTACTACACTCTACCAGTGCTCTATTTAGCTCTACTGGACTCTACTACACCTTACCATTACTCTATCTAGCTCTACTGGATTCTGCTAAACACTTCTATGGCACTATGTGGCTGTACTTCACTCTACTGCAATCTACCATGGCTTTTCCTGGTTCTACTACACTCTACCATTACTCTCCTTAGCTCTACTGGACTCTACTACTCTCTACCATTGCTCTACTTGTCTCTACATGACACTAGTGCCCCCTACCATGTCTCTACTTGGTTCTACTACACTCTATCATTGCTCTACCTAGCTTTACTGGACTCTACCACACTCTACCATTGCTCTACTTACGTCTACTTGACTCTACTACACTCTACCATTGCTCTACATGCCTCTACAAGACTCTACTACACTCTACCATGTCTCTAATTGGCTCTACTACACTCTACCATTGCTCTACTCAGCTCTACTGGGCTCTACTACACCTTACCATTGCTCTACCTAGCTCTACTGGATTCTACTAAACAATTGTATGACTCTACGTGGTTCTACTTGACTCTACTCCACTCTACCATGGATCTTCATGGTTGTACTACACTCTACCATTACTCTACTTAGCTCTAATGGACTCTACTACTCTCTACCATTGCTCTACTTGTCTCTACATGACACTAGTGCCCCCTACCATGTCTGTACTTGGCTCTACTACACTCTACCTTTGCTCGATATAGCTTTACTGGACTCTGCTACACCTTACCATTGCTCAACCTAGCTCTACTAGATTCTACTAAACACTTCTATGGCTCTACGTGGCTCTACTTGACTCTACTGCACTCTACCATGGCTCTTCCTGGTTCTACTACACTCTACCATTACTCTACTTAGCTGTACTGGACTCTGTTACTCTCTACCATAGCTCTACTTCTCTCTACATGACACTAGTGCCCCGTACCATGTCTCTACTTTGCTCTACTACACTCTACCATTACTCTACTTGCCTCTACTGGACTCTACTACTGTCTACCATGACTCTACTTGGCTCTACTTAATTCTACTACACTCTACCATGGCTCTACTTGGCTCTACCTGATTCTACTACACACTACCATTGCTCTCCTTGGCTCTACAAGACTCTACTACGGTCTACCATGTCTCTACTTGGCACTACTACACTCTACCATTGCTCTACCTAGCTCTACTCGACTCTACTACACCTTACCATTGGTCTACTTGGTTCTACTGGATTCTACTAAACACTTCTATGGCTCTACGTGGCTCTACTTGACTCTACCATTACTCTACTTAGCTCTACTGGACTCTACTACTCTCTACCATGGCTCTACTTGTCTCTACATGACACTAGCGCCCCCTACCATGGCTCTACTTGCCTCTACTACACTCTACCATTGCTCTACCGAGCTCTACTGGACGCTACTACACTCTACCATTGCTCTACTTAGCTCTACTTGAGTCTACTCCACTCTACCATTGCTCTACGTAGCTCTACTGGACTCTACTACACCTTACCATTGGTCTACCTAGTTCTACTGGATTCTACTAAACACTTCTATGACTCTACGTGGCTCTACTTGACTCTACCATTACTCTACTTGGCTCTACTGGACTCTACTACTCTCTACCATGGCTCTACTTGTTTCTACATGACACTAGTACCCCCTGCCATGGCTCAACTTCGCTCTACTACACTCTACCAATGCTCTACTTAGCTCTACTTCACTCTACTCCACTCTACCATTGCTCTACGTAGCTCTACTGGACTCTACTACTCTCTACCATGGCTCTACTTGTCTCTACATGACACTAGTACCCCCTGCCATGGCTCAACTTCGCTCTACTACACTCTACCATTGCTCTACTTAGCTCTACTGGACTCTATTACTGTCTACCATGGCTCTACTTGGCTCTACTTGACTCTACTACACTCTACCATGGCTCTACTTGGCTCTACCTGACTCTACTACACACTACCATTGCTCTACTTGGCTCTACAAGACTCTACTACAGTCTACCATGTCTCTACTTGGCTGTACTACACTCTACCATTGCTCTACTTAGCTCTACTGGACTCTACTACACCTTACCATAGGTCTACCTACTTCTACTGGACTCTACTAAACACTTCTATGGTTCTACGTGGCTCTACTTGACTCTACCATTACTCTACTTAGCTCTACTGGACTCTACTACTCTCTACCATGGCTCTACCTGTCTCTACATGACACTAGTGCCCCCTACCATGTCTCTACTTGGCTCTACTACACTCTACTATTAATCTACTTAGCTCTACTGGACTCTACTACTGTCTACCATGGCTCTACTTAACCCTAGTTGACTGTACTACACTCTACCATTGCTCTAGTTAGCTCTACTTGACTCTACTACACTCTACCATGGCTCTACTTAGCTCTGCTACACTCTACCATTGCTCTACTTAGATTCTACTACACTCTACCATTGCTCTACTTAGCTGCACTGGACTCTACTATACACTCTACAATGGCTCTACTTTCTCTACTACACTCGACCATTGGTCTACATAGCTCTACTTGACTCTACTACACTCTGCCATTGCTCTACTTGCCTCTGCATGACTCTACTACTCTCTACCATGGCTCTACTTGGATCTACTACACTCTACCATTGCTCAATGTAGCTCTACATGAGTCTACTACACTCTACCATGTCTCTACTTGGCTCTACTACACTCTACCATTGCTCAACTTAGCTCTACTGGACTCTACTACACCTTACCATTCCTCCACCTAGCTCTACTGGATTCTACTAAACACTTCTATGGCTCTACGTGGCTCTACTTGGCTCTACTGCACTGTACCATGGCTCTTCCTGGTTCTACTACACTCTACCATTACTCTACTTAGCTCTACTGGACTATACTACTCTCTACCATGGCTCTACCTGTCTCTACATTTCAATAGTGCCCCCTACCATGTCTCTACTTGGCTCTACTACATTCTACCATTAATCTACTTAGCTCTACTGGACTCTACTACTGTCTACCATGGCTCTACTTAACCCTAGTTGACTGTACTACACTCTACCATTGCTCTAGTTAGCTGTACTTGACTCTACTACACTCTACCATGGCTCTACTTGGCTCTGCTACACTCTACCATTGCTCTACTTAGATTCTATTACACTCTACCATTGCTCTACTTAGCTCCACTGGACTCTACTATACACTCTACAATGGCTCTACTTGGCTCTACTACACTCGACCATTGGTCTACATAGCTCTACTTGACTCTCCTACACTCTGCCATTGCTCCACTTGCCTCTGCATGACTCTACTACTCTCTACCATGGCTCTACTTTGCTCTACTACACTCTACCATTTCTCTACTTAGCTCTACTGGACTCTACTACTCTCTACCTTGGCTCTCCTTGGTTCTACATGACACTATAGTGCCCCTTATCATGTCTCTACTTGCCTCTACTACACTCTACCATTACTCTACTTATCTCTACTGGATTCTACTACTGTCTACCATGGCTCTACTTGACCCTAGTTGACTTTTTTACACTCTACCATTGCTCTACTTAGCTCTACTGGACTCTACTACTCTCTAGCATGGGTCTACTGGACACTATACTGCACCCTACATTGGCTCCACTTTGCTGTACTAGTCTATACTACACTCTACCATGGCCCTACTTAGCCATGTCCTCAGGCTCTCTCCTCCCCCCCCGTTTTTGAGGAGAGAGCCTGCCATGGGGATGAGGCTAGGCTCTACTTGGCTCCACTACACACTCTACCATAACTCTACCTAGCTCTACTGGATTCTGCTAAACACTTCTATGGCTCTACGTGGCCCTACTTGACTCTACTGCACTCTACCATGGCTCTTTCTGCTTCTTATACACTCTACCATTACTCTACTTAGCTCTACTGGACTCTACTACTTTCTACCAAGGCTCTACTTGTCTCTACATGACACTAGTGCCCCCTACCATGTCTCTACTTGACTCTACCACACTCTACCATCACTCTACTTAGCTCTACTGGACTCTACTACTGTCTACCATGGCTCTACTTGACCCTAGTTGACTGTTCTACACTCTACCATTGCTCTAGTTAGCTCTATTGGACTCTACTACTCTCTACCATGGCTCTACTTAGCTCTACTTGACTCTTCTGCACACTACCATAGCTCTACTTGGCTCTACTAAACTCTACCATTACTCTACTTAGCTCTACTGGACTATACTACTCTCTACTATCGCTCTCCTTCGCTCTATCTTATTCTACTGCACTCTACCATGACTCTACTGGACACTATACTGCACCCTACATTGGCTCCACTTGGCTGTACATGACACTACTACACTCTACCATGTCTCTACTTGGCTCTACTACACTCTACCGTTGCTCTACTTAGCTCTACAGGACTCTACTACACCTTACCATTGCTCTACCTAGCTCTACTGGATTCTACTAAACACTTCTATGGCTCTACGTGGCTCTACTTGACTCTACTGCACTCTTCCATGCTTCTGCCTAGTTCTACTACACTCTACCAACACTCTACTTAGCTCTACTGGACTCTACTACTCTCTACCATTGCACTACTTGTCTCTACATGACACTAGTGCCCCGTACCATGTCTCTACTTGGCTCAACTACACTCTACCATTACTCTACTTAGCTCTACTGGACACTACTATTGTCTACCATGGCTCTACTTGGCTCTACTTGACTCTACTACACTCTACCATGTCTCTTCTTGCCTCTACCTGACTCTACTACACCCTACCATTGCTCTACTTGGCTCTACAAGACTCTACTACACTCTACCATGTCTCTACTTGGCTCTACTACACTCTACCATTGCTCTACTTAGCTCTACTGGACTCTACTACACTTTACCATTGGTCTACCTAGTTCTACTGGATTCTACTAAATACTTCTATGGCTCTACGTGGCTCTACTTGACTCTACCATTACTCTACTTAGCTCTACTGGACTCTACTACTCTCTACCATGGCTCTACTTGTCTCTACATGACACTAGTGCCCCCTACCATGGGTCTACTTGGCTCTACTACACTCTACCATTGCTCTACTTAGCTCTACTTGACTCTACTCCACTCTACCATTGCTCTACTTACCTCTGCAGGACTGTACTACTCTCTACAGTGGCTCTACTTGGCACTACTACACTCTATACCATTGCTCTAATTAGCTCTACTTGACTCTACTACACTCTACCATTGCTCTACTTGCCTTTACAAGACTCTACTACACTCTAGCATGTCTCTACTTGGCTCTACTACACCCTAGCATTGCTCTACTAAGCTCTACTGGGCTCTACTACACCTTACCATTGCTCTACCTAGCTCTACTGGATTCTACTAAACACTTCTATGACTCTACGTGGCTCTACTTGACTCTACTCCACTCTACCATGGCTCTTCATGGTTGTACTACACTCTACCAGTAGAGTAATGGTAGAGTGTAGTAGAGCCAAGTAGAGACATGGTAGGGGGCACTAGTGTCATGTAGAGATAAGTAGAGCCATGGTAGAGAGTAGTAGAAAAATCCAGTAGAGGTAAGTAGAGTAATGGTAGAGTGTAGTAGAACCAGGAAGAGCCATGGTAGAGTGCAGTAGAGTCAAGTAGAGCCACATAGCGCCATAGAAGTGTTTAGCTGATTCCAGTAGAGCTAGGTAGAGTAATGATAAGGTGTAGTAGAGTCCAGTAGAGCTACGTTGAGCAATGGTAGAGTGTAGTAGAGCCAAGTAGAGACATGGTAGGTGGCACTAGTGTCATGTAGAAACAAGTAGAGCCATGGTAGAGTGTAGTAGAGTCCAGTAGAGCTAAGTAGAGTAATCAGCTCTGCTGGACTCTACTACTGTCTACCATGGTTCTACTTGACCCTAATTGACTCTTCTACACTCTACCATTGCTCTAGTTAGCTCTACTGGACTCTACTACTCTCTACCATGGCTCTACTTCGCTCTACTTGACTCTACTGCACACTACCATGGCTCTACTTAGCTCTACTACACTCTACCGTTACTCTACTTAGCACTACTGGACTATACTACTTTCTAGTATGGCTCTCCTTCGCTCTACTTTATTCTACTGCACTCTACCATGACTCTACTGGACACTATACAGCACCCTACATTGGCTCCACTTGGCTGTACTTGACTCTACTACACTCTACCATGTCTCTACTTGGCTCTACTACACTCTACCGTTGCTCTACTTAGCTCTACTGGACTCTACTACACCTAACCATTGCTCTACCTAGCTCTACTGGATTCTACTAAACACTTCTATGCCTCTACGTGGCTCTACTTGACTTTACTGCACTCTACCATGGCTCTTCGCGGTTCTACTACACTCTACCATTACTCTACTTAGCTCTACTGGACTCTACTACTCTCTACCATTGCTCTACTTGTCTCTACATGACACTAGTGCCCCCTACCATGTCTCTACTTGGCTCTACTACACTCCACCATTGCTCTACTAAACACTTCTATGGCTCTACGTGGCTCGACTTGACTCTACTGCACTCTACCATGGCTCTTCCTGGTTCTACTAAACTCTGCCATTACTCTACTTAGCTGTACTGGACTCTATTACTCTCCACCATAGCTCTACTTCTCTCTACATGACACTAGTGCTCCGTACCATGTCTCTACTTGGCTCTACTACACTCTACCATTACTCTACTTAGCTCTACTGGACTCTATCACCGTCTACCATGGCTCTACTTGGCTCTACTTGACTCTACTATACTCTACCATGGCTCTACTTGGCTCTACTGGACTCTACTACACCTTACCATTGGTCTACCTAGTTCTACTGGACTCTACTAAACACTTCTATGGCTCTACGTGGCTCAACGTGACTCTACCATTGCTCTACTTAGCTCTACTGGACTCTACTACTCTCTACCATGGCTCTACCTGTCTCTACATGACACTAGTGCCCCCTACCATGTCTCTACTTGGCTCTACTACACTCTACCATTACTCTACTTAGCTCTACTGGACTCTACTACTGTCAACTATGGCTCCACTTGACCCTAATTGACACTTCTACACTCTACCATTGCTCTAGTTAGTTCTACTGGACTCTACTACTCTCTTCCATGGCTCTACTTCGCTCTACTTTACTCTACTGCACACTACCATGGCTCTACTTAGCTCTACTACACTCTACCATTACTCTACTTAGCTCTACTGGACTATACTACTTTCTACTATGGCTCTCCTACGCTCTACTTTATTCTACTGCACTCTACCATGACTCTACTGGACACTATACTACACCGTACACTAGCTCCACTTGGCTCTACAAGACTCTACTACAGTCTACCATGTCTCTACTTGGCTCTACTACACTCTACCATTGCTCTACTTAGCTCTACTGGACTCTACTACACCTTACCATTGGTCTACCTAGTTCTACTGGACTCTACTAAACACTTCTATGGCTCTACGTGGCTCAACGTGACTCTACCATTGCTCTACTTAGCTCTACTGGACTCTACTACTCTCTACCATGGCTCTACCTGTCTCTACATGACACTAGTGCCCCCTACCATGTCTCTACTTGGCTCTACTACACTCTACCATTACTCTACTTAGCTCTACTGGACTCTACTACTGTCAACTATGGCTCCACTTGACCCTAATTGACACTTCTACACTCTACCATTGCTCTAGTTAGTTCTACTGGACTCTACTACTCTCTTCTATGGCTCTACTTCGCTCTACTTTACTCTACTGCACACTACCATGGCTCTACTTAGCTCTACTACACTCTACCATTACTCTACTTAGCTCTACTGGACTATACTACTTTCTACTATGGCTCTCCTACGCTCTACTTTATTCTACTGCACTCTACCATGACTCTACTGGACACTATACTACACCGTACACTAGCTCCACTTGGCTGTACTTGACTCTACTACACTCTACCATGTCTCTACTTGGCTCTACTACTCACTACCGTTGATCTACTTAGCTCTACTGGACTCTACTACACCTTACCATTGCTCTACCTAGCTCTACTGGATTCTACTAAACACTTCTATGGCTTTACGTGGCTCTACTTCACTCTGCTGCACTCTACCATGGCTCTTCCTGGTTCTACTACACTCTACCATTACTCTACTTAGCTCTACTGGACTCCACTACTCTCTACCTTTGCTCTACTTGTCTCTACATTACACTAGTGCCCCCTACCATGTCTCTTCGTAGCTCTACTACACTCTACTATTGCTCTACTTAGCTCTACTGGACTCTACTACACCTTACCATTGCTCTGCTAAGCACTTCTATGGCTCTACGTAGCTCTACTTCACTCTACTGCACTCTACCATGGCTCTTCCTGGGTCTACTACACTCTACCATTACTCTACTTAGCTCTACTTGACTCTACTACTCTCTACCATTACTCTACTTGCCTCTACATGACACTAGTGCCCCCTACCATGTCTGTACTTGGCCCAACTACACTCTACCTTTGCAAGACTTAGCTCTACTGGACTCTACTCCACCTTACCATTACTCTACCTAGCCATACTGGATTCTACTGAACACTTCTATGGTTCTACGCGGCTCTACTTGACTCTACTGCACTCTACCATGGCTCTTCATGGTTCTACTACACTCTACCATTACTCTACTTAGCTGTACTGGACTCTATTACTCCCTACCATAGCTCTACTTCCCTCATGGCTCTTCATGGTTCTACTACACCCTACCATTACTCTACTTAGCTGTACTGGACTCTATTACTCTCTACCATAGCTCTACTTCCCTCTACATGACACTAGTGCCCTCTACCATGTCTCTACTTGTCTCTACTACACTCTAACGTTGCTCTACTTAGCTCTACTGGACTCTACTACACCTAACCATTGCTCTACCTAGCTCTACTGGATTCTACTAAACACTTCTATGCCTCTACGTGGCTCTACTTGACTCTACTGCACTCTACCATGGCTCTTCCTGGTTCTACTACACTCTACCATTACTCTACTTAGCTCTACTGGACTCTACTACTCTCTACCATTGCACTAATTGTCTCTACATGACATTAGTGCCCCGTACCATGTCTCTACTTGGCTCAACTACACTCTACAATTACTCTACTTAGCTCTACTGGACTCTACCACCGTCTACTAAACACTTCTATGGCTCTACGATGCTCTACTTGACTCTACTGCACTCTACCATGCATGGCTCTTCATGGTTCTACTACACACTACCATTACTCTACTTAGCTGTACTGGACTCTATTACACTCTACCATAGCTCTACTTCCCTCTACATGACACTAGTGCCCCCTACCATGTCTCTACTTGGCTCTACTACACTCTACCATTACTCTACTTAGCTCTACTGGACTCTACTACTGTCTACCATGGCTCTACTTGGCTCTACTTGACTCTACTACACTCTACCATGGCTCTAGTTGGCTCTACCTGACTCTACTACACACTACATTGCTCTACTTGGCTCTACAAGACTCTACTACACTCTACCATGTCTCTACATTGCTCTACTACACTCTACCATTGCTCTACTTAGCTCTACTGGACTCTACTACACCTTACCATTGGTCTACCTAGTTCTACTGGATTCTACTAAAAACCTCTATGGCTCAACGTGGCTCTACTTGACTCTACCATTACTCTACTTAGCTCTACTGGACTCTACTACTCTCTACCATGACTCTACTTGTCTCTACATGGCACCAGTGCCCCCTACCATGGCTCTTCTTGGCTCTACTATACTCTACCTTTGCTCTACTTAGCTCTACTGGACTCTACTACACTCTACCATTGCTCTACTTAGCTCTACTTGACTCTACTCCACTCTACCATTGCTCTACGTAGCTCTACTGGAGTGTACTACACTCTACAGTGGCTCTACTTGGCTCTACTACAGTCTACCATTGCTCTACTTAGCTCTACTTGACTCTACTAATCTCTACCATTGCTCTACTTGCCTCTACAAGACTCTACTACACTCTACCATGTCTCTACTTGGCTCTACTACACTCTACCATTGCTCTACTCAGCTCTACTGGGCTCTACTACACCTTACCATTGCACTACCTAGCTCTACTAGATTCTAGTAAACACTTCTATGACTCTACGTGGCTCTACTTGACTCTACTCCACTCTACCATGGCTCTTCATGGTAGTACTACACTCTACCATTACTCTACTTAGCTCTACTGGACTCTACTACACCCTACCATGGCTCTACTTGTCTCTACATTACATTAGTGCCACCTACCATATCTCTACTTGGCTCTACTACACTCTACCGTTGCTCAACTTAGCTCTACTGGACTCTACTACACCTTACCATTACTCTACCTAGCTCTACTGGATTCTGCTAAACACTTCTATGGCTCTACGTGGCTCTACTTGACTCTACTGCACTCTACCATGGCTCTTCCTGGTTCTACTACACTCTACCATTACTCTACTTAGCTCTACTGGACTCTACTACTCTCTACCATGGCTATACTTGTCTCTACATGACACTAGTGCCCCCTACCACGTCTCTACTTGGCTCTACTACACTGTACCATTACTCTACTTAGCTCTACTGGACTCTACTACTGTCTACCATGGCTCTACTTGGCTCTACTTCACTCTGCTACACTCCACCATGGCTCTTCTTGGCTCTACCTGACTCTACTACACCCTATACCATTGTTACTACACTCTACCATGTCTCTACTTGGCTCTACAATACTCTACCATCGCTCTACTTAGCTCGACTGGACTCTACTACAACTTACCATTGGTCTACCTAGTTCTACTGGATTCTACTAAATACTTCTATGGCTCTACGTGGCTCTACTTGACTCTACCATTACTCTACTTAGCTCTACTGGACTCTACTACTCTCTACCATGGCTCTACTTGTCTCTACATGACAGTAGTGCCGCCTACCATGGGTCTACTTGGCTCTACTACACTCTACCATTGCTCTCCTTAGCTCTACTTGACTCTACTCCACTCTACCATTGCTCTGCTTAGCTCTACTGGACTGTACTACTCTCCACAGTGGCTCTACTTGGCACTACTACACTCTATACCATTGCTCTACTTAGCTCTACTTGACTCTACTACACCCTACCATTGCTCTACTTGCCTCTACAAGACTCTACTACACTCAACCATGTCTCTACTTGGCTCTACTACACTCTACCATTGCTCTACTCAGCTCTACTGGTCTCTACTACACCTTACCATTGCTCTACCTAGCCCTACTGGATTCTACTAAACACTTCTATGACTCTACGTGGCTCTACTTGACTCTACTGCACTCTACCATGGCTCTTCATGGTTGTACTACACTCTACCATTACTCTACTTAGCTCTACTGGACTCTACTACACACTACCATGGCTCTACTTGTCTCTACATGACACTAGTGCCACCTACCATGTCTCTACTTGGCTCTACTACACTCTACTGTAGCTCACCTTAGCTCGACTGGACTCTACTACACCTTACCATTGGTCTACCTAGTTCTACTGGATTCTACTAAATACTTCTATGGCTCTACGTGGCTCTACTTGACTCTACCATTACTCTACTTAGCTCTACTGGACTCTACTACTCTCTACCATGGCTCTACTTGTCTCTACATGACAGTAGTGCCGCCTACCATGGGTCTACTTGGCTCTACTACACTCTACCATTGCTCTCCTTAGCTCTACTTGACTCTACTCCACTCTACCATTGCTCTGCTTAGCTCTACTGGACTGTACTACTCTCCACAGTGGCTCTACTTGGCACTACTACACTCTATCCCAATGCTCTACTTGGCTCTACTTGACTCTACTACACTCTACCATTGCTCTACTTGCCTCTAGAAGACTCTACTACACTCTACCATATCTCTACTTGGCTCTACTACACTCTACCATTGCTCTACTCAGCTCTACTGGTCTCTACTACACATTACCATTGCTCTACCTAGCTCTACTGGATTCTACTAAACACTTCTATGACTCTACGTGGCTTTACTTGACTCTACTCCACTCTACCATGGCTCTTCATGGTTGTACTACACTCTACCATTACTCTACTTAGCTCTACTGGACTCTACTACATTCTACCATGGCTCTACTTGTCTCTACATGACACTAGTGCCCCCTACCATGGCTCTAGTTGGCTCTACTACACTTTACCATTGCTCTACCTAGCTTTACTGGACTCTACTACACTCTACCATTGCTCTACTTAGCTCTACTTGACTCTACTTCACTCTACCATTGCTCTACGTAGCTCTACTGGACTGTACTACACTCTACAGTGGCTCTACTTGGCTCTACTATACACTCTACCATTGCTCTACTTAGCTCTACTGGACTCTACTACTCTCTACCATTGCTCTACTTGTCTCTACATGACACTAGTGCCCCCTACCATGTCTCTACTTGGCTCTACTACACTCTACCATTGCTCAACTTAGCTCTACTGGACTCTACTACACCTTACCATTGCTCTACTAAACACTTCTATGGCTCTACGTGGCTCAACTTGACTCTACTGCACTCTACCATGGCTTTTCCTGGTTCTACTACACTCTACCATTACTCTAGTTAGCTCTACTGGACTCTACTACTCTCTACCATTGCTCTACTTGTCTCTACATGACACTAGTGCCCCCTACCATGTCTCTACTTGGCTCTACTACACTCTACCATTGCTCAACTTAGCTCTACTGGACTCTACTACACCTTACCATTGCTCTACTAAACACTTCTATGGCTCTACATGGCTCAACTTGACTCTACTGCACTCTACCATGGCTTTTCCTGGTTCTACTATACGCTACCATTACTCTACTTAGCTGTACTGGACTCTATTACTCTCTGCCATAGCTCTACTTCTCTCTACATGACACTAGTGCCCCGTACCATCTCTCTACTTGGCTCTACTACACTCTAACATTACTCTACTTAGCTCTACTGGACACTACTACTGTCTACCATGGCTCTACTTGGCTCTACGTGACGCTACTACACTCAACCATGGCTCTACATGGCTCTACCTGACTCTACTACGCACTACCATTGCTCTACTTGGCTCTACAAGACTATACTACAGTCTACCGTGTCTCTACTTGGCTCTACTACACTCTACCATTGCTCTATTTAGCTCTACTGGACTCTACTACACCTTACCATTACTCTACCTAGCTCTACTGGATTCTGCTAAACACTTCTATGGCACTATGTGGCTGTACTTCACTCTACTGCACTCTACCATGGCTTTTCCTGGTTCTACTACACACTACCATTACTCTACTTAGCTCTACTGGACTCTACTACTGTCTACCCTCACTCAACTTGGCTCTACTTGACTCTACTACACTCTACCATGGCTCTACTTGGCTCTACCAGACTCTACTACACACTACCATTGCTCTACTTGGCTCTACAAGATTCTACTACAGTCTACCATGTCTCTACTTGGCTCTAATACACTCTACCATTGCTCTACCTAGCTCTACTGGACTCTACTACACCTTACCATTGGTCTACCTAGTTCTACTGGATTCTACTAAACACTTCGATGGCTCTACGTGGCTCTACTTGACTCTATCATTACTCTACTTAGCTCTACTGGACTCTACTACTCTCTACCATGGCTCTACTTGTCTCTACATGACACTAGTGCCCCCAACCATGGCTCTACTTGGCTCTACTACACTTTACCATTGCTCTACCTAGCTTTACTGGACTCTACTACACTCTACCATTGCTCTACTTAGCTCTACTGGACTCTACTACTGTCTACCATGACTCAACTTGGCTCTACTTGACTCTACTACACTCTACCATGGCTCTAATTGGCACTGCCAGACTCTACTACACACTACCATTGCTCTACTTGACTCTACAAGATTCTACTACAGTCTACAATGTCTCTACTTGGCTCTACTACACTCTACCATTGCTCTACCTAGCTCTACTGGACTCTACTGCACCTTACCATTGGTCTATCTAGTTCTACTGGATTCTACTAAACACTTCGATGGCTCTACGTGGCTCTCCTTGATTCTACCATTACTCTACTTAGCTCTACTGGACTCTACTACTCTCTACCATGGCTCTACTTGTCTCTACATGACACTAGTGCCCCCTACTATGGCTCTACTTGGCTCTACTACACTTTACCATTGCTCTACCTAGCTTTACTTGACTCTACTACACTCTACTATTGCTCTACTTAGCTCTACTTGACTCTACTCCACTCTACCATTGCTCTACGTAGCTCTACTGGACTGAACTACACTCTACAGTGGCTCTACTTGGCTCTACTACACTCTACCATTGCTCTACTTAGCTCTACTTGACTCTACTACACTCTACCATTGCTCTACTTAGATCTACTGGACTCTACTACTCTCTACCATTGCTCTACTTGTCTCTACATGACACTAGTGCCCCCTACCATGTCTCTACTTGGCTCTACTACACTCTACCATTGCTCTACTTAGCTCTACTGGACTTTACTACACCTAACCATTGCTCTACGAAACACTTCTATGGCTCTACGTGGCTCTACTTGACTCTACTGCACTCTACCATGGCTCTTCCTGGTTCTACTACACTCTACCATTACTCTACTTAGCTGTACTGGACTCTGTTACTCTCTACCATAGCTCTACTTCTCTCTACATGACACTAGTGCCCCGTACCATCTCTCTACTTGGCTCTACTACACTCTACCATTACTCTACTTAGCTCTACTGGACACTACTACTGTCTACCGTGGCTCTACTTGACTCTACTTGACGCTACTACACTCAACCATGGCTCTACATGGCTCTACCTGACTCTACTACACACTACCATTGCTCTACTTGGCTCTACAAGACTCTACTACAGTCTACCATGTCTCTACTTGGCTCTACTACACTCTACCGTTGCTCAACTTAGCTCTACTGGACTCTACTACACCTTACCATTACTCTACCTAGCTCTACTGGATTCTGCTAAACACTTCTATGGCTCTACGTGGCTCTACTTGACTCTACTGCACTCTACCATGGCTCTTCCTGGTTCTACTACACTCTACCATTACTCTACTTAGCTCTACTGGACTCTACTACTCTCTACCATGGCTATACTTGTCTCTACATGACACTAGTGCCCCCTACCACGTCTCTACTTGGCTCTACTACACTGTACCATTACTCTACTTAGCTCTACTGGACTCTACTACTGTCTACCATGGCTCTACTTGGCTCTACTTCACTCTACTACACTCTACCATGGCTCTTCTTGGCTCTACCTGACTCTACTACACCCTATACCATTGTTACTACACTCTACCATGTCTCTACTTGGCTCTACTATACTCTACCATCGCTCTACTTAGCTCGACTGGACTCTACTACAACTTACCATTGGTCTACCTAGTTCTACTGGATTCTACTAAATACTTCTATGGCTCTACGTGGCTCTACTTGACTCTACCATTACTCTACTTAGCTCTACTGGACTCTACTACTCTCTACCATGGCTCTACTTGTCTCTACATGACAGTAGTGCCGCTTACCATGGGTCTACTTGGCTCTACTACACTCTACCATTGCTCTCCTTAGCTCTACTTGACTCTACTCCACTCTACCATTGCTCTGCTTAGCTCTACTGGACTGTACTACTCTCCACAGTGGCTCTACTTGGCACTACTACACTCTATACCATTGCTCTACTTAGCTCTACTTGACTCTACTACACCCTACCATTGCTCTACTTGCCTCTACAAGACTCTACTACACTCAACCATGTCTCTACTTGGCTCTACTACACTCTACCATTGCTCTACTCAGCTCTACTGGTCTCTACTACACCTTACCATTGCTCTACCTAGCCTTACTGGATTCTACTAAATACTTCTATGACTCTACGTGGCTCTACTTGACTCTACTGCACTCTACCATGGCTCTTCATGGTTGTACTACACTCTACCATTACTCTACTTAGCTCTACTGGACTCTACTACACACTACCATGGCTCTACTTGTCTCTACATGACACTAGTGCCACCTACCATGTCTCTACTTGGCTCTACTACACTCTACTGTAGCTCACCTTAGCTCGACTGGACTCTACTGCACCTTACCATTGGTCTACCTAGTTCTACTGGATTCTACTAAATACTTCTATGGCTCTACGTGGCTCTACTTGACTCTACCATTACTCTACTTAGCTCTACTGGACTCTACTACTCTCTACCATGGCTCTACTTGTCTCTACATGACAGTAGTGCCGCCTACCATGGGTCTACTTGGCTCTACTACACTCTACCATTGCTCTCCTTAGCTCTACTTGACTCTACTCCACTCTACCATTGCTCTGCTTAGCTCTACTGGACTGTACTACTCTCCACAGTGGCTCTACTTGGCACTACTACACTCTATCCCATTGCTCTACTTAGCTCTACTTGACTCTACTACACTCTACCATTGCTCTACTTGCCTCTACAAGACTCTACTACACTCTACCATATCTCTACTTGGCTCTACTACACTCTACCATTGCTCTACTCAGCTCTACTGGTCTCTACTACACATTACCATTGCTCTACCTAGCTCTACTGGATTCTACTAAACACTTCTATGACTCTACGTGGCTTTACTTGACTCTACTCCACTCTACCATAGCTCTTCATGGTTGTACTACACTCTACCATTACTCTACTTAGCTCTACTGGACTCTACTACACTCTACCATGGCTCTACTTGTCTCTACATGACACTAGTGCCCCCTACCATGGCTCTAGTTGGCTCTACTACACTTTACCATTGCTCTACCTAGCTTTACTGGACTCTACTACACTCTACCATTGCTCTACTTAGCTCTACTTGACTCTACTTCACTCTACCATTGCTCTACGTAGCTCTACTGGACTGTACTACACTCTACAGTGGCTCTACTTGGCTCTACTACACTCTACCATTGCTCTACATAGCTCTACTTGACTCTACTACACTCTACCATTGCTCTACTTAGCTCTACTGGACTCTACTACTCTCTACCATTGCTCTACTTGTCTCTACATGACACTAGTGCCCCCTACCATGTCTCTACTTGGCTCTACTACACTCTACCATTGCTCAACTTAGCTCTACTGGACTCTACTACACCTTACCATTGCTCTACTAAACACTTCTATGGCTCTACGTGGCTCAACTTGACTCTACTGCACTCTACCATGGCTTTTCCTGGTTCTACTACACGCTACCATTACTCTACTTAGCTGTACTGGACTCTATTACTCTCTACCATAGCTCTACTTCTCTCTACATGACACTAGTGCCCCGTACCATCTCTCTACTTGGCTCTACTACACTCTAACATTACTCTACTTAGCTCTACTGGACACTACTACTGTCTACCATGGCTCTACTTGGCTCTACGTGACGCTACTACACTCAACCATGGCTCTACATGGCTCTACCTGACTCTACTACGCACTACCATTGCTCTACTTGGCTCTACAAGACTATACTACAGTCTACCGTGTCTCTACTTGGCTCTACTACACTCTACCATTGCTCTATTTAGCTCTACTGGACTCTACTACACCTTACCATTACTCTACCTAGCTCTACTGGATTCTGCTAAACACTTCTATGGCACTATGTGACTGTACTTCACTCTACTGCACTCTACCATGGCTTTTCCTGGTTCTACTACACACTACCATTACTCTACTTAGCTCTACTGGACTCTACTACTGTCTACCCTCACTCAACTTGGCTCTACTTGACTCTACTACACTCTACCATGGCTCTACTTGGCTCTACCAGACTCTACTACACACTACCATTGCTCTACTTGGCTCTACAAGATTCTACTACAGTCTACCATGTCTCTACTTGGCTCTAATACACTCTACCATTGCTCTACCTAGCTCTACTGGACTCTACTACACCTTACCATTGGTCTACCTAGTTCTACTGGATTCTACTAAACACTTCGATGGCTCTACGTGGCTCTACTTGACTCTATCATTACTCTACTTAGCTCTACTGGACTCTACTACTCTCTACCATGGCTCTACTTGTCTCTACATGACACTAGTGCCCCCAACCATGGCTCTACTTGGCTCTACTACACTTTACCATTGCTCTACCTAGCTTTACTGGACTCTACTACACTCTACCATTGCTCTACTTAGCTCTACTGGACTCTACTACTGTCTACCATGACTCAACTTGGCTCTACTTGACTCTACTACACTCTACCATGGCTCTAATTGGCTCTGCCAGACTCTACTACACACTACCATTGCTCTACTTGACTCTACAAGATTCTACTACAGTCTACAATGTCTCTACTTGGCTCTACTACACTCTACCATTGCTCTACCTAGCTCTACTGGACTCTACTGCACCTTACCATTGGTCTACCTAGTTCTACTGGATTCTACTAAACACTTCGATGGCTCTACGTGGCTCTCCTTGATTCTACCATTACTCTACTTAGCTCTACTGGACTCTTCTACTCTCTACCATGGCTCTACTTGTCTCTACATGACACTAGTGCCCCCTACTATGGCTCTACTTGGCTCTACTACACTTTACCATTGCTCTACCTAGCTTTACTTGACTCTACTACACTCTACTATTGCTCTACTTAGCTCTACTTGACTCTACTCCACTCTACCATTGCTCTACGTAGCTCTACTGGACTGAACTACACTCTACAGTGGCTCTACTTGGCTCTACTACACTCTACCATTGCTCTACTTAGCTCTACTTGACTCTACTACACTCTACCATTGCTCTACTTAGATCTACTGGACTCTACTACTCTCTACCATTGCTCTACTTGTCTCTACATGACACTAGTGCCCCCTACCATATCTCTACTTGGCTCTACTACACTCTACCATTGCTCTACTTAGCTCTACTGGACTTTACTACACCTAACCATTGCTCTACGAAACACTTCTATGGCTCTACGTGGCTCTACTTGACTCTACTGCACTCTACCATGGCTCTTCCTGGTTCTACTACACTCTACCATTACTCTACTTAGCTGTACTGGACTCTGTTACTCTCTACCATAGCTCTACTTCTCTCTACATGACACTAGTGCCCCGTACCATCTCTCTACTTGGCTCTACTACACTCTACCATTACACTACTTAGCTCTACTGGACACTACTACTGTCTACCGTGGCTCTACTTGACTCTACTTGACGCTACTACACTCAACCATGGCTCTACATGGCTCTACCTGACTCTACTACACACTACCATTGCTCTACTTGGCTCTACAAGACTCTACTACAGTCTACCATGTCTCTACTTGGTTCTACTACACTCTACCATTGCTCTATTTAGCTCTACTGGACTCTACTACACCTTACCATTACTCTATCTAGCTCTACTGGATTCTGCTAAACACTTCTATGGCACTATGTGGCTGTACTTCACTCTACTGCAATCTACCATGGCTTTTCCTGGTTCTACTACACTCTACCATTACTCTCCTTAGCTCTACTGGACTCTACTACTCTCTACCATTGCTCTACTTGTCTCTACATGACACTAGTGCCCCCTACCATGTCTCTACTTGGTTCTACTACACTCTATCATTGCTCTACCTAGCTTCACTGGACTCTACCACACTCTACCATTGCTCTACTTACGTCTACTTGACTCTACTACACTCTACCATTGCTCTACATGCCTCTACAAGAATCTACTACACTCTACCATGTCTCTAATTGGCTCTACTACACTCTACCATTGCTCTACTCAGCTCTACTGGGCTCTACTACACCTTACCATTGCTCTACCTAGCTCTACTGGATTCTACTAAACAATTGTATGACTCTACGTGGCTCTACTTGACTCTACTCCACTCTACCATGGATCTTCATGGTTGTACTACACTCTACCATTACTCTACTTAGCTCTACTGGATTCTACTACTCTCTACCATTGCTCTACTTGTCTCTACATGACACTAGTGCCCCCTACCATGTCTGTACTTGGCTCTACTACACTCTACCTTTGCTCGATATAGCTTTACTGGACTCTGCTACACCTTACCATTGCTCTACCTAGCTCTACTAGATTCTACTAAACACTTCTATGGCTCTACGTGGCTCTGCTTGACTCTACTGCACTCTACCATGGCTCTTCCTGGTTCTACTACACTCTACCATTACTCTACTTAGCTGTACTGGACTCTGTTACTCTCTACCATAGCTCTACTTCTCTCTACATGACACTAGTGCCCCGTACCATGTCTCTACTTTGCTCTACTACACTCTACCATTACTCTACTTGCCTCTACTGGACTCTACTACTGTCTACCATGACTCTACTTGGCTCTACTTGATTCTACTACACTCTACCATGGCTCTACTTGGCTCTACCTGATTCTACTACACACTACCATTCCTCTACTTGGCTCTACAAGACTCTACTACGGTCTACCATGTCTCTACTTGGCACTACTACACTCTACCATTGCTCTACCTAGCTCTACTCGACTCTACTACACCTTACCATTGGTCTACCTGGTTCTACTGGATTCTACTAAACACTTCTATGGCTCTACGTGGCTCTACTTGACTCTACCATTACTCTACTTAGCTCTACTGGAATCTACTACTCTCTACCATGGCTCTACTTGTCTCTACATGACACTAGTGCCCCCTACCATGGCTCTACTTGCCTCTACTACACTCTACCATTGCTCTACCGAGCTCTACTGGACGCTACTACACTCTACCATTGCACTACTTAGCTCTACTTGAGTCTACTCCACTCTACCATTGCTCTACGTAGCTCTACTGGACTCTACTACACCTTACCATTGGTCTACCTAGTTCTACTGGATTCTACTAAACACTTCTATGACTCTACGTGGCTCTACTTGACTCTACCATTACTCTACTTGGCTCTACTGGACTCTACTACTCTCTACCATGGCTCTACTTGTCTCTACATGACACTAGTACCCCCTGCCATGGCTCAACTTCGCTCTACTACACTCTACCATTGCTCTACTTAGCTCTACTTGACTCTACTACACTCTACCATTGCTCTTAGCTCTACTGGACTCTACTACTCTCTACCATTGCTCTACTTGTCTCTACATGACCCTAGTGCCCCCTACCATGTCTCTGCTTTGCTCTACTACACTCTAACATTGCTCTACTTAGCTCTACTGGACTCTACTACACCTTACCATTGCTCTACTAAACACTTCTATGGCTCTACGTGGCTCTACTTGACTCTACTGCACTCTACCATGGCTCTTCCTGGTTCTACTACACTCTATCAATACTCTACTTAGCTCTACTGGACTCTACTACTCTCTACCATTGCTCTACTTGTCTCTACATGACACTAGTGCCCCCTACCATGTCTCTACTTGGCTCTACTACACTCTACCATTACTGTACTTAGCTCTACTGGACTCTACTACTGTCTACCATGGCTCTACTTGGCTCTACTTGACTCTACTACACTCAACCATGGCTCTACATGGCTCTACCTGACTCTACTACACACTACCATTGGTCTACTTGGCTTTACAAGACTCTACTACACTCTACCATTGCTCTACTTAGCTCTACTGGACTCTACTACAACTTACGATTACTCTACCTAGCTCTACAGGATTCTGCTAAACACTTCTATGGCTCTATGTGGCTGTACTTGACTCTACTGCACACTACCATGGCTCTTCCTGATTCTACTACACTCTACCATTACTCTACTTAGCTCTACTTGACTCTACTACTCTCTACCATGGCTCTACCTGTCTCAACATGACACTAGTGCCCCCTACCGTGGCTCTACTTGGCTCTACTACACTCTTCAATTGCTCTACCTAGCTCTACTGGACTCTACTACACTCTACCATTGCTCTACTTAGCGGTACTTGACTCTACTACACTCTACCATTGCTGAACTTCCCTCTACAAGACTCTACTACACTCTACCATGTCTTTAATTGGCTCTCCTACACTCTACCATTGCTCTACTCAGCTCTACTGGGCTCTACTACACCTTACCATTGTTCTACCTAGCTCTACTGGATTCTACTACACAATTGTATGACTCTACGTAGCTCTACTTGACTCTACTCCACTCTACCATGGCTCTTCATGGTTGTACTACACTCTACCATTACTCTACTTAGCTCTACTGGATTCTACTACTCTCTACCATTGCTCTACTCGTCTCTACATGACACTAGTGCCCCCTACCATGTCTGTACTTGGCTCTACTACACTCAACCTTTGCTCGACTTAGCTCTACTGGACTCTGCTACACTTTACCATTGCTCTACCTAGCTCTACTAGATTCTACTAAACACTTCTATGGCTCTACTTTGCTCTACATGACTCTACTGCACTCTACCATGGCTCTTCCTGGTTCTACTACACTCTACCATTCCTGTACTTAGCTGTACTGGACTCTATAACACTCTACCATAGCTCTACTTCTCTCTACATGACACTAGTGCCCCGTACCATGTCTCTATTTTGCTCTACTACAGTCTACCATTACTCTACTTGCCTCTACTGGACTCTACTACTGTCTACCATGACTCTACTTGACTCTACTACACTCTACCATGGCTCTACTTGGCACTATCTGACTCTACTACACACTACCATTGCTCTACTTGGCTCTACAAGACTCTACTACGGTCTACCATGTCTCTACTTGGCTCTACTACACTCTACCATTGCTCTACTTAGCTCTCCTTGACTCTACTCCACTGTACCATTGCTCTACGTAGCTCTACTGGACTGTACTACACTCTACAGCGGCTCTACTTGGCTCTACTACACTCTACCATTGCTCTACTTAGCTCTACTTGACTCTACTTCACTCTACCATTCCTCTACTTGCCTCTACAAGACTCTACTACACTCTACCATGTCTCTACTTGGCTCTACCAGACTCTACTACACACTACCATTGCTCTACTTGGCTCTACAAGATTCTACTACAGTCTACCATGTCTCTACTTGGCTCTAATACACTCTACCATTGCTGTACCTAGCTCTACTGGACTCTACTACACCTTACCATTGGTCTACCTAGTTCTACTGGATTCTACTAAACACTTCGATGGCTCTATGTGGCTCTACTTGACTCTATCATTACTCTACTTAGCTCTACTGGACTCTACTACTCTCTACCATGGCTCTACTTGTCTCTACATGACACTAGTGCCCCCAACCATGGCTCTACTTGGCTCTACTACACTTTACCATTGCTCTACCTAGCTTTACTGGACTCTACTACACTCTACCATTGCTCTACTTAGCTCTACTGGACTCTACTACTGTCTACCATGACTCAACTTGGCTCTACTTGACTCTACTACACTCTACCATGGCTCTAATTGGCTCTGCCAGACTCTACTACACACTACCATTGCTCTACTTGACTCTACAAGATTCTACTACAGTCTACAATGTCTCTACTTGGCTCTACTACACTCTACCATTGCTCTACCTAGCTCTACTGGACTCTACTACACCTTACCATTGGTCTACCTAGTTCTACTGGATTCTACTAAACACTTCGATGGCTCTACGTGGCTCTCCTTGATTCTACCATTACTCTACTTAGCTCTACTGGACTCTTCTACTCTCTACCATGGCTCTACTTGTCTCTACATGACACTAGTGCCCCCTACTATGGCTCTACTTGGCTCTACTACACTTTACCATTGCTCTACCTAGCTTTACTTGACTCTACTACACTCTACTATTGCTCTACTTAGCTCTACTTGACTCTACTCCACTCTACCATTGCTCTACGTAGCTCTACTGGACTGAACTACACTCTACAGTGGCTCTACTTGGCTCTACTACACTCTACCATTGCTCTACTTAGCTCTACTTGACTCTACTACACTCTACCATTGCTCTACTTAGATCTACTGGACTCTACTACTCTCTACCATTGCTCTACTTGTCTCTACATGACACTAGTGCCCCCTACCATATCTCTACTTGGCTCTACTACACTCTACCATTGCTCTACTTAGCTCTACTGGACTTTACTACACCTAACCATTGCTCTACGAAACACTTCTATGGCTCTATGTGGCTCTACTTGACTCTACTGCACTCTACCATGGCTCTTCCTGGTTCTACTACACTCTACCATTACTCTACTTAGCTGTACTGGACTCTGTTACTCTCTACCATAGCTCTACTTCTCTCTACATGACACTAGTGCCCCGTACCATCTCTCTACTTGGCTCTACTACACTCTACCATTACACTACTTAGCTCTACTGGACACTACTACTGTCTACCGTGGCTCTACTTGACTCTACTTGACGCTACTACACTCAACCATGGCTCTACATGGCTCTACCTGACTCTACTACACACTACCATTGCTCTACTTGGCTCTACAAGACTCTACTACAGTCTACCATGTCTCTACTTGGTTCTACTACACTCTACCATTGCTCTATTTAGCTCTACTGGACTCTACTACACCTCACCATTACTCTATCTAGCTCTACTGGATTCTGCTAAACACTTCTATGGCACTATGTGGCTGTACTTCACTCTACTGCAATCTACCATGGCTTTTCCTGGTTCTACTACACTCTACCATTACTCTCCTTAGCTCTACTGGACTCTACTACTCTCTACCATTGCTCTACTTGTCTCTACATGACACTAGTGCCCCCTACCATGTCTCTACTTGGTTCTACTACACTCTATCATTGCTCTACCTAGCTTCACTGGACTCTACCACACTCTACCATTGCTCTACTTACGTCTACTTGACTCTACTACACTCTACCATTGCTCTACATGCCTCTACAAGAATCTACTACACTCTACCATGTCTCTAATTGGCTCTACTACACTCTACCATTGCTCTACTCAGCTCTACTGGGCTCTACTACACCTTACCATTGCTCTACCTAGCTCTACTGGATTCTACTAAACAATTGTATGACTCTACGTGGCTCTACTTGACTCTACTCCACTCTACCATGGATCTTCATGGTTGTACTACACTCTACCATTACTCTACTTAGCTCTACTGGATTCTACTACTCTCTACCATTGCTCTACTTGTCTCTACATGACACTAGTGCCCCCTACCATGTCTGTACTTGGCTCTACTACACTCTACCTTTGCTCGATATAGCTTTACTGGACTCTGCTACACCTTACCATTGCTCTACCTAGCTCTACTAGATTCTACTAAACACTTCTATGGCTCTACGTGGCTCTGCTTGACTCTACTGCACTCTACCATGGCTCTTCCTGGTTCTACTACACTCTACCATTACTCTACTTAGCTGTACTGGACTCTGTTACTCTCTACCATAGCTCTACTTCTCTCTACATGACACTAGTGCCCCGTACCATGTCTCTACTTTGCTCTACTACACTCTACCATTACTCTACTTGCCTCTACTGGACTCTACTACTGTCTACCATGACTCTACTTGGCTCTACTTGATTCTACTACACTCTACCATGGCTCTACTTGGCTCTACCTGATTCTACTACACACTACCATTCCTCTACTTGGCTCTACAAGACTCTACTACGGTCTACCATGTCTCTACTTGGCACTACTACACTCTACCATTGCTCTACCTAGCTCTACTCGACTCTACTACACCTTACCATTGGTCTACCTGGTTCTACTGGATTCTACTAAACACTTCTATGGCTCTACGTGGCTCTACTTGACTCTACCATTACTCTACTTAGCTCTACTGGAATCTACTACTCTCTACCATGGCTCTACTTGTCTCTACATGACACTAGTGCCCCCTACCATGGCTCTACTTGCCTCTACTACACTCTACCATTGCTCTACCGAGCTCTACTGGACGCTACTACACTCTACCATTGCACTACTTAGCTCTACTTGAGTCTACTCCACTCTACCATTGCTCTACGTAGCTCTACTGGACTCTACTACACCTTACCATTGGTCTACCTAGTTCTACTGGATTCTACTAAACACTTCTATGACTCTACGTGGCTCTACTTGACTCTACCATTACTCTACTTGGCTCTACTGGACTCTACTACTCTCTACCATGGCTCTACTTGTCTCTACATGACACTAGTACCCCCTGCCATGGCTCAACTTCGCTCTACTACACTCTACCATTGCTCTACTTAGCTCTACTTGACTCTACTACACTCTACCATTGCTCTTAGCTCTACTGGACTCTACTACTCTCTACCATTGCTCTACTTGTCTCTACATGACCCTAGTGCCCCCTACCATGTCTCTGCTTTGCTCTACTACACTCTAACATTGCTCTACTTAGCTCTACTGGACTCTACTACACCTTACCATTGCTCTACTAAACACTTCTATGGCTCTACGTGGCTCTACTTGACTCTACTGCACTCTACCATGGCTCTTCCTGGTTCTACTACACTCTATCAATACTCTACTTAGCTCTACTGGACTCTACTACTCTCTACCATTGCTCTACTTGTCTCTACATGACACTAGTGCCCCCTACCATGTCTCTACTTGGCTCTACTACACTCTACCATTACTGTACTTAGCTCTACTGGACTCTACTACTGTCTACCATGGCTCTACTTGGCTCTACTTGACTCTACTACACTCAACCATGGCTCTACATGGCTCTACCTGACTCTACTACACACTACCATTGGTCTACTTGGCTTTACAAGACTCTACTACACTCTACCATTGCTCTACTTAGCTCTACTGGACTCTACTACAACTTACGATTACTCTACCTAGCTCTACAGGATTCTGCTAAACACTTCTATGGCTCTATGTGGCTGTACTTGACTCTACTGCACACTACCATGGCTCTTCCTGATTCTACTACACTCTACCATTACTCTACTTAGCTCTACTTGACTCTACTACTCTCTACCATGGCTCTACCTGTCTCAACATGACACTAGTGCCCCCTACCGTGGCTCTACTTGGCTCTACTACACTCTTCAATTGCTCTACCTAGCTCTACTGGACTCTACTACACTCTACCATTGCTCTACTTAGCGGTACTTGACTCTACTACACTCTACCATTGCTGAACTTCCCTCTACAAGACTCTACTACACTCTACCATGTCTTTAATTGGCTCTCCTACACTCTACCATTGCTCTACTCAGCTCTACTGGGCTCTACTACACCTTACCATTGTTCTACCTAGCTCTACTGGATTCTACTACACAATTGTATGACTCTACGTAGCTCTACTTGACTCTACTCCACTCTACCATGGCTCTTCATGGTTGTACTACACTCTACCATTACTCTACTTAGCTCTACTGGATTCTACTACTCTCTACCATTGCTCTACTCGTCTCTACATGACACTAGTGCCCCCTACCATGTCTGTACTTGGCTCTACTACACTCAACCTTTGCTCGACTTAGCTCTACTGGACTCTGCTACACTTTACCATTGCTCTACCTAGCTCTACTAGATTCTACTAAACACTTCTATGGCTCTACTTTGCTCTACATGACTCTACTGCACTCTACCATGGCTCTTCCTGGTTCTACTACACTCTACCATTCCTGTACTTAGCTGTACTGGACTCTATAACACTCTACCATAGCTCTACTTCTCTCTACATGACACTAGTGCCCCGTACCATGTCTCTATTTTGCTCTACTACAGTCTACCATTACTCTACTTGCCTCTACTGGACTCTACTACTGTCTACCATGACTCTACTTGACTCTACTACACTCTACCATGGCTCTACTTGGCACTATCTGACTCTACTACACACTACCATTGCTCTACTTGGCTCTACAAGACTCTACTACGGTCTACCATGTCTCTACTTGGCTCTACTACACTCTACCATTGCTCTACTTAGCTCTCCTTGACTCTACTCCACTGTACCATTGCTCTACGTAGCTCTACTGGACTGTACTACACTCTACAGCGGCTCTACTTGGCTCTACTACACTCTACCATTGCTCTACTTAGCTCTACTTGACTCTACTTCACTCTACCATTCCTCTACTTGACTCTACAAGACTCTACTACACTCTACCATGTCTCTACTTGGCTCTACTACACTCTACCATTGCTCCACTCAGCTCTACTGGGCTCTACTACACCTTACCATTGCACTACCTAGCTCTACTGGATTCTACTAAACACTTCTATGACTCTACGTGGCTCTACTTGACTCTACTCCACTCTACCATGGCTCTTCATGGTTGTACTACACTCTACCATTACTCTACTTAGCTCTACTGGACTCTACTAAACTCTACCATGGCTCTACTTGTCTCTACATGACATTAGTGCCACCTACCATGTCTCTACTTGGCTCTACTACACTCTACAATTGCTCAACTTAGCTCTACTGGACTCTACTACACCTTACCATTACTCTACCTAGATCTAGTAGATTCTGCTAAACACTTCTATGGCTCTACGTGGCTCTACTTGACTCTACTGCACACTACCATGGCTCTTCCTGGTTCTACTACACTCTACCATTACTCTACTTAGCTCTACTCGACTCTACTACTCTCTACCATGGCTCTACTTGTCTCTACATGACACTAGTTCCCCCTACCATGTCTGTACTTGGCTCTACTACACTCTACCATTATACTTAGCTCTACTGGACTATAGTACTGTCTACCATGACTCTACTTGATCCTAATTGACTCTTCTACACTCTACCATTGCTCTAGTTAGGTCTACTGGACTCTACTAATCTCTACCATGGCTCTACTTAGCTCTACTTGACTCTACTGCACACTACCATGGCTGTACTTAGCTCTACCACACTCTGCCATTACTCTACTTAGCTATACTGGACTATATTACTTTGTACTATGGCTCTCCTTCGCTCTACTTTATTCCACTGCACTCTACCATGACTCTACTGGACACTATACTGCACCCTACATTGGCTCCACTTAGCTGTACTTGACTATACTACACTCCACCATGTCTCTACTTGGCTCTACTACACTCTACCATTGCTCTACTTAGCTCTACTGGACTCTACTACACCTTACCATTGCTCTACCTAGCTCTACTGGATTCTACTAAACACTTCTATGGATCTACGTTGCTCTACTTGACTCTGCTGCACTCTACCATGGCTTTTCCTGGTTCTACTACACTCTACCATTACTCTACTTAGCTCTACTGGACTCTACTACTCTCTACCATTGCTCTACTTGTCTCTACATGACACTAGTGCCCCCTACCATGTCTCTACTTGGCTCTACTACACTCTACCATTACTCTACTTAGCTCTACTGGACTGTACTACACCTTATCATCGCTATACTAAACACTTCTATGGCTCTACGTGGCTCTACTTGACTCTACTGCACTCTAACATGGCTCTTCCTGATTCTACTACACTCTACCATTACTCTACTTAGCTCTACTGGATTCTACTACTCTCTACCATTGCTCTACTTGTCTCTACATGACACTAGTGCCCCCTACCATGTCTGTACTTGGCTCTACTACACTCTACCTTTCCTCGACTTATCTCTACTGGACTCTACTACACCTTACCATGTACTACTCGCTACCATTCCTCTACTTGTCTCAACATGACACTAGTGCCCCCTACCATGTCTCTTCTTGGCTCTACTACTCTCTACCATTGCTCTACTTGTCTCTACATGACACTAGTGGCCCCTACCATGTCTCTACTTGGCTCTACTACACTCTACCATTAATGTTCTTAGCTCTACTGGACTCTACTGCTGTCTACCATGGCTCTACTTAACCCTAGTTGACTCTACTACACTCTACCGTTGCTCTAGTTCGCTCTACTTGACTTTACAACACTCTACCATGGCTCTACTTGGCTCTGCTACACTGTACCATTGCTCTACGTAGATCTATACTTGACTCTACTACACTCTACCATTGCTCTACTTAGCTCTACTGGACTGTACTATATACTCTACAATGGCTCTACTTGGCTCTACTACACTCTACCATTTGTCTACTTAGCTCTACTTGACTCTAATACACTCTGCCATTGCTCTACTTGCCTCTGCATGACTCTACTACTCTCTACCATGGCTCTACTTGGCTATACTACACTCTACCATTGCTCTATGTAGCTCTACATGAGTCTACTACACTCTACCATGTCTCTACTTGGCTCTACTACACTCTATCATTGCTCTACTTAGCTCTACTGGACTCTACTACACCTTACCATTCCTCTACCTAGCTCTACTGGATTCTACTAAACACTTCTATGGATTTTATTAACACTTCTATGGCTCTATGTGGCTCTACTTGGCTCTACTGCACCCTACCATGTCTCTAATTGGCTCTACTACACTCTACCATTACTCTACTTAGCTCTACTGGACTCTACTACTCTCTACCATGGCTCTACCTGTCTCTACATGACAATAGTGCCCCCTACCATGTCTCTACTTGGCTCTACTACACTCTACCATTAATCTACTTAGCTCTACTGGACTCTATTACTGTCTACCATGGCTCTACTTAACCCTAGTTGACTGTACTACACTCTACCATTGCTCTAGTTAGCTCTACTTGACTCTACTACACTCTACCATAGCTCTACTTGGCTCTGCTACACTTTACCATTGCTCTACTTAGATTCTACTACACTCTACCACTGCTCTACTTAGCTCCACTGGACTCTACTATACACTCTACAATGGCTCTACTTTGCTCTACTACACTCGACCATTGGTCTACATAGCTCTACTTGACTCTACTACACTCTGCCATTGCTCTACTTGCCTCTGCATGACTCTACTACTCTCTACCATGGCTCTACTTGGCTCTACTACACTCTATACCATTGCTCTATGTAGCTCTACATGAGTCTACTACACTCTACCATGTCTCTACTTGGCTCTACTACACTCTACTATTGCTCTACTTAGCTCTACTGGACTCTACTACACCTTACCATTCCTCTACCTAGCTCTACTGGATTCTACTAAACACTTCTATGGCTCTACGTAGCTCTACTTGACTCTACTGCACTCTACCATGGCTCTTCCTGGTTCTACTACACACTACCATTACTCTACTTAGCTCTACTGGACTCTACTACTCTCTACCATGGCTCTACGTGTCTCTACATTACAATTGTGCCCCCTACCATGTCTCTACTTGGTTCTACTACACCCTACCATTAATCTACTTAGCTTTACTGGACTCTACTACTGTCTACCATGGCTCTACTTAACCCTAGTTGACTGTACTACACTCTACCATTGCTCTAGTTAGCTCTACTTGACTCTACTACACTCTATCATGGCTCTACTTGGCTCTGCTACACTCTACCATTGCTCTACTTAGATTCTACTACACTCTACCATTGCTCTACTTAGCTCCACTGGACTCTACTATACACTCTACAATTGCTCTACTTGGCTCTACTACACTCGACCATTGGTCTACATAGCTCTACTTGACTCTCCTACACTCTGCCATTGCTCCACTTGCCTCTGCATGACTCTACTACTCTCTACCATGGCTCTACTTGGCTCTTCTACACTCTCCCATTTCTCTACTTAGCTCTACTGGACTCTACTACTCTCTACCATGGCTCTCCTTGGTTCTACATGACACTATAGTGCCCCTTATCATGTCTCTACTTGCCTCTACTACACTCTACCATTACTCTACTTATCTCTACGGGATTCTACTACTGTCTACCATGGCTCTACTTGACCCTAGTTGACTTTTCTACACTCTACCATTACTCTACTTAGCTCTACTGGACTCTACTACTCTCTAGCATGGGTCTACTGGACACTATACTGCACCGTACATTGGCTCCCCTTTGCTGTACTAGTCTATACTACACTCTACTAAAGCCGTACTTAGCCATGTCCAAGGCTTTCTCCTCCCCCGCCGGTTTTGAGGAGAGAGCCTGCCATGGGGATGAGGCTAGGCTCTCCTTGGTTCCACTACACAATCTACCATTACTCTACCTAGCTCTACTGCATTCTGCTAAACATTTCTATGGCTCTACGTGCAATTGCTCTACTTGACTCTACTGCACTCTACCATGGCTCTTTCCGGTTCTACTACACTCTACCATTTCTCTACTTAGCTCTACTGGACTCTATTACTCTCTACCATTGCTCTTCTTGTCTCTACATGACACTAGTGTCCCCTACCATGTCTCTACTTGACTCTACTACACTCTACCATTGCTCTACTTAGCTCTGCCGGACTCTACTACTGTCTACCATGGCTCTACTTGACCCTAGTTGACTGTTCTACACTCTACCATTGCTCTAGTTAGCTCTACTGGACTCTGCTACTCTCTACCATGGCTCTATTTGGCTCTACTTGACTATATATTGCTCTACCTAGCTCTACTAGATTTTACTAAACACTTCTATGGCTCTACGTGGCCCTACTTGACTCTACTGCACTCTACCATGGCTCTTCACGGTTCTACTACACTCTACCCTTACTCTACTTAGCTGTACTGGACTCTATTACTCTCTTCCATAGCTCTACTTCTCTCTACATGACACTAGTGCCCCGTACCATGTCTCTACTTGGCTGTACTACAGTCTACCACTACTCTACTTAGCTCTACTGGACTCTACTACTGTCTACCATTGCTCTACCTGGCTATACATTCTACTACACTCTACAATGGCTCTACTTGGCTCTACCTGACTCTACTACACACTACCATTGCTCTACTTGGCTCTACAAGACTCTACTACACTCTACCATCTCTGTACTTGGCTCTACTACACTCTACCTTTGCTCGACTTATCTCTACTGGACTGTACTACACCTTACCATTGCTCTACCTAGCTCTACTAGATTCTACTAAACACTTCTATGGCTCTACGTGGCTCTACTTGACTCTACTGCACTCTACCATGGCTCTTCATGGTTCTACTACACTCTACCATTACTCTACTTAGCTGTACTGGACTCCATTACTCTCTACCATAGCTCTACTTCTCTCTACATGACACTAGAGCCCCGTACCATGTCTCTACTTGGCTCTACTACAGTCTACCATTACTCTACTTAGCTCTACTGGACTCTACTACGGTCTACCATTGCTCTACTTCGCTCTACTTGACTCTACTACACTCTACCATTGCTCTACTTGGCTCTACCTGACTCTACTACACACTACCATTGCTCTACTTGGCTCTACAAGACTCTACTACACTCTACCATGTCTCTACTTGGCACTACTACACTCTACCATTGCTCTACTTAGCTATACTGGACTCTATTACACCTTACCATTGGTCTACCTAGATCTACTGGATTCTACTAAACACTTCGATGGCTCTACGTGACTTGACTTCACCCTACCATTGCTCTACTTAGCTCTACTGGACTCTACTACTCTCTACCATGGCTCTACTTGTCTCTACATGACACTAGTGACCCCTACCATGGCTCTACTTGGCTCTACTACACTCTACCATTGCTCTACCTAGCTCTACTGGACTCTACTACACTCTACCATTGCTCTACATTGCTCTACTTGACTCTACTCCACTCTAACATTGCTGTACGTAGCTCTACTGGACTGTACTACACTCTACAGTGGCTCTACTTGGCTGTACAACACTCTACCATTGCTCTACTTAGCTCTACTTCACTCTACTACACTCTACCATTGCTCTACTTGCCTCTACAAGACTCTACTACACTCTACCATGTCTCTACTTGGCTCTACTACACTCTACCATTGCTCTACTCAGCTCTACTGGGCTCTACTTCACCTTACCATTGCTCTACCTAGCTCTACTGGATTTTACTAAACACTTCTATGACTCTACGTGGCTCTACTTGACTCTACTCCACTCTACCCTGGCTTTTCATGGTTGTACTACACTCTACCATTGCTCTACTTAGCTCTACTGGACTCTACTACACTCTACCATGGCTCTACTTGCCTCTACATGACACTAGTGCCACCTACCATGTCTCAGCTTGGCTCTACTTCACTTTACCGTTGCTCAACGTAGCTCTACTGGAGTCTACTACACCTTACCATTACTCTACCTAGCTCTACTGGATTCTGCTAAACACTTCTATGGCTCTACGTGGCTCTACGTGACTCTACTCCACTCTACCCTGGCTCTTCATGGTTGTACTACACTCTACCATTGCTCTACTTAGCTCTACTGGACTCTACTACACTCTACCATGGCTCTACTTGCCTCTACATGACACTAGTGCCACCTACCATGTCTCAGCTTGGCTCTACTTCACTTTACCGTTGCTCAACGTAGCTCTACTGGAGTCTACTACACCTTACCATTACTCTACCTAGCTCTACTGGATTCTGCTAAACACTTCTATGGCTCTACGTGGCTCTACGTGACTCTACTCCACTCTACCCTGGCTCTTCATGGTTGTACTACACTCTACCATTTCTCTACTTAGCTCTACTTGACCCTACTACACTCTACCATTGCTCTACTTGCCTCTACAAGACTCCACTACACTCTACCAAGTCTCTACTTGGCTCTACTACACTCTACCATTGCTCTACTCAGCTCTACTGGGCTCTACTACACCTTACCATTGCTCTACCTAGCTCTACTGGATTTTACTAAACACTTCTATGACTCTACGTGGCTCTACTTGACTCTACTCCACTCTACCATGGCTCTTCATGGTTGTACTACACTCTACCATTACTCTACTTAGCTCTACTGGACTCTACTACACTCTACCATGGCTCTACTTGTCTCTACATGACACTAGTGCCACCTACCATGTCTCTACTTGGTCCCGTGGTCATGCGAGGACCGGAAAGGGTACTCCCCTGAAGACCAGTATTTTTTGAGCATATCTCCCAAAAACAGTAACTAACCGCCCCATCCATTTGAGCCATAAATGCCCCACCCATTTAAGTCATAAATACCACACCCATTTAAGCCATAAAATGCCCCACCCATTTAAGCCATAAATGCCCCACCCACCCATTTAAGCCATAAAATGCCCCATCCATCTAAGCCATAAATGCCCCATCCCCATCTCCCTTTATGCTTTAACTTCACACTTTATGTATGTGTGAAATTTTGAACATCGATGTGCCAGCGGTGTTGGTGCTCCCCCACTCGACATACAACTTCTGAACATGCAGGTACAGATAAAGTCTGTCAGCCTTGCCAAATGGGGAACCCGCAGCATCCTTCAATGGATCCACCCGAAGACGCACGTGTTCTAACAACCATAATACCTCAGGCATGCCTTAGACCTAAACAGCATGACAATAAGCAACAGGCTAGACTTCTCACTGTGCATGAAGGAATATCTCTCCAATAATAATTCCTTGTCCCAGCCCCATTCCCATTTCCCAAAGTTAACCATAGTATACCCCCTTGGTGAAGAGGTAATTGAGCCGGAGGCTGAGGTGGTGGATAGTGAGAGTATCCGCTCAGGCAATGTGCTTGTACAGTCAACCCACCCAGGCCCGCAACCCCGTCCGCAGGGGATCTCCACCTAGCTACCACAGTGTATTTAATTGCGAGAGGAAGGACAGCTGTAGTCAAAAAGACCCCGTCTTTATCCATCTCCACATAGATACATGTGCATAAAGTATAAAGCCCTTATCCTAACACAGCCTGACCCAGCCCGTAGAGAAACCTACAGCATGCACACAGAGAGGTTTTAGTATCTGAGCTTACTGTTGTAACTAGGTCACAAGCAAGCCTTCCACAGCTTAGTCGAATACATCTTTACAACCCCCAGCCCCATTCCCATTTTCCAAAGTTAACCATAGGATACCCCCTTGGTGAAGAGATAATTGAGCCGGAGGCTGAGGTGGTGGATAGTGAGAGTATCCGCTCAGGCAATGTGCTTGTACAGTCAACCCACCCAGGCCCGCAACCCCGTCCGCAGGGGATCTCCACCTAGCTACCACAGTGTATTTAATTGCGAGAGGAAGGACAGCTGTAGTCAAAAAGACCCCGTTTTTATCCATCTCCACATAGATACATGTGTATAAAGTATAAAGCCCTCATCCTAACACACTCACACTCGTAATTTAAAATGCGAATGAGCTTCACACCCATAACGTAACTGTAGTAACTCAAGTGTGAATGAGCTTCAGACTCGTAACGTAACTGTGAGTGAACCTCACAGTAGTAACTCAAGTGTGAATGAGCTTCACACCCGTAGCGTAACTGTGAGTGAGCCTCACAGTAGTACATGTGACTGAAGTGTGAATGAGCTTCACACTCATAATTTAAAAATGTGAATGAACTTCACACTCGTAACATAACGGTGAATGAGCCTCACAGTGGTAACTCAAGTGTGAATGAGCTTCACACTCATAACGTAACTGTGAGTGAGCCTCACAGTAGTAACTCAAGTGTGAGTGAGCCTCACACTCGTAATTTTTAATGTGAATGAGCTTCACACTCGTAACGTAACAGTGAATGAGCCTCACAGTGGTAACTCAAGTGTGAATGAGCTTCACACCCGTAGCGTAACTGTGAGTGAGCCTCACAGTAGTAACTCAAGTGTGAGTGAGCCTCACACCCGTAGCGTAACTGTGAGTGAGCCTCACAGTAGTAACTCAAGTGTGAGTGAGCCTCACACTTGTAATTTTTAATGTGAATGAGCTTCACACTGTGAGTGAGCCTCGCAGATAACACAGAGCAGCCCCAACCCCTAGCTCAGCCTTATGGAACCGACTACAGCCCTGGGCGTGCCGTTACTATAGTGAAGCGCACGCCATAACTAGCGTAACAATGCCGTTACTAGGATAGGTACGCCGTTACTAAGAGAAGCACGCTCCCATTTAAAGCCCGTCGACCGAGTATCACACACAAACAACTAATAATACTCACCGTGAGATGGTCGCCGCAGTACAGACCCGAATTATCTTCGGTACAGGAGCGCCTACCAGCAAAGAACAAGCCTCCCAGACGTTCCACCAAGACGACACGATAGCGAGCCAGAATCCCGTACGTTAACCGTTCGCCCATCCCCGTAGTTATTATAAGCTAATATGATAACTCCACCCATTGAGCCCCACCCCCAATTTGTTTAGTAATTTGAATATTTATAGCACTGTGAATGCCCATAGCACTATGTGCCAACCAAAAGCTGGGCTCCTCAAAGCAAACCTTAGGCGGGGAGTGGTCCCGCCCTTTCTGTAGTAGGCCACGGGTCGGGAGTTCAAAGGGACGGAAACCCGTGGTCATGCGAGGACCGGAAAGGGTACTCCCCTGAAGACCAGTATTTTTTGAGCATATCTCCCAAAAACAGTAACTAACCGCCCCATCCATTTGAGCCATAAATGCCCCACCCATTTAAGTCATAAATACCACACCCATTTAAGCCATAAAATGCCCCACCCATTTAAGCCATAAATGCCCCACCCACCCATTTAAGCCATAAAATGCCCCATCCATCTAAGCCATAAATGCCCCATCCCCATCTCCCTTTATGTTTTAACTTCACACTTTATGTATGTGTGAAATTTTGAACATCGATGTGCCAGCGGTGTTGGTGCTCCCCCACTCGACATACAACCTCTACTACACTCTACCGTTGCTCAACGTAGCTCTACTGGACTCTACTACACCTTACCATTACTCTACCTAGCTCTACTAGATTCTGCTAAACACTTCTATGGCTCTACGTGGCTCTACTTGACTCTACTGCACTCTAACATGGCTCTTCCTGGTTCTACTACACTCTACCATTACTCTACTTAGCTCTACTGGACTCTACTACTCTCTACCATGGCTCCACTTGTCTCTACATGACACTAGTGCCCCCTACCATGTCTCTACTTGGCTCTACTACACTCTACCATTACACTACTTAGCTCTACTGGACTCTACTACTGTCTACCATGGCTCTACTTGACCCTAATTGACTCTTCTACACTCTACCATTGCTGTAGTTAGCTCTACTGGACTCTACTACTCTCTACCATGGCTCTACTTGGCTGTACTTGACTCTACTGCACACTACCATGGCTCTACTTAGCTCTACTACACTCTACCATTACTCTACTTAGCTCTACTGGACTATACTACTTTCTACTATGGCTCTCCTTCGCTCACCTTTATTCTACTGCACTCTACCATGACTCTACTGGACACTATACGGCACCCTACATTGGCTCAACTTGGCTGTACTTGACTCTACTACACTCTACCATGTCTCTACTTGGCTCTACTACACTCTACCGTTGCTCTACTTAGCTCTACTGGACTCTACTACACCTTACCATTGCTCTACTTAGCACTACTGGATTCTACTAAACACTTCTATGGCTCTACGTGGCTCTACTTGACTCTACTGCATTCTACCATGGCTCTTCATGGTTCTACTACACTCTACCATTACTCTACTTAGCTGTACTGGACTCTGTTACTCTCTACCATAGCTCTACATGTCTCTACTTGACACTAGTGCCCCGTACCATGTCTCTACTTGAGTCTACTACACTCTACCATTACTGTACTTAGCTCTACTGGACTCTACTACTGTCTACCATGGCTCTACTTGGCTCTACTTGACTCTACTACACACTACCATGCCTCTATTTGGTTCTACCTGACTCTACTACACCTTATCATTGCTCTCCTTGGCTCTACAAGACTCTACTACACTCTACCATTTCTCTACTTGGCTCTACTACACTCTACCATTGCACTACTTAGCTCTACTGGACTCTACTACACCTTCCCATTGGTCGACCTAGTTCTACTGGATTCTACTAAACACTTCTATGGCTCTACGTGGCTCTACTTGACCCTACCATTATTCTACTTAGCTCTACTGGACTCTACTACTCTCTACCATGGCTCTACTTGTCTCAACATGACACTAGTGCCCCCTACCATGGCTCTACTTGGCTCTACTACACTCTACCATTGCTCTACTTAACTCTACTTGACTCTACTCCACTCTATACCATTGCTTTACGTATCTCTACTGGACTGTACTACACTCTACAGTGGCTCTACTTGGCTCTACTACACTCTACCATTGCCTTACTTAGCTCTACGTGACTCTACTACCCTCTACCATTGCTCTACTTGCCTCTATAAGACTCTACTACACTCTACCATGTCCCTCCTTGTCTCTACTACACTCTACCATTTCTCTACTTAGCTCTACTGGGCTCTACTACACCTTACCATTGCTCTACCTAGCTTTACTGGATTCTACTAAACACGTCTATGATTCTACGTGGCTCTACTTGACTCTACTCCACTCTACCATGGCTCTTCATGGATGTACTACACTCTACCATTACTCTACTTAGCTCTACTGGACTCTACTACTCTCTACCATGGCTCTACTTGTCTCTACATGACACTAGTGTCCCCTACCATGTCTCTACTTGTCTCTACTACACTCTACCATTACTCTACTTAGCTCTACTGGACTCTACTACTGTCTACCATGGCTCTACTTGACCCTAATTGACCCTTCTACACTCAACCATTGCTCTAGTTAGCTCTACTGGACTCTACTACTCTCTACCATGGCTCTACTTGGCTCTACTTGACTCTACTGCACACTACCATGGCTCTACTCAGCTCTACTACACTCTACCATTCCTCTACTTAGCTTTACTGGACTATACTACTTTCTACTATGGCTCTCCTTCCCTCTACTTTATTCTACTGCACTCTACCATGACTCTACTGGACACTATACTGCACCCTACATTGGCTCCACTTAGCTGTACTTGACTCTACTACACTCTACCGTTGCTCTACTTCGCTCTACTTGACTCTACTCCACTCTACCATTGCTCTACGTAGCTCTACTGGACTGTACTGCACTCTACAGTGGCTCTACTTGGCTCTACTACACTCTACCATTGCTCTACTTAGCTCTACTTGACTCTACTACACTCTACCATTGCTCTACTTGCCTCTACAAGACTCCACTACACTCTACCATGTCTCTACTTGGCTCTACTACACTCTATCATTGCTCTACTCAGCTCTACTGGGTTCTACTACACCTTACCATTGCTCTACCTAGCTCTACTGGATTTTACTAAACACTTCTATGACTCTACGTGGCTCTACTTGACTCTACTCCACTCTACCATGGCTCTTCATGGTTGTACTACACTCTACCATTACTCTACTTAGCTCTACTGGACTCTACTACACTCTACCATGGCTCTACTTGTCTCTACATGACACTAGTGACACCTACCATGTCTCTACTTGGCTCTACTACACTCTACCGTTGCTCAACGTAGCTCTACTGGACTGTACTACACCTTACCATTACTCTAGTTAGCTCTACTGGATTCTGCTAAACACTTCTATGGCTCTACGTGGCTCTACTTGACTCTACTGCACTCTACCATGACTCTTCCTGGTTCTACTACACTCTACCATTAGTCTACTTAGCTCTACTGGACTCTACTACTCTCTACCATGGCTCTACTTGTCTCTACATGACACTAGTGCCCCCCACCATGTCTCTACTTGGCTCTACTACACTCTACCATTACTCTACTTAGCTCTAATGGACTCTACTACTGTCTACCATGGCTCTACTTGACCCTAATTGACTCTTCTCCACTCTACCATTGCTCTAGTTAGCTCTACTGGACTCTACTACTCTCTACCATGGCTCTACTTGGCTCTACTTGACTCTAATGCACACTACCATGGCTCTACTTAGCTCTACTACACTCTACCATTACTCTACTTAGCTCTACTGGACTATACTACTTTCTACTATGGCTCTCCTTCGCTCACCTTTATTCTACTGCACTCTACCATGACTCTACTGGACACTAAACTGCACCCTACATTGGCTCCACTTGGCTGTACTTGACTCTACTACACTCTACCATGTCTCTATTTGGCTCTACTACACTCTACCGTTGCTCTACTTACCTCTACTGGACTCTACTACACCTTACCATTGCTCTACCTAGCGCTACTGGATTCTACTAAACACTTCTATGCCTCTATTTGGCTCTATTTGACTCTACTGCACTCTACCATGGCTCTTCCTGGTTCTACTACACTCTACAATTACTCTGCTTAGCTCTACTGGACTCTACTACTCTCTACCATTGCTCTAGTTGTCTCTACATGACACTAGTGCCCGCTACCATGTCTGTACTTTGCTCTACTACACTCTACCTTTGCACGACTTAGCTCTACTGGACTCTACTACACCTTACCACTGCTCTACCTAGCTCTACTAGATTCTACTAAACACTTCTATGGCTCTACGTGGCTCTACTTGACTTTACTGCACTCTACCATGGCTCTTCATGGTTCTACTACACTCTACCATTACTCTACTTAGCTGTACTGGACTCTATTACTCTCTACCATAGCTCTACTTGTCTCTACATGACACTAGTGCCCCGTACCATGTCTCTACTTGACTCTACTACACTCTACCATTACTGTACTTAGCTCTCCTGGACTCTACTACTGTCTACCATGGCTATACTTAGCTCTACTTGACTCTACTCCACTCTACCATTCCTCTACGTAGCTATAGTGGACTGTACTACACTCTACAGTGGTTCTACTTTGCTCTACTACACTCTACCATTGCTCTACTTAGCTCTACTTGACTCTACTACAATCTACCATTGCTCTACTTTCCTCTACAAGACTCTACTACACTCTACCATGTCTCTACTTGGCTCTACTACACTCTACCGTTGCTCTACTTAGCTCTACTGGACTCTACTACACCTTACCATTGCTCTACCTAGCTCTACTGGCTTCTACTAAACACTTCTATGGCTCTACGTGGCTCTACTTGACTCTACTGCACTCTACCATGGCTCTTCCTGGTTCTACTACACTCTACCATTACTCTAGTTAGCTCTACTGGACTCTACTACTCTCTACCATTGCTCTACTTGTCTCTACATGACACTAGTGCCCCCTACCATGTCTCTACTTGGCTCTACTACACTCTACCATTGCTCTACTTAGCTCTACTGGACTCTACTACACCTTACCATTGCTCTACTAAACACTTCTATGGCTCTACGTGGCTCTACTTGACTCTACTGCACTCTACCATGGCTCTTCCTAGTTTTACTACACTCTACCATTACTCTACTTAGCTCTACTGGACTCTACTACTCTCTACCATTGATCTACTTGTCCCTACATGACACTAGTGCCCCCTACCATGTCTGTACTTGGCTCTACTACACTCTACCTTTGCTCGACTTAGCTCTACTGGACTCTACTACACCTTACCATTGCTCTACCTAGCTCTACTAGATTCTACTAAACACTTCTATGGCTCTACGTGGCTCTACTTGACTCTACTGCACTCTACCATGGCTCTTCATGGATCTACTACACTCTACCATTACTGTACATAGCTGTACTGGACTCTATTAATCTCTACCATAGCTCTACTTCTGTCTACATGACACTAGTGCCCCGTACCATGTCTCTATTTGGCTCTACTACACTCTACCATTATTTTACTTAGCTCTACAGGATTCTACTACTGTCTACCATGGCTCTACTTGGCTCTACTTGACTCTACTACACTCTACCATGGCTCTACTTGGCTCTACCTGACTCTATTGCACACTACCATTGCTCTACTTGGCTCTACAAGACTCTACTACACTCTACCATGTCTCTACATGGCTCTACCACACTCTACCATTGCTCTACTTAGCTCTACTGGACCCTACTACACCTTACCATTGGTCTACCTAGTTCTACTGGATTCTACTAAACACTTCTACGGCTCTACGTGGCTCTACTTGACTCTACCATTACTCTTCTTAGCTCTACTGGACTCTACTACTCTCTACCATGGCTCTACTCGCCTCTACATGACACTAGTGCCCCCTACCATGGTTGTACTTGGCTCTACTACACTCTACCATTGTTCTACTTAGCTCTACTTGACTCTAATCCACTCTACCATTGCTCTACGTAGCTCTACTGGACTGTACTACACTCTACCATGTCTCTACTTGGCTCTACTACACTGTACCATTGCTCTACTTAGCTCTACTGGACTCTACTACACCTTACCATTGGTCTACCTAGTTCTACTGGATTCGACTAAACACTACTATGGCTCTATGTGGCTCTACTTGACTCTACCATTACTCTACTCAGCTCTACTAGACTCTACTACTCTCCACCATGGCTCTACTTGTCTCTACATGACAGTAGTGCCCCCTACCATGGCTCTACTTGGCTCTATAACACTCTACCTTTGCTCTACCTAGCTCTACTGGACTCTACTACACCTTACCATTCCTCAACCTAGCTCTACTGGATTCTACTAAACACTTCTATGACTCTACGTTGCTCTACTTGACTCTAGTCCACTCTACCATGGCACTTCATGGTTGTACTACACTCTACCATTACTCTACTTAGCTCTACTGGACTCTACTACTCTCTACCACGGCTCTACTTGTCTCTACATGACACTAGTGCCCCCTACCATGTCTCTACTTGGCTCTACTACACTCTACCATTACTCTACTTAGCTCTACTGGAATCTACTACTGTCTACCATGGCTCTACATGACCCTAATTGACTCTTCTACACTCTACCATTGCTCTAGTTAGCTCTACTGGACTCTACTACTCTCTACCATGGCTCTACTTGGCTCTACTTAACTCTACCATTACTCTACTTAGCTCTACTGGACTCTACTATTGTCTACCATGGCTCTACTTGTCTCTACATGACACTAGTGCCCCCTACCATGGTTCTACTTGGCTTTACTACACTCTACCATTGCTCTACCTAGCTCTACTGGACTCTACTACGCTCTACCATTGCTCTACTTAGCTCTACTTGACTCTACTACACTCTACCATTGCTCTACTTTCCTCTACAAGACTCTACTACACTCTACCATGTCTCTACTTGGCTCTACTACACTCTACCATTGTTCTACTCAGCTCTTCTGGGCTCTACTACACCTTACCATTGCTCTACCTAGCTCTAATGGATTCTACTAAACACTTCTATGACTCTACGTGGCTCTACTTGACTCTACTTCACTCTACCATGGCTCTTCGTGGTTGTACTACACTCTACCATTACTCTACTTAGCTCTACTGGACTCTACTACTCTCTACCATGGCTCTACTTGTCTCTACATGACACTAGTGCCCCCTACCATGTCTCCACTTGGTTCTACTACACTCTACCATTACTCTACTTAGCTGTACTGGAATCTACTACTGTCTACCATGGCTCTACTTGACCCTAATTGACTCTTCTACACTCTACCATTGCTCTAGTTAGCTCTACTGGACTATACTACTCTCTACCATGGCTCTACTTGGCTCTTCTTGACTCTACTGAACAGTACCATGGCTGTACTTAGCTCTACTACACCCTATCATTACTCTACTTAGCTCTACTGGACTATACTACTTTCTACTATGGCTCTGTTTCGCTCTACTTTCTTCTACTCCACTCTACCATGACTCTACTGGACACTACACTGCACCCTACATTGGCTCCACTTGGCTGTACTTGACTCTACTACACTCTACCACGTCTCTACTTGGCTCTACTACACTCTACCGTTGCTCTACTTAGCTCTACTGGACTCTACTACACCTTACCATTGCTCTACCTAGCTCTACTGGATTCTACTAAACACTTCTATGGCTCTACGTGGCTCTACTTGACTCTACTGCACTCTACCATGGCTCTTCCTGGTTCTACTACACTCAACCATTACTCTACTTAGCTCTACTGGACTCTACTACTCTCTACCATTGCTCTACTTGTCTCTACATGACACTAGTGCCCCCTGCCATGTCTCTACTTGGCTCTACTACACTCTACCATTGCTCTACTTAGCTCTAGTGGACTCTACTACACCTTACCATTGCTCTACTAAACACTTCTATGGCTCTACGTGGCTCTACTTGACTCTACTGCACTCTACCATGGCTCTTCCTAGTTCTACTACACTCTACCATTACTCTACTTAGCTCTACTGGACTCTACTACTCTCTACCATTGATCCACTTGTCCCTACATGACACTAGTGCCCCCTACCATGTCTGTACTTGGCTCTACTACAGTCTACCTTTGCTCGACTTAGCTCTACTGGACTCTACTACACCTTACCATTGCTCTACCTAGCTCTACTAGATTCTACTAAACACTTCTATGGCTCTACGTGGCTCTACTTGACTCTACTGCACTCTACCATGGCTCTTCATGGATCTACTACACTCTACCATTACTCTACTTAGCTGTACTGGACTCTATTACTCTCTTCCATAGCTCTACTTCTCTCTACATGACACTAGTGCCCCGCACCATGTTTCTACTTGGCTCTACTACACTCTACCATTATTTTACTTAGCTCTACTGAATTCTACTACTGTCTACCATGGCTGTACTTGGCTCTACTTGACTCTACTACACTCTACCATGGCGCTACTTGGCTCTACCTGACTCTACTACACACTACCATTGCTCTACTTGGCTCTACAAGACTGTACTACACTCTACCATGTCTCCACTTGGCTCTAACACACTCTACTATTGCTCTACTTAGCTCTACTGGACCCTACTACACCTTACCATTGGTCTACCTAGTTCTACTGGATTCTACTAAACACTTCTACGGCTCTACGTGGCTCTACTTGACTCTACCATTAGTCTTCTTAGCTCTACTGGACTCTACTACTCTCTACCATGGCTCTACTTGTCTCTACATGACACTAGTGCCCCCTACCATGGTTCTACTTGGCTCTACTACACCCTACCATTGTTCTACTTAGCTCTACTTGACTCTACTCCACTCTACCATTGCTCTACGTAGCTTTACTGGACTGTACTACACTCTATAGTGGCTCTAGGTAGCTCTACTACACTCTACCATTGCTCTACTTAGCTCTACTTGACTCTACTACACTCTACCATTGCTCTACTTGCCTCTAGAAGACTCTACTACACTCTACCATGTCTCTACTTGGCTCTACTACACTCTACCATTGCTCTACTCAGCTCTACTGGACTCTACCACACCTTACCATTCTTCTACTAAACACTTCTATGGCTCTACGTGGCTCTACTTGACTCTACTCCACTCTACCATGGCTCTTCATGGTTCTACTACACTCTACCATTACTCTACTTAGCTGTACTGGACTCTTTTAGTCCCTACCATAGCTCTACTTCCCTCTACATGACACTAGTGCCCCGTACCATGTCTCTACTTGTCTCTACTACACTCTACCATTACTCTACTTAGCTCTACTGGACTCTACTACTGTCTACCATGGCTCTACTAGGCTCTACTTGACTCTACTACACTCTACCATGGCTCTACTTGGCTCTACCTGACTCGACTACACGCTACCATTGCTCTACTTGGCTCAAGAAAACTCTACTACACTCTACCATGTCTCTACTTGGCTCTACTACACTCTACCATTGCTCTACTTAGCTCTACTGGACTCTGCTACACCTAACCATTGGTCTACCTAGTTCTACTGGATTCTACTAAACACTTCTATGGCTCTACGTGGCTCTACTTGACTCTATCATTACTCTACTTTGCTCTACTAGACTCTAATACTCTCCACCATTGCTCTACTTGTCTCTACATGACACTAGTGCCCCCTACAATGTCTCTACTTGGCTCTACTACACTCTACCATTGCTCTACCTAGCTCTACTGGACTCTACTACACTCTACCATTGCTCTACTTAGCTCTACTTGACTCTACTCCACTCTACCATTGCTCTACGTAGCTCTACTGGACTGTACTACACTCTACAGTGGCTCTACTTGGCTCTACTACACTCTACCATTTCTCTACATAGCTCTACTTGACTCTACTACACTCAACCATTGCTCTACTTGCCTCTACAAGACTCTACTACAGTCTACCATGTCTCTACTTGGCTCTACTACAATCTACCATTGCTCTACTCAGCTCTACTGGGCTCTACTACACCTTACCATTGTTCTACCTAGCTCTACTGGATTCTACTAAACACTTCTATGACTCTACGTGGCTCTACTTGACTCTACTCCACTCTACCATGGCTCTTCATGGTTGTACTACACTCTACCATTACTCTACTTAGTTCTGCTGGAGTCTACTACACTCTACCATGGATCTACTTGTCTCTACATGACACTAGTGCCACCTACCATGTCTCTACTTGGCTCTACTACACTCTACCATTGCTCAACTTAGCTGTACTGGACTCTACTACACCTTACCATTACTCTACCTAGCTCTACTGGATTCTGCTAAACACTTCTATGGCTCTACGTGGCTCTACTTGACTCTACTGCACTCTACCATGGCTCTTCCTGGTTCTACTACACTCTATCAATACTCTACTTAGCTCTACTGGACTCTACTACTCTCTACCATGGCTCTACTTGTCTCTACATGACACTAGTGCCCCCTACCTTGTCTCTAGTTCGCTCTACTACACTCTACCATTACTCTACTTAGCTCTACTGGACTCTAACACTGTCTACCATGGCTCTACTTGACCCTAATTGACTCTTCTACACTCTACCATTGCTCTAGTTAGCTCTACTGGACTATACTACTCTCTACCATGTCTCTACTTGGCTCTACTTGACTCTACCATTACTCTACTTAGCTCTACTGGACTCTACTATTCTCTACCATGGCTCTACTTGTCTCTACATGACACTAGTGCCCCCTACCATGGTTCCACTTGGCTCTACTACACTCTACTATTGCTCTACCTAGCTCTACTGGACTCTACTACGCTCTACCATTGCTCTACTTAGCTCTACTTGACTCTACTCCACTCTACCATTGCTCTACGTAGCTATAGTGGACTGTACTACACTCTACAGTGGTTCTACTTGGCTCTACTACACTCTACCATTGCTCTACTTAGCTCTACTTGACTCTCCTACACTCTACCATTGCTCTACTTTCCTCTACAAGACTCTACTACACTCTACCATGTCTCTACTTGGCTCTACTACACTCTACCATTGTTCTACTCAGCTCTTCTGGGCTCTACTACACCTTACCATTGCTCTACCTAGCTCTACTGGATTCTACTAAACACTTCTATGACTCTACGTGGCTATACTTGACTCTACTCCACTCTACCATGGCTCTTCATGGTTGTACTACACTCTACCATTACTCTACTTAGATCTGCTGGACTCTACTACACTCTACCATGGATCTAGTTGTCTCTACATGACACTAGTGCCACCTACCATGTCTCTCCTTGGCTCTACTACACTCTATTGTTGCTCAACTTAGCTCTACTGGAATCTAACACTGTCTACCATGGCTCTACTTGACCCTAATTGGCTCTTCTACACTCTACCATTGCTCTAGTTAGCTCTACTGGACTCTACTACTCTCTACCATGGCTCTACTTGGCTCTACTTGACTCTACCATTACTCTACTTAGCTCTACTGGACTCTACTATTCTCTACCATGGCTTTACTAGTCTCTACATGACACTAGTGCCCCCTAACATGGTTCTACTTGACTCTACTACACTCTACCATTGCTCTACTTTCCTCTACAAGACTCTACTACATTCTACCATGTCTCTACTTGGCTCTACTACACTCTACCATTGTTCTACGCAGCTCTTCTGGGCTCTACTACACCTTACCATTGCTCTACCTAGCTCTACTGGATTCTACTAAACACTTCTATGACTCTACGTGGCTCTACTTGACTTTAGTCCACTCTACCATTGCTCTTCATGGTTGTACTACACTCTACCATTACTCTACTTAGCTCTACTGGACTCTACTACACTCTACCATGGATCTACTTGTCTCTACATGACACTAGTGCCACCTACCATGTCTCTACTTGGCTCTAATACACTCTACCGTTGCTCAACTTAGGTCTACTGGACTCTATTACACCTTATCATCACTCTACCTAGCTCTACTGGATTCTGCTAAACACTTCTATGGCTCTACGTGGCTCTACTTGACTCTACTGCACTCTACCATGGCTCTTCCTGGTTCTACTACACTCTACCATTACTCTACTTAGCTCTACTGGACTCTACTACTCTCTACCATGGCTCTACTTGTCTCTACATGGCACTAGTGCCACCTACCATGTCTCTACTTGGTTCTACTACACTCTACCATTACTTTACTTAGCTCTACTGGAATCTACTACTGTCTACCATGGCTCTACTTGACCCTAATTGACTCTTCTACACTCTACCATTGCTCTAGTTAGCTCTACTGGACTCTACTACTCTCTACCATGGCTCTACTTGGCTCTACTTGACTCTACTCCACACAACCAATGCTCTACTTAGCTCTACTACACTCTATCATTACTCTACTTAGCTCTACTGGACTATACTACTTTCTACTATGGCTCTCTTTCGCTCTACTTTCTTCTACTGCACTCTACCATGACTCTACTGGACACTATACTGCACCCTACATCGGCTCCACTTGGCTGTACTTGACTCTACTACACTCTACCACATCTCTACTTGGCTCTACTACACTCTACAGTTGCTCTACTTAGCTCTACTGGACTCTACTACACCTGACCATTGCTCTACCTAGCCCTACTGGATTCTACTAAACACTTCTATGGCTGTACGTGGCTCTACTTGACTCTACTGCACTCTACCATGGCTCTTCCTGGTTCTACTACACTCTACCATTGCTCTACTTAGCTCTACTGGACTCCACTACACCTTATCATTGCTCTACTAAACACTTCTATGGCTCTACGTTGCTCTACTTGACTCTACTGCACTCTACCATGGCTCTTCCTAGTTCTACACTCTACAATTACTCTACTTAGTTCTACTGGACTCTACTACTCTCTACCATTGGTCTACTTGTCCCTACATGACACTACTGCCCCCTATCACGTCTGTACTTGGCTGTACTACACTCTACCTTTGCTCGACTTAGCTCTACTGGACTCTACTACACCTTACCATTGCTCTAACTAGCTCTACTAGATCCTACTAAACACTTCTATGGCTCTACGTGGCTCTACTTGACTCTACTGCACTCTACCATGGCTCTTCATGGATCTACTACACTCTACCATTACTCTTCTTAGCTCTACTGGACTCTATTACTCTCTACCATAGCTCTACTTCTCTCTACATGACACTAGTGCCCCGTACCATGGCTCTACTTGACTCTACTACACTCTACCATGGCTCTACTTGGCTCTACCTGACTCTACTACACACTATCATTGCTCTACTTGGCTCTACAAGACTCTACTACACTCTACCATGTCTCTACTTGGCTCTACCACACTCTACCATTGCTCTACTTAGCTCTACTGGACCCTACTACACCTTACCATTGGTCTACCTAGTTCTACTGGATTCTAATAAACACTTCTACGGCTCTACGTGGCTCTACTTGACTCTACCATTACTCTTCTTAGCTCTACTGGACTCTACTACTCTCTACCATGGCTCTACTTGTCTCTACATGACACTAGTGCCCCCTACCATGGTTCTACTTGGCTCTATTACACTCTACCATTGTTCTACTTAGCTCTACTTGACTCTACTCCACTCTACCATTGCTCTACGTAGCTCTTCTGGACTGTACTACACTCTACAGTGGCTCTAGTTGGCTCTACAACACTCTACCATTGCTCTACTTAGCTCTACTTGACTCTACTACACTCTACCATTGCTCTACTTGCCTCTAGAAGACTCTACTACACTCTACCATGTCTCTACTTGGCTCTACTACACTCTACCATTGCTCTACTCAGCTCTACTTGACTCTACTACACCTTACCATTCCTCTACTAAACACTTCTATGGCTCTACGTGGCTCTACTTGACTCTACTGCACTCTACTATAGCTCTTCCTCGTTCTACTACACTCTATCATTACTCTACTTAGCTCTACTGGACTCTACTACTCTCTACCATGGCTCTACTTTACTCTACATGACACTAGTGCCCCCTACAATGTCTGTACTTGGCTCTACTACACTCTACCTTTGCTCGACTTAGCTCTACTGGACTCTACTACACCTTACCATTGCTGTACCTAGCTCTACTAGATTCTACTAAACACTTTTATGGCTCTACGTAGCTGTACTTGACTCTACTGCACTCTACCATGGCTCTTCATGGATCTACTACACTCTACCATTACTCTACTTAGCTGTACTGGACTCTATTACTCTCTACCATAGCTCTACTTCTCTCTACATGACACTAGTGCCCCGTACCATGTCTCTACTTGGCTCTACTACACTCTACCATTACTCTACTTAGCTCTACTGGATTCTACTACTGTCTACCATGGCTCTACTTGGCTCTACTTGACTCTACTACACTCTACCATGGCTCTACTTGGCTCTACCTGATTCTACTACACACTATCATTGCTCTACTTGGCTCTACAAGACTCTACTACACTCTACCATGTCTCTACTTGGCTCTACCACACTCTACCATTGCTCTACTTAGCTCTACTGGACCCTACTACACCTTACCATTGGTCTACCTAGTTCTACTGGATTCTAATAAACACTTCTACGGCTCTACGTGGCTCTACTTGACTCTACCATTACTCTTCTTAGCTCTACTGGACTCTACTACTCTCTACCATGGCTCTACTTGTTTCTACATGACACTAGTGCCCCCTACCATGGTTCTACTTGGCTCTATTACACTCTACCATTGTTCTACTTAGCTCTCTTTGACTCTACTCCACTCTACCATTGCTCTACGTAGCTCTTCTCGACTGTACTACACTCTACAGTGGCTCTAGTTGGCTATACAACACTCTACCATTGCTCTACTTAGCTCTACTTGACTCTACTACACTCTACCATTGCTCTACTTGCCTCTAGAACACTCTACTACACTCTACCATGTCTCTACTTGGCTCTACTACACTCTACCATTGCTCTACTCAGCTCTACTTGACTCTACTACACCTTACCATTCCTCTACTAAACACTTCTATGGCTCTACGTGGCTCTACTTGACTCTACTGCACTCTACTATAGCTCTTCCTCGTTCTACTACACTCTATCATTACTCTACTTAGCTCTACTGGACTCTACTACTCTCTACCATGGCTCTACTTTACTCTACATGACACTAGTGCCCCCTACAATGTCTGTACTTGGCTCTACTACACTCTACCTTTGCTCGACTTAGCTCTACTGGACTCTACTACACCTTACCATTGCTGTACCTAGCTCTACTAGATTCTACTAAACACTTCTATGGCTCTACGTAGCTGTACTTGACTCTACTGCACTCTACCATGGCTCTTCATGGCTCTACTACACTCTACCATTACTCTACTTAGCTGTACTGGACTCTATTACTCTCTACCATAGCTCTACTTCCCTCTACATGACACTAGTGCCCCGTAGCATGTCTCTACTTCGCTCTACTACACTCTACCATTACTCTACTTAGCTCTACTGGACTCTACTACTGTCTACCATGGCTCTACTTGGCTCTACTTGACTCTACTACACTCTACCATGGCTCTACTTGGCTCTACCTGACTCTACTACACGCTACCATTGCTCTACTTGGCTCAACAAGAATCTACAACACTCTACCATGTCTCTACTTGGCTCTACTACACTCTACCATTGCTCTACTTAGCTCTACTGGACTCTACTACACCTCACCATTGGTCTACCTAGTTCTACTGGATTCTACTAAACACTTCTATTGCTCTACGTGGCTCTACTTGACTCTACCATTACTCTACTTAGCTCTACTAGACTCTACTACTCTCCACTATGGCTCTACTTGTCTCTACATGACACTAATGCCCCCTACCATGGCTCTACTTGGCTCTACTACACTCTACCATTGCTCTACCTAGCTCTACTGGACTCTACTACACTCTACCATTGCTCTACTTAGCTCTACTTGACTCTACTACACTCAACCATTGCTCTACTTGCATCTACAAGACTCTACTACACTCTACCATGTCTCTATTTGGCTCAACTACACTCTACCATTGCTCTACTCAGCTCTACTGTGCTCTACTACACCTTACCATTGTTCTACCTAGCTCTACTGGATTCTACTAAACACTTCTATGACTCTACGTGGCTCTACTTGAATCTACTCCACTCTACCATGGCTCTTCATGGTTGTACTGCACTCTACCATTACTCTACTTAGATCTGCTGGACTCTACTACACTCTACCATGGATCTAGTTGTCTCTACATGACACTAGTGCCACCTACCATGTCTCTCCTTGGCTCTACTACACTCTATTGTTGCTCAACTTAGCTCTACTGGAATCTAACTCTGTCTACCATGGCTCTACTTGACCCTAATTGGCTCTTCCACACTCTACCATTGCTCTAGTTAGCTCTACTGGACTCTACTACTCTCTACCATGGCTCTACTTGGCTCTACTTGACTCTACTACACCTTACCATTCCTCTACTAAACACTTCTATGGCTCTACATGGCTCTACTTGACTCTACTGCACTCTACTATAGCTCTTCCTCGTTCTACTACACTCTATCATTACTCTACTTAGCTCTACTGGACTCTACTACTCTCTACCATGGCTCTACTTTACTCTACATGACACTAGTGCCCCCTACAATGTCTGTACTTGGCTCTACTACACTCTACCTTTGCTCGACTTAGCTCTACTGGACTCTACTACACCTTACCATTGCTGTACCTAGCTCTACTAGATTCTACTAAACACTTCTATGGCTCTACGTAGCTGTACTTGACTCTACTGCACTCTACCATGGCTCTTCATGGCTCTACTACACTCTACCATTACTCTACTTAGCTGTACTGGACTCTATTACTCTCTACCATAGCTCTACTTCCCTCTACATGACACTAGTGCCCCGTACCATGTCTCTACTTCGCTCTACTACACTCTACCATTACTCTACTTAGCTCTACTGGACTCTACTACTGTCTACCATGGCTCTACTTGGCTCTACTTGACTCTACTACACTCTACCATGGCTCTACTTGGCTCTACCTGACTCTACTACACGCTACCATTGCTCTACTTGGCTCAACAAGAATCTACAACACTCTACCATGTCTCTACTTGGCTCTACTACACTCTACCATTGCTCTACTTAGCTCTACTGGACTCTACTACACCTCACCATTGGTCTACCTAGTTCTACTGGATTCTACTAAACACTTCTATTGCTCTACGTGGCTCTACTTGACTCTACCATTACTCTACTTAGCTCTACTAGACTCTACTACTCTCCACTATGGCTCTACTTGTCTCTACATGACACTAGTGCCCCCTACCATGGCTCTACTTGGCTCTACTACACTCTACCATTGCTCTACCTAGCTCTACTGGACTCTACTACACTCTACCATTGCTCTACTTAGCTCTACTTGACTCTACTCCACTCTCCCATTGCTCTACGTAGCTCTACTGGACTGTACTGCACTCTACAGTGGCTCTACTTGGCTCAACTACACTCTACCATTGCTCTACTTAGCTCTACCTGACTCTACTACACTCAACCATTGCTCTACTTGCATCTACAAGACTCTACTACACTCTACCATGTCTCTATTTGGCTCAACTACACTCTACCATTGCTCTACTCAGCTCTACTGTGCTCTACTACACCTTACCATTGTTCTACCTAGCTCTACTGGATTCTACTAAACACTTCTATGACTCTACGTGGCTCTACTTGAATCTACTCCACTCTACCATGGCTCTTCATGGTTGTACTACACTCTACCATTACTCTACTTAGCTCTGTTGGGCTCTACTACACTCTACAATGGATCTACTTGTCTCTACATGACACTAGTGCCACCTACCATGTCTCTACTTGGCTCTACTACACTCTACCATTGCTCAACTTAGCTCTACTGGACTCTACTACACCTTACCATTACTCTACCTAGCTCTACTGGATTCTGCTAAACACTTCTATGGCTCTACGTGGCTCTACTTGACTCTACTGCACTCTACCATGGCTCTTCCTGGTTCTACTACACTCTACCAATACTCTACTTAGCTCTACTGGACTCTACTACTCTCTACCATGGCTCTACTTGTCTCTACATGACACTAGTGCCCCCTACCATGTCTCTAGTTCGCTCTACTACACTCTACCATTACTCTACTTAGCTCTACTGGACTCTAACACTGTCTACCATGGCTCTACTTGACCCTAATTGACTCTTCTACACTCTACCATTGCTCTAGTTAGCTCTACTGGACTCTACTACTCTCTACCATGGCTCTACTTGGCTCTACTTGACTCTACCATTACTCTACTTAGCTCTACTGGACTCTACTATTCTCTACCATGGCTCTACTTGTCTCTACATGACACTAGTGCCCCCTATACCATGGTTCCACTTGGCTCTACTACACTCTACCATTGCTCTACCTAGCTCTACTGGACTCTACTACGCTCTACCATTGCTCTACTTAGCACTACTTGACTCTACTCCACTCTACCATTGCTCTACGTAGCTATAGTAGACTGTACTACACTCTACAGTGGTTCTACTTGGCTCTACTACACTCTACCATTGCTCTACTTAGCTCTACGTGACTCTACTACAGTCTACCATTGCTCTACTTTCCTCTACAAGACTCTACTACACACTACCATGTCTCTACTTTGCTCTACTACACTCTACCATTGTTCTACTCAGCTCTTCTGGGCTCTACTACACCTTACCATGGCTCTACCTAGCTCTACTGGATTCTACTAAACACTTCTATGACTCTACGTGGCTCTACTTGACTCTACTCCACTCTACCATGGCTCTTCATGGTTGTACTGCACTCTACCATTACTCTACTTAGATCTGCTGGACTCTACTACACTCTACCATGGATCTAGTTGTCTCTACATGACACTAGTGCCACCTACCATGTCTCTCCTTGGCTCTACTACACTCTATTGTTGCTCAACTTAGCTCTACTGGAATCTAACACTGTCTACCATGGCTCTACTTGACCCTAATTGGCTCTTCTACACTCTACCATTGCTCTAGTTAGCTCTACTGGACTCTACTACTCTCTACCATGGCTCTACTTGGCTCTACTTGACTCTACCATTACTCTACTTAGCTCTACTGGACTCTACTATTCTCTACCATGGCTTTACTAGTCTCTACATGACACTAGTGCCCCCTACCATGGTTCTACTTGGCTCATCTACACTCTACCATTGCTCTACCTAGCTCTACTGGACTCTACTATGCTCTACCATTGCTCTCCTTAGCTCTACTTGACTCTACTCCACTCTACCATTGCTCTACGGAGCTATAGTGGACTGTACTACACTCTACAGTGGTTCTACTTGGCTCTACTACACTCTAACATTGCTCTACTTAGCTCTACTTGACTCTACTACACTCTACCATTGCTCTACTTTCCTCTACAAGACTCTACTACATTCTACCATGTCTCTACTTGGCTCTACTACACTCTACCATTGTTCTACGCAGCTCTTCTGGGCTCTACTACACCTTACCATTGCTCTACCTAGCTCTACTGGATTCTACTAAACACTTCTATGACTCTACGTGGCTCTACTTGACTTTACTCCACTCTATCATTGCTCTTCATGGTTGTACTACACTCTACCATTACTCTACTTAGCTCTACTGGACTCTACTACACTCTACCATGGATCTACTTGTCTCTACATGACACTAGTGCCACCTACCATGTCTCTACTTGGCTCTACTACACTCTACCGTTGCTCAACTTAGCTCTACTGGACTCTACTACACCTTATCATTACTCTACCTAGCTCTACTGGATTCTGCTAAACACTTCTATGGCTCTACGTGGCTCTACTTGACTCTACTGCACTCTACCATGGCTCTTCCTGGTTCTACTACACTCTACCATTACTCTACTTAGCTCTACTGGACTCTACTACTCTCTACCATGGCTCTACTTGTCTCTACATGACACTAGTGCCCCCTACCATGTCTCTACTTGGTTCTACTACACTCTACCATTACTTTACTTAGCTCTACTGGAATCTACTACTGTCTACCATGGCTCTACTTGACCCTAATTGACTCTTCTACACTCTACCATTGCTCTAGTTAACTCTACTGGACTCTACTACTCTCTACCATGGCTCTACTTGGCTCTACTTGACTCTACTGCACACAACCATGGCTCTACTTAGCTCTACTACACTCTATCATTACTCTACTTAGCTCTACTGGACTATACTACTTTCTACTATGGCTCTGTTTCGCTCTACTTTCTTCTACTGCACTCTACCATGACTCTACTGGACACTATACTGCACCCTACATCGGCTCCACTTGGCTGTACTTGACTCTACTACACTCTACCACGTCTCTACTTGGCACTACTACACTCTACAGTTGCTCTACTTAGCTCTACTGGATTCTACTAAACACTTCTATGGCTCTACGTGGCTCTACTTGACTCTACTGCACTCTACCATGGCTCTTCCTGGTTCTACTACACTCTACCATTGCTCTACTTAGCTCTACTGGACTCCACTACACCTTATCATTGCTCTACTAAACACTTCTATGGCTCTACGTTGCTCTACTTGACTCTACTGCACTCTACCATGGCTCTTCCTAGTTCTACACTCTACAATCACTCTACTTAGATCTACTGGACTCTACTACTCTCTACCATTGATCTACTTGTCCCTACATGACACTACTGCCCCCTATCACGTCTGTACTTGGCTGTACTACACTCTACCTTTGCTCGACTTAGCTCTACTGGACTCTACTACACCTTACCATTGCTCTAACTAGCTCTACTAGATCCTACTAAACACTTCTATGGCTCTACGTGGCTCTACTTGACTCTACTGCACTCTACCATGGCTCTTCATGGATCTACTACACTCTACCATTACTCTACTTAGCTGTACTGGACTCTATTACTCTCTACCATAGCTCTACTTCTCTCTACATGACACTAGTGCCCCGTACCATGTCTCTACTTGGCTCTACTACACTCTACCATTACTCTACTTAGCTCTACTGGATTCTACTACTGTCTACCATGGCTCTACTTGGCTCTACTTGACTCTACTACACTCTACCATGGCTCTACTTGGCTCTACCTGACTCTAATACACACTATCATTGCTCTACTTGGCTCTACAAGACTCTACTACACTCTACCATGCCTCTAGTTGGCTCTACCACACTCTACCATTGCTCTACTTAGCTCTACTGGACCCTACTACACCTTACGATTGGTCTACCTAGGTCTACTGGATTCTAATAAACACTTCTACGGCTCTACGTGGCTCTACTTGACTCTACCATTACTCTTCTTAGCTCTACTGGACTCTACTACTCTCTACCATGGCTCTACTTGTCTCTACATGACACTAGTGCCCCCTACCATGGTTCTACTTGGCTCTATTACACTCTACCATTGTTCTACTTAGCTCTACTTGACTCTACTCCACTCTACCATTGCTCTACGTAGCTCTTCTGGACTGTACTACACTCTACAGTGGCTCTAGTTGGCTCTACAACACTCTACCATTGCTCTACTTAGCTCTACTTGACTCTACTACACTCTACCATTGCTCTACTTGCCTCTAGAAGACTCTACTACACTCTACCATGTCTCTACTTGGCTCTACTACACTCTACCATTGCTCTACTCAGCTCTACTTGACTCTACTACACCTTACCATTCCTCTACTAAACACTTCAATGGCTCTACGTGGCTCTACTTGACTCTACTGCACTCTACTATAGCTCTTCCTGGTTCTACTACACTCTATCATTACTCTACTTAGCTCTACTGGACTCTACTACTCTCTACCATGGCTCTACTTTACTCTACATGACACTAGTGCCCCCTACAATGTCTGTACTTGGCTCTACTACACTCTACCTTTGCTCGACTTAGCTCTACTGGACTCTACTACACCTTACCATTGCTGTACCTAGCTCTACTAGATTCTACTAAACACTTCTATGGCTCTACGTAGCTGTACTTGACTCTACTGCACTCTACCATGGCTCTTCATGGCTCTACTACACTCTACCATTACTCTACTTAGCTGTACTGGACTCTATTACTCTCTACCATAGCTCTACTTCCCTCTACATGACACTAGTGCCCCGTACCATGTCTCTACTTCGCTCTACTACACTCTACCATTACTCTACTTAGCTCTACTGGACTCTACTACTGTCTACCATGGCTCTAATTGGCTCTACTTGACTCTACTACACTCTACCATGGCTCTACTTGGCTCTACCTGACTCTACTACACGCTACCATTGCTCTACTTGGCTCAACAAGACTCTACAACACTCTACCATGTCTCTACTTGGCTCTACTACACTCTACCATTGCTCTACTTAGCTCTACTGGACTCTACTACACCTCACCATTGGTCTACCTAGTTCTACTGGATTCTACTAAACACTTCTATTGCTCTACGTGGCTCTACTTGACTCTACCATTACTCTACTTAGCTCTACTAGACTCTACTACTCTACACTATGGCTCTACTTGTCTCTACATGACACTAGTGCCCCCTACCATGGCTCTACTTGGCTCTACTACACTCTACCATTGCTCTACCTAGCTCTACTGGACTCTACTACACTCTACCATTGCTCTACTTAGCTCTACTTGACTCTACTCCACTCTACCATTGCTCTACGTAGCTTTACTGGACTGTACTACACTCTACAGTGGCACTACTTGGCTCTACTACACTCTATAATTGCTCTACTTAGCTCTACTTGATTCTACTACACTCAACCATTGCTCTACTTGCCTCTACAAGACTCTACTACACTCTACAATGTGTCTACTTGGCTCTACTACACTCTACCATTGCTCTACGCAGCTCTACTTGACTCTACTACATCTTACCATTGTTCTCCTAGCTCTACTGGATTCTACTATTCTCTACCATGGTTCTACTTGTCTCTACATGACACTAGTGCCCCCTACCATGGTTCTACTTGGCTCTACTACACTCTACCATTGCTCTTCCTAGCTGTACTGGACTGTACTACGCTCTACCATTTCTCTACTTAGCTCTACTCGACTCTACTCCACTCTACCATTGCTCTACGTAGCTATAGTGGACTGTACCACACTCTACAGTGGTTCTACTTGGCTCTACTACACCCTACCATTGCTCTACTTAGCTCTACTTTACTCTACTACACTCTACCATTGCTCAATTTAGCTCTACTGGACTCTACTACACCTTATCATTACTCTACCTAGCTCTACTGGATTCTGCTAAACACTTCTATGGCTCTGCTTGGCTCTACTTGACTGTACTGCACTCTACCATGGCTCTTCCTGGTTCTACTACACTCTACCATTGCTCTACTTAGCTCTACTTGACTCTACTCCACTCTACCATTGCTCTACGTAGCTTTACTGGACTGTACTACACTCTACAGTGGCACTACTTGGCTCTACTACACTCTATAATTGCTCTACTTAGCTCTACTTGATTCTACTACACTCAACCATTGCTCTACTTGCCTCTACAAGACTCTACTACACTCTACAATGTGTCTACTTGGCTCTACTACACTCTACCATTGCTCTACGCAGCTCTACTGGACTCTACTACATCTTACCATTGTTCTCCTAGCTCTACTGGATTCTACTAAACACTTCTATGACTCTACGTGACTCTACTTGAATCTACTCCAATCTACCATGGCTCTTCATGGTTGTACTACACTCTACCATTACTCTACTTAGCTCTGCTGGACTCTACTACACCCTACCATGGATCTACTTGTCTCTACATGACACTAGTGCCACCTACCATGTCTCTACTTGGCTCTACTACTACACTCTACTGTTGCTCAACTTAGCTCTACTGGACTCTACTACACCTTACCATTACTCTACGTAGCTCTACTGGATTCTGCCAAACACTTCTAAGGCTCTACGTGGCTCTACTTGACTCTACTGCACTCTACTATGGCTCTTCCTGGTTCTACTACACTCTACCAATACTCTACTTAGATCTACTGGACTCTACTACTCTCTACCATGGCTCTACTTGTCTCTACATGACACTAGTGCCCCGTACCATGTCTCTACTTGGCTCTACTACACTCTACCATTACTCTACTTAGCTCTACTGCAATCTAACACTGTCTACCATGGCTCTACTTGTCCCTAATTGACTCTTCTACACTCTACCATTGCTCTAGTTAGCACTACTAGACTCTACTACTCTCTACTATGGCTCTACTTGGCTCTACTTGACTCTACCATTACTCTACTTAGCTCTACTGGACTCTACTATTCTCTACCAAGGCTCTACTTGTCTCTACATGACACTAGTGCCCCCTACCATGGTTCTACTTGGCTCTACTACACTCTACCATTCCTCTACCTAGCTCCACTGGACTCTCCTACGCTCTACCATTGCTCTACTTAGCTCTACTTGACTCCACTCCACTCTACCATTGCTCTACGTAGCTATAGTGGACTGTACTACACTCTACAGTGGTTCTACTTGGCTCTACTACACTCTACCATTGCTCTACTTAGCTCTACTTGACTCTACTACACTCTACCATTGCTCTACTTTCCTCTACAAGACTCTACTACACTCTACCATGTCTCTACTTGGCTCTACTACACTCTACCATGGTTCTACTCAGCTCTTATGCGCTCTACTACACTATACCATTGCTCTACCTAGCTCTACTGGATTCTACTAAACACTTCTATGACTCTACGTGGCTCTACTTGACTCAACTCCACTCTACCATGGCTCTTCATAGTTGTACTACACTCTACCATTACTCTACTTAGCTCTACTGGACTCTACTACACTCTACCATCGCTCTACTTGTCTCTACATGATACTAGTGCCACCTACCATGTCTCTACTTGGCTCTACTACACTCTACCATTGCTCAATTTAGCTCTACTGGACTCTACTACACCTTATCATTACTCTACCTAGCTCTACTGGATTCTGCTAAACACTTCTATGGCTCTGCTTGGCTCTACTTGACTGTACTGCACTCTACCATGGCTCTTCCTGGTTCTACTACACTCTACCATTGCTCTACTTAGCTCTACTTGACTCTACTCCACTCTACCATTGCTCTACGTAGCTTTACTGGACTGTACTACACTCTACAGTGGCACTACTTGGCTCTACTACACTCTATAATTGCTCTACTTAGCTCTACTTGATTCTACTACACTCAACCATTGCTCTACTTGCCTCTACAAGACTCTACTACACTCTACAATGTGTCTACTTGGGTCTACTACACTCTACCATTGCTCTACGCAGCTCTACTGGACTCTACTACATCTTACCATTGTTCTCCTAGCTCTACTGGATTCTACTAAACACTTCTATGACTCTACGTGACTCTACTTGAATCTACTCCAATCTACCATGGCTCTTCATGGTTGTACTACACTCTACCATTACTCTACTTAGCTCTGCTGGACTCTACTACACCCTACCATGGCTCTACTTGTCTCTACATGACACTAGTGCCCCCTACCATGTCTCTACTTGGCTCTACTACACTCTACCATTACTCTACTTAGCTCTACTGGAATCTACTACTGTCTACCATGGCTCTACTTGACCCTAATTGACTCTTCTACACTCTACCATCGCACTAGTTAGCTCTACTGGACTCTACTACTCTCTACCATGGCTGTACTAGGCTCTACTTGACTCTACTGCACACTACCATAGCTCTACTTAGCTCTTCTACACTCTATCATTACTCTAGTTAGCTCTAATGGACTATACTACTTTCTACTATGGCTCTCTTTCGCTCTACTTTCTTCTACTGCACTCTACCATGACTCTACTGGACACTATACTGCACCCTACATCGGCTACACTTCGCTGTACTTGACTCTACTACACACTACCACGTCTCTACTTGGCTCTACTACTCTCTACCGTTGCTCTACTTAGCTCTACTGGACTCTACTACACCTTACCATTGCTCTACCTAGCTCTACTGGATACTACTAAACACTTCTATGGCTCTACGTCGCTCTACTTGACTCTACTGCACTCTACCATGGCTCTTCCTGGTTCTACTACACTCTACCATTACTCTACTTAGCTTTACTGGACTGTACTACTCTCTATCATTGCTCTACTTGTCTCTACATGACACTAGTGCCCCCTACCATGTCTCTACCTGGCTGTACTACACTCCACCATTGCTGTACTTAGCTCTACTGGACTCTACTACACCTCACCTTTGCCGAACTAAACACTTCTATGACTCTACGTGGTTCTAATTGACTCTACTCCACTCTACCATGGCTCTTCATGGTTGTACTACACTCTACCATTACTCTACATAGCTCTGCAGGATTCTACTACACTCTATCATGGATCTACTTGTCTCTACATGACACTAGTGCCACCTATCATGTCTATACTTGGTTCTACTACACTCTACTGTAGCTCACCTTAGCTCTACTGGACTCTACTACACCTTACCATTACTCTACCTAGCTCTACTGGATTCAGCTAAACACTTCTATGGCTCTACGTGGCTCTACTTGACTCTACTGCACTCTACCATGTCTCTTCCTGGTTGTACTACACTCTACCAATACTCTACTTAGCTCTACTGGACTCTACTACTCTCTGCCATGTCTCTACTTGGCTCTACTACACTCTACCATTGTTCTACTCAGCTCTACAGGGCTCTACTACACCTTTCCATTGTTCTACCTAGCTCTACTGGATACTACTAAACACTTCTATGACTCTACGTGGCTCTACTTGACTCTACTCCACTCTACCATGGCTCTTCATGGTTGTACTACACTCTACCATTACTCTACTTAGCTCTGCTGGACTCTACTACACCCTACCATGGATCTACTTGTCTCTACATGACACTAGTGCCACCTACCATGTCTCTACTTGGCTCTACTACACTCTACTGTTGCTCAACTTAGCTCTACTGGACTCTACTACACTTTACCATTACTGTACCTAGCTCTACTGGATTCTGCTAAACACTTCTATGGCTCTACGTGGCTCTACTTGACTCTACTGCACTCTACAATGGCTCTTCCTGGTTCTACTACACTCTACCAATACTCTACTTAGCTCTACTGGACTCTACTACTCTCTACCATGGCTCTACTTGTCTCTACATGACACTAGTGCCCCCAACCATGTCTCTACTTGGCTCTACTACACTCTACCATTACTCTACTTAGCTCTACTGGACTCTAACACTGTCTACCATGGCTCTACTTGACCCTAATTGACTCTTCTACACTCTACCTTTGCTCTAGTTAGCTCTACTGGACTCTACTACGCTCTACCATGGCTCTACTTGGCTCTACATGACTCTACCATTACTCTACTTAGCTCTACTTGACTCTACTATTCTCTACCATGGCTCTACTTGTCTCTACATGACACTAGTGCCCCCTACCATGGTTCCACTTGGCTCTACTACACTCTACCATTGCTCTACCTAGCTCTACTGGACTCTACTACGCTCTACCATTGCTATACTTAGCTCTACTTGACTCTACTCCACTCTACCATTCCTCTACATAGCTATAGTGGACTGTACTACACTCTACAGTGGTTCTACTTGGCTCTACTACACTCTACCATTGCTCTACTTAGCTCTACTTGACTCTACTACAATCTACCATTGCTCTACTTTCCTCTACAAGACTCTACTACACTGTACCATGTCTCTACTTGGCTCTACTACACTCTACCATTGTTCTACTCAGCTCTTCTGGGCTCTACTACACCTTACCATTGCTCTACCTAGCTCTACTGGATTCTACTAAACACTTCTATGACTCTACGTGGCTCTACTTGACTCCACTCCACTCTTCCATGGCTCTTGATGGTTGTACTACACTCTACCATTACTCTACTTAGCTGTACTGGACTCTACTACACTCTACCATGGCTCTACTTGTCTCTACATGACACTAGTACCACCTACCATGTCTCTACTTGGCTCAACTACACTCTACTGTTGCTCAACTTAGCTCTACTGGACTCTACTACACCTTACCATTACTCTACCTAGCTCTACTGGATTCTGCTAAACACTTCTATGGCTCTACGTGGACTACTTGACTCTACTGCACTCTACCATGGCTCTTCCTTGTTATACTACACTCTACCAATACTCTACTTTGCTCTACTGCACTCTACTTCTCGCTACAATGGCTCTACTTGTCTCTATATGACACTAGTGACCCTACCATGTCTCTACTTGACTCTACTACACTCTACCATTACTCTACTTAGCTCTACTGGATTCTAACACTGCCTACCATGGCTCTACTTGACCCTAATTGACTCTTCTACACTCTACCATTGCTCTAGTTAGCTCTACTGGACTCTACTACTCTCTACCATGGCTCTAGTTGGCTCTACTTGACTCTACCATTACTCTACTTAGCTCTACTGGACTCTACTATTCTCTACCATGGCTCTACTTGTCTCTACATGACACTAGTGCCCCCTACCATGGTTCTACTTGGCTCTACTACACTCTACCATTGCTCTACCTAGCTCTACTGGACTCTACTACGCTCTACCATTGCTCTACTTAGCTCTACTTGACTCTACTCCACTCTACCATTGCTCTACGTAGCTATAGTGGACTGTACTACACTCTACAGTGGTTCTACTTGGCTCTACTACACTCTACCATTGCTCTACTTAGCTCTACTTGACTCTACTACACTCTACCATTTCCCTACTTTCCTCTACATGACTCTACTACACACTACCAAGTCTCTACTTGACTCTACTCCACTCTACCATGGCTCCTCATGGTTGTACTACACTCTACCATTACTGTACTTAGTTCTGCTGGACTCTACTACACCCTATCATGGCTCTACTTGTCTCTACATGACACTAGTGCCCCCTACCATGTCTCTACATGGCTCTACTACACTCTACCATTACTCTACTTAGCTCTACTGGACTCTAACACTGTCTACCATGGCTCTACTTGACCCTAATTGACTCTTCTACACTCTACCATTCCTCTAGTTAGCTCTACTGGACTCTACTACTCTCTACCATGGCTCTACTTGGCTCTACTTGACTCTACCATAACTCTACTTAGCTCTACAGGACTCTACTATTCTCTACCATGGCTCTACTTGTCTCTACATGACACTAGTGCCCCCTACCATGGTTCTACTTGGCTCTACTACACTCTACCATTGCTCTACCTAGCTCTACTGGACTCTATTACGCTCTACCATTGCTCTACTTAGCTCTACTTGACTCTACTCCACTCTACCATTCCTCTACGTAGCTATAGTGGACAGTACTACACTCTATACAGTGGTTCTACTTGGCTCTACTACACTCTACCATTGCTCTACCTAGCTCTACTGGACTCTACTACGCTCTACCATTGCTCTACTTAGCTCTACTTGACTCTACTCCACTCTACCATTGCTCTACGTAGCTATAGTGGACTGTACTACACTCTACAGTGGTTCTACTTGGCTCTACTACACTCTACCATTGCTCTACTTAGCTCTACTTGACTCTACTACACTCTACCATTTCCCTACTTTCCTCTACATGACTCTACTACACACTACCAAGTCTCTACTTGACTCTACTCCACTCTACCATGGCTCCTCATGGTTGTACTACACTCTACCATTACTGTACTTAGTTCTGCTGGACTCTACTACACCCTATCATGGCTCTACTTGTCTCTACATGACACTAGTGCCCCCTACCATGTCTCTACATGGCTCTACTACACTCTACCATTACTCTACTTAGCTCTACTGGACTCTAACACTGTCTACCATGGCTCTACTTGACCCTAATTGACTCTTCTACACTCTACCATTCCTCTAGTTAGCTCTACTGGACTCTACTACTCTCTACCATGGCTCTACTTGGCTCTACTTGACTCTACCATAACTCTACTTAGCTCTACAGGACTCTACTATTCTCTACCATGGCTCTACTTGTCTCTACATGACACTAGTGCCCCCTACCATGGTTCTACTTGGCTCTACTACACTCTACCATTGCTCTACCTAGCTCTACTGGACTCTATTACGCTCTACCATTGCTCTACTTAGCTCTACTTGACTCTACTCCACTCTACCATTCCTCTACGTAGCTATAGTGGACAGTACTACACTCTATACAGTGGTTCTACTTGGCTCTACTACACTCTACCATTGCTCTACTTAGCTCTCCTTGACTCTACTACACTCTACCATTGCTCTACTTTCCTCTACAAGACTCTACTACATTCTACAATGTCTCTACTTGGCTCTACTACACTCTACCATTGTTCTACTCAGCTCTTCTGGGCTCTACAACACCTTACCATTGCTCTACCTAGCTCTACTGGATTCTACTAAACACGTCTATGACTCTACGTGGCTCTACTTGACTCTACTCCACTCTACCATGGCTCTTCATGGTTGTACTACACTCTATCATTACTCTACTTAGCTGTACTGGACTCTACTATACTCTTCCATGGATCTACTTGTCTCTACATGACACTAGTGCCACATACAATGTCTCTACTTGGCTCTACTACACTCTTGCGTTGCTCAACTTAGCTCTACTGGACTCTACTACACCTTATGATTACTTTATCTAGCTCTACTAGATTCTGCTAAACACTTCTATGGATCTACGTGGCTCTACTTGATTCTACTGCACTCTACCATGGCTCTTCCTGGTTCTACTACACTCTACCATTACTCTACTTAGCTCTACTGGACTCTACTACTCTCTACCATGGCTCTACTTGTCTCTACATGACACTAGTACCCCCTACCATGTCTCTACTTGTCTCTACTACACTCTACCATTACTCTACTTAGCTCTACTGGAATCTACTACTGTCTATCATGGCTCTACTTGACCCTAATTGACTCTTCTACACTCTACCATTGCTCTAGTTAGCTCTACTGGACTCTACTACTCTCTACCATGGCTCTACTTGGCGCTACTTGACTCTACTGCACACTACCATGGCTCTAATTAGCTCTAGTACACTCTATCATTACTCTACTTAGCTCTACTGGACTATACTACTTTCTACTAAGCCTCTCCTTCGATCTACTTTATTCTAATGCACTCTACCTTGACTCTACTGGACACTATACTGCACCCTGCATTGGATCCACTACACTCTACCATGTCTCTACTTGGCTCTACTACACTCTACCGTTGCTCTACTTAGCTCTACTGGACTCTACTACACCATACTATTGCTCTACCTAGCTCTACTGGATTCTACTAAACTCTTCTATGGCTCTACGTGGCTCTACTTGACTCTACTGCACTCTACCACGGCTCTTCCTGGTTCTACTACACTCTACCATTACTCTACTTAGCTCTACTGGACTCTACTACTCTCTACCATTGCTCTACTTGTCTCTACATGACACTAGTGCCCCCTACCATGTCTCTACTTGGCTCTATTACACTCTACCATTGCTCTACTTAGCTCTACTGGACTCTACTACACCTTACCATTGCTCTACTAAACGCTTGTATGGCTCTACGTGGCTCTACTTGTCTCAACTGCATTCTACCATGGCTCTTCCTGGTTCTACTACACTCTACCATTACTCTACTTAGCTCTACTGGACTCTTCTACACCTTACCATTGCTCTACCTAGCTCTACTAGATTCTGCTAAACACTTCTATAGCTCTACGTGGCTCTACTTCGCTCTACTGCACTCTACCATGGCTCTTCAAGGTTCTACTACACTCTACCATTACTCTACTTAGCTGTACTGGACTCTATTCCTCTCTACCATAGCTCTACTTCTCTCTACATGACAATAGTGCACCGTACCATGTCTCTACTTGGCTCTACTACACTCTACCATTACTCTACTTAGCTCTACTGGACTCTACTACTGTCTACCATGGCTCAACTTGGCTCTACTTGACTCTACTACACTCTACCATGGCTCTACTTGGGTCTACCTGACTCTACTACACACTACCATTGCTCTACTTGGCTCTACAAGACTCTATACTACACTCTACCATGTCTCTACTTGGCTCTACTACACTCTACCATTGCTCTACTTAGCTCTACTGGACTCTACTACACCTTACCATTGGTCTACCTAGTTCTACTGGATTTTATTAAACACTTCTATCGCTCTAAGTGGCTCTACTTGACTGTACCATTGCTCTACTTAGCTCAACTGGACTCTACTACTCTCTACCATGGCTCTACTTGTCTCTACATGACACTAGTGCCCCCTACCATGGCTCTCCTTGGCTCTACTACACACTAACATTGCTCTACCTAGCTCTACTGGATTCTACTACACTCTACCATTGCTCTACGTAGCTCTACTGGACTGTACTACACTCTACAGTGGCTCTACTTGGCTCTACTACACTCTACCATTGCTCTACTTAGCTCTACATGACTCTACTACACTCTACCATTGCTCTACTTTCCTCTACAAGACTCTACTACACTCTACCATGTCTCTACTTGCCTCTACTACACTCTATCATTTCTCTACTTAGCTCTACTTGGCTCAACTACACCTTACCATTGCTCTACCTAGCTCTACTGGATTCTACTAAAAACTTCTATGATTCTACGTGGCTCTAGTTTACTCTAGTCCACACTACCATGGCTCTTCATGGTTGTACTACACTCTACCATTACTCTACTTAGCTCTACTGGACACTACTACTGTCTATCATGGCTCTACTTGATCCTAGTTGGCTCTACTACACTCTACCATTGCTCTAGTTAGCGCTACTGGACTCTACTACACTCCAACATGGCTCTACTTGGCACTACTTGACTCTACTACACTCTACCATTGCTCTACTTGGCTCAACTACACTCTACCATTGCTCTACTTACATCTATACTTGACACTACTACACTCTACCATTGCTCTACTTAGTTCTACTGGACTCTATTACACTCTACAATGGCTCTACTTTGCTCTACTACACTCTACCAATGCTCTACTTATCTCTACTTGACTCTACTACACTCTACCATGTCTCTACTGGACTCTACTACACCTTACCATTGCTCTACCTAGCTCTACTGGATTCTACTAAACACTTCTATGGCTCTACTTGACTCTACCATTACTCTACTTAGCTCTGCTAGACTCTACTACTCTCCACCATGGCTCTACTTGTCTCTACGTGACACTAGTGCCCCCTACCATGGCTCTACTTGGATCTACTACACTCTACCATTGCTCTAACTAGCTCTACTGGACTCTACTACACTCTACCATTACTCTACTTAGCTCTACTTGACTCTACTCCACTCTACCATTGCTCTACGTAGCTCTACTGGACTGTACTACACTCAACAGTGGCTCTACTTGGCTCTACTACACTCTACCATTGCTCTACTTAGCTCTACTTGACTCTACTACACTCAACCATTGCTCTACTTACCTGTACAAGACTCTACTACACACTACCATGTCTCTACTTGGCTCTACTACACTCTACCATTGCTCTACTCAGCTCTACTGGGCTCTACTACACCTTACCATTGTTCTATCTAGCTCTACTGGATTCTACTAAACACTTCTATGACTCTACGTGGCTCTACTTGACTCTACTCCACTCTACCATGGCTCTTCATGGTTGTACTACACTCTACCATTACTCTACTTAGCTCTGCTGGACTCTACTACACTCAACCTTGGATCTACTTGTCTCTACATGACACTAGTGCCACCTACCATGTCTCTACTTGGCTCTACTACACTCTACTGTTGCTCAACCTAGCTCTACTGGACTCTACTACACCTTACCATTACTCTACCTAGCTCTAATGGATTCTGCTAAACACTTCTATGGCTCTACGTGGCTCTACTTGACTCTACTGCACTCTACCATGGCTCTTCCTGGTTCTTCTACACTCTACCATTACTCTACTTAGCTCTACTGGACACTACTACTCTCTACCATGGCTCACTTGTCTCTACATGACACTAGTGACCCCTACCATGTCTCTACTTGGCTCTACTACACTCTACCATTACTCTACTTAGCTCTACTGGACTCTAAGACTGTCTACCATGGCTCTACTTGATCCTAATTGACTCTTCTACACTCTACCATTGCTCTAGTTAGCTCTACTTGACTCTACTACTCTCTACCATGGCTCTACTTGGCTCTACTTGACTCTACCATTACTCAACTTAGCTCTACTGGACTCTACTATTCTCTACCATGGCTCTACTTGTCTCTACATGACACTAGTGCACCCTACCATGGTTCTACTTGGCTCTACTACACTCTACCATTGCTCTACCTAGCTCTACTGGACTCTACTACGCTCTACCGTTGCTCTACTTAGCTCTACTTGACTCTACTCCACTCTACCATTGTTCTACGTAGCTATAGTGGACTGTACTACACTCTACAGTGGTTCTACTTGGCTCTACTACACTCTACCATTGCTCTATTTAGCTCTACTTGACTCTACTACACTCTACCATTGCTCTACTTTCCTCTACAAGACTCTACTACACTCTACCATGTCTCTACTTGGCTCTACTACACTCTAACATTGTTCTACTCAGCTCTTCTTGGCTCTACTACACTTTACCAATGCTCTACCTAGCTCTACTGGATTCTACTAAACACTTCTATGACTCTACATTGCTCTACTTGACTCTACTCCACTCTACCATGGCTCTTCATGGTTGTACTACACTCTACCATTACTCTACTTAGCTCTACTGGACTCTACTACACTCTACCATGGCTCTACTTGTCTCTACATGACACTAGTGCCACCTACCATATCTCTACTTGGCTCTACTACACTCTACAGTTGCTCAACTTAGTTCTACTGGACTCTACTACACCTTATCATTACTCTACCTAGCTCTACTGGATTCTGCTAAACACTTCTATGGCTCTACGTGGCTCTACTTGACTCTACTGCAATCTACCATGGCTCTTCCTGGTTCTACTACACTCTACCATTACTCTACTTAGCTCTACCGGACTCTACTACTCTCTACCATGGTTCTACTTGTCTCTACACGACACTAGTGCCCCCTACCATGTCTCTACTTGGCTCTACTACACTCTACCATTACTCTACTTAGCTCTACTGGAATCTAATACTGTCTACCATGGCTCTACTTGACCCTAATTGACTCTTCTACATTCTACCATTGCTCTAGTTAGCTCTACTGGACTCTACTACTGTCTACCATGGCTCTACTTGGCTCTACTTGACTCTACTGCACACTACCATGGTTCTACTTAGCTCTACTACACTCTATCATTACTGTACTTAGCTCTACTGGACTATACTACTTTCTACTATGGCTCTCCTTCGCTCTACTTTATTCTACTGCACTCTACCATGACTCTACTGGACACTATACTGCACCCTGAATTGGCTCCACTTGGCTGTACTTGACTCTACTACACTCTACCATGTCTCTACGTGGCTCTACTACACTCTACAGTTGCTCTACATAGCTCTACTGGACTGTACTACACCTTTCCATTGCTCTACCTAGCTCTACTGGATGCTACTAAACACTTCTATGGCTCTACATGGCTCTACTTGACTCTACTGCACTCTACCATGGCTCTTCCTGGTTCTACTACACTCTACCATTACTCTACTTAGCTCTACTGGACTCTACTACTCTCTACCATGGCTCTACTTGTCACTACATGACACTAGTGACCCCTACCATGTCTCTACTTGGCTCTACTACGCTCTACCATTACTCTACTTAGCTCTACTGGACTCTAATACTGTCTACCATGGCTCTACTTGACCCTAATTGACTCTTCTACACTCTACTTAGCTCTACTCGACTCTACTATTCTCTACCATGGCTCTACTTGTCTCTACATGACACTAGTGCCCCCTACCATGTTTCTACTTGGCTCTACTACACACTACCATTGCTCTACCTAGCTCTACTGGACTCTACTACGCTCTACGATTGCTCTACTTGTCTCTACATGACACTAGTGCCCCCTACCATGGTTCTACTTGGCTCTACTACACTCTACCATTGCTCTACCTAGCTCTACTGGACTCTACTATTCTCTACCATGGCTCTACTTGTCTCTACATGACACTAGTGCCCCCTACCATGGTTCTACTTGGCTCTACTACACTCTACCATTGCTGAACCTAGCTCTACTGGACTCTACTCCACTCTACCATTGCTCTACGTAGCTATAGTGGACTGTACTACACTCTACAGGGGTTCTACTTGGCTCTACTACACTCTACCATTGCTCTACTTAGCTCTACTTGACTCTACTACACTCTACCATTGCTCTACTTTCCTCTACAAGACTCTACTACACTCCACCATGTCTCTACTTGGCTCTACTACACTCTACCATTGTTCTACTCAGCTCTTCCGGGGTCTACTACACCTTACCATTGCTCTACCTAGCTCTACTGGATTCTACTAAACACTTCTATGACTCTACGTTGCTCTACTTGACTCTACTCTACTCTACCATGGCTCTTCATGGTTGTACTACACTCTACCATTACTCTACTTAGCTCTACTGGACTCTACTACACTCTACCATGGCACTACTTGTCTCTACATGACACTATAATGCCACCTACCATGTCTATACTTGGCTCTACCACACTCTACCGTTGCTCAACTTAGCTCTACTGGACTCTACTACACCTTATCATTACTCTACCTAGCTCTACTGGATTCTGCTAAACACTTCTATGGCTCTACGTGGCTCTACTTGACTCTACTGCACTCTACCATGGCTCTTCCTGGTTCTACTACACTCTACCATTACTCTACTTAGCTCTACTGGACTCTACTACTCTCTACCATGGCTCTACTTGTCTCTACATGACACTAGTGCCCCCTACCATATCTCTACTTGGCTCTACTACACTCTACCATTACTCTACTTAGCTCTACTGGACTCTACTACTGACTACCATGGCTCTACTTGACACTAATTGACTCTTCTACACTCTACCATTGCTCCAGTTAGCTCTACTGGGCTTTACTACTCTCTACCATGGCTATACTTGGCTTTACTTGACTCTACTGCACACTACCATGGCTCTACTTGCCTCTACTACACTCTATCATTTCTCTACTTAGCTCCACTTGACTCTACTACACTCTATACCATTGCCCTACTTGCCTCTACAAGACTCTACTACACTCTACCATGTCTCTACTTGCCTCTACTACACCCTATCATTTATCTACTTAGCTCTACTGGGCTCTACTATACCTTACCATTGCTCTACCTAGCTCTACTGGATTCTACTACACCTTTCCATTGCTCTACCTAGCTCTACTGTATGCTACTAAACACTTCTATGGCTCTACGTGGCTCTACTTGACTCTACTGCACACTACCATGGCTCTTCCTGGTTCTACTACACTCTACCATTACTCTACTTAGCTCTACTGGACTCTACTACTCTCTACCATGGCTCTACTTGTCACTACATGACACTAGTGACCCCTACAATGTCTCTACTTGGCTCTACTACGCTCTACCATTACTCTACTTAGCTCTACTGGACTCTAACACTGTCTACCATGGCTCTACTTGACCCTAATTGACTCTTCTACACTCTACTATTGCTCTAGTTAACTCTACTGGACTCTACTACTCTCTACCATGGCTCTACTTGGCTCTACTTGACTCTACCATTACTCTACTTAGCTGTACTGGACTCTACTATTCTCTACCATATAGCTCTACTTGTCTCTACATGACACTAGTGCCCCCTACCATGGTTCTACTTGGCTCTACTACACTCTACCATTGCTCTACCTAGCTCTACTGGACTCTACTACGCTCTACCTTTGCTCTACTTAGCTCTACTTGACTCTACTCCACTCTACCATTGCTCTACGTAGCTATAGTGGACTGTACTACACTCTACAGTGGTTGTACTTGGCTCTACTACACTCTACCAATGCTCTACTTAGCTCTACTTGACTCTACTACACTCAACCATTGCTCTACTTTCCTCTACAAGACTCTACTACACTCTACCATGTCTCTACTTGGCTCTACTACACTCTACCATTGTTCTACTCAGCTCTTCTGGGGTCTACTACACCTTACCATTGCTCTACCTAGCTCTACTGGATTCTACTAAACACTTCTATGACTCTACGTTGCTCTACTTGACTCTACTCTACACTACCATGGCTCTTCATGGTTGTACTACACTCTACCATTACTCTACTTAGCTCTACTGGACTCTACTACACTCTACCATGGCATTACTTGTCTCTACATGACACTAGTGCCACCTACCATGTCTCTACTTGGCTCTACTACACTCTACCGTTGCTCAACTTAGCTCTACTGGACTCTACTACACCTTATCATTACTCTACCTAGCTCTACTGGATTCTGCTAAACACTTCTATGGCTCTACGTGGCTCTACTTGACTCTACTGCACTCTACCATGGCTCTTCCTGGTTCTACTACACTCTACCATTACTCTACTTAGCTCTACTGGACTCTACTACTCTCTACCATGGCTCTACTTGTCTCTACATGACACTAGTGCTCCCTACCATGTCTCTACTTGGCTCTACTACACTCTACCATTACTCTACTTAGCTCTACTGGACTCTAAGACTGTCTACCATGGCTCTACTTGATCCTAATTGACTCTTCTACACTCTACCATTGCTCTAGTTAGCTCTACTTGACTCTACTACTCTCTACCATGGCTCTACTTGGCTCTACTTGACTCTACCATTACTCAACTTAGCTCTACTGGACTCTACTATTCTCTACCATGGCTCTACTTGTCTCTACATGACACTAGTGCACCCTACCATGGTTCTACTTGGCTCTACTACACTCTACCATTGCTCTACCTAGCTCTACTGGACTCTACTACGCTCTACCATTGCTCTACTTAGCTCTACTTGACTCTACTCCACTCTACCATTGTTCTACGTAGCTATAGTGGACTGTACTACACTCTACAGTGGTTCTACTTGGCTCTACTACACTCTACCATTGCTCTATTTAGCTCTACTTGACTCTACTACACTCTACCATTGCTCTACTTTCCTCTACAAGACTCTACTACACTCTACCATGTCTCTACTTGGCTCTACTACACTCTAACATTGTTCTACTCAGCTCTTCTTGGCTCTACTACACTTTACCAATGCTCTACCTAGCTCTACTGGATTCTACTAAACACTTCTATGACTCTACATTGCTCTACTTGACTCTACTCCACTCTACCATGGCTCTTCATGGTTGTACTACACTCTACCATTACTCTACTTAGCTCTACTGGACTCTACTACACTCTACCATGGCTCTACTTGTCTCTACATGACACTAGTGCCACCTACCATATCTCAACTTGGCTCTACTACACTCTACAGTTGCTCAACTTAGTTCTACTGGACTCTACTACACCTTATCATTACTCTACCTAGCTCTACTGGATTCTGCTAAACACTTCTATGGCTCTACGTGGCTCTACTTGACTCTACTGCAATCTACCATGGCTCTTCCTGGTTCTACTACACTCTACCATTACTCTACTTAGCTCTACCGGACTCTACTACTCTCTACCATGGTTCTACTTGTCTCTACACGACACTAGTGCCCCCTACCATGTCTCTACTTGGCTCTACTACACTCTACCATTACTCTACTTAGCTCTACTGGAATCTAATACTGTCTACCATGGCTCTACTTGACCCTAATTGACTCTTCTACATTCTACCATTGCTCTAGTTAGCTCTACTGGACTCTACTACTGTCTACCATGGCTCTACTTGGCTCTACTTGACTCTACTGCACACTACCATGGTTCTACTTAGCTCTACTACACTCTATCATTACTGTACTTAGCTCTACTGGACTATACTACTTTCTACTATGGCTCTCCTTCGCTCTACTTTATTCTACTGCACTCTACCATGACTCTACTGGACACTATACTGCACCCTGAATTGGCTCCACTTGGCTGTACTTGACTCTACTACACTCTACCATGTCTCTACTTGGCTCTACTACACTCTACAGTTGCTCTACATAGCTCTACTGGACTGTACTACACCTTTCCATTGCTCTACCTAGCTCTACTGGATGCTACTAAACACTTCTATGGCTCTACATGGCTCTACTTGACTCTACTGCACTCTACCATGGCTCTTCCTGGTTCTACTACACTCTACCATTACTCTACTTAGCTCTACTGGACTCTACTACTCTCTACCATGGCTCTACTTGTCACTACATGACACTAGTGACCCCTACCATGTCTCTACTTGGCTCTACTACGCTCTACCATTACTCTACTTAGCTCTACTGGACTCTAATACTGTCTACCATGGCTCTACTTGACCCTAATTGACTCTTCTACACTCTACTTAGCTCTACTCGACTCTACTATTCTCTACCATGGCTCTACTTGTCTCTACATGACACTAGTGCCCCCTACCATGTTTCTACTTGGCTCTACTACACACTACCATTGCTCTACCTAGCTCTACTGGACTCTACTACGCTCTACGATTGCTCTACTTGTCTCTACATGACACTAGTGCCCCCTACCATGGTTCTACTTGGCTCTACTACACTCTACCATTGCTCTACCTAGCTCTACTGGACTCTACTATTCTCTACCATGGCTCTACTTGTCTCTACATGACACTAGTGCCCCCTACCATGGTTCTACTTGGCTCTACTACACTCTACCATTGCTGAACCTAGCTCTACTGGACTCTACTCCACTCTACCATTGCTCTACGTAGCTATAGTGGACTGTACTACACTCTACAGGGGTTCTACTTGGCTCTACTACACTCTACCATTGCTCTACTTAGCTCTACTTGACTCTACTACACTCTACCATTGCTCTACTTTCCTCTACAAGACTCTACTACACTCCACCATGTCTCTACTTGGCTCTACTACACTCTACCATTGTTCTACTCAGCTCTTCCGGGGTCTACTACACCTTACCATTGCTCTACCTAGCTCTACTGGATTCTACTAAACACTTCTATGACTCTACGTTGCTCTACTTGACTCTACTCTACTCTACCATGGCTCTTCATGGTTGTACTACACTCTACCATTACTCTACTTAGCTCTACTGGACTCTACTACACTCTACCATGGCACTACTTGTCTCTACATGACACTATAATGCCACCTACCATGTCTATACTTGGCTCTACCACACTCTACCGTTGCTCAACTTAGCTCTACTGGACTCTACTACACCTTATCATTACTCTACCTAGCTCTACTGGATTCTGCTAAACACTTCTATGGCTCTACGTGGCTCTACTTGACTCTACTGCACTCTACCATGGCTCTTCCTGGTTCTACTACACTCTACCATTACTCTACTTAGCTCTACTGGACTCTACTACTCTCTACCATGGCTCTACTTGTCTCTACATGACACTAGTGCCCCCTACCATATCTCTACTTGGCTCTACTACACTCTACCATTACTCTACTTAGCTCTACTGGACTCTACTACTGACTACCATGGCTCTACTTGACACTAATTGACTCTTCTACACTCTACCATTGCTCCAGTTAGCTCTACTGGGCTTTACTACTCTCTACCATGGCTATACTTGGCTTTACTTGACTCTACTGCACACTACCATGGCTCTACTTGCCTCTACTACACTCTATCATTTCTCTACTTAGCTCCACTTGACTCTACTACACTCTATACCATTGCCCTACTTGCCTCTACAAGACTCTACTACACTCTACCATGTCTCTACTTGCCTCTACTACACCCTATCATTTATCTACTTAGCTCTACTGGGCTCTACTATACCTTACCATTGCTCTACCTAGCTCTACTGGATTCTACTACACCTTTCCATTGCTCTACCTAGCTCTACTGTATGCTACTAAACACTTCTATGGCTCTACGTGGCTCTACTTGACTCTACTGCACACTACCATGGCTCTTCCTGGTTCTACTACACTCTACCATTACTCTACTTAGCTCTACTGGACTCTACTACTCTCTACCATGGCTCTACTTGTCACTACATGACACTAGTGACCCCTACAATGTCTCTACTTGGCTCTACTACGCTCTACCATTACTCTACTTAGCTCTACTGGACTCTAACACTGTCTACCATGGCTCTACTTGACCCTAATTGACTCTTCTACACTCTACTATTGCTCTAGTTAACTCTACTGGACTCTACTACTCTCTACCATGGCTCTACTTGGCTCTACTTGACTCTACCATTACTCTACTTAGCTGTACTGGACTCTACTATTCTCTACCATATAGCTCTACTTGTCTCTACATGACACTAGTGCCCCCTACCATGGTTCTACTTGGCTCTACTACACTCTACCATTGCTCTACCTAGCTCTACTGGACTCTACTACGCTCTACCTTTGCTCTACTTAGCTCTACTTGACTCTACTCCACTCTACCATTGCTCTACGTAGCTATAGTGGACTGTACTACACTCTACAGTGGTTGTACTTGGCTCTACTACACTCTACCAATGCTCTACTTAGCTCTACTTGACTCTACTACACTCAACCATTGCTCTACTTTCCTCTACAAGACTCTACTACACTCTACCATGTCTCTACTTGGCTCTACTACACTCTACCATTGTTCTACTCAGCTCTTCTGGGGTCTACTACACCTTACCATTGCTCTACCTAGCTCTACTGGATTCTACTAAACACTTCTATGACTCTACGTTGCTCTACTTGACTCTACTCTACACTACCATGGCTCTTCATGGTTGTACTACACTCTACCATTACTCTACTTAGCTCTACTGGACTCTACTACACTCTACCATGGCATTACTTGTCTCTACATGACACTAGTGCCACCTACCATGTCTCTACTTGGCTCTACTACACTCTACCGTTGCTCAACTTAGCTCTACTGGACTCTACTACACCTTATCATTACTCTACCTAGCTCTACTGGATTCTGCTAAACACTTCTATGGCTCTACGTGGCTCTACTTGACTCTACTGCACTCTACCATGGCTCTTCCTGGTTCTACTACACTCTACCATTACTCTACTTAGCTCTACTGGACTCTACTACTCTCTACCATGGCTCTACTTGTCTCTACATGACACTAGTGCTCCCTACCATGTCTCTACTTGGCTCTACTACACTCTACCATTACTCTACTTAGCTCTACTGGACTCTACTACTGTCTACCATGGCTCTACTTGACCCTAATTGACTCTTCTACACTCTACCATTGCTCCAGCTAACTCTACTGGACTCTACTACTCTCTACCATGGCTCTACTTGGCTTTACTTGACTCTACTGCACACTACCATGGCTCTACTTGCCTCTACTACACTCTATCATTTCTCTACTTAGCTCTACTTGACTCTACTACACTCTACCATTGCTCTACTTGCCTCTACAAGACTCTACTACACTCTACCATGTCTCTACTTGCCTCTACTACACTCTATCATTTCTCTACTTAGCTCTACTGGGCTCTACTATACCTTACCATTGCTCTACCTAGCTCTACTGGATTCTACTAAACACTTCTAAGATTCTATGTGGCTCTACTTGACTCTAGTCTACTCTACCATGGCTCTTCATGGTTGTACTACACTCTACCATTACTCTACTTAGCTCTACTGGACTCTACTACACTCTACCATGGCTCTACTTGTCCCTACATGACACTAATGCCACCTACCATGTCTCTACTTGGCTGTACTACACTCTACCATTACTCTACTTAGCTCTACTGGACTCTACTACTCTCTATCATTGCTCTACTTGTCTGTACATGACACTAGTGCCCCCTACCATGTCTCTACTTGGCTCTATTATACTCTACCATTGCTCAACTCAGCTCTACTGGACTCTACTACACCTTACCATTGCTCTACTAAACGCTTCTATGGCTCTACGTGGCTCTACTTGACTCAACTGCACTCTACGATGGCTCTTCCTGGTTCTACTACAGTCTACCATTACTCTACTTAGCTCTACTGGACTCTACTACACCTTACCATTGCTCTACCTAGCCCTACTAGATTCTGCTAAACACTTCTATAGCTCTACGTGGCTGTACTTGGCTCTACTGCACTCTACCATGGCTCTTCATGCTTCTACTACACTCTACCATTACTCTACTTAGCTGTACTGGACTCTGTTCCTCTCTACCATAGCTCTACTTCTCTCTAGATGACACTAGTGCCCTGTACCATGTCACTACTTGGCTCTACTCCACTCTAACATTACTCTACTTAGCTCTACTGGACTCTACTACTGTCTACCATGGCTCCACTTGGCTCTACTTGACTCTACTACACTCAACCATGGCTCTACTTGGGTCTACCTGACTCTACTACACACTACCATTGCTCAACTTGGCTCCACAAGACTCTACTACACTCTACCATGTCTCTACTTGGCTCTACTACACTCCACCATTGCTCTACTTAGCTCTACTGGACCCTACTACACCTTACCATTGCTCTACCTAGCTCTACTGGATTCTACTAAACACTTCTATGATTCTACGTGGCTCTACTTGACTCTAGTCCACTCTACCATGGCTCTTCATGGTTGTACTACACTCTACCATTACTCTACTTAGCTCTACTGGACTCTACTACACTCTACCATGGCTCTACTTGTCCCTACATCACACTAAAGCTACCTACCATGTCTCTACTTGTCTGTACTACACTCTACCATTATTCTACTTAGCTCAACTGGACTCTACTACTGTCTATCGTGGCTCTACTTGACCCTAGTTGGCTCTACTACACTATACCATTGCTCTAGTTAGCGCTACTGGAATCTACTACACTCCACAATGGCTCTACTTGGCTCTACTTGACTCTACTACACTCTACCATTGCTCAACTTGGCTCAACTACACTCTACCATTGCTCTACTTAGATCTATACTTGACACTACTACACTCCACCATTGCTCTACTTAGTTCTACTGGACTCTACTACACTCTACAATGGCTCTACTTTGCTCTACTACACTCTACCAATGCTCTACTTAGCTCTACTTGACTCTACTACACCCTACCATTGCTCTACTTAGCTCTATATGACTCTACTACACTCTACCATGTCTCTACTGGACTCTACTAAACCTTACCATTGCTCTACGTAGCTCTACTGGATTCTACTAAACACTTCTACGGATCTACATGGCTCTACTTGACTCTACTGCACACTACCATGGCTCTTCCTGTTTCTACTACACTCTACCGTTACTCTACTTAGGTCTAGTGGACTCTACTACTCTCTACGATAGCTCTACTTGTCTCTACTACACTGTACCATTACTCTACATAGCTCTACGTGACTCTACTACACCTTACCTTTACTGTACCTAGCTCTACTGGATTCTGCTAAACACTTTTATGGCTCAGTGTGACTCTACCATGGTTGTTCCTGGCTCTACTACACTCTACCATTTTTCTACTTAGCTCTACTGGACTCTATACTACTCTCTATCATTGCTCTCCTTGGTTCTACATGACACTAGTGCCCCCTATCTTGTCTCTACTTGACTACACTACACTCTACCATTACTCTATACTGCTTAGGTCTACTGGATTCTACTACTGTCTACCATGGCTCTACTTGACCCTAGTTGACTCTTCTACACTCTACCAATGCTCGACTTAGCTCTACTTCACTCTACTACACTCTATCATTGCTCTACTTAGCTCTTCATGACTGTACTACACTCTACCATGTCTCTACTGGACTCTACTACACCTTACCATTGCTCTACCTAGCTCTACTGGATTCTACTAAACACTTCTATGCATATACATGGCTCTACTTGACACTACTGCACACTACCATGGCTCTTCCTGGTTCTACTACACTCTACCATTACTCTACTTAGCTCTACTGGACTCTACTACTCTCTACCTTGGCTCTAATTGTCTCTACATGACACTAGTGCCCCCTTCCATGTCTCTACTTGGCTCTACTACACTCTACCATTGCTCTACTTAGCTCTACTGGACTCTACTACACCTTACCATTACTCTAACTAGCTCTACTGGATTCTGCTAAACACTTCTATGGCTCTATGTGGCTCTACTTGACTCTACCACGGTTGTTCCTGGCTCTACTACACTCTACCATTTCTCTACTTATCTCTACTGGATGCTACTACTGCCTACCATGGCTCTACTTGCCCCTAGTTGACTCTTCTACACTCTACTATTGCTCTACTTAGCTCTACTGGACTCTACTACACTCTACCATTGCTCTACTTGCCTCTACAAGACTCTACTACGCTCTACCATGTCTCTACTTGGCTCTACTACACTCTACCATTGCTCTACTTAGCCCTACTTGACTCTACTCCACTCTATACCATTGCTCTACGTAGCTCTACTGGACTGTACTACACTCTACAGTGGCTCTACTTCGCTCTACTACACTCTACCATTGCTCTACTTAGCTCTACTGGACTCTACTACTCTCTACCTTGGCTCTCCTTGTCTCTACATGACACTAGTGCCCCCTACCATGTCTCTACTTGGCTCTACTACACTCTACCATTACTCTACTTAGCTCTACTGGATTTTGCTAAACACTTCTATGGCTATATATGGCTCTACTTGACTCTACTGCACTCTACCATGTCTCTTCCTGGTTCTACTACACTCTACCATTACTCTACTTAGTTCTACTGGACTCTACTACTCTCTACCATGGCTCTACTCGTCTCTACATGACACTAGTGCCCCCTACCATGTCGCTACTTGACTCTTTTACACTCTACCATTGCTCTAGTTAGCTCTACTGGACTCTACTTCACCTTACCATTGCTCTACTAAACACTTCTATGGCTCTATGTGGCTCTACTTGACTCTACTGCACTCTAGCATGGCTATACTTGGCTCTACTACACTCTACCATTACTCTACTTAGCTCTACTGGACTCTACTACTCTCTACCATGGCTCTACTTGTCTCTACATGACACTAGTGCCCCCTACCATGGCTCTACTTGGCTCTACTACACTCTACCATTGCTCTATACCTAGCTCTACTGGATTCTACTACACTCTACCATTGCTCTACGTAGCTCTACTGGACTGTACTACACTCTACAGTGGCTCTACTTGGCTCTACTACACTCTACCATTGCTCTACTTAGCTCTACTTGACTCTACTACACTCTACCATTGCTCTACTTGCCTCTACAAGACTCTACTACACTCTACCATGTCTCTACTTGCCTCTACTACACTCTATCATTTCTCTACTTAGCTCTACTTGGCTCAACTACACCTTACCATTGCTCTACCTAGATCTACTGGATTCTACTAAATGCTGCTATGATTCTACGTGGCTCTACTTGACTCTAGTCCACTCTACCATGGCTCTTCATGGTTGTACTACACTCTACCATTACTCTACTTAGCTCTACTGGACACTACTACTGTCTATCATGGCTCTACTTGATCCTAGTTGGCTCTACTACACTCTACCATAGTACCATTGCTCTAGTTAGCGCTACTGGACTCTACTACACTCCAACATGGCTCTACTTGGCTCTACTTGACTCTACTACACTCTACCATTGCTCTACTTGGCTCAACTACACTCTACCATTGCTCTACTTAGATCTATACTTGACACTACTACACTCTATCATTGCTCTACTTAGTTCTACTGGACTCTATTACACTCTACAATGGCTCTACTTTGCTCTACTACACTCTACCAATGCTCTACTTATCTCTACTTGACTCTACTACACTCTACCATTGCTCTACTTAGCTCCATATGACTCTACTACACTCTAACATGTCTCTACTGGACTCTACTACACCTTACCATTGCTCTACCTAGCTTTACTGGATTCTACTAAACACTTCTATGGCTCTACGTGGCTCTACTTGACTCTACCATTACTCTACTTAGCTCTACTAGACTCTACTACTCTCCACCATGGCTCTACTTGTCTCTACATGACACTAGTGCCCCCTACCATGGCTCTACTTGGCTGTACTACAATCTACCATTGCTCTATAGAGTCCAGTAGAACTAAGTAGAGTAATGGTAGAGTCAAGTAGAGCCACGTAGAGCCATAGAAGTGTTTAGTAGAATCCAGTTGAACTAGGTAGACCAATGGTAAGGTGTAACAGAGTCCAGTAGAGCTAAGTAGAGCAATGGTAGAGTGTTTTAGAGCCAAGTAGAGACATGGTAGACTGTAGTAGAGTCTTGTAGAGCCAAGTAGAGCAATGGTAGTGTGTAGTAGAGTCAGGTAGAGCCAAGTAGAGCCATGGTAGAGTGTAGTAGAGTCAAGTAGAGCCAAGTAGAGCCATGGTAGACAGTAGTAGAGTCCAGTAGAGCTAAGTAGAGTAATGGTAGAGTGTAGTAGAGCCAAGTAGAGCCATGGTAGAGTGCAGTAGAGTCAAGTAGAGCCACGTAGAGCCATAGAAGTGTTTAGTAGAGCAATGGTGAGGTGAAGTAGAGTCCAGTAGAGCTAGCTAGAGCATTGGTAGAGTGTAGAAGAGTCAAGTAGCGACATGGTAGGGGGCACTAGTGTCATGTAGAGACGAGTAGAACCATGGTAGAGAGTAGTAGAGTCCAGTAGAACTAAGTAGAGTAATGGTAGAGTCAAGTAGAGCCACGTAGAGGCATAGAAGTGTTTAGTAGAATCCAGTTGAACTAGGTAGGCGAATGGTAAGGTGTAGTAGAGTCCAGTAGAGCTAAGTAGAGCAATGGTAGAGTGTAGTAGAGCCAAGTAGAGACATGGTAGACTGTAGTAGAGTCTTGTAGAGCCAAGTAGAGCAATCGTAGTGTGTAGTAGAGTCAGGTAGAGCCAAGTAGAGCCATGGTAGAGTGTAGTAGAGTCAAGTAGAGCCAAGTAGAGCCATGGTAGACAGTAGTAGAGTCCAGTAGAGCTAAGTAGAGTAATGGTAGAGTGTAGTAGAGCCAAGTAGAACCATGGTAGAGTGCAGTAGAGTCAAGTAGAACCACGTAGAGTCATAGAAGTGTTTAGTAGAATCCAGTAGAGCTAGGTAGAGGAATGGTAAGGTGTAGTATAGAGCCCAGAAGAGCTAAGGAGAGCAATGGTAGAGTGTAGTAGAGCCACGTAGAGACATGGTAGACTGTAGTAGAGTCTTGTAGAGCCAAGTAGAGCAATGGTAGTGTGTTGTATAGTCAGGTAGAGCCAAGTAGAGCCATGGTAGAGTGTGGTAGAGTCAAGAAGAGCCAAGTAGAGCCATGGTTGACAGTAGTAGAGTCTAGTAGAGCTAAGTAGAGAAATGGTAGAGTGTAGTAGAGCCAGGAACAACCGTGGTAGAGTCAAGTAGAGCCACATAGAGCCATAGAAGTGTTTAGCAGAATCCAGTAGAGCTAGGTAGAGTAATGGTAGGGTGTAGTAGAGTCCAGTAGAACTAAGTAGAGCAATGGTAGAGTGTAGTAGAGCCAAGTAGAGACATGGAAGGGGGCACTAGTGTCATGTAGAGACAATTAGAGCCAAGGTAGAGAGTAGTAGAGTCCAGTAGAGCTAAGTAGAGTAATGGTAGAGTGTAGTAGAACCAGGAAGAGCAATGGTAGTGTGCAGTAGTGTCAAGTAGAGCCATGTATATGCATAGAAGTGTTTAGTAGAATCCAGTAGAGCTAGGTAGAGCAATGGTAAGGTGTAGTAGAGTCCAGTATAGAGACATGGTAGAGTGTAGTACAGTCATGAAGAGCTAAGTAGAGCAATGATAGAGTGTAGTAGAGTGAAGTAGAGCTAAGTAGAGCATTGGTAGAGTGTAGAAGAGTCAACTAGGGTCAAGTAGAGCCATGGTAGACAGTAGTAGAATCCAGTAGAGCTAAGTAGAGTAATGGTAGAGTGTAGTAGAGCCAAGTAGAGACATGGTAGGGGGCACTAGTGTCATGTAGAGACAAGTAGAGCCAAGGTAGAGAGTAGTAGAGTCCAGTAGAGCTAAGTAGAGTAATGGTAGAGTGTAGTAGAGCCAAGTAGAGACATGGTAGGGGGCACTAGTGTCATGTAGAGACAAGTAGAGCCAAGGTAGAGAGTAGTAGAGTCCAGTAGAGGCAAGTAGAGCAATGGTAGAGTGTAGTGGAGCCAAGTAGAGACATGGTAGAGCGTAGTAGAGTCTTGTAGAGGCAAGTAAAGCAATGGTAGAGTGTAGTAGAGTCCAGTAGAGCTAAGTAGAGCAATGGTACAGTGTAGAAGAGTCAACTAGGGGCAAGTAGAGCCATGGTAGGCAGTAGTAGCATCCAGTAGAGATAAGTAGAGAAATGGTAGAGTGTAGTAGAGCCAGGAACAACCGTGGTAAAGTCAAGTAGAGCCGCATAGAGCCATAGAAGTGTTTAGCAGAATCCAGTAGAGCTAGGTAGAGTAATGGTAGGGTGTAGTAGAGTCCAGTAGAGCTAAGTAGAGCAATGGTAGAGTGTAGTAGAGCCAAGTAGAGATATGGTAGGGGGCACTAGTGTCATGTAGAGACAATTAGAGCCAAGGTAGAGAGTAGTAGAGTGCAGTAGAGCTAAGTAGAGTAATGGTAGAGTGTAGTAGAACCAGGAAGAGCCATGGTACTGTGCAGTAGTGTCAAGTAGAGCCATGTATATGCATAGAAGTGTTTAGTAGAATCCAGTAGAGCTAGGTAGAGGAATGGTAAGGTGTAGTAGAGTCCAGTAGAGACATGGTAGAGTGTAGTAGAGTCATGAAGAGCTAAGTAGAGCAATGGTAGAGTGTAGTAGAGTGAAGTAGAGCTAAGTAGTGCATTGGTAGAGTGTAGAGGAGTCAACTAGGGTCAAGTAGAGCCATGGTAGACAGTAGTAGAATCCAGTAGAGATAAGTAGAGTAATGGTAGAGTGTAGTGTAGTCAAGTAGAGACAAGATAGGGGGCACTAGTGTCATGTAGAACCAAGGAGAGCCATGATAGAGAGTAGTATAGAGTCCAGTAGAGCTAAGTAGAAAAATGGTAGAGTGTAGTAGAGCCAGGAACAACCATGGTAGAGTCAAGTAGAGCCACACTGAGCCATAGAAGTGTTTAGCAGAATCCAGTAGAGCTAGGTACAGTAAAGGTAAGGTGTAGTAGAGTCACGTAGAGCTAAGTAGAGTAATGGTACAGTGTAGTAGAGACAAGTAGAGCTATCGTAGAGAGTAGTAGAGTCAAGTAGAGCTAAGTAGAGTAACGGTAGAGTGTAGTAGAAACAGGAAGAGCCATGGTAGTGTGCAGTAGAGTCAAGTAGAGCCATGTAGATCCGTAGAAGTGTTTAGTAGAATCCAGTAGAGCTACGTAGAGCAATGGTAAGGTGTAGTAGAGTCCAGTAGAGACATGGTAGAGTGTAGTAGAGTCATGTAGAGCTAAGTAGAGCAATGGGAGAGTGTAGTAGAGTCAAGTAGAGCTAAGTAGAGCATTGGTAGAGTGTAGTAGAACAAAGTAGAGCGATTGTAGAGTGTAGTAGAGTCCAGTAGAACTAAGTAGAGCAATGGTAGAGTGTAGTAGTGTCAAGTATAGATCTAAGTAGAGCAATGGTAGAGTGTAGTTGAGCCAAGTAGAGCAATGGTAGAGTGTAGTAGAGTCAAGTAGAGCCAAGTAGAGCCATTGTGGAGTATAGTAGATTCCAGTAGCGCTAACTAGAGCAATGGTATAGTGTAGTAGAGCCAACTAGGGTCAAGTAGAGCCACGATAGACAGTAGTAGAGTCCAGTTGAGCTAAGTAGAATAATGGTAGAGTGTAGTACAGTCAAGTAGAGACATGGTAGGGTGCACTAGTGTCATGTAGAGACAAGGAGAGCCATGGTAGAGTGTAGTAGAGTCCAGTAGAGCTAAGTATAGAGTAATGGTAGAGTGTAGTACAACCATGAAGAGCCATGGTAGAGTGGAGTAGAGTCAAGTAGAGCCACGTAGAATCATAGAAGTGTTTAGTAGAATCCAGTAGAGCTAGGTAGAGCAATGGTAAGGTGTAGTAGAGTCCAGTAGAGCTAAGTAGAGCAATGGTAGAGTGTAGTAGAGCCAAGTAGAGACATGGTAGAGCGTAGTAGAGTCTTGTAGAGCCAAGTAGAGCAATGGTAGTGTGTAGTAGAGTCAGGTAGACCCAAGTAGAGCCATGGTAGAGTGTAGTAGAGTCAAGTAGAGCCAAGTAGAGCCATGGTAGACAGTAGTAGAGTCCAGTAGAGCTAAGTAGAGTAATGTTAGAGTGTAGTAGAGCCAAGTAGTGACATGGTACAGGGCACTAGTGTCATCTAGAGAGAAGTAGAGCTATGGTAGAGAGGAACAGAGTCGAGTACAGCTAAGTAGAGTAATGGTAGAGTGTAGTAGAAGCATGAAGAGCCATGGTAGAGTGCAGTAGAGCCAAGTAGAGCCACGTAGAGCTATAGAAGTGTTTAGCAGAATCTAGTAGTGCTAGGTAGAGCAATGGTAAGGTGTAGTAGAGTCCAGTAGAGCTAAGTAGAGTAATGGTAGACTGTAGTAGAACCAGGAAGAGCCATGGTAGAGTGCAGTTGAGTCAAGTAGAGCCACGTAGAGCCATAGAAGCGTTTAGTAGAGCAATGGTAAGGTGTAGTAGAGTTGAGCAATGGTAGAGTGTAATAGAGCCAAGCAGAGACATGGTAGGGGGCACTAGTGTCATGTATAGACAAGTAGAGCAATGATAGAGAGTAGTAGAGTCCAGTAGAGCTAAGTAGAGTAATGGTAGAGTGTAGTACAGCCAAGTAGAGACATGGTAGGTGGCATTAGTGTCATGTAGGGACAAGTAGAGCCATGGTAGAGTGTAGTAGAGTCCAGTAGAGCTAAGTAGAGTAATGGTAGAGTGTAGTACAACCATGAAGAGCCATGGTAGAGTGGACTAGAGTCAAGTTGAGCCACGTAGAATCTTAGAAGTGTTTAGTAGAATCCAGTAGAGCTAGGTAGAGCAATGGTAAGGTATAGTAGAGCCCAGTAGAGCTAAGTAGAGAAATGATAGAGTGTAGTAGAGGCAAGTAGAGACATGGTAGAGTGTAGTAGAGTCTTGTAGAGGCAAGTAGAGCAATGGTAGAGTGTAGTAGAGTCAAGTAGAGCTAAGTAGAGAAATGATAGAGTGTAGTAGAGGCAAGTAGAGCCATGGTAGTGTGCAGTAGAGTCAAGTAAAGCCAAGTAGAGCCATGGTAGAGAGTAGTAGAGTCCAGTAGAGCTAACTGGAGCAATGGTAGAGTGTAGAAGAGTCAATTAGGGTCAAGTAGAGCCATGGTAGACAGTAGTAGAGTCCAGTAGAGCTAAGTAGAGTAATGGTAGAGTGTAGTAGAGCCAAGTAGAGACATGGTAGGGAGCACTAGTGTCATGTAGAGACAAGTAGAGCCATGGTAGAGAGTAGTAGAGTCCAGTAGAGCTAAGTAGAGTAATGGTAGAGAGTAGTAGAACCAGGAAGAGCCATGGTAGAGTGCAGCAGAGTCAAGTAGAGCCACGTAGAGCCATAGAAGTGTTTAGCAGAATCCAGTAGAGCTAGGTAGAGTAATGATAAGGTGTAGTAGAGTCCAGTAGAGCTAAGTTGAGCAACGGTAGAGTGTAGTAGAGCCAAGTAGAGATATTGGTAGGTGGCACTAGTGTCATGTAGAGACAAGTAGTGCCATGGTAGGGTGTAATAGAGTCCAGTAGAGCTAAGTAGAGTAATGGTAGAGTGTAGTACAACCATGAAGAGCCATGGTAGAGTAGAGTAGAGTCAAGTAGAGCAACGTAGAGTCATAGAAGTGTTTAGTAGAATCCAGTAGAGCTAGGTAGAGCAATGGTAAGGTGTAGTAGACCCCAGAAGAGCTGAGTAGAACAAAGGTAGAGTGTAGTAGAGCCAAGTAGAGACATGGTAGAGTGTAGTAGAGTCTCGTAGAGGAAAGTAGAGCAATGGTAGAGTGTAGTAGAGTCAAGTAGAGCTAAGTAGAGCAATGGTAGAGTGTAGTAGAGCCAAGTAGAACCATTGTAGAGTGTAGTACAGTCCACTATAGCTACGTAAAGCAATGGTAGAGTGGAGTAGAGTCAGGTAGAGCTAAGTAGAGCAATGGTAGAGCGTAGTAGAGTCCAGTAGAGCTAGGTAGAGCAATGGTAGAGTGTAGTAGAGCCAAGTAGAACCATGGAAGGGGGCACTAGTGTCATGTAGAGACAAGTAGAGCCATGGTAGAGAATAGTAGAGTCCAGTAGAGCTAAGTAGAGTAATGGTAGAGTCAAGTAGAGCCAAGTAGAGCCATGGTAGAGAGTAGTAGAGTCCAGTAGAGTTAACTAGAGCAATAGTAGAGTGTAGAAGAGTCAATTAGGGTCAAGTAGAGCCATGGTACACAGTGTTAGAGTCCAGTAGAGCTAAGTAGAGTAATGGTAGAGCGTAGTAGAGCCAAGTAGAGACATGGTAGGGGTCACTAGTGTCATGTAGTGACAAGTAGAGCCATGGTAGAGAGTAGTAGAGTCCAGTATACTACTCTCTACCATGGCTCTACTTGTCTCTACATGACACTAGTGTTCCCTACCATGGTTCTACTTTGCTTTACTACACTCTACCATTGCTCTACCTAGCTCTACTGGACTCTACTACACTCTACCATTGCTCTACTTACCTCTACTTGACTCTACTCCACTCTACCATTGTTCTACGAAGCTCTACTGGACTGTACTACACTCTACAGTAGCTCTACTTGACTCTACTACAATCTACCATTGCTCTACTCAGTTCTACTGGGCTCTACTACACCTTACCATTGCTCTACCTAGGTCTACTGGATTCTACTAAACACTTCTATGACTCTACGTGGCTCTACTTGACTCTACTCCACTCTACTATGGCTCTTCATGGTTGTACTACACTCTACCATTACTCTACTTAGTTCTACAGGACTCTACTACACTCTACCATGGCTCTACTTGTTTCTACATGACACTAGTGCCACCTACCATGTCTCTACTTGGCTCTACTACACTCTACCGTTGCTCAACTTAGCTCTACTGGACTCTACTACACCTTACCATTACTCTACCTAGCTCTACTGGATTCTGCTAAACACTTCTATGGCTCTACGTGGCTCTACTTGACTCCACTGCACTCTACCATGACTCTTCCTGGTTCTACTACACTCTACCATTACTCTACTTAGCTCTACTGGACTCTACTACTCTCTACCATGGCTCTACTTGTCTCTACATGACGCTAGTGCCCCCTACCATGTCTCTACTTGGCTCTACGACATTCTACCATTACTCTACTTACCTCTACTGATGTCCATCATGGCTCTACTTGACCCTAATTGACTCTTCTACACTCTACCATTGCTCTAGTTAGCTCTACTGGACTCTACTACTCTCTACCATGGCTCTCCTTCGCCATACTTTATTCTACTGCACTCTACCATGACTCTAGTGGACACTATACTGCACCCTACAATGGCTCCAATTGGCTGTACTTGACTCTACTACACTCTACCATATCTCAACTTGGCTCTACTACACTCTACCATTGCTCTACTTAGCTCTACTGGACTCTAGTACACATTACCATTGCTCTACCTAGCTCTACTGGATTCTACTAAACACTTCTATGCCACTACGTGGCTCTACTTGACTCTACTGCACTCTACCATTGCTCTACTTAGCTCTAATAGACTAGCTCTACAACACATTACCATTGCTCTACTAAACACTTCTATGGCTCTACGTGGCTCTACTTGACTCTACTGCACTCTACCATGGCTCTTCCTGGTTCTATTAAACTCTACCATTATTCTACTTAGCTCTACTGGACTCTACTACTCACTACCATTGCTCTACTTGTCTCTACATGACACTAGTGTCCCCTACCATGTCTGTACTTGGCTCTACTACACTCTACATTTGCTCGACTTAGCTCTACTGGACTCTACTACACCTTACCATTGCTCTACCTAGCTCTACTAGACTCTACTAAACACTTCTATGGCTCTACGTGGCTCTACTTGACTCTACTGCACTCTACCATGGCTCTTCATGGTTCTACTACACTCTACCATTACTCTACTTAGCTATACTGGACTGTATTACTCTCTACCATAGCTCTACTTCTCTCTACATGACACTAGTGCCCCGTACCATGTCTCTACTTGGCTCTACTACACTCTACCATTACTCTACTTAGATCTACTGGACTCTACTACTGTCTACCATGGCTCTACTTGGCTCTACTTCACTCTACTACACTCTACCATGGCTCTACTTGGCTCTATCTGACTCTACTACATCCTACCATTGCTCTACTTGGCTCTACAAGACTCTACTACACTCTACCATGTCTCTACTTGGCTCTACTACACTCTACCATTGCTCTACTTAGTTCTACTGGACTCTACTACTCTCTACCTTGGCTCTACTTGTCTCTACATTACACTAGTGCCCCCTACCATGTCTCTACTTGGCTCTACTACACTCTACCATTACTCTACTTAGCTCTACTGGATTCTACTACTGTCTACCATGGCTCTACTTGACACTAGTTGACTCTTCTACACACTACCAATGCTCTACTTAGCTCTACTTCAATCTACTACACTCTACCATTGCTCTACTTAGCTCTTCATGACTCTACTACACTCTATCATGTCTCTACTGGACTCTACTACACCTTACCATTGCTCTACCTAGCTCTACTGGATTCTACTAAACACTTCTATGCATATACATGGCTCTACTTGACACTACTGCACACTACCATGGCTCTTCCTGGTTCTACTACACTCTACCATTACTCTACTTAGCTCTACTGGACTCTACTAATCTCTACCTTGGCTCTAATTGTCTCTACATGACACTAGTGCTCCCTACCATGTGTCTACTTGGCTCTACTACACTCTACCATTGCTCTACTTAGCTCTACTGGACTCTACTACACCCTACCATTACTCTACCTAGCTCTACTGGATTCTGCTAAACACTTCTATGGCTCTATGTGGCTCTACTTGACTCTACCACGGTTGTTCATGGCTCTACTACACTCTACCATTTCTCTACTTATCTCTACTGGATGCTACTACTGCTTACCATGGCTCTACTTGCCCCTAGTTGACTCTTCTACACTCTACCATTGCTCTACTTAGCTCTACTGGACTCTACTACACTCTACCATTGCTCTACTTGCCTCTACAAGACTCTACTACGCTCTACCATGTCTCTACTTGGCTCTACTACACTCTACCATTGCTCTACTTAGCTCTACTTGACTCTACTCCACTCTATACCATTGCTCTACGTAGCTCTACTGGACTGTACTACACTCTACAGTGGCTCTACTTCGCTCTAGTACACTCTACCATTGCTCTACTTAGCTCTACGGGACTCTACTACTCTCTACCTTGGCTCTACTTGTCTCTACATGACACTAGTGCCCCCTACCATGTCTCTACTTGGCTCTACTACACTCTACCATTAGTCTACTTAGCTCTACTGGATACTACTACTGTCTACCATGGCTCTACTTGACCCTAGTTGACTCTTCTACACACTACCAATGCTCTACTTAGCTCTACTTCACTCTACTACACTCTACCATTGCTCTACTTAGCTCTTCATGACTCTACTACATTCTACCATGTCTCTACTGGACTCTACTACACCTTACCATTGCTCTACCTAGCTCTACTGGATTCTACTAAACACTTCTATGCATATACATGGCTCTACTTGACACTACTGCACACTATCATGGCTCTTCCTGGTTCTACTACACTCTACCATTACTCTACTTAGCTCTACTGGACTCTACTACTCTCTACCATGGCTCCACTCGTCTCTACATGACAATAGTGCCCCCTACCATGTCGCTACTTGACTCTTCTACACTCTACCATTGCTCTAGTTAGCTCTACTGGACTCTACTTCACCTTACCATTGCTCTACCTAGCTCTACTGGATTCTACTAAACACTTCTACGGATCTACATGGCTCTACTTGACTCTACTGCACACTACCATGGCTCTTCCTGGTTCTACTACACTCTACCGTTACTCTACTTATCTCTACTGGACTCTACTACTCTCTACCATGTCTCTACTTGGCTCTACTACACTCTACCATTGCTCTACTTAGCTCTACTTGACTCTACTCCACTCTATACCATTGCTTTACGTAGCTCTACTGGACTGTACTACACTCTAGAGTGGCTCTACTTGGCTCTACTACACTCTACCATTGCTCTACTTAGCTCTACTGGACTCTACTACTCTCTACCTTGGCTCTACTTGTCTCTACATGACACTAGTGCCCCCTACCATGTCTGTACTTGGCTCTACTACACTCTACCATTACTCTACTTAGCTCTACTGGATTCTACTACTGTCTACCATGGCTCTTCTTGACCCTAGTTGACTCTTCTACACACTACCAATGTTCTACTTAGCTCTACTTCACTCTACTACACTCTACCATTGCTCTACGTAGCTCTTCATGACTCTACTACACTCTACCATGTCTCTACTGGACTCTACTACCTTACCATTGCTCTACCTAGCTCTACTGGATTCCACTAAACACTTCTATGCATATACATGGCTCTACTTGACACTACTGCACACTACCATGGCTCTTCCTGGTTCTACTAAACTCTACCATTACTCTACTTAGCTCTACTGGACTCTACTACTCTCTACCTTGGCTCTAATTGTCTCTACATGACACTAGTGCCTCCTACCATGTCTCTACTTGGCTCTACTACACTCTGCCATTGCTCTACTTAGCTCTACTGGATTCTGCTAAACACTTCTATGGCTCTATGTGGCTCTACTTGACTCTACCACGGTTGTTCCTGGCTCTACTACACTCTACCATTTCTCTACTTATCTCTACTGGATGCTACTACTGCCTACCATGGCTCTACTTGCCCCTAGTTGACTCTTCTACACTCTACCATTGCTCTACTTAGCTCTACTGGACTCTACTACACTCTACCATTGCTCAACTTGCCTCTACAAGACTCTACTACGCTCTACCATGTCTCTACTTGGCTCTACTACACTCTACCATTGCTTTACTTAGCTCTACTGGACTCTACTACTCTCTACCTTGGCTCTACTTGTCTCTACATGACACTAGTGCCCCCTACCATGTCTCTACTTGGCTCTACTACACTCTACCATTACTCTACTTAGCTCTACTGGATTCTACTACTGTCTACCATGGCTCTACTTGACCCTAGTTGACTCTTCTACACACTACCAATGCTCTACTTAGCTCTACTTCACTCTACTACACTCTACCATTGCTCTACTTAGCTCTTCATGACTCTACTACACTCTACCATGTCTCTACTGGACTCTATACTACACCTTACCATTGCTCTACCTAGCTCTACTGGATTCTACTAAACACTTCTATGCATATACATGGCTCTACTTGACACTACTGCACACTACCATGGCTCTTCCTGGTTCTACTACACTCTACCATTACTCTACTTAGCTCTACTGGACTCTTCTACTCTCTACCTTGGCTCTAATTGTCTCTACATGACACTAGTGCCACCTTCCATGTCTCTACTTGGCTCTACTACACTCTACCATTGCTCTACTTAGCTCTACTGGACTCTACTACACCCTACCATTACTCTACCTAGCTCTACTGGATTCTGCTAAACACTTCTATGGCTCTATGTGGCTCTACTTGACTCTACCACGGTTGTGCCTGGCTCTACTACACGCTACCATTTCTCTACTTATCTCTACTGGATGCTACTACTGCCTACCATGGCTCTACTTGACCCTAGTTGACTCTTCTACACTCTACCATTGCTCTACTTAGCTCTACTGGACTCTACTACACTCTACCATTGCTCTACTTGCCTCTACAAGACTCTACTACGCTCTACCATGTCTCTACTTGGCTCTACTACACTCTACCATTGCTCTACTTGGCTCTACTTGACTCTACTCCACTCTATACCATTGCTCTACATAGCTCTACTGGACTTTACTACACTCTACAGTAGCTCTACTTGGCTCTACTACACTCTACCATTGCTCTACTTAGCTCTACTGGACTCTACTACTCTCTACCTTGGCTCTACTTGTCTCTACATGACACTAGTGCCCCCTACCATGTCTCTACTTGGCTCTACTACACTCTACCATTAATCTACTTAGCTCTACTGGACTCTATTACACCTTACCATTGGTCTACCTAGTTCAACTAGATTCTACTAAACACTTCTATGGCTCTACGTGGCTCTACTTGACTCTACCATTACTCTACTTAGTTCTACTGGACTCTACTACTCTCTACCATGGCTCTACTTGTCTCTACATGACACTAGTGTTCCCTACCATGGTTCTACTTTGCTTTACTACACTCTACCATTGCTCTACCTAGCTCTACTGGACTCTACTACACTCTACCATTGCTCTACTTACCTCTACTTGACTCTACTCCACTCTACCATTGTTCTACGAAGCTCTACTGGACTGTACTACACTCTACAGTAGCTCTACTTGACTCTACTACACTCTACCATTGCTCTACTTAGCTCTACTTGACTCTACTACACTCTACCATTGCTCTACTTGCCTCTACAAGACTCTACTACACTATTCCATGTCTCTACTTGGCTGTACTACACTCTACCATTGTTCTACTCAGCTCTTCTGGGCTCTACTACACCTTACCATTGCTCTACCTAGGTCTACTGGATGCTACTAAACACTTCTATGACTCTACGTGGCTGTACTTGACTCTACTCCACTCTACCATGGCTCTTCATGGTTGTACAACACTCTACCATTACTCTACTTAGTTCTACAGGACTCTACTACACTCTACCATGGCTCTACTTGTTTGTACATGACACTAGTGCCACCTACCATGTCTCTACTTGGGTCTACTACACTCTACCGTTGCTCAACTTAGCTCTACTGGACTCTACTACACCTTACCATTACTCTACCTAGCTCTACTGGATTCTGCTAAACACTTCTATGGCTCTACGTGGCTCTACTTGACTCCACTGCACTCTACCATGACTCTTCCTGGTTCTACTTCACTCTACCATTACTCTACTTAGCTCTACTGGACTCTACTACTCTCTACCATGGCTCTACTTGTCTCTACATGACACTAGTGCCCCCTACCATGTCTCTACTTGGCTCTACGACATTCTACCATTACTCTACTTAGCTCTACTGATGTCCATCATGGCTCTACTTGACCCTAATTGACTCTTCTACACTCTACCATTGCTCTAGTTAGCTCTACTGGACTCTACTACTCTCTACCATGGCTCTACTTGGCTCTACTTGATTCTACTGCACACAAACATGGCTCTACTTAGCTCTACTACACTCTACCATTACTCTACTTAGCTCTACTGGACTATACTACTTTCTACTATGGATCTCCTTCGCCCTACTTTATTCTACTGCACTCTACCATGACTCTAGTGGACACTATACTGCACCCTACAATGGCTCCAATTGGCTGTACTTGACTCTACTACACTCTACCATATCTCAACTTGGCTCTACTACACTCTACCGTTGCTCTACTTAGCTCTACTGGACTCTAGTACACATTACCATTGCTCTACCTAGCTCTACTGGATTCTACTAAACACTTCTATGCCACTACGTGGCTCTACTTGACTCTACTGCACTCTACCATTGCTCTACTTAGCTCTAATAGACTAGCTCAACAACACATTACCATTGCTCTACTAAACACTTCTATGGCTCTACGTGGCTCTACTTGACTCTACTGCACTCTACCATGGCTCTTCCTGGTTCTACTAAACTCTACCATTATTCTACTTAGCTCTACTGGACTCTACTACTCACTACCATTGCTCTACTTGTCCCTACATGACACTAGTGTCCCCTACCATGTCTGTACTTGGCTCTACTACACTCTACATTTGCTCGACTTAGCTCTACTGGACTCTACTACACCTTACCATTGCTCTACCTAGCTCTACTAGACTCTACTAAACACTTCTATGGCTCTTCGTGGCTCTACTTGACTCTACTGCACTCTACCATGGCTCTTCATGGTTCTACTACACTCTACCATTACTCTACTTAGCTGTACTGGACTGTATTACTCTCTACCATACCTCTACTTCTCTCTACATGACACTAGTGCTCCGTACCATGTCTCTACTTGGCTCTACTACACTCTACCATTACTCTACTTAGATCTACTGGACTCTACTACTGTCTACCATGGCTCTACTTGGCTTTACTTCACTCTACTACACTCTACCATGGCTCTACTTGGCTCTACCTGACTCTACTACACCCTACCATTGCTCTACTTGGCTCTACAAGACTCTACTACACTCTACCATGTCTCTACTTGGCTCTACTACACTCTACCATTGCTCTACTTACCTCTACTGGACTTTACTACTCTCTACCTTGGCTCTACTTGTCTCTACATGACACTAGTGCCCCCTACCATGTCTCTACTTGGCTCTACTACACTCTACCATTACTCTACTTAGCTCTACTGGATTCTACTACTGTCTACCATGGCTCTACTTGACCCTAGTTGACTCTTCTACACACTACCAATGCTCTACTTAGCTCTACTTCACTCTACTACACTCTACCATTGCTCTACTTAGCTCTTCATGACTCTACTACACTCTACCATGTCTCTACTGGACTCTACTACACCTTACCATTGCTCTACCTAGCTCTACTGGATTCTACTAAACACTTCTATGCATATACATGGCTCTACTTGACACTACTGCACACTACCATGGCTCTTCCTGGTTCTACTACACTCTACCATTACTCTACTTAGCTCTACTGGACTCTACTAATCTCTACCTTGGCTCTAATTGTCTCTACATGACACTAGTGCTCCCTACCATGTCTCTACTTGGCTCTACTACACTCTACCATTGCTCTACTTAGTTCTACTGGACTCTACTACACCCTACCATTACTCTACCTAGCTCTACTGGATTCTGCTAAACACTTCTATGGCTCTATGTGGCTCTACTTGACTCTACCACGGTTGTTCCTGGCTCTACTACACTCTACCATTTCTCTACTTACCTCTACTGGATGCTATTACTGCTTACCATGGCTCTACTTGCCCCTAGTTGACTCTTCTACACTCTACCATTGCTCTACTTAGCTCTACTGGACTCTACTACACTCTACCATTGCTCTACTTGCCTCTACAAGACTCTACTACGCTCTACCATGTCTCTACTTGGCTCTACTACACTCTACCATTGCTCTACTTAGCTCTACTTGACTCTACTCCACTCTATACCATTGCTCTACGTAGCTCTACTGGACTGTACTACACTCTACAGTGGCTCTACTTCGCTCTAGTACACTCTACCATTGCTCTACTTAGCTCTACGGGACTCTACTACTCTCTACCTTGGCTCTACTTGTCTCTACATGACACTAGTGCCCCCTACCATGTCTCTACTTGGCTCTACTACACTCTACCATTAGTCTACTTAGCTCTACTGGATACTACTACTGTCTACCATGGCTCTACTTGACCCTAGTTGACTCTTCTACACACTACCAATGCTCTACTTAGCTCTACTTCACTCTACTACACTCTACCATTGCTCTACTTAGCTCTTCATGACTCTACTACACTCTACCATGTCTCTACTGGACTCTATACTACACCTTACCATTGCTCTACCTAGCTCTACTGGATTCTACTAAACACTTCTATGCATATACATGGCTCTACTTGACACTACTGCACACTATCATGGCTCTTCCTGGTTCTACTACACTCTACCATTACTCTACTTAGCTCTACTGGACTCTACTACTCTCTACCATGGCTCCACTCGTCTCTACATGACACTAGTGCACCATACCATGTCGCTACTTGACTCTTCTACACTCTACCATTGCTCTAGTTAGTTCTACTGGACTCTACTTCACCTTACCATTGCTCTACCTAGCTGTACTGGATTCTACTAAATACTTCTACGGATCTACATGGCTCTACTTGACTCTACTGCACACTACCATGGCTCTTCCTGGTTCTACTACACTCTACCATTACTCTACTTATCTCTACTGGACTCTACTACTCTCTACCATGTCTCTACTTGGCTCTACCACACTCTACCATTGCTCTACTTAGCTCTACTTGACTCTACTCCACTCTATACCATTGCTTTACGTAGCTCTACTGGACTGTACTACACTCTAGAGTGGCTGTACTTGGCTCTACTACACTCTACCATTGCTCTACTTAGCTCTACTGGACTCTACTACTCTCTACCTTGGCTCTACTTGTCTCTACATGACACTAGTGCCCCCTACCATGTCTCTACTTGGCTCTACTACACTCTACCATTACTCTACTTAGCTCTACTGGATTCTACTACTGTCTACCATGGCTCTTCTTGACCCTAGTTGACTCTTCTACACACTACCAATGCTGTACATAGCTCTACTTCACTCTACTACACTCTACCATTGCTCTACTTAGCTATTCATGACTCTACTACACTCTACCATGTCTCTACTGGACTCTACTACACCTTACCATTGCTCTACCTAGCTCTACTGGATTCCACTAAACACTTCTATGCATATACATGGCTCTACTTGACACTACTGCACACTACCATGGCTCTTCCTGGTTCTACTACACTCTACCATTACTCTACTTAGCTCTACTGGACTCTACTACTCTCTACCTTGGCTCTAATTGTCTCTACATGACACTAGTGCCCCCTACCATGTCTCTACTTGGCTCTACTACACTCTACCATTGCTCTACTTAGCTCTACTGGACTCTACTACACCCTACGATTACTCTACCTAGCTCTACTGGATTCTGCTAAACACTTCTATGGCTCTATGTGGCTCTACTTGACTCTACCACGGTTGTTCCTGGCTCTACTACACTCTACCATTTCTCTACTTATCTCTACTGGATGCTACTACTGCCTACCATGGCTCTACTTGCCCCTAGTTGACTCTTCTACACTCTACCATTGCTCTACTTAGCTCTACTGGACTCTACTACACTCTACCATTGCTCTACTTGCCTCTACAAGACTCTACTACGCTCTACCATGTCTCTACTTGGCTCTACTACACTCTACCATTGCTTTACTTAGCTCTACTGGACTCTACTACTCTCTACCTTGGCTCTACTTGTCTCTACATGACACTAGTGCCCCCTACCATGTCTGTACTTGGCTCTACTACACACTACCATTACTCTACTTAGCTCTACTGGATTCTACTACTGTCTACCATGGCTCTACTTGACCCTAGTTGACTCTTCTACACACTACCAATGCTCTACTTAGCTCTACTTCACTCTACTACACTCTACCATTGCTCTACTTAGCTCTTCATGACTCTACTACACTCTACCATTGCTCTACTTGGCTATACTTGACTCTACTCCACTCTATACCATTGCTCTACATAGCTCTACTGGACTTTACTACACTCTACAGTAGCTCTACTTGGCTCTACTACACTCTACCATTGCTCTACTTAGCTCTATTGGACTCTACTACTCTCTACCTTGGCTCTACTTGTCTCTACATGACACTAGTGCCCCCTACCATGTCTCTACTTGGCTCTACTACACTCTACCATTACTCTACTTAGCTCTACTGGATTCTGCTAAACACTTCTATGGCTATACGTGGCTCTACTTGACTCTACTGCACTCTACCATGTCTCTTCCTGGTCCTACTACCCTCTACCATTACTCTACTTAGCTCTACTGGACTCTACTACTCTCTACCATGGCTCTACTCGTCTCTACATGACACTAGTGCCCCCTACCATGTCGCTACTTGACTCTTCTACACTCTACCATTGCTCTAGTTAGCTCTACTGGACTCTACTTCACCTTACCATTGCTCTACTAAACACTTCTATGGCTCAACGTGGCTCTACTTGACTCTACTGCCCTCTACCATGGCTCTTCCTGGTTCTACTACACTCTACCATTACTCTACTTAGCTCTACTGGACTCTACTACTCTCTACCATGGCTCTACTTGTCTCTACATGACACTAGTGCCCCCTACCATGTCTCTACTTGGCTCTACTACACTCTACCATTACTCTACTTAGCTCTACTGGACTCTACTACTGTCGATCATGGCTCTACTTGACCCTAATTGACTCTTCTACACTCAACAACTGCTCTAGTTAGCTCTACTGGACTCTACTACTCTCTACCATGGCTCTACTTGGCTCTACTTGACTCTACTGCACACAACCATGGCTCTACTTAGCTCTACTACACTCTACCATTACTCTACTTAGCTCTACTGGACTATACTACTTTCTACTATGGCTCTCCTTCGCTCTACTTTATTCTACTGCACTCTACCATGACTCTAGTGGACACTATACTGCACCCTACAATGGCTCCAATTGGCTGTACTTGACTCTAGTACACTCTACCATGTCTCAACTTGGCTCTACTACACTCTACCGTTGCTCTACTTAGCTCTACTTGACTCTAGTACACATTACCATTGCTCTACCTAGCTCTACTGGATTCTACTAAACACTTCTATGCCACTACGTGGCTCTACTTGACTCTACTGCACTCTACCATTGCTCTACTTAGCTCTAATACACTAGCTCTACAACACATTACCATTGCTCTACTAAACACTTCTATGGCTCTACGTGGCTCTACTTGACTCTACTGCACTCTACCATGGCTCTTCCTGGTTCTACTAAACTCTACCATTATTCTACTTAGCTCTACTGGACTCTACTACTCACTACCATTGCTCTACTTGTCTCTACATGACACTAGTGTCCCCTAACATGTCTGTACTTGGCTCTACTACACTCTACATTTGCTCGACTTAGATCTACTGGACTCTACTACACCTTACCATTGCTCTACCTAGCTCTACTAGACTCTACTAAACACTTCTATGGCTCTACGTGGCTCTACTTGACTCTACTGCACTCTACCATGGCTCTTCATGGTTCTACTACACTCTATCATTACTCTACTTAGCTGTACTGGACTCTATTACTCTCTACCATAGCTCTACTTCTCTCTACATGACACTAGTGCCCCGTATAATGTCTCTACTTGGCTCTACTACACTCTACCATTACTCTACTTAGCTCTACTGGACTCTACTACTGTCTACCATGGCTCTACTTGGCTCTACTTCACTCTACTACACTCTACCATGGCTCTACTTGGCTCTACCTGACTCTACTACACCCTACCATTGCTCTACTTGGCTCTACAAGACTCTACTACACTCTACCATGTCTCTACTTGGCTCTACTACACTCTACCATTGCTCTACTTAGCTGTACTGGACTCTACTACACCTTACCATTGGTCTACCTAGTTCTACTGGATTCTACTAAACACTTCTATGGCTCTACGTGGCTCTACTTGACTCTACCATTACTCTACTTAGCTCTACTGGACTCTACTACTCTCTACCATGGCTCTACTTGTCTCTACAAGACACTAGTGCCCCCTACCATAGGTCTACTTGGCTCTACTACACTCTACTATTGCTCTACTTAGGTCTACTTGACTCTACTCCACTCTACCATTGCTCTACTTAGCTCTACTGGACTGTACTACACTCTACAGTGGCTCTACTTGGCACTACTACACTCTACCATTGCTCTACTTAGCTCTACTTGACTCTACTACACTCTACCATTGCTCTACTTGCCTCTACAAGACTCTACTTCACTCTAGAATGTCTCTACTTGGCTCTACTACACTCTACAATTGCTCTACTCAGCTCTTCATGACTGCACTACACTCTACCATGTCTCTACTGGACTCTACTACACCTTACCATTGCTCTACCTAGCTCTACTGGATTCTACTAAACACTTCGATGGATCTACATGGCTCTACTTCACTCTACTGCACACTACCATGGCTCTTCCTGGTTCTACTACACTCTACCATTACTCTACTTAGCTCTACTGGACTCTACTACTCTCTACCATGGCTCTACTTGTCTCTACATGACACTAGTGCCCCCTAACATGTCTCTACTTGGCTCTACTACACTCTACCATTGCTCTACTTAGCTCTACAGGACTCTACTACACCTTACCATTACTCTACCTAGCTCTACTGGATTCTGCTAAACACTTCTATGGCTCTATGTGGCTCTACTTGACTCTACCATGGCTGTTCCTGGCTCTGCTACACTCTACCACTTCTCTACTTACCTCTACTGGATTCTACTACTGTCTACCATGGCTCTACTTGATCCTAGTTGACTCTTCTACACTCTACTATTGCTCTACTTAGCTCTACTAGACTCTACTACTCTCTACCATGGCTCTACTGGACACTATACTGCACCCTACATTGGCTCCACGTCACTCTTCCATTGCTCTACTTAGCTCTACTGGACTCTACTACTCGCTAACATGGCTCTACTTCTCTCTACTACAATGTACCATTACTCTACTTACACCTTACCATTACTCTACCTAGCTCTACTGGATTCTGCTAAACACTTCTATGGCTCTACGTGGCTCTACTTGACTCTACTGCACTCTACCATGGCTCTTCCTGGTTCTACTACACTCTACCATTACTCTACTTAGCTCTACTGGACTCTACTACTCTCTACCATGGCTCTACTTGTCTCTACATGACACTAGTGCCCCCTACCATGTCTCTACTTGGCTCTACTACACTCTACCATTACTCTACTTAGCTCTACTGCACTCTACTACTGTCTACCATGGCTCTACTTGACCCTAGTTGACTCTTCTACACTCTACCATTGCTCTAGTTAGCTCTACTTGACTCTACTACTCTCTACCATGGCTCTACTTGGCTCTACTTGACTCTACTGCACACTACCATGGCTCTACTTGGCTCAACTACACTCTACCATTTCTCTACTTAGCTCTACTGGACTATACAACTCTCTACTATGGTTCTCCTTCGCTGTGCTTTATTCTACTGCTCTCTACCATGACTCTACTGGACACTATACTGCACCCTACATAGGCTCCACTTGGTTGTACTTGACTCTTCTAAAGTCTACCATATCTCTTCTTGGCTCTACTACACTCTACCGTTGCTCTACTTAGCTCTACTTGACTCTACTACACTATACCATTGCTCTACTTGCCTCTACAAGACTCTACTACACTCTAGAATGTCTCTACTTGGCTCTACTACACTCTACCATTGCTCTACTGAGCTCTTCATGACTCTACTACCCTCTACCATGTCTCTACTGGACTCTACTACACCTTACCATTGCTCTACCTAGCTCTACTGGATTCTACTAAACACTTCGATGGATCTACATGGCTCTACTTGACTCTACTGCACACTACCATGGCTCTTCCTGGTTCTACTACACTCTACCATTACTCTACTTAGCTCTACTGGACTCTACTACTCTCAACCATGGCTCTACTTGTCTCTACTTGACACTAGTGCCCCCTAAAATGTCTCTACTTGGCTCTACTACACTCTACCATTGCTCTACTTAGCTCTACAGGACTCTACTACACCTTACCATTACTCTACCTAGCTCTACTGGATTCTGCTAAACACTTCTATGGCTCTATGGGGCTCTACTTGACTCTACCATGGCTGTTCCTGGCTCTACTACACTCTACCACTTCTCTACTTACCTCTACTGGATTCTACTACTGTCTACCATGGTTCTACTTGATCCTAGTTGACTCTTCTACACTCTACCATTGCTCTACTTAACTCTACTAGACTCTACTATTCTCTACCATGGCTCTACTGGACACTATACTGCACCCTACATTGGCTCCACTTCACTGTTCCATTGCTCTACTTAGCTCTACTGGACTCTACTACTCTCTAATGTGGCTCTACTTCTCTCTACTACACTGTACCAATACTCTACTTAGGTCAACTGGACTCTACTACACCTTACCATTACTCTACCTAGCTCTACTGGATCCTGCTAAACACTTCTATGGCTCTATGTGGCTCTACTTGACTCTACCATGGCTGTTCCTGGCTCTACTACACTCTACCACTTCTCTACTTACCTCTACTGGATTCTACTACTGTCTACCATGGCTCTACTTGATCCTAGTTGACTCTTCTACACTCTACTATTGCTCTACTTAGCTCTACTAGACTCTACTACTCTCTACCATGGCTCTACTGGACACTATACTGCACCCTACATTGGCTCCACGTCACTCTTCCATTGCTCTACTTAGCTCTACTGGACTCTACTACTCGCTAACATGGCTCTACTTCTCTCTACTACAATGTACCATTACTCTACTTACACCTTACCATTACTCTACCTAGCTCTACTGGATTCTGCTAAACACTTCTATGGCTCTACGTGGCTCTACTTGACTCTACTGCACTCTACCATGGCTCTTCCTGGTTCTACTACACTCTACCATTACTCTACTTAGCTCTACTGGACTCTACTACTCTCTACCATGGCTCTACTTGTCTCTACATGACACTAGTGCCCCCTACCATGTCTCTACTTGGCTCTACTACACTCTACCATTACTCTACTTAGCTCTACTGCACTCTACTACTGTCTACCATGGCTCTACTTGACCCTAGTTGACTCTTCTACACTCTACCATTGCTCTAGTTAGCTCTACTTGACTCTACTACTCTCTACCATGGCTCTACTTGGCTCTACTTGACTCTACAGCACACTACCATGGCTCTACTTGGCTCAACTACACTCTACCATTTCTCTACTTAGCTCTACTGGACTATACAACTCTCTACTATGGTTCTCCTTCGCTGTGCTTTATTCTACTGCTCTCTACCATGACTCTACTGGACACTATACTGCACCCTACATAGGCTCCACTTGGTTGTACTTGACTCTTCTAAAGTCTACCATATCTCTTCTTGGCTCTACTACACTCTACCGTTGCTCTACTTAGCTCTACTTGACTCTACTACACTATACCATTGCTCTACTTGCCTCTACAAGACTCTACTACACTCTAGAATGTCTCTACTTGGCTCTACTACACTCTACCATTGCTCTACTGAGCTCTTCATGACTCTACTACCCTCTACCATGTCTCTACTGGACTCTACTACACCTTACCATTGCTCTACCTAGCTCTACTGGATTCTACTAAACACTTCGATGGATCTACATGGCTCTACTTGACTCTACTTCACACTACCATGGCTCTTCCTGGTTCTACTACACTCTACCATTACTCTACTTAGCTCTACTGGACTCTACTACTCTCAACCATGGCTCTACTTGTCTCTACTTGACACTAGTGCCCCCTAAAATGTCTCTACTTGGCTCTACTACACTCTACCATTGCTCTACTTAGCTCTACAGGACTCTACTACACCTTACCATTACTCTACCTAGCTCTACTGGATTCTGCTAAACACTTCTATGGCTCTATGTGGCTCTACTTGACTCTACCATGGCTGTTCCTGGCTCTACTACACTCTACCACTTCTCTACTTACCTCTACTGGATTCTACTACTGTCTACCATGGTTCTACTTGATCCTAGTTGACTCTTCTACACTCTACCATTGCTCTACTTAACTCTACTAGACTCTACTATTCTCTACCATGGCTCTACTGGACACTATACTGCACCCTACATTGGCTCCACTTCACTGTTCCATTGCTCTACTTAGCTCTACTGGACTCTACTACTCTCTAATGTGGCTCTACTTCTCTCTACTACACTGTACCAATACTCTACTTAGGTCAACTGGACTCTACTACACCTTACCATTACTCTACCTAGCTCTACTGGATTCTGCTAAACACTTCTATTGCTCTACGTGGCTCTACTTGATTCTACTGCACTCTACCATGGCTCTTCCTGGTTCTACTATACTCTACCATTACTCTACTTAGCTCTACTGGACTCTACTACTCTCTACCATGGCTCTACTTGTCTCTACATGACACTAGTGCCCCCTACCATGTCTCTACTTGGCTCTACTACACTCTACCATTAATCTACTTAGCTCTACTGGACTCTACTACTGTCTACCATGGCTCTACATGACCCTAGTTGACTCTTCTACACTCTACCATTGCTCTAGTTAGCTCTACTGGACTCTACTACTCTCTACCATGGCTCTACTTGGCTCTACTTGACTCTACTGCACACTACCATGGCTCTACTTGGCTCTACTACACTCTACCATTTCTCTACTTAGCTCTACTGGACTATACAACTCCCTACTATGGTTCTCCTTCGCTCTGCTTTATTCTACTGCTCTCTACCATGACTCTACTGGACACTATACTGCACCCTACATTGGCTCCACTTGGTTGTACTTGACTCTACTACACTCTACCATGTCTCTTCTTGGCTCTACTACACTCTACCGTTGCTCTACTTAGCTCTACTGGACTCTACTACACCTTACCATTGCTCTATACCTAGCTCTACTGGATTCTACTAAACACTTCTATGGCTCTACGTGGCTCTACTTGACTCTACAGCACTCTACCATGGCTCTTCCTGGTTCTACTACACGCTACCAATACTCTACTTAGCTCTACTTGACTCTACTACATTCTACCATTGCTCTACTTGTCTCTACATGACACTAGTGCCCCCTACCATGTCTCTGCTTGGCTCTACTGCACTCTACCATTGCTCTACTTAGCTCCACTGGACTCTACTACACCTTACCATTGCTCTACCTAGCTCTACTAGATTCTACTAAACACTTCTATGGCTCTACGTGGCTCTACTGGACTCTACTGCACTCTACCATGGCTCTTCATGGTTCTTCTACACTCTACCATTACTCTACTTAGCAGTACTGGACTCTATTACTCTCTACCATAGCTCTGCTTGTCTCTACATGACACTAGTGCCCCGTACCATTTCTCTACTTGGCTCTACTACACTCTACCATTACTCTACTTAGCTGTACTGGACTCCACTACTGGCTACCATGGCTCTACTTGGCTCTACTTGACTCTACTTGACTCTACTACACCCTACCATTGCTCTACTTGGCTCTACAAGACTCTACTACACTCTACCATGTCTCTCCTTGGCTCTACCATTACTCTACTTAGCTCTACTGGACTCTACTACTCTCTACCATGGGTCTACTTGTCTCTACATGACACTAGTGCCCCCTACCATGGCTTTACTTTGCTCTACTACACTCTACCATTGCTCTAGTTAGCTCTACTGGACTCTACTACACCTTACCATTACTCTACCTAGCTCTACTGGATTCTGCTAAACACTTCTATGGCTCTACGTGGCTCTACTTGACTCTTCTACACTCTACCATTGCTCTAGTTAGCTCTACTGGACTCTACTACTCTTTACCATGGTTCTACTTGGCTCTATACTTGACTCTACTGCACACTACCATGGCTCTACTTGGCTCTACTACACTCTACCATTATCCTACTTAGCTCTACTGGACTATACTACTCTCTACTATGGGTCTCCTTCGCTCTACTTTATTCTACTGCACTCTACCATGACTCTACTGGACACTATACTGTACCCTACATTGGCTCTACTTGGCTGTACTTGACTCTACTACAGTCTACCATGTCTCTACTCGGCTCTACTACACTCTACCGTTGCTCAACTTAGCTCTACTGGACTCTACTACACCTTACCATTCCTCTACCTAGTTCTACGGGATTCTATTAAACACTTCTATGGCTCTACGTAGCTCTACTTGACTCTACTGCACTCTACCTTGGCTCTTCCTGGTTCTACTACACTCTACCGTTACTCTACTTAGCTCTACTGGACTCTATACTACTCTCTACCATTGCTCTACTTAGCTCTACATGACTCTACTACACTCTACCATGCCACTACTGGACTCTACTACACCATACCATTGCTCTACCTAGCTCTACTTGATTCTACTAAACACTTCTATGGATCTGCATGGCTCTACTTGACTCTACTGCACACTACCATGGCTCTTCCTGGTTCTACTACACTCTACCGTTACTCTACTTAGCTCTACTGGACTCTACTACTCTCTACCATAGCTCTACTTGTCTCTACTACACTCTACCATTACTCTACTTATCTCTGCTGGACTCTACTACTGTCTACCTTGGCTCTACTTGACCCTAGTTGACTCTTCTACACTCTACCATTGCTCTAGTTAGCTCTACTGGACTCTACTACTCTCTACCAAGGCTCTACTTGTCTCTACTACACTGTACCATTACTCTACTTAGCTCAACTTGATTCTACTACACCTTACCATTACTCTACCTAGCTCTATTGGATTCTGCCAAACACTTCTATGGCTATACGTGGCTCTACTTGACTCTAATGCACTCTACCATGGCTCTTCCTGGTTCTACTACACTCTATCATTACTCTACTTAGCTCTACAGGACTCTACTACTCTCTATCATGGCTCTACTTGTCTCTATATGACACTAGTGCCCCCTACCATGTCTCTACTTGGCTCTACTACACTCTACCATTACTCTACTTAGCTCTACTGCACTCTACTACTGTCTACCATGGCTCTACTTGACCCTAGTTGACTCTTCTACACTCTACCATTGCTCTAGTTAGCTCTACTGGACTCTACTACTCTCTACCAAGGCTCTACTTGTCTCTACTACACTGTACCATTACTCTACTTAGCTCAACTTGATTCTACTACACCTTACCATTACTCTACCTAGCTCTATTGGATTCTGCCAAACACTTCTATGGCTATACGTGGCTCTACTTGACTCTAATGCACTCTACCATGGCTCTTCCTGGTTCTACTACACTCTATCATTACTCTACTTAGCTCTACAGGACTCTACTACTCTCTACCATGGCTCTACTTGTCTCTATATGACACTAGTGCCCCCTACCATGTCTCTACTTGGCTCTACTACACTCTACCATTACTCTACTTAGCTCTACTGCACTCTACTACTGTCTACCATGGCTCTACTTGACCCTAGTTGACTCTTCTACACTCTACCATTGCTCTAGTTAGCTCTACTGGACTCTACTACTCTCTACCATGGCTCTACTTGGCTCTACTTGACTCTACTGCACACTACCATGGCTCTACTTGGCTCTACTACACTCTACCATTACTCTACTTAGCTCTACTGGACTATACTACCCTGTACTACGGCTCTCCTTCGCTCTACTTTACTCTACTGCACTCTACCATGACTCTACTGGACACTATACTGCACCCTACATTGGCTCCACTTGGCTGCACTTGACTCTACTACACTCAACCATGTCTCTACTTGGCTCTACTACACTCTACCGTTGCACTACTTAGCTCTACTGGACTCTACTACACCTTACCATTGCTCTACCTAGCTCTACTGGATTGTACTAAACACTTCTATGGCTCTACGTGGCACTACTTGACTCTACTGCACTCTACCATGGCTCTTCCTGGTTCTGCTACACTCTACCAATACTCTACTTAGCTCTACTGGACTCTACTACTTTCTACCATTGCTCTACTTGTCTGTACATGACACTAGTACCACCTACCATGTCTGTACATGGCTCTACTACACTCTTCCATTGCTCTACTTAGCTCTACTGGACTCTACTACACCTTTCCATTGCTCTACCTAGCTCTACTAAATTCTACTAAACACTTCTATGGCTCTACGTGGCTCTACTTGACTCTACTACACTCTAACATGGCTCTTCATGGCTCTACTACACTCTACCAATACTCTACTTAGCTCTACTGGACTCTACTACACTCTACCATGGGTCTACTTGTCTCTACATGACACTAGTGCCCCCTACCATGGGTCAACATGGCTGTACTACACTCTACCATTGCTCTAATTAGCTCTACTGGACTCTACTACTCTCTACCATGGCTCTACTTGTCTCTACATGACACTAGTGCCCCCTACCATGTCTCTACTTGGCTCTACTACACTCTACCATCACTCTACTTAGCTCTACTGCACTCTACTACTGTCTACCATGGCTGTACTTGACCCTACTTGACTCTTCTACACTCTACCATTGCTCTAGTTAGCTCTACTGGACTCTACTACTCTCTACCATGGCTCTACTTGGCTCTACTTGACTCTACTGCACACTACCATGGCTCTACTTGGCTCTACTACACTCTACCATTACTCTACTTAGCTCTACCAGACTATACTACCCTCTACTATGGCTCTCCTTCGCTGTACTTTATTCTACTGCACTCTACCATGACTCCACTGGACACTATACTGCACCCTACATTGGCTCCACTTGGCTGTACTTGACTCTACTACACTCAACCATGTCTCTACTTGGCTCTACTACACTCTACCGTTGCTCTACGTAGCTCTACTGGACTCTACTACAACTTACCATTGCTCTACCTAGCTTTACTGGATTCTACTAAACACTTCTATGGCTCTACGTGGCACTACTTGACTCTACTGCACTCTACCATGGCTCTTCCTGGTTCTACTACACTCTGCCATTGCTCTACTTAGCTCTACTGGACTCTACTACACCTTACCATTGCTCTACCTAGCTCTACTAGATTCTACTAAACACTTCTACGGCTCTACGTGGGTCTACTTGACTCCACTCCACTCTACCATGGCTCTTCATGGCTCTACTACACTCTACCAATACTCTACTTAGCTCTACTGGACTCTACTACTCTCTACCTTTGGTCTACTTGTCTCTACATGACACTAGTGCCCCCTACCATGGGTCAACGTGGCTCTACTACACTCTACCATTGCTCTACTTAGCTCTACTTGACTCTACTCCACACTACCATTGCTCTACTTAGCTCTACTGGACTGTACTACACTCTACAGTGGCTCTACTTGGTACTACTACACTCTATACCATTGCTCTAATTAGCTCTACTTGACACTACTGCACTCTACCATTGCTCTACTTGCCTGTAAAAGACTCTACTACACTCTACCATGTCTCTACTTGGCTCTACTACACTCTACCATTGCTCTACTCAGCTCTACTGGGCTCTACGACACCTTCCCATTGCTCTACCTAGCTCTACTGGATTCTACTAAACACTTCTATGACTCTATGTGGCTCTACTTGACTCTACTCCACTATACCATGGCTCTTCATGGTTGTACTACACTCTACCATTACTCTACTTAGCTCTACTGGACTCTACTACTCTCTACCATTGCTCTACTTAGCTCTACATGACTCTACTACACTCTACCATGCCTCTACTGGACTCTACTACACCTTACCATTGCTCTGCCTAGCTCTACTTGATTTTACTAAACACTTCTATGGATCTGCATGGCTCTACTGCACACTACCATGGCTCTTCCTGGGCCTACTACACTCTACCGTTACTCTACTTAGCTCTACTGGACTCTACTACTCTCTACCATAGCTCTACTTGTCTCTACTACATTCTACCATTACTCTACTTATCTCTGCTGGATTCTACTACTGTCTACCTTGGCTCTACTTGACTCTAGTTGAGCCTTCTACACTCTACCATTGCTCTAGTTAGTTCTACTGGACTCTACAACTCTCTATCATGGCTCTACTTGTCAAATACTACACTGTACCATTACTCTACTTAGCTCAACTTGATTCTACTACACCATACCATTACTCTACCTAGCTCTATTGGATTCTGCTAAACACTTCTATGGCTATACGTGGCTCGACTTGACTCTACTGCACTTTACCCTGGCTCTTCCTGGTTCTACTACACTCTACCATTACTCAACTTAGCTCTACTGGACTCTACTACGCTCTACCATGGCTCTCCTTGTCTCTACATGACACTAGTGCACCCTACCATGTCTCTACTTGGCTCTACTACACTCTACCATTACTCTACTTAGCTCTACTGGACTCTACTACTGTCTACCATGGCTCTGCTTGACCCTAGTTGACTCTTCTACACTCTACCATTGCTCTAGTTAGCTCTACTGGACTCTACTACTCACTACCATGGCTCTACTAGGCTCTACTTGACTGTACTGCACACTACCATGGCTCTACTTGGCTCTACTACACTCTACCATTACTCTACTTAGCTCTACTGGACTATACTACTCTCTACTATGGCTCTCCTTCGCTCTACTTTATTCTACTGCACTCTACCATGACTCTACTGGACACTATACTGCACCCTACATTAACTCCACTTGGCTGTACTTGACTCTACTACACTCAACCATGTCTCTACTTGGCTCTACTACACTCTACCGTTGCTCTACTTAGCTCTACTGGACTCTACTACACCTTACCATTGCTCTACCTAGCTCTACTGGATTCTACTAAACACTTCTATGTCTCTACGTGGCTCTACTTGACTCTACTGCACTCTACTATGGCTCTTCCTTGTTCTACTACACTGTACCATTATTCTACTTAGCTCTACTGGATTCTACTTTTTTATAAAAATTTTGTTTTTTTTTTTAAATTTTTTTTTTTATTATGGTTTAGCTGGGATGACCCAGTTAACGAGGAAATCCCCAATAGCACTTAGGCTAATTTTAAGGGGTTCCCCAGGACCGACGGGTTAACGTCCCCTCCGAAGGACGCGAAGGAAAACCTTCTACTCAATTTTTTGAGGTAGGGCTGAGTGCACCCAGAAGAGAAATAAATCTCTGCTGCTAGTGGGACTGGAACCCTGGACCTTTCAATCCGCAGTCCAGTGCTTTAACCAATAGGCGACAAGCAACCCCCAGAGCAGTACTCTCTATCATTGCTCTACTCGTCTCTACATGACACTAGTGCCCCATACCATGTCTGTACTTGGCTCTACTACACTCTACATTTGCTCGACTTGGTTCTACTGGACTCTACTACACCTTACCATTGTTGTACCTAGTTCTACTAGACTCTACTAAACACTTCTATGGCTCTACGTGGCTCTACTTGACTCTACTGCACTCTACCATGGCTCTTCATGGTTCTACTACACTCTACCATTACTCTACTTAGCTGTACTGTACTCTATTACTCTCTACCGTAGCTCTACTTCTCTCTACATGACACTAGTGCCCCGTACCATGTCTCTACTTGGCTCTACTACACTCTACCATTACTCTACTTAGCTCTACTGGACTCTACTACTGTCTTCCATGGCTCTACTTAGCTCTACTTCACTCTACTACACTCTACCATGGCTCTACTTGGCTCTACCTGATTCTACTACACCCTACCATTGATCTACTTGGCTCTACAAGACTCTACTACACTCTACCATGTCTCTACTTGGCTCTACTACACTCTACCATTGCTCTACTTAGCTGTACTGGACTCTACTACACCTTACCATTGGTCTACGTAGTTCTACTGGATTCTACTAAACACTTCTATGGCTCTACGTGGCTCTACTTGATTCTACCATTACTCTACTTAGCTCTACGGGACTCTACTACTCTCTACCATGGCTCTACTTCTATCTACATGACACTAGTGCCCCCTACCATGGGTCTACTTGGCTCTACTTCACTCTACCATTGCTCTACTTAGGTCTACTTGACTCTACTCCACTCTACCATTGCTCTACTTAGCTCTACTGGACTGTACTACATTCTACAGTGGCACTACTTGGTACTACTACACTCTATCATTTCTCTACTTAGCTCTACTTGACTCTACTACACTCTACCATTGCTATACTTGCCTCTACAAGACTCTACTACACTCTAGAATGTCTATACTTGGCTCTACTACACTCTACCATTGCTCTACTCAGCTCTTCATGACTCTACTACACTCTACCATGTCTCTACTGGACTCTACTACACCTTACCATCGCTCTACCTAGCTCTACTGGATTCTACTAAACACTTCGATGGATCTACATGGCTCTACTTGACTCTACTGCACACTACCATGGCTCTTCCTGGTTCTACTACACTCTACCATTACTCTACTTAGCTCTACTGGACTCTACTACTCTTTACCATGGCTCTACTTGTCTCTACATGACACTAGTGCCCCCTAACATGTCTCTACTTGGCTCTACTACACTCTACCATTGCTCTACTTAGCTCTACTGGACTCTACTACACCTTACCATTACTCTACATAGCTCTACTGGATTCTGCTAAACACTTCTATGGCTCTATGTGGCTCTACTTGACTCTACCATGGCTGTTCCTGGCTCTACTACACTCTACCACTTCTCTACTTACCTCTACTGGATTCTACTACTGTCTACCATGGCTCTACTTGATCCTAGTTGACTCTTCTACACTCTACCATTGCTCTACTTAGCTCTACTAGACTACTACTCTCTACCATGGCTCTACTGGACACTATACTGCACCCTACATTGGCTCCACTTCACTCTTCCATTGCTCTACTTAGCTCTACTGGACTCTACTACTCGCTAACATGGCTCTACTTCTCTCTACTACAATGTACCATTACTCTACTTAGCTCAACTGGACTCTACTACACCTTACCATTACTCTACCTAGCTCTACTGGATTCTGCTAAACACTTCTATGGCTCTACGTGGCTCTAGACACTATACTGCACCCTACATTGGCTCCACTTGGTTGCACTTGACTCTACTACACTCTACCATGTCTCTTCTTGGCTCTACTACACTCTACCGTTGCTCTACTTAGCTCTACTGGACTCTACTACACCTTACCACAGCTCTATACCTAGCTCTACTGGATTCTACTAAACACTTCTATGGCTCTACGTGGCTCTACTTGACTCTACAGCACTCTACCATGGCTCTTCCGGGTTCTACTACACTCTACCAATACTCTACTTAGCTCTACTGGACTCTACTACTTTCTACCATTGCTCTACTTGTCTCTATATGACACTAGTGCCCCATACCATGTCCCTGCTTGGCTCTACTACACTCTACCATTGCTCTAGTTAGCTCCACTGGACTCTACTACACCTTACCATTGCTCTACCTAGCTCTACTAGATTCTACTAAACACTTCTATGGCTCTACGTGGCTCTACTGGACTCTACTGCACTCTACCATGGCTCTTCATGGTTCTACTACACACTACCATTACTCTACTTAGCAGTACTGGACTCTATTACTCTCTACCATAGCTCTACTTCTCTCTACATGACACTAGTGCCCAGTACCATGTCTCTACTTAGCTCTACTACACTCTACCATTACTCTACTTAGCTCTACTGGACTCTACTACTGTCTTCCATGGCTCTACTTTGCTCTACTTGACTCTACTACACTCTACCATGGCTCTACTTGGCTCCACTTGACTCTACTACACCCTACCATTGCTCTACTTGGCTCTACAAGACTCTAGTACACTCTACCATGTCTCTACTTGGCTCTACTACACTCTACCATTGCTCAACTTAGCTGTACTGGACTCTACTACACCTTACCATTGGTCTACTTAGTTCTACTGGATTCTACTAAACACTTCTATGGCTCTACGTGGCACTACTTGACTCTACTGCACTCTACCATGGCTCTTCCTGGTTCTACTACACTCTACCAATACTCTACTTAGCTCTACTGGACTCTACTACTTTCTACCATTGCTCTACTTGTGTGTACATGACACTAGTGCCCCCTACCATGTCTCTACTTGGCTCTACTACACTCTGCCATTGCTCTACTTAGTTCTACTGGACTCTACTACAACTTACCATTGCTCTACCTAGCTCTACTAGATTCTACTAAACACTTCTATGGCTGTACGTTGCTCTACTTGACTCTACTACACTCTAGCATGGCTCTTCATGGCTCTACTACACTCTACCAATACTCTACTTAGCTCTACTGGACTCTACTACTCTCTACCATTGGTCTACTTGTCTCTACATGACACTAGTGCACCCTACCATGGGTCAACTTGGCTCTACTACACTCTACCATTGCTCTACTTAGCTCTACTTGACTCTACTCCACACTACCATTGCTCTACTTAGCTCTACTGGACTGTACTACACTCTACAGTGGCTCTACTTGGTACTACTACACTCTATACCATTGCTCTACTTAGCTCTACTTGACACTACTACACTCTACCATTGCTCTACTTGCCTGTAAAAGACTCTACTACACTCTACCATGTCTCTACTTGGCTCTACTACACTCTACCATTGCTCTACTCAGCTCTACTGGGCTCTACTACACCTTACCATTGCTCTACCTAGCTCTACTGGATTCTACTAAACACTTCTATGACTCTACGTGGCTCTACTTGACTCTACTCCACTCTACCATGGCTCTTCATGGTTGTACTACACTCTACCATTACTCTACTTAGCTCTACTGGACTCTACTACTCTCTACCATTGCTCTACTTAGCTCTACATGACTCTACTACACTCTACCATGCCTCCACTGGACTCTACTACACCTTACCATTGCTCTGCCTAGCTCTACTTGATTCTACTAAACACTTCTATGGATCTGCATGGCTCTACTACACACTAACATGGCTCTTCCTGGTCCTTCTACACTCTACCATTGCTCTAGTTAGCTCTACTGGACTCTACAACTCTCTACCATGGCTCTACTTGTCTCTACTACACTGTACCATTACTCTACTTAGCTCAACTTGATTGTACTACACCTTACCATTACTCTACCTAGCTCTATTGGATTCTGCTAAACACTTCTATGGCTATACGTGGCTCTACTTGACTCTACTGCACTCTACCCTGGCTCTTTCTGGTTCTACTACACTCTACCATTACTGTACTTAGCTCTACTGGACTCTACTACTCTCTACCATGGCTCTCCTTGTCTCTACATGACACTAGTGCCCCCTACCATGTCTCTACTTTGCTCTACTACACTCTACCATTACTCTACTTAGCTCTACTGGACTCTATACTACTGTCTACCATGGCTCTACTTGACCCTAGTTGACTCTTCTACACTCTACCATTGCTCTAGTTAGCTCTACTGGACTCTATTACTCACTACCATCACTCTACTTGGCTCTACTTGACTCCACTGCACACAACCATGGCTCTACTTGGCTCTACTACACTCTACCATTACTCTACTTAGCTCTACTGGACTATACTACTCTCTACTATGGCTCTCCAGCCCTCTACTTTATTCTACTGCACTCTACCATGACTCTACTGGACACTATACTGCACCCTACATTGGCTCCACTTGGCTGCACTTGACTCTACTACACTCAACAATGTCTCTACTTGGCTCGACTACACTCTACCGTTGCTCTACTTAGCTCTACTGGACTCTACTACACCTTACCATTGCTCTACCTAGCTCAACTGGATTCTACTAAAGACTTCTATGGCTCTACGTGACTCTACTTGACTCTACTGCACTCTACCATGGCTCTTCCTGGTTCTACTACACTCTACCATTATTCTACTTAGCTCTACTGGACTCTACTACTCTCTACCATTGCTCTACTCGTCTCTACATGACACTAGTGACCCATACCATGTCTGTACTTGGCTCTACTACACTCTACATTTGCTCGACTTAGCTCTACTGGACTCTACTACACCTTACCATTGCTCTACCTAGCTCTACTACACTCTACTAAACACTTCTATGGCTCTACGTGGCTCAACTTGACTCTACAGCACTCTACCATGGCTTTTCATGGTTCTACTACACAATACCATTACTCTACTTAGCTGTACTGGACTCTATTACTCTCTACCATAGCTCTACTTCTCTCTACATGACACTAGTGCCCCTTACCATGTCTCTACTTGGCTGTACTACACTCTACCATTACTCTACTTAGCTCTACTGGACTCTACTACTGTCTTCCATGGCTCTACTCGGCTCTACTTCACTCTACTACAATCTACCATGGCTCTATTTGGCACTACCTGATTCTACTACACCCTACCATTGCTCTACTTAGCTCTACATGACTCTACTACACTCTACCATGCCTCCACTGGACTCTACTACACCTTACCATTGCTCTGCCTAGCTCTACTTGATTCTACTAAACACTTCTATGGATCTGCATGGCTCTACTGCACACTAACATGGCTCTTCCTGGTCCTTCTACACTCTACCATTGCTCTAGTTAGCTCTACTGGACTCTACAACTCTCTACCATGGCTCTACTTGTCTGTACTACACTGTACCATTACTCTACTTAGCTCAACTTGATTGTACTACACCTTACCATTACTCTACCTAGCTCTATTGGATTCTGCTAAACACTTCTATGGCTATACGTGGCTCTACTTGACTCTACTGCACTCTACCCTGGCTCTTTCTGGTTCTACTACACTCTACCATTACTGTACTTAGCTCTACTGGACTCTACTACTCTCTACCATGGCTCTCCTTGTCTCTACATGACACTAGTGCCCCCTACCATGTCTCTACTTTGCTCTACTACACTCTACCATTACTCTACTTAGCTCTACTGGACTCTATACTACTGTCTACCATGGCTCTACTTGACCCTAGTTGACTCTTCTACACTCTACCATTGCTCTAGTTAGCTCTACTGGACTCTATTACTCACTACCATCACTCTACTTGGCTCTACTTGACTCCACTGCACACAACCATGGCTCTACTTGGCTCTACTACACTCTACCATTACTCTACTTAGCTCTACTGGACTATACTACTCTCTACTATGGCTCTCCAGCCCTCTACTTTATTCTACTGCACTCTACCATGACTCTACTGGACACTATACTGCACCCTACATTGGCTCCACTTGGCTGCACTTGACTCTACTACACTCAACAATGTCTCTACTTGGCTCGACTACACTCTACCGTTGCTCTACTTAGCTCTACTGGACTCTACTACACCTTACCATTGCTCTACCTAGCTCAACTGGATTCTACTAAACACTTCTATGGCTCTACGTGACTCTACTTGACTCTACTGCACTCTACCATGGCTCTTCCTGGTTCTACTACACTCTACCATTATTCTACTTAGCTCTACTGGACTCTACTACTCTCTACCATTGCTCTACTCGTCTCTACATGACACTAGTGACCCATACCATGTCTGTACTTGGCTCTACTACACTCTACATTTGCTCGACTTAGCTCTACTGGACTCTACTACACCTTACCATTGCTGTACCTAGCTCTACTACACTCTACTAAACACTTCTATGGCTCTACGTGGCTCAACTTGACTCTACAGCACTCTACCATGGCTTTTCATGGTTCTACTACACAATACCATTACTCTACTTAGCTGTACTGGACTCTATTACTCTCTACCATAGCTCTACTTCTCTCTACATGACACTAGTGCCCCTTACCATGTCTCTACTTGGCTGTACTACACTCTACCATTACTCTACTTAGCTCTACTGGACTCTACTACTGTCTTCCATGGCTCTACTTGGCTCTACTTCACTCTACTACAATCTACCATGGCTCTACTTGGCACTACCTGATTCTACTACACCCTACCATTGCTCTACTTGGCTCTACAAGACTCTACTACACTCTACCATGTCTCTACTTGGCTCTACTACACTCTACCATTGCTCTACGTAGCTGTACTGGACTCTACTACACCTTACCATTGGTCTACCTAGTTCTACTGGATTCTACTAAACACTTCTATGGCTCTACGTGGCTCTACTTGACTCTACCACAACTCTACTTAGCTCTACTGGACTCTACTATTTTCTACCATGGCTCTACTTGTCTCTACATGACACTAGTGCCCCCTACCATGGGTCTACTAGGCTCTACTACACTCTACCATTGCTCTACTTAGGTCTACTTGACTCTACTCCACTCTACCATTGCTCTACTTAGCTCTACTGGACTGTACTACACTCTACAGTGGCACTACTTGGCACTACTACACTCTACCATTTCTTTACTTAGCTCTACTTGACTCTACTACACTCTACCATTGCTCTACTTGCCTCTACAAGACTCTACTACACTCCAGAATGTCTCAACTTGGCTCTACTACACTCTACCATTGCTCTACTCAGCTCTTCATGACTCTACTACACTCTACCATGCCTCTACTGGACTCTACTACACCTTACCATAGCTCTACCTAGCTCTACTGGATTCTACTAAACACTTCGATGGATCTACATGGCTCTACTTGACTCTACTGCACACTACCATGGCTCTTCCTGGTTCTACTACACTCTACCATTACTCTACTTAGCTCTACTGGACTCTACTACTCTCTACCATGGCTCTACTTGTCTCTACATGACACTAGTGCCCCCTAACATGTCTCTACTTGGCTCTACTACACTCTACCATTGCTCTGCTTAGCTCTACAGGACTCTACTACACTTTACCATTACTCTACATAGCTCTACTGGATTCTGCTAAACACTTGTATGGCTCTATGTGGCTCTACTTGACTCTACCATGGCTGTTCCTGGCTCTACTACACTCTACCACTTCTCTACTTACCTCTACTGGATTCTACTACTGTCTACCATGGCTCTACTTGATCCTAGTTGACTCTTCTACACTCTACCATTGCTCTACTTAGCTCTACTAGACTCTACTACTCTCTACCATGGCTCTACTGGACACTATACTGCACCCTACATAGGCTCCACTTCACTCTTCCATTGCTCTACTTAGCTCTACTGGACTCTACTACTCTCTAACATGGCTCTACTTCTCTCTACTACACTGTACCATTACTCTACTTAGCTCAACTGGACTCTACTACACCTTACCATTACTCTACCTAGCTCTACTGGATTCTGCTAAACACTTCTATGGCTCTACGTGGCTCTACTTGACTCTACTGCACTCTACCATGGCTCTTCCTGGTTCTACTACACTCTACCATTACTCTACTTAGCTCTACTGGACTCTACTACTCTCTACCATGGCTCTACTTGTCTCTACATGACACTAGTGCCCCCTACCATGTCTCTACTTGGTTCAACTACACTCTACCATTACTCTACTTAGCTCTACTGGACTCTACTACTGTCTACCATGGCTCTACTTGACCCTAGTTGACTCTTCTACACTCTACCATTGCTCTAGTTAGCTCTACTGGACTCTACTACTCTCTACCATGGCTCTACTTTGCTCTACTTGACTCTACTGCACACTACCATGGCTCTACTTGGCTCTACTACACTCTACCATTTCTCTACTTAGCACTACTGGACTATACAACTCTCTACTATGGTTCTCCTTCGCTCTGCTTTATTCTACTGCTCTCTACCATGACTCTACTGGACACTATACTGCACCCTACATTGGCTCCACTTGGTTGTACTTGACTCTACTACACTCTACCATGTCTCTTCTGGGCTCTATTACACTCTACCGTTGCTCTACTTAGCTCTACAGGACTCTACTACACCTTACCACTGCTCTATACCTAGCTCTACTGGATTCTACTAAACACTTCTATGGCTCTACGTGGCTCTACTTGACTCTACTGCACTCTACCATGGCTCTTGCTGGTTCTACTACACTCTACCAATACTCTACTTAGCTCTACCGGACACTACTACTTTCTACCATTGCTCTACTTGTCTCTACATGACACTAGTGTCCCCTACCATGTCTCTACTTGGCTCTACTACACTCTACCATTACTCTACTTAGCTCTACTGGACTCTACTACTGTCTACCATGGCTCTACTTGACCCTAGTTGACTCTTCTACACTCTACCATTGCTCTAGTTAGCTCTACTGGACTCTACTACTCTCTATCATGGCTCTACTTGGCTCTACTTGACTCTACTGCACACTACCATGGCTCTACTTGGCTCTACTACACTCTACCATTTCTCTACTTAGCTCTACTGGACTATACAACTCTCTACTATGGTTATCCTTCGCTCTGCTTTATTCTAATGCTCTCTACCATGACTCTACTGGACACTATACTGCACCCTACATTGGCTCCACTTGGTTGTACTTGACTCTACTACACTCTACCATGTCTCTTCTTGGCTCTACTACACTCTACCGTTGCTCTACTTAGCTCTACAGGACTCTACTACACCTTACCACTGCTCTATACCTAGCTCTACTGGATGCTACTAAACACTTCTATGGCTCTACGTGGCTCTACTTGACTCTACAGCACTCTACCATGGCTCTTCCTGGTTCTACTACACTCTACCAATACTCTACTTAGCTCTACCGGACTCTACTACTTTCTACCATTGCTCTACTTGTCTCTACATGACACTAGTGCCCCATACCATGTCTCTGCTTGGCTCTACTACACTCTACCATTGCTCTACTTAGCTCCACTGGACTCTACTACACCTTACCATTGCTCTAGCTAGCTCTACTAGATTCTACTAAACACTTCTATGGCTCTACGTGGCTCTACATGACTCTACTGCACTCTACCATGGCTCTTCATGGTTCTACTACACTCTACCATTACTCTACTTAGCAGTACTGAACTCTATTACTCTCTACCATACTCTACATGACACTAGTTCCCCGTACCATGTCTCTACTTGGCTGTACTATACTCTACCATTACTCTACTTAGCTCTACTGGACTCCACTACTGGCTACCATGGCTGTACTTGGCTCTACGTGACTCTACTACACTCTACCATGGCTCTACTTGGCTCCACTTGACTCTACTACACCCTACCATTGCTCTACTTGGCTCTACAAGACTCTACTACACTCTACCATGTCTCTACTTGGGTCTACTACACTCTACCATTGCTCTACTTAGCTCTACTGGACTCTACTACACCTTACCATTGGTCTACTTAGTTCTATTGGATTCTACTAAACACTTCTACGGCTCTACGTGGCTCTACTTGACAATACCATTACTCTACTTAGCTCTACTGGACTCTACTACTCTCTACCATGGGTCTACTTGTCTCTACATGACACTAGTGCCCCCTACCATGGCTCTACTTTGCTGTACTACACTCTACCAACGCTCTACTTAGCTCTACTTGACTCTACTGCAATCTACCATTGCTCTGCTTAGCTCCACTGGACTGTACTACACTCTACAGTGGCTCTACTTGGCACTACTACACTCTACCATTGCTCTACTTAGATCTACTTGACTCTAATGCACTCTACCATTGCTCTACTTGCCTCTACAAGACTCTACTACACTCTACCTTGTCTCTACTTGGCTCTACTACACTCTACCATTGCTCTACTCAGCTCTTCTGGGCTCTACTACACCTTACCATTGCTCTACCTAGCTCTACTGGATTCTACTAAAAACTTCGATGACTCTACGTGGCTCTACTTGACTCTACTCCACTCTACCATGGCTCTTCATGGTTGTATTACACTCTACCATTACTCTACTTAGCTCTACAGGACTCTACTACACTCTACCATGGCTCTATTTGTCTCTACATGACACTAGTGCCACCTACCATGTCTCTACTTGGCTCCACTACACTCTACCATTGCTCTACTTAGCTCTACTGGACTCTACTACAGCTTACCATTGCTCTACTAAACACTTCTATGGCTCTACGTGGCTCTACTTGACTCTACTGCTCACTACCATGGCTCTTCCTGGTTCTACTACACTCTACCATTACTCTACTTAGCTCTACTGGACCCTACTACACTCTACCATTGCTCTACCTGTCTCTACATGACACTAGTGCCCCCTACCATATCTCTATACTTGGCTCTACTACATTCTACCATTAATGTACTTAGCTCTACTGGACTCTACTACTCTCTACCATGGGTCTACTTGTCTCTACATGACACTAGTGCCCCCTACCATGGCTCTACTTTGCTGTACTACACTCTACCAACGCTCTACTTAGCTCTACTTGACTCTACTGCAATCTACCATTGCTCTGCTTAGCTCCACTGGACTGTACTACACTCTACAGTGGCTCTACTTGGCACTACTACACTCTACCATTGCTCTACTTAGATCTACTTGACTCTAATGCACTCTACCATTGCTCTACTTGCCTCTACAAGACTCTACTACACTCTACCTTGTCTCTACTTGGCTCTACTACACTCTACCATTGCTCTACTCAGCTCTTCTGGGCTCTACTACACCTTACCATTGCTCTACCTAGCTCTACTGGATTCTACTAAAAACTTCGATGACTCTACGTGGCTCTACTTGACTCTACTCCACTCTACCATGGCTCTTCATGGTTGTATTACACTCTACCATTACTCTACTTAGCTCTACAGGACTCTACTACACTCTACCATGGCTCTATTTGTCTCTACATGACACTAGTGCCACCTACCATGTCTCTACTTGGCTCCACTACACTCTACCATTGCTCTACTTAGCTCTACTGGACTCTACTACACCTTACCATTACTCTACCTAGCTCTACTGGATTCTGCTAAACACTTCTATGGTTCTACGTGGCTCTACTTGACTCTTCTACACTCTACCATTGCTCTAGTTAGCTCTACTGGACTCTACTACTCTTTACCATGGCTCTACTTGGCTCTACTTGACTCTACTGCACACTACCATGGCTCTACTTGGCTCTACTACACTCTACCATTATCCTACTTAGCTCTTCTGGACTATACTACTCTCTACTATGGCTCTCCTTCGCTCTACTTTATTCTACTGCACTCTACCATGACTCTACTGGACACTATACTGCACCCTACATTGGCTCTACTTGGCTGTACTTGACTCTACTACACTCTACCATGTCTCTAGTCGGCTCTAGTACACTCTACCCTTGCTCTACTTAGCTCTACTGGACTCTACTACACCTTACCATTCCTCTACCTAGTTCTACTGGATTCTACTAAACACTTCTATGGTTCTACGTAGCTCTACTTGACTCTACTGCACTCTACCATGGCTCTTCCAGGTTCTACTACACTCTACCGTTACTCTACTAAGCTCCACTGGACTCTACTACTCTCTACCATTGCTCTACTTAGCTCTACATGACTCTACTGCACTCTACCATGCCTCTACTGGACTCTACTACACCTTACCATTGCTCTACCTAGCTCTACTTGATTCTACTAAACACTTCTATGGATCTGCATGGCTCTACTTGACTCTACTGCACACTACCATGGCTCTTCCTGGTTCTACTACACTCTACCGTTACTCTACTTAGCTCTACAGGACTCTACTACTCTCTACCATAGCTCTACTTGTCTCTACTACACTCTACCATTACTCTACTTATCTCTGCTGGATTCTACTACTGTCTACCTTGGCTCTACTTGACCCTAGTTGACTCTTCTACACTCTACCATTACTCTACTTAGTTCTACATGGCTCTACTACTCTCTACCATGGCTCTACTTGGCTCTACTACACTCTACCATTGCTCTCCTTAGCTCTACTTGACTCTACTACACTCTACCATTGCTCTACTTGCCTCTACATGGCTATACCACTCTCTACCATGGCTCTACTTGGCTCTACTACACTCTACCATTGCTCTACTTGGCTCTACAAGACTCAACTACACTCTACCATTGCTCTACTTGGCTCAACAAGACTCTACCATTGCTCTACTTAATGGACTCTACTACACCTTACCATTGCTCAATCTAGGTCTACTGGATTCTACTAAACACTTCTATGGGTCTACGTGGCTCTACTTGCCTCTACTACACTCTACCATTACTCTACTTAGCTCTACTGGACTCTACTACTCTCTACCATGGCTCTCCTTCGCTCTATTTGACTCTACTGCACTCTAGCATGACTCTACTAGACTCTACTGCACCCTACATTGGCTCTACTTCGCTGTACTATACTCTACAATGCCTCTACTTTGCTCTACTACACTCTACAATTGCTCTACTTTGCTCCACTGGACTCTACTCTTCACTTGGCGCTACTTGACTCTACTGCACACTATCATGGCTGTAGTTGGATGTACTTGACTCTACTACACTTTACCATGGCTCTACTTAGCTCTACTAGACTCTACTACTCTTTACAATGGCTCTATTTGGCTCTACTATATTCTACCTTTACTCTACTTAGCTCTACTGGACTCTACTACTCTCTACTATGGCTCTCCGTTGCTCTACGTGATTCTACTGCACTCTACCGTGACTCTACTGGACACTACTGCACCCTACATTGGCTCCACTTGGCTCTACTTGACTCTACTACACTCTACCATGGTTCTACTTGGATCTACTACACTCTACCATTGCTCTACTCAGCTCTACTTGACTCTACTACATTCTACCATTGCTCTACTTGCCTCTACATGGCTCTACTACTCTCTACCATGGCTCTACTTGGCTCTACTACACTCTACCATTGCTCTACTTGGCTCTAGAAGACTCAATTACACTCTACCATGTCTCTACTTAGTTCTACTGGACCCTACTACACTCTACAATGGCTCTACTTGGCTCTACTACACTCTACCATTGCTCTACTTAGCTCTACTGGACCCTACTACACTCTACCATTGCTCTACTTGTCTCTACATGGCTCTACTACTCTCTACCATGGCTCTACTTGGCTCTACTACACTCTACTATTGTTCCCCTTAGCTCTACTTGACTCTACTACACTCTACCATTGCTCTACTTGTCTCTACATGGCTATACCACTCCCTACCATGGCTCTACTTGGCTCTACTATACACTCTACCATTGCTCTACTTGGCTCTACAAGACTCAACTACACTCTACCATGTCTCTACTTAGTTCTACTGGACCTTACTACACTGTACAATGACACTACTTGGCTCTACTACACTCTACCATTGCTCTACTTAGCTCTACTTGACTCTACTACACTCTACCATTGCTCTACTTGCCTCTACATGGCTCTACTACTCTCTACCATGGCTCTACTTGGCTCTACTACACTCTACCATTGTTCTCCTTAGCTCTACTTGACTCTACTACACTCTACCATTGCTGTACTTGCCTCTACATGGCTCTACTACTCACTACCATGTCTCTACTTGGCTCTACTACACTCTACCATTTCTCTACTTAGCTCTACTGGACTCTACTACACCTTAGCATTGCTCTACCTAGCTCTACTGGATTCTACTAAACATTTCTATGGCTCTACGTGGCTCTACTTGACTCTAGAAGACTCTACCATTGCTCTACTTAGCTCTACTAGACTCTACCATTACTCTACTTAGGTCTACATGGCTCTACTACTCTCTACCATGGCTCTGCTTGGCTCTACATGGCTATACCACTCTCTACCATGGTTCTTCTTGGCTCTACTACACTCTACCATTGCTCTACTTGGCTCCACAAGACTCAACTACACTCTACCATGTCTCTACTTGGGTCTACTAAACTCTACCATTGCTCTACTTAGCTCTACTGGACGCTACTACACCTTACCATTGCTGTACCTAGCTGTTCTGGATTCTACTAAACACTTCTGTGGCTCTACGTGGCTGTACAAGACTCAACTACACTCTACCATGGATCTTCCTGGTTCTACTACACTCTACCATTACTCTACTTAGCTCAACATGGCTCTACTACTCTCTACCATGGCTCTACTTGGCTCTACTACACTCTACCATTGCTCTACTTGCCTCTACATGGCTATACCACTCCCCACCATGGCTCTACCTGGCTCTACTATACACTCTACCATTGCTCTACTTGGCTCTATAAGACTCAACTACACTCTACCATGTCTCTACGTAGTTCTACTGGACCCTACTACACTCTACAATGGCTCTACTTGGCTCTACTACACTCTACCATTGCTCTACTTACCTCTACTTGACTCTACTACACTCTACCATTGCTCTACTTGCCTCTACATGGCTCTACTACTCTCTACCATGGCTCTACTTCGCTCTACTACACTCTACCATTGTTCTCCTGAGCTCTACTTGACTCTACTACACTCCACCATTGCTGTACTTGCCTCTACATGGCTCTACTACTCTCTACCATGTCTCTACATTGCTCTACTACACTCTACCATTGCTCTACTTAGCTCTACTGGACTCTACTACACCTTACCATTACTCTACCTAGCTCTACTGGATTCCACTAAACACTTCTATAGCTCTACGTGGCTCTACTTGACTCTACTGCACTCTACCATGGCTCTTCCTGGTTCTACTACACTCTACCATTACTCTACTTAGCTCTACATGGCTCTACTACTCTCTACCATGGCTCTACTTGGCTCTACTACACTCTACCATTGCTCTCCTTAGCTCTACTTGACTCTACTACACTCTACCATTGCTCTACTTGCCTCTACATGGCTATACCACTCTCTACCATGGCTCTACTTGTCTCTACTACACTCTACAATTGCTCTACTTGGCTCTACAAGACTCAGCTACACTCTACCATGTCTCTACTTGGCTCTACTGCACTCTACCATTGCTCTACTTAGCTCTACTGGACTCTACTACACCTTACCATTGCTCTACCTAGCTCTACTGAATTCTACTAAACACTTCTGTGGCTCTATGTGGCTGTACAAGACTCAACTACACTCTACCATGGATCTTCCTTGTTCTACTACACTCTACCATTACTCTACTTAGCTCTACATGGCTCTACTACTCTCTACCATGTCTCTACTTGGCTCTACTACACTCTACCATTGCTCTCCTTAGCTCTACTTGACTCTACTACACTCTACCATTGCTCTACTTGCCTCTACATGGCTATAGCACTCTCTACCATGGCTCTACTTGGCTCTACTACACTCTACCATTGCTCTACTTGGCTCTACAAGACTCAACTACACTCTACCATGGTTCTACTTGGCTCTACTACACTCTACCATTACTCTACGTAGCTCTACTGGACTCTACTAAACACTTCTATGGCTCTACGTGGCTCTACTTGACTGTAGTGCACTCTACCATGGCTCGTCCTGGCTCTACTACACTCTACCATTACTCTATACTTAGCTCTACTGGACTCTGCTACTCTCTACCATGGCTCTACTTCACTCTATTGCGCTCTACCATGACTCTACTGGACACTACTGCACCCTACATTGGCTCTACTTGGCTCTACTTGACTCTACTACACTCTACCATGACTCTACTTGACTCTACTACACACTATACCATGGCTCTACATGGCTCTACTTGACTCTATACTGGACTCTACTACACACTACCATGGCTCTACTTGGCTCTACTTGCATGACTCTACTACATTCTACCATGGCTATACTGGACTCTACTATAATCTGCCATGGCTCTACTTGGCTCTACTTGACTCTACTACACTCCACCATGGCTCTACTTGGCTCTACTACACTCTACCATTACTCTACTTAGCTCTACTGGTTTCTACTACACTCTACCATGGCGCTACGTGGCTCTACTTGTCTCTTCTGCACTCTACCATGTCTCTACTTGGATTCAATACACTCTACCATCACTCTACTTAGCTGTACTGGACTCTACTATACTCTACCATGGCTCTACTTGGCTCTACTTGACTCTACTACATTCTACCATGGCTCTACTTGGCTCTACTATATACACTCTACCATTACTCTACTTAGCTCTACTGGACTCTATTACTCTCTACCATGGCTCTACTTTGTCTACTACACTCAGGGCCGTAGACAAGTTTTTTAGTTTAGGGGTGCTAACTTTCACTGCGCATCATAAGCAGTTGTGTGCTGTGGCTAAGTGCTATATCCTTCAAATACAAATGGCAAAAATTTGGGGGTGCTTCAGCACCCCAAAGCATTCACTTGTCTACGGCCTTGACACTCTACCATTACTCTGCTTAGCTCTGCTGGACTGTACAACACTCTACAATGTCTCTACTTGGCTCTACTGGAGTCTACTGCACTCTACCATGGGTCTACTTCACTCTACCATTGGTCTACTTAGCTGTATACTGGACCTTACCACTGGTCTACCTATAGCTCTACCGAATTCTGCTAAACACATCTATATGGCTCTACGTGGCTCTACTTGACTCTACCATGGTTGTTCCTGGCTCTACTACACTCTACCATTGCTCTACTTAGCTCTACTAGTCTCTACTGCTCTCTACCATGGCTCTAGTTGGCTCTACTACTCTCTAACGTGGATCTACTTAGCTCTACTGGACTCTACACTCTACAATTGCTCTAGTTAGCTCTACTCGACTCTACTACACTCTACCATGGCTCTACTTGGCTCTACTACACTCTACCATTACTCTACTTAGCTCTACTGGATTCTACTACTCTCTACCATGGCTCTCCTTCGCTCTACTTGACTCTACTGCACTCTACCATGACTCTACTGGACTCTACTTGACTCTACTACATGCTACCATTGCTCTACTTGGCTCTACTACACTCTACCGTTACTCTACTTAGCTGTACTGGACTCTACTACTCTCTACTGTGGCTCTACTTGGCTCTACTGGACTCTACACTCTACAATTGCTCTAGTTAGCTCTACTGGACTCTATTACACTCTACCATGGCTCTACTTGGCTCTACTACTCTCTACCGTTACTCTACTTAGCTGTACTGGACTCTACTACTCTCTACCGTGGCTCTACTTAGCTCTACTTGACTCTACTACACTCCATCATGACTTTGCTTGGGTCTACTACACTCTACTATTGCTTTACTTAGCTCTACTAGACTCTACTACACTTTACCATTTCTCTACTTAGCTCTACTGGACTCTACTATTCCCTACCATGGCCCTACTTCGCTCTACTTGACTCTACTGCACTCTACCATGACTCTACTGGACTCTACTTGACTCTACTACAGTCTACCATTGCTCTACTTTGCTCTACTACTCTCTACCGTGGCTCTACTTAGCTGTACTGGACTCTACTACACTCTACCAAGATTTCACTTGGCCCTACTAGAGTGTACTACACTCTACCATGGCTGTAGTTGGCTCTACTTGACTCTACTACACTCTACCATGGCTCTACTTGGCTCTACTATACACTCTACCATTACTCTAGTTAGACGTACTGGACTCTACTACTCTCTACCGTGGCTCTACTTAGCTCTCCTGGACTCTATACTACACTCTACCATTGCTCTAATTTGCTCTACAGGACTGTACTACATTCTACCATGGCTCTATTTGGCTCTACTTGACTCTACTACACTCCATCATGACTTTGCTTGGGTCTACTACACTCTACCATTGCTTTACTTAGCTCTACTAGACTCTACTACACTTTACCGTTACTCTACTTAGCTCTACTGGACTCTACTACTCCCTACCATAGCCCTACTTCGCTCTACTTGACTCTACTGCACTCTACCATGACTCTTCTGGACACTACTACACTCTACCATTGCTCTACTTAGCTCTAGTTGACTCTATTACATGCACCCTACCATGGCTTTACTACATTCTATATCATTGCTCTACTTAGCTCTACTGAACTCTACTACACTCTACCATTGCTCTACTTAGCTCTACTGGACTCTATGACACTCTACCATGGCTCTACGTGGCTCTACTTGACTCTACCACAGTCTACCATGGCTCTACTTGGCTCTACTACACTCTACGATTACTCTACCTAGCTGTACTGGACTCTACTACTCTCTACGCACTGTGACTCTACTTCGCTGTACTGGAATATACTACATTCTACCTTGGCTCTACTTGGCTCTACTTGACTCTATTGCACTCTACCATGGCTCTACTTGACTATACTAGACTCTACCATTACTCTACTTAGCTCTCCTAGACTCTACTACACTCTACCATGGCTCTACTTGGCTCTACCACACTATACCATTGGTGTATACTTAGCTCTACTAGACTCTACTACACTCTACAATTGCTCTACTTAGCTCTACTGGACTCTACTACACCTTACCATTGCTCTACCTACCTCTACTGGATTCTACTAAACACTTCTATGGCTCTACTTAGCTCTACTTGGCTCTACTACACTCTACCATTACTCTACTGGACTCTACTACTCTCTACCATGGCTCTCCTCCGCTCTACTTGACTCTATTGCACTCTACCATGACTCTACTGGACACCACTGCACCCTACATTGGCTCTACATGACTCTACTACACTCTACCATGGCTCTACTTGACTCTACTACACATGCACTATACCATGGCTCTACATGGATCTACTTGACTCTATACTGGACTCTACTACACTCTACCATGGCTCTACTTGGCTCTACTTGATTCTACCATGGCTCTACTGGACTCTACTATAATCTACCATGGCTCTACTTGGCTCTACTTGACTCTACTAAACTCTACCATGTCTCTACTTGGCTCTACTACACTCTACCATGGCTCTATTTGGCTCTACTTGACTCTACTACATTCTACCATGGCTCTATACTTGGCTCTACTGCACTATATGATTGCTCTATACTTAGCTCTACTGCATGGTCTCTACTACACTCTACCATGGCGCTACGTGGCTCTACTTGTCTCTTCTGCACTCTACCATGTCTCTACTTGGATCTACTACACTCTACCATCACTCTACTTAGCTGTACTGGACTCTACTATACTCTATCATGGCTCTACTTGGCTCTACTTGACTCTACTACATTCTACCATGGCTCTACTTGGCTCTACTATATACACTCTACCATTACTCTACTTAGCTCTACTGGACTCTACTACTCTCTACAATGGCTCTACTTTGTCTACTACACTCTACCATTACTCTGCTTAGCTCTGCTGGACTGTACAACACTCTACAATGTCTCTACTTGAGTCTACTGCACGCAGCGCCGCAGTATGACGTCATTTTTGAAACTACTATACTGCACTATAGACCTTATGGAATTGACGTCATCACCTCACGTAAACAAACGTGAAACGGACAGTAGACGGAAATCCGGATACTAAATGACCGCGGTCAAGGGACCTTAAGTACAGTGGAGCAGTTTGCGAGCTCCTTTCTCACCAGCGCAGTAAGTGATTTTACGTTTACACCCAGAATGTACAAGGCCTCAACAGGACCTAACGCTCACCGAAGCGAATAAGCTTACCTGCATGCTTCGTTGACGCAGCGAGCTCGTAAAGTGCTTCGCTGTACTTAAGCTCCATAGACCGCGGTCTTCCTTGCCACTCAAAATGGCGGCGTAGTATCCGGATTCCGTCCACTTTCCGTTTTACGTTTAATTACGTGAGGTATTGCATAAAGTCTATACTACTCGCCTGAGATCGGTCCAGGGAGATCTATACCGAGGAACCGATTACGTCCCCGGAGATACTGTCAGAGCCCCCCCCAGACGCAGGATGACAGCATCAGCAGCATACAAGAGACACCGAACAGCCAATTTAGGCTGGCACTCTCGGTAACCCCGTGCATGCCCCGTATAAGTAGTATAGAATCTGTCAACCATAGCCCTTCCCCCTTACTGTTTAGCCCCACACCCACCGCAAGCCCAGTCCATGCCCCTACCCCTGATTCCACCCAGGACCAGCCACCTCCCCCTCCACTTAGCCCCACTAACAGTCTAACCTCTTCCCATAGCACCAGCCCCCAGCATGAAGAATCCCTATCTGGATCCATGGAACTATTCAGCCCCACCCCCAGCATAATCCAGAACAAGTGGCCATCACCCCCCCCTCTCCCTCAACGATCCCCACGCATTAAGAGAAGACACAATTTACACAACTATGCGAGCCTTGCCTCAACAAATGGGAGCTACGATGTGTGTAGCAGTGTTGGCGCTCCCCCACCCGATACCCCAACTACCATGGCTCTACTGCACTCTACCATTGGTCTACTTAACTCTACTGGACCTTACCATTGCTCTACCTAGCTCTACTGGATTCTGCTAAACACATCTATGTCTCTACGTGGCTCTAATTGACTCTACCATGGTTGTTCCTGGCTCTACTACACTCTACCATTGCTCTACTTAGCTCTACTATAGACTCTACTGCTCTCTACCATGTATACTGCACCCTATATTGGCTCTACTTGGCTCTACTTGACTCTACTACACTCTACCATGGCTCTACTTGACTCTACTACACACTTCCATGGCTCTACTTGGCTCTACTTGACTCTACTGCACTCTACCATGGCTCTACATGGCTCTAATACACCCTACCGTTACTCTACTTAGCTGTACTCGACTCTACTACTCTCTACCGTGGCTCTACTTAGCTCTACTGGACTCTGTACTACACTCTACCATTGCTCTAGTTAGCTCTACTGGACTCTACTACACTCTACCATGGCTCTACCTGGCTCTACTACACTCTACCATGGGTCTACTTGGCTCTACTACACTCTAACATTACTCTACTTAGCTGTACTTGACTCTACTACTTTCTACCGTGGCTCGACCTAGTTCTACTGGAATCTACTACATTCTACCATGGCTCTACTTGGTTGTACTTGACTCTACTGCACTCTAGCATGACTCTACTGGGCTCTACTATACAGTCTACCATTGATCTGCTTATGTCTACTTGACTCTACTATACACTCTACCATGGATCTGCTTAGTTCTACTGGACTCTACTACACTCTAGTATGGCTCTACTGGGCTCTAGTTGACTCTACTACCCTTTACCATTACTCTACTCTACTTTCCTGTACTTGACTCTACTGCACTCTACCATGGCTCTACTTGACTATACTGCACTCTATCATTACTCTACTTAGCTGTACTTCACTGTGCTACACTCTACCACAGCTATCCTTGGCTCTACTACACTCTTATTATGTCTCTACTCAGCTCTACTGGAGTCTACTACACTCTACCAACCCTCTACTTAGCTCTACTAGACTCTACTACACTCTACAATTGCTCTACGTAGCTCTACTGGACTGTACTACACTCTACAATGGCTCAACTAGGCTCTACTTGACTCTACTGCACTCTAGCATGGCTCTACTACACTCTACCGTTACTCTACATAGCTGTACTGGACTCTACTACTCTCTACCGTGGCTCTGCTCAGCTCTCCTGCAATCTACCACATTCTACCTTAGCTGTACTTGGCTCTACTTGACTCTACTGCTATCTACCATGCCTCTACTGGACTCTGGTACACTCTACCATTGCTCTAAATAGCTCTACTGGACTCTACTACACTCTATACAATGGGTCTACTTCGATCTACTTGACTCTACTGCACTCTACCATGACTCTACTCGACACTACTACACTCTACGATTGCTCTACCTAGCTCTACTGGATTCTACTACACTCTACCTTGGCTCTATAGTTGACTCTACTACACTCTACCATGGCTCTACTACACTCTACCATTGCTCTACTTAGCTTTACTGGACTCTTCTACACTCTACTTTGGCTCTACGTGGCTCTACTTGACTCTACTACATCCTACCATGGCTCTACTCGACTCTACTATACCCTACCATGGCTCTATTTGACTCTAGTGCACTCTACCATGACTCTAGTACACCCTGTCATTGCTCTACTTAGCTCTACTGGACTCATGCAGCCAATAACATGATGAAAGTATTGGTAGCCCTAGCTGGGGGGCGGATGTGGCAAGTGCGAGGCGCTGGCTCAGGTTTTTAACATGCTCCAGACCTGACAGTCAGACCTTAACCTAAGTCAAAGTCAGAGAGAAAGGGATCCAACTACTTCGAAGAATTGGACTTCCGATCGAGGGGCAGTGTGAGCTGAAATACTGTGATACACGTGGACTACTACTTGATAAGTTACATGACGATACATAAATTTGACAGTGCTAGTTTGACAGTTTTTGGCATCTTTTGCTCACCCACTGTGACTGGCTGTTAGACTGAGCATCATCGCAGGTTTCGTGAAACCAGTCTCTGCACGTAGTGCACATCGTCATGTCATCATGGGCATGTTTTCTGTCCCATGGGAGGCGACAGTGACAATAGACTGCAAAGTTTTCTACTTCACTGGTTGGGGCATTATTCGTCGCTTCCGATGGAGTGGGAATACTTCCATTCTCCTGTTTGTGAGGCAGTGCGAGAAGTGCTTTCTTATTTGCCGCTGGTCATATATACATGACGTTGGATCCATTCCATGGCAAAGGGCAGTAGCATTGGCAAGTGAGAACAAGCCACAATCTGTTCCTCCCATCTAAATGTGAACATTGATGTAGTGAAGCGTGACTTTGCTATTGGAAGTACATAGCAATGATGCTATCTCCTCTTTATTTCTGTAGGTGATGTATTTGGATGCACTGTCATACACCCTGACTGTAGCTGGCTGCTGGCATCCTATTGTCGAAATGGTATACCAGTGGCAGTCACCCTTGTTTAGAACTTGAACAAATTCACTGCTGCAAACATCCAAGGCCAAAGTTCGTGTCAGGCACAAGTCCTGTAGGCCTTCAATCTTGCCACCAAATTCCTTTTTTAGCAGCTTCTGACCAGCATCAATCAAAGTGTCATTAAGCCACTTTCCCTGGTTGAGAACCCCTTTGTCATATTTGCTCAACCCCAATTCTTCTATCCAAGGTTCTGGTTGTGTTTGCAGTGAGGTGTGTGCATCAGCATCATATGGTTCCGAATCGTGATTTTTCTTACTCTTCTTTTTCCTTATCTTCTCATCTCTGAGATAACTATATGCATGTGTCGTCGCTTGCTCCCTAATGAGACATGAACAAAAACAACCAAATCAAACCTTTTCATGCAAGAATGGGGAAGTGCATGGTATACCTTTTGTTGTGTTTTCTTCTCTTTTGTGTTGTATCTCTGTCTCTCCCTCAGGTTCCAGGTGAGGACCTTGTGTATCTCCCTCAGGTTCCAGGTGAGGATCTTGTCTCTCTCCCTCAGGCTCAACTTCCGTCTCCTCAGTACCAACTTCAGAGTCTGGTGCAGGGATGATGTCACAGTCTCCTGGTCTAGGACGTTTCCGGCCTGATTTCTTTTCAGTTCTGCTATGAACTTTTCTTCTGAGTTGGGTGAGGTTAATCTTCCCTTTCTGACTGTCACTTTCCATCCAATGCACATTTTAGCTGCCAGAATGTGGCAGCATTGGGTAGTGGATGGACAGGAACAGATTGCTTTGGGAAAAGCCTGACTACATGTGGATGTTCTTCTGACCCAATGACAGTAAATGTGTGGAGGGTAGGTTCAAAGCAGGATCTTCTTACCCTCGATTAGCCTTCTTGCACGTTCCCTCTGAGAAAGTGCTTTGGGTGGTTTCTTCTGAGGCTTAGGTGCAATGTTTTCGGTGGTTGTTTCCTTAGGATTTCCTTTGATTCATTCCACTATTTGCTCAGGAGAGTACTCATTCTCAACTGGGAGGGGCTGTGTGTTCACCAGTTTTCTGTACTGGGGGTGTAAGTGGTACTTGCCAAGACCATGCTGGCCACGGCACAATTTCTACCTTGTAGTATGACTGCAGATGGTTCAGTGCTAAGATCATGCAATCGAGTGGTAACTCACACCATTCCTGCAGCTGTTTGAGCACATGGTTCAGTGATTCTGACTGGTTGTTTGTGACGCCACTGTAAGGGTGATACACACCATATGATTCAATGGCCCATCGTGCAATTGAATGAACGTCAGGGTGGATTTGATTGGTGTAGTAATCAGAGAATGGAGCACTCCACTTCTGTTTCATAGAAGCTAACTTGCTAGTGTATTCCTCTTCTGTAGGGAGGTGGAAGAGATCTCTGATGTCACTCAGGTAGACGGAGATGTCTTGACATGGCGTAGCCATGCCATCACAGCACGGACGATGTGGTTCCCAGTAGTTGAGGGACTTGAAGTATGACTTGTGCTACAGCATTCACAATTGCCACTTCTTCATCTGTAACCATGGGGCATGTTGTGTGGTTGAGAGATCGTACCAACTTCGTACAGACACCGAAGAGCTCTTTGTGATGCTTCTCAAATTTTCTCTCATGCACTATATAGGAATGCAGCTGAAATGACAGGAACCTCTTTGAACAGTGTGTCTGAAGCACAGCACTGAGACATAAAAAATCACCCAGGTGGAAGGTGGTATCATACGAGAGCAGCTGACCTGATGGTGAATTGAGAAGGAGTACCCATCCAGTTCCTCTAGCAGTGCTCGCTGACCATAGACACACACAAAGTCTGGATGAGTATGAATTGTGTGTATGAAGTCAGGCATGTCAACAGCCATTTCATGCAAGTTACAGAGTGCATCATGTGAAATACGATGTTTTTGAAGCTGTTTGGTTCTGATGTTCTCAACCTGCTTGTCATTTCGAGGCTGTAACACAGTCATGTGTGTTAATGGAGGGATGTTTGAAATTGCTGACTTGTAAACCTTTGAGGTTGTACCTTTTGAGCAATCGTCTTCAAGTTTTCGAAGGACAGAGGGACATGTTCGTGTATACCCACGTTCTTTGTTCTGCTTCTGATTTCCATGAGGAACATCGACTGCAGCTTTCTCATTCCCAACATAGTGGATCAAAGTTAAGCCACTGCTGTTTGCAGAGAGTAACTGGTAGGCATGCCAATGTGAAGTGAATTCTTTGGATCGACCATATGGTGTATGTAGTTGGAAGTATGACTTCTTCAGCAGTGGTTCCTTCTTGGGAAGTGAATGAACTCCTTGGTTGACCCACCTGTACTGATCACTGCGCCAGTCATCTGCACATGATTAATATGATTACACTTTCATTTTACAGGGCATTCTAGGTGAGATCCTTCCTGAGTGTGCAAGACTTATTGTTGTATAATCATACTGTATTGCCGAAGTCTGTATCATTCGTATATTAAATACCTTTTTCTGTGTCACATCTGGGCTTGTAAATGTATACTTCGCCTCCCTTGGGTTTTGCTGGAGGTAGAAGTAGTGATTCCATCGTCTGGAGGGTTTTCCAGAAGGTTCACGATCTTTGTGAGGGGAAGAACCGCTACAGATACTTGCAGTGCTGTTGCCATTTGGTCTTCATTGTTCGCACTTCCCGGGTAGAACTCGCGCATGCGTGCTGGTCCGTTCCGTGGAATAGGGTCTGGTTCCGGTCCGATCCGGTCCGTTCCGTGAAATAGGAACTTCCCACTAGTTTTTGGCCATGACAGGGTATTTGACTTTACCCCGGCCAGACTACAGTAGCTGTACTTGATTTTCTTGACTTTACCTCACTCTACACCATGGCTTTGCCATGTTGCAGTAGACTGTACTTGACTCTACCCCATTCTATAATGGCTCTATCTGGTTCCGCAAGCTTCAGAGCAGAACCGTATTTCTATTTGTAGCACACCATAATCGGTGTGCGTTATTTAGAAGTTTGCTGTTGTTTGCGCCATGCAAGCACATCTGAAATTCATTGAAAGTCAAGCAACAGGTATCTTAGAACTAACTTATGGTCTTTCTCGTGCTGTGTGTAGATCGATGGACACAAAATTATTGTGATAGTGTGCAGGTGCAAGTTGCACTAGTGTTGAGTGTGTGACCCGGCCTCACTCTATCTTGTCTGTATGTATTTCTATCAGCCATATAGACTTATAGTTCTCGATGTTGTATACATATATATATATGTATGTATTGAGGCCCAATGTATTTCTATCAGCCATATAGTTCTGGATGTTGTATATATATATGTATGTATTGAGGCCCATATGTATTTCTATCAGCCATATAGTTCTGGATGTTGTATATATATATGTATGTATTGAGGCCCATTCTTGTAATCTTGTATCATCAGGACCAATGTGAGTAAATCCACCACCTCATAGTTCCTATGCTGTATGCTAGCAGCAATGGCTGAAGTACAGGTTGTGGTGGAAGATGAGGGACAAGTCACTGTGGCTCATGAGAGTGCCACACTTAAAGCTGTTGCAATTGCCCTATCAACAGAGGCTGGTCGCATGTGGCACCACTACACAACAGTGCACACCGTGGAACCCCTCTATGCGCTGCATATAAGTAAAGGTGATCAACTCGTGGAACAAACTAGAAACCAACAGAGTGATTTGAGCCAATCAGAGGCAGAGTCAACCACTGATTCTGTAGATTGGTATTCTGCAGAGGAGAACATTATTCTTTCCCCATCAGAACAGGAGGAATCATGTATACAAGCATCTCCTATGGACTATGCAGGAGTAACCCAGGGGATTACTGGTAGTTCAGGTGAACGGTACTTGGCTGAATCTGTCATTCAAGAGCTACAAGCGCAGCAGGAATCGTTACAGTCCCACGAAGCGGAGAGGTTGTATGTGGAAACTGAAGCTCTTCTTCCTGCTATGAATCTAGAAAGTCAGGTGCCAACTATACCTGGCAGCTCTGAGGAATTCTCTACCATCCATTCAGAGCTCTCTCCTAATGGTCATCCCAACATTGGTGGCACTGAAGTGGCCAAACTGGACAAGGAGTCTGTTTGTCAAGATAGCAGCAAGGATTTGCAACGTTTTGATATTTTAGCATCGTCTCCTGATTTCCTCTCCCAGCAAGAAGCAGAGTCTAAATGTGACTCCACCCAGCTAGCAGCCCTAGAAGATAGGGCTAGTTCATTAATCCCTGTCCAATTGGTAGCCACATGTGATGTATCCACCCAGATGGAGCTAGACATTTCCACCGTGCACACTCAGACTGAATTGAAGCAGGTGAATGAAGCATCGACCAACACACTCATTGATGTGCAGTCAGTGTCTACCACCACAGAATCTGTACTGACCCAAGATGTGGCATGTAACACAGAGTTGAGCTGTTATGAGCTGATGGAGAGGGTGAGGGAGACAGAACTATTCCAGAAGCTGCAAGACGAGCGCAAGGCTGCAATGAGCCAGATGAACGAAGAGAAGTCACAGAGAATGGTAGCTGAGCAGCTAGTAAAGATTGTCCAATCAGATTTGAGCACTCTGCGCCAGAAAAGTGTGTCAGAGACAACCACTCGACTTCGATTAGAGAATGAACTAGGTGATGTGAAGGTATGTGCACGTATACGTATTACCATATTACAAAGCTATACCAAAAAATATCACAAGTTTGTTGCCATCTATGTTGTTACGAGTGTATAGCATGAGTAACGATGCCAATGGTAAAAACAAGTGATATTTTTTCAGGTATAGCTTGGTGCTATGGTGATAATGATTTTATCATATATGATCATCTGATCTCGCTGCATGTTCAGATGTACATGTAATTAATGCAGATGACTTGCAGTACCTGATATGGATTCTTGCGTGACCTGTAGTACTGATACGGGTTCTCATGTGACTCGTAGTAGTGATGTAGATTCTTGTGTGTCATGTAGTAAAAAAATACGGCCTTTTATAAACTGCATGCAGCTGCAAGGCTTCCCGATTGATTCCATACATTTGCATGAATTAGATATATGTATTATAGAGCATTTCATGACATCACATCTATATGTGGTGACACATGATCTTTGTTGGGTGTTTGCGAATGTACTCCAGAGGAGTGGTGGACCTTGCAAATGTGTTCAGTATCACTGCTTTCTGCAGACTCATGTTCCACATGCACATTGACGACACATGATTAACTGCCTCGCCACCAAAATTCATTGCACATGGAAATGTGTGGAAAATAAATGATCAACATCTATATGTACATATGCTCATTTACAACTAACACGAAATTAGGAGAAATAAGTTCACCACACCATCACTTTAGGGTACTTTCTTTCCCGTTCAATATCTTAGGCTTGAACTTGTAGTATGCGTAGGTCTAATGCAGTATATTTACTCTTGTGCTCGTGTTCACTCCTCAGGGTGAGCTAGCTTATGTTAAGAGGCAGGCTGAAGAAAAGGACCAGAGGATCTCAGAACTCGAGGACAGCCTCACTGGAACATCATTGCTGGTGAGGACAGGGATACCCTAACACTTAGCCTACGTATGTAACACTGCAAAGTCTGATTCCCAACAGTTGATTGCAAGTCTCGTATGTGTAGGCAGCCTCTAAACTACATACTTCAATAAAGGTCCTTGAATTGCTTGTAATCACTAGCAGATTGGCTCTTCTGTAATCTTATCTTAGCTTGCACAGTGATGAAACCGTGCCCTTGCTACATGTACATACATACATACATACATACATACATACATACATGTATGTAGATACATACATACACACAGCAAAGCAATTCAAGTTCATGGTAAAGGTGAATTGATATTGTTATCATTTACTGTTCAGCTAACTGTCTACCTTTTCCCACCAGGTTCGAAAGCTGGAGGAGCAGAATGCTGTCTCCCTGATGAGCAGAGGGTGTGTAAATTATTGTCGCTCTGTAGTCTAACTCTAAATTTCAACATCTGGTTATGTGAGTGACAAACGTATTGTAGCTTTGATTGGCTACACAGTTGGTCCTCGTGCAACCAGAAGTTGTGATAACAGTTAGGGTTTTATGACAAGTTGCTGACCACCATGCTTGTACTTGTAGAACTCCATACATGCAAAAATCAACTGTAAGGCCCTGTTGCAGATTTCACATGTGCATACATGAGTATATTACATGTAGTCAATCCACTCTTGCTGCTCTCGAAATCCAACTGGCCTTATTCCCAGACTGCTTTCCTCTCTCCATGCTGGGCATGAGGCTAGATTTGAGCTCTCCGTTTCTTGTAGTTAGCTGGATCAATCAATACTGAGTCATAGTATGATTGTGCATATTTGCTTTCCACCAGCATGTTGGGACTGGACTTGACTTAGAAGTGTACATGTACAATAGTTGTGAGAAGTTACTTGGTACGAAAGATATTATACACTGTACATGCATAGATTTGATCTGCTCTAGATTCCAAGCATCCATTTGATAGCAGAAGTTAGGAAAGCTCAATATCATTTCCAAGTCTGTGATTGATCACATTGGCTACCACCTCAGGGGGATAGACTACATGGTGGAGGCCAAGCTGGCTGAGGGAAGAGCCAAGGAGGCTGAGCAGAAGGTTCAAGGTTGGTGCATTGGTTGTCATGCAGGTGTTGGAAACACTTTAATGGTCATGTGAACTGCTGAGTAGGCTAAACTGCAAGTGATCCACAACCCATCATGATGAGAGCTTCGTTGTTCATTGTGTAGCTGGTTCCATGTTGTATGTAAAAATAGTTTGAGCTGCTTAGTTCACTGAAGACAGCATCCCCATAACCCTTCCCTTCTCCTTTCATACTATCCACTCGCTGATTACCTTTTTCCTTTGTTGCTTTTTGGTCCACCTTTCCTCCTACCTGCCCCTTCCTTCATCCCATCTTCCTTCATTTCAATACCCTCATGACCTCACCCTATCAAATTTCTTTCCTCTCGCCCCTTCTCCCATTCACTCTCTTCCTTTCCTTCCTCCTCCTCTTCTTCTCAACCTTTCTCTTATCCCACCTCATCACTCCCTCTCTTGCCTACTCTGCTCTCCCATTTCAAAACACTCTCCACTCCTCCTCACTTCCTCTACTCCCCACCCCCTTCCCCCATTCCACCTGATTGTGTATTTTACTCCCTCACCTCTATCACGCTCCCCTAACCTCTCCTCTCCCCTCTCCTCCCCTCTATAGTGTTACAGACAGAGTTGTTGCAGTCCCAGAATGAAGTCAGACGGTTGTTGGACCGGGTCACCGAGGCCTCCCGGGACAAGTCCGAGATGGTCTCCAGTAAGGTGCACATACAGCTGCTGCAGATTGCTGATGAGAAGGCTGCAGCTGCTGAACAGAGAACACATGAACTGGAGAAGGAGGTATGCAAAATGTAACTTTGTGACTTTAATAACATGATGTCTAGTGTGTAGAATAGGGTAGCCTTCTATGTAAATTAGTTTTAAATTGTTTCTCACCCTTAAAACAAGCCCATTCTTGGAAGAAAACAAGCCCATGCAAGCTACCTAAAATGAAAGTCATTGTAAAAAATTTTTGTTCATGCTGAGAAGTACACCCATCTGTTTATTAATCGTGTATCAAGGCCTCCGCTAGTCATTTGTACACGTAGTATGGAAAAGTTTATGTATTGGGCTGACTCAAAAACTTACTTGCATGATAAACTTTCTTCTAAGTACAGGTTCATGAAACTCTATATGTTACTGGATGTTTCTAGGTACATTTAGGTACCTAGAACTGTATGTTACGGGACATTTCAACATAGCTATATTACAAGGCACCTATACGGTATGTTACTAAATATCTAATTGCTGAACACCTTAGCATGAGGCACATAATTGTGCTGGCATGATGGACGCTGGTGGGGTCTTAATCTGAGGTTTTGCTTGTATGTATGTTTGTGGTATGTATGTCTGTAATGGGTTTAAGGTTGAAGTATACATGCAAGTTTTATACTGTATATGTACCCCACTGCCACATGCGCACTCTGCTGCAATGACGATGGCAAACTAGGAGGGCCATTTACCAAGACAGTTACTGTATGACAGAGAAAACACACGATTGTGGGCTAGCAGCTGAGTGATATACTTTGCGTTGGTAAGTGATAAACATCTCGTAATTGCCATGTCTATGAGCTGGAGGCAGCCCTTCATGGCCAGACCCAACTGACTCCTCGACTTTCTTCCGCACGCCAGACTATCTTCCCACTTTCACTTACAAAATACCGACTAAGCTGTTTCCATATCTGCATGAGGCACGGTGCTGCACCTGCGTATACCTACATATGTTATGGGAGTTACATACAATGCATTGTACATTACCAGGTGCCTATCATATCACATATCTAGTTAGGACATTTCTACCAGACGTAGGCCACTTGTATGCGACTAGGCATTATTTTCATGATGCATGTGGAGCTCATGTGTGTGAATGGCTACTCTGGTTTGGGCCCTTTGATTGCACCTCACTGTTCTTTTCTTCTTTCACCTCAAATAACTTCATGTACACTTGGCTACTCAGGTTTGGGCCCTTTGATTGCACCTCACTGTTCTTAATAACTTCATGTACACTTGGCTACTCAGGTTTGGGCCCTTTGATTGCACCTCACTGTTCTTTTCTTCTTTCACCTCAAATAACTTCATGTACACTTGGCTACTCAGGTTTGGGCCCTTTGATTGCACCTCACTGTTCTTTTCTTCTTTCACCTCAAATAACTTCATGTACACTTGGCTACTCTGGTTTGGGCCCTTTGATTGCACCTCACTGTTCTTTTCTTCTTTCACCTCAAATAAGTTCATGTACACTTGGCTACTCAGGTTTGGGCCCTTTGATTGCACCTCACTGTTCTTTTCTTCTTTCACCTCAAATAAGTTCATGTACACTTGCCTCCATTGCAGGTTCGTGACTTACGGGAAAAGCTATCAACATACCTAAACTCCAAGCCAGGTGCAACTTCGGGTACCGCTTCAGAAAAACTGCTCACATCTGGACTGTTCTCCCCCTCCTCCTACTCCTCGTATTCTTCCCCATACTCAACCTACTCCTCCTACACTCCTTACTCTAGCACCCTCTCTACTTCCTATGGTACCCTCACATCCAGCATGGGCACAAAGCTCCCAGGTCTAGAGGCCTTCCACGCTCCCTCCTCTTCTTCCACCTCCCTCACATCCAGCATGGGCACAAAGCTCCCAGGTCTAGAGGCCTTCCATGCTCCCTCCTCCTCTTCCACCTCCCTCACATCCAGCATGGGCGCAAAGCTCCCAGGTCTAGAGGCCTTCCACGCTCCCTCCTCTTCTTCCACCTCCACCTCCTTCTCGAGCATGTACTCAAATGGAAGTGGCCTGACATTGGGGTCACACAGCACAGAGTTTGGGATGATGACATCACTCCTCGAGTCAAACAATGAGAAGCCATCGTTCATGTCACATGACACTCCAACTAGTCACATGACTGCTAGTGACAGCTACTTGTCTAGTCTGAAGTCCCAGCCACAAACTGGCTTGCAACCTCCTGCTGTTAGCAAGGTGAGACTGTCACAAACACGATTTACATTCATTTTCCCCTTGGAAGGTATAATCTCAGTCTCTTGGCTAAGATCCCTGTGTGTAATGAGTGTTACAATAGTTCTCTGAGTATCAATTACCTTTAATGACTTCTGGTGGTCATGGGAGTCATGCAGCAACTTTCCTGTTAACATACCAGAATGTATTATCTCTCCTGCAGAAACCGTCTCCTGGGGTTACATTTGATCTCCCATCAATTGATTCCACCATCCCTGTGCCAGACACAACCTCCCTTACTATTGGACTTCCTGCTCCTCAGCCTTCATCCACTGAAGCAGGTGTCCACATTGTACATGTATCACTGTGTAAACTAAGTCGTACCTAAGTCACTCCTGCTTTCCTCTGATCATTGGTGGATCAGAGACTTGGGATAAGGCTGTATCTGCCATTGGCCTCCTGTGTGTGGAGATTTACATGGACCTATAAAGTTGTACGTAAAGAACCAGCTGGAGCTCAAAAGTAGACAATGCATGTGTATGTATCTCCAGCTTGGATTAGGGTCTTGACAATAGATGTGCATGCATGTAGCCTCCTTCCCAGGCTGCTCCCAGATTTTATATCATAGCTGTTTCTCCACTTTTCATATTTCATATTGTGAGTGGCCTGGGGTCAAGGTTAGATGAGACAGATATGTTCTATACATATGTATGCAAAGATAGCAAGAATGGCAGCAGAATGGGCCAGGAAACTAATTTACTTTGCTGAAGTGTGAAGGAAGTAAAGTACAATCTTCATTTGAGGCTACAGGTGATGTACTAATAATATCACTTCCAATCAAGGTGATGAATCTAGCTCTCTGCTTCGTCGAGTATTGTCATTATGCTGCCATCATTAGTTTTTGTAGCTATGTATGTGGACATTTTGTGTGACTTGATGACCAGAAATCACTGTATAACCTCTCTCCTGATCAGGGAGCGATGATTCTAGTGACTGGTCTTCGAGTGAAGAGGAGGAGGAGGTGAATGGTGGTATGCCTAGCCCTCTCCGTCCCTCAGCTCATGCCAAGCTCACTGCCCAATGGGAGTGGAGGACCATGCAGGAGGAGGGGGGAGGAGGGGCCATCGACAGCAGGTGGGTGAAGGGTCCAACAGGTGTTTGTGGTGATGGAAATACAGAAATACAGGGTGTATGGTGGCTTTGCCCCTGGTCACTCCTGCCTCCCTTTTGTCTGTAGCCCTGCAGCATGTAGCCTTACCTTAGGGTTACTATTATTAACGGTTACAAATTTTAGCGGTTTTGAAAAATAGCGGATTTAGCGGGTATTCATTTTAGTGATTTTGAAATTTTAATCTAGTTATTGGAATGAATGTAGCAATGAATTTAATATCGGCGAGTACAATTTTTAGCGAAAAATGGGTTATTCGCTAAAATCGCTAAATTAAATACCCGCAATCTATAGTGCCCTTAAGGTATATAATTTTCTTCTTGCTGCACAGCATGCTGTGTAGAAGAATAAACGTGCATACCTATGGTGGGACGTGTGCAGTAGTTGTTGTAAACAGATTGATAATTGGCGGTAGTACTTATGAATACTGTCATGTTACCATAAAGCATTGAACCTCAGGTAGCTATTGTCGTAGTTGAACTTGCCTTGTGATGCTATACTCTTGAGATACAACTTGTACCAGACTACAGACTGATCATTTGTATTTCACCAAATCCACATCCTAGAGAGAGAGGTGATGGAGGGATGTGGTATTTATTCATTCATGACTAATGCATAGTTTCTGTTACCTCTCCAGCCTGATCTCTGCTTCTCCTCCCAAGAAGAAGCCTCCTCCTATAGCCCCAAAGCCAAAGGCCTTACGAACACTATCCAGTGATGATACTATCACCTACGAGCCCTCATCGTCCTTTGAAGATGTAAGTATGCAAGATTCATGACACTGTATTCCGTACGGTGCCATCACTATGTGTGTAGTCAGTGTGACCCATGCATCTTACTACCACCAAATGTAGTGCATCTATTTATGTCTCTCTTACACAGCCCAGAAGGGGAGCAGCATTACGGCCTCTCGATAGTAGCTTCCGAAGGCCCAGTGGTCCAAAGGGAAGAAGTCTTCCATCAAGATATCACAAGCGAGGATATCTCTTTTGAGTATAATAATTATAGTTTATGTAGGAGGATTGGGTGTGGTTATGCATACCTGTGACAAGAGTGGCTCCTCTAGCCTTTAACTAGGGTTTTGTATATACTGTGTGAATGTACTTGAAATTGGTGTGGACGTTTTAACTTCTGAATGCAAAGCTTTAATATGCACATAAAATTCATGTTTTTAGCAACCACCAGTGTGTGCATGCTTAAGGTACGCATACATGTGCATAAGGTACATAAACCGTGAATTGTTTGTATCAATGACTGTTTATCCTTATGCAGCTCAACTTTATGATACAGGGGTGGGCAAGTATTCTGCAGGCATGCACTGTATAGTTACTGTAGGTTCTCAAAAACCCAAAGTGCAAATTCCATTGGTCGAAGTCCAGGGATTAAGATCATTGGAATGATGTAATGAGTGGTGTTGTTGATCTACAGGGAAGTGTTTCAGTATATGTAATGTTGCAAGTAAATTCACACTATAATATTGGCCATGTTTACTGCTTGGTTCATGTAACTCTATATATTCATAGCCCCCACCTCAAACTGCGTAACAAAGTTCAAGCATACAACCTGAATGATCAAAATGCTAATGAATAAAAACTTACTTTTATACTTGTGCTCGGGTAGTAAGGATTGGGCCAGAGTATACAGTTTCTCAACTCCAGTCATTTATAAACAAGCAGCTTCCAGAAATACCATATTTCTGGAGTATAACTGTTATAGAATTGTATCACGACGCCGGTGGTTGAGGTCGCTCCAGGTAAGGGCCATGCATAAACGGCATTTATAAACACCAATAATTCAGCTCATGACTTTGGTGTAAAAGCTTAGTCCATGCATATGTAGCCACACTGACAGTAGCTGTCCTGGCTGTTGACATGTATATGATGCCTAGCTATCTCTGGTGAAGACTTATCAAGATACCTACTTGTTCGTGACAAATCCTATGCCAAACCCGTTTGCTGCTTGCTCATGATCAGGCTCGCCCACACAATGTTCTAGTGTTAGTAATTGTATCATCAAGTTTGTAAGTAGATGACCTTGTGTATTCATTTTCTTGCTATAAAAGAAGAGGCATATACCTATGTTGAGTTGATGACATTATGTCTGATTCACTCAATAGCAACTATATGGTGTGCTTTACAAGAATTTTCCGTCAGCTGCCTCTCGATCCTACTCAAGTTGGGCACTCTCTGTACCAGCTACTACCTCTTCCACAACCTAGCTGCAGCAGTCAGCTGAGAGAGCTTGCAACTCGGATGATGCTTTCAGCAGAGTTTTTGATGATGTCACTGAGATAGCAAACTCTATTTTTTCACCTACAGTCACACTAGCCTCGTACCCAGGCCGTGTGTGAAAGATGAGGCTACAGTCACACCACCCACAGGAGGAACCTCTACCTTACCTGTAGCTAGTAACCCTACTAGCAGTAGTGGTCCAACACCACGCATGCACCTCACCTACTCCTGGTGCATTTGTTGCCACACTTGCAGTTTGTACAGTCAGTGCAAACTTATACTTCAGTGTGGCCGTGCTGTATCGGTATTCTGCTACCAGAAGGTTGTACCTAATAGACCTAGCTTGTTCACAATGTACAGACCTTAGCCTTTATACAAGGCTGCAAGTTGGGATGAAGTTTGTGTGGTCGCTGAAGTGTCATCATTTTTGATCATAACTCAGGTTAGCATGCAGGGATTTACGTATATTCTCATCTTTAGCAAATGTGAGTACCTTCATGATAGCCACTGTAAAATCCTGTGTCACCGTAGGTCCAATTCCTTGATTGCAAATGTATGGCCCCGTGCAATCACTGTGGATTACCTCTCGACCATAGCGCTTCCACAGTAGACACTTCAATGATAACTGTTTCAAGCTGTGGTGTCAAACTTCAGTAAGTCCTCTCAGGCTTGGAATGAAACATTGAAACGTTGGGCTTGCACATCACTTTTGTGGCTTTTCATTCATTCATTCATTCATTACATTTTTTCTTTCCACTTGGGGTGTAATTTTTTCCCGCATTACAATGTCACATACAGTCAACTGGCCTCCCCCTTAGCATTATACTCACTCCTGGATTTTATTGCACAGCCATTCTTCACGGGTTGATATTTTGAAGCTGTAGATCCCCCTGTACTTCACATGTACCCTAAACATCTAAATAAAAGTAAATACGAAGAACCCACAAACCAGTGTGCCATCCTTCGATTGTAGAGGCCATGCAGTGTTAGCAAATGTTTGCTGTCATGTATACCTTTCCTAGAGAGCTGTATTTCGAGTTAACTTGGGAGGGACTGCTGTGATTGTAAGACTGGACATGGAGTCGAATTGCTGCACCGAACATGCATGTAGGTATTAGTTAGTCACACAAGCCACACCCACTTCCGCAAAAAAAGATAACTGTCTGGTGAACTGCGTGTATGAAGCCGAAATGCTGGATGACGTAACCAGATTTACTTCACTCTTACTAGCCTCGTCCAGGCTACACCCTTACCTGTTGCAAAGTGCGCACGCTCTCCGAAAAGTCGAAGTGTTACACAGCTCCTGTAGTAGCAGAAACAGTCCCGCAAGCCCGACCCACCTCCGCAGGAGAAAGGAAGGGTCTGGTGAACTGGGTATACAAGCTGTGTCCCGCCGCAGAGGAGGAAGGACGCGATCACATGATAGCTACAATTAACTGACATTCTAAGATCAAGAAGTCCGGACACAAGCTAAACGAACGGTTCTATGGACAAAGTAGCGATGGGCGCAATGGGCGTGCGAGGTTTTTGACAAAACTGAACATGTCTGCTAGTTAAAATTGCCTCCCATGACTCGCCTAGCGTTAAAACTGGCTATTTACAAGCTTAGCCTTCGAGGTGAGCCATAATAACCACTTTTGACTAGCCAGATGGCTTCAGCTTAGTCGAAAACACCGAGCGCCCGTCGTGACTTAGTCCATAGAGCGATCCTTGTAACTTGCATTTACGATTCTTGCCACTTGGAATGTCATCAGAGCGCGCTATTGTCGCTACGACGTGACGTCATGTCCTCCCTCCTCTGATTTGGTCCCGCCGCACTGTACATGCAGTGCGATACCAGAGGAGGTTGGACACGCTTACGGACGTGCACGAAACTCCGTGTCACGTATGGTTAGTAAACATTGCAAGATCAGCGTGGCGACGGCTCTCGAAGTGCGTTTTTGTACCTGTCCTGTCGCGGGAACTAGGACCTGTAAGAGCATCATACTCGGTTCGCGGATAGTTGAGATGGGACCCTACTGCTCCTGCGTATCTGTGGCGCTGGGGAGTCAAAACTTCGCAGCAAGAGCGAGTTAAACCCGGAGCGTGATTAACATGACCTGGAGGACGGTACTTTGAGCAGTTGTAGCTCCATAACGCAACGGGCTACGAAGCTCGGACTTGCGTTGTATGAAAGTAGAAAGACGGCTGATTCCAGTGATGTGCATTTGTGGGGGTGACACCCCCATTGGTTTTGGAGCTACAGAGCTTTGAAAGTTGACAAGATTTGGGAAATGTGAAAATAGGCTCCAATTTAGGAGCTCGTATCTTCTGGTCAGATCATGCTATTGTGACAGAACTTGCACCAAAATAAAGCCCTTTCCATGTACTTTGTGATGATCTCCACATTGTTGGTGACACCCCATACAGATTTGGAGTAATCCAGCTTTGAAGTTGACCATAGTTGTGGAGGATGTAAATCTGGGTAAAATTCACTCACCCGTATCTCCTCAACAAAGAAGACAGTGGTGATGGGACTCACACCAAAATGATGCACATTCTATATACTTTCTGATGATATCCATATTGTTGGTGACATCCCATACAAATTTGGAGCTATACGGCTTTGAAGTCAACTGTGTTTGTGCAATATCAAAATATGTGGTAAATAGGAGCCCATATCTTCCCATCAGATTATGCTATTGTGACAGAACTTGAAGGCCTTTCCATGTACTTTGTGATGATCTCCACACTGTTGGTGACACCCCATACGGATTTGGAGTAATCCAGCTTTCAAAATATGGGTAAAACTCAATCACCTGTGTCTCCTCAGCAAAAAAGACAGTGGTGATGGGACTCACCAAAATGAAGCACATTCTGTATACTTTCTGATGATATTCAGATTTTCTGTGACATATCATAGAAATTTGAAGCCATCTTGCTCAGAAATCATGTCAAATTTTGCTGATAAAAATATACATCTCTGAGGACAGTGATGGGACTTACACAAAAGATGCACATTCTATGTACTTTCTGGTGATACCTACTCATAGTGGTGATGTCTTTATTCTTGGACCTTTGTTTTTGAAAGTATTATCTACTCAAGTATAGCCAACAATGTGAAAGTGATATAATTATACTTTCAGATATCGATGATTCCACTTCAATGGCGACACTCTATTAATAGCATCTCATTCTCATGCCTTCTCTACATCGAACGTTTAGTCATTTCCAAATGGAGAAGGCCTGTGGTAATATGCTGGAGGCAGGGAAGGCCTATGAATGAGGTCATTTCATTAGACCATGGTTTGATTGCAGTAGGTTTACACATAAATGCATTCTGGTGAATATCACATAGAAATTCGTAGATTAGGTTAAGTCTCATGCATCATGCATGCATGTTCCTCAATGATATCGGTAGTCTCACTCCATAGCCTATGGCTAAGATATTGGTAGTTCAAAGTTTCACAAACGTAGTTGACTTCCTAGCCATCTGGTGTGAGTCCCATCACTTCTGTCTCTTTTTCAGAAGATATACACTGTCAGGTGGTTAAATTTTACCCATATTCGGATATTGCACTAACATGGTTGACCTCAAAGCTCTAAACCTTCATGGGGTGTCACCAACAATATGGAAGTATATGGAATGTGCATCATTTTGGTGCGAGTCCCATCACCACTGTCTTCTTTGTTGAGGTTATATGGGTGAGTAAATTCTACCCAGATTTACATCTTTCACAATTATGGTCAACTTCAAAGCTGGATTACTCCAAATCCGTATGGGGTGTCACCAACAGTGTGGAGATCATCACAAAGTACATGGAAAGGCCTTCAAGTTCTGTCACAATAGGATAATCTGATGGGAAGATATGGGCTCCTATTTACCACATATTTTGATATTGCACAAACACAGTTGACTTCAAAGCCGTATAGCTCCAAATTTGTATGGGATGTCACCAACAATATGGATATCATCAGAAAGTATATAGAATGTGCATCATTTTGGTGTGAGTCCCATCACCACTGTCTTCTTTGTTGAGGAGATACGGGTGAGTGAATTTTACCCAGATTTACATCCTCCACAACTATGGTCAACTTCAAAGCTGGATTACTCCAAATCTGTATGGGGTGTCACCAACAATGTGGAGATCATCACAAAGTACATGGAAAGGGCTTTATTTTGGTGCAAGTTCTGTCACAATAGCATGATCTGACCGGAAGATATGAGCTCCTAAATTTTAGCCTATTTTCACATTTCCCAAATCTTGTCAACTTTCAAAGCTCTGTAGCTCCAAAACCAATGGGGGTGTCACCACATCACTGGAATCAGCCGTCTTTCTACTTTCATACAACGCAAGTCCGAGCTTCGTAGCCCGTTGCGTTATGGAGCTACAACTGCTCAAAGTACCATCCTCCAGGTCATGTTAATCACGCTCCGGGTTTAACTCGCTCTTGCTGCGAAGTTTGACTCCCCAGCGCCACAGATACCAGGAGCAGTAGGGTCCCATCTCAACTATCCGCGAACCGAGTATGATGCTCTTACAGGTCTTAGTTCCCGCGACAGGACAGGTACAAAAACGCACTTCGAGAGCCGTCGCCACGCTGATCTTGCAATGTTTACTAACCATACGTGACACGGAGTTTCGTGCACGTCCGTAAGCGTGTCCAACCTCCTCTGATACAATTACATTGCAGTATTTTTTGTCACATGACGCATTACGTCACTGCTTGAGTAGCAATAGCAGTCTTAAAAACGGCGAAAGAGAGCTAGGGCATCTTTTCCGCGACTGCTGAAGCTGTAAAAACACTTCGGCTATACTTCTCGGGGAGCGTGCTTACTCCGCAACCGGTAATTCAAGAGTGCATTATTTGAAATCTGGTTACGTCATCCAGCTAATTGCATTCCGGTGGGACTCGGCTAGTTCACCCCGGAAGTGGGTCTGGCTTGCGAGACCAGCAGAAAAAATGTCTTAGCTCTCTGTCGCCGTTTTTTAGACCCCTCAAACAGTGATGTAATGTGTCATGTGACAAGATACTGCAACGTGATTGGACCGCACCGTACAGCACCCTTCCCTTTTTGGCGGAAGTGGGTCAGGCTTGCGAGACTAGATTAGTGTAAGTTATTTACATCACTCAAGCATTGTATGCTACCTGACCTGGGACATGCTCCCGAACCATCCTAGGAAGCGAGGCCAAGCCTCGCATGCTCACTTCCCATTCAGTACCTCCTGCAAAGTAGCTATTAGACACGCTATTGGCTCCCAAGCAAGCCGTTCACATCACAATACTGCCACGCCCTCGATAATCACGTGTGTATACGGTATAGCGGAATTCCAATCACTGGAGTCAGTTGTGTTGCTGACAGGTGTTCATGTAATGGGCTGTATCTGTTGCAAACATGGTTACACAGTTGAAGAAGAAAGGAAGCCTCTTTTAGAAGGTACAACTGTTAACATTAGCTACACCACTGTAGTGGTATACAATGATAGAGTGACTGGCTGCTTGCTTCCGGGCAGGCAGGGTCATTTTTGAAGAGTTTCTTTGCTTGTGAAAGCAAGCTGAACTTCCAAATAATTTCTCCCTCTTGCATGCTTTCTTTTATACCACTCACTGGAGTTTTATGACTACAGTTAATGGAGCAGGTGACTAGTAACTTGAATCTGAACTGTGCTGATAATTTGTGAGTCTCAGAAATGCAGCATGCATAAAATGGTACGGAATCAAAGTTTTAACTAAGGTAGAATGTGTGGGGCATGCCTGCATGTACAACAGAAATTCAAACGCTCTTCTCAACTGGCATTGTCTCCCTGTGCAGCTGTTCTGGTTCATTTGGCATGCTCCTCACTCAGCACAGTGTACTAACATCACATTTTGGAGTCATCGGCTAGAAGAGTGGCATTTAGTATCTGATCTCTTCTTATGAACAATCTGAACTTTAACTTTCCTCCATGTGTTTCAGGTTTTGAGTTATAGTGGACTCCCTGAACAGACTAGCGCTAGAAACAACCAGCAATAAACTGTTTTTATGCTTTTTGCTGTACGCCAGTCGTTCATATACACCCAATTTATACATGCAAATCTGCATAACCCCAAATAGGATGAACTGTTATTGCATGTTAACTTGTTCATGAGGACTGCAACTTTTAGAACACCACACAAGTGTGAGTGCATCTTACAAGTGAAATGACTAAGCAGTATATGCACCAGATAAGATCTCGGAACTGGACTAACACCAACTTACCAACCTGCCTTGGCAATTGCTCCACCCATGCGTTATAGTCCCTTAAAAATAGTGGTTAGCTTAAGGTAACCCATTATCTTCAACTGACTGCTTTTGAAGCACTTGGCACAATGCACTTGGGATATAGTGAAAATCAAATGGTTGCTATTGTGCTTAGCCTTAGAGCCCACGGTCATCATTAAGTGTTTCCTCCTTGAGTTGAAACCTCATCTGATCTTTAGCGCATCTATTTCTGGCAGTGTATATAGGGAGTTTCTAGTCTGGACCGGAGTTTACTGGTCGGGAGTTGTAGTGTCAAGTGGGGGGAGTACTGTGTCGGCACATCATTGTTCCTACGAATGCATTTCTGACTATTCTAAGCTCACTAGTCATAGGGTGCAGTTAGTGTTACATATCTGCATAGGATGCCTGAAAGTCCCTTTGGCTGAAGTTTTAAGGCACTTGATCTCAGCAGAAGAGGCAATTAGGTACATTGAAGAAATCCCAGGGTGAAAATAGTTAATTAGAATTGGGTTTTAGTTTTAGTGTAAAAGGATCTTCAATATTGTGCCTCTGTTTCAACAGATACCCTAGCATGAAGTAGGTCTTGTTCAAGTATGCGAGTATAGCATCAGGAGATCAAGCATCTTGTCTCCAGTGGAAGCCAGCTTTATACTTTGCATTTGTTAGCCACATGTCTGACAGTTATCAGTTTACAAAACTGGTAGATGTAAGCTTGGGCTTGGTCACTCTGGTAGTGAGTATCAGGTTCTTTGTGGGTCACTTTATTGTGAGAGTCACATCATGTTTGGTTTACCCAAAACCACAAGCTATAAACCTAGGCTCTACATTCACTGCTTAATTGAAAGTTATAGAATGTGGCACGTGGAGTGTGTTTACCTAGGCAACACATAATTATATATATCTGTCTAGCACATGGGTGTTGTTAGGTAAAAGGTTAAATATTGCATGGTAGCCAGGGATAATGGCTGCATCTGAGGGCACAGCCAACGGGTAAGTGTTGATTATCATAATCCCATGGTTGTGATGCTATAACTGTTGAAATTGTTATCACAGGATGTTGTAACAACCTTGTATATACTTTTTAACAAGGATCAGCCAACTGTGAGAATAGTCATGCAGAGTTGACTACCCCTGCACATGATGTCACCAAGACAGACTCTGCCACAAAGCAGTTTGGAGCACTAGAAGCGTGAGTATAGCTAGGTGAACACTGAGCATGCTACAACACACGCATCCTTGCACATTTTTTGCAGCAATGAGGTAGCTCAACGCAGCTACCTTAGCTACATATTTTCTTAGGTTTATAGTGAAAATAAAAATTCATATTTGTTGCAGTTTTGGATAGAAATTGAATGGTATTCCAACACATAGTTTGTCTCACATGTTCGAACCACTGTTTTGTTAAACTTTTGAGTGGGACTCATAATTATGTACTTCATAGATTCATGAATAGTTGAAGCATCTCCACAGTGTGTGTGAGCCCCACCTCAATAGTTCAGCAAGACAGCACTTCAAATGTAGTAATGTGAATGGAATACGTGATAGAATAATATTCGCTATCTATTCTATAATGTGCACCTAGAGAGTTTTGTGGTGTGCATAGGGTGCAGAATGATACACGCCACCCAAAACAAGCTGTAACCACATTCCTAGTGATAGCCTCAAACGTAGGCTCTACATCCACTGCTTAATAGGTTGATCTGAAAATTATAGTGTGTGGTTTACCTAGGCAACACATAATTATATCTGTCTAGTGCATGAGTGTTGCTAATGGCTGCATCTGAGGACACAACCTACGGGTAAGTGTTGAGTATCATAATCCCATGGCTGTGATGCTATAACTGTCAAAATTGTTATCACAGGATGTTGTAACAGCCTTGTATGTACTTTTTAACAAGGATCAGCCAACTGTGAGAATAATGATGCGGAGACGACTACCCCTGCACATGATGTCACCAAGACAGACTCCAACCAGTTTGGAGAACAATACTATCGTACATGTGTAACTAGGCTACCATGGTGTACAATTGTTTAACTCAATATTTTCACACACTACTCTGTATTAGTTGTGTTGGTGTTTTTGGTGCAGGTATGATCCAGAGCTGACTTCACCAGTGCATGTTGTCACCAAGCCAGACTCAAAGTCTGTGTTTCATGCGCCACAAGAAGTGTGAGTATAGCTAGGTGAATGCTTGTATTGAGCTAGCAAGCTGCAACATGTGCACCCTTGCACATTTGTTGCAGCAATGAGCATGTAGTACCGTGGCTACATATGTGCTTGGATTTTATAGTGAAATCAATTTGTTGTAGTTTCAGGTAGAAACTAAGTGCTATTCCATCCCATATTTCTGTCTCATCATCATGTTTGAAGCACTGTATTGGAACTCACTCATATGCATTTTGATCCACTGCAAAAACAAATTGGTTGTTTTAACCACAGAGTGGTTGCCCTAGTTGCAGACCAGCTGAAGAAACAGTGGTTATGTATTGCTAATTGCACAAGACAACCAGAGAGGAAGCTTCCCTATAATCATAATACAACCTGGATCTTTGCAGTTAGTAACCACTGAACATCTGTGAAGGGGTCACACCTGCTTGTATCAGAGAGCATGCAATAACAACCATGACCTTGCAGATATAGTAATCACTGAACATCTGTGAGGGAGACACCAGCTTATATCAAAAGTATCATATTTTTGAAGTGTAGTTGTAAATAGTGACTCCCTCACAGATGTTCTGAGGGTTTGCCAGATGTAAGGTACGATTTGGGGTCAGGTGGCTTTCTTCTCAGCATGTATGCAACCAGGGTAACCATGCACTCAGTGGTCAAAACGATTACCGTTCTTTTTTTTTGCAGTGTAGATGCATGAATAGTTGAAGCATCTCCACAGTGTGTATGAGTCCCATGTCAAAAGTTCAGCAAGAGAGCACTTCAAATGCAGTAATGTGAACAGAATACACGATAGAATAATATTCGCCAACTATTCTATAATGTGTATGTAGAGAGTTTTGTGGTGTGCATAGTTGACAGAATGGTACACACCACCCAAAACCCCAAGCTGTAACCAGGAGGGGTAGGGAGAATCGAGAGCAGGTGGGTGAGGGGTCCAACAGGTGTTTGTGATGATGGAAAATACAGAAATACAAGGTGTAAGGTGGCTTTTGTTCCTGGTCACTCCTGCCTCCCTTTTGTCTGTAGCCCTGCAGGATGTAGCCCTATTTAATTTTCTTCTTGCTGCATAGCATGCTGTGTAGAAGAATATGTATACTTACGGTGGGACATGTGCAGTGGTTGTTATGAACAGGTTGGTAAGTAGTACAAACGCTTATGAATACTGTCATGTTGCCATAAGCATTGAACCTCAGGTAGCTATTGTCGTAGTTGAACTTGCCTTGTGATGCTATACTCTTGAGATACAACTTGTACCAGACTACAGACTGATCATTTGTATTTCACCAAATCCACATCCTATAGAGAGAGGTGATGGAGGGATGTGGTATTTATTCATTCATGACTAATGCATAGTAGTTAATTCTCTGTTACCTCTCCAGCCTGATCTCTACTTCTCCTCCCAAAAATGAGCCTTCTCCTCCCAAAAAGGAGCCTTCTCCTCCCAAAAAGGAGCCTCCTCCTCCCAAAAAGGAGCCTCCTCCCGTAGCCCCAAAGCCAAAGTCCTCGAGAACACTATCCAGTAATGATACTGTCACCTATGAGCCCTCATCGTCTTTTGAAGATGTAAGTATGCAAGATTCATAACATTGTATTCTGTACGGTGCCATCCACTATTGTCAGTGTCACCATGCATGCATTCATCTTACTACCAGCACATGTCTTTCTTATACAGCCCAGAAGGGAAGAAGCATTACAGCCTCTCGAAAGTAGGTTCCGAAGGCCTAGTGGTCCAAAGGGAAGAAGTCTCCCATCAAGATATCGCAAGCAACGAGATCTCTCTTGAGTATAATTTATAGTTTTTGCAGGATGATTGGGTGTGGTTGTGCATACATGTGGCAAAAGGGGCTCATCTGGCCTCTAGGTTTTTGTTGTTTTTGTATGTACTGTGTGAATGTACTTGAAATTGGTGTGCACGTCTTAACTTTTGAGTGCAAAGCTTTAATATGCACCTAAATTAATGTTTTTAGCCACCACCAGTGTGTGCATGCTTAAGGTACGCATAATTATACATGTGCATAAGGTACACAAACCATGAATTGTTTGTATCAATGACTGTTTGTCCTATGCAGCTCAACTTTATGATACAGGGGTGGGCAAGTATTCTGCAGGCATGCACTGTATAGTTACTGTAGGTTCTCAAAGAACTAAAGTGGAAATTCCATTGGTCAAAGTCCAGGACTTAAGATCATTGGTTTATGATGTAATGAGTGGTGTTGTTGATCTACAGGGAAGTGTTTCAGTATGTCATTCGATTCATGTGGCAAGTAAATTCACACTATAATATTGGCCATGTTTACTGCTTGGTTCACGTAACTCGAACTCCATATATTCATAGCCCCCACCTCAAACTGCATAACAAAGTTCAAGCCTACAACCCGAATGATCAATGCTGGTGACTAAAAACTTACTGTTTACTGTGCTCGGTTAGTAAGGATTGGGCCAGAGTACAGTTTCTCAACTCCAGTAAACAAGCACCTTCCAGAAATACCATATTTCTGGTGTAAATGTGGTTTGTCTAGTACATAATGTAGGTGTACTGTGTTGTGGTAGTTTTTGAGTGCAAAGGTTACTTACTTGCACATAAAACTGTCTCAAATTTCATGCATGTACAACACACATAGTATCATCCATGCACACAGTCAGTGATTTATTTGCCCATAGTGGTCACTAGCAGCAACCGTGCACGTGGTTACCCTGTACATATACAGTGCAAGTAATAGGGCTAATTGGTGGGCAAGCAAGTGACATGTAAGTCATTATAATTATCATCACTTTTCTCAGTGATGGTACTGCAACAACTACTAGTAACTTGCATGCACATTTAATGTCACTGCACAAGATTATCACCAGAAATGTACAGTAGCTAGCAGTGCACTTCGATTGAAATCTACTAGCAGCATTGGGCAAATTAATTAATAGTGTATCAGTGAAGTTAAAACATTAGCTTTTATGATGTAATGTATGTTTGCACATATCAGTAGCATGATCTACCAGGAAATGTTTCAGTACGTCAATTTGTTCATATGGTAATGAAATTCACACACATGTTCACTGTTGATCATCATGTTTACTTCTAATGTGTAACTTGAGCTTTTATTCACAACTCCTTATGATATATTCATACCCTCAAGCTAACAGAACAAGGTCCAGCCGACCTGTTTCACCACTTTGACAACATGCAATGTGATATATGTATAATAGTATTGGTTCCCAACTGAGCAAAAAGAAATCTGAAAGCAGTATTGGTCCATGTATAGTGTATACATGACGTTAGGTTCTCAAGTTTATTGATGTAATGTGCTGTGTTGTACATACCAGTTGATCTACCAGGAAACGTGCCAGTATACGTCAGTTAGTTTATGTGGCAACTAAATTCACACAATACCGAGTAACTCTGTTTACATGTATGTAACCTCAAAGGCTCATTACTCACCACTCCTTGGCTATGTAATAAACGAGAGTTTTCAAACAGCATGTATTGTGCAGGAAAAGTTTTCTGAAATTGGAAAGTTATACAATATACTAGCTCCCTTCCTCTACGGGTTTAAACTTAAGATGAATCAGTTCAGAGAAAGGGACCTCTGGATAGTAGTTTTCCAAAGCCAAATATGCTATCAAGATATCCCAAACCGGGCTTTCTCATTTGAGTGATTTTTGTGTATGTACAAGGCCACCTATGCATATTCTGTGAGGTAAGAGTGCTGACTAAGTTCTGATCTGCTTTGTCAGTCAGGACTATTACTATATTTTTTACTGCTATTGGTATGCAGCAAGAGCGCATAATGACGTCATTTTTATTTGGGAGGCCCTCGAGGGAGGAGGAAGAGCGTGTAACTGGCAAAATTTCGAAACAGGTCCCGCGTGTACTAAAAATAGAACACGCCTTCGCACAAGTTCACAGTTCCACGATCTACGACCTCACAACGCAGTGCTACCCTCGTAGTCAACAAGATGAGAACGCTCGAAGCTTAGGCTACCTGGCAAGTTCTACCTACGCAGGAACGGTTCGTCGGCCCTTCCTGACGCGAGGAACTTTGTGTTACGATGCTATCCACGCCTGACAGTCGAAGAGGGCCGCGTAGCCTTTCAGTCAAACTCTTGAGCATCTCCTTGGGTAACGCGCGGTCCTTATCCAACGGATAAGCCTCTAACTCGATTGTTTGGCAGCTACTTTTACTCACGCTTCACCTGCACACTAGCTACAACTCGACCGGATGTGCTATTTATAGTACACGCGCGAAAGATTCTGCTTTCACCACGGCCAGAATAGGAAGTTACACGCTCTTCCTCCTCCCTCGAGCCTCCCAAATAAAAAGACGTCATTATGCGCTCTTGGTATGCAGTATTTATAGGCTAGATTTTTAAGTAGGATACATAACACACACACACACACGCACGCACACACGCACGCACACACGCATGCACACACACACACACACACACAATCAGTGATTCACTTGCCTATTATTAAGGCTGCCTCCCATGCACCATTTTTATGAGGATATGTATCAAGTGAAATAGATCCGGTCAAATGTAGCTAGCTGCATGGTTTTTACATTATTGCACCAGGTAATGTGTAAATAACAAACAGCAGTTTACATGCTAGAAGTAATTTTACGCAGATCTAAGCTAAAGTAATGTGTTGTATGATATGTATGGATGTACAAGAAGTGTTTCACTACGTCAGGCAGTTCATATGGCAAACTAAATTCACACCATATAATCACTGCTGTTGTTCATGTAACTTGAGCTCGTTATTCAGCACTCAATATTCACAGCTCACTCAAAAACTAATTATAACTGAAGTTCAAGCAACCTGTTTCAAATGATGCTGACTTGAACAACATCAAATATTATTCACTGTAAACTTTCAGTTTACTGTAAAGATTGGGGCAAAGTACACTTGATCAATACAAGTGGATGACCTTGTGTATTCATTAGTGTGATTTTGTTGCTATAAAAGAAGAGGTAGCTATGTTGAGTTGGTAAACTTAGTGATATTATATCTGATTCACTCAATAGCAACTATGGTGCACTTTACAAGGATTTTTATTGCACTAGCTCTCACAGTGGGCTGCCTCTCCTACTCAAGCTGGGCACTCTCTGTACCGGCTACTACCTCTTCCACCACCTGCAGCAGTCAGCTGAGAGAGCTAGCAACTCAGTTGGATGATGCTTTCAGCAGAGTTTTTGATGATGTCACTGAGATAGCAAACTCTATTTTCTCACCTACAGTCACACCACCCACAGGAGGAACCTCTTCCTTACCTGTAGCTAGTAACCCTACAAGCAGTAGTGGTCCAACACCACGCACCTCACCTACTCCTGGTGCATTTGTTGCCGTACTTGCATTTCGTCCATTGAGTGCTGAAGTAGTTACATCTCGGCTAGACCGCCGATCACCAACTGCTATTAGTCAGCATCGCACCCTTCGCTCACTATATCAGAACTTGACACTTGCTCGTGGTGAGGCACCCTCAGATGCAGTCTATGATCATTTTGTCTCTGCCATGTCTGATGTCAGCCGAGAGCACTTCAAAGCCTGTTATGGCCCAAGCAGTGAAAGAGTGCAGCCAACAGATGTACAGAGCCTTATCGTACAGTTCAATGGACTTCGTAACACAACAAGAGTGCATGAACTTCGAACAGTGTTTGCAAAGTTACTTTGCATTCGAGATCGGAACAGTAGGATTGGTAAACGGAGCACAAGTGGTCTAGAAGATTTCTTCCGTGGCCTGAGTTGCAGCGACTTTGGAGATATTTTTGGCTTTACTGAAACCAATCAACCTGTTCCCACTGGATCCCTTGCATTTGCAGTAGATACCACTGGTAGCATGGGGGATGAGATCCGAAATGTACGAAGAATCATAAGATCGTTTGTTCGAAGTGAAAAACAGGAACCATTTTATTATGTTCTTGCTGAGTTTAATGACTACGATCGTGGGAGGCCTGCCAGTAGACAGTGTGACCTTGAAAGAGGTAAGTGTATTATGTGGTTGTAGCCATAGCTAAATCAGTGGTTATGTCATCTAATCTTGCTTGCCACAGATGGAAGGAATGCTGCTGCTTACAACAGCCGTGACCCAACAGATCTGAACAGCTTGGTTGCAGCAATTAATCGCCTGCGTGCACATGGTGGAGGTGACTGTCGTGAATATGGAATGGCTGGTATTCTTAAGTGCCTTCACATTCGCATCCACCCTAGCATTCCAATATTTGCTCTTGGACATGGCTCACACATTATTGTACTGACTGATGCTGGCTCAAAGGACAGGAGAGAGTGTATGGACCAGGCCATTGCTGAAGCTCAAGCAAAAGGAATTTCTGTCCACTTCTTTTTGAGTTCCAGTGGTTGTCTTAGCCCAACTACTGCAGCTACATACAAGCAAGTAGCAAATGAGACAGGAGGAGTGGTGGTAGAAAACACACTCGACTTTGAAGCACTTACAATGTTTATACATCGACTTACAGAACTACAAAGAAGAGCAAACAGTGGGCCTAACCTTAACAGAGGTAGAGGAAAGCGATCTATTTCTCCTTCTCCTGAGCAAAGATGCCACACATTCAGAGCTTCTGCATTTACTACAAGCCTGGATCTGCTCTTCAATACAACCAGCACTCGTATAACTGTACGTAAACCTGATGATCATTTATATCATTTGACTAAAAGAAATGCAGAAAAACTGAAGTACTTTTCACAGATAGACCCCCAGCCTGGAGCATGGACTGCCTGCGTGAGTAGTCCAGGCACTCTTTCTGTATCCAGTGCATTGCCTACCGATGTGAAGTTCATAGTATCATTTCTTAAAGAAGGAAGAGATGCTGCTGGAAACACCAAGTACTATCTGGCATCCATAGTACCCTATGCATGTGAGCATTGAGCAATTGGTATAGCCTTATTCTAAGGCCCTCATTCAGCCTTTTGTCACTTACAGTACTGTAAGTGACAAAACTCTGGGTGGAGGCCTGAGAACAAGGCTAATATTTGTTTACATTTACATCAAGGTAACTGCACTCTCTTGTCCTATTGTCAGGTTCCATTGGAACAGTTGTGGTGAGGGTTCTAGATGGACAAATGGCCAACATTTCAACATCTCACCCTCTCTATCTTGACTTCCTGGATGCAGACAAAAATGTCCTCCAAGAAATCTCAGTTACTGCATGTAATGGACTCTTCAGGGGTGAAGCAACTTTTCCGGCCTCAACAGACTTTCTTCAACTTCGAGGAACAGATGTATATGGCGTTTCTTTCTCTTATATTCGCCCGGCAATAGATGCTCCTGTGACATTTAGGCCTTCGAGGTTCTCACTGACCTCAACATCTGGTGTTGTTTCCATCAGCACTGGCAGCACGCACACCCTCACCTACCAACTTCAGGCTGTGGAAACAGAAGGCAGTACTTCGTTCAATTTCTCCCTTCAGACATCCACCTCTGGTTTTGATACCAATGTCTCCCCAGCACGTGCTGTCATCAATGCAAACCAAAGTATTACTGTTTCTGTGCAGGTGACTCCTACTCCTCGTGTAGCAGCAGGAAACCATCAGATCACTCTCAGTGCAACATCTGGATGTGATACCCTCAGGGCCACCCAGTCTGTGACCATCAACACATTGGTACATGTCTGTAGTTAGCTATGTGGCTTGGTTATGGTTTGAGTTTAGTAGGTGCAGTTATAGCCTTTGTATGTACTATAGCAGAATCTGATGTGCATAAGTGTGATGACCACTATTGCTTGTTGTTATATGCCAGACTGCTCCACCCCCTGCATCTGATGAGTGTGGAGGATGTCAAAATGGAGGAACCTGTTTCTCCATACCTTGGGGTGCCAGGGTCTTCAGAAGGTGTGGATGTTCACCTGGTTATGCAGGAACTCACTGTGAGATTGGTAAGAAGTACATTGTTAACACACATTCTATTTTGACAACTGAATGAACTATGTTTTTCTTTTCATTTCAGCCTTTTAAGAAACTCAACCTGTACTATCATGCAGGCATCACTATTAGCTTATTGTAGTAGTATGAAAACATTTCAGGCAGGCTACTCTGATTGAGTGTATGATTTTACACAGCATATCTTTGTCACATGTATCATGCAGGATAATTTAGTTTGAGTTGATCACAGATTGTAGCCAAAAGGTTGGAACTTCCAGACATGATTTTACACAGCATATCTTTGTGCAAAGTATCATGCAGGATAATTTAGTTTGAGTTGATCACAGATTGTAGCCATGCAAAAGGTTGGAACTTCCAGACATGTCAGTAGCTAGCTCTAAGACATGCATGCAATACCCCCATAATTATTTTATGCACTGTGATGTGTCATCAAAGTTGTAGCGACGAATGCTAACCATACATTCAAGATGGGTGTGGTCTCTGTCATAAGAAAGCAAGAGATAGTTTTTAGGTAGCCTTGTCCCCGGGCTCTCCCCATGTGCAAATTGAAGTGACGGAAAGCTGGGCAGGGCCTGGGAATGGCTTATGACCATGATAAAATGCCTGAAACGATTCTAAGGGGGCTACTGTGAAAGGTTGAGCTCATGAAATGAGGTCTTGCGGTTGCTATTTGCAGGTTATACATACTTTATGTGAACAAAGACATTTACCAGTATACTTATGAGGATAACTTATGTGTGGTAATGACATGGATCCACAGAAGTGGTCACCTTTATGCCTAACTCTAGGTTGACGTGGTTCTTGCAAAGTACCTAATATAAACTGCACTTAGATAATTATTTGTTTCACCTCACATAACACCATGCATGCAGATAGAAATGATGAGTTCTCTTGTTCACATGTTATTGTTGATCAAAGTAACAGCATTGTTATAGAATCTCGTTCAGCACATGGATAACCTTAGTTGAGGAGTTATTATACGACTTATTGGTAAAGTTTGTGGTTGTTAGCAATCTGATAGCTACAGCAGGGATGGCTGACAGAGCAGAAATTAGTTTGTAGGCCTTAGCTCAGCAATGTCACTTTTGTGGACTCTCTACCACACACACACTGCGTGGCATTTGTGGTGACACATCACAGGAAGACACATGATGGTAAATTGTCTACCCAAACTATACACCCCAAAATGTTCATGGTTTGCTTCCAGTTTTCTCACCATATATTCTCAACTGTTCCCATTATCCTTAAAATAAGCTAGCATAATATAAACAATCTTGCTATGACCTTTGTGTTTTATTATATACTATGAATTGACTGCTAGAAGCTATGAACTCTGTGAGTTAGCTCCTCATTGCAAGTCTGCACGCAAACACACTGGAAATGGATGGTGCACTATGATGGTAATACAGTGAGAGCGGGACCCTTGCTCAGCTTTGGTAACCAGCATGCCATAATTATTGCACGTCACAAAATTAGGAGACGGTGAGTGTAGCTAGTGAGAGCCTGGGTTACCCAGTGAGTTGAAACTGCAGAAATTGTCTGTATAGTTGACAGTGCAAGACCAAATCACATGTACATATTTGTGACAGCAGGAAATGTACCAATGATAACGTTCACAGAAGACAGATTCTATTTGGTGAAGATCTTGTCAAAGTTGCTTATAAGGATGTCAGTGAATGTGATTATTTCACCAAGCGAGGTGAGACTGGCAGCTTCGTTTGTAGACCAGATGAGGTTGGGACCAAAAACAGTAGCAAGGTTCAGTGGCGTCATCTTGTTCACTTCCTGATGGTCTGCAACCTGGAGCAAGGCACAGTGACAGTGTTAGTGATGGAGCATCATGAAAAAGAGAAACTTGTGGAATGAAAAACAAAAATACACATGGTTCCAAGGTATAATCATTGTGCCTGCAGCACCTACGCTAACATACAAGAGATCATGGATGGAAGTATGAGGGAGTACCACAACATTAAAGCCAAAAATTGGTTTAAATTGCTAGCAGATTACAGCATCTAGCACTGATTTGATGGAATAACTCTTACTCAGAATGGTTAATGTGGCCTTAGAAATTGAATGGCTGTAGGCTTCTTAGCTTTTCATTGTTATTTTGACCGTTAGTATTTTCTGTATAGCTTTGTTTTAGCGCTGATTATCAGAAGGGATATCACTAGACCGAGAGCTGGGTGTTTCTGAGAGCAGAAGAAAGAAGTAAAGCTGAAGTTGTTTTGAGCAACGATGACCGATTGTCTTTGGCAGTTTATGCAGAACACTCGCCAGCCTTGGAAACAAGATCTGATGGCTTTTCTGTGTACAGGAGTTAAAGTTGTTATAACCAGGTGGCATTTGTGCTGTTAATGCTGTGCTGAGAAAGCCTAGCCTCGTTCCCAGGCTCTCCCTTCGCCCCGACGAACCCTCCGTTTTTATTTTTCGTCGGGGCGAGGGGAGAGCCTGGGAACGAGGCTAGAGAAAGCCTTGTTTGAAAGTTGAGGACCACCTGAGTAAGCCCCAATTTTCACATATTTTCCATTATATAACAGCCGTAAAAAGGATTGCTGTTTCATGCCACCTGGTTTGTTAGACCATGACCTATAGTAACAGGGGCTACAGTGGCTTAGCTCTCACACTACACCTTCAGTTCACTGTATTTATTGCTACAATGGCTTGTTTACATGAGCATGCTGCTGCTGTTAATTAGTTGCCTTGACAACAAATTGTTTTCATTTACATGATTGGGAAGCATCATTGTTGTCATTGTTACAAACCCCATGTTCATATACTGCCATGGGTTCATGAGAAATTAAATTTGTCAATGTTGATGGGTGTATAATTTATATGTAGATAGGCTGCCTGCCTTAACTGTTCTGAGTATTAGTAGGGCAAGTGTGAGCAAGCCCCACACTAGTGAGTTGAATTGTGATTTTTCATAAATATATATAAATACATATATCTGGTGTACGTTGCGTATGTCGTTCTACATGTTTTTGACGCTGTAATTTAACAAGATAGCTGTGGGCCATGTGTGAACAACATGTATTTTATACAACTTTAATGCAGCCAGTGAGCAGGTGAGCTTGAATTATGAATGACAGCCAGGAAGGGCAGGCGGAGCATGTGTATCTACTGTGTAGCCAGGGACAGTGATTGTGTGCGACATCCGGGACAGGCAGCTGGAGTGGAAGTATCTTCTGTATGTATATACGAGGGCTATTAAACAGCTGTGTATATAGACCGTGTGCCTAAATGGGCGTGGTTACAAGTTGCAGTGACGTCACGGACTCTGGCGTCAGTATTCGGATGACGTAATGTAGGACAAAAAATGGCTGTGAACGGCAAGTTTATACAGCAGCGAGGTTGTGAGCTGGCTGCTGAACGTTACCATGAGGCGCATCTAAAATCGCTGCAGTATGACATACATCGCTATTAGCCTTGTAACATATGTGAGCCACTAAGCGATCCAGCCGTCAGTATTGCTGGTAGGGAGCCAACAAGGGGTCCACGTGTACATTACTGCTATTCTACTGCCCTACAAAATGGCGGTGAGTATGCGGAAAATCGCATACTTTCGAGTATAATATACGGACCATGCCCACGCAGGCACACAGTCTATACACTGCATGGTTGCTAATAGAATGTGCTCCAACTGTCCTTGGTTGTGTGAGGCTACTCAAACAACACTGACAGTGGAGTGACCAACAGTTCTATCTATGGTTCAATGCTGCAGCTCACTGCATGCCTGCTCATGGTTGCCCCCACAACGTTGTACATTCACCTAGTAGGCAATTGGAATGAGAGTGAAGACAGTCAGACTGTGTCAATGTTGCTGACTGAATTCATGAGGGGTGCAACAGTGCCTATCCATAAATGTTTGCAGATGTGCTCATGAATATGATAGGTCACTGTACATTCACCTAGTAGGCAATTGGAATGAGAGTGATAGGTCACTGGTTACTTGGTTTATGGTGTTTTGTTTTGTGTTGTTTTAGCAACCACAAGTCATGGGTTTGTTGAACAAACATCAAGGTCACTGAGATTGTGAGCATAAACTCCATAAGACTACTTGTCTGTGCATGCAACCACAATATGAAGTCATTTATCTGAACTTCAGTCATCCAAACATGTCGGTTAACCAAACGCAGCAAAACCACGCTCCCCTTTTTTTGGGCTAGAGTCAACTTTAGCTGTTTAAATAGTCAATATGAAGTGTTTCAGGGCTCACGCGACCTGATGTATGGCAGCTGGAGATATAGGATAGCTTCAACAGGCAAGGTAGGTTTTGCAACCAAGGTAAAACCAACTGACAATGTCAGTCGCTGGATGCAACATGCATAGGACACATAGCAACAACTCAACGGTTGTGCGCAGCCTAGTACTTGATAATACAGTGTCCAGTGGTTTTATACCTAGTAGCTGGGTGATGCGCTGCACACAGGTGACAGCCTAACAACAACTGTAATGTTGCTCAGCTCACGTATGTGTAATGTATGGTTAATCCTAGAGCCCAAGTACATCACTTCAGTTATCTGAACCCCTCCAGTCCCAATGTATATCAGGTAAGTGACTTCCTGCTGTATGTTGTACATGACATACCTTCCGAACAAGTGTTAACACAAATTTGAGAACATCATAGTTTGTTTGGGGTAGACTGTCCACAACTTCTTTGCACTTTTGTACTCTGAAACCTTGATCTTTACCTGTGGAATGGTAACTTTAGCTATAGCATATGTGTACCTGTAATGGTAAGTACATCATTTTGTAGAATTGAATTACTTTGTACGATCATGTTTTCTCCCGCTGGTCAAACCTCTACCAGTCTGCATTAATATTGGTTGGGTAGGAAGATATCCTTGTTCCCAGGCCCGAAGAGGAGGAGAAAGGGCTGGTTTCAGCCATTTGTGCATGCACTCACATGTCCAACAGTGGGAGGGTGCTAATGATGCCTTCAAAGTCACAAGGTCGGCTGCATGATGTCGTATTTACCATGTCTGCGTATCAAACCAGCCTGGCTTAGTAGCTAGCTGGTCTGAATAGCTTCTATCACAGCGCCTTGGTCAACAGCCTTGCACTGTTTATCAATGAAGACCTCCAGCAGAAACGGCAGACGGAAGTACAATGGAAGCTCAAGTTACCTCTTACAATGATTTTATCAGTAGATAGTCTCTTCTTCTCGTCACTTGACACTACAAAAGCTCGTGGCTCGTGCTTTCCATTTATAGCTCCAAATTGGTCGCTGGATGACTACAATCGATTGAGTTTCTTTGCATGCCTTATGCTGCTGATAAATCTACGGAGAGTGTAAGTTACCATTTTAGTGGAATTCCACTGTGATTAAGCGGATGCGCAAACGGCTGAAACCAGGCCCTTTCTCCTCTTCTTCAGGCCTGGGAACGAGGCTAGGTATAGGGAGAATACCACAGTCACTCTAATTACCTAATTGTATGACTATTGGGTGCGGTAGTCTTGTGTAGATATCAAAGATTATTTTGTTGTATTGCCATGTTCTAAGTGCTGTATTGCTCACCTATTAATTAAGGACTGGGCTCATATGCACTATGCACATGCAGATATTCATGCGTCCACGAAGCACTTTGAATGTGGCAATGTGATCAAAAATATACTGCAGAAGAGTTTTACACGGGATGGTCACATATAGTGTTATTAAAATTTACAATCCGATGCAAAAGGAAATTTAAAAAACTAGCCCTTCCTTACCTCGAAGTTCTATGATGTGTTGGTAGGCATTGTATGTCATCAGAGGTTCTGGGAGCTCTCTTAGAAATAGTTTCATTACCACTGCTGCTAGGTGGTGTGGATTTTGGTACCCTGCAAAGACAACTTTTTCACCTGTTGTATGTATGCAAGTGCATGTGTATTGATGTGAATGTTAATAGCTAAGGGGGGAAATTTAAAAATATCTTAAGTTAAAACCCTTCTACTGAAGTCAGCAGGTTTCATCATGGTGACATCACTTTGTAAAATGTGCTCATAAAAAGGGTTCTGCACTAGCAGAAAGAGAGGTAGAGGAGGAGGTGGGTGGGTCTAGGCATGAAATGCTGTGCACATGGCAGCTGCTGTAGATGGCTGTAGAACACAAAGAGGCATAAAAAACACTCCTCTCACTTTGTTGGGGCTTTATGTGTCATACTCTTGCACAGACAAATGTCGTGCAGTCTCACCTGCATCAAACCGACCCTTGATCTCACGCTCCAGTACTTTACTGGGTGATTTTCTGAAGATACCTTCCACATCCAATCCTGAAAGGTCAAAAGGTTCATACTGAAAGTACCAAATTGCCATTAGGAAAAGAAAATTACAGCAACTGCTGTTACAGGTTATACATAGTTGTAGGCTTGGTCCCAGGCCCCTGCCCAGCTTTGCATTGCTAGCACTACAGAAAAGTGGAAAGATACTGGTATTCTGACATAAGGGTAGCCAAGTTGTAGCAAGGACGTAATAGTGTGTGGGCTGAACTAAATGAGACTCAGAGCAGCAAGTACAAAGGTACTAGGTAATATACCACACACTCTAGCTAGTCTGACGTGACTTTCATACACACCATATTTTAGATGTGCAGTTGGTTGAACAGCATGTGAAATCTTTTCGCTTTTGCTTTACCTTACTGATTTTGTTATGCTGATGTGTGAAGGCTCTCAATCCTACTTCTCTGTACTGCAAGTAGCTGAGTGGGGCTTGAAAATAAGGCTATGCTAGCTGCATGTGGGGTCTCTACCACCCAGAGGCCATCAGGCTTGCCATAGTTTCATGTACACTTGCTCAGAGCATCTTGCCTCACGCTGGAAATAAAGGAATTTAGATGGTATGAGATGAAAATAGAGGAAAGTGAAAAGGCTGGCAGTCGCTGGGAGTCGCTGGGAGTCGAACCCAGGACACCTCTGGCTTGAGCCGCCAGTGCTCTGCCACTGAAACATGATTTGCTTTCCTCTATTTTCGTCTCGTAACATCTAAATTCCTTTATTATACATGTACACCGATGCTAATACAGACCAACATACCCTACTTTTCATTCTAAAATTCTGGCCGTTAACTTACTGATTACGTTATGCTCATGTGTGAAGCTCTCACTTCTCTGTACTTCAAGTAGCTGAGTGGGGCTTGAAAATAAGGCTATGCTAGCTGCATGTGGGGTCTCTCCCACCCAGAGGCCATCAGGCTTGCCATAGTGTAATATATTCATGTGCACCAATGCTAATACAAATCAATATACCTTGTTGTTCCAGGAACTCTGCACATGTCTTCAGTACCAGAGGTATTGCATCACCTCCATTGAGCTCCTTAAGGCTACATGTAGATACGTATTGGGGACTGAAACAAATAAATGTGGCTGTCCTGAATAGAAATCGAATATTATTTCCATTACTGCCTTTGAAGTGCTGTCTTGCTGAATTTAGATATGGGGCTCATACGTACTGTGTAGATTCTTTAATTATTCATGCATCTACACTGCAAAGAAAAGAATGGTTGTTTTAACCACTCAGTGCATGGTTACCATGGTTGCAGACATGCTGAGAAGACAGTGGTTTTGTTTTGGTATTAGAGGCTAATTGCATAAGCAACCTGCATGAACACCAATCATACCTTACAACTGACAACCCTCAGAACATCTGTGAGGGAGTCACTATATACAACTACATTTTAAAAATATGATGCTTTTGATAAAAGCTGGTGTCTCCCCCACAGATGTTCAGTGATTACTATATCCGCAAGGTCATGCATGGTTGTTATTGTATGTTCTTTGATACAAGCAGGTGTGACTCCATCACAGATGTTCAGTGGTTATTAACTGCAAGATCCTGGTTGTAATATGATTAGGGAAGCTTCCTCTCTGATTGTCTTGTGTAATTAGCAAATTATACAGCACATAACCACTGTCTCTCAGCTTGTCTGCAACTATAGGGTAACCACCACTCTGTGGTTAAAACAACCAATTTGTTTTTGCAGTGAATTATATATATGAAACGCATATGAGTGGCACCCAGAAGTTTAGTAATACAGTGCTTCGAACATGATGATGAGACAGAGATATGAGATGGAACAACATTTGATTTCCATCGGAAACAAATTGATTTCACTATAAATCCAAGCACATATGTAGCCACAGTACTACAAGCTCATTGCTGCAACAAATGTGCAAGGGTGCACATGTGGCACCTTGCTCAAGCTCAATACAAGCATTCACCAAGCTATACTCACACTTCTAGTGGCACTCCAAACTGCTTTGTAGCCAGTGCACTTGGAGGGGGGCCATTATGTAGAACATGAAACACAGACTTGGAGTCTGGCTTGGTGACATCACGAACAGGGGTAGTCAACTTTGCATCATACCTACATCAAAATATCAGCACAACATATACAGTGTGTATGAAAATACTGAGTTAATTAATACACCATGGTAGCCTAGTTATACATGTAGGATAGTATCGTTCTCCAAACTGCTTGGAGTCTGTCTTGGTGACATCATGCACAGGGGTAGTCAACACTGCATCATTATTCTCACAGTTTGTTGTTATTGAAAGTATATACAAGGCTGTTACAACATCATGTGGTAAATAATTATGACAGTTATAGCATCACAACCATGAGATCATGATGCTGAACTGTTACCCTTGGGTTGTGTCTTCAGATGCAGCCATTATCCCTGGCTACCATGCAATATTTACCCTTTTACCTAGCAATACACATGTGCAAGACAGATATAATTATGTGTTGTCTAGGTAAACCACACTCCACATGCCACACTCTATAACTTTCAGATCAACCTATTAAGCAGTGGATGTAGAGCCTAGGTTGAGTGTGGTTACAGCTTGTGGTTTTGGGTGGTGTGTACCATTTTGCCAACTGTGCACGCAACAAAACTCCCTTCATGCACATAATAGTATTCTATGATGCATTCCATTCACATTACTGCGTTGGAAGTGCTGTCTTGTGTAGATGCTTCAACTATGACATCTATCTATGAAGTGCATATGAGTCCCAACCAAACGTTTAGCAATACAGTGCTTCAAACATAATGAGACAAACTGGAATAACATCTGATTTTTATCCGAAACTGCAACAATTATAAAATGTTGATTTTTACTATAAATCCAAGCAAATATGCAGCTAAGGTGGCTACGTCATTGCTGCAATGTGCAATGGTGCATATGTTGTAGCTTGGTCAAGCTCAACACGAGTGTTCACCCAGCTATATACTCACACTTCTAGTGGCACTCCAAACTGCTTTGTGGCGGAGTCTGTCTTGGTGGCATCATGTGCAGGGGTAGTCAGCCCTGCATCATCATTCTCATAGTTGATTGATCCTTGTTGTTATTGAAAAGTATATACAAGGCTGTTACAACATCCTGTGATAACAATTTCAACAGTTATAGCATCACAACCATGGGATTATGATAACCAACACTTACCCGTTGGTTGTGTCTTCAGATGCAACCATCAATCCCTGGCTACCATGCAATATTTACCCTTTTACCTAGCAATACCCATTTGCTAGACAGATATAATTATGTGTTGTCTAGGTGAACCACACTCTATAATTTTCTGATCAACCTATTATTAAGCAGTGGATGTAGAGCCTATAGGTTGAGGCTATCACTGAGAATGTGGTTACAGCTTGTGGTTTTGGGTAAACCAAACATGATGAGACTCTCACAATAAAGTGACCCACAAAGAACCTGGTACTCACCACCAGAGTGACCAAACCCAAGCTTACATCTACCAGTTATGTAAACTGATAACTGTCAGACATGTGGCTAACAAATGCAAAGTGTAAAGCTGGCTTCCACTGGAGACAAGATGCTTGAGATCTCCTGATGCTACTCGCATACTTGAACAATTAAGACCTACTTCATGCTAGGGTATCTGTTGAAACAGGGGCACAATATTGAAGATCCTTTTACACTTAGTCCAAAACCCAATTCTAATTAAAACCTGGGATTTTTTTCAATGTACCTAATTGTCTATTCTGCTGGATCAAGTGCCTTAAAACTTTAGCCAAAGGTACTTTCAGGCATCCTATGCAGATACATAACACTAACTACACCCTATATGACTAGTGAGCTTTGAATAGTCAGGAAGCATTCGTAGAAACAATCATTGGATGTGCCAGACACTGTATTCCCCCCACTTGACGCTCCAATTCTCCACCAGTAAACTCCTGTTCAGACTAGAAAGTGCCCATATACACTGCCAGAAATAGAGCTTACACATGATCAGACGAGGTCTCAATTCAAGGAGGAAAGAAATGGACCACCCAAATGAGGACCATGGCACTTCATGCATGCTTCATTTTGGAGACCCACAACAGATACACATTCAGGTCACCTGCTCCATTAACTGTAGTCATAAAACTCCAGTGAGTGGTACAAAAAAGAAAGCATACAAGAGGGAGATATTATTTGGTTTAGCTTGCTTTCACAAGCAAAGCCACTTGTCAAAAATGATCCTTCATGCGGAAGCAAGCAGCTGACTACACTATCATTATAAACCACTACAGTGGTGTAGCTAATGTTAACAGTTGTACCTTCTAAAAGAGGCCTCCTTTCTTCTTCAACTTGTTTGCAACAAAGACAGCCCATTCCATGAACACCTTAATACGCTCCCGTATACCCACGTGATTATCAAGGGCGTGATATGATACATAGTGGCAGCAGCTCGTCCACAGGCCCCACCCAAAAATCCCGATTATTGGGTGGGGCATGGGGACGAGGCTATAGTTGGTCTGCTCACGCACTTACAGAAATTTCCCGGCGGAACATGTTCCTGGACCCACCTACGTTGTGCATCATCCTATCCAGATGGCAAACCATACGGGAGTTGTACAATCTTACTGTAATAAACTCTTGACACTACATAATATGGTGGAAGCAGGACCTGTCACCCTTGCCCAGGTTTGTCACTTGCATGCATATTGCAATTTGAAAGTCACAAATACTAAGCAGAAGAGTGAAGCTAATGAGAGCGTGGGTTATACTGTGACAGAGTTGATACTGCAGAAATTGTTTGTAGTTGACAGTGCAAGACCAAATCACACATAGATATTTGTGACAACAGGAATACACCAATGATAATGTTAACAGAAGATAGATAATTATTTGGTGAAGATTTTGTCAAAGTTATTTATAAGGATGACAGTGAATGTGTTTATTTCACCAAGCGAGGTGAGACTGGCAGCTTCGTTTGTAGACCAGATGAGGTTGGGACCAAAGACAATAGCAAGGTTCAGTGGCGTCATTTTGTTCACTTCCTGATGGTCTGCAACCTGGAGCAAGGCACAGTGACAGTGTTAGTGATAGAGCATCATGAAAAAGCTTATTTCAAAGAAACTTGTGGAATGAAATACACATGGTTCCAAGGTATAATCATTGTGCCCGCAGCACAATCATACGCATACATACAAAAGAGATCATGGATGCTAATACATTGCAGTATCCAGGAAATATCTTGAGTACCATAACATTAAAGCCAAAAAGTGTTTAAATTGCTAGCAGATTACTTACCTGAAGTTTCGTCGTCTGAACATGTTGGTTAACTGAATATGTTTAGCAAAACCACACCCACCATTTTTGGCTAGGGTGGCAGACTAAAAGTCGACTTTAGCTGTTCAGATGGTTGATATAAAGTGTTTCAGGGCTCCGTCCAGTATGGCAACTGGAATGGTTATGTGCATTCTAGTGCTCGTTACATATACAGGCTGTCACATAACTGTACATGTAGGTGACAGCTTGATGTGTCAATTGTACTGTTGCTCAGCTCACATGTGGATAGTGTATGGCTAGTAACATAAAGCATCCATTATAATTCATTCTGTGTGGAATCCTCAATGCTTTGTCCAGAAGGGACTTTCCACTTTCTGTCATAATTCAGTTTCTCTGACCTCCCTATGGCCCCAATGTGTTCAAATAAGGTGACTTCCTACCATATGTTGTAGTATATACATGTAATGTATACACATACCTTTCCAACAAATGTTAACAAGTATTTGAGAACATCATAGTTTGTTTGGGGTAGACTGTCCACAACTTCTTTGCACTTTTGTACTCTGAAACCTTGATCTCTACCTGTGGAATGGTAACATCAGCTACAGCATATAGCACACATGTACATACAATGGGTAAGTACAATCACTTTGTACAATCGTGCTCATTTTTACCAAATTACACCAGCAAATTTGTTATATAAAAGCTACCACATTCACTCTAATGATAAGCCAATTGTCTGAATACTATGAATTATTAACTAGAATTTCAACAATTTACCTCGAAGTTCTATGATGTGCTGGTAGGCATTGTATGTCATCAGAGGTTCCGGGAGCTCTCTTAGAAATAGTTTCATTATCACCGCTGCTAGGTGTGGGTCTCGATACTCTGCAAAGTCCAATTTTTCACCTGTTGTGTTGGTTTGCAAATTCATGTGTGTCGATGTGAATGTTGATAACTAAGGGGGAGTTTCAAAACTTTAATCACTAATGACTTCTAATGGAGTTGGCAGATTTTATCATGAGACGTCACTTGGTGCAATGCAGGAGGGAAGTGGATCAGTTTATGCATAAAATGCTGTGCACATGGCAGGTACTGTAGATGGCTGTAGAAAGGCCATGGTTGGTACTGGATGGGCCATTTCTGTTCTTGTTTTCCCCACACAAAAAGGCATAAAAAACACTCCTCTCACTTTGTTGGAGCTCTATTTCTAGCACTGCAGGCATTTTTCAGTCTGGACAAATGTTTACTGTTCAGAGAGTCCTGGCTATTGAAAGCTTGCTAATGAGTAGGTATAGCAATCCTGTGCAAAAATTAACAATTTTTCTGTTCTGTTTTGCTACTTGTTGTGACATGGGTCCAAGTACTTCAGAAGCGCACCGAATTTATCAGAAGATAAGGAAGACAGACTACGGCACAGGAGAGAATGAGAGAGGGCTCAATGTGTGGCAGAGACAGTCAAGCAAAGGCAGGAAAGGTTAAGGGAGAGAGACCTGGCCAGGCACACTACTCAGAATGCCTGGTAGAGAAATCTTCTGAGGACAACGAGGCAGATCTTAATGAAAAGCTTTTGGTCTCAAAAACCTGGATTATACAAGCTAAGATATCCCACTGCTATGTTCATGGTCATACAACTTGTGTGTAGGTGTGGATTGCCTTACGTGTGCATAAATGCATGTTACAATGAGTTTATGGAAATGTATGCATGGTCCTCCCTTGCTCATGCTCACCCCCACAATTTTCTGTATTCACCGAGTAATCCCTTCAATTGTTGATAATTATGTGTACAGGCATATTTAGTATTCCCTACAACAGTGGTTGGATTACAAAACTGAAACTATGGGTCATTAGTGAGATGTGAGCTCCAACTAGCTACATTTCGTGTGGAAACACCGTCAGTCAGTACAGTACTGCGAACCAAAAACCCATAGATACTCTGACATGACCACCCTGTGACACACACTTGCACAGACAAATGTCGTGCAGCCTCACCTGCATCGAACCGACCCTTGATCTCACGCACCAGTATATTACTGGGCGTTCTTCTGAAGATACCTAACACGTCCAATCCTGAAAGGTCGAAAGGTTCATACTGAAATTACCATGAGGAAATGAAATGCAGCTAAATTACAGCAACTGCTGTTACAGGTGATAGGTAGTTGTAGGCTTCGTCCCAGGCCCCTGCCCAGCTTTTCATTGCTAGCACTACAGAAAAGTGGGAAGATACTGGTATTCTGACATAAGGGTAGCCAAGTTGTAGCAAGGACGTAATAGTGTGTGGGGTGAACTGGAATGGGCTCAGAATGGTAAGAATAGCAAAGGTAGCACATAGTATACCACACATACCTAGCTAGCAGGGGTGATTGCCATACACACTATATTTTGGTTGTGTAGTTGGTTGACCCAGCTTGTGAAACCTTTTCGTTATAAAATTTGGCTTTACCTTACTGATTTTGTTATGCTGATGTGTGAAGGCTCTCAATCCTACTTCTTTGTACTGCAAGTAGCTGAGTGGGGCTTGAAAATAAGGCTATGCTACATGAGGGGTCTCTACCACCCAGAGGCCATCAGGCTAGACATAGTGTAATATATTCATGTGCACCGATGCTAATACAAACCAATATACCTTGTTGTTCCAGGAACTCTGCACATGTCTTCAGTACCAGTGGTATTGCATCACCTCCATTGAGCTCCTTAAGGCTACAGGTAAATAAGTATTTTGGGACTAAATGTGGCAGTCCTGAATAGTTATCGAATATTATTCTATCATGTATTCCATTACTGCGTTTGAAGTGCTGAACTATTGACATGGGGCTCATACACACTGTGTAGATGCTTTAACTATTCATGCATCTACACTGCAAAAAAAGAATGGTAATCGTATTAACCACTGCGTACATGGTTACTGTGGTTGCAGACACGCTGAGAAGACAGTGGTTTATTGTGGTATCAAAGGCTAATTGCATAAACAACCTGAGCACAAATTACCCTCTGTTTCTCTCACAGATTCAGTGGTTACCATATGTGGCAGTCCCGGGTATATAGAAATCGAACACTATTCCGTTGCGTATTCGACCGCGTTACCGCTTTCAAAGCGCTGTAGCGCAGAACTTCCATTAAGGGCGGGGCTCATACGTGCACTGTGTAGACTTATCAGGTATTCATGCATCTTCGCTGCACGTATGAGCCCCGCCCTTAACAAAAGTTTTGCACTACAGCGCTTCGAAAGTGGTAATGCGGTCGAATTACGCAACAGAATAATGTTTGATTTCTACCCGGGACTGCCACATATCTGCTATTGCATGCTCTTTGATACAAGCAGGTGTGACTCCATCACAGATGTTTAGTGGTTACTAACTGCAAGATCCTGGTTGTAATATGATTAGGGAAGCTTCCTCTCTGGTTGTCTTGTGCAATTAGCAAATTATACAATACATAACCACTGTCTCTTCAGCTTGTCTGTAACCACCACTCTGTGGTCAATTTGTTTTTGTTAAAACAACCAATTTGTTTTTGCAGTGATATATATGAAGTGCATATGAGTGCCACCCAGAAGTTTAGTAATACAGTGCTTCAAACATGATGATGAGACAGAGATATGAGATGGAACAGTTTCCATCTGAAACTGCAACAAATATAAAATGTTGATTTTCACTATAAAATCCAAGCACATAATATGTAGCCATGGTACTACAAGCTTAGCCTCGTTCCCAGGCTCTCCCCGCTTTTCCGTACTGCAAGCGACGGAAAGCTGGGCGGGGCCTGGGTACGAGGCTACTACAAGCTCATTGCTGCAACAAATGTGCAAGGGTGCACATGTTGCAGCTTGCTCAAGCTCAATACAAGCATTCACCTAGCTATACTCACACTTCTAGTGGCACTCCAAACTGCTTTGTAGCTAGTGCACTTGGACTGTTCCATTGCTGAGAGGTGCTAGTATGTCCCACATGAAACACAGACTTGGAGTCTGGCTTGGTGACATCACGAACAGGGGTAGTCAACCTTGCATCATACCTGCACCAAAATATCAGCACAACTAATACAGAGTGTATGAAAATATACACCATGGTAGCCTAGTTATAGGAGAGTATTGTTCTTTACTTGTCTTAAGTCAGTTGTGAGTAGCTCCAGTAGTTTATACATAAAATCTAAAAACATCCATTAGGATCCTCAATTTTCATGGTGTCAGGTATGTACCGTTGAACACCTACCAGCAGTGTAGTCTCGCAAGCCAGACCCACTTCCGTAAGAAAAGGAAGGGTCTGATGAACTGCATACACAAGCCGTGTCCCACCAGAAAGCAATTAGCTGGGTGACGTAACCAGATTTCAAATAATGCACTCCTTGAATTACCTGTTGCAGAGTAAGCACGCTCCCTGAGAAGTATAGTCGAAGTGTTTTTACAACTCCTGCAGTAGTGGAGATGTCCTAGCTCTCTTTTGTCATTTTCAAGACTGTTATTAAACTTAAACAGTGATGTAATGCATCATGTAACAAAATACTGCAATGTGATTGGACCGCACTGTACAGTGCGGCGGGACACGGCTTGTATTCACACTTCACCAGACCCTTCCCTTTCTTGTGGAAGTGGGTGTCTGGCTTGCGAGACTACCAGTAGTCATTGCTGCAGTGTGAATACATGCTTATTCTAGGGTTGTTTTGTGCTTTACGAAATACCAGCCCAATTCCTGGGCTGAATCTGCATTATGATGCTGTGACTCATGCTGAAATAAGCTTCATTCCTTTGCTACAGTGTACATGCACCAGTAGTATACATACATGGCAGTTTGTTTCTTTGTTGAGGGCAAGAAAAAACAGTTGGTGGAGAACAAAGTTCTACTGGAGGACTGCTAGCAAACTGTACTGTGTGACTGTTAGGTATTTCATGTCCTACTGCGGTATTCAAGGTGGAGTCAATTTTCTTCAGGAGGTATGGCTACCATTTCACTAACACTAAAGACAAGTGTCTATTTGCCATGCACAATAGTATATGTTTGGTACCGTATAGCGAAAAATTTTTGCTGGTGCAAAATTTTGTGGAAATGCGTCCAGACACTTCAGAAGAAATTTTCGCGGCTTTTATTTTTGTGGGACGAATGCGGGATGCTCTGACCACAACCTTACCAGTTGATGGCCACGCCCCACATGCAAACCGAAGAAACGACGACAAAGTGAAGAAGCAAACTTGCGCAACAACAGCCTAGTCTTCCTTTTGTTTGCAATTACGAAAGTATCAGGACTGCCGCCATGGGCGAGAAACTGGCTTGTTGAACAGAAGGATTCAGCAGTGCTGATCTCGACTTGGACAACTTCGGAGTGTCTCTTAAAGGGTCGTTGGCATTTGGTATAAGAGCAGGTTGATTCTTCTCTACAGCGACCATTTAGAGGGCAGACAGATTGTAGAGAACCATCTTGTTCACACGGGTACTAGTTTGTATCCACGTACGCACATAATGACGTCATCAATTTCCATCTTAGTCACAGTTTTTATTTTCGCGGAAGCAGGTCTGTCCGCGAAAATACCTCACACATGAACATGTACATGAATATCTCCTTGAAAAAAGGCAGGTCTAAATGAGGCTTACCCATTGTGCAGCACATATTTTGGCCAAAGAAGGCCTTATCAGCACTGGGGTGACATGCACATACACATGCAGTATTACCACTTACTCTTTGACCTCTTCTGGAACATCGATCTGGTCCAGAAACAGCACCGGACTGAGTTCCTCAAGCCGGTTGATGTATGTCAACTTACGACCAAACTTATAGCTGGGAAGGCATGTACACAATTACACCAGAACATACATGTATGAATACAAGCAGGAGAGCCTCACAGGTTAAGTGCTCACTAACACACTCATCACCACATGAAATCTTGCATTGAACCAGGGGACGTATAGTTGAGAATGACTGAATATAGTAAACACACCTTCCCAATTTTTATTAAGATTTAAAGCGATGTAGAACCAATTAGGAGGTGGGGGGAGGGGAAATGTGTTGGAGGTGCTACATGAAGCACTTAGAAAAGCAGACAATAGTTTGTGATTATGATTAAGGTATGCAACACACACATTAAGTAACAAACACACTCAGATGTACCTAATGATTGGTTTGAACAGAGTCATCATAATTCTGATGAAGTTGGTTGGGTGGACAATATATGCCTTCTTAATATTCTTCTTGTACCTGGGAGGGAGGAGGGGAGGGGGAGTACAACAGTCTAGGAGTAAACAACATAGCATCACTTGTTGCTGTTTACTGAAATTGACATGGAACGGAGAAAAAATTTACTACCTATGTGTTTCATAACTGAGGTGGGGGGTGGGGGCCGAGCGTAGAACGCAAGGCGGAGAGATGCTCCTGACGCTAGCGGTTGGCTGGCGAGCTTCAGCAGTAAAAGGCGAGGAAGCGGGGCACTTCTGCGAAGTAGCTGGCATGTCCATCGTCGTTGCAGGAAGTCCGCATTCTGTGGTAGACACTTTTAACTGTAGACAGCCGAGTGGCTTAAATAAATTTTTAATCTTAATATTGGGGATGAGTCTTCTTCAGGAGATGATTGGCTTTTAAGACAAATGCCCTCTCCCACCCAAATGAAACTCTGGTACTACATGCAATGAGATATCTTAGAAGTTGTTGTTGGGAGGAAACTGTTTTGCAAGAGCGGGAGGCCACCAAAAGTGGTTGAGGATGGTGGCACACTTACTACATTTTATGAGCAGGTCCAGTTTGACAATTTATCTTGAGCGTGTAAGCAGCAATACAGAACTACACTTGTGTAATGATATGCATATACCGCTGCATTGTCCCGGGCAAACGCCATGGGCGCTAGGAGGTCAAGCACCAAAAATTGAGGGTGGGCGGTTACACAGAGGAGGTACTTGAATGGTTCAACTATCCCTGCGCAAGGGCCCACCCCGGATGCGAAGTTAGCTGCCAAGGTGTACCGAATCGACCTGCATCGTCGCTTTGTCGAGGCCAGCCGGACTGTGGAGAAAGCTAAAACGGACCGACTCGTAACCATGTTGCCAAGCTTCCACAGCGTTTGTCACTTGCAGTACACGAATTTCGAATTGCAGGTGAAGAACGCTGCAAACAAGGCTACGGATGGGTGTGTGATGCCAGATGTCGTGGTGCCTGAAGCACATCAGAACGATCGCAGCTACGTACGTGAGCTCAGTGGACCCACTTTGGATTTACTACGCAAGAATTTAGCATGGTGGGTGGTTACATGGAGGACCTCAAAAAACCACAAAACTGTCAAAATTGGGGGGTGGGCACTTGCACAGGGATGGGCGCTTGCCTGGGACAAGTATGGTACTTGCATCTTCCTCAAGCGAACCTTTCACAAAGAATATTGTATGACACATCAACAAACACAATGCAAATTAAGTGTCATACAAATTTTTTAGTAATTGGAAGGCCCTTTCCCCCTTATCTGAGTGTGCGCAGACTGTATATGGGAAGCTGCATTTGCCTCACAGACTTACTGTAACAAAAAATCCTGTCACATTGTCTTAGTCGGCAAGGGAAGTAATTAAGGTATAGAAAGGGATGCTGTGTAGAGTCCCTACTTTCAGAGTCAATCCCGTCCCTTTATATAGTTCCCCAAGAAGTCGAAGTAAGGGACAATAAAAGACACATATCTTATGGAGTCTCTACTTTACCCTGCTGTCCCTGCTAGCTGTCGAATCTCATTTCTTTAGCCCCCGAAAGGATGTAAGGGACAGTAAGGAACACCCTATGGACATTAAAGGATGTCCCATGAATTACTCTACTTTATCCTCCTGTCCCACAGTTTGTCACAACCATGTGTGTGCATACTCTAGCTAAGATCATTAGTCTCTTTACCCTTAGTAGGATGTCTAGGAAAAAAGCCCTCACTGTGAATGTGGCTACTTACTTTCTATCTAGTTCTCTGTAGACCTGCAGGAGCCAGCTGAAGTTGGGTTTGTTGCGACTGGTGAACCCAAAATGGAAGTATACCAAGGTGTAGTCTTGCTCCACATACCTGTCCAGCGTCAGGAGGAAGTACCTAGAGAGACAGGCAGACAGACAGATGGACAGGTCAATGGAGAGATTGGAAGAACAGACAGATGGAGAGACAGACAGACTTATCACACTGGCCAGTAGCCTCGTTCCCAGGCTCTTGTGTGTGGGCGGAGAAAAAAGAGCCTGGTACACACTGTTCGCGCATGCTCAGTTCCCCCAGGATTTCTGGGAATTTGGAAATCTCCGTAAAATCTGCTCTGTTACACTAACCTTTGCGAGGCATGTCGACTTCTCTCGTATAAAAGATGCATACCAGTGACCACGCTCTGTGTAGACGATGACGAGGGAGCGAAGAAGGCACTCAGCTCTTCGCTTGCAGGAATTATCCACGCGTTCGTCCATTCCAGCTAAACGCTGCAGCACGTGACTAATGCAATTTTTTCCTTTGCAGTTCACCGATCACCTCAAATGAAGCAATGCAGACAGTTACCGTCAAAGCGATATTGTTTCTGACTTCAAAACCGCCCGTATGTGTCTCACAGGAAGTATAACTCTGCAGTGTGGCCTTTCAGCAGGAAAACAGAAATTGACTGTAATTTTAGTGTAGCGGAGTAATATGCAGGTTACCAAGGGAACTCGGCGCATGCGCAAACAGTGTGTACCAGGCTCTCTTTCCTCCTCCCCGCACAAGAGCATGGGGACGAGGCTAACTGGCCAGTTAAATAGGCCCATGCATGTACACAGGCAATATGGGGGGCACCATAATACATGTACATGTACATAGTTAATCCTTTAACCACCGATGACATCATTTAGCATTGTCTGACTTTGGCTGCATGTTATTAGTTGGCGCAATCCATTTTCAAGATACATTTTGTGCTAGCAAACAAGGCGGGATAGGGGGAGGTGGGTAGGTTTCAGCACGGGGTGCCGCACACATGGCAGCTGCCTTGGCTGGCTGTAGAATAATGACCTTGGTTGGCACTGGCTAGACCATTTCTCACCTTAAGTGGTGCCCCCACAAGGGGAGAGGAGTGGTTTCTAAGCTCGTTTGTGCTAACACGTCAGGAGGAGTGCTCACTAGTTACAGAGCCCTGAGCATCAAAAGCTCACTAATGAGTGGGTGTGGTCAAAGTCATGAACCCCCAGAGAATGTCTTAAAAAAGCTTTGGCTCAAGTTTCCAGTGCTAGCTCCAAAGGAAATAAGGACCAAAGTCGAAGGCCTATGGTGGTTAAAGAGTTAATGCAAGTACTAAAAATGCCTCAAGATATGCACAGCATCTCCAACCTCCTCGATACTGAGCTGGTAGATAGTCACTTACTCTAGTAGTCTCTGGTGATTGATGAGGTAGGTGGGGGGGAGTCGGCACGCAGACAATACAATAACAGGTCGGCCATCTCTGTCTGCACCTGAGAAAGGAAACACCCATGTTGAATGAGGGCTATCAGTTCTGTAGACAAGCTATAGGTTGCTTACAGAGCACTAAAGGCAGCAAAGATTTTTTCTGCCAACTTCACAGCCTATTTTTGTAATGTACATACCAACATACCGTATTCGCTCAATCAGACGCTGCTCTCGATTAGTTGCCGCTCTCGAATTGTCACCGCACCTCCGGACGTGCTGAACGAAATAGTCGCTGCTCTCGAATACTAGCCACAGCTAATATCGGAGTAGCACGTGCGCACATGAACAAACCTCGTGAATCGAATGGCAATATCAAAACATGCAGAGAGTATACATGATAGGTACAGTAGTTACAAGAATGCATAGATTAGCAGTCCTCCAATACAAGTTTGTTCTCCTCCAACTCATCTTTGTCCTCTTCAACATCTGCGAAGGGGTCCGATTCCTCGGGCTCACTATCCGTTGCAGTGGCAAGCGTGGTAGTGTCTCTTCGGATTGACTCCCTGGCGTCTGCAGCCACTCCACCTTCCATGAGGCTGGAAGGTTTGCTTCAAAAGCAAGTCACCGCATCACAATTCTTTGTTAATCTGGCTTTTCTCAAAGCCCTTACATTGACGAGAGATTTTACCGATAACACCGAGTTTAATAAATGCCGCTCTCGAATAGAAGCTGCACAAAATTGCGTGATGAAATAAATAGTAGCGGCGTCTGATCGAACAAATACGGTACACTTTAGAGAGACGTTGCTAGACACGTATCTTTTCCCTTCATCATCCCAACAACTTGAAAGTCAGAAAGAGGCACTAAATCTGCCACCAGCCAAGCTATTTGCTGGATGTGTTTATTGATGAAGCTGCCTAGTGGGAATTTAGTTACCAGCAGAGCTTATCTGTGTGTTGTATATATACCAACCACCCTCGCACGTGTACTCACCGGAGACTGACACAATATTGTATTTCTCCACCAGCTTTAGCTCTGGGGGCACATCTGGCAAAAGGTTGACTGTCTGGGCACGTGTGACCCTCGTCCGGGTAGGATAACTGTCTAGGGAGGAGGTAGTGTTGTCTGGAGGAGGAGAAAATGGGGACTCCATTGTGAACTGTGAGCATGCCTATGTCAGTTCCAGAATAATGGCATGTGCAGTAGGATTCTTTCCACTTCCACACACACACACACAGCTAATTTAGGCTAAATTACATGTACATGTACATTAGCTGTGCTATTCTAGCTATACTATACTGTACTAGTGGACACAGCCATATAGTCACCTTCAGCGACTGAGCTCTCTGCCTGGCTCGCAGGGCGTTTCCAGTTTCTGTGTACACCCACATTAGCCATACTGGCTGAGCTTGCCTGGCTGGTTCGATCCCCCTCAGGACTGGACTGGGTGAGCGGGCCTTCAGGATCTAGACAGTGCAAGGTGAAAGCACAGAGATGAACAAGGTCCACTCTCTACAGTACACACATGGAGTTGTGGTCTAGAGCGAGTTTCACTAACCAGACCAACTTCCACAAAAAGGAAGGGTCTATTCAACTGTGTTTACAAGCTGTGTCCTGCTGCACTGTATAGTGTGGTCTAGTTATGTTGTCACATGACATGTTGAGTAGCAATAACCGTCTTGATAACAGGGACAGAGAGATAAGACCTCACTGATTTGAAATTGGTTACGTCATCCAGTTAATTGCATTCTAGTGAGACACGGTTTGTACATGTACACACAGTTCACCAGCCCCTTTTTTTGGAGAAAGTGGGTTTAGTGAGTCTAGTCTATAACAGAGACGGTGAGACTAGTCTAGAACAGAGACGGTGAGACTAGTCTAGAACAGAGACGGTGAGACTAGTCTAGAACAGAGACAGTGAAACTAGTCTAGAACAGAGACGGTGAAACTAGTCTAGAACAGAGACGGTGAGACTAGCCTAGAACAGAGACGGTGAGACTGGTCTAGAACAGAGACGGTGAGACTGGTCTAGAACAGAGACGGTGAGACTAGCCTAGAACAGAGACGGTGAGACTAGTCTAGAACAGAGACGGTGAGACTAGTCTAGAACAGAGACGGTGAGACTAGTCTAGAACAGAGACGGTGAGTCTAGTCTAGAGCGGAGACGGTGAGACTAGTCTAGAACAGAGACGGTGAGTCTAGTCTAGAGCGGAGACGTTTCACTGGGTGTTGTTGTGACAACAGCAGAAGCTCTAACTCGCATGCAGGTAGCCTTGTTGCCGACCTCTCAGCTTTCATGGTGTGCAGTACATGAAAGCTTGGGGCGTGAGAGGCTGGAACCGAGGCTATGATGTTGATGCATCAACAAAGCCATCTGACTGCATTTAATAGCCATTAGAGGTCAGAATCTTTACTAGAACAATAGCAGTAAGATGCAGGCTTCTAGCCATCTAAATAAAACAGACACTGCATTATTGGTTACTGTATTGAGTCAATAGAAGAAGCCTGGGGATTATCTGAAGTCAGACATATACAGCGTGGATTTACTACCAGTACAAGAGTGCACAATGATGTCATTCTTTACTGTGGAGTGAGGAGGAAGAGTGTGTGACTTCGTATTCTTGCTACAGTGAAAGCAGATTTCCGTGTCAAGTTGTACTGTAGCTAGTGTGCAGGTGAAAACGCAGCTGAGTTTGACGCTTATCAGTTGGATAAGGACCGCACCTTGCCAAAGAGAATCTCAAGAGTTTGACCAAAAAGGCTACGTGGACTTCTTCGATTATCAGGCATGGGTAGCACAATAAAACGTGAGTGCTCAAAGCTTACCTGGCAACCTAGAATGGTTCTCAGTTCTTCCTATCATAACTAACTACAAGAGTAACAGTGTGTTGTGAAGTGTTAGATCATGGAACTGCAAAGTTGTATTCTATTTTTAGTTAGAGTATGCTATCATGAAATGCCTGAATTTGATTGGTCAGTGTGAAGGCTCTAAATCACTTAGAGCCACCGTCCGTGGACTCTACATGTAGAGTCCACCCCCCAGGGTAGACTTACATTTTGCAACAACAATGTTGTTTATGGATACATTAAAAAAATGTTGATATAAACACATTATTGTTGATACAAAACAAAAATAATTGGTTGCTACTGACACGGACGGACGTAAACAATCCCATCATGGATGCTGACATTCAAATTATGGTGGCCGGAACAGTGCAGACGGACTGTCAGGTTTGTGATAGTGTCACCCTGAGTTTCTTGACACATGGTCTTCACCATTTATGCCAAAATAGTCTGCGGTCTTTCCTTTCGCTCTGCTGCCTTCGAACGTGGAGAGAGGGGCGGAGCTTCTTTTGGGGCAGGCACTGCCGCGGATGGGTGTAAATTTCTGCTTAGCAGGTGGAGCCAAGGGCGCATCGAGCCGCCGAACAGCGAAGGTGAAGCTTGTTTTGCCTTTTTCGCACAGTACTGTCAGTAGACAGAAGTTTTGGCGTCACCCTGCAACCATTTGAATAGCTCATTGCTAAGTTGTTCCATCCTCATCCTGGTTTGTAAAGTTGCGTTGTATAGTGGACAGTTGTCCTAACCTTCGGCCAGTAGGTACGTACACTGCTGGCCTGATTGTCTATCACAACTCACTGAAACACTCAATCACTGGCTGCACAACACACTCAATCACACACACACACACATACACACACTCTCTCTCACCTGTCTCCTCCACCGGTTGTGGTGGCAGTGATGCAAGCAGGGCCACCTTGTCCTCACTGTTCAGTCTATATGCTCTTCGTAGGGGAGAACCCTTCGTCTTTGATACCCCTGGCCTCCGCATTATCTTAGCTCGGAGATCCTGCTGTGCTCTCTGTCCATTGTCCAGGTTTGATTCTGTTCCATCCACTTCATCTAAACCTGGATATGGAATACAGAGACCTTTGTACTCACACCATATAAGACAATAGCCTCGTTCCCAGGCTCCTCTGTTTTGGAATACCGTAGACTAGTGCATGCGCTTATGAGCGTAAGTGGTAAGCAAGCATGCGCCTAATAGAGGATGTGCGCTAAATAAGAGATGCAATTAAAGCCATGGCCAACAGGTATTGGCGTAGTACGCAGTCTTCTGGCGCTGTGCAGTACGTTGTTACACACGCTCACCTGGCGAGTATCGGCGTAAAATCAGAGGACTCCATCTTGCTCAAAAAGAACGTAATTTGCAGTCATTGTGTATTCAAGGAGGTGTATGCGGGTTCCATGCATAGAAATTCCTGGACTGTTGTAAGCAGCGAAGGGTGTGGCTTGCGAACTTTGTGTTATCTAGAAGCGGGAAACATCTGTGTAGCTCTTCTTTGATTGACTTTAGGATGACCATCCAGTCTGCTTTGTGCTCTTATGCCATGGTTTTCGCTTGATCTCTCGCCGCCATCGTATACTCTATTTAATGCACATGTGCTTAATAAATAATGCCGTGTACCAGGAAGGAAGCATGTGCCTAACAGCAAGGTGCGCCTATTAAACTATAGCAAGTTTACGGTATGAATATTGAAATCGTGAAGGTGGGGAGAGCCTAGTATCTTTTCTCACACGAGCGATGTCTAGGGTAGAAAGACCTTAGTGGGCGTAGCTGGGGGGGGGGCACAAAGTACAAACGTACTGGGGGGGGCACAAAGTACAAACGTACTGGGGGGCACAAAGTACAAACGTACTGGGGGGGCACAAAGTACAAACATACTGGGGGGCAAAGTACAAACATACTGGGGGGCACAAAGTACAAACGTACTGGGGGGGCACAAAGTACAAACGTACTGGGGGGGCACAAAGTACAAATGTACTGGGGGGGTACAAAGTACAAACGTACTGGGGGGCACAAAGTACAAATGTACTGGGGGGGCACAAAGTACAAACGTACTGGGGGGGCACAAAGTACAAACGTACTGGGGGGGCACAAAGTACAAACGTACTGGGGCACAAAGTACAAACGTACTGGGGGGCACAAAGTACAAACGTACTGGGGGGGTACAAAGTACAAACATACTGGGGGGCACAAAGTACAAACATACTGGGGGGGCACAAAGTACAAACATACTGGGGGGCACAAAGTACAAACATACTGGGGGGCACAAAGTACAAACATACTGGGGGGGTACAAAGTACAAACGTACTGGGGGGGCACAAAGTACAAACGTACTGGGGGGCACAAAGTACAAACGTACTGGGGGGCACAAAGTACAAACATACTGGGGGGGGCACAAAGTACAAATATACTGGGGGGGCACAAAGTACAAACATACTGGGGGGGGGCACAAAGTACAAACATACTGGGGGGGGCACAAAGTACAAACGTACGGGGGGGGGCACAAAGTACAAACGTACTGGGGGGGGGCACAAAGTACAAACGTACTGGGGGGGCACAAAGTACAAACGTACTGGGGGGGGGGGGGCACAAAGTACAAACGTACTGGGGGGGGGGCACAAAGTACAAACGTACTGGGGGGGGGGCACAAAGTACAAACGTACTGGGGGGGGGCACAAAGTACAAACGTACTGGGGGGGGGGGGGGGGGAACAAAGTACAAATGTACTTTTGGTCACATAATGCAGGCTCCTTCCCAGCTTTTTGGTCACATAATGTAGGCTCCTTCCCAGCTTTTGGTCACATAATGTAGGCTCCTTCCCAGCCTTTGGTCACATAATGTAGGCTCCTACCCAGCTTTTGGTCACATAATGTGGGCTCCTACCCAGCTTTTGGTCACATAATGTGGGCTCCTTCCCAGCTTTTGGTCACATAATGTGGGCTCCTTCCCAGCTTTTTGGTCACATAATGCAGGCTCCTTCCCAGCTTTTTGGTCACATAATGTGGGCTCCTTCCCAGCTATTCAGTAACATGGCTTATGTCTACGTAGTATGCACAGTACGTGTTACTATTGTTAGTACTGGCGGTAAATTCCGCCTGTTTTCAAATTTTATGGAGTTACATGCTCTTACTCTAGCTGCCCGTTCATACACGCTCTTGATGTACACCGACACATAGTTATACTGGCACTACCCTTGACATATTACACACAGGTTACTCATGCCCAAACAGAAACTGGAAAACCTACTATGTAACTTTAGACTATTCCCCATGTGGAGGATAGGCTTAAGTAACTGGTTTAATTCGTTGACATACTTATTGTGGCTTCAATTGGCACAAATTAGCATTCCCACCAGTCCTATGGCTCTCCCCCTCCTGACCACATACTATAGCCTTGTTCCTAGCCTCCCCCCCCACCCAGCTCTTTGTCGTTTGTAGCAAGGAATTAGCCTTGTTCCCAGGCACTCCCCGCGTGCGAACAAAAAATCGAAAGGAAAGGGGAGAGCCTGGTAAACTTTATCACGTGAGAAACGTCACAGGTAGAGAGAACTTAATTACAAGTGGGCGAACGAATGAACATGCTCACGCTTTATGGAAGAATGTACTCGTTCCGTTGCGAAATCTTTATGGCTGACAGAACGGGACTAGGCAGCACTACTCTACATTACCTGGCAGTACGGCAAGCTATGGTGAGCTAGCCTCGTTCCCAGGCCCCGCCCAGCTTTCCGTCGCTTGCAGTACAGAAAAGCGGGAGAGGGCCTGGTACATTTTCTCACGTGAGTGACGTCATGGGTAGGGCAAATTACGCGAATGTGGGCGTCATGTAAACCACAAACAACTTCGCCCACACGCATGCAAGTCGAAAGATGGCAGCGCATGAAGGCGATTTTTTGTCGCTCTTCATGAGATAGTCAGGAGGACAGAGAGTTTTACCAAGCCAAGACAGTGAAGACACACAGCAGGATACCCGTTTTTCGCCGCTTTTCTGTTTCCGTGCATTATACTGAACGCAAACCAAAAAGCAAAAAAAAACGGGGGAGGGAGGCCTGGGAACGAGGCTACCTGAACGGGCCCTGACCGCCTATTAGCTGTGTCAATCACTTGGAAACGCTCCGCAGTAGTCTGGTCCTTTTGTGTACTGGTTAGACATTGTGCAATATGTACTCTAGACTGAACATGGCGCTCTAGCACTCGCTAGATGCTGTCATGCCAAACCTACCCATGGTGCTTGCAAAAGGCACACAGTACATGTAAGTCTCCACTGCCTTTTTAGTTAAAAGTACCACCATAGTCCTACATAACTGTACTCTCGCGTGACCTTTCACACGCAAGAAGTACTCTGGCGGTGAAAAGTGCGTGGACGCGTCACATGCCTAATAACATTCAGGTCATGTTCGCCCACATTCAATTAAAGTCTTTCTACCGTCTTTCTACCTGTGACGTCACTCACGTGAGAAAATGTACCAGGCCCTCTCCCGCTTTTCCGTACTGCAAGTGACGGAAAGCTGGGTGGGGCCTGGGAACGAGGCTAATGGTGAGCGCGTATTCAGAGCGTACATTTGAAAATCACGCTAACTTACTCGCTTACCTAGGCAAACTGACCGCATATACCCCAGAGAATGGCTTTCAGGGCGCTATTAAATGCCAAGGCGGCCCTTTCCTAGACCTCGCTCAAGTCTTCTCTGCCATTATTGTTCGAAAACAAAACTGCCAGAACGGGCTCCTACTAAAATGCGGCTACTCGATTATCAATCGATACGCAATTACGTGCGTGGGCACATCGACAAGTAGGCCACGGGTTGGGAGTTCAAAGGGACTGAAACCCGTGGTCATGCGAGGACCAGAAAGGGTACTCCCCTGAAGACCAGTGTTTTTTGAGCATATCTCCCAAAAACAGTAACTGCCCCATCCATTTGAGCCATAAATGCCCCACCCACTTAAGTCATAAATGCCACACCCATTTAAGTCATAAATGCCCCACCCATTTAAGCCATAAAATGCCCCATCCCCATCTCCCTTTATGTTGTAACTTCACACTTTATGTATGTGTGAAATTTTGAACATCGGTGTGCCAGCGGTGTTGGTGCTCCCCCACTCGACACACACCTACGCTCAATTAAGTCCTCTCTACCTTCTCTCTAGTAGCCCTCTACGTCACTCACGTGATAAATTATTCCAGGCCCTCTACTGCTTTTCCGTACTGCAAGCGACGGAAAGCTGGGCGGGGCCTGGGAACGAGGCTAACAAGGAAAGGAAAAAACATTTCTCATGTGACTGACATTAGGTTAGAAAGGATGGTAAAATCACTAGGGGGGGAGTCTGTGGGCATGCCCCCTGTAAATTTTCTGATTTCTACATCCTCTGTGGTAGCTTCTAAAGCTATTTTTGTGTCAAATTTATGCTTAAGTTAAACAGAAAAGTACACGGGAATCGGTAAAATGCAGAATACGGAATAACGGAATAACTTTTAATTGAAAATTGCTTTGAACTTCGCCGACATGGCACGTGCAATTGGCTTTGCCATCCATCGAGGTAGTCTCGCGTGGCCACACCCCGTTTTGCAAGAGGTGTGGCCACGCGAGACTACCATCGAGGTAGCTCTGTCACTGTTGTGTGTTGTAGAGGAACAATGAACATTGGGCAGACCCTCAACAGTTGCCCTATAGCCAGAACTAAGGAGCGCCGTGATCCTTAGCCTATGTGAAGGTACAACTACAAGTATTAAAGTTAGCTCAACACTGCTGAGGACTAAAATATTAAAGTTATAAATTGTCTGAGCGATGCGTGAGATTAAACGCACAGACTGAGAGAAGCTGCCACGGCTGCAGCAAAATGCAAGGCTACTAACTCGCGCTACCCAGATAGGGGTTGGCGATGCTTCCGGGTAATGCCTCCATACCGTTGGCTATTCGACTTTCCATGACATAGCTATCAGCTCTGATGTTGCAGCAATAGACGAAGGGCCTTCCGTCCATAAAGCCACAGATACTTGAGTCCTACTTCTTCAATGATAAAGCCCGGCTAATAGAGGCACCGTCAAGCCTTGAAACAAGGCCAAGTAAATTAGTAAGTCTTATTCAGCGGACTTTATGCTTACCGCACTTTTTCTAGCTGTATAGGGCAACTATCGAGGACTCCTACAAAGTGTTCATAGCTCCTATACAAGTCCAGATGCAGATAGCAGTGGCAGGACTACCTTGTTGGACAGTTGTATCAGTGCCGTGATTTGCAAAGTTTTCATTTCTGGTCAATTAAAAGTTATTCCATTATTCTGTTATTCCGTTATTCCGTTATTCCATATTCCGTGTTTTACCGACTCCCAAAGTAGACATAGTGACAGAAAGCTGGGCAGGGGGCCGGGGATGAGGGACAACTAAACATACTAGGATCAACACTGGGAGTGAACTTAAGAGACTTTCATACCTAAAGGTACTCCTGAGCTATGTGATGTGTCAACATATCTATGAGCCCCACCCTTAACGGAAGTGAAGCAATGTGTATGACAGCAAGCACGAGCCCCACCCTTAACGGAAGTGAAGCAATGTGTATGACAGCAAGCACGAGCCCCACCCTTAACGGAAGTGAAGCAATGTGTATGACAGCAAGCACGAGCCCCACCCTTAACGGAAGTGAAGCAATGTGTATGACAGCAAGCACGAGCCCCACCCTTAACGGAAGTGAAGCAATGTGTATGACAGCAAGCACGAGCCCCACCCTTAACGGAAGTGAAGCAATGTGTATGACAGCAAGCACGAGCCCCACCCTTAACGGAAGTGAAGCAATGTGTATGACAGCAAGCACGAGTCCCACCCTTAACGGAAGTGAAGCAATGTGTATGACAGCAAGCACGAGCCCCACCCTTAACGGAAGTGAAGCAATGTGTATGACAGCAAGCACGAGTCCCACCCTTAACGGAAGTGAAGCAATGTGTATGACAGCAAGCACGAGTCCCACCCTTAACGGAAGTGAAGCAATGTGTATGACAGCAAGCACGAGCCCCACCCTTAACAGAAGGTCAGTGATGTATACCAACCTGTAGTTCAGTACGTAAAATCGTAAACCAACCTCCCAGCCATCTGATGAAAAGGAAGATAGCCTCTCTCCCACCTCCTCTCAGAAACCACCTGCCTCCCTTATTGTTCAACTGTATCTTCACTGATAGCATACAATGTAATGGGGCCAATTTTCTGTTCCTTTGAAACGAGGTCACACAGGCTGTCTGTTGTCATTGTTGAACTACATCATAAGAAGAATGGCTTGTTGTCAGAACTGAGTGTTTACTTCTTGGGGATGTCCAAAGGACAATGACAAAATATGTGGGACACTCTATGTTGGAACACATTGTATGTTGGGACACTCTATGTTGGGATTGTAGACATCAAACCTGCACCTAAACACAGACAAAAAGCACCAGTTTATTGAGACAAATTATTACCCACATAGCCCCCTCCCCCCACCTCTCTTACTCCCTCCACCAACACACAGGAGGAGGGGAATGAGAGATAAGAAAAACATCTTGTGCATGTTATTTGCATTCAGACTGCAGGGAGACTGTGTGTATTGAAGGCTAGTAGTTGCGTCTTGCAAACTGAGCCATGCTTCCTAACAACTCACAAGGTGTACTTCCGCCATGCACACTGCCTGTAATGTCCCCCACATCTTATGAGCAAGCCTGAGGGAACGTACCCCACAGTATGTTGGGCCTATGGGAACTTGTTTTGTTTGTCTGAATGCCTGTCATGGGCAAGTGTAACAGTCCAGTGACTATGCACACATACATGTACTTCTACAATCACCGTAATGTTGCATGCATATTGTGATTGTCTGTACCTCTGTCCTTTGTCCTTTTAGACATTCCCAATATGTACGCTTCTAATCACAACAGCCACACCCATTTAGCCATAACTGCCCTCAGCCATTTTACTATTAGCCATAACTTCCCCATCCCCAGGCGACCTAACCATGCCTAAGATGTGTGCAGAAACTCCCGGAGCAGTGATGTGCCAGCCAGCTGTGGTGGTGCCCTCTCACGTGATACGAGGTTATGTAGTACTGACTACAAACTGCAGACTCCTGGCTATTACACTACAGTCAGGATATTACACATACATGTGAGCTTTCCTCAAGGAAAGGGGGACAGTTTCTGGGAATTAAGCTCACGCAGGGGGAAGCACTAGCTACACAAAGTGAAACAGTTAGAGCAGATCTCTATCTCTATGTGTGTTCACATTCCACATTTTTCCTGCATTGATGTTACCCAGAGAGGCGTAGAAGCTTGTGAACTTGGCCCAGCAACATACATCACCAAATCCATAAGCCAAATAACTAAAGTGCTAGTCAATTGCTGTGGTCATGTTCCTTCAATTGCCTATTTCAATCATTTGGAGAATAAAAAACAGTGGCCAGTCTCAACATTGAAGTGGCTAAGAAATATAATCTCGTTCCCAGGCCTTCTCACCATCCAGGTTGAAAAATCAGAGGGAAAGGCCTTTATCAGATGAGTGATGATATTGTCTACCTAGGTATGGGGCAAGGGTCTTGTAAGTGATCAATAACTAGACGATGGAAAGGCCTGGGAATGAAGCTAACGACAACAGCTACAGGAGGTTCAGTGAAAGAGAAGTTTGATACAGATCACTGAAACCGAGCTGCTATTACCCCTCCAGGTTTGGAAGCAGTGGAGAAGGCCGTGGAAAGTGAAAGTGACATGTTTCCTGTCTCCTCTGCCACCCAGCCTTGTGTACCAAGACTACACAAAGGAACATGAGGCATGTGTATACACACACAGGAAACCATGATCATTTCCATTTCTTCAGGTTTGCAGTGTGATGAAGAAGACTTAAAGCCAGCTGAAAAAAAACAACAACCGGTGCAGGCCTTCTGTCTCAATTGCCACCTAACCTTGTGTACAGAACATGTGTACTCAACTGTGTGGGTTCTTGACAACAATGGCCTTAATCTGCAACCAGGAGCCCATTCAGACGACCAAAGATGCTCAATGGAGCCACTTCTTTATTAGACAATTGTTTGCCCACTTAAGTCACATCGACTGACTAACTCCACCCACTATCTGTAGAACAGTTTGCCAATGGAGAGTGGTATATGTATATAAGTGTTTAGGAATTCCCTGATTGCTGCCAGCAAGATGCTTAGATATTTTGGGTGCTCAAAGTGACAAACAATAAAGCCAAAAGTCCCCCAAAACATTGACAAAGTTTGTCTGAACTTGAGTTGGTAGCCCCATAATGTCACCCCAGCGCAGCTTATGAGGCCTGGTACAGGCCAAAACACGTCTTGCACAGTGGGTGACTTTGCTTAACATCTAGGCCTGCCCTTTTTCAGGGAGATGTGGTTCATTGAATGTTCATTCATACTATTGTAAGTGGGACTAAAGTTAGGCAGACTCTCTGGTCGCACACAGACTAAAGTTAGGCAGACTCCCTGGTCGCACACAGATTCATGTTGCTTGCAGTATCGAAATGTGGGGAGGACCATGAGTGACATCAAACAACGGCTGCAGTTGATTGCCAACCACCTCTCACTCCCTATCACACACAACAACACAGACTATTGGTATGGTCCAGAAGTAGTTTTAACATTAGGTTCAAAGGTTGACAACTTGATACATGTAGTATGTACTACGTATGTACAGTGCAGGTCAGGTTACATGTACTGCAATTTAAGTGGCATGCATGAGTTCCAAACCATTGTAATCTATGGTGTGTTTGTAATGTATTGGTAATGGTCGTTATTAGAGCAATGCATTCATGTGGTCGTAACTTATTTAGTGTGGCTCCAAATGATCAGAAGGGTCAACAGTACTTACTATAGCCTCGTTCCCAGGCTCTTGTGCGTGGGCGGGGAGAAAAGAGCCTGGTACACACTGTTTGCGCATGCTCAGTTTTCCCAGGATTTCTGGGAATCTGGAAATTTCCGTAAAATATGCTCCGTTACACTAACCTCCGCGAGGCACGCCGACTTCTCCCGTATAAAAGACGCCTGTCACTGACCACGCTCTGTGTAGACGATGATGAGGGAGCGACGAAAGTACTTAGCTCTTCGCTTGCAGGAATTGTCCACGCGTTTGTCCATTCCAGCTAAACGCTGCGGCACATGAATGATGCAATCTGTCCCTTTGAAGTTCACCGATCGCCTCGAACGAAGCAATGCAGACCGTTACTGGCAAAGCGATATTGTTTTTGACTTCAAAACCGCCCGTATGTGTCCCACAGGGAGTGTAACTATGCAGTGCGGCCTTTCAGCAGGTAAACAGAAATTAACCGTAATTTTAGTGTAGCGGAGTAGTATGCAGGTTACCATGGGAACTTGGTGCATGCGCGAACAGTGTGTACCAGGCTCTCTTTCCTCCTCCCCCGCACAAGAGCCTGGGAACGAGGCTATACTTACTAATGTCGACATACTCCACTGGCACCTTCCCCTCTTCCCCAGTGGTACAGTTGACAACGAGGAAGAAGTTCCCATCCAGGGTTTGCTCTCTAATGGACAACACATCGTCTGACAGGAGAGAAAGAAGGGAGAAGAATAGAATGGGATATACAAAGGAGGAGGAGGAGGAGGAGGAGGAGGAGGAGGAGGAAGAGATTTAAAGAAAAGCAGAAGGATTGAGAGAGAGGAAAGGAGGAGATGGAAAGGAAGGAGAGTGAGAATGGCAAAGGAGGAGGTAGCACTCAATAGTCACCAGACCCTTTTCCTCGTGAGAGGGTGGGGTCTGGGCATGAGACTACAGAGGAGGTGATGTAGAAGTTTGCTAACTGTAAGCGATCAAAAACTGGACGGTGGGAATGCCTGGGAATGAGGCTACTTAAGAATGATATCATGATACTTGTAGCAGTAGCTAAAGCAAGTGGAGTTTCACAGAAATGGATTGCGCTAGTGTACCTGCACACTGCTTTGGATCTGCATTGTACCCTATCTAGCTAGACACTTTTTGTTTACTACCTAGGGAGGCACGTAGATACTGTACTTTGCTCACTAGCATTCCAAATGCTCAGTGAATTCAAAAACAACCTGTTCCATGAATTAGAGTGAATTAAAGGTTGCATTCCAATAATTAGAACGTTGCATAAAGTACAGCGACTACGCGTATGGTACATCATCTCGGCAAGATTCGAAGCCGCAAGTACTTGTGTGAGTATGTGCTTGAATAACTGTTGATAAACCGTCTCGAGTTCTGAAAGGTAAACGTCTAATTGTATTTTGAAAGTTTGCAAGCTGGATAGAAAAGTTTAGAAAATATCATCACAGCCATTACTAATAATTACAACCATTACCAAATAAGGCAAGGCAAAAAATGTACATACACATGATTATCAGCAACCATCGATCTTTTACGAACACAGCCTAGGTTAATTGATAGCTACCACCTTGACCATCAGCTCCTTCCCTATTTACAGCATGGTAAGCCCCTAACTTACTGTGGTGTCTCATGATGTGAGAAAGTGTGCTGAGTGATATAATATGGGTGTGCACACTTCTTTAACCAGAACCACAGTTTATAATTAGTACCTAGCTTCCTTAATTAAAGCACAAAACGAGAGAATTGCATCTAGTTAGGATCTAAAGAGCTGCAAAGTGACAACAATACTGCGCTTCACCGACTCTTATATCTAGAAAAACCAAACTGCAAAGTCGAACTTGCACAGCCTCACCTTGTCTCAGCAGTATCTCGCCTTTTTCAAGGGGTATGAAGGTAGCCGTGGCCCTTCCCTTGAGCTCTTCGTAGTCTCCGTCAATAAGGCTCTCAAAGGGGTCCTCGACGGAGTGTCTCTCCTCTAGCAGATTCGCCTGGTCCAGCGACGTCGCCATCACCGCTCCTTGTTCGGTACTTGTCAACAACGGGTTAAAAGCAAATTATACCACGCATGCGTTGTAGCTTCGTTCCCAGATTCAGATTCTAAGATTGGGACTGAGACATAAGTACTTAGTAGTTGAACTTTCAACTGGGAATCCCCGTGCAGGACAAACAACAGTAATTGTGACGAGCCGTAGGTTGTGGTAGCGTGTGTTCTGATCTAAACTCTTCAGTATGTCGTGGTTGCGCAAGACCGAGGGAAGTTCCGTTAGCCACGTGGCTATCCGTGAATGGTGAAGGTAAGGAAATGAAATCACGAAGATGGATGCCATGATTTCATAAACTGTGTACAAGAAGAACATTAACTACAGTGACACAGTTGTGAACAGAGTTTATAGTCAATAGGCCAACCAAACTTGCTGCCAATGCTGGTACTATGTTCAGATTTAACTGGCTATGTTGATATAAACTGATTCTTAATGTGTGGAGATAACCAAATCACTCTGTTTTCCTTCTACACAGGTGGGCAATCAAGAGAACAAAACTCAGTTACCTTAATGTTAGCAGAAAGGTGATGGTACTCTTCTACTGAAGTCGTAAATCTGTTATAGCCCCTGGGAAACCACCTGGGGATTTTTGAGGGGAAACTTGGTTGTTGGTTGTCAAAACTGACTATACTTGGCCATCAGCTTGATTGGTGTGATCGTTGGATGGTGTTGTGTACCTAGTGTTGAGATGACCACACTCTCGTCCCTCATAAGCCGAGGAGGCAGTTCACTGTCTTCGTTTAGCGACCTCCAATCCATCTCAGCAGACTCACTGGAAGTTCCACAGTCATGGTTTGTCCAAAATGTTGTGGTTGATGCCAGAGAGGTGCGTGGCCGAGGATCATATGGCACAGTATTTGTAGCACACTGGCAGGGCACCAAAGTGGCTGTAAAGAAGCTTCATGACATCTTTTTTGAGAAATCGGTTGCTCCAGAAGGGAAGAAGGGCATTCTGAAGACTTTTGCTCGAGAGGTAAATCTACTCTTTCAACTCAGACATCCCAACATTGTTCAATTTTTTGGTGTTTACAAAGCCTCTGGCAATCACACACTAGAACTTAGCTCAGATACCTACCTTGTACAAGAGTTGATGTGCTGTGCATTGGATGTAAGAAATCGCATGCATCCAAGGCTGAACTTTCGAAATATTGTAGATATTAGTGTGGGAATAACAAGCGCCTTGCAGTACTTACACAAGCGAGTGGAACCAATAATTCATCGAGACTTAGCCAGCAAGAATGTCCTTCTTAGTTACAGTGGCACTCCCAAGCTAGCTGATCTGGGGGTGGCCAAGATCATGGAAAGCGGGCACACAGTTCCCCTTACCAGGCAGCCAGGGACTGAAATTTATATGCCACCAGAAGTGAAGATGGAAGGCATACCATATAATACGAAGCTTGACATCTACTCATTTGGTGTAATCTTACTTGAAATCTGCAATGGATGTGATGGGACTGCTGGAGAAGCTTTTAGAGCTGGGCCAAGTGGTTCTGTGTTTCTTATTCCTGAAATAGAACGAAGGTCAAAAGATTTTGAAGCACTTGGAAACCATATTCTGAAGCCGTTGATTGTTAAGTGTCTCTCAAGCAGAGAGGAAAGACCAACAGCAGAATATATTACCCATGTTTTGATGGATCTTCAAGAAAGTCCCGAGTATAAAAGCTCACATGGGGCTATAATTGTACCTGCATTGAAAGTTGAAGGTTCCATAAATCAGGAAGAACTTGCTGCTCGATGTGAGTCACTGGAATCGAAAGTCTCCATGCTTGAAGCAGATAAACAGCACCTAGCACACAAGCTGGACTTGTACATTCGTTCTGAAAGAGAAGACTGGGGTGCTTCACTTGAAACCAGCAAATCATCAAGCAAGGTTTCTGAGGAAATAGAAAAGCTCAAAGAGGAAAATGCAAGCCTTCGTAAGGTTTTAGCTCAGAAGGATTCTGAAATCTCACAACTGTTAAGTTTCTCTTCTCCGCCCTCCAGCCTCACTGACCCACAGATGAGAGACCAAAGAGCAACTCTGATGCTGAAAATCAATGAACTACAGACATCAAGGCAACGAGAAGTTGATCATCTTCATGGGCAGATAATGGCCCTCAGGACTGAAAATATGTCCCTACAGAACCAAATCAGAGCACAGCATGGTAGCTCAGTTCGACAGCACCCAAATGGTCCAAGTAGCCTCCCCGAGTTTCCTTTACCTTCTAGCCAGCTTCCAGATATGTCATCTCTCAAAATATCCTCCTCCTCCTCCTCTCAAAGTGAAATAGCCATTGTGAATAGTGCACCATCAGCTGAACTCAAGAAGTTAAAGAAGTTGTTGGAACGCTACAAAACAGCCAATATTGAGCTCGATATGAAGTTGAAAGCTGCAAAACTCGATCTTGAGCAGTATGAAAACCGGCGCACAGACTCCGATGTTGTGTACCGGTTGGATGTAGAGCAACTGAGAGCTGAGAATGCAAGGTTGCAGTCACAGCTAGATAGTGCTTTGAATGATAACTTTAGACTGCAGAGGGAACTTAGTGCAGCTTGCGACAGAAGGCCATACTAGTTAGTTATAGTGCTTACTACAACTGTGCATGCTGAATTCTGTCATTCACCCTTGGATCACAATGAGCTAACAGTTACTATAATGATTGTTATGTTAAAGCTGTGTACATGTTCTGCAACATAATACATAATATTCTTATTGTATTGAGTCCCAAAACTCCACAATGTGGAAGTTGATGCTTCATGGGTGTGGTTGCCTTTGTAGGTATTCAGTTAGTGTATGGGTGTTATTTTGAAGTATGAATAATAGTCCTATTGGTTGCAGCGAATCATGAATATAGCAACTGGTTTAACTACTGACCATCCAACAGCTAGCATGTAAGTATTTGTATGTATACCGTAATCAAAGCATCAACCTGCATGTAGTAACTAATTGCAATTGAGCTGAAACTGCTAATAGGATCGGGTTACATAAAAGTGGACTTGTATTTACATAGTCACCACCATCATGTTTGGAGAAAGTCAAGCAACTTGGCAGCTAGTGCTGCCAGGGAGCAGCCCCAAAAATTAAACATCTCAGAGTGAAAGAGAACACAGTGAATCACCCGAGGTCAATGCGATCAAGATGGAAGGACTTACAGAGTGTTTTTGTTTATAGTCAAAAGAGCATACGTCATACAGTGTGGTCATTGTTTTTACAGTAATGGAAGAAGGGACTGACTAAGTGGCTTTGGCTCACTAGCTGCATGTAACTGGCTCTCCTTTTCCATTAACAGTGGTTTTATATACTCAATCCTCACGATTCTGTCTCCTTTACTACCGTTAATTATGGGATGTAAAAACCCATAAACCTGCATGTCTCACGCCTCAACTCGTATTGATTATAGTTACATGTTATGTAGCTATCATAACGTGTTTTTTTGGTTTCTCCTTGGATGTTGTACCTTGGCCAATGATGTTAGTTAGTTACTAGTTTCATTGTCAAAGGCCATGGTATTAACACAGTTTTTGAGATGAACATGAACGGAAATAATTAAAAATATGACAAGAATCAATGTACATAATTATATAATTATACATTAAGTCTAAACAGGATTCGCATAACTTAAAATCAAATACAGCCAAGCTTATCCCTCAATAGGGGAGGACAAAATGCCCTGCAAAAATAGTATGTGAAATGCAACTAAACTGAAACTTTAGTATTATAGCATGAAGTAACTAACTCCTTGTTTCAGTTGGGGATGTAACAGTACATGCATGATACCTAAAATACTTGTATACAACTACTGCCATCACAAACAAACACAAAGCCATCCTTGTCTACAGCTATGCCCCAAGGGTACTTCAGTTCATCTCTGTCTGATTCATCATTCCCAAAGGAATGGACGAACTCACCCGATGTGCGGAATACTGAGACACGATTGTTACGCCATTCAGTTACATACACATAGTCTCCACTGACACAGAGTCCGTATGGATCACTGAGCTCACCCTTGCCCTCCCCTCTCTGGCCAAAGTGATGCAGATATTGGCCATTTTCACTAAATACCAAGACCTGGTTCATGATGAAATCAAGTACGTAAATATTTCCTTGATCGTCAAAGTCTATGTCTTCTGGTTTCTTGAGCTGACCCGGACCATCATCACGGTTGCCAATCAATTGGACAAAGTTCAAGTTGAAGTCAAACACCTGTACTCTGGAATTGTTTCTGTCACACACATAGACTTGGTGGTTATGGCATCTGACACCCCATGGTGAATCAAATTCTCCAACATTTTCCCCCTTCCTTCCAATCGATTTGACCACCTCACCATATCTGTTGAACTTTTGCACTTTGTGATCACTGGCTACATACACATTACCCTCACTATCTGTAGCAATGCCAGTAGGACCTTCATCTTCAAATGGTGGCTTCCCGTTGGACCCAACATTCAACATTCTCTGACCCTGCGAATCAAACATTGTGTATCGGTGGTCCCAACATTCAGTCACAAACAGCTCACCCTTGTTACCAAATGCAATGTACAGTGGTGTCACTCCCTCATTGACTCTCACTGGAGTGCCCAGTAGAGTGGGAGGGTACTGTATAAACACTTCAAATGTTCCAATGACAGTGTTATTGACTCGAACTGTCAGTTCATGGCGGCCCCTGATGGTGGGGATGTAAGACAACTCATATGTGGAGGGGGTCTGGCTCATGACTGTGACCTGGAGGACTGATCCATCTACCAGGGACTTCAGCTCGGCTGAGACACGTTGTTGGACAGGAGTAGGTTGACTGTGAGTGTCATGTGTGTGCACTGTGTACTTGGACATGTTTGTGATGGTGGCAGACTCAACACCTGGGCCACTAACATAACACTTTGAGGCATCTACAACAGAGATATACACTTCACTCTGCTTCTGGCAAAGTTCGAGGAGGCTATCAGCCTGTGGCATTACCATCCCAATGTTGGCAACTTCAGTCGGTGCTAACTCAAGGCACTTGTACTTTTCACTAATTTCTTGCACTCGGCTGGTCATTTGATGCTTCCTCGAAACAAACTCCTCATCACTTGCATTCTCGGCCATCCTCTCTACAAACCCCACAAGGCTGTCAAGGGTAGCCAGCACCAATGTAAGGTCCTCCTGCTGCTTGTCCAGTGTGTCCACCTTCTTCCCCACTACCTCCTGTGCCTGCTGCAGCAGAACTTGCTTGTGTTTGTTGAAAATAGCAGAAAGCTGGTCAAATGATTGGCTGATAATTGTCGCAATGTTTGCCCCCTGGTCCGTGATTTCTTTCGTGTTGTCTTTCAGCTTTGCTATGGCCATGGTGACACGGGCATGGGTGTCTCGGAGGGGCACCAGGCTGGACAGAACCTCTTGTTTGAACCCATCAGCCACACCCTTCACAAAGTCATACCTGTGTCCAGTATGGTCCACCAGGGTACAGTCTCGGCAGATGAGCTGTTCACACTCAAAGCAGTAAAGCTTCTGTAGCTCTCCATCGTGTTCCGGGCAGGTGGAGGTGGGGGTCTTTTTTGTAGCAAGTTGAATTGATGCTCCTTCCCTCATGTCAGAGACTGGAATTACCTCATGGCCTTCAAATACTTTCATCTTCTTGTGGGCATTTGTACAGCTGGCACAAATGAACATACTGCAGATGTGGCAGAAAGAGGTGGCCATTGCTTCAGAGCAGTTCTGGCAGGAAATCTCATTGCTCTCGGCTTTTTTCATGATATGATATACTTCAATCAGTCCATTGATGAAGAACACAGTGGGGAGGAGCCGGGGTCATTGCCTGCCACAGCAACGACACTGCGGCACTGGGGACACTCCACCTCCTGGTCTCTCTGCTGTTGCTCTAACAGCTGATGGATGCATCCCTGGCAGTAAGCATGGAGGCAGGCCAGGGCCTTGGGGTCACGGTAGGTCTCCAGACAGACGGAACACTGGACTTGTTTCTCCAACAGCTCCAGGGTCTCTGCAAGAGTTCTGCGGGACAAAAGTCAACAAAAAAACCCAGTAAACTACCAGTCAAGCAAAAATATGTAGGGTAGATGCTGGTATTATGAGACAGCTAAACTGAATGACTACTCATTAGTGTAATGTATTTTTTCAGTTCCATCTAAAGGTTTGAAACATTTCTCCTGAGAATGTACCACTTATAAAATAAAATTCGTATTTTTCCTCCTAGGCAGTGGTTCTAAAAGTAAGAGCCTATGAAAATCACTCTTGCATGTATTATGAGTCGACTGCTGGTATTATGAGTCACCTGGTACGTTGTTGATTGAAACATTTTCAGTTGGAGTTCAAACTGTATCCTAGCATTTAATAACCTCTCTTTGTGCTGATAGTAATTTTTCTTCACTAGAGCACCTTCCATTCTAACATGGTATTAGAATGTTAACATACATTGTTCAGGGTTCATAGTTTGGGATCCCTAAAATCATCAAACCTTGAAAAATACTACCGAGTAAACACATTTTGATGGGAAAGTTGCTATATAATGGCACCCGTATGTAAACTTACTCTAAATGGACGTCGAGTTTGGAAATTTTTGGAGTAAAAGTTACATGTGAACCCATAATACCCTCTGACTCATAATACCTGCATCTACCCTAAGTGGGCGCTCAAACTTACTTCAGTTTTGGAGCGGGAGCTTCTGCCATTCGTCTATACCAGACCGTTTACTAAACACAAAGGAAGGGGAAGAGCCTGGGAATGAGGCTCCAAATTACATGCCCTGGTGACATGCCTGGTGATGCATGACATGGCCTGGTGAACGTGACATGCCGTAATGTGACGTGCCGTATGTGACGTAATAAAGTGTAATGGGATCCGGGAATTGCTGATGACCGGACCACGCCTAGATGTTATGGATGTCGACTTGTCATGCTCACGGGAGGCGCGCGCAGGTTGGGCAAGTCACCCACTGAATTGAATGCCATGCAGCTCACTACTGGAACTGGATCCAGACATTCAGCTCTGTAACATGACGTAAGTAACTCTGAGGTGAAGTGCGACTAGCTCTTTGTGCACAGGTTTTGTGAACATTCAGGGGTGTACAGATTTACTTTTACCATATTAAGAATTTACTGCATGTAATAATTGTGCTACTTAAACACAATGTTTCAAGGTTTAGTCTATTTTGTTGAGAACGGAACTACAATTACAGTCCCAAGTTCCTGGTCTTCTCAGTGACCTCAATTTATTGCTATCCTAGGTTCATATTCAGTGGCCATATTTTGAGTGGGGATCTGCCCGAAGGAGGCAGGACAGTACTTGAAACTTTGTGAACTAGACACCCCTGCACTTTTGCTTAGCTAAGCCAAGCAGAAAGAAATTTGATGATCAAAACTGTATTTCCTTCTCGATGGAAATGAGTTCCGTCTAGGCAGCCTTGTTGCCTGGCCTTCCTACCGTCCAGTTGTTGATTGCTTACGGTATCAAAAACTGAATGATGGGAAGGCCTGGGAATATGGTGAGATGGAAGGCACACTCTGAAAGTGATGCTGCACAGGCAGTAGCTATGTTAAATTAAAATGTGAGACAGAGTACAGTATCGTGCTTTTCAATTATGCCAGCTCTGATGTCTTTTTAAGTGTGAATGGATACATCTTGCTAGCTACTTGCTTCCAACAGTTGGTAGCTAGCTAGTTGTTTTGTGAGGCATTGTGGTGATGATACAACCAGTGTCGCATCTCCTTTGATAGACAACCAGATTTACCTCCTTACTGTTACAAAGGCTTCTACATGCACCCTCAGTTTCAATTATCATTTTCCCCTTTTCATTTTCTGGGAGTACAGTGTCGGCTACATGTATAACATAAACTTGATGCGAATAGCTAAAGGCTTAGCCTGGCAATGGCTTAGCTTTAAATGGCAAGCAGCATAAAGTGGGATACATGTAGGAGCTATAGCTTCATTTCCAGGGCACCACTTGGGCTAGCTTCCACGAATGCTACAAACCTAAGTGAGGGTGTGTATTGTGTATTGTTTGTCTTTGCTGGTTGTACTGTACCTGGCTGTGGTTCAACGTTTTAGGAAATCTATGACATGCAGTATACGTAGGATTCCCCCTGCCATATTCAATGATGTATAGACAGGAATTAGCTAGAAATGGTATGTAGCTAGCTGTGCTTAATTAATGACTTAATGGTAATCATGAAGTAATAAAGACTATCATGAATACATTTATCTGCATCATGTGACAAAACAACTGTTGACAGTATAGCTAGCTAGCTGTAGCTGTTTGTACACCCCGAGATTGATCATGTACCTGGTAGACCGGCAAATTATCAAGCCAATTGTACTTCCTTCTACCTGTTCTGCAACTGGAAACCGCTAAAAGAGTTGGACTTACCTCTAGCTACATCATGGAGACTCTACAGTATAACAGTTGGGAAGACAGTCAAGCAACTCAGCAGCTAGTGCTAGAACCATCCAACAAAGCAGGGACATCTCAGTGTGAACGAGGACACAGTGAATCACCAGAGGTCAAAGCATGTAAGGTATCAAAATGGAGGAACTTGCACTGCCAGCAGAATAGTGGTGTATCAAAAGGGGCGTTCATTGTCCTAGTGTGGACATTCATTGTTTCCATTGTTCTGGCAGGAATGGAAGAAGGGGAGAAATATGGGCTGTTTGAACTGAGTAGATCTATCCCCGACTTAGTCAGAATGGTGTTGGGACTCTTTGCAGCTTTGGCTGCAGCTAGGCTCTTCTTCCCATTGGCAGGGTTCTTGGCAGATGTACACTTTGGAGGATACAAGATGATAATTGTGAGCCTTGGGGTTGTTTGGATAGGCTCAGTTTTTAGCTTTCTAGCGACTATTCTCTACTCATCTGTTGCAGAATCAACAGTGTTGTATGTGTTTGCTGTTCTGGCTGTGCCCTTGCTGGTAGTCGGTTTGGCTGGGTTCTATTCAAACATAGTGCAGTTTGGAACAGACCAACTTCAAACGGCATCTAGTGAACAGCTCAGTTTGTTTATTCACTGGTTGGTTTGGGTGCGATACTTGGGAAGCAGCATTGCACAAATTGTTACCACAGGTTGCATACCATTGGAAACAGGAGCCCATGTGATACAACCTTTGACGTTGGTCTTTGTAACTGTCGTACTTGTTACTAGTTTCTTTTTGCGGCATTGGCTTTATAGGGAACGTACTGTACACAATCCTTACAAGATGGTCTACAAAGTTCTTCAGTTCGCATGGAGGCATAAAAATCCAGTACACCGTAGTGCATTAACATACTGGGAGGACAAACTGCCATCAAGAATTGATTTTGGGAAAGAGAAGTATGGTGGACCATTTACAACCGAACAAGTGGAAGATGTGAAAACACTGTGGCGTGTCACTACCATACTGTTGTCCATTGGCCCCACATTCACTGTTGCTGTTGCTTCTACACTAAGTCTGCCCGTTTTTGGTTCGCATCTTATGAATGGTTTCACATTTGACTTTGGAGTTAATAACACATATAACAGCACTGCTGTGAACAACTGTAACCCTAAAATTGTACTCTTTGACTCAGGCTACCTGTCAACTATAATAGTTGTCATTTTCTTGCCTGTGTACATATTGTTTGTTCGACCAGTTCTCAATCGCTCCAAACTGTCTGGAACTCTCAAGCGGCTTGGTGTTGCAGCAATCTCTTACCTCATCAGTATCCTGTGTAACCTCTTAATTGATGCTATTGGACATGGTATTACACACCCAAATGCACCATGCATGTTTGTAGCACTTCAATCCTCACCCAAACTGCAAATCAACTCTGCCATTCTTTTACTACCAAATACCTTCAATGCCTTTGGAAACATTCTTCTCAACATTGCTGCATTTGAGTTTGTCTGTGCACAAAGCCCACATGCAATGAAAGGGTTGATGATAGGCATTTTCTTTGCTGTGAAAGGCTTGTTTCAATTGATTGGGGTGATTATTATTTTGCCGTTTTCACTTGATCTCTGGAACAGTTCGTACTCCACTAATCCTAGCTGTGGGGTTGGATACTATCTAACAAATGTCGTTATTGCATTAGCAGGAATTGTGATCTATTTTATCACTTCAAAGAAATACAAATACCGTCAGCGGGATGAGCCATCGGTTGACCAGCAGCTTGTGGAAGCATACTATGAACGCATACAGAGATAATTATTCCACAATCAATTGATAATTATTCCACAATCAATTGATAATTATGCATCATGTATGGCTACATATTCAGAGTATTATAATGCTCTATAATTGGTATGATTGTAGTTGTTCAATATATGTGTACACATTTTTCTGCACAAATAGATTCTGAATAATTGTATTGTAAGCAGATTCTGTTGATAAAATTAGCTCCACACAGAGTGGAGAAAAACTATCAATCTAGGATTCTGCCCTGCACATACAGCATGCATGCAGAAGTGATACTGAAGCTAGTTTAGTCTTGCCACAGGAATCGTATGTCCTTCAGTAGGGTTGCCAATCTCATGTTGTAGGGCCAGAAGAACTCTGTGAGCATCTCCCTAGTCTTGTTGTGCATGTGGAAACTGTCCTTATACTCTCTAGCTTTGATCCAAGTGTTCTCATTCTTGTGTGTCAGCCTCATTTCAGTCTCAGAGGGAAAGGGTACCCCCAGGAATTGCCAGACTTGCTGTGTGTGTGTGTGTGTGTGTGTGTGTGTGTGTGTGTGTGTGTGTGTGTGTGTGTGTGTGTGTGTGTGCACGTGTGTGTGTGTGTGTGCATGTGTGTGTACGTGTGTGTGCATGTGCGTGTGCGTGTGTGTGTGCATGTGTGTGTGTGTGTGTGTCATATTGTGTATATGTGTGTAGAGTAGTGTGCAACCAGATTGGTAATGTACTTAACACACATATGGATGTTGTGGCACCATGACAATAACACCTGGGATGTATATCTATACATAAAAGCTTCATATCATGATTTTTTAAATTACAATTCTCATATGGTCATTCAACTGATGACTATTATACTATACTCCTTTGTGATTCCAAATCCTAATGATATGGTATGAAAGAACTGTACTCATACCATCATGACATTGAGGGGATTTGACAGGAGGTCTTCTGTTCTCAGGAAGAGGAGCTGGTTCTGGGGCAGCACACTCATCCACTTCACTATGTGGAAGTAGTACAGACTCAGCCCTAACCGGGGGCCATTGCAGGCAACGGTAGGAGCATATCCCACACCTGTACAAGAATATAGTGACCATGAAGGAGTCATCAAAAAAGTACTACAGCTAAACCAGAAAGTACGTTCTTTTCGCTGAGATGAGTGGGTGCTATAGCTAACTATACACTGGACTATGTCCTACTTCTAAAGTGTGCTAGGAAATTGGGGCCGTTCTCTGTGCTCAGTGTAACAGTTGATTGTTTGCAAGGTAGTTAATGGGGGAATATCATGTTACAAGAGCACCAAATCTTGTGTAGCTAATCTAGGAACAATGGCTACACAATGGTTAGGGTTAGGTAAAGGTAGAACATGGCATGTTCATATTGTGCTTAGCTATATGTGTGCATGTTGGGAGTGTGTGTTTTAGGAGTGCCTTCATGTGTTTGTGTTGTGTGTGTTTGTGTGTACGTGCAAGTATACGTGCAAGTGTGCGTGCAAGTGTGCGTGCAAGTGTGCGTGCAAGTGTGCGTGCAAGTGTGCGTGCAAGTGCGCGTGCAAGTGTGCGTGCAAGTGTGTGTGCAGGTGTAAGGTGATAAATACCTGCAGCTCTTGCACATTCAAACTCTGACTTCCTTTGTAAGCATTCCTTGAACTGTCTAATCATCTCCAAGCTGTAATGATGAAAGATCCTTGTACCATTAGTGAGATAGTGGTCGGGAATCCTCATGTTTTTAAAGTGGCCCTCAGGGTTTGTTTGCCAGGTGAACTTGGAACACAGATACCAAAAGTCAGAATACAACCGATCCACTGGGTTTCGCATCATCACAATCACCTTGGTGCCCGGTAGAATCTCAGATATGATCCTTGGTACAATGCATATGTCACTGTCCCTCTGTATCTGCATATTCATACCAGCATACACAGTTGTTGTACTCGCGTCTAACGTGAGTACATCTGGGTGTGTTTCAATTGCTTTGCTAGCCCTCTGCATCCAGTGGAGGTAGTAGAGCACTTTTAGTTGCTTGTGGGGCAGGTTTGTTGGATGAAAGAACTCTCGCCAAAACTGGTTCTCTTTCCTCATGGTGGGGACAATCTTTCTGTGTCTCAGAAGCATGTTGTGCAAGGTGGAGGTTGCACACTTTGGGAAACCAGCCAGAAGTATTGGAGGAAGACAGTAGAGTTTGCTGCTTGCAGGCACATTGGGTAATACACTAGACTTAGTACTTGAGTAGCTGAACATGGATGTTTGGTTTGCACGTATGCTAAGTACTGTTTCCATGATTTCTGCTGCTTGCTTGTCACTATATTGTAGTTCAGTATGGGGAAGAGGGCCTGCATAGTGTGTAAGTCTCCTGTACAAGGTTTGTGGAACCTGAAGGCTATCATACCAACATGGATTTCTGAACTCGGGCGAGAAGTTGCGTGGGATGAAGGTATACAATGCTTGCATGTTGTCAGCAATTTGAGACTTGTAACTTTGTGAAACGTGCTTCACAGTGTTTGCTAGCGGGAAGGCGGGAGTAGCCTCAGCATTGGAACAGATCTGCAGGTGGCTTTGAATGAGAGCATTCAAGTAATCTGTGCAGAAAATAAACTGAATGTTGTAAAGCTGTCAAATAAGTGGAACCAACATCAGTATATACAAAGTCTGATAGGAACTAAACACTGAGCGGCACTACGAAAGTTATAATAATTGCTACACAATAACTATTTAATCACTGTGACTCTTCAGGGATAGGGGTCGAGTCAGTAAACACTTGACCTGACTACTGGATAACTAGACTGACCTCAATATTGCAAATCTGAATTGTTATCAATCTTGTTGGTAGACTGGACTGTGTAGCACTAGACTAGACTGAGCCACTGAAAGAAAAAAAAAGTTTAGCCCACTTGCATATTCCCAGGCACAGAAGCAACATGGTTTCTGGAACAACAAGTAGTCTACACAGCAGTACGGCTGTTTGTGGCTGTACCCCGTAGATATAATAATTGCTCAGAAAGTGGTCTGTAGCTAGTTAACTAGCCAGCTGATACAAGCAATTGCATCACGGTTATCATCAGCTATATAGACCGTGATTGCAATTCCAGTAGTGATCCCATGCACCCAGCCTGACCCGGGCTCTCCAGCCACAAACAATCAGGCCTGGCCCAATACCTTCATCTTTCTCTTTCGAAGTGTTTTGTAGCATTCGGCAGTCTCTGTCCACGCTGCGCCGCTTCACCCGTACTCTTTCACTATTGTCTAGTGGCACCGCTTCCTGCAGTACGAGAAACGTAACTGCTCCCAGGGAAAACAGCAGAGATGCCATCACTGCTGGGGAGAACAGCTTGATAAGCTGTCGCCGTTTTGACATCATCTCTGGACTGTCCGACTTCATAATGATAGGTATGCCCCGAAACCGAACGATTGTTGATTAAACTTTTAGTCCCTCCTCTCGGCAAATTCTTTTTCACAATGCCTGTATCGACCCCAGTAGCACTGTTTTACGCCTTGGAAAAGGTGATGCGCATTATTGCTGTAGGGAAATTTTGTGCAGAACTCTTTTGAGGTGCGGTCGGCAGATGACTTCGTGGGTGGACCAAATATTACTGATGGTAGTCGAAGTTACGCGACGAAAGGTAGCACTGGTCGTGCTATTTTTGATTTTGCTGGTTTTTGCCTTCACTGTGAGCCCTACGCTGTTTCCTCCGTGTAAGCTACCGGTGGTGAATGCTGACTTGGCGTACAGTGAGCTGCAAATAAGGTTGACAATCACTAAATGTAGCTTCAAGTTCACGGAGCGTTACTCCCTGTCGCGCAAGCCCTTCAGTCTTCCTGACGACTACAGCAAACCCCCGGCAGACGTCCTGGCAGAGCAATGGGCTTGCGAACTTCGGAACTTCCTCGGCAGAATGGAGAGTAATACGTCAGAAAGGTTGGTTAGTATTATTGCTGCAGACTCAAATTTTACTGGCCCTCTACTTAACTGGTTGATTGCGGCGTTGTTGAGAACAGACCAGCCCATTCGCAATCTTCTCGTGATTTCCCTTGACGCTCCCCTCCATACACTCCTAAAGAGCAGAAGCATCGATTCCCTATTTGTTCCCCCTGACTCCGTTATGTACACTTCACAATTCCCACACCAGTATCATCGACACAACAGCTTCTACCAAACTCGTCTCACCATAATGAGGATCATCAACTACTGGGGGTTTGACGTTGCAAACTATGACACAGATGCTCTCATCCTACGCAATCCCAATTCACTCTACAACCAGTACCCTAATGTGGACATTTTTGGTGGAGTTGCTATTTCCTATCCTCCCCACCTTCATCGCCTGTGGGGAGTCACATTGTGCTGTGGTTCCTGGATGGTTCGGAGCTCGGCTAAAACTGGTAAATGCTAGTATAGCTAGCTCTAAACACAGAGAAAACTACAATAGCAGAAGCTTTTAGAAGTAAATTATGCATGCCCGAAGTACTATTATTATATTATCATATACATGTATAATTAAGGGTGCATTATTGACAATCAGCTATTTACTTTGTCCTCCATACATACATGTGTGCTGCAGAGATGTTTTGGGAAAGTGTTAGCAGCATTTCAAACCAAGGTGGAGAAAGGGGCATGGACCAGTATAAGGTGAATGCTGCATTTGAAAGAATGCAGCTCAGGTGGACAAGCAGCTCCAATGCTCGATACGACCTGAGTGTCACATGGAGAGGGCACGGTGCAGTGCAAGTGTTGATCTTACCTCTGAATACGATCTGCAGACAGCGATTCTGTGATGAAAGGAAGATAAAGAGCTACTTCATCTGGCACAAGGGTAGCAATGATAAGACAGCCGAGGCAAAAATAAAAAGTGTGCAGTATGGAGGCCTCTGGTTTTTGAAAGATAACTGGAAAGCTCTTACTGAAGATACTAATCTGCTAGGAACTGAGTGGCTTAAACTCATTCAGATATAGGATTAGATAATAATGATTGAATCGTGCATGTCCTTGTATCTTGCAGAGAGCTCACTGAAAATATACACATTGTTGTGCAATTATTGACAATTACAAGCAGCAGACAATACAAGCAGCAGACAGTATACACGATGACAAAGCAAGTATCTTCCAACTGAGTAAGTCAAAACCATACTTTTATCAAGTCTAATATTTACAAATGCTTGCTAAGAGAAGTGCTATATATAGCCCTGGCCAAGCAGCTAACACAGGATATATTGTACGTTTCTATGTTGCCAATCGTGCTCTCATCACTGATGCTGGTAGCTACTGAGACAACTACACTAGAGAACTAGAGTTGTTGCTCATTACAAATTACAGTGGCCTGCAGCCTATGCAACAAATATGATAGCATGATTGTTTATCTACATGGCGATTTTATGTGCAAACCATTTTGCTCTGGTTGTTATGTGTACACAAGGAAATTGGTTACCTAGGCAACACACAAGCAGGTTTGGTGTTTCCAAGATTGAATACAAGGTAATAGCTACAGCAATGTGTAAAAGGACCACCTTCCCCCCCCCCCCCCCCCCCCCTTCCCCCAAGCTAGGGCTACCACTACTTTCATCATGGGGTTGGCTGCATGCATTGTTTGCTTACTGGAACGCATGCAGCTCCAATTAAGCCCTGCACATTCATAATGCTAAGTATTTTTAAGGTAATGAGTAGCCATTCACTACAATTCCAAAGCAATTAGGGTGACATACCAATTCCAACATGGTTATCAGAGAGGAGTACAGTAGTCTGGAACATCATACTTATCACACTCATGCGTTGGTAAGCGCATATGTTTACATCTCCACAGGATATCTATAAGAGTGAGGCTCATGCATTTGGTGTGTGAGCACTGCACCTGACCATACACAACTAAGTGCCAATAATGAATATGCTTTACAAGTGAAATGTGCAACGTGTACGCTATATAGCTCATGTTTACTTTGCAAGCCCCACATCACGAGGTATAGTTCCTCTGTGCTTGGTAGTTGTTGGTGCTTTCGTCCATATTTACTAGCATCTCACATCAGAGTGACAGAATTATATTATAGGAGATGTGGTCTGTTTTGTTTATACCTGCAAGCCATTTCCTGCAAACAATCATTGCCATCGTCATCTGGTGCAGAGTTGTAGACATAACACTAAAATGTACTTCTTATTAGGAAGATATGCTCCTTAAGCGTCATGTTACCGTGTATTACGTATACGATTGATGTTTGGATCTTGGACTTTTATAAGGTAAGAGGATACATACACAATACAGTACATGACTTGTACCACCTTGTGTTTGCAATTGCATACAACATTTTTGACATTCTCAGCCCTATTTGTTCAGCCACTGGGGTGTTTAACTTATTAGCTTTGAAATGTAGACAGGGATGCTGGCATAGCTATACAATTAGTATATGCACCAGCATTGGTGATTGTTGTATATTCCTCGTGTTGCTACTAAGCAAAGAATCTAGAACATGACTTGTGTTCTAAAGGGTACTTGTACCTCTAACTGCCCTGATTTTTAACCTGACTATACTGAAGTGAAACAAACATACATGTAAGTATTCTCTGTGATCACACACAGTGTCTCACAAGTACTCAATATACATTGTGGAGAGACAAGAGACTAGTATAACTAATGGGAGGCAAATGTTAATGGAGGAAGCTGCAACCACTTCAGCGGGATATTATGTTACATACACAGGAATCTGCATAGGGAAGGAAAATATCTGACTGGCTGGCCACTTAGCAACCAGCCATATAGAATTTCTGTGGTCATTCTGCCCTCAGAAGTTTTATGTTTTTAGGTCATGACTGGTGACGTCTGAAACCTAATGCAGCTTCACAGCAAAATAAGAGCCCCACTCAGATTCAGCACACTTGTCAGTGATCTCATGGCAGATTTATACGTTAATGTTTTAACAACCAAACACTGACCAATGGTGCAGGAATGTATATTGCATGTTGGAACATGAACATGCAGGTCAGAGACGCAATGATTGCATGTTGTACTCCTAAAGTTGATCATTTGTCTTACACTCAATAACACACTGAAGCACTTTTGCAGTTAGCTGTGATCAAAATTCCCATTGGATCGTCACCATTCTACAATTAAGTTTCTATAAGCTGAAGCATGATTTTCTACTGAAGTTATTATGTTGAAGTTTATCCAAGCATACTGTCGGACATTTACACAGTTTCTAGACACAAATGATAAAACTGCATAAAATGTTGATCACAAATAGCAGAGTAGATATTCCAGATTACAATTAAGTGCCAATGTGGTCCTGTCAGAATTGATGAGATGTTCTGCTACAAATTGAATTTGCATGCATTGATCATTGGTGTAGTGATGTGATAGAATAATTACAATTAATTTCTTCATCCGAATGAGCCAACCTGTTGCTGTCATGGTGATTTACGAAAACAGCAACAAACATGTAATAATTATTGTTTACTACCTGTAAGCCACATTAATGCAAGTCTGCATGTTTGCATGCTGCTTGGATTTGTGCAGATTCACACTGTTTACATCTTATAGCTTCATATGTATTATTTAGGGCATTACATAGATAGTGCATGACAGCCAGGTATTAACCACCTGACTCAAGGGAGGAGCATGAAGACAAAACTAGTTATTGTAAAACTTATGCACGTTATAATTTTCAACCTGGTTGGTTATCAGTGAGCATGCAAGGTATAGCTAGTTTACAATGAGTGTAAAGTAAGTATACCCAGTACTATTAGTGAACGAAGCCATCTAGCTACCAAACCTGCAATGGAGAAAAGAAAACAGTTCCTTCCGTCTCTGGCACCACTTCTCCATAATGTACTCATCCACACTATCTCTCACTTCCCTTTCCAAACCTTCTGTGCTCCTTTCCAACAACAGTGCCATCTTTCCCTCTTCCATACCACTCTTTTGTGTTATATTAGTGAATGAAGCCGTCTAGCTACCAAACTTGCAGACAAGATCGGTAAACTCAAAGTCAGTCATCCACCAGTATTCTCACAGTATGTGGTCAACAAACTTTTCACCTAAGAGCAACGTTTCTATGTGCTGCAAATTTGTGGTTCAGCCGAACAGCAAATATGGTTACCTCAAAGGAAAGTATTATTCATAAGGTGGTCAGTTTGGTGAGTGAATACAAGTGTTTGGCCAGTCATGTGATTCTACAACTGTTGCAGCTCAAGTGCTATCTGAAGTCGTCCCAGTATATTATTCGACGACAGGAGTCGAAGATGCGTCCTGACCCGCTTGCAATAATTGTCCTCGTGTTCGCAGTAGTGGTGGGCGTGTCCACCGCTCCGGTCAACCCTCACATTGTCTTTGTCCTTGTTGATGACTTGGGCTATTCCGATGTTGGTTTTCACAACCCAGCCATCAAAACCCCAAATTTTAACAAACTGGTTAACGAAGGCCTCATCTTGGGTCGTCACTACGTCTTCAAATATTGTTCCCCTTCGCGTGCGTCGTTTCTAACGGGACGCTGGCCGCATCACGTCCACCAGTTCAATATTCACCCAAACGTTGCTGTTGGAGCTAATATCAACATTACCATGCTGCCAGCCAAACTGAAGCAAGCTGGATACAGTACTCATATGGTAGGAAAGTGGCACGAAGGCTTTTTCGAACGCAAGTACTTACCAGTAAATCGTGGTTTTGATACTTCATCCGGATTCTTGAGTGGTGCCGAAGATCACTTTAAAGAAACTAGGGAGTGTGCTGTTGACTTCTGGAAGAACAATTCTCCCGATACCAGAAATGGTACGTATGATGCATACATCTACCGCAATGATCTGACTGATATATTCAAGAATCACAACTCTAACACACCCCTCTTTCTATACTTGCCTTTGCATAATGTTCATGCACCCCTGGAGGCACCACAGGAATGGCTTGACATTTACGCCCCAAATTCTACCTGTAAGGATCGGCGTACACTACAGGCCATGGTGAGTGTGGCAGACAATATCACTGGGCATGCTGTTGAATTACTTCAGTCTATGGGGATGTGGGAGAACACAATATTGGTAGTTTCTGCTGACAATGGTGGAGCTTCATGTGAGGGAAGTAACCATCCATTGAAAGGCAGCAAAGGGACATTCTTTGAAGGAGGTGTTCGAGCAGTGGCTTTTGCAAGTGGTGGTCTCTTACCAGAGAACATGCGTGGGAAGACGACTGAGGGCTTCATTCACATTGCAGACTGGTACACCACATTCTGTAAGCTGGCTGGCGTTGATCCATCTGATTCTGGGGAGGGCAAGTTTCCTGTAGATGGTCTAAATGTGTGGCCTATCATAACTGGTGCAAACAGTAGCACTCCCCACGATGAAATTGTACTGGGCTACAATTACACTGATAGAGGAGCCATCATTGTTGGAGACTACAAGCTAATTGTAGGGTCTCAAAAGGGTGGATGTTCCAGTCTTATGTGGTCACCAGTGGACTTTCCCTGCTCAGATGGCCCTAAGGGACCAGACTGTGATCCATACTGCTTATACAATATTGTGGAAGACCCCGAGGAGCGACACGAACTATCTGCTGAGCAACCCGAGATTTTGAAGAAGCTACTGGAGCGCTACAATCAGTTCTCCAAAGAACCACGCGACATGCAGGACCAAGGCTACCACTCTAACAAGGAGCTCCCTACATTCCCCAAAGCATGTGAGTACATGAAGGAACATGGAGGCTACTGGCAACCATGGAAGGAAGCTCACAACTGACATTGGTGAGTTATTTTAGCTGATAAGTCTACACTGTTGTTAAAAGCAGGTAGAACAGCAAATGTGTGCATGCATGATTTCCTACATACTTGACTGCCAGACAGACGGATACAACTAATCACTAAGCACATGCACATGGAGTAATAATTACATACTCTTATACCATTGAAAGAACATCTGCACCGCATGCTGTATAAGAAAGCAAGCAAAGTTACAATAGTATTTACCACTGAATGTGACAATACTTGACATTGGAAATCACTTATGCTGTAGTAGATGTATATTTCTTATAATAGTACTACCACACACTCTTATACTAACCATTGAAAGAACATTTTAGTGCATGCTGTATCCAATGCAATAAATTGTATGGTGTATGAGTTAGAAGTATAAAGGTATCCAATACCATTGTATAATAATTAGAGTATCTCTGTATAGCGCAGCTGGATGAATACAAATTAAAGGTTCTAATACACTGACAGACTGAGATCTATATCACTGTATATTACTTTCTCAATCCCAGAAAAGAAAACAGTTGAAAGAACCATGTTCTTTGTTGTTGCATTTTACCTTGGTCTATATTTTACGCTATACTTATTCTTAGTATAGGGTTGATGTAAGCTAGCTACCTGTACGTTGGTTACTTGTTCTCATTGTTGTATTGTTACAGTTTTGATTGGTCTGTAACCTGTCGAGTTAGAGGAATGTTGTGGCAGTTGATCTAGAGTTAGGCATGTAGAGTAATTCTTGTCATGAAGCAGCTTCCTTGCAGCTTTCCTTGCTTAAATGGAGAGCCTCCAAATTGCTTCAAGTGATCGAACTTACATACGAGGCAGGGTATGAGGCAGCTTTGGTTGACATCAATGGACTGCAACGAGTAACAAATTCTGTTGTATATAGCTACCATGGTGTAAGAAATGCATTGCTATACAAAATGCAGATGGTTTGGAGAGTGCAATATTACTGAAACATTATCTCAGAACAGTACATATCATTGGGGTGAACCTGAGTTTGCATTGTTCATGTGAGTGGAGGTAGATCAACCAATATTGATAATCCGAGGTCAGCTACCTCTGGTGGGGAGGCACTCTAACAACGTGTAATTTCTAAAGTTCAAATCAATAATTTCTAGTGATCTGTGTCACATTTTCTCCCATAGAATCCACATTCTCCACTTATGCATGCTCTGACCTAGTCCTGTACCGATCACATGGAGTTGAGTCATACTGTTTACTCAGCTGTGACACTGCTAGTGTGCTACTTGTACAGACCACGTACCAAGACTGAAGACACTTGACACATTGCTCTGGTTAATATCAGCATTGTGCCTCTGTATTTAAAGATCAATAGCAGTTAGGTAATCAGATGTGAAATATTCTCTTGGGTGATAATTGTCAGTGTGTGAGCTGATCAGTCATCTAAAGGAATTTTTTAACAGTGAAAAACTTTTCCAAATGAAAACAAGCGGATGCAAGGATGGATCCCTCAAAAGTAACCAAACAAGGTGGAATGACACCACAACACAATACTTTTACACCATCTCTACATCTTGTATCATTTTTCTAAACATGCTTTGTGATGAAGAGACTGAAGGAACACTAAGATGCCTGTGAGAGGGGATGATGGAGAGTTGGCTGTAGCAGAGCATGCATGGGAGAACCACCACCCAATCCACTGCAGTGGAGTAGGAACCAATTTTGGATTGGGGGGGGGGGGGGGGCCAAGGTGTATTGGGAGGGGTGGGGTTAGGGTTATATAATAATCAGCATGATATATACTATAACATGGAGCCTGATTATTGGGGGGGCCAGTGGCCCCCCCGGCCCCCCCGGTTCCTACTCCACTGCACTGGGAGGAGACCACAGTGCTGGACTATTATATGGCAGAGGACAGGAGCTGTTGGTGAAGGAGGCCCTGCACATCCAGATGACATGATCAGAGGAGGACTGGAAGTCCCTGGTTGCTGGACAGCTGTGATGAGGAGGCAGGGAGGGAGGAGCAATCCTCACTGACCTTTGAGCTCCAATGACGTGTATCCTCAGCAGTGCATGGCTATAAATAGCAGTGTTTGTTCACACTTCTTCACTTTCGCCCTGATGATGACTGGAGCATTCAGTCGAAATGTCGGCCAGTTATTTTCCGAGCTCAAGTTTGAAACAGATAACCTTCTCTTCATTTATGCAGAAGCCAACTGAGAAGCCACCGAAATGCTTTGTGATGCTTGTAACATGGTGTTAGTTTAATGCAATTGTGATGTGTGTTTGTATCGATAAAATCTTGTAAGCAATGTAGTTGCAATATTGAATGCAGATGTCCCCATCCATGTGGTTAATCAATTAAAAATCATGGCAGTTAGGTAGCTGACGCATTAACTCATAAAACTCGTCCCTTATGCACACCAACATGCACTACAGAATCAATACTGCTCACTCTACAGGCACCCACGTATAAAACAATCTCCATCTGACAACACTAATAAGCAACAAACAAATGCTGTTCATGAGAGCAGACTACCAAAGTAAGGTCACCTACTGTATATGTTATACTTGTACGTATTCGTTATAGATATACTACAGGCTAGTGTGGTTACAGGATATACATGACTCGCCAGAGGCTTCTAATTGAATAACTGCCGAGTGTATATCCTGACCTGGTATATTGAGCTTGTACTAAACGTATATAGCTTCACTGCCTTCTAACTTACAAGATGGAGTCTAATTGGTACTTCTAAGTACTCCTTGTGGTTTGCAGTATATAAACTCAGCATGGTGCCTTTAATCCACCCATTTGCTGTGCCCATACATGTGCAGTGTATCACAAGTACACAACATCAAATATACATTGAGGTGAGACTGGTGTACCTAAAGGAGCTAGACAAATGTTGCTAAGAGAAAGACGAAATCACCTCAGCAGATAATAACATTATGTTTCTATATGCAGAAGTGGAAAAAATACCCAGCTGGCTGTTCCTATAGCAACCAGCCATTTAGGGATTCTGTGGGTGTTCTGGCCTCAGATGTTTTATAAGTAGGTCGTGTTTGGTGACATCTGAAACCCAATGCAGCTTCACAGCAAAACAAGGGCCCCACTCAGGTTCACCACACTTGTCAATGATCTCATGGCAGAAATTCACTTTACTGTTTTTACAACCAAACAACCAATGGCCCTGGAATGCACAATGTGGTTGCACCTAAACAGAGACTCAGTGTTAGGGGTGTGTATTACTCTCTCCTGAAGTTGATTATTAGTCTTCTCAGCAACAGTGGCGTAGCTACACCCGGGCATACCCAGGCCTGTGCCCACGTGAAATTCGCTGGTGCCCGGGTAAAAATAATGTGGAAAGCTAAGGTTAAAGATCAGGTATTAGCATGCGCGATCGCAAGTTTCATGTGGACGTGAAGCGAGCATACAGGTAAGACTGAACGAATGGTATTTGTGGCCGTAAACGGCCTCAGAAGCGATTTCAGAGTGTATAATTTTATCATGGCGGGAGCGTGCCCCAGATTTCCTAGCAGATGGGTGTTACACACACACTGCATGCATGGGTGTGCCCATGCTGTGCCCGTATAACTTGCTCATCCTGGCTACGCCACTGCTCAGCAACAGATCGATGACTGCATTCAAAGTTCCCATTGACTCAACAACATTCTACAAGTTTCTAAGATTTGGATCTTATGTGCATGGTTTTCTATTGAGCTTGTCAATCCAATCACCTACTATGCACAGTATAGTTATCATTGTCATGGTGATTTTAATAGCACCTTCGATTTTTCCGTCGGGAGCCCTAACTTATATACGCATTTCATATTCTTCCTGGTAACGTTCTTCTGGATCCCAAACAACAGCTTCCTCTGTTACTACTGAAGTAGTCTATATCCAACCCGTACGAAAGTGGTTAAAGCTGCCGTAGAACGGGTCTTAACATACTTTTCACTCTCAATCTTTCACTCTCCTCCTGCTTTACCTCTTATATATAAGTATTGAAATACCCATTCCCCAGAAATTTTGTTTAACAAGTATTGCGTGTTTTTGTACTCTGTCTCATAGGCCAGAATTGGCCTGTTGCCTTGTGGCGTGACAATAAAATTTCATTCATTCATTCATTCATTCATTCATTCATACTATACCAAAATTTGAACTTGTTTTCGAGTATAATTATAGCTAGCTAGGTCCTTGTCGAATATACATATCATCTAGTCTCACGTAGCCAGACTCTCGCAGGGAGGGAGAGTCTCCCATATAAGCCAACACCCATCCCAACTGGGGTGGGCGGATAAGTGCCTTCTCGGGCCACAGCTAAAATAGCACTAGACAAGCTGCAATTATTGCGAAGCAATGTAAACTCTGTGGTGCGCAGCTACTTATCGGCCACCCTGGTTGGGGTGGGTGTTGGAACAAGTCTTACATGGGCAGTTCACCAGACTCTCCCTCCCTGCGACCAGGCAAAACATTCAGTCTCACTGCTTTGATAGTCTTGTTTCCAGAAACTCTAAAACTACTGCTTCAACACCCCACAGAATGAAATCTCAATCAGTGTGAATCTCTTAGTCTTTGTTACCCATCAGGTATGCGCAAGATAGTTCTAATTGCTGCCCATTCCTGGGACAACATTCCCTGATAGTTTATATACAGGTTGCAGGAATGTCTTACTGGCTAGAATAGACGATATGACGCACTATCATGATCGTCTTTGGCAAACTATTTCTAGTGGAGACAACAGAAATTGAACAGTGGCCAGATACTTTCCAGTCTTGTTCACAGCTCACTGGAAGCACATTGTAGTTATAGTTTGAAGTTCTTTGTTGTTAAAAATCACCTGAGCAATCGCTCTCTTTCCAATCCCAGTCTTCTTGGCAGTCGATCATGTTCAACACGCCCTTCATGCGCAGATGCATTGCCGTCCAGAGACTAAGTCGAATGTACGTCCAAAAAAAAAAAAAAAAACGCCCCATGCAACCGGGCTTGTGTATTCGGCGCGCGCATTGTTTCGTTTTGTAGTCACACAACTGTCGTAGCTAGGTCGTCCCAGAGTATTCCACGGCACTGGAGTCGAAAGATGCGTCTCGACCGGCTTGCAGTGATTGCCCTCGCACTCTCAGTAGATCTGGTGATGGGCGCGTCCACAGCTCCAGTCAACCCTCACATTGTCTTCGTCCTCGTCGACGACTGGGGCTTTCACAACCCGGCCATCAAAACCCCTAATTTTGACAAACTGGCTAACGAAGGTCTCATCTTGGGTCGCCATTACGTCTATAACAGGGGCGGCGGAAGGTACTTGAGATTGGGGGGGGGGGGGCAGCGAGGATGGTGCGTGCGTAAGCACGCACACGCTAGGAGGGTGTGGGAGCATGCCCCCCCAGAAATTTATTTTAAAATTAGGTGCTCTGAGATCGCTTCTGAGGCCATATTTGTACCCAAATGCCACTAGTCCGACTAGAGTACATGGCGAGAGTAATACCTCCGTTCGCCACGATACACGTCAGTCGTCACGAGGCGTTTCAGTCGCTATAGTCGACCGTACGTGGCGGGCCTGATGAGGTGGGCATCTTATAGACGAATTGACGACCTGGACAAGAACAGTTTCTACTTTGTACTACACTCTGAAACTAGTTCAGTGATCACCACGCCTAACAGCTTGAAGGGGGGGCAGTGCAGTAGGGATGCGGCTAATATGCTGGCATAGTTTCCGGAATAATCGGTAGCTCTGCGGAGCGAGCATAATCGGGAATAATCGGGAATAATCGGAAGGTGCTTCCGCTGCGCGCGCATGGGTATGAACTGTTAGAGGTGTGCCTTTCTATTCATAAGGGATGTTTCATGTCTGACTCCTCCTTTGTGGTGAAGCTTGTTTTGACAAAGATCATGATAAAAGCAGCTAAGTAGCACTACACTCTAAAGGGTGGATCAACAGCGCTAATTTTGTTGGTGTAAGCATCTTGGGGGCGCAGTTTTAACTAAATTCTATTAATTGATTAACTTGCTGCATGAGCATAATAGGGACACACCAAGAGCATAATCGGACATAGTTTGAAGCATTCTAGCATAGCATAAAGGGTGAATTTTTGAGCATAATAGCCTCATCCCTACAGTGCAGTGGCAGTGCACGTGTTTGTCTAATTAAAAGTAAATAAACTTATCCAGTCACACCCACAGGAAAACCTACTACGACCTAGTCTCGCGGCTACGCGAGACTAACTACGACGATGGTTTGTGCTGGATACCGTACGGTAAGTAAACGACGCATCGTTGACACTGGCATTTTGATAGTAACTGTTGTATATTATTACACATCAAGTAGCAGTAGCCATCTTCGGATTCGGGGGGCAAGGCCCCCCCAATCTGTACTTGGGGGGGCATTGGCCCCCCCTGCCCCCCTGCTCCGCCGCCCCTGTATAAATCTTGTTCGCCTTCGCGGGCGTCGTTTCTAACAGGACGTTGGCCGCATCATGTCCACCAGTTCAATATTCACCCTTACTTTGCTGTTGGAGCTAATATCAACATTACCATGCTGCCAGCCAAACTGAAGCAAGCTGGATACAGTACTCATATGGTAGGAAAGTGGCACGAAGGCTTTTTCGAACGCAAGTACTTACCAGTAAATCGTGGTTTTGATACTTCATCCGGATTCTTGAGTGGCGGCGAAGATCACTTTATGGAAACTAAGGAGTGTGCTGTTGACTTCTGGAAGAACGATTCTCCTGATACCAGAAATGGTACATATGATGCATACATCTACCGCAATGATCTGACTGATATCTTCAAGAATCACAACTCCAACACACCCCTCTTTCTCTACTTGCCTTTGCATAATGTTCATGCACCCCTGGAGGCACCACAGGAATGGCTTGACATTTACACCCAAAATTCCACCTGTAAGGATCGGCGTACACTACAGGCCATGGTGAGTGTGGCAGACAATATCACTGGGCATGCTGTCGAATTACTTCAGTCTATGGGGATGTGGGAGAACACAATATTGGTAGTTTCTGCTGACAATGGTGGAGCTCCATGCCTTGGAAGTAACCATCCATTGAAAGGTAGCAAAGGGACATTCTTTGAAGGAGGTGTTCGAGCAGTGGCTTTTGCAAGTGGTGGTCTCCTACCAGAGAACATGCGCGGGAAGACAACTGAGGGCTTCATTCACATTGCAGACTGGTACACCACATTCTGTAAGCTGGCTGGTGTTGATCCATCTGATTCTGGGGAGGGCAAATTTCCTGTAGATGGTCTAGATGTGTGGCCCATCATAACTGGTGCAAACAGTAGCACTCCCCACGATGAAATTGTACTGGGCTACAATTACACTGATAGAGGAGCCATCATTGTTGGAGACTACAAGCTAATTGTTGGGTCACAAAAGAGTGTACATGGATGTTCTAAGGTTATGTGGTCACCAGTGGACTTTCCCTGCTCAGATGGCCCTAAAGGACCAGACTGTGATCCATACTGCTTATACAATATTGTGGAAGACCCCGAGGAGCGACACGAACTATCAGCTGAGCAGCCTGAGATTCTGAAGCAGCTGCTGAAAAGTTACAATCAGTTCTCCAAAGAACCACGCAACATGCAGGACCAAGGCTATCACTCTGAGGCAGAGGTCCCTACATTCCCCAAAGCATGCGAGTACATGAAGGAACACGGAGGCTACTGGCAACCATGGAAGGAAGCTCACAACTGACATCGGTGAGTTATTTAGCTGAAAAGAAAGTCTACACTCTTGTTAAAAGCAGGTACAACAGACCAGTTCCACGTAAGCTAATATATGTAAGGAACGTGGGATGAGTGTAATTTTGCATGTGACGTCATATCCTGTTGCTCTCCAGCCGCCATTTTGTGGCCCTTAAGTATGGCTAGGAGAGGAAAGTGGCGTGAGTAGTTACAAACGCCCACACTGAGGTTTGTTGTCATTTAGCATTGGTCAAGTTAACTTTTAAGCATTTATGACTCTCCATGCCACTTTCAACTTGAGTCCCACGCACAAAACGTTTAGCCAACTCTTTTGCTTGACCTTGCTTGGCTTGCCTAGCTTGAGAAACAAAGAAGTCGCTAGTTTTCTTGTCAAATACCGTCCATATTCGTGACTATGTAGTTCGTCCATCTTTTGTCTGATTGCTTTGGTTTTTACCTCTGTTTTCTTACAATATGTGCTACAATGGACTACATGGTAGAATGCGGAAGTTAGGTGCGATCAAAAAAACCTATATATGGCCATACTTAAGGGCACAAAATGGCGCCGGGATTGGACTCCGGATGTATTATTGCAATTATTACCTCTGTTTTCTTACAATATGTGCTACAATGGACTACATGGTAGAATGCGGAAGTTAGGTGCGATCAAAAAAACCTATATATGGCCATACTTAAGGGCACAAAATGGCGCCGGGATTGGACTCCGGATGTATTATTGCAATTATTACATACCTTAGTGCTTACATGAAACTGGTCTATTGCAAATGTTTGCATGATTTTCAACACATTTCATGATTGTCTGACAAGCTGACAGGCTGACTGGCAGACAGACGGATGCTGTTGATTCAGCTCTCTTTGAACACTGAAGTGGCACACAGTAATTGAATTCCGTAATGCGGCTATCAATGTTATACCCCACCCTCCCCTGGTTGGAGTAGTAGGGGGATTAGTTGGGAGTTTGACACAAAGTCTTGGCCCCAGGGGTAGGGATTTTGACCCCCAAGTAAATTTATCAACTGCACAATCACAGTGGATAAGTGTACAAAAGCGGCCATTCTGTGATTCTGCTTTGTGGCACTTGCAGTTCCACAGTTTGGAAACAAACTTCTGCTGTTCTGCTACCACAGCCTCAGAATTTTATAATGCACCAGAGAAATTTCTGCTACTCTGCTACTCTGCTACCTCAGTGGAAGAATGTTTCTCATTTGGCATATATTCTGCTACTCTGCTACCTGAATAGTGAATCTACATCATCAAAATTTAATATTTTTTTTATGATTATGATTATTTTGTTTTGTGGGGGCATATTTCTCAGATGGGCAAAATTGCAAATGTGTCCCTGGGGTAGGGAATTTGCTATGTCAAATCCCCACCCATTCCCCCTCCTACCCCTACCTGGGGAGGTGGAGTAGAAACTAATAATTAATTTGGTGGGGCATAACATTGATAGCAGCATAAGTGGATACAGACAGGATAAGTCTTGTAGTTGATTCAATTATCCTCACTTACATGGTATTGAACCATGACCGAGCAACAACTCAATTCGGGCAACTGTGAAAGCCGGAACGCAGGAACGCGGAACGGAAATAATGTGGTTTCACACAGGAAATTATACAGAAATGATGCAGGAAGTCACCATCAACGGTAGCTTCCCAGCAGCTACTTCGTGTAACAGCACAGCCATCTTCTGTAGGCCCAGCAGCCTATCCTTGAAAAACATTTAGACAGATCTTGAGATATCTTTTGACTAGAGCCAGTAAATCGTTTCGCCCTCACTGAGGTTAACATCGCGAAGCGAAACTCCCAGCTTCTCGCAATGCAAATGAGTCTGCCTGACTTCGTGAGACTACAGTACACTGTATCTCGGCGAAAGGGACTTGGGCTCTACTTTGGCTTTCTTCGCTTGGATGAAATCACTATCAGAGTCACTATCAGACAGAGTTAGATCGATAACTTCACACTTGGCCATTCTTCAACATCCTAAACTGACAGACTGTTGTGCCTGAACCTGCAAACTAAACTGCTAATGAGTAGACTTGGCGGTCGCGCCTATAATCATGTGTGCTTTCACAATGTGCGCATGCGCGTTCATCATGGCGCACTTTGCATCTTATTTCCGTTCGGCGTTCTGTTCCGCATTCCTGCATTCTGGCTTTCACAGTTGCCCACTCAATTCCCTTTGAACGGAAGCAGTAGTACTCAAAACTACTTATTGATTGTGTAAGGATTCACAACAGCTGTTAGACTTGACTTAGTCCATCAAGCCAGACCATCTACATTGCAGACTAACCCTTGATAAGCGGAAGTAGTTATTAGTTACGGTTATTAATGTGGAAGTCGTTCAATATTAGTGTTATAATTTGAACTCAGGTGCATTAAGGCGTGACTAAATCGTTTTACGTAATGCGGAGAAGATTACGGAAGTGTATTATTGATCCGCGGAAACTAGCGATCGATGTAGCTAAGTTCAGTGCCTGTTTCTGCCATCAAAGTATCGACCATCCAGTGTGTAGGTCTCTAGTTGGCACCTACGATGGAAGGTATTTCAGTGTAGAAAAGAACAGTCTTTGCCTACAATTGAGTCGCGAGCCAGCACTTATAAAGCGTTAACTTTGGTGCTGCCCTTCGTGAAGTGACGCTTACCCAGAGCAGTTCCACACTGAAAAATCCAAGTTTACTGCATTGGTTGGTTCACTGTCATATGTTCTTACAGAATCTCCCTGGGGAACACGAAGGATGAAGATTTGAAAGAGCTATGGCGTGATTTGTCATCAAAAAATGCAAATTTATTGAATCAGTGAGACACAAACTCTTGTATTTTCCCCACAGGTAGAAATTTCTAGATCCCCAGTGGGATCTAGTTACTACTGTTGTTGCTCTTGGCTGTAGCAAAAGTAGAGGCCCCAGCACTAGTGGGAACTGCTCTGGGTTTTGCAATCTTTCCGACATATTTTCTCTTCACTTAGAAGGATGTGGGCGTGGTAAAAAATGATGTCATAATTAGATAGAGTTTGATGGCAAATAAGCTCTCACCAAGTATCAAGATCATAGTATGAATCCAGTGTGATTTACACTGCCTCACAGTTTTAAGGAAAGTAGTCAGTCCTTAATGCACCTGAGAAGATCAAAGTGGCAGTCGGTGCCTAACTAGCCTTGGGCAGTACCAGTATGGTGATTTGTATAAATACTGTGTAACTAGGCTGGAATAGTTTATCTAAGTACCTGACTACTGCTAACTAAGCGATTTTCTACTTGTTTGAAGCCATTTTCTGCCGCCATACATCGTAGCTTCTAGCGACTTGAAACAGTACCAATTATCCCACTTGAAACTTACAGCCTTGACAAATTGAGCCGATTTTCAAGTTATTCGAAGGTAACACTTCCATCGTAAGTTAAAACTGGAGGCTGTCTGCTTCCTCTCTTCGAGAGAAGGTTTGTGTTTGGCACCCCTTGTCAATTCCACGATCACTCACAAACTAGTACCGCCCCTTCCTGGCTTTCCGGAATGGTGATGTAAGTGTAAAGGTGTGGCCTAAACTTATTAGCACTAAACAAGTTTTCCCCAAAGTCTTGCTATGCTTCTTAGCTTTGTGCAGTAAGCGGGACTTGGCTACTTTGTTGCATAAATGTGACAACTGCACTTAGCGCATGCCCGCATGGGTCGCAAAAATGCGACATCCGGAGTTCAAGGGTTAAACAAACTGTGAACAATGAATACTAATAACATCTGCTAGACTTTTCTGGAGGGTGAGAGAGGGCCTGGCTTGATTGACTAAGTATGGCTGGGCTTTTTAATTGCATTTTCTGGCTTCTGTTCAAAGACTACAGTACTACATTTCCGTAGCCTCATTCCCAGGCCTTCCCATTGTCCAGTTTTTGGTTGCTTGCAGTATGCGAAAACTGAGAGGGAAGAACAAACTTGAGGCCTTATCTTGTAGTTTCTGCCCCAAGCGCTGGAGTTTCGAATGTTTGTGAAGCGAAAAATGATTCAAAACGAAGAACGTGTGTGTAAAATGCGTTCTTTCGATGGGAGACCCCTCCCCCCCCCTCTGTCAACCTAGGTAGACAGTGACATCATTCACGTGATAAAATGGACCAAGCCTTCCCCCTCCGTTTCTGCATACTGCAGGCGATCAAAAACTGGATGATGGGAAGGCCTTGGAACGAGGCTAACATTTCTGCTCAAAGGGAATTGAAAAGCTCAGTACACTGTAAAAACATTTAGGTTACTTCAACCATATTTCGGTTATCTCAGTTGCATGTGTGTGGTGTACACATCATGAAGTTCAAGGAATGCTTCCAAACAGAAGACCTAGAAATCAAAATGTTGAGAAGCTTCTCTTAATTAAACCCAGTCTTCTTTTCAGAACACCTATCAATTATCATTTCTGGAAAAGGTTTGGTTGCATACTTATGGTAGAAATGCCAGTAATGTAGCCAAATAGGACTTCTGATAGAAAAAAAATAATTTAACTAATGAAGAAGTTCTTGGATGGAATTTCAAGAAACCTTTTTAGAAGCATTCCTGAGACTTCTGATAATGATACCACTCTGGTGCAACTTAGATAACCTACAAACATGGTTAAAGTAACCTAATTTTTTTTACAGTGTAGTCTTGTGTTCAAAGAGAGTTGAAATCAAGAAATCGCTACTTAAGCACATGCACATGGGTTAATAATACTACCACAGACTGTTATCCTAACCATTGAAAGAACACCTTACTGGATGTATTAATTTCTATAGTGAAAACAAGTAAAGTCACACAGAGCCTGGCTAGCCATTCTAGTATTTCCCCCAGAATACAACAATACTTGGCACTGGAAATCACTATACGTAGTCTTGAGGGTGGGTGCTCTTTCACAAGACTATGGTTGTTGCTCTACCCAATTCAATAAATTATATGGTGTATGAGTTAGAAGTATAAAGGTATCCAATACCATTGTATAATAATAATTGGAGTATCTCTGTATAGCACAGCTGGATGAATACAAATTAAAGGTTCTGATGCACTGACAGACTGAGATCTATGTTACTGTATATTTCTTTCTCAACTCCAGCAACGAAAACTGTTAAAAGAAATCATGTTCTTTGTTGTTGCCTTTTCACTTTAGTCTACATTTTGCACTATACCATACTCTAACAAAAGAGCGCCCATTGGCATAACACCTTGCAAGTCTGGCAAAGAGGGAGGTGAGCGCTCTTTCAAGTATTTCCGCATTTAACCACAAAGAGGGCTCATGTGATGTTTACAACTGTTCGATGCCCCCATTTCAATGAATTGGACAAACACTGAAGTACAACAGAGTCACCAGCAGCTTTGAAAGCCAAGTTCTGACAGCACACAGCACTCTAAACGGCAATACTGTAAAATTAGGATCCCATAGAAAATAAGCACCCATAAATACAAGCATCCATTCCGATTACAACAACCACATCATGTTTAGAAGCACCAATACAAAAATAGGCACCCAACATGAAAAGGCACCCGTTGCAGCGCAAACAGAAGCGAATTTGTTGATTCGGCTTTTCTAACTTAGCGGCTAACTTTCGTCAGTGTCTCTTTCTGATTGTAGCCAAACTATTGATACGAGATAAAACACAAATTTATGCAAGGCCTCTTGATAAAACATTCAGGAATTAGCAAACATCTCTCACAGATTCATTATAGTTTCAAGCTCTTTGTGTTGGTGAGCGGGGTTGGCATCGATTGATAGATCGATTGCTGACTGTTATTGAATAGCTACAAACATGGGTCAGGAATTAGCAGGAAGAGAGCCTCAAAGCCTCAAGCTAATTTGTTCTCGTACAACTGTAAGCTACCAGAATATTACATGTATTTATTAGCACCCCATGAATATAAGCACCATGCGATTATAAGCACCTATTCTGGCTGCTAATTTCAAAAATAGGCACCGTTGCTATCCCAATTTTACGGTATGTCATTGTGAGCATGGTGTAGCTCGCAGAGCATGGTGTAGCTCGCAGAGCATGGTGTAGCTCGCAGAGCACACTGCATTAGCTATGTCTGTCTATGCAAAGTAACCTTTATAACAAAGTTTCTTACCTCATGTGTATAGCGTTTGATGCTGTGCTGATCAAACTCTACGAGGACACTTCATTAGCCATGCTGAAGCTCGCTCCAAGGTGGGCGCTCATTTGAGTAAACTTGACCCTATATACAGCCAAAAGTAGGGGGTGAGTGCTCTTTCGAAGGTCGGCGCTCTTCTGCGAGACTATGGTAATATTATTTCTATACTTATAACTTGGTAGGCTTGATTTGTGCTTTATTCTCTATGTTGTACTTTTGATTGTTCTGGCAGTGTAACCTGTAGAGTTAGAGAAATGTTGTGGCAGTTGATCTAGAGTTAGGCATACGCTACACAATACACATAGCTATTTATTTGCTTGAGCAGGACAAATGGCTGTACTATTGCATGATATAGCTACCACCAGCAGAGACCGCCCTCTGTTTAATGGCAAGTCTCTAAGTTGCTTCAAGTGGTTGGACTTGTGCATGAGGCAGCTTTGGTTGATGTGAATGGAAAGCAACGAGCAACAAATCCTACTGCTATCAACATGCACAGTGTGTGTTCTGCTGCTTGCAATTGAGCATGAGACACTGCTTGATACTCACTCTCACAATGTTCCACAATGAAATGGAATTTCCTATCTGTTCTGTATGCATGAAACAATGGTATTTCATTGGCTGTTTTCTGTAGAGGATATCGCTAAATGTCAGACATGTAGCCCTGTTGTTCAGGATGCACTGTGGAGAGCCATGAAATGTTTTTATGTTTTCACATGCACATGACAGACAGGAAATTCAACCTTTTCAGTCAATCAGTTAGTCAAGTCAAAATGATTGCTTACATCATATAGAATATAGTGTGTCCTGCTGCAGCTGGACAATTAAGAGCTACCTCACCCCGTGTGACAAAATATCACTCAGACTGACACCAGGTCCTCTTTGCACATGTGAGAAGATGTGGGCACAAGACTAAGCTTGGTCCATGATGAAGCATCTCTCTAGTGTATAATATTACTAGTGGATTCTATATTATTTCAAAATTGAAAGTTACATGCAAAAAAGTTAATGTCCTACTCGTTGTGGAAAGTTGAGACTGCATTTGCTTTGTGTGATGGTGTAGCTTGTCCGCGCCATGTCTTGAATTTCTGCTTTAGTTCACTGATATTAACTGCAAATATGAGGTTTACTGCAGGAAATATCCACAGCAGGACATAAGCAAGTGTAATTATTCCTGGGTTTGTCTGTTCCTCAAAGGAAGCTCTCAGCTTGTTGCACAATGGATCAATACCAGCAGCCTCACATTGCCAGTATTCTGTTAGTGCATTTGTAAGTCGTTCAGCTTTTCTCAAAGGGACTGAGACACCAGTGAGAGCAACCATTGCCAGCAGGACGTAGTAGCATAAAATTATCAGTATCTTTCGTTCTGCAATGCCAATCTGGAATGGGCGTTTCGACATCTTTGCTGTAAGCAAGCCGTGTTGCTGCAAGTGTGAATAACAATAATTTTCCAACTGATTCCAGGACAGGTAAACAAACAGATGGAATTAGATTGTTAAGAACATGCAGTTGCAAAAATAAAGGCCACACAAAGTTAATTTCCTGTTTCTGGTCTGTGTGGGATCTTACGTAATCAGATGTAATCAGATGTAATCAGTCAACCACAGTGTTTACACAACCTGCACTCAGTGGCTTCACCATCCAAGCTTCTATGGCTGTTTAATGCACAAGTGTCTGCATTTTGTAGTCTTGTGCCCAGACCTCACCCTCCATGATGAAGTTTGCTGTTTGTACACCTTTTTCTTTCCACTTTGGTTCCCCTCCCCCCCAAACAACAACAACAACAACAACAACAACAAAAAACCCTGGTGGCCTGGTCATTTTTTAGCGACTTGTATGACCAGAAACAGGAAAACAACTTTTGCATGGCCTAATTGTCAGGTGCCTCTGATTGCTGGACTTGAGTATGGACCTACCTGTCATAGGGTACCTCCTTGGTTACAAGAGCGTATAGGAATGGTGGCCCATTTTCAGTATTTGCTGCTATAGCTAGGGTTCTTACTTCACCACAAAATGTAAATGTCAATGCCATCACTTCAAGTTTATATATTTGATGAAACATTTTATATTAGTGTTTCCAGATCCCACTCAGTGTTTTGTAGTCATGTAGAGGAGAGTGGGTACAAGGCTGAATTAGCATTACTCACAGCAGTGTGTTCACCCTTTACAGACTTCTGACTGGCTTGTGACAGTCAGAGGAGAGGTTCAAACGACACTTTGTCATCAAATGTGGATGAGTTGCTAATTTTAAATATGTATGTTAGCTACCCACACATTAGTCCGGCATGCCCAACTGCGATTTCTAAGTTCCATACTGAAAACAACTTGCTCACAAAGTCACTGCATTGAAGTAAGCGCCCTAGCTATGTAGGTAGCTCAGCTTAGATTGAGCAGCACCAGTTAGCTGTAACAGTGTACATTCACTGTTTTCATTCCATATTCCATTCCATATTCCAGTCTAGTGATTAGAGACACCTATATTTGCCTAGGGTTTATCATTTATTCAACCTAAACACTCTTCCAAATTTGAATCCGACTGTCACGCTTGACATGCATAATCATGCTATTACACTTATGTGAAACAAGTTTTATATTGATGCAGAGGATGTACACATGATACTCACCTTGTGAATGATCCAGAAAATAATGACAAGCAGAGGAATTCCAGTGATGAGAATGAGGTTCACAGGGAGCACCAGAGAATAGAATGTGGCAGGAGCACTTTGCAAGCTATCACAGTTGGTTGGAGGAAATGTGCTCAGTCCAAAACCCCTTCCACTAGGCTCACCGGCAGTAAAAGCCACAATCACAGGCAGAGCTGGCAGAACAAGTCCCACAATCACCATTGGCACATGGACGTATTTTAGATGATGTGCAACTTTAAATGATCTGGCGTGGAAGGGGAATCGTATCCCCCAAAAAAGGGACACGACATGGCAGAACCACCACACAGCAAGCTGAAACACACCATAGTAGAAAACAATTCCTACAGATAAAGTAGAAAAAAATTAATATTACCCCAAAAATAGTGAATATCTCAATACTGTCTTTCGTATGATCTGAAATTAAAATTAATTACTGGTACTAATACAGACAACAAGTCTAAGATCACAGACCTGACAGTGTGCAGAAAATTGTTGACTGAGTCTCAGTCAAATACTCTGAAGCACAGTACAATGATGTTCTGTCAATGTGTGAAATGAGGGCGAACACGGCTGCACAGATAGAAGAAAGCACACATGCATGAAATAACAGTGCAGTGTCTTGCTGTTTCAAGCATACTGTAACTAGTAAGATGATTCATGCATCATTGTGGGGCGAGCCTGAGCGAGCAATGCATTGCTGATTTAATGGTTTGTCATCATCGGGCACACAAACCATGCACTGTTAGTAACAGCAGGATTCATCACTACATGCATGTCTGCTGTTCCATGAGCGTGGTAAGCAAGTTCTCACCATGCAGGTATAGATGATCATACATGCTGAAAATTGCAGCCATTTCTCCGGTCAGGGTAGCTACTACGGCTACACAAACGCTTGGACTAAACTTCACACTGAAGTCATGAGCTGAATCTCTGGCGCTTATGACCGGTGTCGATTATGCATGGCCAAGTTACCTGAAGCGAACTCAACTACTGTGCGCAATTTATACTGTCTGTGAGCACCCTGCCCTTGTCTGTCATGGTCCGCAGTTCCCATGCGTGCGTTACTTACTCCGGATTTCTTTCACACCGATGTTGCGCTCTGACAGTAGCCCTTCAGGCTTCACCGACTATCGATCCGTCAGTCTTTGTGAAATATTTGAACGCGCTCATTTCAAATTTACGGTATACGGCCGCAAGCAAGCAAGCAAGCATGAACAATCAATGAACCACATCTCCCTTACTAGAAAATGTAGAACATTGTGGGGGCGAGCCTGAGCAAGCAGCTAACATGCACATGAATAGACTAAGCTTCACGCTGAAATGATGAGCTGAATCGGTAGCGTTTATGAGTGTCGTTTATGCACGACCCTTACCTGAAGCGATCTCAACCCGGCGTATAATTTTGTACGGTCGGCGAGCAGCCTGCCGTTGATGGTCTGGTCGGTCCGTAGCTGCCGTGCGTGCTTAAACTTGAGCCGTCTCCGCTACGGTTTGCCAACGCTGCACTCTGGCAGTAGCCCAGCATTGCCATGCCATGCCCTTCACCTATCGACGCTACCGCTACCTACTAAGTGCACGAGAACGTTCAATTTTCGGGAAATATTTAAACGCGCATTTAAAATTTACGGTATATGGCCGCAAGGTCGTATACACACACATCTGCGCAATGCAGTCCCGCTAGTGTGGGGCTCGCTCAGGCTCGCCCCAACTAGAAAATGTAGAACATTGTGGGGGCGAGCCTGAGCAAGCAGCTACTATGGCTACATGCGCATGAATAGACTAAGCTTCACGCTGAAATGATGAGCTGCATCGCTAGCGTTTATGAGTGTCGTTTATGCATGACCCTACCTGAAGCGATCTCAACCCGGCGTGTATGATGGTCGGTCCGTAGCTGCTGTGACAAACAAGAAGTAAGGTGCCGTGCATGCTTAACCTTGAGCCGTCTCCGCTACGGTTGCCAACGCGCTGCACTCTGGAAGTAGCCCAGCATTACCTAGTAGTGCACGAGGACATTCAATTTTCGGGAAATATTTAAACGCGCATTTAAAATTTACGGTATATGGCCGCAAGCAAGCACGTACGTACGTACGTAAACACACTTCCGCAATGCAGTCCCGCTAGTGTGGGGCCCGCTCAGGCTCGCCCCAACTAGTAAGATGATATCATCATCGTGGGGCGAGCCTGAGTAAGCAATATACATTGCTGATTTAATGTTTTGTCATGGCACACAAACCATGCATAACAGCAGGGTTTGGCACTGTCTGCTGTTCCATGAGCGTGGTAAGCAAAACTTCATGTAGCCAAGCACTTAGTTGTCACCAGATATACATGATTATACATGTTGACTAAATTGCAGTCGTTTCTCCGGTCAAGGAAGCTGCGGCTACACACAAACTTGGAATAAACTTCACACTGAAGTCATGAACTGAATCTCTGGCGCTTAAATTATGAGTGTTGATTATGCATGACCCTTCCTCAAGTGACCTAAACTATACTGGGCGTATTTTGTACCGTCTGTGAGTAGCCTGCCCTTGTCTGCACGGTCCGCAGTTGCCATGCGTGCGTTAACTTGAGTCGTCTTTCCTCCGAGTTTCTTTCACGCCGGCGCTGCGTTCTGGCAGTAGTCCTTCACCGACAGCGTGCTGGGCACGAGAGTATCCGGCCAAGGACGTTCATTCACTTTTCGTGAAATATTTAAATGCGCTCATTTAAAATTTACGGTATATGGCCGCAAACAAGCAAACAAGTACGTATACACACACACTTCCGCAATGCAGTCACGCTAGTGTGGGGCTCGCTCAGGCTCGCCCCAATAAAACAGGCCTAGATGTTATGCAAAGTCACTCACTGCGCAGGACGCGTTTCGCATGCACACGCACGTGCGCAATGCAGTCACGCTAGTGCGGGGCTCGCTCAGGCTCGCCCCAATTATTCTAATTCTTAAAAATAATTAGGTTGTGGCATGACTAGTCGTTATAAATTCCTGAAATTAAATAAATTTCTTACGTAAAATTAGATCTTACATTGCATAAGAATCACAGTACGTGAAAACGCGAAGACCTGTAGCCTCGTACCCAGTGGCGGATTTAGGGGGGGGGGGGGGGGTAAGGCGGCTTGTAGTGTATTTTTGCGTACATAACTGCACGAGTCCATCAAATGATTATGCAGCAGTGGCATACAGCAACAACAACCATGCAGGCACAGTTACTCACTCACATATCAGTTCCTTACTGATCTCCAGACGTTTGACTGGGCCTAGAGTTGTTTGAAGATATTCAGTTCGGACAATGCCTTTGTAGCCTCTGCGGAGCGATGCGGAGCCACGCCTTTAAATTCTGCGAGCGTTTAAAAGGCTTCAAACACAATGACTAGATTTGGCAGTAGGTCGTCCAACTCTTGCTATTTCACCTCAAAATGGCACCAGAAACGATCTCAGAAGGTCTGAAATCGAAAATTTTCTTGGGGGGGGGGGGGGGTTGTGCCCCCACAAAGTTCAAAGTTCATTTTTGCCCCACCCAAACAGGGTATTCAGCATACAGCAGCCAACACACAGAACACAATGCATAAATTAAAAGTAGATTGTTCGTGATGGCCACCACGTCGGATTAGACCACATCTATTATGTCAAGGGAATCAGCACAACTGAGGTATGGACGCCTCAGACAGGTAGCATTTAGGACACCGCCACCATCCTGGAGCCAACTAGACATGAACTCCATTCGCCACTCTCCTCCTGTCAGACAAACAAAACACATAAGTTAAACATGAGCTGGAGGTCTCGCTGTCCTTTGTCGTTGGCGTTCTGGATCTTTCAGGAGTCAACACCATCTGTTGTTCAACTGAGCTGCTACTTGTACTAGTCTCGGGAGCTCACACCTCTGTCGTTCAAGTCTTGGCTAAGTCATACGTTGGTCTCTGGAGCTCACACCTCCGTCTTTCTGTGTTAGTCGTGGTGTGCTGGTCTCGGGAGCTCACACCTCCGTCGTCCAAGTGTTGGCTTCACCAAACTCAAGGTTTAGCGGACAGACTGGCAGGACGGCTCGGTAAACACTGCCACTGCGCACCCACCCGAGCAAAGGGCTCGCACCCCTTGAGTTTTGGTCGTAGTCTTGTCTTCTCTGAGAGCTCTCACCTCCCTAGCGGGCGCGCTTCGCGCACTTTATTACCTTCCGCCAAGTATAGCGATCAGTCAGGAACCCCCCCTTTGAAAATCCTACATCCGCCACTGGTACCCAGTAAAGGCTTGCTCTTGTAAGTTAGCTAAGTGTATAGCTGGTTTTTCCTAGAATTGTGAGCAGAATCACAATACGTGGAAACGCGAAGCCGTGTTTCGCAAGGCTTATATATAAGTCTACAGCTGTTTTTTCCTCGTCGAACTCTGTAACCGATGAAGGCAGTATCAAGCATCCTTTCGCTAGTTTGACGTAGGGTCTGGAGTCCATACTAAGCTACCTAAGGGCAGTAAAAAGTGCCCTTCGCTACCTTAGTAGGTAAGTGTACAACTGCCTTTTCCTCGAATTGTGTACATACCTTGTCGAACTCGGGGACCGATGAAGGTTGCACCAAGCGTAGAAGTGTATAGCTGGAATTGTGCACAGACCTCACCGAACTATGAAGACAGTAGACCTGTTTGTGAGACTGGTAGGAAGGCCACGACGGTTGGAGGTTGGCTAAATTGGATTAGCGTAAATGAATTAAGACTCCGGCTACGTACGTAGAATTAGATAAATGAAATTCTTACGTTAAATTAGATCATACGTAATATTAGAATAATTACGGTAAATTACACCCCAAGATGCGAAATAAAGGACCCGCATAATTACACCCCAAGATGCAACTTAAAGGACCCGCGTAATATAATACAATACGCAGGCCAGAAGAAGCGTTGGACATCCAATCTGAGTTGATATTCGTTAATGGCATGGTGCACTTACCCCATGAATGAAACTTTGGTACACCAACAACTCTCCCTTCACCAGCTACACCACTGTCACCCCTCACAACGACTCCCGAAGCGCTTACGTGACGTCACACGTTCAATATACAACGTATAAAATCATTGCGTGTATTGAGCTCGCTACCGTGCAAATAATACGCGCGTAACGCTGAACTCTAAAGTGTTCGAGCCAAGGTAAACCTGCAGCACTAACCTCTTATGAGCATCTTGGGGTGCGGTTACTTTGCTCGTATAAATATATAATATAAATAATATAATACACAGGCCAGAGGAAGCTTTGGACATCCAATCTGAGTTGTTATTCGTTAATGGCATGGTGCACTTACCCCAGGAATGAAACTTTGGTACACCAACAATTCTCCCTTCACCAGCTACACCACCGTCACCCCTCACAGCGACTCACGAAGCTTACGTGACGTCACACGTTCAATATACCTACGTATAAAATCATTGCTACGTGTATTGAGGGCGCTACCGCGCTTCGGACTAATAATACGCGCGTAATGCGCGGGTATAAAGCGGGTGAAGGCGTGTCTTGTTATTCACGATTGATAAACTGATGTCTGGCTCCTCCCTTGAGGGTAAAGCTTTTTAAAGAAACCACAAACTCTGAACTCTAAGGCTTTCTACTTCAAGTAAATTTGGAGCACAAAATCCTGATCTCTAATTTAGCCTTCTACTTCAGGTCTTGTAGCTAAGTAGCAGTAAACTTCGTTTTCCTAAATCCTACTAACAAAGATTTTACCTATGTATAGCACTGAACTCTAAAGTGTTCGAGCTAAGGTAAACCTGCAGCACTAACCTCCTATGAGCATCTTGGGGTGTGGTTACTTTGCTCGTTGTAAACAAGATCATATGATTGAAAAGCAAATCTCATTAGCTTCAAGATACAGTAGCTAGTGCCTTTGATCCACCCACACATGAAATGATAGAGCCCTGAAAAAACAAAGTAGCTTAAAAATGCTGCCAGAAGGGACTTCCTAAAAAGCCAAGAAGGAAGGTCTTCCATCTGAAAGCATTCAACCCCTGGCAAAGAAAATCTTCTAGCTGATCGGAGAACACAACTGTCTGAAAAAGTCATCATCAGTCAGTAAGATCCATGATCAAACCAGAAAAGCTAGACATGCCTGCCACTGCCATTTGTGGAGGTTTTCCAAGCAACTGTTTGATGATAACTCCACTAACAATGGCACGACACTCCCTCCCCATTTGACCAAGTCAGCTACCTCATTTGCAAGAGCGGTCCAGCCCTTCAGACTGGTCTCTTGGACCTCTTCAAAACTTGTTGGTCACAGTCAGTTATCCCAACCCATGCAGTGGAAGTTGGCAGCCATCAAGCTGATTGCAAAGCCCTCTGCAATGGTTGAACAAATATCTTCGTCCAACTTCTGCTCCATTGCACTAACATGCATTGGAAAGCTTTTCACATCCACTCTCAGAAACCGCTGGCTTGCGTATATGATCGAGAACAGGTTCCTGGACCGCTCAATTCAGAAGGCCTTCATGAGTGCCACACCAGGTTGTCTTGAGCACCATTGCAAGGTGGCCACAGTCCTGGCTGAGGCAAGCAAAAGGCACAAGTCCCTTGCAGTGTGCTAGCTAGATCTAGCAAATGCATATGTTAATGTCCATCACTCGCTGATGCAATTCTCTGTGGAGCACTATCATGCACCCCAGTGTTTCCGCCATATCTTGCAAGCTCTCTACTCAGACCTTGTGGGTAAAGTCATCACAAATGAGTGGGAGACTCCCCCAGTCCCCCTTGATATTGGAGTCTACGAGGGTAACCCATTATCTGTGGTGATTTTTAACACCATTATCAACACATTAGTCCAATCCAGAGCTGACCTTGGGTACACCCTATCCAGTTCCACCTGCCAGATCAACCTGTTGCAGTATGTGGAGCAGGGCCGTAGCAAGCTATTTGAAGGTGGTGTGGCCAAAGTCTACATCCCGCATGTAGTATATAGGGGGGTCTGGAGGCATGCTCCCCGAAAATTTGTTCTTGGGCCTATGTTCTGCAATTCTTAGCAAATATAATGTCAATAGTTGCTACGCGTTCTTTGTGAGGTAGTGATCGCAGATAATTGCATGTAAACTTAGTCCACGTAGCAGCTACATATGGAATGCATCCCCCCGCAGCAATAAAATTTGCTCGGAGACCGCTTCTTAGCTGTGATCATAGGCAAGCAGGATTCTGATTCACATGCATTGAGTACTGAATGAGTAGTCTTGTTCCCAGCCTCCCGCCCAGCTGGCACTACGGACGGCAAACGATGGAAAGCTGGACGGGGCGTGGAGAACGAGGCTAGGGATTTCAGATTCCGCATATGAACTTAGCTGCGCGCACCTACCGCAGGCAGCACGAGCTTCGTCGCAGTAAGGATTGGCCATCGAGTAAACCGAATGGCTGAAATCCTAACGCAACGTTACCTTTTTGTCAGTGAAATTTGCACAGTAGTGATGGGCAGCCGTACCACTTCAAGTGTTCGAAGTGTGCACACGGGCATGTTTAGTCTGTGAAAAAGTGGTCGGGCCAAAACCCGACCAGCCCGACCGCTTGCTACGGCCATGTGGAGGATATATTTGTCTCCTGGCTGTTTCCGCTGCAGCATGTCAGCACCTCCTTGAGACTGTCGAGCAGTGGGTACAGTAGTCAGGGATGAGGGCTAAAGTCTGTAAATGCCACTGCATGGCTTTACAAGGATCGACAGGGAGGCTGATTCACCCCCAACTCCTGTTTGCTGGTGAGACCATTCCCTTATTGCAAACAATTCCATCAAGTTCCTGAGAATGAAGATTCAGGTACCACATGATGCAACTGCAACCAAAGAAACACTCATAGCTAACCTAGGCCTCATGAGAATGCTTCAAGCAGTTGACAAGTGTCCACTCACATGTCGCCAGAAACTTAGGTTATACCGTTGCGTTATATAGATCTATTTTGCGAAATTACAAAAATGCTTGCAGGCTATACAAAGCTGGTGTCTGCCCACGGTTGTCCTGGTTACTGCTGATTGAAGAGCTCCCCATAACATGGGTTGAGAGAGAGCTTGAAGTTACAAAATTTCAAGCCCAGCAAAGTCTGCTAACACAGCACTCCTGTACATTCCTACCAAGAGGGGTGGCCTAAACCTCCCAGCTCTTACATTCCTCTACAAACACCTGCAAGTTTCTCGCCAAAGCCAACTCTTGATGTCTCCAGATGGCAGTGTCAGACTCCTTGCAGAGAGGAATCTCCAGCATGAACTGAGCATGACGAGAAAGAAATTCAAACCAGCTGTCACAGTTCGCAAAGCTATGGTGGAAGACCCTTCACGATCAAGGAGGGTACTATCAGCAGCAGTGAAGAGAAAGGTTTGGGAGGAGGATGACATGGAAAGGCTGTCACAGCTGAGGAAGCTGGAGAAGAAAGGCCAGATGATAACATCTGTGGATGGAGATCAAGTTGAGGCATGGGCTAACACCATCCGGTCCCTCCCATCCCAGTTAATGTGATTCACCCTCAATGCTGCGATGGATACCTTGCCTCATAATGCCAATCTGCACCTCTGGGGAAAGAAGGAGACAGATGCCTTCCCACTCTGTGGTGAAAGGCAAACCCTGGATTCATGTGCTGAATTGCTGCAGGGTAGCCAGAGGGCTTCGCAGGCATAACAAAAGGCATGATGGAGTGCTCGGTATCCTGGCTGACATAATCAAAGAGAAGGTTCCCCTCTCCACAACTTCTCAGCTGATATGGGCTCCGACTACAACTTTCCCCAGCACATTACCCCAACAGACCCGAAGCCAGATATTGTTTCAATTGGTGGAATGATGAGAAGAAGGTTCCTCAGATGCTGGAGCTCACGATCCCCTTTGAGACAACAATGGCTGATGCAGCAGAAAGAAAGGAAACTAGATACAAGGAACTGGTACAAAACGCATGACAAACCGGCTACATAACCACCCTCACCACTGTCGAAGTAGGAGCATGAAATGCACCACACATTACTGGGTTAAGGACCCTCAAGCATGAGCTCAAACTCAGGTCAACTGAATTCTCATCCCCACTCCACCAGGTGTCACAAATGGCAGTTGAAAGATCATTTGCAATATGGTGTAGCAGAATACTACAACCTGCCATTCTATACATTGACAGGTACCTTGCATTTACAAGTTCAATAGAGGTTTATCACACTCATGGCAGAGAGAGAGAGAGAGAGAGAGAGAGAGAGAGAGAGAGAGAGAGAGAGAGAGAGAGAGAGAGAGAGAGAAGTGTGTTGGAGAGAGAAGTGTGAAAAATTCATTGAAGATCTGGTTTGTTAGCTCTGTCATACTGTCCCTGCTAACTAGTTGTTCCTGCTAGTGTAGTAGCTATTTTTGTGAGTAGATCTGCTCTAGTAGTAGTTCTCCAGCTACTTGGAAAGTTTGGGAACAGTTGCTCTGCTGAAACCTTGAATAATCCACTTGGAAGTTTTTTCACACCAAGACTGATGGCAGAACAGATGGTTGCAAGAGTTCAGAGGGAATGCCCCTTCTGTGGGCAGTTCTTTCAAGGGCTTGGGAACCATCTCCAACACTGCAAGGACAGGCAAGGAAGAGATTACTCCCAGTACCTCTCCAAGAAGACTCTGCAGAAGAAGACTAGAAAGAGAAAAGAACTTTGCCCAAAGTGCCAGAAATGTTTTCTTCGTTTGGACACCCACCTGAAGAACAGTGTCTCCTGCAGGAGTATATCTCCCCCAGCTATCAATTGTGAAACTCTAGAACCTGACAGCTCTGGTCCAACTAGGTCAGAGAACCCTCCAAACCAACCAGATGATGATTTTTCACACTTCCATGATACAATGCCTCAGCACTTACACAATGCTGCCCCCATCTCTGCCATGCCAGGTAGCAGCAGTGACCCACCTCAGTGCAAGGCACCACTAAAGCTCCCATCTTCCAAAGAAGATTGGCAGAAAGCCAATGCCTTCTTCAAGGAGAACTTAGTTCCAACTGTTCTCCAAGCTACCTCAGCTGAAGAGAAAAACTACATCTTGGCTGATGGTATCTACTCCTATTTTTCCAGTCACTATGGGATCAAGCAGAGCTCAACAACTTCCAAGAGGAAAACACCCAGGCATGAGAAACATGACAGAGCTTTGAAGAAGGTAACTGAGCTGAAGAACAAAGCAAGGAAGGACCTCAGACAAGCCAAACGAGAAGGGAAAACAGGGGAAGTCATCCTCTCTCTTGCCAGGAATTTCTTCTCCCTAGTCCGCCAGCAAAGCCAGCTGAAGAAAAAGTCAAGGAAGTCTAGCGAGGCTAGCTCAGCTAAAAAGACCCGACAACACTGCCACAAGAACTTTTGGAGGTTTGCTCGTGAACTCCTCAATGATGATGTAGCCTCCAAGATCAGTCCACAAAATCTCAGCAGACGAAGCTTTTCATTTCTTCAGCACTACATACCAGTCAACCCCAGCATCCTTTATGAGACCCAGCTGGATGCCTACACCTCAGCCACCCACCACAGAGTTTGAGACAGACACGATTGTGGCTGAAGAGATTCAAGCAGTGGTCAAACGCACCAAATCTGGCTCTTCCCCCTCCCCTTTTGACCAGGTTCCATACCAAGTGTTCAAAAGATGCCCAGATCTCACAGCAGCCCTCATTGACCTCTTCAACTGTTGCTGGGCCACTAAGACCATTCCTCTAGCATGGAAGACCGCAGGGATCAAACTGCTTGGGAAGAGTTCAGCCATTGACAACCCATCCACCCCCACCAATTTTAGGCCAATTGCACTGACATCATGCATTGGTAAGATTTTCACCTCTATCCTGAAGAACAGGTGGCTCAACTATATGCTTGAGAATGGATATCTAGACCCAAGAGTCCAGAAGGCTTTTATGACAGCTACCCCAGGATGCACAGAACATCATTCGAAACTAGCCTCCATCCTATTCGAAGCCAGAAAGAAACACAAGTCTCTTGCAGTAGCCTGGCTAGACCTAGCCAACGCCTATGGTAGTGTACACCACTCCCTCATCCAATTTTCCATGAAGCACTATCATGCTCCACCTGAGCTGTGTTCCATCTTAGATGCTCTCTACTCAGACTTGTCAGCCACCATTCTAACACAAGAGTGGACAACTCCCAGCATTCCCCTGAAGATCGGTGTGTACCAGGGTGATCCACTCTCAGTAGTGGTGTTCAATACAGTAATCAACTCTCTTGTTGACACCCTACAAACACGAGACGACCTTGGCTATACCCTCTCAGACACGCAAGACAGAATCAACCTCCTGCAATATGCTGACGATACCTGCATTGTTGCTGATGGTCCAGCCACCTGCCAACACTTGTTGACCATGGTTGAGAGATGGCTTGCATGGTCAGGGATGAAAGCCAAGGTACCAAAGTGCTTCTCCCTTGCTCTACAGGGCTCTACAGGACGTACCTTTGACCCCCAACTTACGCTGGAAGGCCAAACACTCCCATTCATGGGAAACCAAACCATCAAGTTTCTTGGTCTCCCCATCAGAATTCCTCATGATCCCACCATGGCCAGAGTCAACCTCAAGGAGTCCCTTGATCGCATGCTCAAGTCAGTAGACCAGTGCCCAGTCACACGAAAGCAGAAACTAAAACTGTACAAACTGGGCGTCTGTCCACGACTGAACTGGCCACTAACCATCCATGAGCTTCCTCTCACATGGATTGAGCGACAGCTAGAGGCAACTGCTACACGCTACCTTAAAAAGTGGGCCGGTCTAGCCAAACCAGCAAACCCCAACCTCCTCTATCTCCCGAAAGAGAGTGGAGGCCTCAGTCTGCCATCTCTATCATCCCTCTACAAGCAGCTCCAAATCTCTCGACAGTGCCAGCTTCTCACATCCTCTGACCCCTGTGTCAGGAGGATAGCTGAGAAAGGTCTTCAGTCTGAGGAACTGGTACAGCGGAAGAAGTTCCGTCCAGCAATCACTGTCCGTAATACCATGCAACAGGACCCATCTCTCTCTAGGAAGGCACTGAGAGTGGCAGCAAAGAGAAGTGTGACAAAAGAAGATGACCATGCACGACTGTCCCAACTCCAGAGTCTCCCAAGACAAGGCCACATGGTTCGATCCTTTCCACCTGATATGCCAGCTGTCTGGGCAGAAGCAGTACAGGGACTCCCAGACGAGCAGTTCAAGTTTGCCCTGAATGCTGCTCATGACACAATTCCCCACAACGCAAACTTGCACCTCTGGAAAAAGAAGGACCATGACACCTGCACCCTCTGTGGGGATGACCACCAAAATCTGGTCCACGTCCTCAACTCCTGCAGGGTGGCAAGAGACTTGAGACGATACAATGAGAGACATGATGCAGTGCTGGCCCTTCTCTATGAAGTGGTCAAAGAACACCTCCCAGACACAACCTCATCAACAGTGGATCTCATCAGCTCAGAGTATTCCTTCCCCTGCCACATTGTAGCCACTGATCTGAGACCAGACATCATCTACTGGGATGAGACAACAAAGAAGGTGTCCCTCATTGAACTAACAGTGTGCTTTGACACTCTGTTTGAAGGTGCCATCAAGCGGAAAGAAGACAGGTACCAGGAACTACTGGATACCATTCAGGACGCCGGATACACAGCAAGCCTGGTGACAATAGAAGTGGGGTCACGAGGAATACCCAATCCCACTGGCTTCCTCAAGCTGAAAACAAACCTTGGACTCTCCAGAGCCACACTAGTCAATCTCATGGTTACGGCATCGAGACAGGCCATCACTGGGTCTTTCAAGATATGGTGGCATGAGAAACCAAAAGTAGACAACACCTTAAACTCAGTGTTCTAATTATGTTGTATTGTAATCCGTTTGTAATGGTCTATTATTAGTAACAATCTGTATGTAGCTTTATGACCTCTGTGGATAGAGCCAAGTGATTGTGCAGTGCTTTTTGTAGAACACTCAGACAGTATGACCTTGGACATCTCTACCCCTCATTGTGTTGTGTATGTATATTACATTGCATTGCAACTCAATGAAGAGTTTTTCTTTTCTCGGGAATACCACACCTCCCAGGCTTTACCACGCTAGCACACGAGCTAGCCATCTCTCAGCGAGAACTTTCCAGCCTCCTTCACCAATGTTGCCAGGCAGCCATCACCAGCTCACACAAAATTTGGTGTACAAGGAACAGATTGAACTTATGAACTATTTATGTACATGTAAGTCTATACATATTTGGTAGCTATAAGTTATTTCTTGTTTCTGTTATTCATTGCTGCGATGGCCCAATTGTTTGTGCAGTACAGTCGTCATGTACTTAGACATTGGCATTGGACTATGCCATCCCCTCATTGTACCGTGTATGTGGAATTCAATGAAGGTGATATTATGTATGATATGATTATGAGAGAGAGAGAGAGAGAGAGAGAGAGAGAGAGAGAGAGAGAGAGAGAGAGAGAGAGAGAGAGAGAGAGAGAGAGAGAGAGAGAGAGAGAGAGAGAGAGAGAGAGAGTGTCAGTCTTACCTGTTATCATTACTGTGATTGTCATGTACACAACAAACACAGAGGGGAAAGTGAACCTGCAAAAGCAGTTAATTGAAGTGTATGTGCATGAGATGAAGAGTATCATTAGCTATACAATAATCGAAACCCATACCCTTCCACTATACCATCATCAATTCCTTGGAAGGTAAACTACTAGTGCATTCTTGTCAAACTGAAAGAAAAAGAACACCCCCCCCCCCCCCCCCTCCTCTGTCATGATTTGACTCTGGGACCAAGAATAGTACATACTTGAGGGGGACACCAGGTAGGCTTGTGATGACTCAGCAATGACTTCATAACGCTGCTCTAGCATAAGCTGGACACAACGGTTAGCTGTTTTAATTCAAGTACGGTAAAATTCCTGGTAACCTTGAGTGGCTAATTGTGCCATTGTACCAAGTGACATCACTATAATTAAAATGATTTTGCAATAATACTGAAGTGATGAATTGTCACCAGCTGACTTATTGAGCAAGGGCCGTAGCTACATGCATGAGGTACACTACTTCTCAGGTTTATTATGGTGATGTCAATTCAGTTGGATTTTCTTATTCTGAGTCCCATTGTGCATGTGCAGGTGCACAAATGTGCAAACAAAGAATATTGATAGTAGCTATCAAGTATCAAATCAGATTTGACATGGAGCAGGTGCCTTCACATAGCTAACTAAGGATGAATGCTAACCTAGGAAAGCTGATATTATAGCTACCCCAGATGTAAGATAAAGGATGAATGAATCAATAAATGAATCAATGCTATCAAGTCTGAAGTTTGATGCCACATAACATGTCAGGAGTCCCCACATCATGGGGAGATAAGTTCATATGTACACATTGTGTTCTAGGCATTCCTTCCATTTCCCACTTGCTGGATACTAGCTAATGTTGATATTTCCTGCCATAATTATGGTACATTCCTTCTCGTAAGTGGGTCAGAGTAACTCCCTTATCTCAGAAAGCAACCAATATGACTGAGAAAGTCAATCAAACGTACATGCGTTCCCATCGTATGCATGAAACAACCAGCACTGCTATGGAGGCAAGAACACCAATGGTTGCTGACAGGACTATTGCCACATCAATGGCCACCATGGTGCCATGAGGGTACTGTGCCCAGCGTCCACACACAGGGAGGCAGATTGAAGTGTTGGCCACAGCACTGCAGGAGAAGCCTTCCTGACACTGGAGTGTGCTGCAGTTGTTTTCTGAAATAAAAACCCCACAATTATGATATGTGATGTGGTAAGCATGCAAACAATTACAATGGTTAGACAACAGCATGACTGTCACATTCACTATTACACTAAGTATAGATGATATTGCTGCTCTGTCCATATGTGTTAGCAGATGTCCTTGACTAGCTAACAGAGTGCAGACTATGTTTACTCAGCTGTGACACTGCTAGTTAGCTACTTGTACAGACCACATACCAAGACTGAAGACACTGGACATATTGCTCTGGTTAACACTGCCATCATGCCTCTGTGTTTAAAGATCAATAGTAGTTAGGTTATTAGATGTGAAATGGTTTCTCAGGTGACAATTGCGTGAGCTAATCAGTAGGGTTCAAAGGGAACTCATAATGCCTGGTATAGAAGTAATGGAGGATTGCTAATTACTCTGTATGTGTATGATGATTGTGAAAGGGGTAAAGTACTTCTGTGCTTGATTGTCAGTTTGTCAGTGTGTCAGTTAATTGCGAAGGTAGCTATTCCCTGATGTGACTACTATGCTGATCTGTACTGCAGAGCTCCACTGGCTACTGTTCTTGGTGAGGGGGGGTAGGAAGGAGGGAGAGGTTGCATGCAGACACTAAACTGTAAAAGTACCCTCACGTGGCATGTAGTTGCATTATATGACTATTTTGCGAAAACACAAAATGCCTGTTGCACAAAACAGTTTTTGCAGTCAATTTACCATACTGAAATCATGTTCCTTCAACTTTTTAAGGTGGCGGGGAAGTCTTTCGGCGGAGGTTAACGAAAACATAAACTTGGGTTACAGTCAGGACCAGGGTTACTCCTAGTTTCAGGGTTAGGGTTTGCTTTAGGGCAGTCTTGCTTTGCCTAATTTTAAAAAGGGTTTTAGTAGCTCATTAATATATTCATGAACCCAAAATTGCCACTCGATGGACGCATCTACACACTCACTCTAGGTAGCGTCCTAACCACCAATGTATCTCAAATCAATCTGTGCCAGCTTTTGTTCAGAGCTACTCTCAATGTCAGGCTAGACTCATGTTTGTCACTACTCTTGGAATGGACAACTTTGACTGCACTAAAATGAATGCACATTTCAAAAAATTCACAGCTTGTCTACGGGAGGGGCTCATTCACGAGTGGAAGCAAGCATTACTAGTCCCACCTCTCCCCCTTATGTCGCTAAACAACTCACGGTTCTGTTCCACACACAAGTCCTCTGCAGCTTGCTTGTCTACGGCAGGTTAGTACAACGATATATTGGCCCAGCCCAGCACTCGGAGCACCGGGCCACGGCCACCTACTAGGCTAGGCATACGATCGCAAGACCTGGGCCTACCCAGTGAGTACAGTCTTGGACACTGTGGTCTTTCTGCTGCTTCTAGACACAAGCTAGCTTTCACAAGCAGGCATTACACACTACTCACAGCTACTGACACTACAGCACTGTACTAAAACTCCTCTGTTTTTTATTATTATTTTTTTTAAGTCGATCTAAGCTTATCTTCAAAGTTCCGACCACCACATGAGGGTTCCGCCAGGCCACATCTTAACTAACTTACATGTAATTATAAACTGATTATTGGATGTCAATGCCGACAGGAAATGGGGAAAATCCCCAATTTTACGGACAGTGAACGGATGAAGATTCCCAAAACGGACTGTGCGCTATATGTTTACAAAGACAAAGAATTCTATCAGCTTGGATCCCAGGTTTGTTGACCTTGAAAATGCAGGGTTCCCTGCCACCTTAACCACACTATGCTGCATATTCCAGATCCCTGAATGTACTAGATTTCAGATTACACAGAAAGAGGGTTAAAACATTCTAAATTTAAGTTAAACTCATAATTGTTTCTTATGCATAAATGATTCTGTATGAGTGTAGTTACCCGATGTTCAAAGCTTGCACATCTACTCTATTGATATATGCTAAGCCATATCAGCCTTGTTTTTTCCGTTATCACGGTATCCTTTGGCTTCTGTTTGGTTGTGCATAAGCAAATTTTGTATAGTGTCTAATGAATGCAATGTTGCTATGCAGGAAGGTTTTAATTTCATTCTTATTGGTATAATTCCAGATGTCCTGCATCCACTTGTACAGTGTTCTTTGTTAACCCTCGGCGCGAGGGTTACGGTAGTTGTCCTGTGTGTCTGTCCGTTTTCTCTATTCTGCTTTCTCGCGCTTTTAGGCGTTCAACGAGAGGTATCAGCGGCTACAGCGCGAAAAATGCAGTAAAATTAAAAAGCCGTTTTCTCTAAAACTGCTTGGTTCAAAAGTTATAAACTCACGGCGACTAAGTCAGCCATTTTCTTCACGTGCAATGTTTCCGTATACCTCTCCGTAACACGTACGTAGCGGTAATGTGTGATCACGTGACTTGGAGCACGCGGTATAATGTTTTTGACTGTCTTTTACGAGAGGTTCAGAAAGGTATGCCCACAGTGTAATACCGTAGTGCATGCAATGGAGTGCAATAGGTCTATGCGTCTGAGAAAGGTATGCGCACAGTGTAATACCGTGGTGCACGTGAAGAGATCAGTTTGTGACTGTGGCCATGCCTTCGCATCGAAGAAAGGAAAGCACAGTGTACTGCTGTTGGGGAGCCTGAGAACGCAATGAAACGTAGAAAAGCCTTACTGTCTGAGGAAGGGTTATTAGTGGGGAAAGAGAGAGACAAAGTCCGCAAAACGAGTAAGAGAGCTTCTAAAACACGTGAGCAGACTTTGCACAGGTAAGAACAGAACCAAACACACATGACAGCTTCTATTGTTCACGAGACAGTGATCGATTCTAGTCAACACACAAGTACAATCTGCGCTGAGGGTTTGGCACTTCAGTGCCTTTCATTTTGACTTTGTGATCATTTTGTTTGACTTTAGACATATCAAGCAGTACAGCATGCAGTTAAAATATCACAATGCACTACTGAATACTCACATGTGAAAAAATAGCTACTTTGTGGTCTGCTAGCTGGTTACATGTATAGCTAATTGTGTACAGAACTTCTCAAACTCTGCAACCAATGAAAACAGTAGCCTTGTTCCCAGGCTATTCTCAGATTTTATCTTAAGGAAAAATGATTTTTAATCATGGTTGTGAGATAAAGTTTTTGGGGAGTGGCCTGGGAATGAGACAGTAGCATCTGTTAAGTGAAGGGAAGGAGACCCTGAAGGAGGCTAGCTACAGTCAAGTCACTCAACAACTTGAAGATGAGGATAAAGAGGATCCTTTTGATAGCAGTGATGACTGTTGTGGTCAACTCTTACATGTCATCTGTTTATTGTTTTGTTACTTTATAACTCTGTTTTGAAGTGTTTCTGTTGTTGAATTTAAGTGTTTGACGGATGTGCATTTTTTGGTTTCGGTCAGTACCTTATGCTTAATTAGATTAAGACTCTGGATTACTTAGAATTAGATCCATTGTAATTACATTCCAATAGACTGAGTGATGGTGGTATTGTGATCGAATGGAACAAGCCAAGTTGCACTATGTAGCTTTAAGTACATGTATATAGCAGAATTTAGCCTTCTCATTAAAGTTTGTGACATTGTTGGCTGCATTTATCTTCGTAGCATGTTGCATAGATGGAGCAAAATACCACTTCACACCACGTTTGCCATACTAAGTTGTATTTCCTATGCCAGAGGCACTGTATATCTGAGGTACAGTGCCTCCAAATGTCACATGCATGTACACTCTAGCTACATTTTCTTAGAGTAGCGCTACATGAATGCCTAGAGCAAGTCCCTCTCTCCTCAAAGGGCCCCATTCCTGTCTACTTTGCCTGTGAGAGTCTATAGAGTTGGGAGAAATCTTGTAAACAAGATGTTAACTTTATTCTTCAAATCATGTTTGTTTGCCATAATTTGTATAAGCTTACTCATGTAATACTTAGGAAATACAGTAATCAAAGGATGTGATTAGTATAATTAACAGCATGGTTTCGAGTGCAATTTGGGATTAATAGCATGAGTGAATGGCTGTTAATTGCACGAGGCGAAGCCGAGTGCAATTATGCCATTCATGAGTGCTATTAATCCCAAATTGCATGAGAAAACATGCTGTTACTTGTTAATCATAAACTTCGCCTAGTTTACAGTATGCTATAATAAGTATGAGTATGTATGTGATGTGGTGGTTTATAGTATACAAGTTTACAGTAAACTGTATAGTTTACACCAAATTGTTGTCACTTACAAGTTACAAGTTTACATTATGTTAATATAGTTTACAGCAAATTGTTGTTGCTTACAAGTTACAGGTTTACATTATGTTAATATAGTTTACAGCAAATTGCTACTGACCAATCAGTGAGCGATTACACCTTGCACGGTTTTGTAGTTTTTGTATTTTTTGTCCAATCAGAATCTTTCCTACCTGTGCAATTACAAAAATAATTGCACACCTTTCTATGGGAGTAAATGTATTGACACTAAATAAGTATATGATTATAATGTGTACATGCTGGAGGTGAACTTTCAGTTTGATATCAAAGGTCTTGTGGGCATTTGCACAAAAAAAGGCACAATGAGATTAACCATTAGCTAACACTTATTAGCAAGGTAAGGAAAACTTACTGATGGCATTGGCCAGTAGTAGACTATGCTAGGCAGAAGCAACACCAACACTCCAATCACTGCAACCAATGACAGCAGCGCAATCTTCAAACACTTGTATATAGGGCTGTATTTCTTGTCGACCTCTGTCTTGTTAGACGGCGTTGAAGATGACTGAAGATCCCGTGACTGCTGCAGCTCAATGCATATATTCCCCTCGTTTCTACTCATCGTTTCTGTGAATAGCGATGTCGGAGTAAAGATTAGTTTATCACAACAACAGTTAACCTTTATTTTTGAAAGGAGCATGAAACGACGATTCCAACGGTACCCATATCAATGAGATTGAGTGAATGCAGCAAGCGGTACGGTCTTCGAAATGTGCCAAAAAATTTCTACGTCATTTTAGCGCAATATATTGCGGTCACTACTTTTCCGGAAGCGACTGCAAGCCCGATCAGAATAAAATTTGCTGTGAAGGATAGTCTGTACCTATTCAGTCCAATGAAGGTTGTGGCTTTTAGATATCTAGTGTAATCCTTGTACTAGGCTTGATAAATGCTTAACAAAACGGCATTTTGTGGCCGTAAATAGCTGCATTTCCGGAGAAGTTGGAGCAAGGTTCCAATCAAAAACCTGTACCATCCCATTGGGCAACTAATCCAGTATACAGAACTGGTTGTAGCTTGGTTGATTATTGAAGTAACTGTGAGCAGCATCACAAAATGTCTTAATACTTCAACAATTTGCAGAAAAGTAATGAAATGTGGCAAAAAATTGTGAGCATTTTTGATTGAGGCAGATATTTGTAACAAAGCTGTGCAAGCAAATATACCCAAGCCTCTAAGGAACCTCTGTACCCCATATGATGTGAATACGTTAAGGTATTGAGGAGAAATGACCTGTGTAGAAGAAAATGTACATACTTTTGGAAGTTCTGACATCACTACTATGAACGCCTCGGAGCAGAGTGCATTAACCAATGCATACGCGTAATTCTTATATGTTGCATGCTTTCTGGTGCCAGAGTATCTAGCCAGAGATTACACTGTAAAAAAGGAAAGGTTGTTTTGACTCAATTTGGTTACCTCAGTTTCCTCTTACTTGTATGCATTGTTAAACACAGTGGAGTCCCACTGCCTGCTTTAGATTCCAACAGATTAACAACTTAATTTGACTTTCCAGAACATTAGTAAATGTCATGGGAGAATACTTTGCTAATGAAATTGTCCAATCGTGTGGAAAAGGGTATGAAACTGAGGTAACCAAAATGGGTTAAAACTACCCACTTTTTTTTACAGTGTAGTACTACCGCTCGACTCGAAATAATTCCAAGGTTATTCGAAAATAATGTAAAAGTATCACCTCATGGGGAGGTGCGGCGATGCCAGGTCGCGAGTTCGAGTCCCTCCCTGAGTCACTGTCTTTTTCCCCCCTCTTTATTTTCTCTTCTTTATTTCTCACCTTTCTCTCTGACTTTGACTTAGGTTTAAGGTGTGACTGTCAGGTCTGGAGCATGTTAGAAACCTGAGCCTTTGCGCCTCGCGCTTCGCGCTCGCCGCACCTCCCCATCGAACATGCCAGCTTGGTATCCGCTTCGGCTGGATCCCTGGCAGCTCAGCCTAAAGTACTCGAATTCGGCAAATAGCAAGAGTTGGACGACCTACTGCCAAATCTAGTCATTGTGTTTGAAGCCTTTCAACGCTCGCAGAATTTAAAGGCGTGGCTCCGCTTCGCTCTGCAGAGGCTGCAAAGCAGCCGTGAGTGACGGGGAAAAAAAGAAAATTTTACCTAGCTACTGTAAGCTCCCAGAGAAGTATAGTCGAAGTGTTTTTACAGCTTCTATATATAGCTACTGTATACAGTAGCGGAAAAGACGCCCTAGCTCTCGCCGTTTTCAAGACTGCTCAAAATAATGCGTCATGTGACAAAATACTGCAATGTGATTGTACCGCACTGTACAGTGCGGCGGGACACGGCTTGTATACGCAGTTCACCAGACCCTCCCTTGTTTTGCGGAAGTGGGTCGGGCCTGCGAGACTAGCTTAAGCCCGGGATGTTTAGGGATCCCAACCACCCAGTCAGTACTGATGAAACCAGTGAGACAGTGAAACAACTTGCACTTAAATTGTTGTGTGATAAAATCTTCTTGCATGTTTCTTACTATCTCATAACCCACCGCCGGAGACTCTCGACCACCCCTGAGAAACAGCCAAAAGAATGGAAGCCGCGCAGGCGGCGAGAAAGCTAATGCGCCCCCAAGAGTAGTGACGTGCTGGCAGTGACCACGGGCGACACGCAGGGCGAAGGAGAACTCACAGTGACTGAGGGTGCAGACCATATGTACCAGAGGGTGGTGGCAGTTGCAACGCAACGACGAGATGACAGCCCCATCGAAGCAGTTCGCCCTAACACGGAGATGCTGGAGCGGTTGTTGGGCCAGATGACGTTGAGTGGCAACGCATCTCCACCAAGACGACGGGCTCCAACGTGCTGGTGTTGCGGACAGAGGGGCCACGTCTGAAGGGAATGCATGAGTTCGGGAAAAGAGCAGCGGCTGGCGCCTTGGGTCGATCGTCAGCCGCGAACCCAGTAAACGACCCATCACAAACCCGTCGAATTGTCAGCACGGAAATGCAGCAAGCGATATTTACAAATGGCAAAGTTGATGGAGTCCCCGCCTCACTTTAAGTGGATACCGGCTCAGCTGTTACAATAATCCATCGGCGACTGTGGGAGAGAGGAGAGGCGGCTGCCGGCCATAGAAGCACATAGCAACAAGCCGCTGGAGGACCTATTGTGGTTGTCAGTGGAGAGTCACTCTCCATATCCTTGGACATACCACAAGTCACATTCATGTGGCAGGTGAGGACAAGAGTTTATAACAGTAAGAGTGTGCAACTCCCATATGGTTTCTACACCCGCCATCTGGATGGGATGACGTAGGCAATCAGCAGTGAATATGCTTAGCTGTGAAACACAGCACCAAAGAGGTGGGCTTTCACATAGCTAATGTACACTACAGCACCTAGAATGGCTTCATGTTAAGTACCTGCTAAGCATATTCACTGCTGATTGCCTACGTCATCCCATCCAGATGGCGGGTGTAGAAACCATATGGGAGTTGCACACTCTTACTGTTATAAACTCTTGGCGAGGAGTACACCCATAATGTCCTAGTTGCTGATGACGTGGCCAAGACTGCCTACTCAGTGCCCACTTTCTAGCATCTCATAGGTTTGTCATTGACCTGCATGGAATCCCTATGCTGTGTAAGGGAAAGTCATCAATGCCACTCCTCCAACCACATGACCTGACACGAGAAGTGTGCAGGGTGTCCATTGGTGAGCCAGTTGTTGTTCGAGCTGGGGAGGAAAGGTTAATTGTTTGTTCTTTTCCCCTCCAAATATTGATTGTCCTTACAATGGTTTCCCTACAGCAGGGATCCTTGAACTGAAGGAGGGTTTTGAGGAGCGACACCAACTACTGTTGGCTAGGGTGGACTAATCCGCCTGAGAGCAGCAAACCTCTCCTCAGATGCTATAACACTGCACAGAGGTGCAACCATTGACAAATTCTAAAATAAATTGGTTGTTTTAACCACAGAGCTAGTGGTTACCTTGGTTGCAGTCAAGCTGAAGAGACTGGTTATGAGAGGTTTACTTATATAGGCATTACAGACTAATTGCATAAGGCAACCAGAGAGGCAGCTGCCTTGATTATGAAAATTCCTTACTGCAAGTTTGAAGTTTGAAATTGTAATGCCTCCCTCACAGATGTTCTGAGGATTGTCAGTGTATTATTGGTTGTAAGATGAACTGGGCCAGGTTGTTCATGCATCAGGACAGTTGCCTTTCTGTTACCTTATGCAATTAGTCTTTAATACCAAAGTAAACCTCTCATAACCACCGTGTCTCTTCAGCTTGACTGCAACCAGGGTAACCATGCACTCTGTGGTTAAAACAACCAATTTGTGAAGGGAGCTGAATACTATAAAATTCCACCAGAATGAAACAAGTGCTTGGTAAATCAAGTCAGGGTGGAGTGATCAGCAGCAGAACTACTGGGAATTGATATCACAGACATAGAGGAACATCAGAAAAAGGCTCTAGAAGATTTGGTTCCGGAGTTTTCTGATGTGTTCTCTACCGGCAAACAAGATCTAGGCCGGATCGACTGGATTTACCACAGCATTTACACCGGAAACCAGGTTCCCATCAAGCATGCCCCTCGCCGACTACCCATTCACTACAAACAAGAAGTTGGCCAGATGCTGGAAGAAATGCAACAGCAAGGAGTGATTGAGCCCTCCCATTCTCCATGCGCATCCCTGGTTGTGATGGTACACAAAAAGGATGGGTCATTGTGATTTTGCATTCATCATCGCAAGCTGAACAAAGTGACCACGAAGGACTCCTACCCTCTGCCTAGGGTGGATGACCTCTTGGTCTCACTGTCTGATGCCCAGTGGTTTTCAACACTTGACCTGCGGAGTGGCTACTGGCAGGTTGAAGTAGACCCCAGGGATCGTGAAAAGACAGCATTTTCTACCTGTCGAGGGTTGTTCCAGTTCAGAGTATTGCCTTTTGGGCTTTGCAATGCGCCAAGCACTTTTCAGAGGCTGATGGAGCTCGCTGATCTCAGCTGGGAGGTCTGCCTGGCCTACCTTGATGATGTTGTGGTATTTGGTCGCACCTGGGAGGTACACCTTCAACGTCTGAGAATGGTGTTAATGCATTTAAAGGAAGCTCACCTCAAACTCCACCCAAACAAATGTCAGTTTTTTTAGAAAGAGTGTTGCATTTTCTTAGCCATGTCATTTCCAGTGATGGAGTAAGTACAGACCCTGACAAGATCAATTCTATTGTACACTGGCCAACTCCAACCAACCTAGTTGAACTTCAGAGATTCCTTGGACTGGCCTCCTATTACCACCAATTCATTCACAAGTTTGCGGAAGTAAAAGCACCCCTCCATCACCTACAAGAAAAGGCCGTACATTCCTTTGGTCAGAACAATGCAACATTGCATTCGAAGCCTTAAAAATGAGGCTCACTTCTGCCCCAGTCCTGGCATTCCCTCGATCTTGCGACACTGATACCGATGCTAGCGAGTCCGGAATTGGTGCAGTTCTCTCACAGAACCAGGATGGGGTTGAGTGAGTGATTTCATATGGGAGCTGCACTCTGACCAAGCCAGAGAGGAACTACTGTGTAACCTGGAAGGAGTTACTGGCCTTGGTGTACTTCCTTCGCCACTTCCGACCTTATCTGCTGGGACGCCCATTCCTTGTAAGAACAGATCATGCTGCTTTGAAATGAATTCAACAATTTAAAGACCCAGAGGGGCAGATTGCCAGATGGCTTGAACAACTGCAGGAATTCAACTTCCAAATGGAATACCGTGCAGGTAAATACCACTCCAACGCAGATGCTCTCTCCAGAATCCAATGCAACCAGTGTGGTATGTGCCATTCCAACTCTACTACCAAGAATTTTATGCCCTCAGGTGACCTGTTTCCCTGCCCACAGTAGCTCTAATTGAAAACTGTTGGACACCAACTTGGTCCACCATCAGCTCCAGGAGAAGCAAAGAACAGACCCAGTCATTGGCACTATCTTAGCCTGGATGGAAAAGAGCAGCAGAGACCTCCTGAAGCCATGGTTGCTAGCATGGGGAGAGCTGTCCGTTCACTATGGGCTCAGAGAAACAGACTTGAGATGGTCAATAATCTCCTCTATCGACAATGGGAGGAAGCCGACACAGGGATTTCCAAGAAGCAATTGGTTGTGCCTCGAGCACTTGTCCCAGAGGTGATCCAGGCTCTTCATAATGAGGCAGGTGGAGGACACCTGGGAATGCACCAGACTCTGGTAAAAGTACGCGACTGCTTCTACTGTTTGTCACCGGCAGGGGACCAAACAGATCAGGGCAACTCATTCCATGGGGAAGCCAACCTGGCTGGGGATTAGTGGACTTCGTGCAGTTGAGGGAGGTTCTTTGCTCTCAGCACAGTCCTGGCAACATCGGCACCAATTCTCAACATCTTCTCGTAATCCATACAATGAGGTAACAAGTACATTGTGGTTGTCACTGATTACTTTACTCGGTGGGTGGAGGCATACAGTCTTCCCATCAAGAGGCTGCCACTGTGACCAGAGTCGTGGTCAACGAGTGGATCAGTCGATATGGAGCTCCAGACACAATCTATTCTGATCATGCCAGTGGTGGCAGAAAGGTTGACATGCTGAGTGACTGCGTGACATGCTGAGGGGCACACACTGAGTGGCTGCATGACATGCTGAGGGGCACACACTGAGTGGCTGCATGACATGCTGAGGGGCACACACTGAGTGGCTGCATAACGTGCTGAGGGGACACACTGAGTGGCTGCATGACATGCTGAGGGGCACACACTGAGTGGATTTAGATGATGTGCTGTTTTAAATTATCGGACATGGAAAGGGAATCGTATCCTCCAGAAGAGAGACACAACATGACAGAACCAGCACGCAGCAAGCTGAAGAAAGCCATAGTAGAATACAATTCCTATAGAAAAAATAAATATGAATGGAAAATACCATGAAAATAGTGAATATCCCAATACTATCTTCCGTATGATCTAAATTAAAATGAAATACAAGTCAGTACAGCAATCTTCTGTCAATGTGTGAAATTAGGGCAAAGACAGCTGCACAGAAGGAAGAAAGCACACATGCATGAAATGACAGTGCAGTGTCTTGCTGTTTCAAGCTAACTGTGTACTGTAAGTAATATTTCATAGTGAACAGAAAATCTCAATAGCTTAGATTTCGTACTGTACTGTGTGGTATGTATTGCAGAACTACTTAGCCTGCTACCAAGACAGAATGCATGGTCAGATATTTCACCAGTATCTGACTGCCACACACTGAAAAGCATGGCTAATGGTTAGAAAACGCTACCACGGGTGTTTTCTGGCCGAGAATGCTGACTACCCACCTGTTACTATAGAAACAAGTAAGTGAAGTATATGTAGTAGATAAATCACAGTAGGCAAAAGATTATGGCCATATATCTCTGCCTACCGTGGTTTATCTGCTATATTCTCCACTGTGATTGGTCCTTCTTGTTATTAGTAAACATACACATACATTGTAGCTTACACTGTAAACAATGTAAGTTATAGGAAAGATCGTTTTACCCTAACTTCCTGTGGTATAATGAAACAAAATCGACAACTTCCTGTCAGTATACATGTACCAACCTGTTGTCACAGAAACAAGGGCGAAGCGTATACCAGATATGGCACAGTTGTGACGCAAATTAAAGCACTTGTGCATTATTTCCATATACTGGTTCCTGCTGATTTAACCCATTAAACATTTTTTGTATTCTTTTAGCTTCAACATACCATATTTTCATTTCTGTCCAAGCCGTGACTCCAAAACTGAACTCAAGTTCACTTGCAGCTACAATACACAAACTCGTGACCTTAACCACCCCCAACTCATTAACCAACTTGCACTAGGCCTGGGAATAAGGCCATGAAGACAGTAGCATCTGTTAAGTGAAGGGAGGGAGACCCTGAAGGAGGCTAGCTACAGTCAAGTCACTCAACAACTTGTAGATGAGGATAAAGAGGATCCTTTTGGTAGCAGCGATGATGACTATTGTGGGCAACTCTTTGCATGTCACCTGTTTATTTGTAATTTGAGCCTAACTGCACCCCAAATGGAAAGAAAATGGTGACAGGAATGCGATGGTAACTGCATCCCAAGTGCAAGGTATCGGGTGTAGGTGGCGGGCCATTAGAACACAAACTTTGACTAAGAGAAAGGCCATGGGTATGAACGGTGTGGTAAGCAAGGGTGAAAGACAGAGGGATAAATGAAGACATGGTTCTACTGATAACAATGGTTGTGCCAACTGGTGAAATCAGCCACTGAGCTGGTATAGTACGTTAGCTGTTATCTAGTAACAGGTGGTTAAGTGCTAAATGTAAATTTCACATGACGTATGGTGATATGCACTAGCTGGGTTTGCTTTGTTACTTTATAACTGTTTTGAAGCGTTTGACGGATGTGCATTTTTTGGGTTTTGGTAAGTACCTTAAGCTGAATCAGATTAGCATAAATCAGACTCTGGTTTACTTAGAATTAGATCCATCGTAATTACATCCCTTGAAGTGAATTTGCACACACAAATTTAATACACTGAGTAACAATGTTATTGTGATTGTACAGAACAAGCCAAGTCTGCTGTTCTATAGTGTATGTTTTACTAAATGATACACAACAAAAAACTCTAAATATCAGTAGTACATGCAGTGGAAGTTCTAATGTGTCACATGCTCATTCAGTTTCATTTGAAGCTTTGTAGGATGTGCTTTGTGATGGCGTAGCTTGTCCACGCCAAGTCTTCAATTTCTGCTTTAGTTCACTGATATTAACTGCAAATATGAGGTTTACTGCAGGAAATATCCACAGCAGGATATAAGAGACTGTAATTATTCCTGGGTTTGTCTGTTCCTCAAAGGAAGCTCTCAGCCTGTTGCACAATGGATCAACACCAGCAGTCTCACATTGCCAGTATTCTGTCAGTGCATTTGCAAGTAGTTCAGCATTTCTTAAAGGGATTGTAACACCTGTGAGGGCGACCACTGACAGCAGGATATAGTAGCATAAAACAATCAGTATCTTTCGCTCTGAAGTACTGATTCGGAGGGGATGCTTTGACATCTTGACTCTAAGCAAGCCATGTTGCTGCAGTTAGGGACAGCAGTAAGATCATGAAGTCAGTGGCCCTACAGCTAGTAGTCATGAAGTTATGGCAACCAGTTTTCATGTCATCCATCACCTTAGGGTTTATCACTTCTTCACTATAAAACTACAGTGCTGCTAAATACAGTCTGTACAGTGTACTTATAGAACGTGGATGAGAAGAACACAGGCCAAATGGTACGTATGCAGTACATACGGTCTATATGCATCTATCCATGTATAGTCATAGTATAGGTCCATACACTGTATACTCAGACCGTATGTACCACTGCAAAAACAAGTTGGTTGTTTTAACCACAGAGTGGTTACCCTGGCTGTAGACAAACTGGAGAGACAGTGGTTATGAGAGGTTTGCTTTTGGTATTAGTGACTAATTGCAAAAGGCAACACAAGGGGCGGTTGCCCTGTTCATCTTACAACCACAATACACTGAAAACCCTCATAACATCTGTGATTCCCTCACCTGGTTACATTAAGAGCATGAAAGTTCCTTTCTGCAACTATGAAATGCATTTGTAATGACTCCTTCACAGATGTTCTGAGGGTGAACTGGGCAGCTGCCTATTGGGTTGCCTTATGCAATTAGTCTCTAATACCGATCTCTCATAACCACTGTCCTTTCAGCTTGTCTGCAAACATGGTAACCACTGTGGTTAAAACAACCAACTTGTTTTATTGCTTCAGATACAACCATCATCTCTTGTTACACAACACGTAAGTAGGAGGGTGGGAAAAGTTGATGACGTTTCTTTTACCTAACACTTTGCTTTATAGTGGAAGATCTTTCTGTGGGTCTAAGAGTATAGGCTCTTATAGAATCTGCGTATGAGGCTAGGGGTAGGGATATACATTAATAGCCATCCTTCACCCTATGCAAGATAAGAGCATCGCTCCTATACCGGTCACCCACATTAGAAGTATGTTCTTCAACTACCTTAGCCACAACTCCAAAGGCCTACTAAACACTGGATCATGTGTTGTAAATCCCCTAAGTGAATCACAAAGATGTTAGCGTTGGTGTCTGCTACAGTACTTGACTCAAAACGTGGTCTGAATTTAACCTCATGCAGATCAAACAACAACAACATGGCTGCATTGCTAACTGAGTGTGCCTAGTGTTGTCTCATGCAGGGTGGGTAACAGTGATTACCTTGTGAATTGTCCAGAAAATAATGACAAGCAGAGGAATTCCAGTGACGAGAATGAAGTTCACAGGCAGCACCAGAGAATAGAATGTGGCAGGAGCACTTTGCAAGCTGTCACAGTTGGTTGGAGGAAATGTGCTCAGTCCAAAACCCCTTCCACTAGGCTCCCCAGCAGAAAAAGCCACAATCACAGGCAGAGCTGGCAGCACAAGTCCCACAATCACCATTGGGATGTGGATATACTTTACACGATGTGCTGTCTTAAATGATTGGGCATGGAAGGGGAATCGTATCCACCAAAAGAGAGACATGACATGGCAGAACCACCACACAGCAACCTGAAATACACCGTAGTAGAACACAATTCCTACAGAATAAAAAAAGGAAATTCCTGTAAAGAATGGAGCAGAACTGTTCTACTTCTTAAATATTCAGAGACTCACACTCATTTGGAGATTTCATACCTTACTGGTACTAATACAGACAACAAGTCTAAGATCACAGACCTGACAGTGTGCAAAAAAATGTTGACTGAGTCTCAGTCAAATACTCTGAAGCACAGTACAATGATGTTCTGTCAACATGTGAAATAAGGGCGAACATGGCTGCAGAGATAAGAGAAAGTACATATGCATGAAATGAAAGTGCTGTGTCCTTGTCAGGTGCTCTCAGGTAAACAGAAGGTTTGAGGCTGCTACGTATTTCACCATTGCTCAAACCAGCACATCTTGCAACCAGTAATGCACATGGCAAGATTGAACATACGGTGAACAACCAGGTAACAACAGCTAAAAGGTGCTCAGAGCATCTTGCCTCATGCTGGAAATAAAGGAATTTAGATGTTATGAGGCAAAAATAGAGGAAAGTGAAAAGGCCGGCAGCTACCGGGAGTTGAACCCAGGACAACTCTGGCTTGAGCCGCCAGAGCTCTGCCACAATCCTCTATATGTACTGCGCAGGTGGTACTGAATGCCTCAGTCACACACCTGGCAGCCACCCAGTATGTGCCGTCAGAACTCCGTTAGGGGTCAACCAAAAATTCTCTCCATCAGGAAAGAATCCATGCATGCTGAGTGGTTGTGGTTTTCTCACTCTAAATGCTCAGTACATATAGAGGATTGTGGGGGTTGGTGGTTGTCCGGTTGCTGTAGCTCAGTGGCAGAGCACTAGCTGGGGGCTCAAGCCAGAGGTGTCCTGGGTTCAACTCCCGGCAGCTGCCGGCCTTTTTACTTTCCTCCATTTTCGCCTCATAAAATCTAAATTTGTTTAGCTAAAAGGTGGCCCGGCAGGCCATCCATATCATGATCGAGGCTGAAAAGAAATCGGCGTGAAGTGTGGAATCATTTTGTATTTTTTAGGGTACTATAGCTAGTGCTGTTTGGCTATGAGATGGGAGTTGTGCAACTATGAAAGTGATAACTTGAGCTCACCAATACAATAAAGAAGCCAATGATTTACACTAAAACATTTTCAGCTGTCAGGAAGGATCCTTGTAACATCTTAATTGACGTAGCTAGTAGATTCCTGGCTGCATGATGTGCTGGATTTGAGCATTACCAAAATAGAAAGGAAAATAACTTGCACAAAGAATTAGATTCAATGTCAACTTAGTAATAACGTGATTATTCACAACCAGCTATGAAAAAATAGGTCCACCAAGACTGGACCAGCTGGAGTGGTGCCGCTGGCACCGTAGTACTGTGACACATAATGATGATAGGAGTAATTTGGTCTCAGTCCTATAATCTGGCATACAGCAAAGTCTTACCTGTTACCAAAACTGTGATTGTTGTGTACACAACGAACACAGATGGGAAAGTGAACCTGTTAGAAATAAGTAATGCAAGTGTATGTGAGTTGAACACAATCAATGGCTATACAATGCTTGAAGACTTAGTTTCCTTGACCACTACTACCATCAAGTGCTTGGAAGATCAACTACAAGTGCATTTTTTGTCAAACTGCTAACGAACAAAAAAAACAAACAAAAAAAAAAACAAACCACCTGCATGCTGTCATTTTACTCTTACATTAGATTCTGGGAACATGAATGGTATATATTTGGGGGGACACCAGTTTTGACCAGATAGCTTGTGATGAATTGCATCGAGTTCACTGATGCAGTTCTACCAAACATATCTTACTATTAACTAAGACAGGAGCAAATTTTTGAGGTGTAGTCAATGGTTGTATATTGTGTGATCATATCATTAAGTTACACTATAGAATGTTGCAGTACTGAATTGCCACCACGCATGACTTAGAGAGCTCAAACCTTACACGCATGAAGTACACTGTTTTTGTTTATTTATGTATTAGTAATGTGAAGTGTCAGTGAAGAATATTAGTAGCTATGTATCAAGAAAAAACGAACATGAAGTGGGCATTGCATAACATCACAGGAAAGGCAACAATTCACTGTTTTCATGGTGTTGAAGTTGGTACAAATGTTAGGATTTCAGAAACCTGTCAAGGTCTGTATGTGTGTCACAACCCAAATGATACTACTACTTAAACACACGCAAATAAGTCCACAAAATCCTTAAAAGCATGTAGCATTCAACCAAACATACATGCGTTCCCATTGTATGCATGAAAGAACAAGCACTGCTATGGAGGCGATAACACAAATGGTTGCTGACAGGATGATGACAACGTCAATGGCCACCACAGTGCCACGAGGGTACTGTGCCCAGCGCCCACACACAGGGAGGCAGAGTGAAGTGTTTGCCACAGCACTGCAAGAGAAGCCTTCCTGACACCGGAGTGTGCTGCAGTTGAACATCCTTCCCAGTGGAAGTTGAATGTTGGTTTCTCCTTGTCCACTACCACTGCTTCCTGAAACGTAGATCATCATTGTGGCACGTGTACATGGTGTGGCAAGTAAGAAAGTACAAACACAACGATGCATGGCTACAGTATGACCCTCCAAGGCTCAAGTACAATGCTGTTTGATGCAACAAAATGTTGAAGACATTTTTTCACCAGCCACTACTCTCCATTAGCTTGCTGAATAGACTAATACTAACTAGCTACTTGTCCACAGCACATACCAGGAATGGAGACACCGGACACATTGCTCTGATTTCCACCAGCAGCATCTCTCTGTGTTTAGAGATAAATAACGATTGACTCACAAAAGAGGCCAGACTTGTGTGAGCAAATTTGGGAGATCAGATGAATTTCATATCCGGGTACAGTACTGACAATTTTGAATATGTACACCAAAAAAGAACGACTTCAGTCAATTTCAGGTAACATGAAAGTAGATACTAAGATTTAATTGTAATGTTGCTTGCCATTAAACCATCAAAGTCACCTGTTTGACCAATATTTTTGACTAACAGATAGGACACAACTGAGCGAATTTTCGCTATGATGACATGGTTTTGTTTTCAAAGTTGCATACACTGAGTGGCTGCATGACATGCACACACAGATTGGCGCATGGCATGCTGAGTGGCACACACTGAGTGGCTGCATGACATGCTGAGGGGCACACACAGATTGGCGCATGGCATGCTGAGGGGCACACACTGAGTGGCACATGGCATGCTGAGGGGCACACACTGAGTGGTGAAAGGCATGCTGAGGGGCACACACTGAGTGGTGAAAGGCATGCTGAGGGGCACACACTGAGTGGCTGCATGACATGCTGAGGGGCACACACTGAGTGGCTGCATGACATGCTGAGGGGCACACACTGAGTGGCTGCATGACATGCTGAGGTGCACACACTGAGTGGCTGCATGACATGCTGAGGTGCACACACTGAGTGGCTGCATGACATGCTGAGGGGCACACACTACTCCATATAACGGACACTTTTCGCTGTCCCAATTGTATGGAAACAGTATGGCCATACTCTGCACTGTATCAATGTAGATCACCCACATTTGTACCTAATGTAATTACTACTAATTAACTTATCAACGTGCAGTTCAACGTTGATGTTGGACCAGCCAGCCTAGCATGGTTACTATGGAACCTGGTCTGGACAGGGCATTTATGTTGGTGCTGGACCACAGAACTTACAAGAGGTGGAAACCATAGTATACTTCCTGTATCACATGGATTCTGTTGTTTGAATACGTTATATGGTACAAGGGAACAGCCATGAGTGGTGTGCATAGTTGGCAGACTGCCTTAAATAGTTGTGGAAAAAAGCAAAGGAATGTGTGCACTGAGCACAGGTATGGATCGATGTCATGCACTCTCTCGATCTCTTTTGGAAGCTTGTACTCTTGTTACAAAGGAGAGGTGAAAAAGGAGGAAATGTTAAAACCTCCCTAAACTTCAACTGACCTCCCAAACAAGAGTGAGATGGTACATGTATGTTTTAGTAATGTGCTTAGTGAAGGGTGTTGCATTTTGTGGGGGTGGGGAGTACTTGAGAAGTTGACACTTTGCAAACACAGCTTGGCTTGCTCAGAGAAATGGTGCACACCATCAGGAGTGCCAAGCTTTTGATGACCCTTTGGTTGATCATATATAACGTTAGTGGAGTGTATATATATAATATAGAAAAGAAATGTTGTGACCAGAGCTAGGTTTGTTATTTTAATTGCATGGATAAACAGTTGAAATGGATGGAGATGCTCTCAATGAGTATTCCCTAGAGCACTGTAGCTCCCAGGGACCAGTATATCTGCGGTAAATGAATATTTCTAATCCATACTGTGGGGATTTTGTGTTCATTAAACATCTGTACCTTGGGAGTTTGGAAGTTATCACTAACAACATTTGTAACTAACTCACAGTAGCATCTTTGCGTCCAACATTCAACGTCACAACAACATTTCTGTTTTGACTGTGATATATATATATAATACTTACTACTTGATTAACCGGGTGCATATGCCTGTCTACTATCACAAAATCTTAACACCTTATTTCTCTGTAGCATATGCACACTGTGATCCTAGTGTCTGATGGCTGTTATGCTACATGTTTGCTTGGCAAATCGAAAGTGCTCAGCACCTCCTACACATGTGAGTTATTGCATTATTGGTTATACAAATCGAACTGTACAGCAGTTCATACTACATGTACTTTATTCTGACCAATCAGACAGCAGTATTTGAGCGATACAATAAGTCACATTTCCTGAGTGCACAAATATACATCCTGTTGCTATGTAACTGGGTACCTATTGCAATGCAGCAGACCACTTAGAAGGCATAGCAACTGTCACCATGACAATGTGTATGACTTCACCAAGGCTTGAACCTGCAAATTTGTGGCTACTGGTTAAGAGTGAGTGTAGTGTAAATCATGTCAGCACTCTTGTGTTTGGTATCTTCGATTTAGAAATGTCATAAACCTAAGGTTGGCATGTTGTGTGGGTGGATCTAAGTACCATATCCACTTTACTGAGAATGATGATTACATCACAGTGCCTGTGATGTCAAGTGTAGTAACTACAGTCCCTCTGATTTCATGCAGGTAGTGTAAACTATAGCTAAATAGAAGACTTAGAATACCCTGGTAGTGCTACATGCATTGCTCTACCTTGAGCTATATACTGCAACAACAAGCTACCAAGAAGTGCATGCTAAATGTTACTTGCAGAATGTGTTTGTTTGACTTCGTCTCACAGGGTTAACTCTCAAAAGATCAATTGCTGCAGCGCAGGTCAACCTAATTGTGTGATGTCAACTAGTCATGGGGCTAACTCTCACGAGATACATATAGAACTATGATCTGGTGGCAAATTGATTTTGTGAGGGTGACCTTGTGACAACTTGAACTCAGTTCATCTTATGGCAATTGTGAGGATGGATCTCGAGACACTAAGTCTGGTCACAAATCAGTTACTGTATATAGTTGCCGCCACTTTGACAATATCTCAGGTGAAATGACAAGATTTGTAGATGAGACATTGCAGCCCTTATTTTGTAATCCGCGTAAAAGTGATTTGAATAAGAGAACCTTAAATGTGTGCAGCAGATGAGAAGTTTTTCAAGCCCCCAGCACTATTTGTACATATGCCTTTGGATACACCATCACGAAAATTATTCAGTTAGGTACCACTTTAAAGTTTAAGTGATTTTAATAACAAATAAGGTAAGGAAAAACTTACCGATGGCAATGGTAGGTAATAAGCTATACTAGGTAACAGCAACACCAACACTCCAATCATTGCAACCAATGACAGCAGCACAATCTTTGAACCCTTGTATAGAGGGCTGTAATTCCTGTCCAACTCTTGTTTCTTAGTGCCTGGTGTTTTGTTAGACGGAACAGAAGATGACTGCAGATCCCGTGATTGCTGCGGCACAGTCAGCTCGATGAATGTCTTTTCGTCTTTACAATTCATTGTTACTAACGCCTCGGAACAGAGTACACTATAACGTATGAGGGCTTGCGAACTTGCCTAGCTAGCTGGTAGAATCTCGTAGGATTTGCTCATGAGAAAAAAAATTACGGGTTTGCCCCAAAGTTAGATTTTAACCCTCTCTGTACGAGATTTAGCTTCCTACATACAAGCTAGTCTCGCGTGGCTACACGGAACGGGGTGTGGCCACGCGAGACTACATACAAGCATGCGTATACAGCACGTCAAGGGAGAAAAAACAAGTAAGCATGGTATCAGTATAGTATTAAAGCTAGTCAGTATTGAATATCAGAGAAGGGATGCATTTCTGGCAGCTGTGTAGGGGAAAACAGTCTAAAATCTCGGAGCAGTGCAGCATATTAATCAAGGTGATCAGTATGGAGGCCTAAGTTTTGTGTACTCATGCATGGGCAGCAAAAAATCTTGAATTGTATTTTCTATCCATGATCCTTAACTGATCAACACTGTTGTGTTTGGTGCACAATTAGCAAATCTGCTGCATGCTGTGGTGTGCACTTGTGAGCTCTGTTGCTGTACACTGCAATCTAACTATGCACCAAGGGTCAAACATTGCTGAAATTGTCGACACTGCATGTGTGTTGAAATCTAAAATGCAGCTATTTTATGTCTGTTCAATGTGTTCATGTTCCTATGCTAGAGGTGAAAATTTATTCTTGGACTGATATATTTTTGGACCTCAGACTTCAAAGGTCTAAGCACGGTAGCAACTGTGCCAGATCATCAGAACAACAAGACATGCTGGGATAGTTTTCGATACCTGAAACTATTGTGGGATAGAAAATCACATCCGTCTGAGCATCAATTAGTTCCTCTGTAAATTTGGTGAAGTAAATTGATGAAGTCCTTTATATTTGTGTAATCCATGCATGTGACAAATTTCTAGCGGCAGAATTAGCAGAAATTATGAAATTGTGCATGCTTTAGAGCTTCAAATTGAACCCTTACTATGCATGCACATATTCAAATTATGCATACCTTCTGCAATGTCAGAAATCCTTACCTAGTTTGATTGCACCGTTAATGCTGTGTTCTTATTTTACTAATCCTATGACTATATCACGGTCCATAGTTAAGCTCCATTAACAACAGTGAAATAAATGCCAAATAGTGTTGCAACATGTATTTCATGTACATGTAAACAGTGCAAAAAGTGTAATAGCTCACTGATTGGCTGAACAACAGTGCAAAGAGTGTAATAGCTCACTGATTGGCTGAACAGCAGTGCAAAAACTGTAATAGCTCACTGATTGGCTGAAGAACAGACTATCAACAGTGAAAAAGTGTAATAGCTCTCTGATTGGTCAGTGATTTGTAAGTACCAATAATTTGCTGTAAACTATCTGATGTACTATAAACTTGTAAACTTGTAAGTAGCAACAATTTGCTGTAAACTATATAGTGTACTGTAAACTTGTATACCCCCACCAAACTTGCCTATCTCATGCATACTCATACTTATTGTAGTGTACTGTCATCTTGGCAAGGTTTATGATTAGCAATCAATAGCATGTTTTCTGGTACAATTTGGGATTAATAGCACACCTGATTGGCATAATTGCACACGACTTCGCCTTGTGCGATTAGTAGCCATTCACTCGTGCTATTAATCCCAAATTGTACTCGAAACCATGCTATTAATCAAGCAAACTTCTAATTTCTATACTTTCGCACTTACATATGAAACCAGCTCATACTGCAAGCTCAGGGTGTTAGGAGAGCCTGGGTAGGAGACCACGATACACTTTATTTCCCAGTGTAAAGACTACATGTACAAATGTACTGCTGTTTGCTTGACCTTGCAAAATTAAACAAAAAAGCTGTGCATATGAATATAATTATGTGGTAAACTTGTTTACGAGCTAATCAGGAAAATAACCACATAATTATATTAATATCACAGCTTTTTGGTTTGTATTTTGCAAGGTCAATGCAAACAGCAGTGAATACAGACATCCTTCTCAGAGACTACATATAAGTTCTCCCCTAGCACCCCTTTCAGAGCACCAGATGACTTAGGACACACTGCGCACAGATGAACCTTCCCCTAGCATCCCTCTCTTTGAGCACTGGAAAAGACAACAAAATCAAAGAGAGGTTGGGTATACATTTACACCTTTACTTCAAGTGTTAAACATCCCATCCATAATCCTGTACTATCATCTCCAAGCTGGGCAGAGCTTGCATTTGACTGATATTCACTTGTTCAATTGATGTCACAGACTTAGTACATGTACTTGACAAAAAATCAACTTGAACATACGTATGTTTAGCATACAAGTATGCTCAGTAATGATGTTCGATAAATGCATGATTGTATTTTTTAGTAACCACTTTGCCTTACCTCAGTGCCCAGAGCTTGTAGTGTGTGGCTACGCTACTCAATGATAGATAAACTATCCCCTATATAGCACTCCCTCAAACTATCTTCCTGGCACTTATGAGGTAGTGTTCAACTTGCTCCTTTGGATTCTTTGTATGTTCTATCAAAACATGGCAGCTAGCATGCACACATGCAAAATGTCTGCATGTGCACATGCTGCCATCTAGAGTCAAATCTTATTTTGTCCACTCAATCATGTTCATAAACAATATTATACTTGGACAAACACACACCACAGCATTGCACAGCAGGTTTGCTAATTATGCACCAAACACAAGAGTGTTGATCAGTCAAGGATCGTGAATAGAAATTGTTCACGCTGTGAGGGCTGCTCTGAAATGTCAGTCTGTTTCCCCCTAGCTGCACAGCTGTCAGAAATGCATCCCTTTTCTGATATTCAATAGTGACTAGTTTTAATACTATACTGATACCATGCTTACTAGTGCTCTTCTCCCTTGATGCGCATGCTTGTAGGCGTAGGGAGAGGGTTAAATAGAAATTTGGGGTAAACCCGTAATTTTTTTCTCATGAGCAAGTCTGTACATATTAACGAAATTCAGCTGGTACTAGCGTAGTCTCGTCCCCAGACACCAAATTTTTCGCGCGCGCCCTGCTGCCTTGTCGAAAAATAGGGTCTGGACTGGTAAAACTGGGGTGTAATCATACGAGCGTATCGGTATGTTGTCGCACCAATGAGATTGCTCAGGTAAAGTAAATTGCGTTATGAGTCATCACAAATAGCCAGCTTGCAAATTTTTTGGCGCCAAAGCAAACGCTGCCGGTAGCTGATAATGTATTTAACAGCCGTATGTAAACATGCCCCAGTTTTCATAGTGAAAGTGTCCAGACCCTATTTTTCGATGAGTCCGCAGGGCGCGCGCGAAACTTGAATTTGGTCTGGGGACGAGACTATATAGTACTGGCGTGGTTTTGATTTGCTCACGTGTACTGGCAAAAATGTGACTCATGACGACCTTGCGTGAGGTCATCAGAGCGGCATACAAGATAAGCTTTCAAATTTGACAAGATCGAAAGAGTCTACCGTGAAGCAATATCACTTCACCCACAAAAACCAGCGCTCAGTGTTTAGCCTGGTGAAGCCAGACCCGAGCACGCAGCGCGACGGTCTGGTATCAGTCCCCCGCTGCAAAAATATTGCAAAAATATTGCAGCTCCAATCAGATAACAGAACGCACACAAGAATGTAATTAGGACATACCGCATACTTCGAATGAAAGCGCAAAACTAGTGAATTTAGGCGACCAAGTTTGAAAGAAGAACAGCTAAAGTTAGTGAAGTACCTTCCTGCAAGAGCGTGACGGCATCGCTGTTCTGCCTGGCGCCCTCCCCCTTACGTTTGGTAAGCTCCAGTCTCGTGCCCAGACCCAACCTTCTCACGAGGGGTCTGAGCACGAGACTAGGTAAGCTCAGTCCTGAGAGTCACCGCCTTTATTCACTGCACAGCCAAGATACCATCTTGCTGCTCGTCATTCGCGCGTTTCACACGCACACAGAAACGATACCCGCGTTATAAGCCTCAGTTATTACACATTCCAGGATCCTTTTTTAGACTTCCTCAGCACGGAGTGCAAGCTGGCAAACTGCGCATGCGCGAGTGGGCGGAGTTGTTTGATGAACATCGACCTTCATTTACGAAGTTTCACTTTCTGGCAGTTATCTAGTATCATTTGTCGGTGTATCGACTTGTTGACTTAAAAAGCTGGCAAAGGCCTACATCCCAACATATTTCTGCTTATTTGCATGTTTATACCAGAATACAAGCTTGAACGTATTTCAATAAAGGCTGAGTGGATACAACAGTGCAGTGTTTCTTCTAGCTAATGTATAATGATGTCTGGCTTGGCCTTTAAAAGATTTTGAGAGACATCCTCATCGGGTCTTCCTTGTTTGAGTCAGTGCCTCGAGAACACAGGCTGAGCCTAATAAAATGTAAGGACTTGCAAGATGACTCAGTCACAATACAGCCATGAGGACTTCACAAAAAAAGTGTGCATACATTATGTGCCGAAAATATCCACGAATCAAGTACAATATTTTGTGTGGTGGCAAACTGCAAACACTAAAGTTCACACAAACTGCAAGTTAATTTTTCTCCTCCAACTGAAAAACCAAGTTGGAATGATAGCAAAATGAAAGATACTCCTGACCACCATCTGTGTTGAGACAAGAAAGAAATCTGTAGCAGTGCATATTAGATTCTATGGTACTAGTCCCAGACCACCTTTAATTAGTACCACACATGGGGAAAACGAACTTGGTGATTCTCCATAGCTCTTTGTGTCCTATTTAAAACTCATCAGAACATCAATGGTAGGCACATGTCACACTATTAGGGACCTTGTAGGGACTCGGTTTCTGATACTGAAGGCAGTTTGGGATCTGATCCAATATTTTTTATATAGCCAAAATCCAAGTGTTACAACATTGTTAATGAGTCCAGTTGTAGGGTCATATAGTTTGTCAATGTATATTTGCATTACTGTATTTTGTGTGCACACGAAAATATCTCAGATCCTTTGTTGTGCTGAAAGTGATACACACTCACATTGCCTGCATCTTCACTCTGTTTTCAGGCTTTCCCACAATCTAGCTTTTGATTGCTTGCAGGGTGCAAAATAGAAGGGGTTATCTATCAAAAACTGGACAGTAGGAACGCCTAGGAATGAGGCTAGCTGTATTCGGCTTGTAAGACTATATACTAGATGAACTAGTTGTTATAAGCAAGAGTGCTAGTCTCACTGTGCGGACAAGTTGTGCCCCACCATATCATACACTGCAGTCCAACCATATTGTAGCATGAGTGCAAATAAGTCTTGAAAATGGTGACAATTTCCGCTACTGCAGATGTAGAAAATTATACTTAATTTTTCATGAAGTGTGCACACTCACAAAAGACTTTTCAAGCGCATTATTTGCATCATCCAACTAACTGCACTTCAGGGGAACACAGGTTGTACATATACTTCATCATGTATGTCATAATTTACAAGAAAGAAATAATCGTTAAAAATGAAAAGAGATGTAGGAATGGTGTGCCAAAAAGTACACAAACAAGGGAGGATATAAGAGTGAAGGTAAATATGCAAAGCCTCATCCATCCCTACATCTTTTCACAATAGAGTGAAGATGTAGTTTGGCAAATAATTTTACTGTTATAGTTTGATAAAGGCCATACCAAAAGGTAAGTTACGTTTAAGTTAAAGACATATTATAAAGACCATAAAAAAGAGCAACTAAGGGTGAAATTCTGGAATGTGATTATGAGGGTGCAAAAACACCTCAGAGAGAGTGGAAATGAAGAAGAGGTGGCCACACAAGCACCCAAAGGGCTACTAGGAGCCGGGTGTTTATAAGTGATGAGGAAAAGCAAAACAATTATTATTAAGGTAACTGAGGGCTGGGGTGAATGCGATAAAGAATAGCCAAAAACCAACTGAAACTTGTGAGGGTCGTCTTCTACCCATGGTCTTCTTCCAGTGTGGGCTGGTAAACTCCATCTGGCATTTAATCCTTTATGTCCTTCACAACCAAAGCATTTATTTCTAGTTATATGTACATGTAGTGCTTGTGTCCTGAAATAGACCATTTTGGCATTTCTAAAATCCATTCTCTGAGGTGAACAGTAGAATTTGACTGCAATAACATGAGGATGTAGCAATTCTTATTTTTGGAGTTTGTCCATCATTGTGTGTGACATGTATACAACCAATATACTGAGTGTCTTCATGCAAAATATGTTGGAGAACAGAATATTAAACTAATTCTGAACAGCACTGTATAATGTCTGAAGAACAACACATTTTCTGCTAACACGAAAAAACTGAGCAAACATAAGTTACTGAATAATTGTTGTTCTCGTCTTCCTTCGGTTGAGTTGTGGACCTGCATTAGGTTCACTGGTTGAATCTGTTGGTGTTGCTGTTTGACCAGACCATGTCTTGTATTTTTGCCTTATTTCACTTATATTAACTGCAAATATGAGGTTTACTGCAGGGAATATCCACAGTAGCACATAAGCAATTGTGATTAATGCTGGATTTGACTGCTGCTCTATTGAAGCTCTGTTGCATGGATTCTCAGGATCAATACCAGCAGTCTCACATTGCCAGTATTCTGTTAGTGCATTTGTAAGTTGTTCAGCATTTCTCAAAGGGACTGAGACACCAGTGAGAGCAACAATTGCCAGCAGGACGTAGTAGCATAAAATTATCAGTAGCTTTCGTTCTGCAGGACCAATCTGGAATGGGTGTTTTGACATCTTGACTCTAAGCAAGCCATATTGCTGTAGTTGGGAACAACAGTAAGATCATTAGATCAGCGGCTTGGTAAAAAATGAGAGATCAGCTTAGATGGTGTGTTTAGATAAAAAAACAATGTGCAGTAGGAAATATGCATGCAGGTTTTATTGCACTGAACTTTGAAAATCAGTAACATGCTGCCACATACATGTCAAGCCAAACTTGTAACACATCAAACTGCCAACATAGCATGGCCACACAGCACATAATTTGCCAGAGGGTGCATATGCATGTGCATGGGATATTTATTTACCTTGTGAATGATCCAGAAAATAATGACAAGCAGAGGAATTCCAGTGACGAGAATGAGGTTCACAGGCAGCACCAGAGAATAGAATGTGGCAGGAGCACTTTGCAAGCTGTCACAGTTGGTTGGAGGAAATGTGCTCAGTCCAAAACCCCTTCTACTAGGCTCCCCAGCAGAAAAAGCCACAATCACAGGCAGAGCTGGCAGCACAAGTCCCACAATCATCATTGGGATGTGAATATACTTTACACGATGTGCAATCTTAAATGATCTAAAGTGGAAGGGGAATTGTATGCCCCAGAAGAGTGACACGACATGGCAGAACCACCACACAGCAACCTGAAACACACCATAGTAGAATACAATTCCTATATAAAGTAGGAAGTAAAAAATAAGATTATGGAATGTTTTTAGATGCTGCTATATTATTATATATACCGGTATGTAGAGAGAGAATTGCGTTGTACTTTCATATGTATACGTGTGAATACGTGTGGATGATCACATGCCTAGGCTATAGGCCAATGACAGTGTGATTGTAAATTGGACCTACAGTGTGATTGTAAATTGTAAATTGGACCTACAGTGTGATTGTAAATTGGACCTACAATCTTAAATAATCCTTCATTTGGAGATTTCATACCTGAAAGTGTGCAAAAGAATGTTGACTGAGTCTCAGACAGATATTCTGTAACACAATACAATGCTCTTCTGTCAACGTGTGAAATCAGTGCAAATACAGCTGCAGAAATGAGAGACAGCATGAAATTACTTCACATAATCAGATTATCATGTTTCATCAACATTTCACATGCCATATACAAAGATCAAGTTTCATGCCAATTGCATATCTGATTTCTCCGGTAAATGCATACAGAAAGAAATAACTGTTTTATGGGTGGCTTGCACCATGGTTCTCCGTAACTATCTGATGCTGCAGTTGACACAAATGTCCTCAGGGATTTAGGGTCATGATTTGCATCTAAATTCACTTTAATGTGAAGTAAGTGTGAATGTACTACTAAATATGGAAATTGTGGGCATTTATCATTAAAGTAACTGTGCAGACCTCTCTGAGACAACATATTCACCATTTTTTTTATGTGGAGTGCCCTAGATGTACTTACAGTCTGTATGTGTGATAAATGCTCAGATCCATCATGCACCAAGCATCCAGTGCTTTGTGACTATCTTCATGGACAGCAAGCACAGTTTCAAGTAAGCTGTGGCCTTAGAACATTATCACAGCCATTACAACATGACATATGTGAAGCAAATATACAGTCTCAATACGGCATGTAATCTGGCGTACAGCAAAAGTCTTACCTGTTATCATTACTGTAATTGTTGTGTACACAACAAACACAGAGGGGAAAGTGAACCTGCAAAAGTGATTGATAAAAGCTTATCCGTGCTGGAAATGTGGTGTCATGCATGACAAGTCTGATCACACAAATTGAGCAATCCATGCCACTATTTTAGTCAACCAACGTACATGCGTTCCCATCGTATGCATGAAATGACGAGAACTGCTATGGAGGCAAGAACACCAATGGCTGCAGAAGTGATGACAGCTACATCGATGGCTACCACAGTGCCATGAGGGTACTGTACCCAGTGTCCACACTCAGGGAGGCAGAGTGAGCTACTGCAGGAAAAGCCCTCCTGACATTGCAGTGTGCTGCAGTTGCTTCCTGAAAATGTCCAAGAGAAAAGACTACATCAGTGAACGAGATTCTATTTATTCCAGCTAGTTACATGAAACTAGTGGTAGCTTCGCAGTTAGGTAATGGAAAGAGGGTCTCATTACCCACTGATGTTTTCAACTAAATGCTTTATAGCTGTCATCTGGACAAAGGTGTAAAAACATCAATATTACTGCACAGGATGCACAAACTACTAGCAGAAAAGCTCTACATGTACAGATGCCATCCCCTACATAAGTCCTTCAACTGAGATGGAGAATTGTATACAGCCTCCTCAATGCAATGATGAGGTGATAAAAAAGGCAGACAATTCAAGGGTTGCCAAAATTTAACTTCAGTCGTATGTGTCCTGATTACTGGCAGTATAAAATATTATGCATATCCTTCACTTTCACCTCAATGGTGACTAAAACTGTTTAGTTTGTAACAAAGACCCATCTTTTCTTAGCTTTGTTCCCAGGCTCTCACATCTTCATCTCATGGTGTTAGAGCCTGAGAACAAGGCTATACTTCTAGCTACTAGTATACAGATCACATACCAGGCATGATGACACTTGATGTATTGCTCTGATTTCCATTGGTATCAACATCATCTCTCTATGATTGAAGACAAGTATGTGTGATTGACTTGGATAAGTCACTGGGGCAATACATAATTACACAAATGAAGCAGTGAAGTAAATTTCATTCTAAGGGAAATTACACTCTCAATATTACGTATTGATGTGATGACAGGCAATGGTATGTATCCCTTTAGTAGTTATCTCATTATGTTTGATTTACTTATGAAGTAATACTAAGTGCCTGGGAAAGTGTAGATCACAACCTAGTTTCTGTTTTCACTTGCTTTTGGATCTGTCTTATCTCGACCTTTATTGAATTATGTCTGGTTATGCACACATCATTGAGTCATGTTGTCTGCTTTTGCCTCCCAGTATACTACTGCTTCTCTGTTTCCTGTAGAGTCATGATGTTTTGAAGCCATTGTATGGGAAGTGGCCACGTCTGTCATTAGATCATATGGTTCACTATGCCTGCATTTCCTTCTAAGGTTATCTCCCTATAGCTTCCTGTCTTTGGGGATTTTGTATCACAAATTAGATTAGGTCATTTACTGGTATCTTGTGGGATGCATACTCATTAAATAGGGTACATTTTCTTAAGCAAGCTGCTATTGCTGTTCTGCATTGTTGATTGACCTTTGACATGTAGCTACAAACTAGAGGGCTTGAGTGTACGTATACAGGTATCACAACTTTAGACAAAGGACTGGCACAGCATTTACAGCTTTTTTCCCACAGCAAGACTTTTGTCATGCAGTGGCAATCTTTCACTCACTCTAGCACAGGCACATGATGGGGCCTTGTATTAGCCATGCAAAATGCAGCCTGCACAGTGGGTAACTCTACATATCACCTAGGCTTGCATTATACAGGGAGGTGTAACTCATTGACTGTCTATACACATGTCTATGCTGGCACTGAGACAATAATATTGTATTGGTATGTGCTGTGTAAACGTTGACATATCGGATATCATATTTAATGTTGATACTGACACACTCATGCACTGATTAATATCTGCTTAGTTATGTAGCAGTTCATTCCCTCCATTTTCTTGTCAAAAAATACTTTGCTTGTCTACCACTTGTTTAGAAAAAGTAATAGATGGAATAACCCAGTATATTGCAATAATTATACATAACCCAGTATATTGACCACAGTAAATACTACACTGTAAAAACATTTGGGTTATTTCAACCATATTTCAGTTATCTCAGTTGCATGTGGGGTGTCTCTAATCGCTGGAATGGAATATGGAATGGAACAGTGGAATGGAAAATGGAATGGAACGGTGAATGTATGTAGTTACAGCTAACTCGTGTAACTGGCGCTGTTCTTCAAGGTTGAGCTAGCTACTATGTGTCTAGGGCTCTTATCTCACCGCAGAGGCTATATGAGCAAGTTCAATGCATGTTGCCAGCATTCTTCCTTGTCTGGTATCATGATGTCACGGTCAGAACTCAGGTCCCCGAAGACTAGCTACAGTACCATGCATAGGAGCCACACTTACTACTGTCAAGGAATACTGCTACTAAGGTTGTGAGACCTAGGAGTGACCGAGGATCAAGTTGCACAGATGAAGACCGAAGCGAAGAGACTGAGGATCGAGCGCTAATTTCTACCATCACATTCAAGTTTGTCCACGAAGACTATAAATATACTGCTATAGTCTTGCAAAGCCAGACCCTTGTCTTTCGTTCAAGAGTCTGGCTGTGCAAGACTGCAATAACAAAGCATCTGATGATGAGCCAGCAACGGTACTTGCTCATAAAGCTTCTGTGGTGAGATAACAGCCCTAGAGATACACTATGTAGTTCAACCTAGACTGAGCAGTGCCAGTTATACGAGTTAGCTATAACTGTGTATGTTCACTGTTCCATTCCATTTTCCATTCCATCGTTCCGTTCCATATTCCAGTCCAGCGATTAGAGACACCCGTTGCATGTGTGGTGTACACATCATGAAGTTCAAGGAATGCTTCCAAACAGGTCTTCTGAAGACCTTGAAATCAAAACGTTGAGAAGCTTCTTCTTTAATTAAACCAGTCTTGTTTTCCTAACACCTATCAATTAGCATTTCTGGAAAGGGCTTGGTTACACAGAGCCGTAGACAAGTTTTATAGTTTGGGGGTGCTAACTTTCACTGCGCATCATAAGCAGTTGTGTGCTGTGGCTAAGTGCTATATCCTTTAAATACAAATGCCAAAAATTTGGGGGTGCTTCAGCACCCCCAAGCACTCACTTGTCTACGGCCTTGACATAGTTTTGGTAGAAGTGCCAGTAATGTAGCCAAATAGGACTTCTGATAGAAGAAACTAAAAAAGAAGCTCTTGAATGGAATTTCAAGAACCTATTTTAGAAGCATTCCTGGGACTTCTGATAATGTATACATACATTATCACTCTGGTGCAACTGAGATAACCTACAGATATGGTTAAAGTAACCTATTTTTTTTACAGTGTAACAGCCTTAGCTACAATAAAAACTAACAGTTTCAATGTTTGCTGAATGTTTCAGCTATTAAGTTTTACCCTTTGTTTAGTAACATTGGGGGCAGTTACCACACCCCCTAAGTGGAAAGAACAGAAAAGGGAAAGAAATTGTATAGTTATTCATGGAAACTATGTTCTGCAAGTGAGCAGCTCATGCAAATTGTGCTATCTCAGCATATGAAGAAGACATGCAGTTTGGATGAAGGTCCACCTTAGATGACACAGTTACTGCAAACAGTGGCGTAGCTAGGGGGGGCTACCTGGATCAGGCACGGACACTTTGCTGTTGGGCCAGGGGTACTTGCACATCAGTAGTATTACAGTTACACTGGCACTACTGTGCCACTACAGCATTAACAAGGCAGTGACACTAGAACCTCAACTGCATGGGGAATCCGTCTCCACTACCCAGTGCAGGGCCATGCTGACTGAAAAACCTTGAGAGGGCCCTAGCCTAGAGCAGCATTGCTTTTGTTCATCCAACTGAGTGTTGCGGCCTCATTTGAAATGGGTCTCAGAATCAACCTCAAAAGGTGAAAAATTCCTTGGGGGGGCATGCCCCCAGACCCCCTATAGCTGGCGCACAAGGCATGTGGTGCTTACACAGCATTCATAAGTGCCTTCAGTGCTCTTCAGTGCCTGTGCAGTGCCTGGGCTACTCATGTATCCTTGCTACTTACGCATCCTTGCTACTTACGCATCCTTGCTACCTACGCATCCTTGCTACTTACGCATCCTTGCTACTTACGCATCCTTGCTACCTACGCATCCTGGCTACACCACTTACAGCAAATACCACACATAGCACAGTCTTTTTACCACAGTGTTTGCAAACAACTTGTACTCATGTGGCTTCACTATTACAGATACAGTGACGTCCACCCGCATGGTTACCTGGGTTTGAGTTACAAATTGAGGTTATGGTTATTACTTGGATATGTATACAACCAAGGGCTTATTGAGGCGCCGATACAACTGAGGAAAACTGCTGGAGAAACTTACCAATGGCAGTGGCAAATAATAGATCATGCTAGGTACAAGAAGTACTGATACCCCAATCACAGCAAACACCGACAGCAGCAAGATTTTCAAGCATTTATACAATTGTCTCTTTCTCCTGTCCAGCTCTTGATTCTTAGCAACGGGTGTGTTGTTAGACGATTCCTGTGATTGCTGCTGCGAGGTCAGATCAGCCTCCTCGTTCCCATTCATCGTTATAACGACTATACTGCAAGAAGATAACTGCAGATCCTGTGATTGTTGCTGTGAGGTCAGATCAGCCTCCTCGTTCCCATTCATCGTTATAACAGCTATACTGTTAGAAGATAACTGCAGATCCTGTGATTGTTGCTGCGAGGTCAGATCAGCCTCCTCGTTCCCATTCATCGTTATAACAGCTATACTGTTAGAAGATAACTGCAGATCCTGTGATTGTTGCTGCTCGGTCAGACCAGCCTCTTCGTCCATCGTTATAACGGCTCTACTGTTAGAATATAACTGCAGATCCTGTGATTGTCGCTGCGAGGTCAGATCAATGTTCTCTTCCCCATTCATCATAACAGCTTGTAGCAGATGCACAGTACTATAATGCCTTATCAACGTATTGGTGAAACCCTGGATTTTACTTCGTTCACAACTTTTGAGGCCAAATCGGTGAACTGGCGTCCGGATTGACAATCGTTGCTTTACGCCAGTATCAAACTCACTCAAAATCACTGATACATATCATGTTATCTAGAGCCTTATGGTTGCCGATCCGAGCGCTTTACTGAATCTTGCTGTGTAAGCTGAATGTTACCTATATATAGCAACTTGTTAGGTAATGGTTGGGCTTGCGGAAGTGCTGAAACCTTGTAATTGGAGTGCGCGGTTGACTCGACATTTCAATGTGGTGATCTGTGGTGCATGCAACGAATTGTTTCATACTATGGTATGCCTACACCTTGAACTCCAACAGGAACTTTCCATAACACCTCCCACAGGTTTGGGCAGGTGTTTCACTTAAACTCAGTAACAAAATCCCCAATAGTTCACGTTATGGTATGCCATATTTCATGAGAAACAGATTGTTACATTGCACCTAGAAATCCCAAACATACTTCAAGTCAGCAACAAAAACCAGTTATGTTTAAGCAGATGTTTGAGCATGAGGGTTTCATCAAATGAACTGCCCTGTTTTTTTTTTACAAAACATTTCAGTGCAGGTACACTTTTAGGAAACCAAATATTTCTTGGGTTAGACCGTAGAGTTTTGAGGTCTTCAATAATGTATCAAATAGAACAAGTACTATAGCTGCGTTTTTGTTTGCATCTTCACTGAGTGCTGTGTGGCTTTTCCAACAGCTGAAGTCGTCGGTCTGTATAGACTATGCTATTGAAACCATGGCTCACAAAGTCTTGTAGAAACTCCGAACATCACTGAACGGTGTGCAGCTGGAGTGTGATTCCACAGGTTCAAGTGTATCCCGGCCTGTTGGAAGTGTACTTATGAACTGGGATAACAATGGTTAAAGCGCACTTGCACCTGGTAAATTGACCACAAACAATCAGAAAAAGGCACTCATCACTTTCTGAGCTCATAGCCAGGTGGTCTGTGCAAGGTGACGTTCAAGCTCTTTCCACCCATTGATCCTTCCCCATACTTATGTAACAACATCCTCAGCTGAGGTAAACCAAGTAATCACATCATCTTACTAGCTCAGTGTGAAGTAAAAACAGAGGCAGAACCAGGACAGGATGATAGACCCTCCTGTCCTTCAACGGACCCTCCAAGCATCTCAAGTCAGGGTATAGACTTCCCAATAAAGGTGAGTGGATAATCTTTGTGCATGAACCTGTCCTCTACTTAATGCACATCTGCTTTTTGTCAACTGACTATTGACTGCTGCCTATGCACAACACCCATAAGATGGATCAAATGAAATATCAACCACTAGATTTTTATTGGTCATTGATTTTACCTTTCAGCTGTGTGTGTTGCTATGGCTTTCGGAATTATGTGTTGCTATGGCTTTCAGCTGTATGTGTTGCTATGGCATAATTTATACAGCATAAAACTTCTTACAATTTCAGCTGCTCTTACGAATGTGCTTAGGCAACGATCAACAACTTGTGGATACTGAATATTTGTGCATTCATAGTTAGTTACTTCGCACCCAAGAACATATATGTAGCTATGCAGAGTTGTATCTGGGAAACCACAGTAAGCTGAAATATCATTGTTAAATGATAAGCAACTTCACTTTCGCTTAAAATTTTCAGCCTACTGAGCTTTACAGATTTCAGAAAGCATAAAGCTCATGACTGTGACAAAAGAAAGATGGTAGCTATTAATATTGCATTGTGGTCAGAAGTGGCTGCAGTGTTGCTAGGTTGCAATATAGGATAGCTATATAGGCTATCCAATAGGGATTTATTTGTAAACTTTGAACTGATGCAAAAATTGAGGGGGTGGGTGCTCTTTTAGCTCTTTTACAAGACTGATTACTATTCATTATCCATGGTACAGTGTGTGATACATATTATATCTCACACCATCAGGCTACAGATTGTTCAAATGTTGGATCTTGGACGTACTTAAGTGTGGTACTCCCACATCCCTCCTGACTGTGGGAGTACTGAATACTATGATCTGTCATAAGTAAATTGCTTTCTTCTTCTGGTATAATTGTGTAAACACTTCAGTGTGTTGACCTTGCACACAACATTGCGGGCACTGGGGGACATATGCTTGAGACTAATATTCGAGCAAACGCTCCCTCCTCACTTTTGTAGTGTGCAAACAGGGTGGGCATGCATATTTTCAGAAGCCTACGGTATATGTACCTTTCTGCATATACTGCTTGTGTGTTATGAATATAAAAATTGCTAGTACTCCAGATTTTAATACTGTGTGTTTACAGAGACAGCCAAACTGGGGTACACTTGTAAGTTGTGTTAGAACACGTCTTGTATGTTGATGAGCCATTTGACCTCAGTTGACTTATCTGCACCCAGTTAAAACAACCGGCCTCTTTTCTTTCTGCAGTGGACATAGTTATGGATGAACATGCATGGATATAATAGCTAGAGTAAGTTCTAAAAACCCAGGATCCATTACTTTGATTACAAGCCACTTGGATTCCTGGGCAGAGGAGTAGAAGACAAGAAATATCCTTTTCTCTATACGTAGACACACATAAGTGAGAGTATAATGGTGAGGCATCTAGCCATGAGACTAATACTAGCTAACGTTGACATAAGCAAAAAACGAGAGGGGGAAAAATAGGGCAGTGATGTGCAAGAGCCAGTTAGAAATATCAAGTATACAGTTAAAGAGATCACAATGCATGGAAGCAACATTGCCGAATGGCTGTCTTTTACTGGGCTACTGCAGCTGGACTGGACAACTTAGCATTGCAGTATCCACAAAGCTGTATAAAACAAACCAGTTTACAATGGTACATTGCCTTGTTCACTGTAGTCACAGATTTGCATTTGTATTCTTGTATCAAATAGCGTTCAATCTCATCTGATCCACTGGTTTCATGGCAAAGGTTGCCAAACATTTTTTCAAGCAGAATTGCCATTCTACATGCACGCTTGCATTTTGCTAGATGGCATCTGGCCACTGCGCCCTACCGAGGACAGCATACTGGTGAGGTCTGGTATGTGTTGGCTGAAACACGTCCTGCACAGTGGGTGACTTTGCTTAACATCTAGGCCTGCCTTTTTTCAGGGAGACATGGTTTCATGTACGTAGCCATTCCTAGATACTTGATACAGTTGTTTGTATAGTACAGACAGTCTGGGAGACTCAAAAACAGGAGATAAGTAAGGAGACATGCATTAGTAAGGCGTATATACTGTACTTTGGTACATGAGAATACATAAAGGAAAATAAAGGAAAGTGAAAAAGGCCAGCAGCCGCCGGGAGTCGAACCCAGGACACCTCTGGCTTGAGCCACCAGTGCTCTGCCACTGAGCTACGGCAACCGGACAACCACCAACCCTCACAATCCTGTATATGTATTTTTTCACTTTCCCCTGTTTTTTTGCCTCATAACATCTAAAATTAATTCCTTTATTTCCAGCATGAGGCAAGATGCTCTGAGCTAGCCTCGAACCCAAGCCTGGGTTCGAGGCTAGCTCTGAGCATTTAGAGTGAGAAAAACCACTCAGCATGGGTTCTTTCCTGATGGAGAGAGTTTTCCAGTCAACCCCTAACGGAGTTCTGATGCCACATACTGAGTGGCTGCCGGGTGTGTGACTGAGGCATTCAGTACCACCTGTGCAGTACATATAGAGGATTGTGAGGGTTGGTGTCCGGTTGCCATAGCTCAGTGGCAGAAAACTGGCAGCTCAAGCCAGAGGTGTCCTGGGTTCGACTCCTGGTGGCTGCCGGCCTTTTTCACTTTCCTCTATTTTCGCCTCATAACATCTAAAATCCTTTACCAGCATGAGGCAAGATGCTCTGAGCATATGAGAGTACATTTTATTGTTGTTTATAACCAAGTAGTTGCTTGCAGTATATTGGATAGTTGTTTATTAAGTAAACTTTGACCCTGCGTGGGAAATTGTTGACATTAGCTACTTAGGGTACACAATGTAATATATATTACACCATTTAAACCAAAGATAATTCTCTGCAATGCAAGTATGCATTATATGGCTATAAACTTCCCACACTCCTCCTGACTGTGGGAGTACTATAGCTCTATGATCTGCCATAAGTTAATAATCCTTTTGGTGTAGCTACTGGTAATTGGCGGATTCTGCACTCTCATCTGGGTGTACTTGCATGAACATACCTTTATTAACGAGACAGTAAAGTTGAGATGTACCTGTAATTTATGGTAGAACCTTGTATGTTAAAGTGGTTGTTGATTTGAAGGACTTGTCTGCAACCAGTTAAACATTCGTGCAGTCTAGTTTTGTTTCTGAAGCTAGCTATAAGTATAAATCAATTAAAAAATGTTCCAAACTCTAACCACAAGTCACTTGGACCTCTGTGCGTATAGAGGTACAGACGGAGACCAGTATAGTATAACAACACAGTGAAATGGACTGGACAGCACAGTATAGCTGTATGTATGCAGTAATTAAGTTACACATGAATAGAACAAGTGTGCGGTGGTGTACGATGGCCTCTTCATTGCATTTATGTACATCCTTTGCAATATGATTGCAAGTAACTATATCACTCTCAGCCTCCTCTGACCCAGTAATTATCCTCTTGTTGGAGTTATGCCAAACAAAGTTATCCAGCAAAACCACAAGGTACTTTGAACAGGATATACCATCATACCAGCTTGCATGTTGCATCTGGACCACTGCCCCTGGTAAACATAACTTTCAAAGTTAAGTGGTTCACAGTTTGGTATAGTTATTAGAGTACATTTGTTTACAACCAAGGACTTGGTTGCAGTGTATAGGTGATAGGGAATAAACTTTGACCCTGTGTTGGAGGTTGAGCCAAAAGTTGTGGGTGGGCACTCTTTCAGGAGACTATGGTCATATAAATCTATACAATATATTATGTGACACACTGTGGCATATTATGTAGAGAACTCAAATGTAACTCTGGTGTCATGCAACTCAAGTAGTTACACTGTAGGCTATTGAGTTCTCGTTCTCACACGCCTCCTGATATGATGTGCTGTTGACCTGTTGGCGTAAGTTGGAGGTATAATTTCATCTGGTATTTCCAGCTGTGTTGGCACATCACTTGCATAGCTTTTCAAGTTCCTACATAGTTGCTGAGAATGTAATATGTATCAAATGGTGCACCACATATGATGTGTAGTATACAAGTATTTCAACCAAGTGCTTGGTTATAAGCAACCGTGAAATGCCCTCTCACCAAATAACGACCGTCTCCTTGCTTGTCTCTCCACCCAGTAAACTATATAACCAGCCTCTTCTGTTCGCGTAATGGATATACAAATAACATAATAATATTTATCTTCCAATAATCAGGATGCTATAAAATTTACAGTATCATAGCTACATTGGAAGGTTTACTGACATACATTCTGTCATAGAAAGGATTTTTTGGGCGATTTTAATGTATATTTCAACTGAGATAGGCACAAGTGTATACTGAAATCTCATGGTTATAACTCTTGTATTTTGGCTGCTGATATCGAGACTCATCCAGTTCTTATAATTATGTATTGTTGTGGATTCCAAGCAACTGCCAATGTGCCAATTTTTTTATACCATCAAAGTTGTTTTTCTCTACCTCCTCCAACAAAATTTTTAACTGAACTACACATTTTTACCAAGAGAACAATACAAACTGCACACAGTTTGTGTATTTGATATAACACAATATGTAGTGTTTGTGATATATATCAGTTATCCTTCTCACCAACTATACAAATACTATTAGTATATATGCAACACTATGATTCAGGTGATAATGTCCAAGTCTTAGTTCACATGTGTATGTCACAGTAGCCTGGCCATATCCTGTTAAGCATGACAAACTCCATCTCCTTGGCCACAATATATTAGCGTAATGACTGCCACAAGGGGGTGGCCTCACTTGAGTAGGTATGACTGGGCCATTGAACAGGGACTGCACATACAGTGTGACAGGATCTACATGTGTGCCTACAACCTTGAGAAGGCCCTTGACACATTGGACTATATACTTTAATATACGTACAGGCTTTTGTGAGAGACCAGCTATTTTATCACATCTGTTAGGGGAGTGTGGAAGGGACTGGTCCTCTCTCCCATGCCTGTTATTCCTCACTTGTGATGGACTCACTAACCATAATCAGGGTTCTTTTAGCAATGCTTGGTGACAAGAAACGTCCTGCTCTCTGCGCATATTTTCAGTGATTGAAGTATCATGCAACATCATTGGACAATCATTGAATTTAGTATTGTTGACAGAGCTTCTTTCTGCATGTATTGCTTATGTTTTCCGGCAAAAATCGTAATTGCAAGAGTTAAATAATTATTGATGAATACAATTATTTCTGGAGGACAACGTTATTCAACAAAATATAGTCTATCTAGATTAGAAATGTCCTACTCGAATTGGAGAGTGTAGGTAGTATTTGTTTCGCTGGATACATTCTTTGTTGCAGCTTGTCCACGCCAGGTCTTGAATTTCTCTTTTAGTTCACTGATATTAACTGCAAATATGAGGTTTACTGCAGGAAATATCCACAGGAGCACATAAGCAAGCGTGGTTAATCCTGGATATGTTTGTCTCTCGAATGAAGCTCTGTTGCATGGATTCTCAGGATCAACACCAGTAGCCTCACACTGCATGTATTCTAAGAGTGCACCAATATAGAGTCCGCTACTTCTTAATGAGACTGTGAAGCCTGTGAGGGAAATCACTACCAGCAGAACATAGTAGCATAAGATGATCAAAAGTTTTCGCTCTGCAGAACCAATCATGGTGGAGGCCTTTGACATCTTCACTCTAATCAAACCATGTTGCTGCAGTTAGGAACAACGTAACATCAATAGTGTCAATCGACATAGGGCTTAGTACACAGACAAAAATAAAGAGTTTGAGTACAGTATTGTAGATAGGGTTCCTAGTGCTGGTTATTCAGTGCCTACCATTTCCAGTCAACGACATAGCTGTTACTTACTTTATCAGAGTATGTTGCTATTTTGTGACTATTGTTGCTATCGATGATTGGCAGCTAACAATCACTAAACCAGAAACAGTATGTGCAGTACGATTTTACCTTGTGAACAATCCAGAGAACTATGATAAGCAGAGGAATTCCAGTGACGAGAAGAAGATTGATAGGCAGGGGAAGTGAGAAAAATGTGAGAGCCCCTTGCAAGCTGTCACAATTGGTTGGAGGAAATGTTGTCAGTCCAAATCCCCTCATGTTAGGATCCCCAGTAGTAAAAGGCAAAATCACAGGCAAGGTTGGCAGTACAAGTCCTGCAACCACCATGATGATATGGACATACTTTAGACGATGTGCAGCTTTAAATGATCGGGCATGGAAGGGGAATCGTATCCACCAGAAGAGAGACACAACATGGCAGAACCACCACACACCAAGCTGAGATATACCATAGTAGAACACGATTCCTACAGAGTAGAAAGCAAACAATTTCCAGAGAAGAGTGAATACCAGTATGGAATACAGCTCTATAGTGCCTTGGTTAGTTGTAAGTAATCGAACCAACAACCTACAACAACAACAGCAACAACAACACAACAACAACAACAACAACAAATTGTGTGACAAAGTAATGTAACAGACCTGACAATGTGCAATAGGATGTTGGGCCAATTGGCTGAATCTCTCCTGAAATAAAGACGATCAAATGCTCCGAAGCACATAGAAGTGATGATGATCTGCCAGTGCGTGTAATCAGGGCAAACACAGCTGCAGAGGAAAGTACAGAGATTACTGTACATTAAATTGCATTTTCTTTATTGGAATTTCATGTACACAACAGAAAAGAAAAAATTATTATTGTATTGTAGAAATAAGCAGATCCACACAGTGAGATAGTTGATTATGCACCTCCAACCAACCAGGAGTGTTGGTTTTTGAAAGACTATAAATGGTGTTTAGTTGCATGCATTGTAAAAACATCCTGGAGTGTTCCAGTGGTTGCCATGGAAACATAGCATAAAACAACAGAATTTTACAGTAATCTTTATTTTTAACTGTATCGTGGCAACACAATTGTCAAGGAAATTAATGATCAAAGATCAAACGAGCTGAGAGAAACTTGTGTGGCAGCTAAATGTGCCATCTGTTATGCAGCCATCTGTAAGGTATTATCTTGTTTACTGAACTAAGCCATGCATGCAAAAATCGCAAATTGATTTGACTCATGATGAGTCACCTCAGTTGTAGTTTGGCCACTTTCCACCTTTGCCATGGTTGATTACACCAGGCTTGTCAGCTCAAGGTTCCAGTAAGGTATGCATGAGTATTTCCAATCTCCCTTATGTAACAATGCATGCACTACTTTATATCACATGAACATGACCTGAGTTCACCTAATACTATACAGGAAATATAACTACCACGTCCATCAAAAATTTGTACTCTCAGCACAAATAAATATCACACTACTGCAGGGTTTCACTGTGGTTGACCAAAGGAGGCTCTATCCTTAGATCCATGGAAGAGTAATTTACAATCTGTATAGACTGCAATGGAATACAGCCAAAATCCTGCAACCTAATTAGGGTTAGAAGTAGTCTTGTTCCAAACCTTCAGTGGTTGTGTGTACCATACACTGAGAGTCTGGGAATGAGAAGTCACGCAGCATTTACTGCGTGGGTGAAGCTCTATCTTTAGATCCATGGATTAAATGAACAATCAATTTCTTCTAGCGCATGCATGCTAGCTGGCATATATAGTTTGGCATTGAACTAGGATTAAGTCAAATAAGGAAAGCTTGGAACAAAGCAGTGTAGCTCGCAACTACTTCATTAGCCCAGCAGGTTGGCTCTGTTACAGCTAAAAGCATGAGAACCACACTATTACATGATTAGTGCAATTTGTTATGCAAACACAAGTAAGTTAAAGTCTATATGCGGAGATCTGTTCAACATCACATGATTGTGTGTTTGTCTGACACCTTTTTCTGTGGCAGTTCCTGAGAAGACCCAGGTTCAGACTTTGGCTTGAACCCAAATTCATTTTTAGCTAACAATTCACTATTAATTTATTAGTGGAAGGAGAATATAGTCTCATTTCCAGTCTCACCTGTTATCATTACTGTGATTGTCATGTATACAACAAACACAGAGGGGAAAGTAAACCTGCAAAAAGAAAAAAAAAAAGTGTAATATACCCCGGTAAAAAGAAAGTTAAAGATTACAAACAGCTTGAAGACTTGGAATATAATAGTAGCCACATTTGGATTTTGCTATTTGTATTGCTCGGTATGTAAAGTTACATGCCCTCTCCCTGTAGCCTTATTCCCAGGGTCTTCTCCAAGTGCAGGGTAGAGCCTGGGAACAAGGTTACTCTCAGCACCTTTGGTGATTCAATAGGGCTTTCGATGCATGGCACTTGTTTAGTCTAGTCAATCAAACTTACATGCGTTTCCATCGTATGCATGAAATGATAAGCACTGCTATGGAGGCAAGAACACCAATGACTGCTGAAAGGATGATGGCCACATCAATGGCTGCCACGGTACCACGAGAGTATTGTGCCCAGCTTCCACACACAGGAAGGCAGAGTGAAGTGTTTCCTGTAGCACTGCAGGAGAAGCCCTCCTGACATTGGAGTGTGCTGCAGTTGAACAATCTTCCCCGAGGAGGTTGAATGTTGGATTCTCCTTGTCCACTACTACCGCTTCCTGAAATAGCAGATCATCGTTTAGTCTCAGAACTAGACGCACACACACGGTGAAGGAGGAGGGTCTGGTAAACTTGCACATAAGCCATAAAAGTCCGTGGAATTTCGGTGGGATGAATCTGATTGGTTGATGACTGTGTAATTACATTTCTGCCCACGAAGGCACATATTCGTGTAATAACAACATGGGGAATATGATTGCCGAACCAGCGACTGATACAAGAACCGAAGCGACCATTGTTCACCAAGCTTAGATATTATCCAGTGAATATCGAGCAGCTGGAAAGCTGTTATGAAAGGGATAAAAGTCTTCGGTTTCACTACCCGAGCAGCAGAACTGTGAAAGTCCCTCTGCTATGGTAATCTGCATTCATTAATTGGTGAATTTTGGCCTATGGAAGTCACAGAGGCAGACGTAAGTCCATTGTAGTTGTAAGCCTTCCTGAGGCACCCATGCTTGATGTAGTTGAGGCATTTACGGCAATGAATACAAGTTATGCTTATTTTGGTAGCCAACACCATAGTCTGGGCTACCCTGCTACTTTGCTGTTTAAATTTCCTACCGAGTGGCACTCTCCAAGGTACTATCAAACGGTCGCTTCGTTACTAGTATCTTCACTGGCAGCAACAAAGTTTGCAAGGTCTACAGTAGCTAATTGAGCACCCAATCAACACCCTCAATTATTGTTTAGGAAGCCTGTAAGGAGGCCATATCCCATAAAGAGTTTATGTATGCAACTTTACCCTCCTTCTCCTCTGTGTGCGAGGGTCTGGTTCCGAGACTAATCATTGTTGTGTATGTGTGATGTGGCAAACAATGAAGTACAGATACAACAATGGCTGTAGTATGGCCGAAGTATAATGCTGCTCTGCCTATCATAATAATTCAGGCATCATTTGACCAGCAGATTAGCTTGCTGAATAGACTATTGATTCTAACTAACTACGTACTTGTTCAGAGCACATACCAAGAAGGAAGACACTGGATGCGTTGCTCTGATTACCACCATCTCTCTGTGTTTAGAGATTAATAACAATTATGAGTAATTGACTCACAAAAGAGGCAAGACATGTGTAAGCTAATCATGCTGTTATAACCAGAAGTGTGTTATGGGTGTTTAAGGTGGATTGAGTCAATCAATCAGTTTTCGTAATTAATTACTTGTATTTATTAGCTCATTAAGATCTGCCATATCTCGAGGGACAAGTGCGTATAGACTTCTTCACCATGAATTGGCTGACCAATTTGAAGCCATTGACCAACTATGTATTGCTAGAAAGCTAACAACCCAGTCTACATATTTCAACTTTAAAAACTTGGAGTACTTCATATAAAATAGCCTGGGTATAATATGCAGTAGTCTCCAAACTGTCGATCCACTGCAAAAACTACTTAGTTGAAATGACCACATTGTTACTGCAGTTTCAGCGTTCATTGAACAGGTGGGTAGTATGATTACAGGAATTCAAATACAATTATTATCCATCAACTCCCTATAGTTCCATTAAGCTTCAAATAGCTAGCACAGACACTTGTCTGCTAGCCAATATGTGTGTAATAGTTATATCCCTCCCTGGGGGGTGGTCGTTTTACACATTGGTGTCGGGCATAGCCTGACACCAATGTGCAAGACCACACCCCAGGGAGGGATATAACTATTATATAACCTGTTACCTAGGCAACATCACTGTAGAAGAGAGATATGAGCAACATTCTTATATGTTGCCTAGGTAACAGGTTATATACCAGTTCATATGCATCCATCTGCTGGCTATTATCTGGTGGATAATAGCCAGCTTGATGGATTATGAGGAGGGTGATGGATGATAATTGCGTTTTGGATATTTTAATCATAGACTTACCTGTTCAATGAACCCTGAAACTGCAGCAACCCGCACTGGTGGTCACTTAAACTTTTGCAGTGTCTTATCTTATTGAAAGAACTTTTATACATCATCCTTGATAGCTTGGGTCGTTGATTGGCTCCAGGTTCTGATCAGCCTCGTCCCCAGGGCTCTTGTTTCTCTATCCTCACTCACCTCGCCAATATTTTAATTGTCCAAATCTAGACTAAAGGCAAAGAAACTCGCTCCTCTTGAAGTCGCTTGATAGCCGGTGCAGACAGAAGCTGGCTAGGACACATTGCATCTTGATTGACTGGATCGGATGTGCCTGTTGCTGTAAGATTATGTGGACACAGTGCCCCCAGTGCCCCCCCCCCCCCCCCCCCCCCCCCCCAACCCTCAGTTCCGCCTATGTAAGAGTTGTGTCAAGGAAGACAATATGGAGTCCTTCTGTTGGTATAATAAGGGGCAGCACCTACAAAAGTATTTATATCCAAGCTAAAGTTATCCCCTCCCCTCCCAACAATATCACATCTAGCCATCATTTCTAGTGCTGTTTGGCATGTGCATGCTCCACTAAACGTCACACAGTGTACCCCTCCCCCTTAGCATCACATAACAATACATTCAAGCGATATGATATTGGGAGAAGGGGATTGGCTAGCCACTAGTCTCGCAAGCCAGACTCTTGCGGTCTGGCATGCGAGATAGCTAGCCACCCTTTCAACCCCACCGCCCTTGATTTTGGTTCAATTGCCTGAAGAAAGTGAGACAACGTAATGACTAATGTATTGACGTACCGTTGGCAATGGCAAAAAGAAGACAATGGTGGGCAGAAGCAGTACCAACACTACGATCACAATAACCACCGACAGCAGCGCAGTCTTCAAACACTTGTGTAAATCGTTCTTGTCACCTTCCACCCCTCGTTCCCCAGCAATTGCTGGGTTGCTTGGCGATGTAGAAGATGATCGAGGAGCCTTGCATGCCCTTCCAGCAACTCCATTCATTGTTATTAATACTTCGCAGCTTTAGTAGATCAATCTTCATCGAGCCCGAGGGAGTCCTGACTAGCGTTCCATTTTACCTATTGTGTAAATGATTTGCTCACACGCAGGAAATTGATTCAATTTGATTAGGCTATAATTTGGCAACTTGACTACTCTGGACTTACTTGCGGTCGAGTTTGTACGGCTTTTGTTGTTTCTTACTTTACGTATTTGTCTTATGGGGACTCTGAATGGGAATACAAACATTGGAACAGCAGAATGCCCAGCCTATCAGGGGCGGATCTGGCGGGGGGGGGGGGGTTGCATGGGGGCCCCATGCCCCCCCCCCCCCCCTTCAGGACTGAGCAAGCGCTAAACGCGGAGGTTTACTGCGCGCTTAGGGCATGTAGCTACTCCGACACAGCGCACATCTCTATATGAATCACTGCTTCATGTCCTGCAAACATAAAACACTCGAATCTGCACCTCCGTCGGACAGTTCTGTGGCAGTGTCTCACATACAAAGGTTGATTCCGAAGGGAAGAGGGCTCCGAGAAACGACCATACGATGAATCGCCTCAGTTACAGTCCAGTTCCCATAAATTTTGTGTGGTTATGGTGGTCTCCGATGGCCTCAGAAGCACTCTCATATGGTCTAAATTTAAAAATTTTCCCGGGGGAGCATGCCACACCAAAAACACTCTATGTGTGCCCCCCCCCCCCCAACTCTTCTTCAACCTCTGGATCCGCCCCTGCCTATGCACCACGGTGTCAATTTGAAAGGGCCCTGATACATAAAAAAGGCACTGTGTTATCAATTTTACTTTGAAGATAGCTAGGTTCTATGCTAGCAGAAAGGTGGAGGTGGGTGGGTTTAGGCAGGAGTGCTGCGCTCATATTGGCTCCGGGCCACTGTTATGGTAACATCTTGGTGGGCCATTTTTCTCCATTGCATGGATGGGCAGAGAAAATGCTTCTGCAGTGGCTCCATTTTTTTGCACTGTATACGGCAGTCAAGTTTGCAAATCTGCAGCAACAGACTCAAAGCACCCCTGGATAACATTCTTAGTGCAAATTGTGATTTGTAGAGAATAAAATTCAGCAGTCAATTAATAAACAATGGTATCATACACAATACAGGTTTGTGAAAATAGCTACATGCAAATAACCAAATAAAGCTACTTATTCACTATTGGAGAACATCATTTTTGAGCAGAGTCATACGTAGTTTATCTGATGTTTGTACTCATCGGGGAGAGTGAGGTCACATTTGCTGTATTTGTTGATATTACAGTTTGTCCACACCAGGTCTTAAATTTCTGCTTTAGTTCACTGATATTAACGGCAAATATGAGGTTTACTGCAGGGTAAATCCCTGTGACGACAGATGCAAGTGTGGTTAATCCTGGATACATCAGTTCCTCAAAAGAGGCTCTGTTGCATGGATTCTTGGGATCAACACCAGTAGCCTCACAATACCAGTATTGTAGGAGTGCATCTGCAAACAGTCCATCGTTCCTTAATGTGAATATGCGGCTTGTGAGGGCAATCACTCCCGAGAAGAGATAGCAGCATAGAATGATCAAAACTGTGCGTCCTGCAGCACCAAACTTGAAGCTGTGTTTTGACATCTTTGTTCTGATTAGGCCATGTTGCTGCAATGAGGAATATAATAAATACCAAGTGTACACAAATGCTGAGATGGAAATAGGTGCAGGGGTGGTTCTAGAAAAAAAAACATTGAGTAGCTTTCAGTGTGCTTTGGATGCATGTGTACGGCTCAATCTTATGCAAAATAAGATGTTCTGTGATGCAATTATGGCCATGTTTATAGACCTTTTTCCTGCATGGTTTTCCACAAAAAAGCCTCTTTCTCATCTCAGTATAGACACAGACTATGCCTCACAAAGCATTCACGTAGCCTCGTTCCCAGGCTCATTTCCTCTTCCACATGCTCTACGAGAAAGAGCCTGAGTACGAGACTAGCATTCACATGATAACAATTGCACGTGCATTCGTTGTGGAATGCATAATGTACAGAGTGATGAACATATGGTCGCGATGAACGCTCTATGATGCCTGGGAACAAGGCTACAGTACACAGTGCATTGCCAAACTGATGCCTAGATGACTATGACGTTTCTCACATGATAAATTTTACCAGGCTCTCCCCTTTCCTTTCGATTTTTCGTTTGCGTGCAGGGAGAGCCTGGGAACGAGGCTACATTTCAAGATGGGCAATAGACCCTACACAGATATGTCATGAAAACATGCACTGGTAGCTATTATATAGCTTCTGGATTGAGTACAACACTTTCAGTAATGTTCCATTGCTTTGCCTCATTAAAAAATACACCATCACTGGCCCCCAACAAACACACACACATGCAAAAAAAACAAAACAAACTCACCATAAACAAGTTGAGAAAAGTGTTCCAAATGAAAACAAGCACATGTTGGAATAGAACTTCTCAAAAAGCAACCATACATACAGGCTAGGTACGAATGACACGACAATACTGTTACATCATCTGTCATTTTGCCAACTATGCACTCCACACGACTAGCTACATGCACAGTGGCCTATTCACACACAATAAATTATTGCAGTATGCAAAACTCACAACATAACACACCCTTCATGCACATTAGCAACTGTACATTGGACTTAGCACTGCTCTCTGTACAGCCATCCAGACACAAGACAATCCTCACCTACCATACTCAGAAAACAATTGCTCTGTTTTACAATCTTAATATGTGTTACAAGGCATCGCTTAACCTACCACTTAGGAAACACCCTGACTCCATTGTCAACATCTACATTTTTCTAACAACATACTTTTCACCACATCAAAAGCATAACTAGCTAATAACCCATTTGTGTAAAAATAGTAGATACAAACAGATTGCAAATGGATCCAACTAACATCTTGCGCACTCATGAAAAAAACCCCCCAGAAACGATGGTTAGCAAAATCATAGATAATAGAGCAGGATGGCAAAATGGCAGAAGATGTAGGGATGGTGTAAATTAAATTACTGTCATATCATTACTACATTTTTTCTAGGCTTTTATCCCTTGTTTTCATCTACATAAACTTGTATATATTACACATGGAGGTAGCAATAACAGCAATTCTCACCATGCCATAATGACAATATTTAGAAGTGGTGGACGCTAGAATGTATTAGCTCACAGGAGTTGTTTCCAATGTTGGTGGTGATCATGATTACCTTGTGAATGACCCAAATAATTATGATCAGCAGAGGTATTCCAGCAGCAAAAAGGATGTTGGCAGGCAGGAACACTGAGTAGAATGTGAGAGAAGCACTTTGTAAACTCTTACTGGATGGGAGGGAAGAGTCTTGCACCCCAGCTGTAGAAATAAGAGTCACGGGCAGGGCTGGCAGTACAAGTCCTACAATCACCATTGGGATGTGAATATACTTTAAACGATGTGCAGCTTTGAATGATCGGGCGTGGAAGGGGAATCGTATCCCCCAGAAGAGAGACACGACATGGCAGAACCACCACACAGCAAGCTGAATTGCACCATAGTAGAATACAATTCCTACCGAGTAGAATATAACAAAAACTCAGCTCCAGAATGAAACTAATTGCAACAGAAAAACATACATGCATGGATACTGTCATACTTATGACATCATTCTGTGTTAGATGTATGTATGCCTCTAGTAGAATGGTTAGACCCAAGTATTATCACCAGCTTTTGCAGGTGCAAATAACAGACCTGACAATGTGCCAAAGAGTGTTTGATCAACCAATCGGCCCTCCCCTCTTTCATAAACAACCAAATACTCCGAGTCACATAAGAGTGTTCTGTCAGTGTATGGGATCAGGACAAACACAGCTGCATGCAGAAGTGAAATAAAGTACACATGAAGATTGCTGCATGAAATTAGATTGTCACATTTGACATACCATATTGCTACACTGCAGTGTTTTGCGAATGGCTGTCATAAAGCTTGTTGAGGATACTGGCTGTATACGTACACTGCTAATTGAATTGAAGCTAGAAATATTCACCCATATGGCTAAAGGCTACAGTCCATGCCATTTGATTCAGCTGTGGTGACAAGTCATGTAGAATGAGGTTTATAAGTTGCATATAAGTAGCTATCATGAGATTGCAACCTATACACATGCCAATTTTCCTATAGTCTGCAACTACTTGACTATACACTGTGCTGATGCAATAAACTTGCTCTTGTGGATGTCATGATATATAGCTACACCAGAGAAAGTTGTCGCTTTGGCATTTCATTTTATGCAGGGTTAAGTTAATTTGTCAAGCTAAGATCAAAGTGCATGGGAGGGAGGAAGCTAGTCAACTGCATGTGGTTAGTGTACAGTTGGAGGATATTTTGAACTATATTATGCTTGTAGGCAATGTGTATAGATGAGGTTATGCACATTCAAAGATTGTCTACAGACATTGTTGCTTCAAGTGAGGGAGCACCAACATGTCACTCAAGCTTAGAAAATGGTTAATAATCTCTCTTTCCTACATGGCCTAATGCTAAACTCAGCACTTGTAATGAATCTCATCATATACAATTGCTAGAGATGCCTTAGACTGGCTGCATTCATGCAGGGAAGTTCATTACCATAAGTTGCATGCAAACTTTTGCCAACCTGTCACCACAGGTCTTAATATAAGCACAGACAGTAGCTTTCCCAATGTGGGTAAATATTTCTAGCTTCAATTCAATGAAGAGGAACAATGCATGCCTAGAGTAATTATGTACTATAGCTACTATACAGCATGCAGCTTGGTATATGCCATACACTCCGCCCAACACTGTTGTAGCTATCTATGTAGCAAACTTTGGTCTTACCGAGTATCATTTCAGTGATTGTCATGTACACGACAAATACAGATGGGAAAGTGAACCTGCAAAAAGAATGTGGGTGTCTCTAATCGATGGGTTGGAATATGGACGGTGGAATGGAAAATGGAATGGAACGGTGAATGTACACAGTTGCAGCTAACTCGTGTAACTGGTGCTGTTCAATCAAGGTTGAACTACCTACTGTATCTCTAGGACTGTTACCTCACGACAAAAGCTTTACAAACAATTTGACGTTGCCTGCATGCTTCTATATCCAAGTATGGCACTGTAGCTAGCTCATCATCAGGTGCTTAGTTTAATATGGTGGTCTTGCAAAGCCTGACTCTCACTCGAAAAGCAAGAGTCTGGCTGCATGAGACTATAGTTATGGAATGTTGTGTGATGGCAGAAATTAGTGCTCGATCCACAATCTCTTCACTCCGATCCTTGGTCACTCCTAGCTCTCACAACCTTACATAGTAGCGGTCCTCCTTGACAGTAGTAAGTGGGGGCCACATGCATGGTAATGTAGCTAGTCATTAGCTGCTTAGTAGCAGTGGATGGGACTCCGATTTAGGGAAGCCCCATTTTCTGACTGTGACATCATGATACTAGACGAAAAAGTATGCCAACAACACTGGGCTTGCTTATACAGCCTCTATAGTCACATAAGAGCCCTAGAGACATAGTAGGTAGTTCCAACTAGATCTGTGGTGTCTTAAACCCTTATCTTGTAATGGGAAGTAATCTGTACTGCAAGCAAACTTACATGTGTTTCCATCGTATGCATGAAACAACAAGCACTACTATGGAGGCAAGAACACCAATGGTTGCTGACAAGATGATGGCAACATCAATGGCCACCACGGTGCCATGAGGGTACTGTGCCCAGCGTCCACACACTGGGAGGCAGAGTGAAGTGTTTCCCACAACAGTGCAGGAGAAGCCTTCCTGACACTGGAGTGTGCTGCAGTTGTTTTCTGAAAATGACAAAGATACAAAAGATCATCATCATGACACAAATGATACAGATGTGGAGTGTAGTAGCTAGCTATAAGTAACTACAACCACAAGAATGGCTGGACAACAGCATAATGTGCTGAACTGTAATGCTATAGCGATCAATTTCAAAGTGCTAATTTAGCTGACCTCCTGACCATGCACACTACATTTCAGCTAACTGGTATAAAATGTGCTTGCTTGTAGCACATACTGAGACTGAGGACACTGGACGAATTGCTTTGATTTCTGCCAGCACCATCTCTCTGTGGTTAAAAAGCAATAACAGTAATGTACGTTGGAATACAATTGGGGCTACATAACTATGCTATAAAAGAATAAAATCCAAAGGGGAACCTACTGGGTACAGAAACAATAGTTTAATGTAAAGAGTAACATATTAGAGTTACTAACTAGTGTAACTATCAGCCTTTATGCATAGTCATCACTCTTCAACCAGTTTCACGAGGGTTAAACTAATGTCATGGGCTGCCCGAGGAACTACATGTAGCTACTGGTGCTCCGGATGATGTTGATTTAATGAGATTTTTCTACTAAAGCTATTTCCCGTAAAAGGTAATTACATTTTAGATTCGGAATGTCATGTTTAACTGCTCTCATGAATCTTTGACAGTCTGAGATTACAGCTTACAATTATGTTTATAATTGATTTGAATCTACAAGTTGGTAGTAACTCTCTGCTAGGTTCAGTCAGTTAGCTTCAAACAAGATGAAGCATACTAATGTTGGTTCACAAATCATTGTATACGGCAGGACTACCACTTGTATTAAATGTTATTGATCTGGGTTATAGCTACTCTACTCTGGTTCTGAATCCTTCAGTATATTATTTGGTTACTTCAATATGTTGTGATAATATTGCCATGCAGTTAGTGTTCACACATCTTTAGTGATAAACATACATGGCCCTTTTCTTCTAGAACTTGGCTGCATGTAAGCATTGGTACTACACATTAAAAACATACGGATTGGTGCAAATATGTTGGGAGGAGATATGCATGTGAACTATAACTTCGGTTCTTTTGACTACTCAGTATTTACAGTGATATACATAAGCTTCAAAAGCATTCTAGCTAAAGTAAATCTGCAGCACTGAACTCTAGGTTTTGTGAGGTGCCATTTGGACTTGTTGCAAATGTACAAGATACAGGCATTGACCATCATTGCAGAGGCAAAATTGAGGGGTGCACTTGGAAATACAGAGTTTACTCTCCTTCCAATACATGCACACACATACACACGCGTGCACATAGGCGTGCACAGCAGTAGAGGGTTGGGGGGGAGAAGCATGCACAAAATTTATGATGTGCGGCACCACCACTCAGAGTAGAAGCTGAATGTCCGCTTGACGATGGGACTGAGTGGGTTGTTGGTCATTCGACGGAATTGGTGGACTCCTGGGCTGCTGCTCCTTTGACTGGATGAGTGGACTTCTCTCTTATCTTGAGTTACAAAGAATGTCTGATCTACGTACCTAGCTAGCTAGCTGTGGCCGTGTAGATAATAGCATGGCGCCCGCCCCGCGACCAGGCCAGACGGGCGGTTTGGGAGGGCGTACGCCCCCCTGTGCCCCCCCCCCCCCCCCGTGGTACCGCCACTGCACGTGCATGCACACACACACACACACACATCTGGTTTTCCTCATGATAAGCATGAAGTGCATAATGTATGGTTGAGTTAAGAAAGTGCAGTATGCCTACAAGCATAGTATTATTCATCATGATTGAATTCTTCATGACATAATAATCCATGCAGTAGTTCACCCACTGGTAGCATGATTTCATATTATTGAAATGTACACCAAGCTATTGATACCTTGTCACAGAGTATCAGATTCTTTGCCAATGCTCTGCCAATGCTCTGCCTATTGATGTAAACAATGTGACTCTTTTCCAACATAAGCTGCTGTTTTGTGTATAGTCTATATATGGAACAGTTTAGAGCAGATGTGCTGCTCAGAATATTCCAAATTAATGACACAATTTATAGAAAGTTTCCATGAGTCGCTCATGGAAAGAATTACATTTCCATTCTCATGAGTCACTCATGGAAAAGAATTACACGTTTTGTACTTTGGAGTGCATGCTTTCATTGTATACTCACGCAGCCTGGTTGCATTGTCCAGTTCAAACATCTTAGAACCACTCTACTATCAACTACCGTAATGGAAGATACTAGTGCCCTGTTTGGTTGAATAGCTTACGCTAAAATCCAATGTCCTGAATTTCAAGTGTGGGGTTAACTACCTTCACCTCTCCCCTCCTCTCCCAGGTTTCAGTAATGAATGTGACTTTGCATAAAATCTAGGTCTGCCTTTTTCTTAGGGAGATATGTTTCATTGAGTGTTCATTACAAATGGCTCGCGCTGCCCTGCATATGAGACTAGCCGTGGCTACATTCGAGACCAGCCCCAAACTCACCTGGAGACTAAAAGCAAGCCAAGCACAAGGAAGTAACAATGTACTTACCGATGGCAATGGCAAGTGGTACAGTGTAATAGGAAGAAGCAGTACTAACACCACCATCACAATGACCACCGAGAGCAGCACAATTTCCAACCCTGACTTGTACGAATGGTTCTTCCCCCTGTCCTGCCCTCGTTTCTCAGTGACTGGTGTTTCACTGGACGCCATGGAAGATGAATGACGGTCAGTCTCCTGTGATTGCTGCAACACAGTCTGTTCTCAATATAGTCTATATATATTACGCACTAAACGTGATCACTGTAGCTAGCTACGTCGGTAACTTGCAACCTCGATTGCATAAGTACGTCACGTTGCCGCATGCGTAAGACGGTATTTATTAATTATTTATTTTTAATAATAATATCATGTAGAGCCATACAGGGGTATATGTGTTAAGAAGTTAATAGAAAATAAAAGAGAAAGTATATATATATCTGTATATAAACAATAGAAACATAGTGATAATGCTAATGTCCGGATGATAGGTGTGCTTCTGCGCTGACCAGGTCGATTGGGAGGGGGGACCTGGAAGCATGGCCACAAGAGGAGCGTGCACCTCTGATGCATTGGATGGCAGATCTCAGGAGGGAGAATGAGAGGAGGCATCTTAGCCAGGAGAGGGTTGAGTTGTAGGAGTGTTCCCATTTGTCAGCAAGGAGGGAGGCCAGCCTCTTGTAAAAGGTTGTGCTCTGTTTGGCCATTCCCCCGGTCGCAGAGAATATTAGGGGAGTGAAGTTGGACTGCTCAACTTCGAGAATATGCTGCTCATAAGCCCGCTTTTTCTCGGCCTCATGTTTCCGGTAGCATTTGGAAATGGTGGTGTTTTTGTTGGCGGGTGCATGAGGGTTGAATATTCTTACATCAAGGAAGGTTCTCTCGAATCGACCTCCCCAGAATCCGTTCACTGCAATGTCGAGTCTTGCCCCGTCAGCTGTGTTGGAGGTGGCTCTGGTAAGGGCTTCTCCTGTGAGCGGTTGTAGGTTGGGCTCTATCATGACATCATGGCATACTTCAGTCAGTAGGGAGGCTGTTACATCCCGTATTTCGTTGTGACGGATGGTGGGGAAACCACCTCTCGGGCAGGAGAGAGCATGCTCCACAGTGAAGGTGGTCCCACAAGCACATTCCATGGGGATTCGTGATGGTGTCCACCCATATCTGAGTGCCAGTGCATCAGTGAAAGCACCCTTGTGCAGGCAGAACCCAAATTCCTCAATGGGTAAGGATGTCAGCCAGTTTGAGGCTCCCCTCTCGCTAGCCAGTTCCATAGCTCTTTTTCTCGTACCGGATAGGTAAGGCTTCAGGTTCTCAGCTGCTTGTGTGGCCTGCTGGCGTCTCTGTTGATGGACTGTTGACTTTGCTGTCAGCTGGTCTGCCTGACATTGGTATGGGTATTCATCTTGTTGTGTCACAATCAGCTTCACGAGAGGCTCAGATATCATCCTTGACGCAATGCACTTGGACTCACAGTACGTTGTTGGATTGCGCAAACCTAGGCCTCCAAGTCTGGCAGGTAGGGCAAAAAGCTCGCGATCAGTGTCATTAGGAGGGGGATTTCCAGTCAGTGTAGGGATGAATTCTGTTCTTATAACATTCTCCAGGTGTTGGAAGTGGCTGCTCAGGTTTGGTAGAATGCGAGATAAATAAGACCACTTGCTCAACAGCCCATGGGTGAAAGCTGCATAGGCAGCATGCGGCTGTGTGATGGCTATTGCAGAGAGCAGACTCACTTCACCGGCCCACTGAGCTATTTTCTCAGCAACGAACTGGTCAGTGTATGAGGCCGTGCCCAGAGCAGCTCCAAGGTAGGGTCACCCAGAGCAGGTTACATTGATGTTGGTGCCCTCAAATGCAGCCACTGCAGTGGGGTGGCATTCCTCCTTCGTGACTAGCCAGGTCTTGGATGGGTTTGGGTAGTAACCATAGGAGGGGCCCAGCCTGGCCAATTCATCCCACCATTCTCGGAGGTTGGTGATAGTGCCAAGGGCGGACGCATCGTCTGCGTACCAGACCTGTGTAGTTGATTTAGGAAGCCTCTTGATCATGGGGAGGGTAGCCACGGGCATACATGGGCATTGCCAATGGGTCACCTTGTGTGGTGCCTTCCTGGGACTAGATTACTTCACCATCGATGAATAACTCGGATGGTTCTCTGTACGTGTTGATGAGGAAGGTGGAGATGGCCGGACACTCAAATTGGATGTTATGGAGGGCAACGTTGCGGTTGAGTGAACTAAAAGCATTGCTAGCATCGACCAGGAGTACAGCTTCGGTCCCTTCCAGTTGGAAACATTCCCTTACAGCATGAACAGCTGACTCAGCTCCGGCTATCTGACCAGCACATAGCTGGGTGGAGCCAACTGTCTCTAGGATGTCACTTCTGGTCACAGCTAGGAGTGCTTTGGCAATGATGCGACGTGGTGTCTCTCCAATGCCTATTGGCCTCACTCCAGGGTTTTTATCTAGGGCGATGAGGCGGCATGCCAACAATGGTGAAACACATCTTGGGTCGGTGGGGGTCGTACATAGGCGTTTGGCAGTGAGGGCCAGGGATTGGCAGAGGGCACTGGAGGCTGTCTTGTAGGAAGTACACATTCTTCTCCTCATGTACACATCTAGTCCAGATGGACCAGCAGCTCCCCTTGTGCTCAGAGCAATGGACCTGATCATGGATGCATCGATTGGGTCAAAAATAACAGGATGGACATCTGGGGGCATGCCTTGGTAGATGGAATCAAGGGTTGCTGCCTTGCCAGTGGGGTGTTTGCTCTTTAGAGCATCTTTGACTGTGATTTGTTCAGCATTCCCATTATTGATGGTGTCATGAAGGTGCAGAACACCTCCTTTGCCTTTGTCAGTCAGCAACTGCAGGGTGGCATGGGTCTTCCCTTGAAACATCAGTTTTGCAAAGGAGCGTGCAAGTTGTTGCTTTGCACCCTGCGATTGATGATTGGGGATGCAGTTTTGGATAGCCCTGCCCTCTCTAACTAGGTCCGTATAGCGGGAAATTTTCGCGAGGCAGAAATTTTCGTGATCAAACGCAAAGTCGCGAAAATTTCTTTGGATAGCCAAAACACTCACTACTCACACAACACCAGACTGGTTTCCGACCTAACCACTCCACTCAGGACATTCTAATCAAGACGGTAGATGACTGGGGGAAAAGTGTGGAGGATGACTACATTGTTGGAGCTCAGCCTTATGGTTGATTTTTAAAAAAATTTCAAACTGTGACTTTTAAGTATGGAGTTCTATGGCGTGTGGCAAAAAGTTGCCACACGCCATAGAACTCCATACTTAAGAACAAAAGTTTGACAATTTTTAAAAAATCAACCATAAGGCTGGCAGCTTCTGTATTTCAGAGTTGAGTCATTCCGACTATCAGGATTGTCATATAAAATTGGTATCACCATGGCAACATTTTAAAGTCTGAAGCCATGCCCCCTGGATTCTGGAGGCACACCGTCTATAGGGAGGCAAGGGCAACTACTATGAAACGATGATTGCACATACAGATCTGGATAATTATCACCTACATGCACGAGAGAGCTTCAATTAAGAGGGGCGACTTGAACTCCTAGGTTGCAGTCATAAGAAGACAGGAAGGCTTGAGTGATTATGTTGACCTATAAACTCTTGTTGGAGTAATCATTCTTTCTAAACTTCCATTCTCCAAAGTTTTCAGATCTTGAATTGAAGGGCTGAGAAGCATAGTGGTCTAACCCAAAATTAAGTACTGGAAATTGCATAAATTGTGCAAATATGCAATAAAAAACATACATACCATATGAACATGTGGTCAGAAATTTCAAATTCCTAAATGTTCAGCATCTTCTGAAATGCATTTTAAGAGTATTCCCATGTTAGGGGGGGCTAACTCAACATTTGTGGGTTAGACCACTATGCTTCTCAGCCCTTCAATTAACGGTGCCATATAATGCAGGTTTGTAAAGCCCTAGCTAGTTAACTGTAGTACTACATAAACATTGTAGACTAGACCCTTTTATACAGTGGAGCCAACATGGACTTAGCATGGGACATGTGGGAGACAAAATTCATGAAAATAATGGAGGAATGTATTCCAAACGTTACAATCTCTACTAAACACAACATCCTCTGGATGAATAGGAACATCAAAACCAAACTGAGCAAAAGGAACAATGTATGCCCTTCAAAATAATTCCATAGTGTTGGGGCTACATGGCAAGCAATAAGCATGTGCTGACTGGCTGATGGTCACATCATTGGTACCACGAGGGTACTGTGCCCAGCGTCCACACACAGGGAGGCAGAGTGAAGTGTTTCCCACAGCACTGCAGGAGAAGCCCTCCTGACACTGGAGTGTGCTGCAGTTTTCATGCTGAAATGCTGAACCTCTCTTGCTGTTTGTGAGGGTTGGATGTTAGTCTCGTTATGTCCACCGCTAATTAATACCACTTCTACAAACCGTGGGCTACTGCGTTAAGCAACTAGGGTGGTCTTGGATCATGTGCCCCAGTGTGCCCCAGCTTGGCTACGCCAATGAATGAGATGACGTACAAGACTTTTAGTATGGGTAACTCAAGCATTTTACTGCATTCAGATAGGTGAATCCAGAGCTCATGATGCCAGGAAGGTGTGGCAGGTTCAGGTGTTTCCATTTACGATCAAATATTTGAGTTACAGAATGCATTGGCAAGTAGCTTTTTTCATGTTTGGCTCATTTCTAGTTATGCAGTTAGTATTATCGTGGATGCTGCATGGTCTACATGCATGAAGAATAAGTTACATACAATTTGCTAACTTCCAGCACACATCTAGTGCATCATGACATCCAGAGCAATGTAAATTTGCTAATTAGAATTATGTATTAAGATTACATATGATGTGCAACAAATATACTGTCAGTCACTAATGAGTCTTGTATATATACGCAACATAGTGGATAATGCATATAATCTAAATTGTTACATATTGTCATAAATTCAGCATGGACATTGCCAACTAAAGATATAAAAGTGGTAGCTAAAGTGTTGAAGAGGATTAGAAATTCCAAAAGACACCAGGAATGTAAAATACATGCATCTGCAAAAGAAAAATGGGTGATTGCAGATATAATGCAGTACATTTATTTTTATGGGTTTATCTTTTTCATTGTTCATGTTTGGCCTTGAGTTGTTCAAATCTTCTGCAAATCTCTGTAAAGTCTGTCTGTGTCTCAGTAGACTCAGGGTTACCAGATAGTCCTTGGGGCCCTGGGAAGAAGGGAGAGATGGATGGCCATAAAGTAGAGATGGAGGGGATGAAGGAAGAAATGGAAGCGGAGAGAGAGGGACGGATGGATGGGGGAGAGAGGAGTTAACGAGTAACTGCACAATGCATTTAGAGTCAACTCACCGTGTTTGTCACCATTGGCAACAGGAGACAACCTGCGTGGGGGCATGTTTGGTTGAAAGAATTCACCACTGTTGCTCTTGATAGGTGTCACAGGTGGAGAGGAGAAACTGTAAAGGGTGGAAGAGAGAGAGATGATGGGATGGAGAGGTGGAGGGAGGAGTGGAGAAACGTTATGGGGTAGGAGCTATGGAGGATGATGGGTAGGGAGTGGATGGTGGGAAGGATGGAGAGTGAGGGGTGGAGGCAAAGGTGTATGTGCAGTTAGTTACCTTTGCTTCACTTGAGATTCTCTGTGTTTGCGTACCTATTGAAACAGTAGTAGGATGACAGTCACATGACATCACATGATAGTCACATGACTTACCTTCTCCTTAATCCCACGATTTGGACATACGTCTTCTGGTAGTTCCCTTTTGCAGTTTGTAATGCTACTGCTCACACATGCATAGTTCTGACGAGTGAAAAAAAATGTCCAGTTGGGGTAGCATCGAAAGAAAAAAGGTTAATGTCTTGATATTCAAGCTCTCTCACTGGTCAATTTTTAGCAGGGTATTACATACAGTAATAAAGCAAGAATAATTACTTCTCTGAAGAATTTTTTTGTAATGTTGCAAAATTTTGTAGAGGGTTACTAGATCTTAAGAGTAACATTCATAAACAAATACCCTCTAAAATTAATTAATAAATTTCTCTACATCATTATGATGTCTTCTCATTTCTGCTGGGCTGAGACCAGTTTTCTTACCAATAAGGTTTTTATGGTGTTTTTATGTGCCTTGCGGCATGCCTGGTGAAGTGCTGTATTACCATCAGTGTCCTGTATGTTGGCACACTGTGGGTCTTCATTCAGTAGCAGTGAGACAATTTTGTGCTGATCCGAGTTCGCCGCTCTGTGTAGGGCTGTCTGCCCATCATGAAGGGAGGTGAGGCGAATGATATCTGGTGGGAGAGGTGAGAGTGGTGCATGAAGGGGTGGTGAGGAGGAGTATATGCATGGTGAGGGGAGATGCGTGTTATCATAAATTGATTGATAAATATGTATATTGCTAGACAGATCGGTAGGTAGGTAGGTAGATAGATAGATAGATAGATAGATAGATAGACAGATAGATAGATAGACAGATAGGTAGATAGATACAAAGGTAGATAGACAGATAGGCAGACAGACAAACAGATGGCGACATGTAGACAGACAGGTAGACAAGATATGCAGACTGACAGACAGACATACTACATACCAAAGTGAACTGTCCTTTGTACGTAACAGTAAAACCCCCTCAACCTCTGTCCTCATATACCCACATCCATTCACCCAACTCCACACAGCATGCTACACATCACTCACCAATGTGAGGCCCATTGTTGGCAGCAATGGGGCCTGGTCTCTCTGCCCTGCCCTCTTCCTCTTTCTCCTCCCCAGAACTTTCAGTGGCTGTGGCAGATGACACTGACTTTAGCCAGGGATGAGGCTGCTTGTGAGGATGGCTGGAGGGTGTTGATGGGGATGTGTGGGTGAATACTTTACCTCAATACATTCCAGGCCCCACCCTGTTGGTTTATGTTGACACATGGAAGCAAATGATGATGCTAGGCCTTCTCCATAATTCAACCTAACCTCTGTTTAAACGAAAACAAACAGTGCTCATGACAGTTCTTTGTATGTAGAACACTCACCGACAATTTGTTTTTCCGTTACACTCCCCACTGCTCTCTAGGCTGTAGGTCCTTTGGTGGTGTGGTTGACAGTGGGTGAGGGGCATGGCAGGGAGGGATTGATCTGAGAGATCTGACTCTTCCATTGAGGAGAGTGAGCTGTGGATATGTGTATGAAAGAGAAAAGGAGGTAAGGCCATAATAACAAAATTTCTGGTCAGCATAATCCATGCAGGTGGGTGGTCTTTTTGCGGGGACCACCCCCATATAATACTGTAAACAGCCACTACTTTGAAAGTGTTTGCCGCTGTATTGCAATCCTGAGCTGCTTGACTACAACGTTCAGGCAAGTTCCAAATGTAGCAACTTCTCCTAATGTTTGCAATAGATTGCATGGCTAAAATGGGCCCGCTTGTTTTCAATAGATTGCTTGCTTACTTGCCATGACAAGCTGGAAATGACAGCTGCTAGGATGGAGCTTCATGGCAAACTTCGGTATACAAATCTATAAGAGGGCAAGATTCTTCTACTAGCATGACTGAGCAGGGTTAAAACTACCGGCATCAATATTTACTGATAACATTTTCACATACAAAGAGGATGCATGATGACCTTTGAACTCCCTTAAAAAAGCTGAAACTGTGGGTTTTTTTTAGATGTGGGCGGTGACCATAAGCTACGAACTTTGTTAATGTGGTACATAAGTAATAGCTACAAGTTCATGTGGTTGCACATATGCGTAGTATCATCCACTAACAACACTGTGCTCTTCAGTGAAACTGTCCCAGTGTTAATTACCATTGTAATAGCAGGGCCTTCCTTGATGGTGAGAGGAGTATGCCTGGTTTGCAGGAAGCAGCTGACTGGATGAGAAATCTGAAAATTTCTGTGGTGGCCTTCTGAGCTGCCACCATTAGGAAAGTGTCACCATCCTTGTTACGCAAATTCAAGTCACTGGGACTCTGGGGAAAAGATGATGGAGGAGGGTGAAAAAAAGGAGTTAGGTAAAGGGAGGAGAAGGGATGTGTGTAAAATGGAGGAGGTGGCAACAGTGTGGGGGAGGAGAAGGAGGAGGAGAGAGTGCGGAAAATTGGGGGGAGGAGTGTGGAAGTGGGACAAGATTGCGGATAAGGGGGTGAATGTGGAGGAACTAGGAGAAGGGATTGATTGAGCACTAGTTTACCTATCTAACTTATCAATTTCAAGGGGACCCAACACCTAAAACAGCAGCACACACATCAGCCCACATACGTGCCATATCTTTTCAAACTCTTTGAGTGGTGTCCGGTGCACTAAGGCGTTTGTAATCTTCCTCATTCGTTCTTTGCGATGATTCTCAATGAGGACCTGTATTCCATGGAATGCATCAGATCTGAGTGGTCGTCCCATGCTGTCTGGGAGTGTTGTGCTGGCTCCATGGTCTAGTAGGAGCCTTGTAGAAGGTGTGTGCGTATATCATGTGTGTATTGTGCATGTGTAGGCATGTGTGTATTTGCCCTAAACGTTCTAGGATTCTACAATAAAATAATGGTATCCAAGTTATGAACACCACACTAACATACTTGACTACGTTCAAGTGTCCTTGGGATGTGGCCAGCTCAAGGGGTGTGGCTCCAGCAGCATTCCTCTGGTTGATATCAAGATACTGCATGGTCTCCCCTAGCCCCACAATGGGTGTGGATGAGGAATGAGGGAATTTCGTGGTTTGGGAATTCCAAGGGTGGCAGAAGTTTAGGAGGTACCTGTGTGTGGTGTGTGCATGTGTAGTGCGTGTGTGTGTGTGTGTGTGTGTGCGTGTGTGTGTGTGTGTGTGCGTGTGCGTGTGTGTATGTGTGTGTGTGTGTGTATGTGTGTGTATGTGTGTGTGTGTGGTGTGTGTGTATGTGTGTGTGTGTGTGTGTGTGTGGGGTGTGTATGTGTGTGTGTGTGCGTGTGTGTGTGTGTGTGGTGTGTGTGTGTGTGTGCGTGCATGTGCGTGTGTGTGTGTGTGGTGTGTGTATGGTGTGTGTGTGTGTGTGTGTGTGTGCGTGTGTGTGTGTGTGCGTGTGCGTGTGTGTATGTGTGTGTGTGTGTATGTGTGTGTATGTGTGTGTGTGTGGTGTGTGTGTATGTGTGTGTGTGTGTGTGTGTGGGGTGTGTATGTGTGTGTGTGTGTGCGTGTGTGTGTGTGTGGTGTGTGTGTGTGTGTGCGTGCATGTGCGTGTGTGTGCGTGTGGTGTGTGTATGGTGTGTGTGTGTGTGTGTGTGTGTGTGTGTGTGTGTGTGCCAGAGAAAGACTCAATCTCCAAGTAAGCTCTCTGTAGTGTGGATTCTGGTGAGGCTAGTCCTAGTTCTGTGATGAGATTCATGAGGCAATCTTTACTACTTGCAGATATAATTTTTATATCCAACTCAATGTTACTGCAACAATGTGTTTGCACTAATTTGTAGCCGTGCACATATCACTGGGTTAGTAAACCTACTTTGTTCTCTTTGGCATTGTTACTGCATACTTGTAACAATGTAGATGGTAGCTAACAAGCTCTCGATAATCTTCCGGTATATGTTTGTACTACTGTATAGCGCTAAATTTTCGCAGGTCTTTAATTTCACGAATTTTGCGAATTTTCAACCGTTCGCGAAAATATTTCAACGAAATTTTCAACACGCGGCGTGCAGTGTGCGCGTGCAGCGAATTCGCGAAATTATTTCAACGAAATCTTCAAAATTGCTATTTGCGAAAATTTATACCCTCGAAAATTTAGCGCTGTATGGTATTAAATAGCAGTTTGCCACGGGTAAAATAGTTTCTCAATTCGCTTCAGAGCTGAGGTTTCTTGTGTTGATAATACACATTGCAAAAGCTGGGGGCATAGATACAATGATTGTTGAAAGTTTTGTGTGTGTTTGTTTCCTCCTCGCCTCACAACATCACAGTGTCCTCCTTGTGCAGCCACATGGAGAGGAGTAGACTGAGTTTTACGATGGCAGACATGACCTCCAAGCTACAGGGAAAGGAGGGGGTGAGAGGTGAGGCAGTGAGGGAGAGAGGATGAGAGACTGATGGGGTTGAAGGAGTGTGGGGTTGAAAGAGTGAGGGAGTGAGTGAGGGAGTGAAAGAGTGAGGGAGTGAAAGAGTGGGGGAGTGAGAAAGGAACTGCCAGAGATGAAGGAAATGAATGGGGATTATGTGGTGAGTGTAGCCCATCAAGCTAGAACTTGTCTCACTTTCTGGAGGCAGGTGAGAGATGGTCAAGCTTGATGGACTAGTTGTGAGTGCAGTAGGTGAGGATGAGGTAGCCTTGTTCATCATACCACATAGAAATATATTTATTAACATAAGGAAATAACCACAAAATATTTACTACAGCAATAAACAATAAAATAGAGGACATTTTGTTTCTGTCCATTCCCCACAAATTAACCAACGTATGTGTGGCAGTCCTGTGTAGAAATCGAAGGTTATTCCTTCGCATATTTCGATCGCATCGCTGCCTTCGAAGCGCCGTATCGCTGAATTTCCATTAAGGGCGGGGCTCATGTGCACTTCGTAGATTCATTAGACAATCATGCATCTATGAACCATGTATGAGCCCCGCCCTTAACAGAAGTTCAGCGATACGGCGCTTCGAAGGCAGCGATACGATCAAAATACGCGACAGAATAATCTTCGATTTCTACATGGGACTGCCACATGTTAGATAAAATAATTTTCATGCATGGAATGAAAATAGGGGGTGAAGGCGACCTCTCTTACACTCACCTTCTGCAGTTCTATGATGACCTCAAGGTAGCCTTCCCTCGCAGCCAGGAACAATGGCCAGTCACCACTCTCATTCTAAAAAACAGAGGAGACATACCCCAGCTACTTCAGTTGTACCATTGAGACATTTGGCTATAGCTCAGCTGCAATAATTAGCTCTTGTGAGGAGTTCATACTTTGATATAGTAGTACGTAGCTACATACGTCAGTTATTCACGGATGCTGATGGTATGCATGCATGGAAACAAAAGTTATCACTATTTTTATATACTAGTTGATCTACCAACAGTTTGTCTGCAGCCATCTGCAGCTCCTTTAAGTGCCATTTTGCTTCCGAGGTACCAGTTTTCACAACAATTGCAGATACTTTTTGATCTGGTGTATTGTCTTGTGCTCAACCCAACCCTCTATGTCACATGTCCAGCATCCACGTATGCTCATTTACCGCTGTATCCAAGTTGTTGATTGTATTAAAATGGTGGATCATACGTATGTATGTTAAGAGCATAAATTGTGATGTTCTTTCCCATAAAATCAATAGTTCAATCCTATAAATCATAGACTGTAATCTCCTGAAATTAGGCCCACCCTCGAAAATATGCCCACCCCCCTTTTTGAATGAAGTTGTAGTAACAAGCACAGAAGAAGCAGCGCTGGCACAGTGCAAGAGGAGGGACTAAAAAATGAAGGGAGACACCATTTGCTGTCATTGCATAAGCAAGTGCAAAAGAGGCAAAATTTGCAGAATCACTGCATGCATACATGACTAGAGTCAGACTAACTGTGTGTGAGGAGAAATATCACAACTCTCGAAAATATGCCCAACCCCCTCTTTCAGGAGCCACTTAAGTTCATTGCCCATTGGCGTATTTTCGGTATATATTATTTGACAGGCGAGAAGGCAATATATGGCTGGATATTGTACGAGTGTGAGACTGTATTTTTACGAGCCACAGGCAAGTGAAAATACATCAAAAGAGTTCACATGATGTACATTATTCAGTCACATAATATACATCAAGCAACCAAAAAGCTAGGGTGGAGCCTAAACAAGGCAACATATATATATATAAATATATATACATACATGAAAAAGCTCCTATCAACAGAAAACGGTCCACTGTAGCTACTGGTCCCTCTCAATCGCATGTTTTCCCTCAAACGTAGATTACATAATTCAATCTTGCTCATTTGGAAATTGCTGAGATAATGAGCTACATTTTGTTGCCTAACTTTCTTACTGTAGGGTTGACGTCATCTCCGTCCTCCAATTCCTTGATGAGCACCTTAAGCTGATCTTTGTGTCCAGTGCGAGCAAACTTAAAAAGCATTGGGGCTACTAACTCCTTCTGTCGTCTGGAAGGTGTGTGAAAGAGGAAGGGTGTGTAGAATGGGGGAAGGGAATAAGAGTTATGGTGGAGGAAGGTACTTCTGAAGAGGGGGGGTCTATGTAATGAGTGCTGTGTAATCACACAGCAGTTAGGGGGGCTTTATGGCAACCCCCTCCCTCCACAGGAAAATATTTGAATTGGGCTAGATTCTTTGAGATCACTTCTGAGGTCATTTTTAGGCCAAAAACAGCTACTAGAACAGTATATAGTGATTGCAGATTCAAAGCAAGCCAAAATGCTCAAGTCAGCTGGCCCATCGTAAACTCTCATTTCACGTCAATTGGCGGCCTCACGTTTTTGAGTCAACACTCTGGGTACATCGGGGTACATTCAAACAGACCACAAATGATTGCAAAATTTGAATGATGCCGGTGACTAGCCAATAGGACAATCCATGCTGCAAGTTGGAAATGTAGCTATGCAGATATCATTATAGGCCTAGCTATAGGGACCTTGATCTCCCACAAGAGAGATATTGGAGGGAGTCTGAGCTTCTCCGGTTTGTGAATGGGAAGGAGGGGTTGTGTGAGTGTGGGAGAGGAGTGTGAGTTGGGAGGAGGGGTTGTGTGAGTGTGGGAGAGGAGTGTGAGTTGGGAGGAGGGATTGTGTGAGTGTGGTAGAGGAGTGTGAGTGGTCGTGTGAGTGTGGGAGAGGGGGAAGGAGAGGTGTGAGTGTGGGAGGAGAGGAGTGAGTGGGGGAGAGGAGTGTGAGCAGGAAGGAAAGGGGTGTGAGTGGGAAGGAGAGGTGTGAGTGGGGGAGAGGGGGAAGGAGAGGTGGAGTGTGGGCGGAGAGGAGTGAGTGGAAGAGAGGGGAGTGAGCAGGAAAGAAAGGGGTGTGAGTGTGGGAGAGGAGTGTGAGTGGGGAAAAGAGTGTGTGATGTGCTGAGATGTGTTAGGGTGATAATAAATGGTGAAAGTTCTATCAGCTGTACAAAAAAATGTTCTGATAACATCAATGAATTTTACAGGTAAAGTCAACATGAAACTTGGAGACAGAAAACAAGATACAGGGGACTCTGGTTGGTTAACTATACAACCAACCTGGTATGTGCATCCCTGAGGATGGCAACAATCTCCCTATACCCCCTTTTTGTGGCCAGATCCAGTGCTAGCTTGAGCCCACACAGGCCCAGGAAGTGGGAGATTATTGTTCTGACACACTCCACATGGCCATTGTTACATGCGTAGTGCAGGGGAAGCCATTTATTGAAGTCTTGGATGGAGGGGTGAGCATTTGCACTAGATGGGGAGAAATTGGAAAGGAGAAGTGGAGGAAGGAAGGGAGTGTTGGAGTGGGTGGAGATTGATGAAAAGAAGTGAGAAGAGGTAGGAGGAGGTGGAGTAGATGGAGAAGGAAAAGGAAGGAGTTCGGAGGGGAAGAGGAAGAGAAAGAGAAGTGGGGGACGAAAAGAGAAAGAGATGGGGAAGAAAGAGGTAAGAAGCAGCAGAGGAAAGAAAGATTAGTAAATGAGGATTACTGTCACTAAGTTTAGCTACCATATACCCCTAGTTACTGACCCCAGTAGTATCTTAAGGCAGCCGGTGTGTCCTTTTTCAGCGGCAAAGTGTACTGCTGTCTTACAAGTATGACAGCTTTCAGGAAAATGGGAACTTAGCTGTGAGATTGTGTGTATGTGAGGGGATGAGAGGGTGAGAGATGGTGGGGGTGAGGGTAGCATGGAATATAGGCATTAATGCACACAAGCAGACCTCTCAATTGCAACTTGCAGCTGAAATCGGCCATGAGATGTTGGTGTGGTCAATAGCATCTTCACTGGGGGGCAGTCTACCCTCCATGCATGCAATGCGGCATTTTTTTTAGCCTGAAATCATAGGCCCTGCCCCATTGCCAAATGATTATTATCTGTGTGCAGCGTTGCTATTTGTTATTCACGGTCTTTCATCCTACTAAAGTAACTCTATCATGGTCAGGGACAGTAGACTGTGAGAAATGAGGCCTCCGCTGTGAGACCGTGAGATCAGAGCTGAAATCATGAGTCTGATCATGGTGGCACCGTGAAAGTTGAGAGGTCTGCACAAGTAAACCAATACACATACACGTACATACCAGAGATCTGATAATTCTTACAGAATTCCTCTCCTGACTAGCCCTTGCACGATGAGTTTATAACTTGCAAGAATCTGCACTTTAGGCAAGATGTATCACTTGCAAGTCAAAATCTTGCAACTACAAGATTTATATCTCATCTTGCACTCCTTGTAAGATTCAATTGTAATAAGAGACATGCTAGCTTCTTTGGTTTTCGAGGGAGGTAGCTCATCAACACCGCTACCACACACTTGGAACACTACACTAGCTAGTGTGACAAAATTGAGGCTAAATTACAATGTGTGTAGGCATTGCATGTTGTTTTTTGTGCTTGATGTGTCTGTGATGCATGAATGCAATTATGCTGCTGCTATTGTAAAATTCGTCGCTTGCAGTATACACGAAATTCAAATATTGCAAAGGCCTGAGAACAAGGTCCTCCAGTGCAGACTATGTATAAGCTGCACTGCACCCTACTTCTGACGCCATATAATGAACATGAGTTCTATGTGAAATGCATATGTCTTGCACAATGCGGGAGTGTTGAGAGCCCGACACACACGCTTAACATGGATATGATTGAAGGTGGAAATTAGATTACTTCTAGCTAGTCCTCCCACACCTACTTATCACACAAACACACACACCTTCATGAGTTTATAATTAATGGAACACTCAGTCTCCATCTTTACTACCAGTTCTTGTAGTAATGCTTCATGGTTGTGCTGTGCAGCAAGCATCAGCAGTGTATAGCCATCACTGTTGACTGGTTGGCAGAGATCAGAGGGATAAAGCCGGGCAGTTAGAAGTGTGCCCTGTGTGGAGAAATGGAGGGAGATATGTGGGAGGAGAGCAAAGTGTCCATTGTTATAGTAGTCTCAATTGTTATCCTTTCCTTCACACCCCAGCCTTACATATTGCATACAGCCTCCACCCTACCTTTCTCGCACAGTTTTCCTTGTCCTTCACTTATTCCGTTCCCAACTCCTTCCTCCCCCTCCTCTTTCTCTTCCCTTTCTCCCCTACCTCCCTCCCCCCCCACATCCTCCTCTTCCCCATCCTTTTCCTCACAATTAATCTCCTTCACTCTTCCAGATTCTACTCGTCCCCTCCTTCTCCCTGCCCCCATCCCCAATCCCTCTTTCTAACCTCCACTGCCTGCTTTGCCAGTGACTCTGTTCTATCTTGCTGGTGCTGGAGGATTTCCTTTTGACACTCATGAGCTTGGTACCACTGAGCAAGATATAAAGGTACCTGTTTGTTCTTATCCTCTTGATTTGTGTCTGCACCACGACAAACCAGCATCCTGTGTGTGTATGTCCATGTGTGTATGTGGTGTGTGTATAAGCATGTGTGTGCATGTGCGCAATGTGTGTATCATATGTTGTTCACCTTCTGTCCCCCTCCTCCCTCCTTTCCTTGATCCCTTTCTTCCTCCCTTAACCCTCCTCCTTCTCTCCTTCTCTCCCTCCCTCTTCCACTCCTTCCCTCCTCCTTTCCCTCTCTCCCTTCCTTTCTTATTTAAATATTCCCTCCTCTCTCTCCCTCCCTCACTTGACTACTTGTATGTGGTTGTTCTGAACAGCAAGATGAAGGGGAGTCGAGTGGTTCTTCTCCTCCGGACAATTGATGTCTGCCCCTAATACACACACCAGGACCTGGAATACAATAATTGTTGATCAGTTGTCAGCTTATGTTTCATGTGGGCTGCAGTGGTGGTTTTATAGGGGGGCTGGGAGGGGAGCCCCTCCAAACTTTCTCTGCCCCACCCCCTGGTATATGCTTGGATGATACAAAATTCTGGAAGCGAGCCTATACCCGTGTTCAATTGAGATTTTTTGTCGTCGTCGTCGTCGTCTTCATCAACTGGAAGTTGGCCTAAAAACTTCAATATCTCAAGACTGAATGGTCTACAGGATCACTATCAGACTGGCAGGCATGAAAGCTCTAACTGACTCAGGTTGCACTAGAACCCATCTCAGAGGACCTAGAATCTAAACTGGGGGGGCATGCCCCCAGACCCCCCATAAGTGGAGGGCGCCTATGTGCGCTCTTACTCACACCCCACCTGCTACCTTAGCCTCCCCAAGTAATATTGTCCTAGAACCGCCAATGGTGGGCTGACAATCAGTTAACTGATCATGATGATTACTGCAGCTGACTTATCAGCTGACACGTCAGCTGATAATCATGCACATGTGTGCCAGCTGATGACTAGTGCTGCCAACTCCTGTTTTTGACAGATGTGAATTTTTACTGACAACTTTTGTGGTCATTCATGTCTTGTGTAAACGTTTCTTGGGATGGAACAAAGTCAGTTGCACTCGGCATTCCATATTGTGCATGTAATAGACTATTCAATATATCTGTCACACGGGATACAGTAGCCATGTGGGCAAGCATTCGGACCTTCTTTGACCCACCTCACCCAGTTCTTGAAGTTGGGAACATGCAACTACTCAGCTTGAAATGAGCATTTCTGTTTGTTGGGGACAGATAACGACTCCATCATGAAAGATACACAGTCTCATAATCCATGGATAGTCAGTCTAAAATCAGAAACTTAACCTACGTTGTTTGCATGCCACATTGCAGTTAGAGGTCAAGATTAATCCAACCTGATATACAAGCTATTTAACTGACACATGGATAAGAACTCTAAATTACGGACAATCTGTTAATTTACAGATGGTTGGCAGCTTTGCTTATGATTGCAATGCTCATCTCCCACCCCCCAAACCCTCCCACCTCCCCCCCCCCCCCCCCCCCTCCCCCAACCCCCTCACCCAACCCCCCACAGTCTTTCGTGCTTACCTCCGCCACTTTTTTTTCGCCATGTTTTGCAGCGAGACAGAGTGGAGTGAGCCCATCTGCATTCCGGGCAGCTACATCAGCTTTGAAGATGTTGACAAGAGCAAGAAGAAGAGGTAGGGAGGGGAGACCTGTGGGAAGGAGGGAGGAGGATGAAAAGATAGATGGGGAGCCAATGAGGAGTACACAAATGAAAGGATTGACAGATAGAGGGAAGGGGAGGGAAGGAGAAAGGGAAAAAGAGTTCTTAGGTGTGAAACATCAGTGGTGTAGGCCTTACATACCTCCTTTTACAGCAATGTGAATGAGCAGGTCTCCCTTGGTGTTCCTTTCCTTGTTTACATCAAAAACAAACTTCTGTAGGAAGGATAGAGTACAAAGGTCCAAATTAACCGGTCATGTTTTGAGCATGCATAGTGTTGACCTGAAGGGTAGTTACATGTATATATTGGTGAAAACTTGTCCTAAGCCTTACCTACAAACTAATTTAATTTGACAAGATAACAGTTAGTTTGTTGGTCTGCAAATTGACAATGTGTGGGTTTGTTACTAAAAGATGCCACACAACAGGTAAATCAGTAGTCATATCAGCTTTCAGCCTTAGAAGTCTCATACCCCATCCTCTTACACTAGAAGGCAAACATTTTTTGGGCTTAGACTATCATTACAGTAAAAGTCTGTAGTGGTTGTCATGAGACCAGCATTATTTTAGCAATTGTAGACAGGTGGTTTCACTTTGCAGTGTTTGCACAGATTAGTACAACTGGGACAGGAGTATGCTCAAAATGGAGAGGTGGCTGCCTATAAGAGTACTTGCAATAAGCAAGGGAACAAACATTTAGTAAAAGTTTATGTGCATATATACTAGCAATCAATAAAAGGTCAGATTCCACATTTGTGGAAAGATCATACTTGTGTATTGCACAGTTACAGTGGTGGCTGGTCTACGCAATAATAAAGTACATCGCTGCTCCAAAAAGAAAAACAAACAAATTTCTGTCAATTAAGGCTAATGCATACATGTACACACACACACACACACACACACACACACACACACACACACACACACACACACACACACACACACACACACACACACACACACAACACACACACACACACACACACACACACACACACACGACACACATTTACACAGTACACACACCTGAAGCTGCACAATAACTTTGTAAAAGGCATCTTGCTGTGCTGCAAGCTTGAATATTTTCTCTCTGTTTTCTGTCGTCAGAGTAACTCTTGTTAAAGTCTTCTTAGGCTTGCCCGGGTTTGGGATGGATTTTCGAAGCTCCTTGGAGAAGCATACGTCAATCGCGGTCTGGTCTGTGAGGGTGAAAAGGAAAAATCGTGATTAAGTAGGACAAGGGAAGGAAAGAAGAGAGGGAAGAAAGATGGAGGAAGTGAGAGGAGGGAAGATGAATGGAAGGGAAGTAGGAGTGGCAGGAGAGGAAGGAAGTGTGGGAGAAGAGGGGAGAGGAGGTGGGAGGAGGAAGCAAGAAGAGAGAGGAAGAGGGAGGAGGAAGCAAGAGGAGAGAGGAAGAGGGAGGAGGAAGCAAGAGGAGAGAGGAAGAGGGAGTAGGAGGAAGAGGAGAGAGGAAGAGGGAGGAGGAAGCAAGAAGAGAGAGGAAGAGGGGGGAGGAAGCAAGAGTTTGGTAATGTCAGCTGGGATTGTTTGTAGCTAGCTAGCAATCGATACTGAAAATCTTTTCAAACAATTTGTCTGCTATAGGAAGATGAATTGGCCAACAGACTAGCTAGGGTAGAGTTTATGTCTATTATTATGTTTATATAGTTGCATCATAGGTGTAATCACATTGTCTAGCTGAGGTCTGATAATCGAGAACTGAAAGACAAACCACCTAGCAGTCCCTACGCCATCCATGGTCATCTCTGCATAGCTAAGCATACACTTTAATTCAGGCTTCATTTTTCAAGGTCCACTAGTTTCAACAATTCTATGATGGTCCTTTGATCTGAAATGTACAGCATGAACTGTGAAGGGAGGTTTGACCTTCTTATTCTGAAAGTAAGTATCATGGTTGCTATTGTATGCAACAAGTTTATTTCAGCCACACACACACAAACACATACACATGCATCTTCCCATTCCCACCCCCCCACGCCCCCCCCACAACCTTCCCAAACACACAAGTACATACTCTCATCATCCGTAATTGCCCATATCCCTTTCTGAGATGCTTTCTGGTTCAACAATATCTCAACAAAATCTGCTGAGCCAAGAGCACATGCCAGGTGTGCTAGGGTCATGTTCCCAAAGTCCGCACCGAAACTGTGGTTCACATGAATAGCTCCATCCTTCAGTAGGGCAGTTAGACATCTTATGCTGTTAGTAACTGCTAGCAGTGAACACAGATCGTAACACCCCTGCTCCAAGTTTGCCTCTTTGTAAATCTCAACAAAATGTCTTTTATCTGACCATAATGAGGAAAAATTAACAGGATCGTCCTCAAATGTGAAAGGATGAGAGCTGAGCTTGCTTCCCCACAGTAGTTGATAGATGGTTAGAGTGATGTGCTCTGATGGTTTTGCAGGCATCTTTTGTGAGGGTGTGTGTGTGTGTGAGGGTTACATGTGTACATGTGCGCAAGTGAGAGGGTATATGTGTGCATATGGGGTTGTTAGTGTGAGTGATGCATATGTGTGGGGTGTGAGTGTATGTGTTGTGAGGGAGAGAAGACTTATTGTTAAACTTCATACTGCTGTTTGCATTGACCTGCAAAGAAAAAAGGTGAAGTGCTGTAAACTAGGTGTTTTAGTTAACTATAACTAAATATCCTTTTAGTATGACCTTGGAACTTTTATTTAATCAAAAATTATCTGGCGAAATGGGGACTGAAACTAAACTAAAATAAAAGATCCAATAAGACTCCAGAAAGAAAACTAACTTTTTTCCACTGGTAACTACAACTAATTACCATTTAGTAAGAGTGTTGGAGTTTTAGTAATTGAAAACTGTACACTAAAATAACTGGAGATTCTAAACCAAATTTATTTTCAGAATCCAAAAACTAACTACAACTAAACTGAAAGTGTAAGCCCTTTACTAAAACAACACAACATATACGTAGTGGGTTTCTATATTGTGTTAATATAAACGACAAATTTTATAGCAGTGCAAAAGCATGGCATTAAGCTGGGCTACAATTTGAACTACTGCATGCTCTATGTTTTTAGGTTGGTTCGATTTTGCAAGGTCATCACAACCAATTGCTTACATACCACCAACACCAAACGATACGACCTACAACTATACTCTAGGAAACCAACCCATTGTGATGACTTTGCACCTACATGGCATGTAAAAAAGTAGCCTCACAGAGACAAGAAATAGTATCCATGGTGTCGGATCAAGGAAATACAGTATGCAGCAAATGCAAATCAACAGTTCTCCCCACACTTACTGACCACGTCCATTGACCACATATGCACCACTTTACAATGGCAGTGTTTGCATATGGTCATGATCGTGGATTAGATAACACATGTACAACCAGGCATAGCCACACTAGTGTAAAAGAATAAACCTCTTTCTAAGGATTGTGGTTTCCATGGTATTATGTATTGGAGGTCAAGTGTCATGTTAGTGTGTTGACATGAATGACATGAATGTGCATGTTAGCTACATTGCAAGCCTTTGGATGTGAAACAAAAAACAAACAAACAAACAAAAAACAATTCAGTGCACTCATGTAACATCCTACAGAAACAGAATTCTCTAATATACTACCATACTGGCTACTGAAACACATTTATTTTAATGACTATGCACTGTCCACCAATCATTGCATGTGTTGACTATTTTCAGGTTTACTGACCAATTAATAGCCCGGCTTTACATGTGTACCTAACTGCCATGGTCATAAGTTTTGTACTGGTGACTCTATCACTCCCCCTTACCTTCCTCTCTACCTCCTCCTTCCTTTCTCCCTCTCTTTCATAGTAGACAGCCATACCAGCAACTGAGATGTACGTAAGTAATGACATGTTAACACCCACCCAAAAGGTAAATAAATACTATCTGGCCAGCTAGTTGCCAAGACAACAGGTTCAGATAGTATAGCCTAGGCTAGGGTAGAAACTGCAATACCAGCCTCATGAGCATATCATAATCAATATCAGGCTGAGATACAATTATGTACGTTTAGGTAATGGTAATGTTGACATCATGCAATATCCTACAGAACATATGTTGATAGCTACGACTCGACGATTATGGTTCTATGCAAGGTATGGATCTAATCAGAGTCCCACAATGCAACAACCCAATGGCTGCATGCATGTAACACTCCTCTGTGAAAGGTGTAGCTAGCTTGAAACCGGCTATCTACTAGCTTATGCAGCTAATAGTTACCGCTAGATAGATCATCTAGTGAATCAAGGAATTCCTAATTGTAGAGGTGGTCACTTAATATATGTCACTTGAAGATAGCTAAAACGATCATTTCCGCCGACCAAAAACCGTGAGCCCGGTCGCGTCTTGATGGCACTTGATTTACAGCGTTTCAAAGGTCAAATTGGCAGTCGTTCGTTCTTAACATCGTTGATTCGTTAATTTTGCAGTCCAGTCGGAGGTCACGTTGATCTCTTGATCAGGACCAGACCTCAATCGCTTGATTTCATTTCGATCCCGCTCACAAACGCTGGACATGTAAGTGAATACACCTTGATTTTGTTACGCCAGTTTACGCCGGTACGGCTGCATTCTGTGAACGAACTGGCCCTAACCAACATCATTCATCGATACATCAGATGAACACATCACAGCAACATAGCCCTCCCCAAATTACGGACTACCGCACACCATTCCAGCTAAAGGCAGATTGTGTTCGCGCGTATGAAGGTGAACAGCTACTGTACTATCCAGCTATATAATATAGTAGTAAATCGACTTACCATGCAGAACATCGGTATCGGGCAGAACTGCAAATGGTCCGAGTGACCTCCCGCAAAGGCTTGCCAAAACACATGCAGCTTTAAATATAGCACAAGAAGCAGTATCGTACGATCATGCAATATTAGACCGTTAATTATGATAGCAACATATGAAGCATTATAAGTGCCAAAATTGCCCGATATGGTATCGACAATACGAAAGCGATATCCCACACGGAATGCGAATGGTCAATGCAATTCGGAAGGCGGTCTATCCCATTGATAAAGGCACTACGGCGTAGCTACCGAGTGATACTGTCCTTCCGCAAGCGCTGGACCACGGTATGCATACTACGTCCTGGCAGAGATGCGGCGCGCGTCCGCTGTGGTCACGTTCTACAATATCTATGACCGTACTCAACGTAGAAACATGGCAGCCTCCCTTTCCCAGGGTTTAGTGACTCTATCTAGCTAATGTGCATGTGTACTGCTGTTTTAATTTCCCTTAAACCCCGTGTTTTAAAAGCTTTGCAGCTTGAAGTTGTGTGATTCTAGCAGCGAATCACTGTTGTAGTAGTGAGAGGATTTGCTAAACTTGAGTTTGTGCAAAAGTCGAAACAAGCGAGTTTGAGAGACTATATGAATCTAATACACCGTGAGATACAGTTAGCGCTCACCGCGAGGTCAGGTTTATGATGATAGGTTAGCGTACTAAGCAGACTAAAGGAGCCTTGCTAGATCTACTTAGGCCCCAATTCGTTGATTATTAGTTTCTCATCGACCGCCCGCTTGGATTTTCTGCGATAGAATTTATCACCATTATTTTTATTTGCACATATTAGCGACGTTAAACAAACGAGCGATAGGCGTCATGAGCACAGCGATGAACGTAACGCTAACAAACGTGTCCGTCTAGTGCACACCATCCAAAAGAACCCTTCTACAATGGGGGATAATGAGCGACGATCATCTTGCCATCACGCTTGTCACTCTTCTTTCGTGAGAAATATTTGTTGGCTGAATAATGGTAATACCCGCCCGCCCGCATTGTGTGCAGGGGAAGCACGTGATGAGAAACTAAAAATCAACGAATTGGGGCCTTATTTGGGTATTTTTAGATATTTTTAGATTATTAGGCCTATTAGTTATAAGTAACATTCATAGTGCCTGCTTCGGTGCAATAATAACGTAAATACCTCGTGAATTCGTCACAATTTGATATACGCGCTACTATGGTGCAAGCTTTTTATCCTGCGAGACAGAAAGCGCTCAGAGGAGGTTGGAAGCTAGCAATTAGTGATACGCGCGAGGTAGCAATTAGTTCTACGTGATGACGTAATCATACCGACTGCCATAGAGGCCCATAGTGGCCCATAGTGAAAGGTCAACTCGATTTACACAAACAGCTTTCGTTTGTTTGGGACGAAACTCACTCAGTGGATACTGCCAGGTGAGCTCTAGATCGACTGCTATAGCTCTTCCTTATACGCGAAAGCATTTGAGTGTTTCCTTGGGAATCCCCACGGAAAATTCTGCGTATCATGAAATACCATAGCGGTCGATCTAGAGCTCACCTGGCAGTATCCACTGAGTGAGTTTCGTCCCAGAGCTGTTTGTGTAAATCGAGTTGACCTTTCACTATGGGCCTCTATAGTGTCAGTTACCAAGATGTTTAACATATCTATCTCGCTTGGCGAACTTCCAGATGAATGTAGATCTAGCAAGGCTCCTTTAGTCTGCTTAGTACGCTAACCTATCATCATAAACCTGGACCACGGTATGCATACGACGTCCTCGCTTGGCGAACTTCCAGATGAATGGAAAGTATCACGTATTACTCCCATCCCAAAACACGGAGACCGCACAAACCCATCCAACTACCGCCCAATTTCCCTACTTTCAATCCTAAGCAAACTTTTGGAAAAGCATATGGCACAATTACTTACTGAACACATGGTAGTACACAGTCCAATATCTCCTCATCAATGGGGGTTCTGTAAAGGAAAATCAACTGCTGGTGCTCTAGCACTGGCAGTTGATCAATGGCACAGGCATCTTGAGGAAAGAAATGATATATGTACCGTGTTCTTTGACTACAGAAAAGCCTTCGACACTGTTCCACACAGAAACTTACTGTCTAAATTGGAATCTCTTGGTATTAACTCGTATGTACTCAGATAGTTGACCCATTATCTCTGTAAGCGTTTCCAATATGTATGTATTAATGGTTCAAACTCCAACAAACTAATTGTAACATCAGGAGTACCTCAGGGCTCTGTTCTGGGACCTACATTATTTATTATCTATATTAACGATATTACTCATACCACCCTACTCGATGGCGGCATGACACTTTTTGCTGACGACATTATGATATACAGGCCAATTCGTACACCGGAAGACTTTACCATGTTACAGTCTGACATTGACAGCCTTACATCTTGGACTGAACAAAATTTTCTACGATTCAATGCAGACAAATGTAAGTATATGGTAATCTCCAGGAAACATTAAATAAACCTTTCCCTGGAGTCCCAGCCTCCACTCCAAATAAACGGTGTCACCATGGAAAGAGTTGACAACTACAGATACCTTGGAGTCTGGATAACATCCAACCTTTCTTGGAACAAACATATCACAGAAGTGTGTCGCAAAGCTAGGCAAAAGGTGGGCATCCTCTATCGCAAGTGCTACAAAAATGCCAACAATGCCACAATGCTGAAACTCTATCTTTCCTGTATTAGACCTGAACTAGAGTACGCTGCCACTGTATGGTCTCCTCACCAAAAGGGTCAAATTGACAATCTTGAATCTGTTCAGAAACTTGCATTGCGTGTATGTTTTAGGAATTGGGACACCAATTACCATACCCTGCTCTCCACGAATAACATTCCAAGTCTGTCCAAAAGAAGGTTCTTTTTACGTCTAAGTTTTCTATTTAATATTGTTAAAGGAGTATACAGTCTGCCACACAACGCACCTATCGAAATAAGAGAGTACCACCACTACTCCCGATCTCACAGTCTCACCTTGAAAGTTCCATATGCTAAGACCAATGCATTTTACTACTCATTTTTTTGTGACACTCTTCGCCACTGGAATGCACTTCCACATGATATTATTGACTCCCCTGATGCCGAACACTTCAAGAGTAAATTATCTGTTCACTTCAGAAACATGCATTAATTCCTACCTTAAAATAGTATTTTTTAACTACCTATATCATACCTAGTATAATATTACTTCTTTAATGCACACCAATACATTTAAATATATGACTTGTACTATAATTGCAACATTGGGTCCACACTTGTATTAGCATCATGCTATTTGTGTATCCATGCTCTATATATGCAAAATTATTATAAAAAAAAAAAAAAAAAAAAAAAAAAAAATGATTACGTCATCATGTAGCTCTAATTGCTACCTCGCGCGTGTCACAAATTACTAGCTTCCAACCTCCTCTGGAAAACGCTATAGCTATGGGAAGCCCCTCAAAAGTACTAGCCCTTGACCAATATTTAACCGCAAGGCTGGCTGCATCATTTTGTTCCTGTGTAAACAGCCCGCCTAAGACGAGCCTGTGGCTACAGAGGTTTTCAGGTTGCTTGTCAAGCTGTACAAGCTGCAAGTGCAAAGTCCACTTATGTAAAATAACCAATAATCAGATTTAACACTGTTCACCAAAGCCTGCTTGTGTAAAATTTTAATTAGTGGTTAGTTTAAACAAGTGGACTTTGCATATGCCACGCACTTGTGCAGTTTGACAAGCTGAAAACCTCTGTATGGCATGTATACACGTCTACGGCAATCTAACTAAACCGAAATTTATGGCGTATGTAGACGTCTACGAGATTTAAAGGGGAGCAGCAGAGAAAGTTGAGGAGGAGTGGTCTCCGCAGGTCAAAAAGACATTATCCGGCTTGAGCTACTCCTGCATGGGAAAGGAATTATGCAAGCCTCACCTTGAGTTACTCATAGGATGGATTGATGCAAACACGCCACCAGTTAATTCTTCATATTAAATCTTTAAACTGTCTTCATGGTAAATATTTATGGTAAATTCAAGAAGAGTATATTTCTTTGTGAGGCTAGGCAAACTAGATTTATTGTTTCGCATCAGCCACTTACTCAATTTGTGTGCGGGCGGGCGGTCATTATCCATTATTCGTTACTAACAAACGCTGTATAAGCTCGGCAAATATACGGCGCTACGGCATTAAAAGTGGGCGCGTCATTGCTTGGAAGGCCAGTTGAGGCGGCAGGTCTCAAAGGAAGCGCGCGCTGATGCGAAGCGGTAATTTTCCTGGCCTAATTGACTATGAATCGCATCACTATATCTAGCTCTCCGCGTTCGAGGCCAGGCAGATACGTGACCACGTGCGCCATATATATATCCCTTAGTAGCGATTCCGCAAGCTCGTCGCGCAGGCTTGAAATTTATTCCGTTATCTCGGGAACGGCTTGATGGTTTGAATGCAACTTGCACCAAATTGACTTGGCAATTCATCTGTCGTGATTCCGTACTCGTAGAAGATGCTAGAAGCAAGCTCGTAGCGCAGGCGTGAAATTTATTCCGTTATCTCGGGAACGGCTTGATGGTTTGAATGCAACTTGCACCAAATTGACTTGGCAATTCATCTGTCGTGATTCCGTACTCGTAGAAGATGCTAGAAGTACAGATAATGCAACCTGACTATGACCTATCAGTGGCGGATCCAGAGGGGTTCCATGGGTTCCATGGAACCCCTCTTTTGAAGGGCTACCTTCGAAAATACTATGCGCAAACGTACTATGTACAGTACGCCCACACTGGAGCTACACGCACTTGAGCTTCAACAGACGCGCGTGTGTCAACTCCTGTATCAAGAATTCGACGCACGCATGGCCTATACGTGCACGTATATACTACCTGAAGCACGTGGCTACCATAGAGACAATGAGCGATCGAAGCGAGCGAGCGAATTAAACCTTATTCATGCATTGCTCCCTCTGCAGCTAGGGATGACGATATGCTATCAGTATGAGAGCGCTTATTTTCCCGTACCTTACGCGGATAACCAGCCGCTTTGTAGCCTCTGCGGCCCGAAGCGGAGTCACGCCTTTAATTCTGCTCTTCAAACACAACAACCAGGTTTAGCAGTAGATCGTCCAACTTTTGCAATTTCACCCCAAGAATACACCAAAAACGATCTGAGAAGGTCAGAAATCCAAAATTTTCCTGGGGGGGGGGGGGGGGGGGGGGGGGGGGGGGGGGGGGCGTGCCCCCAGACCCCCCTAGCAGGCGCCCTACGTGCGCTTTAGTCGCATACTGGAACCTCCCATTTCAAAATTCTAGATCCGCCACTGCCTATTGATGTGTATGAGATGGAACTGTAAGACCACGTGAACATACCATAAATGATGAACTGTACCACTTTTTCTAGAATCAGAAAAATTTTCGTGTGCAAATCTTCTTTCAGTTACGGATCTCGGCTTATACGCAGCAAATTTGCACGGGACAAGAACCATTCAGCTCGTAATTTAACGACGAATTTTCTGGTAAACATCAAGATATAAAAACCCTTCCGGAATCGCTACCTTAGTACTCGTACCATGGTCGAGCGCCAGCGTATCGCTCGGTATAGCTACGCCGTAGCTCCTCCATAAATGGCATAGACCGCCTTTCGAACGATATATACTGCCTTCCGGATGGTAGCTTCATTTATAGCTGCTTTGCCTTGCTCTGATGTGACCTTCTGCCCTCTACCTTTCCCACTCCATTACCACAGACAGCTCTTAACGCGTGTATGAATAACCATTGTTCGCATAAGATAAACATTTAGCATAAATACAAGCTAGTGCATCTATTTAGCTAAACATAAACTGAATGTTTCTTAAAACCAATACTACAAGCATTTGTGGAATTCACTGTTAGCAAACCCACTATATGCCAGGTATACAAGCACAAAGTGAAACATCTAAGTTACAGCCATTACCATGTAGTATACATGTCTCATGCAACATACAGGTATTTTACATCACAAGAACTACTCAGACTCGCTTGGTCCAAGTGATGATTGGTTGTGGCAAGTTCATGTTCAAATTAAACCCATTCTGAGCAAAGTTCTGGGTGTCTTGATCTTGCAGAACAGCTCCATTCTAACTGTGAACTTCAGCTCATCTTCACGTAATGTCAGGGGTAGACTAGAATCAGAGGGACCTGGGTTAGTGCTTGCTTGCATGACCTAGTATGCTTGATATTATATCTTTCCACTCAGTTTTGATTTTCTAGGAGCTCTAAGCTTTGACACTAGGATTCAGACTCATCAGTTTTCTGGATTCAGAGCAAACCATAATCTCTCATAGATCTCAGCACAAGCTATTATGTTTGATCAACAGACAACAACTTACAGTAGCATGAAAGGCAAGGTTTTGATCAACAGACAACAACTTTACAATAGCATGAAAGGCAAGGTTTTGATCAACAGACAACAACTTTACAATAGCATGAAAGGCAAGGTTTTGATTAACAGACAACAACTTTACAGTAGCATGAAATGCAAGGTTTTGTACGTGTACATGTATTACTAAATATAAAACTTATGTCCGCAGTATGCTTTCTCCCTATTGTGCATAAACTGGCTATAGCATAATGGGCCAGTACCACTACTCAAAGCACCAACAAAACATGCTACAGAAAAGGCTTTTCCTAGTATGTATTCCTCTCAGACAACTGTTAAGTTGAACACACAAGCATGCTCAATAAATTCTCCTATGGTGAAAGCATCATACCCAGTTTACATGCCCTACTGTAAGTTGTTGTCTGTTGATCAAAACCTTGCCCTTCATGCTACTGTAAAGTTGTTGTCTGTTGATCAAAACCTTGCCTTTCATGCTATTGTAAAGTTGTTGTCTGTTGATCAAAACCTTGCCTTTCATGCTACTGTAAGTTGTTGTCTGTTGATCAAAACCTTGCCTTTCATGCTACTGTAAGTTGTTGTCTGTTGATCAAAACCTTGCCTTTCATGCTACTGTAAGTTGTTGTCTGTTGATCAAAACCTTGCCCTTCATGCTACTGTAAAGTTGTTGTCTGTTGATCAAAACCTTGCCCTTCATGCTATTGTAAAGTTGTTGTCTGTTGATCAAAACCTTGCCTTTCATGCTACTGTAAGTTGTTGTCTGTTGATCAAAACCTTGCCTTTCATGCTACTGTAAGTTGTTGTCTGTTGATCAAAACCTTGCCTTTCATGCTACTGTAAGGTGTTGTCTGTTGATCAAAACCTTGCATTTCATGCTACTGTAAGTTGTTGTCTGTTGATCAAAACCTTGCATTTCATGCTACTGTAAGTTGTTGTCTGTTGATCAAAACCTTGCATTTCATGCTACTGTAAGTTGTTGTCTGTTGATCAAAACCTTGCATTTCATGCTACTGTAAGTTGTTGTCTGTTGATCAAAACCTTGGCTGGGACGGTACTCCAGGTAAGCAGCTTTGAAAGGTTAGCAGATTTTCTTGGCAAACTGCGACAGCAAGGGTCATGCACATTTGCTGGACAAACTTTAGCTTTTCTAGCCAACTGCTTACAGCACAACCCAGGATTTTTCACATGCAGTGGATACATTGCTCTGATTTGATACAGTGTGCAACTGTAACTTAATTTATATTACATTGCCTGCACAATATTTGCTTAGTATTTTGTAGCTAGGAAGTTCCATCACATGCATGTAGTCAAATGAGTGAAACCAACCTTCTTTGACCATTTGAGAGTGATCATGGCTGACATGTATTGTGCACAACTACTAACTTCCAGTGAAAGTAGCTACCAACTATTCCATACTAAGATTACAATGAAATTATATAGGATTGCAATAAGCATTTCTGCTGAATATGTATGAAGTATCAAGAACAGTACACAGCTAGTCGGACACAGTTAACAGCTAGCATGACACAGTTCACAGCTATAGTATATATGACATAGTTCACATCTACTATATATGACATAGTTCACAGCTAGTATGTATGATACAGCTAGTATGACATAGTTCACATCTACTATATATGACATAGTTCACAGCTAGTATGTATGATACAGCTAGTATGACATAGTTCACAGCTAGTATGACACAGTTCACAGCTAGTAGTATGATACAGCTACTATATATGACACAGTTCACAGCTACAGTTCACGAAGTTCATAAAACAATGCATTGGAATGTCTTCGAGTTTCTTAAGTAGTAGGCTGGGAACTTGCAGCTTGGCCACGCCATGTCTTGAATTTTTGCTTTAGCTCAGTAACGTTAATGACAAATATGAGGTTTACTAAAGGTAAAATCAGGTAAAGCAGATTAGAGATTCCAATCAGTGCTGGTGGACCCAGTTCCTCGAATAAGGCATACAGTCTGTCACATTGCTTCTCAGGATCAACACCAGTAGCCTCACATTGCCAGTATTCTACAAGTGTGATTGCAAACTGTCCAGAATTTCTGATGGTGACGGCTAGTGCAGTGAGAGAAACCACCACCAGCAAGACAAAGTAGCATAACACAATCAGAACTTTTCGCTCAGCGATGCTAATCTTGAAGGGATGTTGTGATGATTTCGTTTTGATTAAGCCATGTTGCTGCAATTGGGAATGAATAAGATTTATGAAATGACATTATGATATTCATGCAGTGAAATCAAGTATGCAGACAGGAAATTAGGCTCAAAAGAAACGTATACCTGCCAGATGTAGTGATATGGTGAGATCAAGGTGCGAGAATTCACTTGTGTATATATGAGTATGCGAGTATGGTATATAGCACACACGACAAAGTCATATATCTGAGAAGTCAGACATTCTTACTAAACATGGGTGCTCTGACTACTGAGCTGTACCAGGCCAACCAGCCCTCATATATATACTGTGCAAATGGCACTAGAAGTAAAAAGGTGATAGTTAAGTGCTTACTGTACTGAATTACTGGAATAGCACCATCAGTTAAGCTTGTGTACATTATGCTGGCTGAGCATAAAAGAGACAGTCAAGCATAATGACCAATGTGGGCCTAACAATGGGCTAAATAGATAAAGTATTTTGAGCACTCACAGCAGGTCACTGGAGTATTTATCACTCTCAATAAATATACGGTCTGCACAGTCACAGTATATTTACTAGCAATACCTAGAGTGAGAATGACACTCATGCAGATATTATATCAATTAATCTGTGTGCACATCTTGTTGCTAGTACAGGCAATACTGGAAGTATTTGTTTGCAATGTGTGCACTATACATATGTCACATGAAGGCAATTAAAGTATGCAGCAGCATCACTGTATGTTGCTGTGACTGTGCAGTGATTACCTTGTGAATGACCCAAAATATTATGATAAGGAGAACATTTCCAGCAACAAGAATGAGATTGAGAGGCAGAAGCAGGGAATAAAATAGAGGAACCGGTTGCAGGTTGTCACATCGGAATGGTGGATATAAGATTGTTCTAAACCCCCTCAGACTAGGATCTCCAGCAGTAAATGCCACTACCACTGGTAGCAACGGTAGTAGGAATCCAACGACCACCATGGTGATGTGGATATATCTGAAGTGGTGTTTACTTTCAAATATTTTGGCATGAAAGGGGAATCTTATCTTCCAAAAGAGTAACACTATATGGCAAAGCCACCACACAGTAATCTGAATCACGTTGTAGTAGAAAAAAATTCCTATGGAGTAGAAAAGCAGATAGAAATATGAAGTTCAAAAATGGAAACATTAATGCAATTAGCAAAATGACAAACAACAACAACAGCAAAAAAACCCAACGATTGTGCACCCACTATATCAAGAAAGGAAAAGCAAATAGAAAGATGAGGTTCCAAAATGAAGAATTCACAATTAAATATATGTCTAGACTAGTATTAATGAATGGCCTGGGTACGAGGCTAATGGCTAGACGAGTTCTATACCACCCATATATACTCCCTTGATGCATGTGAAATATTACAGCTGCTTTCCTTTCATGCAGGTGGCAAGTCGTGCATGACGGACCTGTCAAAGTACAGAAGGGTGTTGGCCTAGCCAACTGAACCTCCCCTGCTGCCATGACAATCAAGTACTCTGAATCACAGTACAGTGATGCACTATCAGTATATGAGATCAGATAAAAGAAATCTGAAGAGAAAGAAAAAAGCACAATGACCTCTATTGCATCGGTTAAGTTACTTTGGCTATATTATACTTCGGTAGGTACAAGTGTTGAGTAAACTCAAGTCTTCTTCCTAGAATGCTGAAGGTTATTGTAAAGCTAAGGTAAACACTAAACTCTAAGGAACTGCGGTATACCTTTTACACCCCACAATGCCAGAAAAAGTGTGTACTAATTATACACCAAGATGCAAGATGTCAGAAAATTGATTCCCATTTTGTGTTAGTTGCCATCAGACAAAAGTATGAAAATAGAGTAATTCACATTTATATAACTGAAGTCCAAATCAGTGAGAATTGCCCTTGCCTTTAGTCTGGGATTAAGCAATCGTTATTTAGTTGGGATGAGTGAGGACAGTCTTGAAGAAAGTTTGAAATTGAGATAGTCTACTGAATCTCAACCAAGTTCACAATGGGAGTGAACCGAGCAGAGACAGGAAACAAGAATGAATGAACGCTAGCTAGGATGCCTGCGAGCAGGAAATGAAAGCAAAGTCATACATAGCAGAGCATGTGAGAATCACCACTCTAGTAGACAACAGTGCTGGACCATAACAGGAATACTAGTAAACAGTGATTGCACATACAGATATAGACAACACCTGCCTGCACAAGAGAGCTTCAATTAAGATGGAAGACTTAAACTCCCGAGTTTAAATCCTCCATCTTAACTGAAGCCAGATAAGGAGACATGCAGGAAGGCTTGAGTGATCATGTTGACCTATGATCTCTAGTTGGAGCAATATGGATGCTTTTATGCTTTGTTTTTTGCACTTTCTAATTCAACTTTTTTCATACCCTTATGTTTGTAACAGAAAACCCTCTTTTACTATTCACCATGCCTTCATGCTGCTCTTCAATCTTGAAAGTGATGCCATATTACAGGTATTCATAAATCCCTAGCTAAACTGTAGTAATAAACACGGTAGGTTCTGACAGAATGCATCTTGTAGTGTGTGCTTTATAACGAGAAACCTTTCCAACACGTCATACACTTTCTAATGTACATGTAATTTGTGTTTCTGCCAATTTGGTACATTAGTGTGCAACAAACTTTTACCATTTATCATCAGTGTGACTGTCATGAGTACAACAAACACCGGGGGGAAAGTGAACCTGTGAAACAATATTAATAGTAGCTAATGACAGTGAACACTTTATTGATTGGGATCAAAATCAGAGCGACAAAAATGAGCTATGTTATAGCTACTACCGTGTGCACACATGCTATAATTGCAATCAATATGATGAGCAAGTACAGTACATACTCTGTTCAGTTTACCATCAACTTAACTAGTGTATCGAAACATATATAAATGAACCCAATAAGGTAAGTGCTGTTTACTAATGAGGAGTTCTAAAGTCAGACATCCACTACGTCCTAACCATTGTAGAGAAGAGCAAACTGCAATGTGAAGATTGATATAAACCAGCCTGCTAACTGGATAGCTAATATCACAAACTGATGTTAGTAAAACATGCAAAAATCTTTCAAAATAAGCCTACCTGTATTGTTAAGTGGGAAAGGTTTCTTTTTCTTTCAAATGTAAGCCCACCTGTTCATGTGGCACTACAAGTGGTTATAGAAATCTTAGAGAGGGATACATGACTAGCCTCGTACCCAGGCCGCTTGGGAGGAGAGAGACGGCCTGGTATCGGCTGCTTGCATATGCGTGATCAAAACCAGTGGGAATCCGTTTACATTTGGAAATTGTCTGTAAAACCAATACGTATACGTCCGATATATTTCCGTGTCATCGAAAGATGCAGCCATTTGCCAGTTGAATTACCTTCAACTGCATGAAAGTAGAGGATAATCGCCATGTATACGAAGGTGAAGATGCTTTCTTTCAGCTACCAACTAGTTTTGGTAAGTCTGTACACTATGACAGGTGCTGTCATTTGCATGCTTGACCGTAAACAAGTGAGTTGGGTATAGAGGTTCTGCAGTGATGTCATCACCAATTTAAAATTCATAATTAGCCATTTCAAAAATTTGCAGGTAATACTGATGGTCCAGCTAACTCAAAATAAAATATGAAGGCCTAACTCCTTTCCATTGATTTTATGAAAATTCTTAAAGTCAAACATTTTGCATAGGATTTGTACAGCGAGTGGAAAAATTTGCCACTTGCCATACAAGTTAATGCTAAAAGATCAAACTTTGACAATTTATCTTGTCCCGGATGAAATCTTCTACAAAGGACTTTGACCCTAAAGGGGCACCGATGTATCTATGTCCCTGGATAGTGATGTTGACTCCAGAGCCTCGGAAGTGTTCTTCTGCTGTGGGTAAATGCTCGCGCTTGACAACCAGCCATGTCTTGCATGGGTGGGATTGTATCCAAAATGTGAGCCATATGATACCAGACTGTCCCACCATACACGCAGGTCTGAAGTTTTCCCACCCGCAGACGCATCATCGGCATACCAAACCTGTGTCACATCGCCATGTAGCTTACAGATAAGGGGTAGAGTGCCAATGGCATACATCGCCATGGCCAGTGGGTCGCCTTGCGTGGTGCCTTCTTGAGAGAGGATGTGGTCACCATCGATAAAAAGCATGGAATGTGATCAGTACATGTTAGTGAGCATCGGGGCAAGGACAGGGCAGAGGATGCGGGTGTTTCTTAGGGCTGCTTGAGTGAGTTAAACGCATTTGAAGCGTCAACCATAAGCATCGCTTCAGCCCCTTCATCTTCAAATAGGTTTCTCATTGCATGGATCCCAGCTTCACATGCTGCTCCCTGTCCCGCACATAGCTGTATGCTACCAACTGCCTTTAGGATATCATCGCGTGTAACTCTGAGAATGGCCTTGGAAATGAGGCGTCTCAGTGTCTCACCAACTCCGATTGGTCTGACTCCTGGGCATTTATCAAGAGCGATGAGACGGCAAGCTGTCAGGGCAGAAATTCCACTTGGGTCCATGTGAAAGGAAGAGCACATGCCCTTCCAAGCATGTGCATCTAGACCGGAGGGACCGGCGGAGCCATCCATCTGCTGACTGATGGATCTGATCAGTGCACCGTCTATCTGATCGAAGACGACGGAGTGAGGCTCGATAGTTGGTGACTGGTCACTTATAGCAAGTGGTGATGCAGGTGTTCCAGGAGGGTGTTTGTCTAGAAGGTGATCCTTTACTGTTCTTCCATCTGGTTGGATGTTGTCAAGTTGCAAGCAACCATAATCATTTTGCTCTGTGATGAGTCTCATGGCTGCTTTCAGGTTGCCCAAGGACACCAGCTTAGCAAATGATCTTGCAGTTTGTCCATCTTCTTGGCTATGGTGCTTACGGTGGTTCAGCCGGCTTTGGATTGAAGTACACTTGTGTAAGAGAGAGTCAATATCTCCTTTTAGCCATTCTGTCCCCCTGACATCGAGTGCGGTCTTTGGGCTTTGATCTTGGGTGTGGCCTCTGAAGAAGTAGGAGTGGGAGAATCATTGAGGCCTTTAGGGCCATGCTTTCCAATGCTGTGGCGTCACTGTAAGTACAACATATTATTCTGCGTGGACAATCTACGTAAACGATACAATTTTACGGAATATAGTGGAAATTCCCGCGCATGAGCAAGCAGTTGATACCAGGCCTGGGTACAAGGCTAGATGCATGACTATTAAACAAGGCAGGTAACATTTGCTGCTATTGCATTATCAATTGGGTGCAGACACATGACAAGATAAACTGCGTTGACACTTGCACACTTAGCTACAGCTGTAGGGACTACAGTAATTACATGTGCAGTAGTGGGTGGGTGTCATTTTCAGAATCGAACATACTACTTGAAGTACAGGAAAACTACAGAACATTAATCGAGGGTCAAGCCTGAGAGAGAAGTTTCTGCAAATCAGAACGCATAGCTTTTCACCACTGCAGTTCCATATCACAGCACACAGACCACACATGCATAGCTAGAAGTAAGGCTTATCCCAGATCTGTGATCAACCCAAGATGCTTCATCTCTAAGTCCATACATCTGGCAATTTAAGGAGGTTGTCATGCATGGATACAGAACATCATGCAAGGAGGAGTAATTTACTGTAGCCATTTGTCCTGCCTGAGAAGCTACGAAGGACAGCTGCACAAAGAGAGGCTGATTATTCATGCACATGTTAACCCAATAGGTGCAAAATTACAGACATAAATATGCACAAAATGTTTCCATAGTGTCAGGGTCTACCCAAATAATGATAACATGGCAGGCAATTTGTCGTGCACAGAGAAAGTTTGCCAGTTGACTGCACCAGCTTAATTGACAAACCAGGGAACTAACATTGAAACTCCTTCCAGTAGTGAATAGATAACATGAAAGCATAAAGGGTAACTGCCAGTGTATTAATGCCAAACTACAATTCACACTTTGAGTGGAAATGAGAAACTTGAATGCCAAGCAACTGTGCATAGTGGTTGAGGTGACTAGGTTTTCACTGCCTACATGTGTAAGCCGAGACTCCATGGTGCCTTTACTCCGGACTGACTGGTTTTCCTAACTCCTTATCCCAGACTAACTGGTATTCTCCATTGTCCTTCTGTGTTGTGTATTCTTGTCTTATTTGTATTCTAATTTGGCATTGTCTACGTTCTAGAAGATTCTTCACAGCATGGTCTGTATAAAAAGCTCATTTTCTGTCAGTTGTGAGTGGTCATTGTTGTAACTGCTGAGTTTGATGACAGTCAAAGCCTAGTGTTGCAGCAAAGATGCGGCTTGCCTGCGGTTAGGCTTACATCTGGTGGAGAATCCGGGCATCGATTAGTAGTACCGGAGCGTGTGCTCAGTAATCCTGGAAAACCAGAGTTGTGGGAACTGTCTAGATGCCGTTAACTCGTGGTATGGAGAAAGAATACCAGGAGAAGATTGCTACTCTCACAGCAGAAAAGGAAGAACTGACAGAGCAGATGCAACACAGCGCAACAGAGAGCGAGAGAACTGTTGCTGAATTACACCACCAGCTGGCAAAATTGCAGCTTCAAGTTGAGGAAGCTGAAGAGGCCAGGAGACGAGAAGGCAAGACTCTTGAGGAGATCAGACAACTGCGCCATGAGAATCAAGAGCTCCAGAGGAGAATGTATGAGACAGAAGAGCTCATCCGTTTGCAAAAAGAACAAGTTGCCATCATGCATGACAGTATGCAAGATTTGAGGCAGCAGAAAAATGACTACAGGGAGCGCCAACAGGAATGGCGATTGTTGGCAGAGAAGCGTGAGAAAGAGAATCAAAACCTCCGGGTTGAATTAGAGAGAGAGCAAAAAAGATGGACTGTGGAAAGAGAAAATATTGAGACAAAGGCATGGGTACCCTTGCAATCAGAAAGTATTTATTGTGAACAACCTAGAGAGCAGGTCATGCCAGGCAATGAGAGAGATCCAATCTCACTTTCAACGTGTAAAACAGCACCGGCACAGACCGGCCTACTCACCAGCTCTGCCAGTATAACTCAGCCTGAAAGGTCTTTGTCTGTAGGAGCAACCTCCACATCAAGTGTAACAGAGAACTCTTTTGTGCCAACAGGAGCTACAGCCAGTGTACCCACAACAGCATCTGTTGCAACAATAGCGGAATCCAATTTGTATCAGTTGTTCCAATCTACCGCCCAGCCATATACTCCCACTGTACAATGGAATGCTCCAGAAGCCACTCAACCTCACATTCCTCTCTCTAATCAGCTAGTATCAAGTAATAGTCTTCATCAAGCTCCTGAGCAACACACTGTTGGAATTGGGCACCACGGTCCCTTTGTCATGGACTCAGGGCAAGCGTTGCAGCAGTTGGCTGCTAGTGTAGCTGAGAGACAGCGCAAGTGCCCTAAGTTCTCTGGAGAGAGCAAGTATGATGATTTTGATCATTGGCTCCAAACATTTTTCGGTTCTATGTCCCCCTTGACCGATATGATGAGCGAGGCAAGCTTTTGGAGCTTCGATCAGCTCTGAAAGAGGGCTCACCAGCACAGAGAGCATTTGATTTTCTGGAGTTGTTGGCACATGGAAGTTATGCTGTGGCAACTCAGAGATTGAAGGAGCGGTTTAGGTGTATGTTGACTCCTGAAGCCTTATGTGTGGAGTTTAGCAGATTACGGTTCAAACCACACCAGCAGACAATCCAAGAGTTTGCCACAGAAGTGGAACAGATGCCCATTCGTACCTTCCCACATAAATCTGCTGCTGAGCGAGATGCCGAGTGTCGACACCAGTTCAGAGTTGGGCTGGGAGACGACTGGGCTTACAAATTGTTGAATTGTCCAGACACAGCCAACTTCCATCAGACCCTACGTTGGGTCTTGGAGCGAGCAGCAAAGCAGGAGTCCATAAGAACAATCAAAGGTCTAGACAGAAAAGATAATGATTGGCAAGGAGCCAAAAGGCAACCAAGTGCAGATCCTGTTCAAACAAAGACAAGGACGGAGGCTCCCTCAAAATTCAAAAATGCATCCAACCGTTTTGTCCCCAAAATCGCTGAAAGCAGGCTATCTCAACTCAAGAGGTGTTGGAAATGTAATGAAATGGGACATACACAGCACAACTGTCCACGAAGGAATGTGGGCACAGAGACTGAAAGATATGGTCATAATCAAATCACTACAGGAATGCCAACAGCCCCTGAAGAAAAACAAGAAGATAAGCAACAATATGCTGAACGAATGAGGAAACTCGCGGAACAAGCAGAGTTAGAGGCCTTGAAAGAGAGGTGCGCCAAAGCCTCACAATCAAATGCACTGATGGTGTTGAGCACAAACAATGTTGAGATCCATACAGACATCGAGAAGGAAAGAATAGCTCCAGTGGTTGGTGGAAGTCATTTCTTGGACCTTGAAGTGGGAGGCCTACCAGTAAGGGCCTTGATAGACACTGGCTCCCCAGCAACAATTATTTCGGAGAAGTTACTTCACGAGATTATGAAGGGCAATACTGAAATTACCCCAGCCTGTTTAGAAAGACCTACAGTTCAACAATTATTTCGGAGAAGTTACTTCACGAGATTATGAAGGGCAATACTGAAATTACCCCAGCCTGTTTAGAAAGACCTACAGTTCAATTGGTTGACTGTGGTCAACACTTGCTTCACATTGTTGGGCAGATCACCCTCGTCTTTAAGCTCATCCCCGGAGCAGAAAGAAAGGTGAAAGTGCTGATTAACACTGACAGCACACAAGATTGCCTACTAGGAACCAATGCTCAAGAAGAACTTGGTTTCACTCTGATATTGCCAGATGGTCAAGAGATCCCGAGGTCCCCAGCTCCAACTGTGGAGAGATACTCAAAAGAATCAGAACCCAAAGATTCCACTTCCAAGACCTCTCTCCCTACTGCAAATTCTACATTTACGTCAGGCTACTGACCACTTGCCGTATCCCTGGATATCGGGGTCACACTATAAAGGCTAAAGTAGAAGGAGACTGGAGTCGAGTCCAGAACAAAGAGTTTTTGTTCGAGCCTGATCGGGAAACTCTGCAAAAGTTTGAATTGGATGCAGAGAGTTCTTTGGTGAAGTGTGATTCCACCATTGCCCTCAGAGTTCATAACTACAGCTATTCTGCAACCTTTATTGGAAAAGACATGGTCCTTGGCACCGTAGAACCTTGTGAACTGGTGCCAACCGGAAACTCTCAAGGGAGTGGTCCTGAGCAAGGAGAGGAGAAAGCCCAAGTTATTACTGCCCAAGTGGACATCGCCACACCAACCCTCTTAACTCAATTGTGGATTAATCCAGAGTTACCGAAAGAGGTGCAGCAAGAAGTCCAGGATCACCTTATCATGTCAGCTGATCTTTTTGCCTTGGATTATACTCAATTGGGAGTTACAACCATGGTGGAGCATTCCATCGATACTGGTGAAGCTAAACCAATTAAACAACGACCTTGGCGTATCCCCTTAGCATACCGAGAAAAAGTGGTGACCATGATTGGTGATATGTTGGCAAGAGGAGTGGTGGTACCTTCTCGGAGTTCATGGGCCAGCCCTGTTGTGTTAGTGGCCAAGAAGGATGGCTCACTCCGCTTTTGTGTTGATTATCGGCAACTAAATGCCATCACCCGTAAGGATGTCTATCCCTTGCCCCGAGTCGATGATATCCTGGACTCCATTGGAAAGAATCCTGCTCGTTACTTCAGCAAGTTAGACCTGCGATCAGGATATTGGCAAGTCAAGATGGTCCCTAACGACCAGGAAAAAACAGCCTTTACAACCTTCCATGGATTGTTTGAATTTACTGTCATGCCATTTGGGCTTTGTAACGCCCCCGCAACAATCCAGAGATTGATGGAAACTGTTCTTCATGGTCTCCTTGGAAACTTTGTCTCAGTTTATCTGGATGATATAATCATCTATTCCCCTACAGTGAAGGAACACCTCAAACATTTGAGTGCTGTCTTTGATCGGTTACGGCAGGCTGGCCTCCGGCTAAAGCCTAGCAAGTGTCAATTCCTGTGCTCTCAGACTGCATATCTTGGACATATCATCTCAGCTGATGGTATCCGTCCCGACCCTGAAAAGATTGCAAAGATCCAAAATTGGCCATCCCCTAAGAACCAAAAGGAACTCCAGAGGTTTGCCGGCCTGGCCAACTACTATCACCGGTTTGCTAAGGATTTTGCCAAGAAATTTAACCCACTCAGATCACTTTTGAAGGCTGGAGTACCTTTCGAGTGGACCCCAAGTGCTGAGGAAGCCTTTGAAGCAATCAAACAATTATTGACATCCTCTCCAGTCCTCACATTTCCAAGATTGGGACAACCATTCGAGGTCTGGACTGATGCCTCTTATTCTGGACTTGGAGCCGTCCTGTGTCAAGCAGGAGAAGATGGAAAAGTTCACCCTGTGGCCTATGCTAGCCGTGGATTGTTGAAGCATGAGAAAAACTATGCTGTCTCAGAACTGGAAGGGCTTGCCGTTGTATGGGCTCTTGGCCACTTTCATGCCTACATTGTTGGTCAAGACATCACAGTTTTCACTGACCATGCTGCTCTCCAATCCCTGTTAAAAGCTCCAAAACTCTCAGGAAGACTGATGTGATGGTCTTTGAAGCTTCAACAGTTCATTCCAGCCATCAAGCACCGGCCTGGAGCTATGCATGTAGTACCGGATGCCTTGTCCCGGATGCCACATGAGGAAGCAGTGCACACAGTCATGAATTGTTTCACTGCCCAGGCAGAGGACCAGCAGGAGGATACCCTACCTGGTGTTTATCAGACTTCACTTCCACCTGGGGAATTGGAACTAGCAATAGGCTCCCTGCAACAAGAGGATGCCACACTCAAAACAATTATTGACTATCTGAAATCAGGGGTACTACCTGAAGACCCTGTGCAAGCTCGTTGTTAACTTTGGAAAGGCCACGCTTTAGCCTTGTTGATGGTGTCTTATTTCACGAAGACCCAGGACTCCCTGACCGGCTACAACTGGTTGTTCCAAGACAAGTGCAGGAACAACTCGTCCGAGAGAGCCATGATGGAAGATTCAGTGGACACTTTGCAGAAAAGCGCACCTGGGAAACTCTCCGACGGCGTTTCTGGTGGCCGACTATGCGAAGTGATATCCGCAAGTATTGTAATGCCTGTATGAGCTGTGCAACCCGTACTGGCCAAAGTCAAAAGAAAAAGTCGCCAATGATACCCATTCCCATTGGATCTAAGCCATTTGAGATGGTTGGATTGGATGTTCTGCAGCTTCCAGAATCTTACCATGGCAATAAATATGCTATTGTGTTCATGGATTATTTCAGCAAGTGGCCAGAAGTTACTGCTGCCCCTAACCAGACAGCAGTGACTATTGGATGTCTCTTAATAGAGTTCCTACTAACCCGCCATGGAGCCCTCAATTACTTACTTTCAGATCGTGGAAGTAACTTTTTGTCAGAGCTAATTCTGGAAGTATGCCATTTGATTGGAACCAAAAAGATCAACACCTCTGGATACCATGCCCAAACAGACGGACTTGTTGAACATTTTAATCGAACACTAATAGAAATGCTCTCCAAATGGGTGGACAAGAAAGGCCGAGACTGGGACCAACAACTCCCATATGTGTTATGGGCCTATTGAGTGAGCCCTCACCATTCAACTGGTGAGTCACCCTTTTTTCTGTTACATGGCTACGATCCTCGGTTACCAACTGAGCTTGCTCTAGAAAGCCCAAGTTCTCCTTATCAAGTGGACCAGGAAGACTATCTGTCAGAATTAGTCTCTGGACTCAGTGATGCCTGGGCCTTAGCAAAATCAAAGATCAAGGATGCCCAGTCTCGACAGAAACAACAATATGACCGTGGAGCTAGAGAGTGTCAATTTCAAGTTGGCCAGCGGGTGTTTGTCCACAATCCTAAGGAAATTCAACAAAAAGCCTGGAACTTTTCCCACCTTACTATGGCCCCTTTCGAATTGTGAAGTTAACCGACTCCAATGGAGCTTTGGTTCGGCCTACACTCGACCAGATGATCCTCTGATGTTGGTCAATACTGACCGCCTACGGCCCTGTCGATCAGAGATATCTGATGATGCCTGTTGGCTTGGAATAAGGAAAACTAAGAGACCCAAGAAACCTCAAGGAGATATTAGCCCCTGGGAAGGACTCCAAAGACAGCCCTCCCAAGCACCGCTACTATACAAGAAGCAAGACCAAGTAAACGGTTTCACCCACTTCGCTCGAGGGCGATCGAACTCAAGGAGGGGGTGATGTAAGCCGAGACTCCATGGTGCCTTTACTCCGGACTGACTGGTTTTCCTAACTCCTTATCCCAGACTAACTGGTATTCTCCATTGTCCATCTGTGTTGTGTATTCTTGTCTTATTTGTATTCTAATTTGGCATTGCCTACGTTCTAGAAGATTCTTCACAGCATGGTCTGTATAAAAAGCTCATTTTCTGTCAGTTGTGAGTGGTCATTGTTGTAACTGCTGAGTTTGATGACAGTCAAAGCCTAGTGTTGCGGCAAAGATGTGGCTTGCCTGCGGTTAGGCTTACACATGTAGTTATTTATGAACAGTGAATTGGGATTCCAGGCCACTACTTTTTATTACCATACACGATTGTTCCTTCTCTGCTGTATGTCTCTTTGCATGCATATACCGTGGTGTTGTGAGAGAGTTCCAATGGGTGCATGGTGTACCTTACATATGTATTTAAACTTACATGTGTTTCCATCGTATGCATGAAATAACAAGCACTGCTATGGAGGCGATAATACCAACGGCTGCTGACAGGCCGACGGTCACATTAATGGCCACCACACTGCGATGAGAGAACAGTTCCCAGCGTCCACACACAGGGAGGCAAAGTGAAGTGTTCTCCACAGTGGTACAGGAGAAGCTCTCCCGACACTGGAGTGTGCTGCAGTTTTCACGCTGAACCCTTCTTGCTGTTGGTGGGGTTTGGATGGTAGTCTCATGTTGTCCACCACTATCACCTCCTGCAAGTACCAGTATCATAACTGTGATGTGTTTTCTGAGTGCAATAAAACACGAAAGTTATTGCCTACCATTGGAAGGATTTGGAGTACTGGATATGTTGCTGTGATTTGAATCATTTCCCTGTATCTGCATGAAGACCAGTAAAATTAATAAGCTCACTTGGAACCAGACTGTTATGAAGATTCCAGGCTCTCCCCTACATGAATAAAATGCGGAACATGGCCTGGAAACAAGCTACCTGTCAGCTAAGTGAGGGAAAGATCATATGTGATTGACAGTGGTAGGAAAAAGATAGAGGGATATTTGATGTAATGTAGTTAAGTGATTTATCATATAGCTAACTTGTTCTACTCAAGCAGTAACCACACCCCAAGTGGAAAGTGAATCAAATGCAGTTGGACAGCCCACCTTATCCTGCCCATAACAAACCATTGAGCAGAGCACTTCAAAGTGATAGAAGTAAGGAGCACAAACACTGACTACAGGGAAGGCCGTGGGCATGAAGGTGGCAGCATAAGCAAGTATTTTACTGTAAAAATACCCACATTTTAGGTTGTCTCAGTTAATATATTCATGACCCAAAATTGCCACTCGATGGACGCATCTACATGCTCACTGTAGGTAGCGTCCTAACCACCAATGTATCTCAAATCAGTCTGTGCCAGCTTTTGTTCAGAGCTACTGTCAAAGTCAGGCTAGACTCATGTTTGTCACTACTCTTGGAATGGACAACTTTGACTGCACCAAAATGAATGCACATTTCAAAAAATTCACAACTTGTCTACCGGAGGGGCTCATTCACGAGTGCAAGCAAGCATTACTAGCCCCACCTCTCCCCCTTATGTCGCTAAACAACTCATGGCTCTGTTCCACACACAACCACTCTTCAGCTTTCTTATCTACTTCAGCATAGTACAAACGATATAGCTCACTGTAAAAACATTTGGGTTACTTCAACCATATTATGGTCATCTCAGTTGCATGCCTGTTGTGTACGTGACACGTTACAAACTTCAAGGGATGCTTCCAAATTGAATCAAAGCTTATAAGTGTAGTTGAGAAGCTTCTCCCTTTTGTTAAATTATAGGTCTTCTTGCAGAAAGCCTAGTTACTTGGCTACACTTCTGGCATTTCTGCCATAACCATGCAACCAAGGAACTCCTCCAGGGGCAGATGTGTAAGATCCAACCCTCACCAGAAATGTGATTTATAGGCTTTCTGCACGAATATCCTAATTTAACAAATGGAGAAGCTTCTCAACTACACTTTGATTCAATTTGGAAGCATCCCTTGAAGTTTGTATGTTTCACATACACAACAGGCATGCAACTGAGATGACCAAAATATGGTTGAAGTAACCCAAATGTTTTTACAGTGAGGTATTGCGCATTCTAGTTAAAGCCCAGCCCAGTGTCATAGGATATTTGGCATCCCCGGTTTTTTGTATCCCCGTACATAATATCCTAGGATATTACGTACCAGTCTCTTTTTTCAAAAGACCCACTGGCTGCATTTTTTTTCATTTCTACCATAACCATGCAGCCAAGGAACTACTCAAGCACCACGTGTGAAAGATCAAAGAAATACCAAATCTCAACAGAATGCTGACTTCTGAAAGGAGATGCTAATCTCACAAATAGTAGAATTCCTTGAACTTTATATTGTGTCACTTAGTAACACAACAGGCATGCAACTGAGATGACCAAAGTATGGTTGAAGTAACCTAAACATTTTACAGGAAGATTCACCTCTTTGGCAGACTTGTAAGGTGCTTCTCCCATGGGCGCTGTTTTGCGAGACTATGGTAGCTATTTTGTATCTCAGAAACGTGTAGTTATTTGGAATCTAGTTTTAGTTTTACTTATGGTACTTTAGTGTTAACTTTAGTTATATTTATGTGTATCAGCTTTAGTAGTAACAATGACATCTTGCATCTACCACAAATCTACTTCAAAAACTCGGATTACACTCACTGTTTTTTCTACACATCTTCACATTTAGGAACAAAACTAATTTCATCACTTTAGTTCAAGATCAAATTCCTTTTTAGTTTTCGTTATTTGGAAGCACATTGAAATATTTTTAGATATAGTAATCTTCCATTATTTTAGTTTTAGTACAGTTATTTAAATCTTAGTATTTCAGCTTTAGTCTTAGTTAACTAAAACAACATTATTCAATACTTACAGTCTTGCTCCCAGGCTTGCCATCTGTACTGTTAAGTGTCTTCCGTGTTGCTTTGGGGCAACTTAATGAGACCTTATGAACATGAAAGATCTCAAATAGAAAGGCTGGTTTAGCGTATTTGTGGTCGAGTTTTATGGCTTGCATATATTGTGCATGCATGCGCACCATCCCTAACCTCTGATACTATGTTTTACTATAATTTATTTCTTTCCACTTTGGGTGTAACTTATATGTAGTACTACCACTCACGGTTGTAATATTACTACCACTCGATGGACATAAATGTATCAGGAAAAATGATGCAAATTTATCACCTATATTATATAGCTACTTAATTGGTTCTTTTAATCATTAGAGGATCCTCACATCTTTAGAGTTCTAAGGACATGAGGGTCCTGTATCACTAGTGCATTGGAGGGCCCTAAATTTGGGTAAGGGGGGAGTGGATGCTGGTATAAGGCTTTCAGAAATGGTATCCTCTCAGAGATTTTCTCTCTCCTGCACCCTCCCTAGTAGCACATACTCACACTTGCTGGACATACTTTCACTGTTGAACTGACTAGGTAGCACCTGTGGCATTGGTTCGCTTCGAAAATTCCTGCCTACAAGTCTGGCCTGATATAGTGGACTCCATCTCTTAATTGTGTTGCTACAAAATACTTCAATTCCCAATTTTACACTTTAAGGTAGCGATGGAAGTTTTTCGGCTGAGGTTAACAAAAACATAAACCTGGGTTACAGTCAGGACCAGTGTTACTCCTAGTTTCAGGGTTAGGGTTTGGTTTAGGGCAATCTTGCTTTGCCTAATTTTAAAAAAAGGGTTTTAGTAGCTTATTAATATATTCATGACCCAAAATTTGCCACTCGATGGACGCATCTACATGCTCACTGTAGGTAGCGTCCTACCACCAATGTATCTCAAATCAGTCTGTGCCAGCTTTAGTTCAGAGCTACTCTCAAAGTCAGGCTAGACTCATGTTTGTCACTACTCTTGGAATGGACAACTTTGACTGCACCAAAATGAATACACATTTCACAGATTGTCTACGGGAGGAGCTCATTCACGAGTGCCATGCATTACTAGCCCCACCTCTTCCCCTTATGTCGCTAAACAACTCACGGCTCTGTTCCACACACAACCACTCTTCAGCTTTCTTATCTACTTCAGCGTAGTACAAACGATATAGGTATTGCGCATTCAAGTTCTAGTTAAAGCCCAGCCCAGCACTCGAAGCTCCGGGCCACGCTCACCTACTAGGCTTGGAATATGATCGCAAGACCTGGGCCTGCCCAATGAGTACAGTCTTGGCCATTGTGGCCTTTCTGCTGCTTCTAGACACAAGCTTGCTTTCACAAGCAGGCACTACGCACTACTCACAGCTACTGACACTACAGCACTCTACTAAACTTCTTTTTTTTTTTCTTTTTTCTTTTTTTTTTTTGTAAGTCGATCTAAGCTTATCTTCTAAGTTCCCACCACCACATGAGGGGTTCCGCCAGGCCACATCTCCTAACTTAATTATAAACTGATTATTGATGCCAATGCCGACAGGAAATGGGGAAAATCCCCAATTTTACGGACAGTGAACGGTTGAAGACTCCCAAAACTGACTGTGCGCTAAAAGTTTAACAAGACAATCAGCTTGGATTCCAGGTTTGTCAACCTTGAAAGGACAGGGTTCTCTGCCACCTTAAGTGCATAGATGATACATCAGTGGCGTAGCCAAGCTGGGACACGTGCCCCAGCAACCGGAGGCCGTGCCCCACCACCAACTGCAGGCGCGCTTGCTCTAATTATCGACGCCGAAGGTGCCGTTGTCGACCGCGATTGGGTGCATAAAGGTCTTGAATCTAGCAGCGCAGATAGCTATCTGTATCCTCAGAAATCGCATGCAGTGAGATCAGGGGAGTGTACGAGACTTAGTTATTATAACGAAGTCTCGTACGCTCAGGGCCCCTGTGAGTTTGCCGTGAGTAATGAAGTGACTTTTACACCGCGCACAAATCCGGCATAGTGGGAGTGGAAATAGCCTCAGAACCGACCTGGGAAGCTCAAAAATTCCAAAATTTTCTGGGGGAGCTCCAAGTTTGTTTCTCCGGCGTTTTGCGCTGAAATTCCCACAAACGTAGTGTGCCCATGCTGTGCCCTATTATCAGCTGTGTCCTGGCTATGCCACTGTGATACATGCACATTGTGTTCCCACTTGCCACATTATTATATGAGGCCAGGCAACATGTTGGTGACAAGCCGTACATTGCTATACGACGAGCTATATATATTTGGAATTCTGTTTTACGTAAAAGCGCAAATAATATGCTCGCTATCAATCAATATGCTAGCTATATCAATCAATCTACAGCACAACCATTACTTGCTCAGTATAAGAGTCACTTACAAAATAGGCTCACAATCAAATGCCAAAAAGAAGAAAACGAAACTGGGAAAAGTATATAATACTTACCGATGGTAAAGGCAAGGTGTAGATAATGGTAGGCAGTAACAGTACCAAAGTGGCAATCACAATGACCACTGAGAGCAGCACAGTCTCCAAATACTGCCGGTATTTCTTACCCTTCACACTCCCTCGTATTTCAGCGTTTGCTAGTTTGCTAGCCTGACGGTCATGAGATTTGTTCAATTCAGTCAGCTCTTTTCTCTCTTTCCCATCCATTGTGGTATAGTCTTTTGGCAGGGTGCACAGTACTACAAAATTTAATACACAGCACTGCACTAATAAATGATGCGAATACTGAAGCACTTCAATACTATTATGACCAAATATAGGTTAGACACCAAAGTGTAAGGATTACAGGATTTAGATATCCAAGCAAATTTCCTTGCCTCACTGTTGTTCTATACTCTACAAGAACTACTTGGTTAAAGTAACCCCACACAGTGGTTGGCCTCGATCCCAGGCCTCCCCCGTTTTCGTTCTTCGATTTGCGTTCAGTATAATACACGCAGGCGGAAGAGCGCGAAAAACGGGGAAGGCCTGGGAAACTTGTCACGTGAATGACGTCTGGTGGACGTAGGGGGGGCGGTGCCCAACTACAAATTCGTGTGCAATAAACCATAGAGCGCGAGTTTCTTACCGGTGAAGTCAAGTACTGTCGATCTCGTGAACGTCTGGGGTCCGGGCTATCGTTGAAGCGCTCGATGATGAAGTCTAGTACGTTATTTGTAGTTGGCCCCCCCTACGTCCACCTCGCGCGTCCACCAGACGTCATTCACGTGACAAGTTTTCCCAGGCCTTCCCCGTTTTTCTATACTGAACGCAAACCGAAAAACGAAAACGGGGGTGGCCTGGGAACGAGGCTACACAGTGGTTACTCAAGTTTCAGAACTGCATGGTGAGTACTTACTATGAAAAGAATTTTAAAATTGTGATTACTCCCCCTCACAATTCCATCAAGCTTCATTTAAGAAGTAAAGAGCTAGCACAGACATTTGTCTGCTAGCTAATGCACATTTATACCGCTTCTCAGCTAGCCAATAAAGTATATTCACAGTAGTTAAGAAGTCAAGAGGCACTTCTCTGCTAGCTAATACACATTTACACTGCTTCTTATGGTCCATCTGGTTGCTATTATCCGGTTGCATAACTGTCCATCATCTCCCTCACAATTCCATCAGGCTTCATTAAGAATTAAGCGATAATTCTTCTTAATGAAGTCTGATGGAACTGTGAGGGAGATGATGGGTAGTGAAATGTTTGTGAATTCTCTTCATAGTACTCACCAGTTCAGTGAACTCTGTCTGTAACCACTTGCACTCAGAGGCTATTTTAACCCTCGGCGCGCATGCGCAGCGAGGGTTACAGTACTTCGTTTGTCTGTCTGTCTGTCTGTCTGTCTGTCTGTTACAACTAGCTTGGCTCACCTGGCGGCTAAATCTCTGAAGTTTGGACGCAGATAGGCTTCAAACCGAACGAGGATGTGTTTAAATTGAGCCGATTTCGCCAAGAACGTTTCGTTCAAGAGTTATGCTGCGATTCGTTTGCCACGGCGAGCGCTATTCGGCCATATTCTAGTCTGAGAATGAGTTCACACGCCCTGGTCTGGGATCCCGGGAGCGCAGCGCCGCAGTACTCCCGGGATCCCAGACTAGACTAGGACAACTTGGGACACTGTTATCCTGTACGACTTTGTGTAGTCTCAGCTAGCTATCTAGTGTACCATCATACCACATGAATTTCCTTTGCCTACTTAGCTATGTCCTGTGACTCTGCGTTAATACTACGTCTGTTACATTGATCCCGACTAGACAGTAACTGTAGTAAAACTCTTACTACTTGTACACATCAATGCACAAATATACGTATACTTGACTAGAACAAAAGAAAGGCATAAATGCAGCACAGGGGGCACTGTAGAGCTTACAAAGAACAATGGTGTTAAATGTGCAGGGTTTCATACAGGATTTTGAGTTGGGGGAGGGGGGAACAGGATGGTAGCAGAATGATAGTAGCGTGTGAAAGCATGCTCAGTCACGCAAGCAGCTTTTGTTTGTTTGGGACGAAACTCACTCAGTGGATACTGCCAGGTGCGCTCTAGATCGACCGCTATAGCTCTTCCTTACGCGTGAAGCATTTGAGTGTTTCCTTGGGAATCCCCACGGAAAATTCTGTAATGGCCTCACGAAAGAGGAATTCAGAGAGTTGTGTAAGCATCTGGTGCATTCTTTGAAGCACGAAAATGCAATCCATTGTACAATGCGAACAAAGTAGTTATATTGCCAAACACATTCAGTGGTTATTTTATAGGTTCATTTGAGGCTCTTTTTGGTATTAGAGACTCCCTCAACCTGCATGAGAGGAAGATAACCCAGATAAACTTGCACTGATGCAGAGTATATGCTGAAAGTGTTGAACATCTGTGAGGGTGTCATGTACTACTACATTTACTGCATTTCAAACTTGCAGTAAGCATGGTGGAGCTTTTCATGTCCATATTGTCACAGGTGACTCACTCACAGAATCTGATGTTCAGTGGTTAAGGATTGTGGTTGCAAGCTGGCTTCCTATCAGATTGTCTTAGTACCAAACCTCTCACTTGTCTACCGTTGTCTTTTGTGCAACCCTGACTGTGGTTATAGGGTGCTTCTTCAGACTAATTAGACTTATGCCAAGTGTGTTGGCAATTTTATTCTGCTGTTGCTGACCTTGTGTTTGACAGCCAACCTGCATGGTTTCCATGGGAAAGGTGAGATCACATTATGTAAATGGTGGTGCATATGCATTTTCACATTCTCAGTATGTATAGGACAATAAATTATTGCAAGCTCTTGAGGTGTCAAGAAGCTAAAGCGGGACCTAGTTTATCTTGCAGTTGTCCCAGTAACTACAAGGTTTGGACAAATTGGATGTCACATGGTTGAGAACTATCCATAAGTGAGCCCCATGATTGTATGCCCATATCATAGCCTAAGTGCATGTATGCATGCCATATCGTATCCCTAGCCTTGTTTCCAGGTTCTGCCTGGTATAACATTTGCAAGAAAGTGTTGACTTCTGGCACCTGAATCTGGCAGTAACAATCAGATTGCAGAACGTGCTCATATGTTCAAAACTGCGAACTCAAAAATGTAAACATGCATGTAGCTAAGTACAGACGGTACCACTGATTATTGCGATCTTATTTGCGATGCTGTACTTTTTGTGATGCTGTAAGCACTCCTTGCATGTGTTTTAGCCATAACTACTCTCCCATGCACGTAGGCATAGGGTAAGGTCACCAATTATTGGACGCTCTAATTATTGGACACGTAGAAATCATTTCAATTTTTCTCCCGCGTCAGCTGCTTGGCGGTTTTGAAATCATGCTCGAGGCAAGGTCAGTCCATGTGGTCTCTTGTGGTGGCCCGGTAGTGTCAAAAACGACTTTCGCATGTCACATTGAATTCGGCTCCGCAATCGCTAAATTAGATATACGGCATTGCGTTATTCGTAATTATACGGTAGCGCGATCGGTCAGTGACATGATCGGGATTCACTTTGTTCACCGATTCTGAGGTCAGGCACGTGCGCTGTGATTACGTAATGCATTACTCGAGTGTATGTAAGAGGGGAAAGTTGGCGTGTCCGAAACACAGAAAAGCAAGGTGAGGGCGAAATTTGTAAAGCTAGTCTAAAATGCCCCTGCAAAGTGATAGTCTGATAGTTGAGGTAGAAATATGGGATCTGTGCCTGCCAGTGGCACACATGTATGTACAATGATTTATGTAAGTAACAAAGTAACATGTGTGCCTCTGGCAGGCTACATACTCTTGATGACACCCCAGCTTGAAGTGCTCAACATCTTGGCCATGCAAACTCTAATGACAACAGATCAGCAGAATTGAAGCAATTTTACCATTTATCGCTGTTTGGGATGATGTTCGAATGAAGTATGGCCTTAGTTTAGATCAGAAGAAGCTACATGAAAGCTACCAAATTGTTTATCAGCAGAAAATGGCAACCCCAACAAACTCTGCATTATGCAGAGTTTGTTGGGATTGCCATTTTCTCCCCAAGGAGGTAGAATAACTCCATGGTGGGTGTCATTAACTTTATGCCTTGGCTGATGATCACGTAAGCCAGACCAAACCAACCACAGCACAGATTGTGTTCAGTGTCATGCACAGGGAAGAGTCAGGTGGCTTCTCAGAGGGTTTGTGTGTTTGTGGAATGCACTCAGAGGAAAAGCTGATTGCTAGCTTTTGAAAGAGAATTCAAGTTTAAAATTGGTACCCGCGCACTCTTTAGTTAAACCTAGCCTCGTTCCCAGGCCTCCACCCATTTTTTGTTCTTCGGTTGCGTTCAGTATAATACACGGAAGCGAAAGAGCGATACTGAACGCAAACTGAAGAACAAAATACGGGTGGAGGCCTGGGAATGAGGCTAAGTTAAACCCACCCTCTCACCAAAAAGTGTCTGCTGACACAAGCCAAATACCTAATTGGGCTTACTCCAGATTTATAATCAGTAATGTAATGGAGTCTCGCAGGCCCGACCCACTTCCGCAAAAGAAGGGAAGGGTCTGGTGAACTGCGTATACAAGCCATGTCCCACTGGAATGCAATTAGCTGGATGATGTAACCAGATATCAAATAATGCACTCTTGAATTTACCTGTTGTGGAGTAAGCACGCTCCTCGAGAAGTATAGTCGAAGTGTTTTGTATAGCTTCTGCAGTAGCGGAAAAGATGCCCTAGCTCTCTTTCACCATTTTCAAGACTGCTATTGCTACTCAAACAGTCATGTAATGCATCATTTGACAAAATACTGCAATGTGATTGTACCACACTGTACAGTGCAGTGGGACACAGCTTGTATACGCATTTCACCAGACCCTTCCCTTTTGCGGAAGTAGGTCTGGCTTAAATATAATGCAGGAGCAAGTAAAAGTACTTCAATTGTGCTGCTAAAAACTTGCGATTCTTCAACACAAAGCATTTATTTATCCTTCATCTAAAATTACAAAGCTTCAGCACAAGGATTCTGGCTTTTGTCACAAGACCCTTTCTCTGTTGGTTGGGTTTGGGCATGATACTGGTAGACAACAAAATTAAGTAGCTGAGTGATTTACAGCCATCTGTCTGATTGGCCGCACTCAACACACGAATGTTCATCAAGTCACCAGACCTTTATCTGTGAACAGGAGGGAGACATGACGTCACATCATAGTGGCAATTAATATGCTGTGATGACATTCCAAGAATTGTGAATTAGTGCTACAAACAAGAGTGGTTCTATGAATGAAGTCAGGATGAGTGCATTCAGTTTTCAACTGTGCTGAAGCCATCTGACAGGCTAGACCTGTACATTGCTAGTTTAATGGTCAGTTGTTCATGAGAAGCAATTTTGACTAGCCAGGCGGCTTCAGTTTTGTTGAAAAATCCATGTGCCCACATCGGTTTCGTCCATAGAGCACTAGTTGTAGCTTGTATTCATGGTTGTTGCCCTTGGAATATCGTACAGCACATTGTCAATGCCACATGATCACCATGGGCCAGTGTGGCGGTGCGTATTATGTCATTGGTGAATGCTAGGAATTTCATTCTAATCCATTAATGTGATGTTTACTATTCCCATTGTTCTCTTTAGATGCAAAACACAAAGATCCAAGTTCCGAGACAGTCACAGATCTCTACCAAATTTGCAGACACAGTAGCGCATTGCTTGTGTCACTGTTCTCATCTTCAGATTTCATTTCAGTGAACCTTGTGTATATTTTACTTTATCAGAGAGTTTAGTACTTTTCTTCTACATTGGCTGTGATTTCCATTTGTTTTAGCTTGCATGAAGACTTCATTCTGCAAAGCCAAACCCTACATATTGGCATGCGTAGCCTGTACACTGCCAGTGCCAGCATACGTTCAGTTCGGCGCGCGAATGCGCACATCATCGCAGCATATTCTGTCACGTGGTAATCATGTGCCTTCTGTCCTCAGAGTCGGTGAACAAAGTGAATCCCGACATGATCACCCTGTGCGGTCACCGATCGGAGTGGTGCGGTCTGTGATCTACCTGTGCGGTCACCGATCGAGGTTGTGCGGTCTGTGATCACCTTGTGCGGTCACCGATCGGAGTGGTGCGGTCTGTGATCACCCTGTGCGGTCACCGATCGGAGTGGTGCGGTCTGTGATCTACCTGTGCGGTCACCGATCGAGGTTGTGCGGTCTGTGATCACCTTGTGCGGTCACCGATCGGAGTGGTGCGGTCTGTGATCTACCTGTGCGGTCACCGATCGAGGTTGTGCGGTCTGTGATCACCATGTGCGGTCGCCGATCGGAGTGGTGCGGTCTGTGATCACCCTGTGCGGTCACCGATCGGAGTGGTGCGGTCTGTGATCTACCTGTGCGGTCACCGATCGAGGTTGTGCGGTCTGTGATCACCCTGTGCGGTCACCGATCACTCAGTGCGCTCACCGATCTGCCCTGTGCGGTCACTGATCAAGGTTGTGTGGTCTGTGATCACCCTGTGCGGTCATCGATCACTCAGTGCGCTCACCGATCTGCCCTGTGCGGTCACCGATCTTAGCGTGCGCTCACCGATCTGCCCTGTGCGGTCACCGATCTGCCCTGTGCGGTCACCGATCACTTTGTGCGGTCACCGATCTGCTCTGTGCGCTCACCGATCTTAGCGTGCGCTCACCGATCACTCAGTGCGGTCACCGATCTGCCCTGTGCGGTGACCGATCACTCAGTGCGGTCACCGATCTGCCCTGTGCGGTGACCGATCACTCAGTGCACTCACCGATCTCCCCTGTGCGGTCACTGATCACTCTGTGCGGTCACCGAACAGGGTAGATCGGTGAGCGTACACTAAGATCGGTGACCGCACAGAGCAGATCGGTGACCGCACAAAGTGATCGGTGAGCGCACAGGGTGATCACAGACCGCACCACACCGATCGGTGACCGCACAGGGTGATCACAGACCGCACCACTCCGATCGGTCACCGCACGGGGTGATCACAGACCGCACCACTCCGATCGGTCACCGCACAGGGTGATCACAGACCGCACAACCTCGATCGGTGACCGCACAGGTAGATCACAGACCGCACCACACCGATCGGTGACCGCACAGGGTGATCACAGACCGCACCACTCCGATCGGTCACCGCACAGGGTGATCACAGACCGCACAACCTCGATCGGTGACCGCACAGGTAGATCACAGACCGCACCACTCCGATCGGTGACCGCACAAGGTGATCACAGACCGCACAACCTCGATCGGTGACCGCACAGGTAGATCACAGACCGCACCACTCCGATCGGTGACCGCACAGGGTGATCACAGACCGCACCACTCCGATCGGTGACCGCACAAGGTGATCACAGACCGCACAACCTCGATCGGTGACCGCACAGGTAGATCACAGACCGCACCACTCCGATCGGTGACCGCACAGGGTGATCACAGACCGCACCACTCCGATCGGTGACCGCACAAGGTGATCACAGACCGCACAACCTCGATCGGTGACCGCACAGGTAGATCACAGACCGCACCACTCCGATCGGTGACCGCACAGGGTGATCACTGACCGATCGCGCTACCGTATAATTACGAATAACGCAATGCCGTATATCTAATTTAGCGATTGCGGAGCCGAATTCAATGTGACATGCGAAAGTCGTTTTTGACACTACCGGGCCACCACAGTCTCTGGCTGTAGGCAGCAGTAAACCAGTTGGGTTAGCAGCCAGGGCCTACCGTCGTGACATTCACAAGCCCTCTTTTATCTATGCCTCTACTTACGCTGCTCATTGAGAAGTTGGTCAACTTTCTTTACTGTAACTTGTGAACTACAGGACGTACGCGAACTGTCAAAGTATCATTCTGAAGGTAATTTATCCTACTTTCATTGAGGTGCTTATTGGGGCACTAGATAGCTTAACCTCTGACTGCCTTCCCCAAGTATTCATGTACCGTTCAGTCCAATTGTTGGACAATTCCTACTAACAGCCACAAGCAAACTTGTATTGTACTTGGGAGGTCCTATGTGTGTATTTATGTCAATAGTCATGCCACTATATTCACTTTGCGGATGGCGTCTGCTCCTGAACCTACCTCACACTATACAGAAGACAGTCTACAACTTGCCATTCAAGATGTATGTTGTAGTAAACTATCCTTGAGGATGGCAGCTCGTCAATATGGCATTCCGAAGAGCAGACTATCGTTATATGTATCAGGAAAGCTTCAGATAGGTGCCAGACGTGGTCCTGCTTCTATCTTATCTCCTGAAGAAGAGCAAAGGATCGTCGACTATGCAGTACACATGGGAGAAATTGGATATGGACACACACGTGAGCAGATATTTGATATTGTTGCAGCAATTGTGTCAAATGGTGAGACTAGCACTAGTTCCGATGAGTGTAACTGTGTAGTTTGTGATACTCATGATGATGGAAGATGGATTCAGTGTGACGTTTGTGACTCCTGGTGTCATTTCAAGTGTGCAAATATTCCTGACAATTTATCTACTGAAAGCTTAGACTGGCAATGTGTATGCTGAACTGAATTACATGCACTGTGAATGTGTTATATTTGTACTGTGAATGTGTCATATTAAACTCTTTTGCACTAATAAATGAATTTAAAGTGGAGTTCATTAATTGGGGGGAATGTCCAACTACTGGAAACGGAAGTACCAGTACATAATCTGATGCCTATACTGTCCAATTAATGGTGGAAGTTCTGAGCTAAGGCTATGGTGTAAGTCTATAGTTAATGGATACTCTAGGCACGCAAAAGGAGAATCCTTTAGTGTAAGCTACTTCCAGTTAAATGAGTTTGTTTCTTTAAGTGTCCAAAAGTGGTGACTTTACCCTATACATTATACCGTAAACTCGGCAGCATAAGGTAAGTATTGGTATAACAGAATTGCGCATTTTTGCGGTACCGATCGCGTAGGGTACTTACAATCATAGGGTAGCATACCAGCAGAGCTAGGGCAGCCATCGCGATGCCACTAGAGTAGACTGCTTGACTATTCTGCACTTACGAACAGACCTACTACCATCTGTTGTCAATCTTCAGCATCGCAAAACGGCCGCGTGACCAAACGCCAGAATCGCTACGCTCATCGCATGACGTCGTCGGCTTCGTATCGCCTCGATTGTAAGCAGCTGCCATGAACTAGTATCTCACCACTTACACCCAGGCTCCAGACTCCAGTATTGCTGCTGCTGCTCCTGGGACAGCGAGATACGTTTAGTCTTCGATAAACTCCTCCCACAGCCGCGGTCAAGTTTTACGGTCTGATGGGTTCTAGTATTCATAGAGTATTCGGGTGTCACGAATCATTGGACTGAAGTGGACTGGACTGAATTGGACTGGACTGAAGTGGACTGGACTGAAGTGGACTGGACTGAAGTGGACTGGACTGAAGTGGACTGGACTGAAGTGGACTGGACTGAAGTGGACTGGACTGGACTGAAGTGGACTGGACGGGACTGTAGACTTCCAAAATAAAAAACGTCAGAAATAAGTTAATTCACCACCGGAAACAAAATTTGAGCAGCAGCTGATAACAGATCTCACCAACGGTATTGGACTTGTGGGATGCCGGTAAATCCTCGCCCTACTGGTAACAAGCAACATTCCAATCATCAGACTCGGACCATTGACATAGCAGGACAGGAATTTACAAACCCTGGAAATTTTATGCCCCATGGTAACTTTTGCGTGTGTTTAATTTTGTTTCCGGTGGTTTATTAACCTGACGTTTTTGTGATTCAGTCCAGTGATTAGTTGCACCCCTAATATTCAGGAAATTGATAGTAACAGTTTCGATAGGTACTTACATTCATAGGGTACTTGTAATTGATGGGTATACTTGCATGTATACTCCCGAGTTTATGGTATGTGTGACATCAAATGATGCTCTCTGTTGGCTAAATGCTAGCAAATATCAGCGGTCTGACTGCCATCAAGCTCTTTCCAAGAAGGCTTACACATGAGAGTGCAGCCTAAAATGGGGGATGCCACACAGATTGCAATTATTAAAATCACAATTTCCTCTCAGCTCTGGAAAATGCAATGCTTTTATTTGCACAGTCAAAACATGGCCTATGGTATACTATTACTAAATGATAAGCCCGTTGTACTTAATAACTAACTATTTTCACTTTAATGCAGGCAAACTACAATGGCAGGTGAAACTACAATGGTGAGGCATGTTATGCTGTGGACTGCACCAAGATGTGTTTCAAATGCCTTTGAGCGCTCTATCAGACCACTAAACAACAGCAAAGTGTTCAATGAGCCACTTAGCAATCCTTACTACTTTGGTCCAGAAAGGCGGACCATGCGATTCGCAAGCTTACCCATTGATCCCAAGGCCACTTATAAAGCAGCTCTAGACATGCTACTGGCTCACTATCCTAGCAAAGAGTTGGTGTTTTCCAAAGATTTGGCATACAGCATCAAAGGCATGGTCAGTGATGTTTTTAGTAGAGGCATGGACAAATTCACCCACACATTTCTAATTCGAAGACCCGAACGATCTGTTTACTCTTTGTACAGAAAATCAACTGAATTGTCAAATAGTTATGGAGATTTTGACCCCAAAGAAGCCGGGTTTCAGGAGCTATATGACCTTTACGATTATGTCAAAAACAAGATGGGATACTCCCCAGTCGTTGTCGATGCAGATGATCTTCTAAATGACCCAGATTGGATGATGAATGCATACTGTACTGCCATAGGAATACAGTACGAGGAGAGCATGACCACATGGGAACCGGGTCCTGTTCCTGATTGGTCAGAATCTACATGGGCTATGGAGTGGTATGAAGAGGTGTTGCAGTCAAGTGGGTTCATTCGAAGAAACAAAACTGCTGCTCCAGGACTTCCAAAAGATCTTCCTGATGTAGTTACAAAGTGCATATTGGAAAATCAACCTCTGTATGAGGCCCTCTACTCTGTTCGCCTATTGCCATCTGTTGCATGAGCAGACTATTCCTAGATGAAATAACTCCGTTTTTGGTAGCTATATAATTATCATTTACCATAAATATATGTGTAGATGTAGCTTGGTTTTTCATAAGACTATATATTAGTGAAAAAACAAAAAATGTTTCAACAGCTACACAGCAATCATAAAATTAGGAAAAACAATAAAATAAGAAAACCAGCTTCAGTACTGTTACATGGGGAAGGGGGGCAGGTGTAATATCTCTGCTGTAACGATCCTCAATGATCAGGTAACAATCCTCCATGATCGGCTGCTATGAGCTTGCTATATCACCTTGGTGCTGCACGTCTGTTACATTGATCCTGACTAGACAGTAACTGTAGTAAAACTGTTACTACTTGTACACATCAACGCACAAATATACGTATACTTGACTAGAACAAAAGAAAGGCATAAATGCAGCACAGGGGGCACTGTAGAGCTTACAAAGAACAATGGTGTTAAATATGCAGGGTTTCATACAGGATTTTGAGTTGGGGGGGGGAACAGGATGGTAGCAGGATGATAGTAGCATGTGAAAGCACGCTCAGTCACGTGTAAGTGTGTGTGCCTACTAGGGGACAAACTTTCCAAACAACAATTTGATGGTTAATGATGTCCTTCCGAGGGCGAAGCCCGAGGATGGACATTATTAACCCGAGGGTGGTACTACGCCATACACATTAAGAAGCCATGGTACAGCTGGCTTGTATCATAATTGATCTGATTAGCACAGTTGCTTATAGCAACAACGATTATGAGGCTTCTGCTATGTGAACCGGCTGGACTGTTTCTTAGCAACTAGTTGTACCATATGAGACAACTAGGATCACAGGTGCCGCCACGGTGTACATGGGATTTGTACCCGTGGCGGCTTCTTTTAACTTACCACGCAGCCCAATGTTTTGCCGCAGTAGAGTAGGAACCAATTTTGGATTGGGGGGGCCAAGGTGTATTGGGAGGGGTGGGGTTAGGGTTATATAATAATCAGCGTGATATAGTATAATATATACTATAACATGGAGCCTGATTATTGGGGGGGGGGGCAGAGTTGTCATTGAAGTATCTTTGGTTAAGGTAGGACAACCTTGAATCACAAATCTCCGAGTCATGTGGACGGATGGATGGGTAATGTCTAAGTGTACACAAGATTCACAAAATGTTTGTACCAAACTGCTTTCTCTACCTGATAATGCCAAAATATTCAATTTTTAGTCCCTCAGCTAAAATAAAAATTTGCACCCTCTCCAAGGCTCCACCCCCAGTCTGACTACATCATCAACACACACACAAAACAAGTAAAAACTTTACGTATGGATTTGTCCTGGGACCACTTCAATTCCAGTCTACAGGCCAAAACACACATTTGACCTCATAAACAGCAATTTTGGCTGTGCTGGCTTTCAAGAAAATTCGACACACCTCCACTCAAACCAACCAAAAGTGAGCCCAGTTTCAGAAAGCTCAACTGACCCCAGGTATGCTTTTTCCTACTCACCTCCAGGCCAGGGAGTTATGTCCACAAACCTACTCCCTGTCATTGCCCCTAGAATGGAGCCAAGTTACACACATTCCCCTAGCCCCCCCCAATTCTTGTAACATAAATTTAATTTCGTAACATAATTTCCTGAGCCAAAAACTTTAGTATTCTCGACTCTCAGCTCTCGGGTCGAAGCGTCACTCTTGCTGGTGGTGGAAAAGACTGAAGGGAGGTATTAGTGATGAATGGAAATGGTAGTTGAACTGCAATGACATGCTACGAGAGCGCTCCCTGCCTGCTAAAAAGAAGCCTCTCACACCAGCCCCCCGATCATTTTTTGTTCCGCCGCCTGTCTTCAGCCCATCTCCGCAAGTAGAACGGCTCAAGGGAAACTCAACACACAGTTCTTCCTTCAGCTCCTTCTTCAATGCCGAATGCAGCCCGTCAGCCAAGACACTTTGCGATGACTGTAGACAACTCTTCGGCAGCCTGAATTCGGATATGAAGCTACTCTTTCACTGCTTGAAGGTGCTCTTTCCACACTGTCCACTCGTTCTTCAGGTAAGTAACCACCCTACTACAGTCTAGCTAGTACAATCGTCCGAAAACACAGTCGTGTCCACAAAACAAACATATCGCTGACATAGCAACATTTGCTGGTCATGCATGAGCAAGCATGCTAGAAGCCAGTTAACTGGTGCGTGATGACCTATTTTTCGGTGGGGTATAGACTAGTGCCTGTCAAATTCTGATACGTTGACCCGAAGACGAAGTTGCAACAGTGGCGCAGTTATGTCAGTATCGAGAATCCCCCATGTAATCAGGACTATGCATACTGCAGACCACATGGCGTCTAATCTAAAGGTGGTGTTGGGCACAGTGGAGCTAGGCAAGCATGAAGGATCAGCCCGTGAGTGTAGCATGCAGGGCACTGCGAAAATAAAGCCCTGGCATCTGACTTTTATTTTTATTTTTATTTTTTATATAAAACTTTTGCATTAATAATGCAAGGATACACAAATAGCTGGTAAGCTAATACGGGTGTGTACCCAGTTACAATTTACAAAACTGATTTAAAGGAATTGATGGAGTGTGCTGTAAGTGCTTCGTGAGGTAAGTGATTCCAAACAGAGACAGTGCTAGGTACAAAGGATGACTGAAAAGCATTAGTATGTGCACGAGGTTCATGTATTAAATGTAAGGAGTGACAATGTCTACTTACTTGGGGTACAAATACATTGGTGGGAAAGTAGAAGTAACCGTGTATAATTTTATAAAGTGTACAGAGCTTTAAATATAACCTACGATTCTCAAGGGTATATATGAGACAGGTCAAGAAGGTCCTGGTATCCTAGGTCCTATTGTTTCAAACACATTTTTAAAGCAAACCTTTGAACACTTTCAAGTTTGTTAGTATCTTTAATAAAGTGCGGGTCCCAGATGGGGGCAGCATATTCAAGATGAGGACGAACAAGAACACTGTATAATTCGAGTAAGCTGCGGTTGTCGACATTTCCATAGAATCTCCTGTACAGCAGGCCAATCAGTTTTCTGGCCTTGGCACATATAAAATCAATATGTGAAGACCATGAAAGGTCTGATGAGAGGAGAAGTCCTAAGTACTTGAAGGTCTACCTGCTCAAGTGGACTGCTATTCAAGGTAAACTGTGGATGTGGTTTGACCGAGTTCCGTTTTCGTGAGATTACCATTGTCTTGCACTTGTTAGGATTGAGTGTTAAGTTATTGCAGTCCACCCAACCACTGATGCGATCAATGTCCGTTTGCAGGTGGTGAATGTCTTCAATTGATTTTACGGGTTTGTACAGCAGCATGTCATCTGCATAAATATTGAGTGTGCTTCCGTCTGAAAGGAGGACGTCAGAAACATCATCAATGTAGACCAGAAATAGTAGGGGACCCAACACAGAGCCCTGGGGTACACCAGAGAGAACAGGTGTGTCCAGGGATGATTCTCCACCCACAACCACATGTTGCTTCCGGTTAGTTAGATAGCTGGTGATCCAAGAAAGGGCATGAGCATTAAGTCCAAGGTTGGCTAATTTATCCACCAGTGGCCGATGAGGAACCGAGTCAAAGGCCTTTCTGAGATCAAAAAAGATGGAACACACTTCCTGCCCAGCCTCGAGTGCTTGAAACCAATCATGAGTAACAGAGAGGAGAGCTGTAACTGTTGACTTGCCAGACTGGAAGCCCCATTGTTTGTTGGATAGTGGGTGGTATTCATTGAGATGTTTGGTGACATACTGGTGAAAATGTCGCTCCAACATTTTGCTTACTACTGAGAGTAAGGAAATGGGTCTGTAGTCAGTAGCTTCACTGGGATTTGCAGATTTAGGAATGGGAACAACAGAAGATGTTTTCCAGTACTCAGGGAAGCGACCTTGGCGAATGGAGATATTGAAAAGTTTGGTGAGAGATGAAGCAATGCTGTATGCTGTACCTTTAAGCATTTGAGCTGAGATTCCATCAGGCCCATTAGCTTTTGATGGGTCTAGGGACATTATAAGAAATTAACAGCTTTCCAGAATTGTTTTTTGTTTCTAGGATTTAGATTTTTGAAGTAGGATGACTTGGCATTCCGAATCATTTTCACAACTTTGTTGCGTAGTCTCCTGAATTTGGAGTATTGTGCAGGCTTAGCAGATCTCCTAGCAGCTTGAAATGACTTGCTTGAGGTATAAGTTTTGCGAATGACAAACGTAAGGGTTATGTCTCGGTACGAACGAGGGGCCACTGTGCTATGTAGTGGGTTCCTTTCGCAATGTCCGCTACGATCCATTGCATAAGACAATGGCTCACATCCACATTCTGTAACTTTTAAGGTGGCACGGTACCCTGTATTTTCAAGGTCAACAAACCTGGAATCCAAGTTGATAGTCTTCTTTGTCTTGTTAAAATTTTAGCGCACAGTCCGTTTTGGGAGTCTCAAACCGTTCACGGTCCGTAAAATTGGGGATTTTCCCCATTTCCTGTCGGCATTGCCATCCAATAATCAGTTTATAATTAAGTTAGTTAAGATGTGGCCTGGCGGCACCCTTCATGTGGTGGTCGGAACTTTGAAGATAAGCTTAGATCGACTTAAAAAAAAAAAAAAAAAAAAAAAAAAAAAAAAAGAGAAGGAGTTTAGTAGAGTGCTGTAGTGTCAGTAGCTGTGAGTAGTGCGTGATGCCTGCTTGTGAAAGCAAGCTTGTGTCTAGAAGCAGCAGAAAGGCCACAGTGGCCAAGACTGTATTTGTTGAGTAGGCCCAGGTCTCGCGGCCGTATGCCTAGTCTAGTTGGTGACCGTGGCCAGGTGCTTCGAGTGCTGGGCTGGGCTTTAACTAGAATACGCAATTTATCGTTTGTGCTACAGTCTGACAGACAAGGGAGCTGAACGGTGGCTGTGTGTGGAACAGAGCCGTGAGTTGTTTAGCGACATAAGGGGGAGAGGTGGGGCTAGTAATGCTTGCTTCCACTCGTGAATGAGCCCCTCCCGTAGACAAGCTGTGAATTTTTCGAAATGTGCATTCATTTTGGTGCAGTCAAAGTTGTCCATTCCAAGAGTAGTGACAAACATGAGTCTAGCCTGACTTTGAGAGTAGCTTTGAACAAAAGCTGGCATAGATTGATTTGAGATACATTGGTGGTTGGGACGCTACCTACAGTGAGCGTGTAGATGCGTCCATCGAGTGGCAATTTTGGGTTCATGAATATATTAATGAGCTACTAAAACCCTTTTTAAAATTAGGCAAAGCAAGATTGCCCTAAACCAAACCCTAACCCTGAAACTAGGAGTAACCCTGGTCCTGACTGTAACCCAAGTTTATGTTTTCGTTAACCTCCGCCGAGGGACGACCGTGCCACCTTAAGGCCTCCAATCATACTGAGATAACTTAGAAGCCATTCAGAACTGGTATGCTTATTCAATTAGCTAGGAGGTCTTAGAAGGTTGCGTTTCAGCACTGCGCAGGGCTCCCCAGCAAATCATGGCGTACGGTAGTACGCCATATGTAGGGATGACCCCGAAAAAAAATGGCGGCCACATTAAAAGTGCACAAATGACATGCTCGAAATGTCTGCGTTAGATTAGTCAACGGCCTCCATGAGCCATATCAGGCATTACCGAGTGCTTCCATGGGCAACAGGACCGTTAACTTTGCTGGAAAGCATCGCTAAAGTACCAGACCGGCAAGTCGCTAAAACGGGCAAATCGTCTATCTTCTGACTTTCTTTCTTTCTTTCTTTCCTTGAGTGTAAGCCTGGCTAGCACGATAACGGCTGAAGCTATTACAACGATTCTAACGCGAAAAAACTGGGTATTGCACTCACTGCTTATCGTTATCGTAGAACTCTTCAGGCATGCCACTATGTACCGAGAAGCAGGCGCGCGCCGCCGCGTGGAATAACCCATTGATGCCGCATGCGGCCACGACATGTTCTGCCTTTTCCGTAGTTCCGGAGGATGAAACAGGTATGTGTATCGATAAGAGCAAGTAAATCTTTGCTGTATAAGCTTAGAAACTTAATTGTGTTGATTAGCTGCCTAGTAGTCAGGCAAGAGAGCAATGACCTTGTCCAGTGTGTGAGTTTGTTCCGTTTTGTTGCTGGGGAATGCCTGTGTAGGTTGGTAGAAAGGCTACCTGATCTGACAAAGTCTCCTACTAACACCCCACTATCCCTGAGATAGCTGGACCTGGGCTAGTCTCTTAAACATACAAGCTGTGTCCCATTGACTCAAGTTTATAAAAGTAGTTCCCATGCATCAAGGCTTAGAAGCTAATTTGTGCACTGGCGGAAGCTTCAAATGTGTGAGTTGCTGATGTGCAGTAGCTCAATAGAAGCACTTGCCGCAATAATACATGCTGGAGAGTAGGGTGAGCATATTCGGACCTCAATGTATGTTTCAATGACCAGATAGTCTTCTAACCTCATTCGAATTCCCAGGCTCCCACTCAGCATTTTATTGCTTGCAATGCAGAAAAGTGGAGAGAGCGTGGTACATTATTTCACGTATGTGATGTCAGGATCAAAGAATGGTAGAAAAAAGGGTTTAACTGTTCATTGCTAGCACAAATAATGGAAATTTCACGTTTGTTATCGGCGCCAAATGTACTGTTGTAAATCGCAAATCAGCCACTAAAAATACATAAAGCTGTTGAAATCGAGCTCTGCATATAGCTATCTATATCTTCAGAGTAATAAGGTCTCGTATGCTCCTATCATCTCAATGTATGCAAGTTTGCCCTACGTAGTAAAGTGATTTTACACTGCGAAAAAGTTTGTACGCAAACATAGTATGCCCATGGTGTGCCCATGGTGTGCCCTGGCATCGGCTGTGTCCTGGCTATGCCTCTGATACACAATCATTTGCCACAGGAATGTGACTAACCCCCCAACTGTGGTAATGGTATTGTATGAGATTAACATGTTGCTTGTCTGTTTTATACGCTTTTGCCCCACAGATGAACAAACGTCAGTCCTTGCCTATGATAAGGGCAAACCTGAGTTGCTCCTTCGGATTATATTTTTGTGTGTACCTCTTGTTGTGTGCCTCTCTGAGATTATTGTATCTGAGAGTAGCTCAAATCTTATACAGCATGCATGTATTATGCTTTCATATTTGTACATGATATTAATTTTAGTTACCAATTTACTGCTCAAATTTTTGCTAACATGTTCAACAATTCAACACAGCGTTTGGCATCTGTGGCTACTTCAATCTCCCCGTTGTCAGAGACGACCAATTCTCCAGTATACACTTGCGTGTACTTAGCCTTGTTCTTGGGCTCGCCCAGCTTTTTGAACTTAAGACAAAACTGGATGAGTCTACGCTCGACTAGACTGTGGTGAGTACTGAATGCGGGCATTCCGGGTTAAAATATACGCGGCGGCGCGCGCCTGCTTCTCGGTACATAGTGGCATTCATTCTTCAGTGATTCTCAAGCACTCCGATGTTAATGTTTAGTGCTAATACGCCATTTTGCTAGAACATAGCAAGTACGCCCCCCCCCCCCCCCCCGAAAGCTCAACTGAGCACGTGTTTAGATCTAGCTTACCGTGAAAGATGAACTTCGGACGGCAACAGCCAAAGTCAGGTATATAGTATAACGCAAAACATAGAGAGGCGGTGTGCATGTTTCCAGGGGAAGTATTATAAGGTACGTATTGCTAGAGCTGCTGTAAATGAAAGTGTATGTGTCATAATGTGAGGACTCCCACACAAAGCACATGTAGTTTGCAAGTACAGCAGTTTCTACTTCCATTTAGACCATAGCTGAAGTCATTTGTAATCTAGTCAGTTGCTAGTCATATAACCCACCTAAATACGAGGTATACTTGATGGTTAAAACACTACCTGGTACCTGCCAGCTAGTGTTTTAACTAACCATCAAGTACTTCTGACTTAGAACACTAGCCACTGATATTCAATTTTTATTTTCAACTTAAAAACATTTCAAATTTGCTTGTTATAGTCATTTACACCAAAAATGTATATAGTACACAATGTTTAGTTGAAGGTAGCATTTTGGCTGGTGTCTTCTTAACATCCTCCTTTTGTGTTGTGCCTGAGTCTTCATATTCCTCCAACGCAGCAATTAGCAGCCTATTGGTAGCTTGGTCCTTGAACTGCTCTATTGCAGCTAGTAGCACCGAGTCAATGGTGGCTTCATTCAAAAACGTCCACACTAAAGGAGGCAGCTGCAGAAACTGGCGGTTGCTCAGCTCCCGCTCACTTCATGTGGACTACTATTGGGTTCACCAAAAAACTCTCTGCAGTGTTCGTCCCCACAGAGCTCACATACATGTAGTATTGAGTCGTAAGACACCATTACAGCAACAGTTTTACTATCGGTCTGACACCACAGCGTTGGGATCTATGGGATTTATAAGCCTGTGCGCAAAGCCTCATAAAACTTGTGCTTTGCACTTGGGTTTTATGAGGCTTTGCTTGTGCTTCTAAACTCCGTAGATAAATTTCACTTGGAAGCATTTGAATTGATGATGATTGTTTGTTCTTTGTGAACAACACAGTTCTATGCGTTCATACTTTACAGACCATGCATCTTCCCCTCGCATTCCTTTCCCACCTCTCTTCTCTCTTATATCTAAAAAACAATAAAAAAAAAACCCAGCAGGAACAAGTCACAAAAAAGTTTTCTGAATGAAAACAAGCGCATGTAGGGATGGAACCCTCAAAAACCAGCCAAACAAGATGGGAACGACACCACATCACATTCACACCATCCCTACATCTTGTGCCATTTTCCTGTTTGAACCTTCCTTGTACATTTCAGTAAGTGTGAGTATAGCCTGATGTTGTGGCAGTTGCAACTGTCTCAATGCCCTCATCTGGTTTGTGTGACTGTAAAGGTCCCCAAATAACTGCTACAGCTACCCCGTTTTGGAAACTTTGCTTTCAAAGGTCAAATTTATAAATGTCAAGTACTCGAAGAAGAGGATCAGCCATGATGCTAGACATGTTGGGGATTTGGATGGTGAAACACAACAATGTATATTCACTGGTAGTTTTAAATTGGTTTGCTTTGTGTGTGTTTTACTATTGTGAACTCTGCAAATGCTTGCAGGATTGAAAAACATATTATGTGTGCACTATGTCCTGGGAATGAGTTAGGGCAGAAACTGTTTTCTTAGGCCTTTAGGGACTGAGGGATACATTACAGCTCATGTATGGCCACCCATATAAAGTTACAGACATACAAATATGGGCATGCATAGGCTCATTTATAGATTATCTACTATCCCTTCATCCTATCTATAAAAATCATGCAGTCAATTTGCTCAAAAACGTAGATATTGGAACAGCATCTGTGGTCAACAATCACCCCCACAGACTTCCCAACTGCAGAGTGCAGGCCCTGCCTAGATTTCTTGGCAGCCCTAAGGCTTGCAAATTGTGCTGTCCCACTAAGCATGTAAGGGACTACCACTTTAGATGTACATAGCATAGCTTCTGATCTCACCTTTTCAGCTCTCACAGGAGCTGTGCAGGTGGGCTGTTAGAAACAAGTTTGCCACGAACAAAAATAAGACTGCCAACACACCTGGCATAAATTCAAATCGAAGAATTGGGTTGGTTTAACCATAGATATAGTATTAACCACAGCAAAAGACAGCAGTTAATTTTGGTACCACATAAAATGGAGTCACTTGTGGCCATCATGGTCCTGAGACAGACATAAAAAGTTCCACCATATTACAAAGTAGTTTGAATGCAGTTTTAGTGCAGGTGTTTTATAAGATATTTTGCATCAGAGTCAGTGTAATTTGATCTAGGCTATCTTGCTTTCAGGTTGTTTGGGTAAATAAACCTCTCACAATTTATCTCTGTTGCTAACTACTTGTTCATATTGTATGATGCAATTGCGTCTTCAAAGAATGCACCAGATGATCTCCCTGTATTACGTTGACTCACTGCACTATTATGTAGCTATATGCTGACACTATGGGGAGCATTGTAGCTCTATTACCAAAATAAAGCTCTCGTAACTACCATGTTTTTCTTGATAAGCACTGTTGTATAATACAGTTGCATTCTCATGGTTTGAAGAATGCACTATCCATATATCCATCCCATCCATTCAACAACCCACCCACGATCAGCAGATTTGACAACACTGCCAGCTATACAGATACCAATGTGTGCAGCTGCACTGGATTCACGTGATTTACATAATAAATCCCTGTAAACTAATTGGAAATGCTCACTTTATGCTTGATGCCCAACAGCAATAATTAGGATCAAAATAATGCCGACATACTATGTGGAAACCTAACTACAAGATTATTACTGTGACAAGTAACTGCCATGTCTCTAGCTCTACAATCACATGTAACACAACTGTAGTTAAAAGATGGAAGTAACTGCCACGTCTCTAGCTCTACAATCACATGTAACACAACTGTAGTTAAAAGATGGAAGTGTACTTGTGTAAGGTTGGGTGGGTACTGTACGCTCATTATGGGCACTCTTACCTATAATTTGGGTGATGGCATCTTACACATATGGCCTGATAGCTACGTAACAGACAAAAAATATGTATTACTGTACAATGACTGCATTGTGCATATAAAGGCAGCACAGTGGTCACTGTAGCTATTCCAACTGAACAAATGCTCAGAATATCAAATTTACTTTCACAGTTAAGATAGTCAGTATAATACACAGCTATACATGCAATTTGTAAACATAATTGCAAGAAATACACCTGTGTCAATCACCTTAACTGTGCAACTAAAACTCAATGAAAATATTGGTTCACCATATGTTACAAATAACAGCATTCTCATAGCAAGTGCAAGATTAGAAAGTCCCATAACTAGGCTGTGGCTGGTCCTCCAGCAGAGATTCACGAAATCGATCAAAGTCTGCATCTTCAGCATTGGGATTGTCCAAAGCTCTGTTCACAACTTTCCTGTTGTTTGTTTTGTTAAAGTTGAACTCAAGATTAAGTTTAGGAATCTTTGTACACAATCTTTTCCTCCATTGCAGGAAGATGTGGTAGACAAGGATGCCAGTGAAAGTTAAAAATGCTATGGAGACAGAGGTGTACCCAACAGCAAGCTGATCTCCTCCTGTAAGCTTGACATGGTAGGTGGCAGCAGCTAAGATCATTAGGTTCAGAGTAAATGAACCTTCCAGGGCATCCATACACCAATTTCTATAAACCCCACCACTGACCCAGGCCCACAGATGAAGAACCCCAATAACCACTAAAACTGTTAGCAGGTAAATACTGGTATCATGCTGAGTATTCAAGGCAAACACTAGAAGGAGGGCAAAGCGAAGCATGAGCAGCAGTCCAGGCCAGTAGCGATGTTTTGCTTTGTAAGGTGCATGATATGAGTCCATGAAAGGTTTTAGCCTGGCACTATTGACCCATGAAAAAAGCCTCAGGTGTGATATGGCCTGCAGCCACTGACCAAAGAGAAGCAGCAGAGTGTAAGGAAGAAAGAGGAAGAGGAAGACAAGCAGTGCCACTATGAAGAGTGGAATATGTTTACCTCTGAGATAGTCAATGTTTGCATCATACAGCCACACCCCTTTGTTGTAGTAGGAATATTCAAGATAGGTAATATTGATTACAGCAATCAAAGTGCGAAGTATTTTTGTATAGGAGAGGAGGATGAGTGTTGCTAACACAGCAACTGGGTTGTTACCAAGCAGGTTTGCAAACCTTTGTGAGCAATGGCTAAAAGCAATCATGAGTCCTACTATCACCCAAATGTATACTGGAAACACAAACTGCAGCCATGCCTTACTGTAAGCATCCATTCCATTGTAGAAACATGTTTCGATTCCAAAATCAAGATTTAACCATGCTAGAAAAACATTAAAAGGATTGGTAGATTCGACTGGTATGAAAGCAGCACGATTGACCCCAATGATGTTGGCATAGAACACTAGGCCACTCAGTGTTCCCATTGCCACTGTCAGTTTGCAGACAAGGAGCAAGAAGACCAGTGCCACTCCCATCAGCGCAAATGGGATAAGCAGGAATAGGTGACTGTTGGTGCACTTCCAGCATTTAGATGTGCCCAGTATCAGACTGTAACCTTCCTCACAACGTCCACACAAGAGGCCGCGCCTATTATGTGCACACTGAATGTCTGTGTTGTTGAGAGAAAATACTACTGTATGGTTGACACAACAATCAAAGGGGCATTGTGGGTGGAGGATTACTTCTTGAGACTGATTGTCATATCCAACCCAGAACTGTTGGCCCGCGTCACGTGTTATTTTACCTAATCTGTTTGTTATGTTGCATTTGTTAGTATACTTTGCAAGCCTTTGACCACAGACACATGAACTTTCAGAAAATTCAAACCCAGTTGGGCAGGGCCATTGTATATCCAAAAGAATGTTTAGCTTATCACTGAATGTTGAACAGGGGCCATCTGCATACAACACTAAGTAAATATTATGAACATAATGCAAAAACCCAGTGTAGGTGAGTGTGGTGCAGGTCATGCTTGTTTGCTGCCTGTATTGAGAACCCAATAGATTACCAGAATCTGTAGTACTTACGACTGTTGCAGGGACTGTTCCATTTCTCTGTCCAAGTGCAACTACTGAAATATTAAATGTTTCACCAGGGAACACTATTTTTTCAATGTTTGCACTGCAGTCAAGATGGTTGTTTTCACATAGACATACTTGGAACGGTTCAGAGGAAATGCTTGAAGTTGTGTTGTTCTCTTCAATGTGGGCTATCATGTCAAACACGTCACCAGAACTATTTGATTCCAGGCCAATCAGTTTGCAGTTATCTATTGCACCACCATATAACACACTTCCTGCAGCATCAGCAGAGTTGTTTTTGAACACAAGTTGGACATCAATACTATGGGATTGACTTAGGCCAGGAAGTTGAAAAAAGCATTTTTCTTTTGGTAAATATGTAGCATTCAAAGTACAGTAACTCAAGGGGCTAGAATCAGTAGCATAGATAGCTCCTCCTAACTTTGCATGATTGTTCTCCCAATGCACAGTTGTGAGAGGTAAAATGGAGAAAGTTGATTTCAGCCCCATGTACATTCCCCCTCCATTCACCGTGCCTCCTTTACCTCCATTGTGTGTAAAACGAATGGTTCCATTGAATCTCACTCTACTGTTAGTATTTGTGAGGATAGCTCCACCATAGACTGCTGAGTTGCCAATGAAGTTGTCAATTCCATTAAATCTGAATTCAACATTGTCTGATATACATATTGCACCGCCATAATAAGCAAAGTTGTCAGATAAGTTGCTGCTTCCACTGAATCCAAGAACAACATAGTTTATTGCACAGACTGCACCACCACTTCCACCACAGCGTGCTGAGTTGCCAATAAAGTTGCTGTTTCCATTGAAGTGCAGAGTAGCATTGTGTTTTGAATAGATTGCACCACCACCACCATTGTCATCACAATTGATTGCTAAATTGCCAATGAAGTTACTGATTTGGTTAAACCTGACCACTGCATTGTCTGATGTGTATATAGCACCACCACTGCCAGCTGAGTTGTTGGTAAAGTTGTTTTTTCCATTGAAACTGAGAGCAACATCATTTAGTGCACAGATTGCACCACCACTTTCATAGTGTGCTGAATTGCGAATGAAGTTGGTGGTTCCACTGAAGCTAAGAGAAACACTGTATTGTGCATAGATTGCACCACCACCATAAAAGCCACTAACTGCTTTGTTGTCAATGAAATTGGTGGTTCCATTGAAGCTAAGAGAAACACCATTTTGTGCAAAGATTGCACCACCGTCATCAAAGCTGTTAACTGCTGAATTGCCAATGAAGTTGGTGGTTCCATTGAAACTAAGTACAGTATTGTCTGAGGTGTAGATTGCACCACCGTCACCACGAGACACTGAGTTGTTGATAAAGTTGTTGATTCCATTGAAGTTTAATACGGTATTTTGTGATGTAAAAATAGCACCACCAGAGACTGCTGAGTTGTTGATGAAATTACTAGTTCCATTGAAGCTAACTACAGTGTTTTGTGATGCACAGATTGCACCACCACCACCATCAACAAATGAGTTACCGTTTTCAATAAAGGTTGTGTTCCCAAGGAATGTTAGGTTGGTACTGAGAGCATAGACACCTCCTCCAACACAGGAGTTAGATTCACAGTGGTTATGTGTGAACTCGTTCCCTGCTAGAGTAATGCTGGTGTTATTTGCTACAAGTGCAGTGCCAAGGTTTTCGTGGAAGGAGCAGTTAATTATTTCACCAAATTGTGTAGATTGCAAAAGCAGGGCATAGTTGCCAGGTGGAAAAATCACATTATTCCTGCTGCAATAGTGAAAAGTTAAGAACCGTATCTTAAATTCCACCATACTTGTAAAACTGAGACCAACTGACCCATTGCAAACAATTGTTGCTGTGCTACCTGTGGAAGACTCACCATAGATGGTAAGTCTTGCTACATTGGCGACTCTGATATCTACATCAAGACTGTGGTTTCCTGGCAAGAACACTATCGTGGTGTCAGGGGTAAAATACAGTTCAGGTTTACTTGCATACTCAGAGAGTGTGGTGCACTTTGTTGAATTGTGAGGGCAGGATGAGCATGAGGTGGCAGTTGGGGTAACACAGTACAGATTGTCAGCAGTGCAACAACAGGGGGTAGTACTGAGTAAAGCTGCCACAAGAAGAATGCTTGAAGAAATCATCATGATGTGACTGCAGAAGAATAGACAGATATGATTATGTTACACCATGAATAAACAATCTAACGAATATCCTTTGGTTATTGGAGTGAGCCCCATACCAGTGAGTTAAGTTGTCCCTTTTCTTATATTGTATACCAATGGTATATGTCATATTGTCGTTCTGTATAGAATCTCTTTATTTACAGACTTACTCATGCAAAATAAATTACAGTTTGATCCCCAAATTTAGATGTTAAGCCCTCTCTTTACATGATTTAACTTCACTACAGCATGCATATCAAGGGAATAGAGAACAAGTAACACCATGGACACTGTAGGCACCTCAGACACCATGGACACCTCAGACAACACGAGGCACTGTTGGCCACCTCATATACCGTGAAAACTGCTATGATGTAATGATGATGTATTCTAAGGAATGGTACATGCAGAACCACCCCACTGAGTTTCACCGACTATACACAGCGGTTACAAGCTCCAAAAAAGATATGACATGGACCGGTTGATAGAGTGCTAAAAGTCCTACAACACCTATTTTTTCAGCCAAATGTTTAGTACAGGCACTGTAGCTAGTAAAATTCACTTCGCAATATGTTAAAGTACCGGTTGCGATATACTTTAAGCGTTTGTATTTGTTTTTACAATTTATATAGTAAAATGACATCAGAACTGCATATGCACGGCATGAGAGAGCAATTAGGCAGGGGTTAATCTACAGAGAGGAAGTTTCCCCTCCAATCAAGCCAGCTTTGGCCCTCCCCTCCAGAGAGGAGATTGACTTTTTTAAAAGATGAACCCTGCCAGGCAAAATAGTTTAATAACCATGAAAGGTGCAGGCTGAGGACCATAAACTACTCCAGTAATATGCATACTGTAGCAGCTTAGCTTCATAAGAGCCCAGAACTGAGGCTAACAACCACTATTGTACACTTGCTGCATTGTGCTTCACTTGAACACAGTCTGATATTTTCCTAAAGTGAACAAACAATTCTCACGCCTCTGTCCTATTTTAACCCACATACACTCATACTACAATCTTGGGCTGGGAGAAAGATACACCTTCCCAATCCATTCCCAGTGTACCTATGTGTTCACTAGACACACATAAAAGCCCTCTCCTAGCACCCCTCTCATAGAGCAGACTATACAGATGTACAGTGCCCAGCCTCATTCCCAGAGCGTTACAGCTTCCTGTATTCATCACTTTCCAGTATGCAGATACGGAGGGAAAGGAACCAACACAGAAGATATTACTTGCTGCTCTAGGATGGCAACTCTGCCCTTGGCATGAAATCTCTGAGAGGTCTTTCATCTCGTTATGCAATAAGAAACTACTTTCAAGACTGGTCTATTTTCACATCCAAACTGGTGTGACTACACACAAATTAATGACACAATACGGTAGCCGTGTGTGGCCTAGCTTAAAGCTGTTGCCGCTTGAGGCCACATCTTGGCCAGTAGAGACTTATATACACGGCCAAGACGCTGGTATATGCAGCCATGTGCTAACCCTAACCCTAAGGAAGCTAGCCCTGTTGCAAGCAGCTAACCCTAAGTTCTCTAAGTTCTTGGCCACAGTAGTATGCGTTCAGTATAAAATTTGGGCAGTTGCCAAAGGAACGACCACTGTGAAGGCCATGGCCGAATGATTCTACAAATGAATTTTGTATCTTGTAAATATAATGGACTAGGACATTTTCCACAAATCAGGTAGCCACCATGCTATAGTGGCATCATTAGACCACTCCTGTTTAGTTTCTGGTCCTCTGCTCGTGTCTGTTTTGCATGTGTGAATTTATGACAACTACGTAGTTATATGTCAGAGATACTGCATCCTAGATTATGGATATGCTAACAATACATGTACTATAATGGCTGCAACAATAACTCTTGGTTATATTACAGTAAGACGTGGACCTGCAAGATTGTTGTTTTGGTAATTGCATGGTTAAAATATTGGTGACATATTCATATAATAGTTTGGGACACCTTCAGCTTAAGTAAATTGAAGTGTAATAAATCGCCAAGGATTGTCACTCTAACTACTTTGAATACCATTTGCATACAAGTCATATACAGGGCTGGAGGCAGCTATTTTAGTCCGGTACGGCCATCTATTGATGAGTGCATGTGGCCCACCCATGAAAATCTATCCCTAGTTATGTACACATGCATTGATTCTGCAACGCCCCTTTTGTCATGCGCTTGCTTATGCAATAACGCCAAATTGTGTCTGCCTTCATTTGTTAGCCCTCCTCTTGCACAGTGCTTCTTCATTGATGCTTTTTGCCTATACTGACATAACAGCATGTATAGCGGCATAAAAAGGTATGCATACTTTTGAGAGAGAAAAGCACCTTTTACAACAACATCATTCTAAATAGGGGGTGGGCTTACTAACTGCGTGTGAAGTGGGTGTAGAGAAATATTTTTTTATTTTTATTTTTATTTTTTAAAATTTGTAAATTTGAAAAAATTTTTATACTGAAACACCAAGGAATTTAGAAAATACCAGGTACAAGCATCCCAATAGCAAGTTGCTAATACAAAGGGATACGGAAATAAAAGAAAAAATAGAAGCATATTAATTAATGGACAAATACAACCTAATACCAGTTTTAAACGACAGAACTGATGGACTATTAACAATGCTATTTGGTAAGGAGTTCCATAGTCTTACAGAGTCAATGAAAAAGGAATGATAATAAGCTTCAGTCTTAGCAAAAGGTTGAACAATATATTTAGAATGAAACAATCTAGGGTTTGGGTTAGGGTGCTGTACAAAATAGCCTGTGGGACAATAAGTATAACCACTTAAAAACTTGTAAGTAAGTAATAGTTTAAAATATTTACGTCTGTTTTCTAATGTTGGAAGCTCAAATCTTTGATTTAATGACACACCGTTTTCATTCCATTGTCTGCTGGCCATCCTGGTGGCCTGAAGCTGGACAGCTTCTAATAAAAGTTTGTCTTTCTTCAAGTGTGGCTCCCAGACGACTGAAGCATAATCTAGGATGGGGAGGACTTGGGATTCGTATAATGAAATGATGGTATCTGGTTCGCAATACGGTGCAAACGTTCTGTACATGTATCCCAGAACTCGTCTGGCTTTGGAGCAAGTAATTTCAATATGCTTAGTCCAGCTTAGGTCAGATGAAATCCAGACACCCAGGTACTTGAAAGTTATAACTTCTTCAATTTGATGTCCATTTACTTCCACTTGGAGGGGGATGGTCGATCTTAGTCTAGAGATGGTCATGCATTTGGTCTTCTCTACGTTAATGGTAAGATGGTTTTCAGAGATCCAGTTCACTATTTTGTTGATGTCCTGTTGAAAGGCTTTGCAGTCTGACTCTGTTTTTATAGGCCTGTACAAAAGTATATCATCGGCATAGAGCACAATACTAGAGTCCTCAGGGGATAGACAGGATGGCAAATCGTTTATATACAGCAGAAACAGTAAAGGGCCCAAAATCGAACCCTGCGGGACTCCAGATTTAACAGGGAGGGCTTGCGAAGTAACACCATCATACACAACCTGCTGGTGTCTGTTTGAGAGATAGTCCCGCAGCCAGTTAAAGATGGTTGTTGGTAAGTTCAAACCACAAAGCTTGTTTAACAGCGCCTGGTGCGGCACACTGTCAAACGCTTTACAGAGGTCAAGAAAAATGCAGCCAACTTGAACACGTCTTTCCAAGTGGTTGTGCCATGAATGAGTAGCAAGTAGAAGAGGTGTTACAGTGGAACGACCCGACTGAAAACCATACTGGTGGTTAGTGATGACTGAGTTTACAGATAGATGCTCCATTAGAATCCGGTGTACAAAACATTCAAGAGTCTTACTGATGATGGAGAGTAAGGAAATTGGACGGTAAGACCGTACATCCTGAATATGCGAGTTCTTTGGTATCGGAACAACATTTGCCATTTTCCATTCATCAGGGAGTTTTCCAGCCTTCAAGGATAAGTTGAAAAGGGAGGCAATAGATGGTGCAAGCTCATCAGCAAAAGTGTGAAGCATCCATGCAGATACTCCATCTGGTCCCGAAGCAGAATGGACTTTGGTTTTCTTCAGTAAGTTAACGACTTCATCAACTGTACAATCAAGATGCTCAGGGAGACTCGAAGGATTTGGCAGTGTGCAGTAGTTTGCGGGTACAGTAACTGGATTGAAGCAGCCCGAGAAGAAAGTATTGAGCATATTTGCCTTCTGCATAGGTGTGGACGCGATAGAAAGGCCATCAGTGAACACTTCCGTAGACGTGATGTGTGGTTTAAGTGATCTGATAATAGCCCAGAACTTTTTAGGATCAGATCGGACAATAGCTAAGTTTGAGAAGAAGGAAGCCTTTGCTGTACGAAGTTTGGAGACTATATCGTTTCTTAAGATTTTGTACTTGAACCACCAGTCATTGCATTTTGAGGACCTGAAACGACGGTACAAATATTCACACCTCTTTATCAGCCTTAACAAGTTTCTCTTTATCCATGGGGTCTTATTATGAATGGGTACTACCTTACTTGGGATACATCTTTCCATAATGGTCATGAAACCATGTGACCAAACTTTCCAGAAACGGTTTAAATCGTCTGAGTCGGAAGCCACAGGAAGGTTTTTAAAAAGGGATTTTCCTAGTTGTATGTCAGCTTTATTGTAGATCCAGATTTTCTTTGTTTGCTTAGACTGCTTTTCTTTGTGCAATGGAAGGTTAAGCTTGACACAGATGGTGTTGTGGTCACTATTTGATACGGGAGCTTGTACCACACAGGAATTCAGTATGTTAGGATTAGACATTAGCACCAGGTCTATGAGAGTGGCTGAGGAGTTTGTTACTCGTGTGGGGTCTGTAACGACCTGAGATAGATGGAAGTCATTCAGTATAGAACTTAGCGATGATAGGCTTGAAACTGCATCAACATTAAAATCTCCACAGATAGTTAGATTTGCGAGATTAGCTGGTCGGAGAGCTGCTATTACATTATGCAGTTTGTTTAAACACTGACTCAGGTCCAAGTTTGGTGGGCGATAGAAACACCCGAAGGTACATTTGTTCCGTCCCACAACACACTCCATCAGAAGCAGCTCTAGATCCTCCCTATGCTGTAAAGACCGAAACGTGAGATTTGATGACACGTACATGAGAACTCCTCCACCATTACGATTTCTGTCACGTCTTAGCAAACAATACCCTGGGATGTTTAGCTCATGGTCAAGGATGACAGCAGACAACCAAGTCTCCGTCACCATTATTATGTCGTATGAGTGTGACAGACATGTTGTACGCTATCGTTTGAACTCACCTATTTATGCTGCACATAAATCAACCAGCGTAGTTTATGGAAAGAAACATGAAATATATTTATATCTTGAGAACTACTCAACGCACAACCTCCGGACAAGTACCAGCATGTAGCCAAGAGCCTGTAGATTCTACTGATGCTAATATGGCGGAGACTTCAACTTGTTTGGAGACAACACAGCAAGAAATCACAAATTTCACCGTCCGATATCGATCGAATCGGACTGGTCCATGTTCAGCTGCGCCCCTGAGTGTTCAAAGCAGCTACCGCTACCAAAATATATTGCGAATTGGGGAGGTCTTGGGGCATCGTATCGATGCTAAAATCTCTCCAAAAGCAGCTTCAGAGAAGGCACAAACAACAGTGTCTGAAAATACATACACTTTTCCGAATATTGATGTTTTTCGGACGGCCATTTTATCGCTTCTAGCGCCAACATGAAACAATGCACGGGCGTCATTTTTGGTACACCAGGTACCACGTACCTCAGCTACAGTCTTGTGGTATTGCCGAATGTTTACGCAGTTTTTCCTCCGCGTTTGAGTGTCCGAATATACCTGTCGTCCGATGATTGCTAACTTACTCTACGTATAAGTTGTAAATTCACAAATGTACCTAAGATTACATTTTCAGAACACTTACTCTAAAATGAAAGCAACCATCAAATCATGAATGTAAACTGTTCAATACCCATTTTGTCTAGTTTAATGAAATATTACTTTGCTTCTTAGATGAAAAGATTAGGGTTGTATGGAAAACCCTGAACGTTGGAATGCCCGGAACAGACAGAAATCTATTTGGCACTCACTGAAAAATGGCAATTTTGCTGCATTATATCTTGTGAACTAGCTGTGTTCAGGCACCGGTATTTGCACTTAATTGTTTGGTTGAAAACAAACTTACTTCCTTGGAAAGTGGACCAGTTGGCAGTAAACTCCAAATAAACTACAACGGTGGAAACTGACAGGTAACCCACGACAAAAGTTGGCTTGCAGTTCCAGCAAATGTACGTTTAGATAGTTGCTGAAATGATTAGTGAGTGTAAACTCGGCAGAAGAAATAGCACGTAGGATATAATGTGGCATTACCAAGTTCAACACGATCAGCAGGTAAACTTCAAACACAATTTCAACCCAGCAAAGGTACGTAATAACTCTTGGACCCTCGACAATCCTTTTAGCCTTCGCTTGGAGGTCTTTCTAGGATAGTGTTGGACTACCTTTGTCTCTCTTCCAGCCTGAGTATGTATATGGGTAGGACATTCAAGTTGCACGTGCATGCCGGTCTTTGAGGCGCACGCACCCAAGTTCCATATTGCCGCTTCAAGCTCCTAATTTCCGCTTGTTTCGGCTGTTCCAGGTTTTCCATACATCCAAAGATTAGTATATGTGACCATTGTTTATAAATGGTTGAATCAAAACTCATCAAACAGTTCCACTTCGTGTGTATATTCATAATCTGATGTTTGTTTTCATTCTTATTAGTTGCCCATTTTGCGTAGTTGGTCTGTTTCAGGGATGATAACATATAGTTATATGTCATGCATAAGTGACCATTATGTATAAGTGCAAATGTACAGATTAACACTTACTCTAAAATCAAAACAGACATCAAATCATGAATGTGGGACAGCTGTCCAGATGTCCTCTTGCAGGCAGTAAATCAACTGTGGTCATGCATGGGGACAAGTCCGTGTCTACATTCTTCTACCAACATGAATTATCGTGTTAGCCCTAAACAAAGGCATGTGATGGTGTGGGTGATAGTGTGGCAGAGATAACGAAGAAGCAATGTCTCATGGTGACCACAGTTGTTTTAACTGCATGTGTATGTACAGTCAATATCTACATTTATCTACCTACATGAATTTTTGCACATATTACTTCATGTGATTGTCCACTTATAGCTATGCACCGATGTGCATTACAGTAGCCATTTATATGTAACTTTAATTATGATAGAAGGCTAATATGCACCAAGCTCCGTGACTGGAGGGGAACGTATGGTTATGTTTTCTGACCATACGCTCTGATTCAGTTTAATTGTTTACTGCCATAATAAGTCCCTGGCACTGTGCTATATTTGTAATTACATTCTAACCCCAAAAATGCCACTCAATATGTTGAGCCATCTTGTCATGGTTACGTTACATCAAAATATTGTGTCAAAATAAAAGTAGTGAAAGCTAAACATGTGATGTTGGTTACTGGTTTACATAGTTTGACTATGTGATTGCGTTACTGTATTTATTCAAATAAAACGCATGATCCAATCTAGAGCAAGAAATTCAATTCTGGGAATTTATGGGTGAATCCAACTTAGTGCAATTAATTTTGGGTTGATCCAATTTAGCACAATACCAGGAATGAAGCCTCTCAGTACAGTTGTCCCCAGTCAGTTTACTTTGTGACACAAAGGGCGGTCAAGAACAGTTTCCAGGAGAAAGAGCTATCCCATAAATGTTCTACTTTGGCGTTTGTTGCTGCAGCTGCTACTATACTGTCTATCAAGAATTTCACTTCTGGAGAACTGAAGGCCAGGAAATCTTTATATTTTGTTTGACCAAAATTTTTTCAGGTTTGAATCCATTGCAAGGCATGATCCTACCTAACACAAGAAATTCAATTCCTGGAATTTATGGGTGGATCTAACTTAATGCATGCCCACTCAAATTTGCATGTGTTTTATTCAAATATATAACCCGTTACCTGGGCAACATATAAGAATGTTGCTCATATCTCTCTTCTACAGTGATGTTGCCTAGGTAACAGGTTATATAATAGTTATATCCCTCCCTGGGGTGTGGTCTTGCACATTGGTGTCAGGCTACGCCCGACCCCAATGTGTAAACCCCCCCCCCCCCCCCCCCCAGGGAGGGATATAACTATTACAAAGAGGTAAAGGAAAAATTGCCAAATCTATCGCTGTATCTGATAGCTACCTAGCTGCCATGAGCACAGTCAAAGCTAATCTGAATCGGTCTAAGTGTGCTCTATAACAGAGGTTGTGGAATATTAAAGTAGAAAATTTCACAAATTAATCATTAATTATATATTATTATAGTTTATAATCATTATATTATAGTTTATAATCAGCTGCATGAACAACCACATCTCCCTAGAAAAGGCAGGCCAAGGTGGTTCACCTATGTCAACATAATGTGCACAGCTGTCTTACTCACCACTTTTTTGTGTATATTGCATGGCTCATATTATGACCTTCATATACTTGCTAACTGTGCCAGAATCTCTGGGATTGTCCCGCATGTTGCTTTGTAGTCCCGGTGTCCTGGAAGCAGTTAGTACTATTCCGAAATTTGCACGTGGTGAGATTGGCAGTTAAAGATGAGCGAGTCAGCACCAGTAGCTAAGAAGGCCAAGCGTTTTTGTAAATGGCAGCCAGATTGGTGTATGTAGTAGTGATTTCTCGGTTGCTAGTGGAGGCGTTCATGATGTGAAGTGACAATGACATGTTGAGAGCAAGAAACATGGTGAACTTGCTACACAAACGTCTCGTCGCAGAGACTGATACTACAACAGATATGTCTGACTGTCCTGCAATATGAGTCAATATATGATACAAACGTGACTGAACAGCCGATACATCAAACCATAGATAATTATCTATGATCAAACCCGAACTGCTCTTGCTCTTACTTTGTTTCCAGCGAACGTAAAAGCATTTTTATACAAACTTGACTTGAACATGATTTATAGGGAGAAAACAGAGCACAATGACGTCAATGTAATCAAAAGAATGAATGCAAGTAGCTGCACCTTTTCACGGAATTATTTGTCCGCTCACGACGGCAGGGGTTTGAGTGGGATCCAGCTGGCACAGTCACAATACGACTTGCAATCAACGTCCGCCCTGGGAGGCGTGGTCACAGTGTGTGTGAAGCAGACCCCACTGCGAGGAGAGGGTCTGATGACATTCGGCTGATTCCTCGAGGTTCGTTACAAATTCATAGCTTGCTGTGTTATCGTGCTGAAGTAGCCAAGCATTTCCGGTGTTGCACCACAGATTGGCGGAGAGAGTTCTCTAAAGAAAGTAATGAAGCCCGAGGGATAAGCCGAACGACACCTAGGACTTATCGAGCTGCCGAAGGCGGCGAGAGGCCACGCAACGGTATAGTCTAAGTTCACCCGGTTTGAAACGGTTTCCGGCTACCTCACCTTTTATAATCAGTCGCGCACCTTATTAAATATTTATAGTCCGTCGCGCGCTGCCGTAAATACATACAGCATGGTGGCCTTCCGAAGCGGCTCATTGGCTAAATGGTTAAGGGGGGAAACCAACTTCATTTCGAGTGAAATATATACATGTACATACAGAAGACGGACCCCAGAACTCAAGATAAACAAGTATAAAACTTGGGCTTGGCAAGGGCAAAAACTGCACAATATGAACTAGACAAAACATAAAAACAATGACCGGAGAAAAGCAATAATGTTATGTATGAACATTAACAGAATGGTTGAGTTGAGTTCCATAATGGAGGAGAACTCGGCGTCGATAAAGTCCCAGGCCACGTTCACAGTAGCTGTAGTAGCGTCGCTAGGCTGCGAAAGGGGAGAGCACCTTTCTACCACCATCTCTTGATGACTGATCACGGTTAGAGTTAGGGCTAGGGTTAGGGCTAGGGCCAGGGAATGTCTATAGTACTTCCTTTTTTTCTTCTTACAAAATGTGATGAACATCTTTGCTTCGGTAGCCTCTTATGAATATTTAATCGTGCGAACTGGAAATCGATTATTTCTCGGATACAGAAGGTGCCATAGGGTGGCATACGTTGAACTGTTGTTGAGAGCGGCGATTGTTTGAGCTGCATCCGACGATATATGCACTGAACCAGGCCCGCTACCCCGGTTGGTGAGTTACTCTGGCTGGAAGAGACGGTCTTCCTTCGCTTTGATGGCGCTTCCTAAGTACTACCGATATCATCGTCTTGCTGCAGTAAAGCTTTCTGTTGATGTCAGTTTTCTTACCGAATACGATTTTTCACGTGCTTAATCCGGAAACGTTTTTTTTTTTTTTTTTTTTTTTTTTTTTTTCTCTATAATAAATTTATGCAATATGCAAAGGGTACAACAGTAGCAGTAAGCTAATAAAAGATGCACCCATATTACAAGTATTTAACTAATATAATAAAGATGAGTATTTAACTGTGACTTAAAGGAAGTGAATGAATGTGCATTAGTAATACTATTAGGTAATGAGTTCCAAAGTGAAATAGAATGTGGAACAAATGAGTACAAGAAACTATTGGTATGTGCATAAGGTTGAATAAAACTATTACTATTTACATGTGCCCTAGTACTACGACGTACAAAAACAGGAGGGAAAACAAGGAGGTCATATACAATTTTATACATGGTAGTAAGTTTGAGATACAGCCTATGATCATTTAATGTGGGTACTTCAAAGTTTGACAGAAGCTCATTGTAGTTCAAGTCCCATTGCTTAGCACATATTCTCAGTCCAAATTTTTGCACCCTCTCAAGTTGGTTTATGTCTTTTTGAAGATGTGGATCCCAAACCTGACTCCCATACTCAAGATGGGGCCTTACCAGTGACAAATATAGTTGCAGAAGGGCATGCGGCTCGGTGTCATGGGAGAATTTCCGGTAGAGTAAGCCTAAAATTTTTCTAGCTTTGCTACATATTGAGTCAATATGATGTGACCATGTAAGGTCAGAGGAGATGAGTAGCCCAAGGTATTTGTAGGAATCCACCATATGAAGAGGTATACCATTAATTAGTATTGCAGGGGGATGCATTGGTCTTGGTCTCTTCTTGCGTGTGATCAACATATATTTGCATTTGGTGGTGTTGAAGCAGAGATGGTTCTCGTTCACCCAGTTGTTGACTGCATCAACGTCATTTTGGAGGATATTAAAATCCTCAGGGCTGCTAATTCTTCTGTATAGTAACATGTCATCAGCATAGAGCACTAGTTTGCTTCCCTCAGACAATGGAATCCTGGTAACACCATCAATATAGATTAGAAATAAAAGAGGACCAAGTACCGATCCCTGCGGCACGCCCGAGATCACTGGGATGGTCCCTGATTCCTCTCCTCCAACCACAACCTTTTGTTGCCTGTTCATAAGATAGCTGCACAACCACTGAAGAATGAATGGATTTAGGTTTAATTGCACAAGTTTTTCCATGAGAGGTTGGTGGGGAACCGTATCAAATGCCTTTTTAAGGTCTAGAAACACTGAGCAGATATCCCTACCTGCCTCCATTTCCTCCAACCAATCGTAGGTGGTGGACAACAATGCACTGACAGTAGACTTTGCAGACTGGAAACCCCACTGGGTATTAGCAAGAGGATGGTTATCTGACAAGTGATTTGTAATCAATTGATGGAAATGGCGTTCTAGTAGCTTACTTGTCACTGACAGTAGTGAGATTGGCCTGTAATTAGATGGACTTTCGTGTTCACTGCCTTTGGGGATGGGTACAACCGAAGAAAGTTTCCATGCCTCCGGGAATCTACTACTTTGAATAGAGAGATTCAATAGCTTTGTCAGGGATGGAGTAATGCTATGGGCAGTGTTTTTCAACATTCGTGCAGATATTCCGTCTGGACCATTAGCTTTGGTGGTATTCAAAGAATTCAACATATAGAAAACTTCATCTTCTGTACAAAGTATGTCTTGAGGACATTCACCAGTGGTTTGGATGTTGCAATAGTCCCCATTAGCCAGGGGCGGTTTAGCCATATTAAAGCATTCAGAGAAGTATTGATTGAGCATGTTGGCCTTCTCAGAGTCTTCGTTAGCTGCTGTACCATTCCTGTTAAGAGTAGGAATGGAAGTTTTCTGTTTATTCATCAGTTTTACGGTCTTCCAGAACTGTTTGGTATTGTTTGGATTGAGGTTTCTCAAGTAATAATCCCTCTTGGCCCTTCTCAGCTCATGCACAATTCTATTTCTTTCTCCCTTATAGCGGTTGAAGAGGCCAGGATTTCGGTGTTTCCTGGCTCGCCTGTACAGACTATTTCGTTTTCTCATTGCCCTAACTAGGTTTCTTGACATCCACGGTAAGTTTCTCCTCCTGGGTAGGATCTGCTTAGGTATACATTCCTCAATAATACTCAAAAATTTATTTTGCCAGTTTTTCAAGGACACATTGATGTCGTTATTAATTAGGGCATCCCAGTTAGTTCCTTCAATGAGTGAGCAGGCCTTGCCAAAATCTGCTTGCGCATATTTCCAGACAACTCTCTTACTACTGGTTGCAGGTCTCCTGATATTCCTCCATTTTATACTCATGTCCAGACCTGAGTGATCAGAGTTCGCCAGAGGTGGCACAATTGAGCACTTGTGAAGTTGCGGCAAATTAGAGACCAGGGCCAGATCAATGAGTGAAGCATTACCAGAAGGGCTGGTGTGGGTGTGACCCTCTACGACCTGATGAAGTGAAAAACTATGAAGAATACTGTTTAGGTGGTGGTACAAAAAGTGAGACTGATTATAAAAATCCACATTAAAATCCCCTAACAGTACAAAATTATAAAAATATGATGAATCTAAACTTTCAAAATAAGTACACAAACTCTGTAAACTTTGGACGCCGCTGGAAGGCGGTCGATAAAAAAGGCCTACATGATACTTACAAGAACTCACATGATTACAAAGAGAAATAAGAAGGAACTCTAGGTCGCAAGGGCCACATGCAATTACTTTAGGTACAAGTGATTCATGAACGAACATCAGTATTCCCCCTCCATGGCGATTTCTATCCAGGCGTAATACCTGGTAGCCCTGTAAAAATATTTCATTGTCCGAAATCTCACATGACAGCCAGGTTTCTACAATGCTCACAATATGTGGTTGTTGTATATCTACAAGTGCCCTTAATTCGTCCATTTTGGGAAGCAGGCTTCTAGCATTGTAATAAAGAATGTTTAGACAATAATTGGGTTTGTAATTCCCTCCCTCCAGAGAATGAGAGTTTGCACCCTCCATGTAGTCATAGTCATCTAGGTTGTGGGTTGTTTCCCCTTGTCCAGAAAATTTGCATCAATGTAACAGCACTCTAGTTTCCAGCTCGTCTGAACTTTCACCCCCTCCCATTTCTTATCTAGAGCCTCAAGATCACTCTCACTGCCAGATAGTATGTGCCACCAACGGATTTTATTGCCCCTCAACTTTTTATACTTACGTTTGACTTGCACTTTGTCCAATGCAGATCCTGTCAGCTGGCAGATGGTGTTCTTTACTGTAGCAGCACTGGCAGCTTTCAGAGTCCCCCACACTCTTCTCTTCCCCTTGACAAGCACCTTCTCTCGTGTTTGTTGCGGGCATATGGGAGAACTCTCCTGGGAAGATTGATCGCTACTGGAACTACCATTTTCAATGGGGTCACGTTCTTGCTCAGTGTCGTTGTTGTCGTTATCCCCCTTGCCTGTTTGGGTTGGACTGGAACGATTCAAAGCATTTTCTTCCTTTCGACCCCCACTCCTGATAGTATGTCCTTTTCCCTTGCCCTTTCCTCTACTACTGCTTGCCACTTGACTCCGTGGCCCTTTCCCTTCCTTTACCACCGTAGTCCAAGGCTGCTCAGTAGTATCAGAGGGCTGTTCAGCAGTACTGGGGGAATGCTCAGCGCATTTTGCCTGCAGTTCAGACAACTGGGTAGCGAGAGTCTTGACAGTGTCTTGCAGTGCTATAATGGCTTTATTTTGTTGCTCCATCACACAGCACGGACAGTAGAACGGGGCATCTGACACTGACAAGAGTGCGTACCTCTGTTTGGTTATACCGGCACACCATCGATGATACCAGGCCCGACAACCATCACCTTCACAGAAGATAGCGTCGTGGCCCTCCATCTGGTCAGACGCGTCAACGATTGGTTCTAGGCAGATAGGACACACTTCGAAGTTACTTTGGTCCTGGACCTGGACTACTTTGTCCTCGTCCCCAATACTCTGACTGGCAGTTGCAGTTGCTTCAGCAACACAGGAGTGCGACGCGGCTGTCACTCTCACTGGCGTTCCTGGTAGTGGAGGCCCTTTCTTTCCCGTAGACTTGGGCATACTCATGTACTGAGAGCGGTTGAGTTTGCTTTTAGCGAGTATAGCTTTTTTTTATTTTTTAGTAACACTCAGCACTATACGCCGTCTATACGTAGACTACGGGAAGTTGCATGCCCTCTCACCGCCTTCGGTGGCTCGATGCGCCCTTGACGACACCAGACCCTCTCCTCGCGGGTGGGGTCTGGGCACGAGACTATACACTTGTTGCGGCGCGGGAACAAGTAAAATCGCGTACTGAACAATCATGTTTGCGCTTCCTACCATAGTTATTAATTTAACCCCGAAAGTGCAGCGTGCATGCTTGTTTCTGGTGAGAGCTGAGGAGTGCAGTGAATGGGGTTGATGCAAAACCTCTGGACTGGACTATGGACTGATTTTTGGACTGAGTTTGTACCGATGTGGAATATGTTATATTCCGAGCGAAGCGACAATATCTCACGTAACCAAACCTAAAACGGACAGTGGACGAAAACCCGGATACTACACTGCCATTTTGAGTGGCAAGGAAGACCGCGGTCTATGGAGCGTACAGCGAAGCAGTTTGCGAGCTCACTGCGTCAATGACACTTGCAGGTAACTGAGCTTATTCGCTTCGGTGAGCGTTAGGTCGTGTCGAGACCTTGTGCATTAATGTAAAATCATTTCCTGCGCTGGTGAGAAAGGAGCTCAAACTGCTTCACTGTACTTACGCTCCATAGACCGCGGTCATTTTTGCCACTCAAAATGGCGGCGTAATATCCGGCTTTCCGTCACTATCCGTTTCACGTTTGGTTACGTGTGGTGATGACGCCTAAAAACTCCGATATCTCTAGAATAGTCTACTGGATCACCATCAGACTTGCAAGCATGAAAGCTCTAGCTGTTACTAATACAACAGTGTACAAAGTGTATCGGTAGCCCAAAGGAAACAGATGCAGCAGTGAGATATCCGTAAAACACGGAATTCTCCAGAACGCGTACGGTAGCCACAACCGCTATCCAAATTACAGGTATGGCAGTGTTTTGTGTATATACAATTATGCAAATATACACATTATATTTGCAACGGGGTGACGTCATAGTGATTAGCCTTCATTTCCGGGCCCACCCGCCCCATGTAGTTTTCTGTGTAGAAACAATGACTGGCAAGGGCTTAACTTAGGATAGCTTCAAGTTGCTGAATTAAATGAACAGTCGAAGAGTAAATCTGCTAATCACCACAATACATACACACTGTACAAACTATATAAAAGTTTTTTGTGATTTACAGGTGCAGTAAGTCTCTCGGACTGGCAATGCAACAAGTGCTGTATATCTACATCTGAAGTACTTCATATAGAAAATAAATATGCTCTGCATACGTTGACAATGATGAATTCACCAGAAACTTGCAATGTTCATCTGTGGGGTAGCTACGTATATGCAGCACGCTGATAGTTGGGAGTTTTAATTTTTGAGTTGGTATTCAGGGATCTGGCTACGTAAAGAAACAACTTCGTAACTGTTATGTGAGACATTGAAACCATCACAACTCACAACATTTCTACAAGACAACAAGACAGCATTTTACTCTCATTAAAGCTTGGAAGAGGTACTTAAATTGGGTACCCATGCAGAACCTTGGCCAACTCCATGCTATGTTGTACATACTCTACTATGTTGTACATACTCTACTTTGCAATACTGGCATGCAAGCACTCTTGAGATATGCTTGCCTGAAGTGTATGCAGCTGAGAAGTAAAGTGGACCAACCCATAATTACTGGAAATTGCAAAAACGCAATAAAATACATGCAATTGCTGTGAACATAAGGCAAAAAAACGTGAAATTGTTATATTCTGCAGTTTCTGAAACACATTTTATCAAATTAAGGGCAATGTTTGTGCCCTCAACTCTTCATAATTATATAAACTCCATCTCCAACATGAGTAATACTTCATTAAATTTAGCTCTACAGATAGGAGATAGCTGCATGGGGTGCAGCTTATAAGATACGGCTGCACACTCATGTAATATCCAGCCATTTTGCTTTTCAGCCATCCATATAATTATGAATATGCCAAGATTTCTCAGGTGGAAAGAAGTCACACTAAAAAAAAAATTAATTTATCTGCAAGTTCAGAGAGAACATGGATAACCACAATAAGAGAAGTTTACGTATTACACATAATTTATAAGTTTCACTTCAGCTGCAAACAGGCACATACCAAAAAATGTTTACAAGTAGTAGCAACACAACAAACAATTATAAATTTTTCCAGTGTTTTACATTTTTTTTGAATAGCTTAGCTAACTAGCCTTGGACCTATACTGTCAGATTTTATCTCATAGCTATAGAGAACAAGAAGAAAGCAAGCCATCACAAGTGCTACGGTGGAACCACGATGACACTGGAAGCTCTGTGTAGTTCTCCTGAATGCTAATTTGTATTGGTCCCTGGTTCCCTAACTCATGCACACACTGATATCACAAGCATTCCATGATAGTGTACAATTGGGTCTACATATATCATGGTGGTACGATATCAATTGCGAAATCCTTGTGAGGGTATAGCTTGAGTGCGCTGGATGTTTCTGACTCAGCTCTGGTGGTCTGCAGTATATTTCATAACCCCCCAATACCTTACTGCTTATAAGTAGCCAACCGACTACCCATGCAGTACCTAGTAAACATGCCAGTCCCTATAAGTCGTATACACATATACACAATATAGCTTGGTGAGGTTACGGATCTTGCTATTGCTCCACATTTTGAGCTTGTTACACAATGACAACAATAAATAAAATCAAAATGGTCTATTAGACTAGAGTAAGTCATGGTTGAAAACATGTCTGACTGGCTGGCCTGGTTTCCCAAACTTGGCAGAGAGGACACGGAACCTGCTCTTGAATTCATCATTATTCACATATGCACCCTGGAACCAGAGAAAATGCAAATATTGCAAAACTATGATAGCAAGCATTTGTTCATCCTGTCCTCCAGGCTCTTCCTAAGCAGACTTGAATAAAGGGAAATATTACTGCATCAATAAAAATGATAGTTAGCACATGCTACATCATAGTTGTGCAGTATAAGTAGTTTGTTAACATTCCACCCACCACAAGATGGTGCATGCATTAGTAAAACAGTACACTCACATCACACTGTAAAGCCACTTGTTTTACTGCTATGGTATCATGATCGAAAATTGATCCGTACACAAAGATCACCACAAAAGCTATAGTACAGATGACTTAAGGTGGAGACACTAGCTCACCTGCAGATGTCTCACCCCACCATTCAGCTGGAAAGACTGCCTTCCATGGAGGATACGTCGATTGTTCAGTGTGATAGCTTCACCAGGTTGTAGCCGATGAGTGAGCTTCATTGCATGAGGTGCAGTGATAATAAGTGGAAAATGAGATCATGCGAAGTGTTACCATATAGGTGGCAAAAAGTAGCATTGGCATAAAAGGGAGCGGAAGCAATGACAACTTAAGTTGAATGCATTTGCAGCATATGTAACTTAGATTGACACTGAGATTGACACTGATATATATAACACTGATAGCACAACTAATTTAGCCTTGTTCCCAGGTTCTCCCTGCTAAAGAGGGTCTGAGAACGAGGCTACAACTTATTCTCACCTTCAGATTTGAGGTATCAAACATCTCAGACAGACATCTGTATGCATTATAGTACAGTTCAACATCCTCCTGTGTATACAAGACAGATACACTTTAACACCAAAACTAGGGAAATGTAGAACATTGTTGGGTATGAGTGACTGAGCAGGCAGAGCATGTAGCACTAAAGTAATAACCACCAGTGCATTATGAATAAGTGCAGAGTAGGTTGTGATGGAGTCATTTGTACTCCAAACTACAATCAAGTACTGCTGAGTTTTCACACGCATGCGAGGTCTAGAATCATGCTAACCTCTGCTGTCAGTGTGCACATAGCCTGGCCTGTCATGCATAGAAAACAGTTAAATCACCATGCATGCTGCCATGCACGTAGCAAAAGTCTTCAGCACTCAAACTATGAAGTTAGCAGGAAAAAGTTGCTGCCCTCTGCATTCTGTGAGCATCCTGGCTTGTCCAAACAACTGCTAGCTGTGTGCAGAAGATGCTCATACTTTCAATATCCTTTCTAGCTGTCTCTTATAACCATCAAAGCTCACCCTGGGAGCTACTCAGGGCTTGCATAAATAATAAAGTTGGTGAAAATATTAATGTCTGCATGTGGCATGCAGCTGTTGCATTGAAGAAATATCTACGGAATGATGTACAACAGAACTCATTAGTGTGGAGCTTGGTCAGGGTTGTCCCAATTATACAGAAATTGCCAATCCCGCACAAAAAAACACATTACACTCCTAGCCTCATTCCAAGACTTGCAGAATACTCTCAGATTAGTACTATCAGTATGAACAATCAATGAACCACATCTTCCCCCAAAGATAGGCGTACATGTATGCATACCCCTCTACAGCTGTATAGTAGGATAGTTCTATATTACCACACTGTAACCTCTCTTGGAGAATATTAAATTGCTTCATCAACATGGACACAAATATTCCTTTAAATAAAGGACAGCATACTTCAACTTGCCACTACCTCAGAAACACTTCTTTGCCTTCATTGGGACAGAAAATATTTTCACCCATACATGTTGGAGAATAGTATTCATGGATTAAGTTACCTCAGGAACACATAGTGGTCCTTCAAATGTAGGAGACCAATTTATTCCAATGATCTGTGAATCAGAGTGTGCACCATAATAATTAGCATATGAAATGTTCAAGAAAGGCATGCTAAAGTTATTGCTACCGATACTTGCAACAAGTGTTCTAGTAGTTCAAGGGTCTCCTATCATTCAATACACCACTTATGCTACCAATCTACTTACTTTCAGTGTATCATGCATCCATTACAAAAGCAAGTTGGTTGTTTCAACCACACACAGATTACAATGGTTACTAAGAAAGTGCATTGAGAGCATCTTGGACATATGCAATGACTCTCTCACAGAGAGCATTGTTAGATCATTGTGGCTGAAATGTGCTTAGGCAAGCTTCCTTCAATGTTGATTATAAACTGAACTAGTCCCTAAAGAACCAACATCTTCCTCTCTGATCCTCTTATGCTAATAGTTCCCATTACCAAGAATAGTTCCCCATCACTACCCTCTCTTCAGCAACCAGGTATGATAACAAGCAATCTGATTTTACCAATATCTCTTTAAGAAAGGAGTAGTTATATTCAAACTATAACAAATCCTCAAGACTGTAGGACATTGTGGGGGGGGGGGTGAAACTGAGTAAGTGTGTACACACAAGACCACCTTTGAACCATATTGGTAGTTATAAAAATAGTAACTGGATTGCATGAGCATTAATCATGAAACACACACAGGCTTAAACCTACAGTTATAGCAATGGTTGGATGTCAGAAGTTAGTTTGCCACTATCTATAAAGATAGGAAGGTAGGTATAGCTACAATGTAGTTCTACTCAAGCATTCGTTCAATGGGCTGCTCTAGTTACACTCCTCAATCTTGCATGACATAGCTGTGCTTAAGGTATAGTCCATACACAGTAGGCACCAGCTTTGGTGCTTGCACCTTCTGGTTGGCTCTTCTATGAACTCTTTGATTGTGCATGTGTTACATAAATATTTTCGTTTCCGTAATGCATCCAGTTTGTTGAGAATCAGAGGAGGATGGAATGTAAGAGACTGTCACATGACTGCTGTTACGCCTCGAATCTTAGTCACATTCCCGTATTAAATTTTTTGTGGTTGAACAGGATAACCAGTGAAAACTTTGGTCTCAGTACAAGACTCAGACTGTGTAGTTCCATAGTAGTTTGCAAGTCAGTGCTTCACAGCAGTGTGATACATGGCTAGAGTTGTGGAGCTACACTGCAAGTACTAGTGTTGACGACACTCTTGGAATGCAGAGAGCTCTATTATGCTTTGTAAATACACTTTCACTCTCTCTCCAACAGCAAATTGTGGACTGTCAGGTACAGGTCTCAAACAGCTTTCACTGATTGAAAAAAGGTGCCACATCAAGCTTAAGTTTCTGTCATTTGTTTGTTTGTTTGCAATAGGATTTCATATATGTTTCAATCCTCAGTGGGAGGAGGATGGAATGTATCACGTGATCTTCCAGGTGGGCATATTTACTGCACATAAAATACTGTAGGCATTATGATTGTTGAAACTGGACAAATCTGGCTGGAGAAAATTCTTACCTAACGTTATGTGGGGCTCGCTCAGACTTGCCCCAACCACCTGTATGTAAGTTGCAAGAAGAAGGGCTACTACGATTAAGCCTATAACCTTTTCAGTGTCTCTGTCCAGCACAATGTGAGGTCGCTGATATGTCATCTCAACTGGTTCAGCCCTGAAAATAGAACAATAATAATAGCCTGTTTATTGAGCTACAATATTAAGATCCAAACGCAGCACTCCTGATTTGTGGATTAATGAGGTATTCCGTGCAATACCTTAGAACTACATACTTGCAATAAGCCTTGCACAATAATCTGGCATGAATGTTAATTTGTAGAAAACAGTTCACGTTCAAAAGCTCACCTTGTTTGTTACAAACTGAACAGACAAAAAATGTTCAAAAGCTATAGTTAGGCATTTAAGCTTTCTTCCAGACACCTATATTCAGACTGATTCCCTTTTTGATACCGTGTGCCTTCTCTAAACTGCAGTATGCACCTTTCATAGTGAACTTTTTGGAAGGTGGCTGGCACTCTTGCTAAAGTGGCAAAGTGCTCTGGGTGTTTCTGTCTCAGCTCCTCCAAGACTGGGTAGGCATCCAACAGGATACTCTCTCCACCATTCACACAAGGGTCAAATCTGTGTCAAGTATAAAAGTAGGTATTTAGAAGTACAACAAATGCTTCCAGAAAAGCAACAGATTTTGCAAAGGAAACTGATGAAGACAGACCATGGTAACCATAAGGTTATGCCGTAGTGAAAGAGCACCCACTCCCTAATTATGACTCAATTTCCTGTATAGGGTCAAAGTTAACTCAAATAAGTGCCAAACCTGGAGCAAGTGATAGAGTGTACTTATGGAGTTTTGAGAAGCACAGCCTCAAACGCTAAAGCATGTCCGAGGTATGTAAATTCGTAATATACTTCACTGAAGGTTATTACAAAGTTGTTTCGTGTTGACAGATGTTCCTAAAATGTGTTTGCATTTGCGACCATGCTCATGGTGACATGTTGCCATTTGGAGTGTTGTGTGCCATCAGGACTTGCTTGACTTGCTGAGAAGATGACATGGGTGCTCTTTCATGGTTAAATGCGGAAACACTTGAAAGAGAGCCCACCCTCCTTTTATGTCAGACTTGTAAAGTGCTCAGCATGAGAGCTCTTTTGCGGGACTACGATAGAAGTAGAGCTGATTTGCACATGTACTATACATAAACAATCAATGAACTGCATCTCCCTGGTAGAAAGGCAAACCTAGATGTTATTCAAAGTCACCCACTGTCCAGGACACTCTTGGCTAATACCAGACCTGATCAGCTGTGCTATGGTTAACACAAATCTTATACAGTGTTACAATCCTTTATTACAATCGTGTATGCTTGGTCAGACTTATGCATAGAGAAAAAAAAGGGATGACTGGCCTGATACAGTGAAGAAACTGTAGACCAGGAGGAGCCTCATAATAAACCAAATCCATGTGGAAGTGAAGTTGTACTGGACTGTAGGCAATGTTCACTGGATCTTCTGTAGCAACAACATCAAAAACCTGCAAACACACACATACAAGACAAACAAGCTAGACCTTTGTGCTAAGAAATTACCATCTATAGGTCTTAGATCCTTCTGTCACTCAGTGATATCCAGTGGGTCAAACACCATAAAAATACTTCATGACCTCAGTGCATGCAGATAGTGTTTGCTGAAAAGAAAGTCACTGAAAAATTTGATGGAACCCTAAGGATTGCTCCAATCTCAGCTAAGAGTCCCAGTAAAATGTGCAATGGTAAAAGTAACAACATTGGTTTTGGACATTTACAGGGTTTACTTTCCCTTCACAAATTAAAACTGGAATGGAACTGTGTGTGTCTACAAAATCGATCTAAGGTCACAAAAGTGCTTCAATTTTCACACCCTAGAACTTGTAAAGTTTATGTAGTAAAGTTTATTATTTTGTGTGAAATTATTTTAACGTGAAAATTTCCCGATCTACTGTATGTATTAAACACAGTATATGACTGTGTGATCCTAGATAGCAACCTTATGCATGAAATAGTCACTTCTTCTTGTTCCCAGAAACTCACCATAAGGACAAGAGGATCAACAAGCAGAATGCTTTTGTCTACAATTGATTTAAGCATTAATTATAAACCACAAAGAGGTATGATCAACTAGGCAATAAGAGACAGGTGAACATTGCCCCCCTAACCAGCTCCTATCTCGTGAGATACATTGGATCAGGGCACTTAACACAGTCCTCCCTTTTGGTCTTAATTCCCAGTACTCTATAACATAGGCCTCGCCAAGTAACATGAGCATCTAGGCTAGAAACCAAGTCCCTGGCCTGATTGATTTCCTGGGGTAGGAGCTTACCCCTGACGATTCTATTACCTCTATATGTACCAACAACATATTGCATTTCGTCCACTCTTCCCTTCCGTGAATGCAGCAACGATGAACACGCCAGCTACTTCACAGAAGTGCCCTGCTTCCTCACCCCTCAACGCTGAAGCTCGTCAGCCTACCACTAGCGTTGGGAACATCTCTCCGCCTCGCGCTTCGCGCTCAGCCCCACCTCCCAACCAGGGCTAACCAAAGCCTTTCTGCAGTCAGACATAACAGCTGTCCTGTTCATAGCACTCAATGTCTAATCTTCCTTTATTCCACCTCTACTGCTAGTGCAGAATCTATCTCCAAATATCATTGCATCTAGTTACATCACATAGTACAAATTAAACCCTATATGGGCATTCCAGTCATTAGTAATTATAGGAGACATATTAATTAACTTTAAATACCTGAGGATATATCGTTTTTGGAACATGTCCAATTCTTTCTGCAACCTAATGAAAAAAGCAAGAAAACTCAGTTATACATGTAAGCATTAAGTGTTGAATTCATAATCCGCACTGCTTTGATATGTCCTAGTACAGGAGGGATGTTGGTAAGTAGACAGAGTCCATACTCATTCAGGTTCATCAACCATCTAGTAAGGGAGAGAAAGACATAGTTATTAACAAAATGCAGATATTTTGGTTTCTCAGCTGCAGAACATTTGAACCATTCTCAATTATTGTAGTGTACCTACAGTAACATAGAAGGGCTCAGAACTATAGTGTGCTAACCCAGCATTGACTGACAATCGTTTTGGTTACACTTGCTGTATGTAGGATATGATAGACGGATATTTCCTATGAGTACTACAAAAAAATGTGTTACCAAGGTTACAGATGTTTGGCTCTTTTCTCAAATTACAAGCTTGCAGGAGGTGTTACTTCTGAAGTTACGCAATTTTGTGGTAAGGTAACATACATAATGGACATACCAGTAGGATCAATCCAATGGCTGAAGCAAAACATGTCATGCACAGCGGATCACTGTGTGTAATATCTATGAAGCATAGGAACGAACCAAATTATTCTATCTAAATGAAATGTAAAAACTGGAAACCAAAGAGCCTTTTGAAATCTGGGTAGCTATATAGGGGTGCCCCCTTTCTCTCCTGTCCCTCACGTCACTTTAACTAGCATTATACACAGCAATTGACGATTGAAATCGTAGAGCAAGGCTGGTAATCAAATTATGATAGCAGTGAAATAGATTAGCCCATTCTTCTTCAGAGTGCTTTCCATTGAACTACTAGCCCAACTAGAGTAAGAGATAATATGGAAATTTCATTAAAAGACTCATTCTCCAGCTTGCAAAACTTTTGCATTAGCACCTACTCCACAAGTCACTCACTACCATTGTAAATGTGCAAGTGTGATTAGATGACATGAACTATGCATGAATACATGTAGTGATCTGTTTGCAGTGAGCAACTAACGTTATAATGTACAACACTTGTCAATACAAAACGAATAGTTCACAGCTTTTGAAGTTCTCACTTGCCATATAAGCATTGATTCAATTACTTTTCTAGTTTGGTACTTGACATATCAAACCAAGTATATTACACTATGTATTATATAGGTAGTAATTGTCTAGTAACCAACTATATTGGACTAAGGTAGTACACAGCTCACTTCCATAAGACTTCATCATCTTCAACAATGTTGCTTCCATCTATTTGCGGTATTGAAGTCTGGAGAATGTACAAGGAAAGCACCCACTAGCTAGCCTGAAATCAGCCTTAATACAGCAAGTGAAAACAAGAGGTAACCATCTAGTCTCAACCCAGACCACCCTTCACAACCCTCCAAAGAGGAAAGGGGGGTCTGGACCCTCTGGTGACAACATTTTTGTACCTCCACACAATCTGATTGGCTGATGTGGCAATTATCTCACCTGGACTGGGCTTTCTTACCCATAGCTTTACTCATCACACCTTTATAGACCACTTAGCACACTTTCAATTTACTGAAGCCCAGCAAGCGACTTCAAAGGCTTAGCTTTTAGCAGATTCCATAGGAACAGATAGCCCATGGTGTGAGGATGCACCTGACCTCTTTGAGGGGGTCTGGGTTGAGACCAGTAAGCAGTATACACATCAGTGGTACAACCATACCAAATGTACAGTGGTCAGTAGGAACAAAGCCAAGTTTGTTCAAGCTCTGATATTAGTGTCTTCCCCATTGACAGCAAGTTCAACAGTTAAATATGTTAAAATGTAATTCCCTGGTGCGATCACCTAGGTCAACACAGAGTCTGGCAAACATAATAGAACAGTTTTGTACCACCAAACTAAACTAAAGTGTGATTCTATACACAAGACCCCCTTATAGCCACGAGAACTGGTTACCTTTGGGAGTCTCCTACACTACAAGCATTGGAATTCATCATATAACCTTGCTTGTTCAGAAATGCCTTCTGCTGCTTTCTTTGCAACCATGTCCAATGTTAATTCCTCATGTAATTCCTCTTCCTGATCCTTGGGCGTGTGCTATGTTGGACATGAAATCAGTTTAAACTCAGCCAATCTATTCGTCTACACTTTGGCCTTAGCAGTGCACTTCCCATCTTCACAAAATTGATTTGCCCCTAGACATCAAGGAATTTGCTGTCTAATGTACTTAGATAACCTGCTGATCCTGTGGAAAATCCAAGACAATCTAGCTGAATAACAATTTCCAGATTTGCAATTTGCTACTCAAATCACTGGTGGCAATGGGGTACAGTTAATTACATGGAGGTTGAAGATCCTGAAATCTCAAAGACTATTACTCTCACAGTGACTCAAAAGAAGTTGGAAATGCGAATGTGTATCCAATGGATATGTACAAGCAAAAATCCTGTTTCCCCATGAAAAGGCACCATGTGACATCTCTGACACAGTCATTTACTATAGGTGTACATGAAATTTGAAGAACAAAGGTTGTCATAGTTTGTACCATAGTCACAAATTATCAGAAGTCCTAGGAATGTCATGGCTTTCAGACACATTTTCTTGATCTATTGATCAGTAGTGAATCAGTTCTCTCTTTAAAGAAGACCTACTTGGCTATGGAATTAACTAAAGCAACTACAAGGGCCAGGTGTGCATGATCAAAGCAGCACAAATATTATGCATGTGGTAGGTATACCACAAGAGACACTGTGGTGACAGTGGTGGTGACGTAGATTGGCAGAAAACATAAGACATATGGTATGAAACTGATGAGTAGACGACATGACTACAGCAGAGAACCCAGACAGCAGACATATGGTCAAAGTCAGACTTGCTCAAATGGGCACTGATTAATGAAGATATGAGGTGTGTAACTAAATACATAGCCAAGTTATATTCTGGGTCTAACAAGAGAATGGCATGAAGTGCATTACCAGTACTTTCCATACTGTCCAAGAGTGATCACATGCCATGAGGTTAATGTGCTGGGGCTCACATGAGAAATAATGCCCCAACTTGCTGTCAGTGAGGAAGAGGACTGAATACACTAAAATTTATGTCTTTACCATATGTCATGCAGGTCCTGTGTCAGCACAAACCAATATTAAGTCATTCGTGAGTTAGTCTGTATGACATGCATCCCTTACAGCAATTACAGGTGTACTCTGTTGTCTTCTGTGAGCAATGGCAGCATTAGAGTAGCAGTTTTTCCTCAGGAATTGTAGACTAATGTCTCCTATGTGCTCTCCCTCAGGTGTGTCAGCAAACCTCAATCTCATGTGACCACCTAGGTTCAGTAAATAACACCATGATTGTATGGCCAGCAACTGATTAAGTATGAACCATGTCATAATACTCTAGCACTGGGTTTCTAGTAATAGTTATATCCCTCCTGGATGGGCGTTGGCCATTTTACAGATTAGTGTCAGGTGTAGCCCAACACCAATGTGCAAGACCACCCCCCCAGGGTGGGATATATCACCTGTTACCTAGGCAACATCACTGTAGAAGAGAAACATTCTTACATGTTGCCTAGATAACAGGTTATATCACTGTCATATCAAATGTTATGGCTGATTAATTAAGAGAATACTTTGATGTTAAATTTGCATGTCACCCCACGCCCCAATAATGGCTTTCACATCCCAAATAATGGCTTTCACATCCGGCGTAATGTGTGATTGCAATATCCCATACAGACTGTAGCAGATCACTATATGATCATGTTGGCAGAGTGTGCTATGTTTTGTCTACTATATCTCCATGTAGCTACAAACTCCTGCTGGAAATCAGTGAAAAATTTAATGCATTACTGCAGCAGCTTATCACCAAAGTTGTGCAAGCTGTACATAAAATTTTGATATCAGTAGTCCCTATATTCAGTCAGTCTGATGCCTATATGTTTGCTATTTCAGGCATGCATGGTTGTTTTCTTTGAATCCAACAGCAAAGTCAGAGCTTACATTTAGTAGCTTGTCTACCTTTCAAGATCAGTAGCAATATCACGGCCACATTGCCTGTGCAATAGAGTACACACTTTGATACATTCAACTCCCGGCTCATAAGTTGCTATGCTGGGATATTTGCCAGCTTACTACGGTTGCAAAGTAAGCAATTTCAAATGTTTTGGTTGTACACATTCACTACCCTACCTACTTTGTGTGTTCATTAGGTTTTGCTGTGCTCGGATGAATTCTGTACGAGAAATTTTATGTGAACGTATTTCATAAAACCTCCCAACTGGGACTATCTTGCCCCCTTAACACTGACCAGAAAATGTTGTTGAAGTGATTGTCATCCCACTTGGCAGATCCCTCCCTTCTACCAGCTTCTGACCGCTGGAAAAGTGGCAGCTAGGGCACTGGCAGTTGTGTCGCAGCCACACAACATCAAAGGTGTTTTTGCGGCCATCATCCCAGGTGATCTTTAATTTCTTTCCATCTGGAGAGACAGAACTTTGGGAAATCCCATCACTTCCTCCACTAAACACAGCTCCCTTCACTGATGACGTGCAGTATGCAGACACTTTCCCTTTGTGCCAGGAGTTCCCGCCCCCTGGGTTGGTTTTCGTCAAGAAGATTTCTGCTGCTGGATAACTATGCTCAGTGAGTCTTTGCCAAACGTTCCTGTTTATAACGAAGTATCTAAACTGCAGCCACTTTCCTCTCGTAGCTGGAGAGAACCTTTGAAACACGATCGACAACATCACTCACGATCTCGTACACAACATGCCCAACCTCCACTTGGGTTATGATTCCAAACCACAAATTATGTACGTCCCGCCTCAAAGTATATTAACCCTTTGATGCCGGGAAGTCTGCCGTACCGAGGACCCAAGGACCCGAGGACCCGAAGCCCCGAGGACACGAGGACCGGGGACCCGTAGTCTCGTGCCCAGACCTCACCCACGAGAAGGTCCGGTGACATTCGGGTGAATCCTAGATCCTCGGGCTTCATTAAAAATTCATAGCTTGCTGTACATAATTGATAACTGATAACTGATAACTGATTTACGCGCCAATAAAGTGCTGTGTCATCGTGCTGAAGTAGCCAAGAATTTCCGGTGTTGCAACCACAGATTGTGTTTTCTGCAATGTGATTGGCGCGGAGAAAATTCTCCGCGGAAAGCAATCAACGTCAAGTCCGAGCGATCGGTCGAACGTCACCAGACCCTCTCCCCTCGGGTGGGGTCTGGGCACGAGACTAGGGACCCGAGGACCGAGAGTGAATCTCGTTATGCTCAGACATAGCTCAAGAGAAAAAAAATTACGGGTTTACCCCAAATTTAAATTTTAACCCTGTCTTTACCAAATTTATCTTCACGGAATTTCTGCATACAAGCATGCATCAGAGAGGATGCAGCACATCAAGGGAAAAGAGAAGCATAGTATCAGTATGATAATAAGCATTCAGTATTGAGTGATGGAGAAGGGATGTATTTCTGGCAACTCTGTATTGGGAAATAGACAGTGACATCTCGGACGGCAGCCTTCATACATTTTTTAAATTTATTTTTTCTTTCGAGCATAACCACACCACAAGTGGAAAGAAAACAGTGACTGGAGTGCAGGTGGTAACTGCATCCCAAGTGAAAGTATCGGGTGTAGGTGGCAGGCCATTTCGTCCTGCCCATAACAGACCGTTGAGCAGATCCACTAGAGGCACAAACTTCCAGGTGCATGGTTTAATAGCATGCAGCAAGGGCATAAACTTTGACTAAGAGAAACCCACCAACTACACATAGGGTGGAAGCCTGGCTAGATTAGGGCAAAAGTGGAACAGGGAATAGGGGATTGGAGTTCGGTGCACAATCCAGCTTCTAACATTAAGCATAGTCATTGGGTGTATATAGAGTGAAGTGAAGCTTACTTGGTATTGCATATGAAGAGGGGTGCTAATAGGTGGTAATTGAATCCATGTAGAGGCAAGATGATACGAAGGCAACCAACTTGCTGGGCAGAAGATGGCCATGCTATATACTGTTGTATGCATCTATATCTAAATTGTATAGAAAATAAGAACACCACACAAATGCTACTGAGAGACATCAGTCGGTGTTGTAAAGAAGCGCCGTTGGCATCAAAAGCACTGTGGAGGCATGGGATGTGCTGTAGTGCAGCAAGCTTGTAGCAAAGTGCGCACTTCACTTAAGTATCAAAGTGACTTGTAGTTCAGTGTGGCTGTGCTGTATCAGTAGTCTACTACCTGAAAGTTGTAGCTAATAGACTTAGCTTGTTAACAGTGTACCTACCTTAATTATTATACAAGGCTCCAGAGTTGCAAGTCAGGATGAAGTTTAGTGTGGTCACTGAAGTGTCAACATTTTTGATCATAACTCAGGTTAGCAGTGGTTTTAAAAAAATCGTATATTCTCATTTTTAGCAAATGTAAGTACCTTCATGCTAAGATAGGTAGTTTGGGCACTGTATAAACCTGTGTCACCATAGGTCCCATTTCGTGATGGCAGATGTTTGGCCCTGTATAGACTCCATGGATTACCTCTCAGGCTTAGTACTTTAACTGAAGATTCTTCAATGATAACTGTATCCAGCTGTGGTGTCAAACTTCAGTAAGTCCTCTCAGACTTGGAAAGACTGGCTAAAACATTGGGCATACACATGCACTTTTGTGGCTTTTCATTCATTACAAAAAATTTTTTTTCTTTCCACTTGTGGTGTAAAAACATGTTTAATGCCAATTAAGGCATATGGGGAGACTATTAGCACACATGGGCTAGTAAGACCGTCAACATCATGCGTATGCTAGATAATTTTGATCAGAATTGAGGCCTAAATATGTGGGTTCTGTTGGGTAGAAAAGACACAGATATGATGATTTATTAAATGTGTGGCAAACCCACTGTATACCGCAAGTGAACACAGTCTGGCCTCGTTCTTGTCTCAATTATTTGGTCATTTCATAGTCCATTCCTTCATTCCATTCCATAATCCTGTCCAGCGATTAGAGACACCCCCTATAAACACCAGGCTTGTACCAGCATGTTGCTAATGAACTGTGAATTCTAACGATATCAATACCATAAGCACTGCAATATGCCTAGTGATGACACAGCAAAAAATGTGTGTGTGAATTTGTCCAGGCCTCGACTAAAAAGATCACTGAGCCTGCTTTCAATGCTGTATGCTATATCTTTGGAAAACACCAACTCTTTGCAATTGTGAACCAGTAGCATCTGCAGAGTTGCTTCATAAGTGGCATTGGGATCAACAGGTAAGCTTGCAAATCGCATGGTCTGCTTTTCTGGACCAAAGTAGTATGGATTACTAAATGGCTCACTGAACACTTTGCTGTTGTTTGGTGTTCTGATAGAGCGCTCAAAGGCACTGGAAACACATCTTGGTGCAGTCCACAGCATAACACGCCTCACCATTGTAGCTTCTCCTGCATTAAGATACCGAATTTGTTTGTAACTTAAGCCCTTCAAAACTTGTACTTTATTGAAAAAGGAAATCAAAGCGTGCATATAGGCTTAGGTATTAAGCTAGTTCTCCTAAGTACCCTACGTATACACCATGAAAAAGCATGCAATGGTGGACCTGTGATGGTGCTGGTCAGGCACCACCCTTAGGCAGCACCCAAGATCTAGTCTCGCGGAGCCAGACTCTCACACGAAAAGCGGGAGTCTCGTGACACTCGCATATTGAGTTGGTGCTGCACTGTCAGTAAGTCAGTAGGTAGTTAAGTAGGTGCGAATAAGTGTGCGATTGACAGTGAAGTCATGGAAGTGACATTGAAGCCAGACTTTCAAAAACTTTGCCGCTCTAACCTACTTATGGTCAATTATCGCCCACAGAAATTCCGTGGCCTATTAGCACCAACTCAATATGCGAGAGACACCAGACTCTCTCCTGCTTTTCAGTGTGAGAGTCTGGCTCTGCGAGACTACCCAAGATCAGTGGTGTAGGAAAGTTTGTGAGTGACAATAATCAGGCACCACCCCCCATCTGTCTACCTTCTGTTTACCTGATGTCATCACATGTGACTAAGTCTCCCAGGCGTTTTTGCATAATGACAAAAACTGGAGCCAGTGAAGGCCTGGGAATGAGGCTATTCCAAGCATTCTTATTTTCAAATCATACCCCGTCAGAGGAGTATTATAATGGGTATGAGAGTAGACAGTGAAGGCTATAGTGTTTCTGATAGGCATGTTGCATTGCAAAATCAGGAGTTCAAATGCACTGATGTATTCTTTACACACAGCAGTGAACGTTGATAACATGATTCTGCATTAGTTATAGCTTGTTTGCCAGAGTCAGCTAGAGCATGGTAAACACCCTGGGAATGAGTTAGGGCAGGATAACTGTTTGCTTAGGCCTTTAGGACTGAGAGATACACTACAGCTCATTTATGGCCACCCATAGTAAAGTCACAGGCATAGAAATATGGGCACACATAGGCTCACTTAGGGATTATCTCCTATTCCTTCTTCATGGCAGCCATCTATTAGAATCATGCAGTCAATTTGCTCCAAAACTTTGATATTGGAACAGCATCTGTGGTCAACAATCAGTCCACTGACTTCTCAACTGCAGAGATAAACCAGGCCCTGCCTAACCTTCTTTGCAGCCCTAAGGCTTGCAAATTGTCTGGTCTCACTAATTAGCTACCACTTTAGACATACATAGCATAGCTTCTGATCTCACCATTCCTGTTTCTCACAGGAACTGTGCAGGTGGGCTGTTATGAACAAGTTCTCTAACAGCAAAAGGAGATTCCCAACACGCTTGGCACAAATCCAAATTGAAGAATGTGGGTTGGTTTAAGCATAACCTCAGCAGTTTATTTTGGTACTACAGACCTATCACATAAGACAATAGAGGAAGCCATTGAACAACCACATAATTTCCTGCAGATCTTAACCACAAAACATCAGATGAGTCACCTGTTGCCATTGTGGTCCTGAGACAGACATAAAATAGTTCCACCATACTACAAGTAGTTTGAATGCAGTTGTGGCTAGCGCAGGTGTTTTAAAGATATTCTGCATCAGAGTCCGTGTAATTTGATCTTTAGGCTATCTTGCTCTCAGGTTGATTGAGCCTAATAGGCCTAGCAAGCGGTCGCTGGGCACACTTTGTCGCGGACCAAACCTTGCACCTGCACACTTTTGATAAGGGAGTCACCCAATCCTGTGCGGGTCATGTGATAAGCCTGCAGGACATAAAGGTCATAAATTATTTGATGAAAGTGAATGTGTTGGACACTGCACTGTGTTCTCCTCGACAGGTAAGTTTCACATAGATATAGTGATGTTGTACTTTGCGTATAAATGAGAGAGGGTGGTTTATATACTGGGATGGCGACAAGGATTTACTCCTGAGTACACAAGAGACTTCTTACCACATCTGGTTACTTTTGTCTGCTCTCCAAACCTCGTGGTAGATTGTGAGTGTGGCAAGAAATAGCACTGTTAGAGGGTGACTGGGTGTGCCTTTGTACTGTGTCTTTGTACTAACCCATCATATCACATAAGTGATTTTAAAACCTACCGTAATGAGTCTAATTATTCGAACAAAATTAAATAATTTCATTTCTGGCGTTCGAGATCGAGAATATATTAACGATTTTGGGGGGTGTTCGAACAATTAGCGGAATTGTTCGGATAATGGCGAACAAAAGGCCTGTCGGAAGGCCACGGAAGCAGGCTTCCTCTTTGTTCACAGCTTCTGTCGCCGTCTGGTTACATACCATCCCCTAGCTCGCGGTCAGTGCCAGAGCCTAGTACCGGGGAAAAGAGGTCCAGCAGCAGCCCAGCCAAGGAAAACAAAAACCCCAAAGAAACGGCGAGGAATGTACAAGTCCTGGACAGTCGACCAGAAGATTGAAGTCGTACATTTCGCAGAAATTCATGGCCTACGCGTAAAATGCAGACAGAAGCAAAAATTTAATTGGTGTAAGGCCCTTCTAAGGGAGCGATCTGCAAACTGTTTTTCAAATGTCAGCCGCACAATCTGAAGCTCTGAGTGAAACTTCCTCACATAGTAGCCTTGGCTAGTGTAGGAAGCAAAGGACAGTCATCTATAGCTATAGCACTAAGGCTTTTCGTATTCCACAACTTGTTTTCACCACTGACAGCTGACGCTGGGCATACTACTGCCATGCAGTGCCGCCGTCCATCAGTCATCACGTTGTGGTTAGCTGCAGAGAAGTAGAGTGTATGCCCAGCAGTGTAAATGACTCCGTAGCTTATGCCACTCCAATAAAATGCTTAGTTTCTGGTCCCCCGCCAGCCTCTATTTTTGGAAATCCATAAAGTAACCGCACCCCAAGATGCTTAATGCTTATAAGAGGTACTGTTTGCTGGTAGGCCACTGGTACTTAGCTACAAGACCTGAAGTAGGTTTTAGAGATCAGGATTTTGTGCTGCAAATTTTCCTGAAGTGGAAAGCCTTAGAGTTCAGAGTTTTGTGGTTTCTTAAAAAAGCTTTACCCTCAAGGGAGGAGCCAGACATCAGTTGTGAATAGCAAGGCACGCCTTCACCTCCTTTATACTCGCGCATTGCGCGCGTAATATCAGCACGAAGCGCGGTAGCGCGCTCAATACACGCAATGATTTTATACGTAGTATATTGAACGTGTGACGTCACGTAAGCGGAAAAATCGCTTCGGGAGTCGCTGTGAGGGGTGACAGTAGTGTAGCTGGTGAAGGGAGAGTTGTTGGTGTACCAAAGTTTTATTCATGGGGTAAGTGTACCATGCCATTAACGAATATCAACTCAGATTGGATGTTCAACGCTTCCTCCGACCTGTGTATTATATTAATTATTTACGCGGGTCCTTTAAGTTGCATCTTGGGGTGTAATATTACGTATGGCAAAATGGGCTATATATAGGCATGACAGGGTAGGTTTACGTTTCCTGTTCATATTTAAAATGCAATGGGTAGTCCCACATAGTCACGCACAGCCAGACTCTCGCGTACAACGGAGGGTCTGGTCTATACCGCCTATCTGGCAGCGGTGCAGTAAATCACTTCCTACACTTTAGAAGCACTTCAAATGCACTTCCTGTACTTTAGTAATAGCACTTCACGTTTTGTAATAATAACAATAATAACTCGCCCGCCCGCATTACTGTTCGAGAAGCCACTGAACAGAAACTAAACATTTTATTGGAGTGGCCTTATACGAGTTTGTGGAACCCGTATGGCGTATATATAAAGTCACAAAAAAGTTTTCTGAATGAAAACAAGCGCATGTAGGGATGGAACCCTCAAAAACCAACCAAACTAGATGGGAATGACACCACAATACTTTTTCACACCATCCCTACATCTTGTGCCATTTTGCCAACTATGCACACCACAAAACTCTCTACATGCACTTAGCCTATTCCCACCCACTAAATGAACACTGTACTGCTCACTCCACAGCCTTCTACATAAAAGACAATCCATATCTGCCTTGTTCAGCAGCAATAAAATTTCATATAACTTACTCCAACATACCATACAGACCCAGCTCATGCACTCCACAGTTTCTACATTCAATACAGAACATATCTACCATGCTCAGTATAGCAACTACATTGCAGCCATCCACAACGTAACTAACTATAATACTAAACTAAAATTCAAACCACTTCCCAAGAACTAACTACTACTAAACTAATGTCGATTTTGCGCTTGAAAACTAACCATTACTAAACTAAAAAGCAAAGCTGAACTAAAACAACATGCACTAGAGTGCACACTGATTGCACGGGGAGTGAGTTACGTTGTGGATGGCTGCAATGTAGTTGGTATACTGAGCATGGCAGATATGTTCTGTCTTGAATGTAGAAACTGTGGAGTGGCAGATATGGATTGTCTTTTATGTAGAAGGCTGTGGAGTGAACAGTGCTGAGCACAGTGTTCATTCAGTGGGTGGGAATAGGCTAAGTGCATGTAGAGAGTTTTGTGGTGTGCATAGTTGGCAAATGGCACAAGATGTAGGGATGGTGTGAAAAAGTACTGTGGTGTCATTCCCATCTAGTTTGGTTGGTTTTTGAGGGTTCCATCCCTACATGTGCTTGTTTTCATTCAGAAAACTTTTTTGTGACTTGTTCCTGCTGTTGTTTTTTTTTTTTTTTGGTAGTTTATTAGGAATGGTAACAGAGAAGAGACGTGGAAGGGTAGGCCGAGGGGAAGATGCATGGTGTGTACAGTATGGTAGTACAGAACTTTTTTGTTCACAAACAACTAAGGGTTGTCATAAAGTCAAATGCTTCTAAGTGAAATTGTCAATTCAAACATCAAACTTCTTAATCTGGGGGGTTTAGAACCCCAAGCAAAGCCTCATAAAAACCAAGTGCAAAGCACGAGTTTAATGAGGCTTTGCATGCAAGCTTATAAATCCCATGCTCACTTCATGTGGACTACTAATGGGTTCACCGAAAAACTCTCCATAGACTGTCACCAATGCACAGGGTATTGAGTCGTAAGACCCCATTACAGGAACAGTTTGATGGTGAGTAGCTATAGTCTAAATCCGTTTGAAACCACAGCATATAGGGGTCTATGGAGCTGAACAACCACCAGTTTCTGTGGCCTCCTCCTCTAGTGCAAAAGTTTTTGAATGAAGCCATGCACTGTTGACACAGTGCTACTAGCTGCACTAGAGCAGTTCGAGCATACCAAGCTACCAACAGGGTCCTACTTGCTGCGTTGGAGAAAACTCAGAGGCACAACACAAAAGGAGGATGTTAAGAAGACACCAGCCAAAATGCTACCATCAACTTGCAGTAAACACTGTATGTGTACTATATGTATTGTTGTAAATGACTATAACAAGCAAATTGAAAATGTGAAAGTTGACAATAAAAATTGAATATCAGTGGCTAGTGTTCTAAGTCATATAGCTCACCTAGATACGAATAACTTGATGGTTAAAACACTAGCTGGCAAGTACCAGGTAGTGCTTTAACCATCAAGTATACCTCGTATCTAGGTGGGTTATATGACTAGCAACTCACTAGATTACAAATTGACTTCAGCTACGGTCTAAATGGAAGTAGAAACTGCTGCACTTGCAAACTGCATGTGCTCATTGTGGGAGTCCTCACATAAACTTTCATTTACAGCAGCTCTAGCAATACATACCTTATAATACTTCTCCTGCATTTATATACCACCTGACTTCGGCTGTTGCTGTCTTTATCGTTCACGGTAAGCTAGATCTAAACACTGCTCCGGGGGCGTACGCGCGCTATGAATAATGTTATTGCAGCAAAATGGCGTATAGCACTAAGTATTAACATCGGAGTGCTTGAGAATCACTGTAGAATAGTTCGAGTTCTACGATAACGATAAGAAGTGAGTGCAATACCCGGTGATTTATGCTGTTTTTTTCGCGTTTGAATCGTTGTAATAGCTTCAGCCGTTATCGTGCTAGCCTGGCTGACAGTTACACTGACAGAAGAAAGAAAGAAAGAAAGAAAGAAAGAAAGAAAGAAAGAAAGAAAGAAGGAAAGAAAGAAAGAAAGAAAGAAAGAAAGAAAGAAAGAAAGAAAGAAAGAAAGAAAGAAAGAAAGAAAGAAAGAAAGAAAGAAAGAAAGAAAGAAAGTAAGTAAGTAAGTCAGAAGAGAGACGATTTGCCGCGACTCGCCGGTCCGGTACTTCAGCCATGCTCTCCAGCAAAGTTAATGGTCCCGTTGCTCATGGAAGCACTCGGTAATGCCTGATATGGCTCATAGAGGCCTTTGACTAATCTAACGTAGACATTTCGAGCGTGTCATTGGTGCACTTTTAATGTGGCCGCCATTTTTTGGGGGGGTCATCCCTACATATGGCGTACTACCGTACGCCATGATAATATGCACTTCGTGCAGGCTGAAAAATCACGTATGCATATAAATCTGCACTTCGCGTGCAAAGAGTTAAGCCCAAACAATTAGCACTTTCAATTCTCAATGGTATCAAGGGCTCACCAACCCAATCTATTGTATATACGTAGGAACTATATAGTTTTAGTACCTTTAGTTTGCAATACCCTTCTATGCAATCATTTGCCTGTATTTCATGCCTTAAGATTGTGGAGATCACTCAATGTTGTACTACAAAAGTGTACACCAACAACTTGATCTGCACTTCATTGTGCATTAAGCGAGTCAATGCACAGTAACCTGACCTAATTCTAAACCTCTAAATGTATTTTTGCCCCTATAGCATGTTTTAGTTGGAGTTAAGGCTATGCTTTATTATTGGTTCATTGCCTGTGTCAGTATCTCATAAGAACGGGTCTAGTTGAACATAGTAAATACAAGATTATTATGTTTTGTTAACAGCTCTGTGAAGGAAGAAGTCTTGATTTCTGAGTCAGATGATGAATCTAGCCTTTGTGGTGCCCTGATACCTGAAAAAAGGTAAACCGCTTCTTTCTTTATCTCCACCAAGTCAGAAACTAAATTGCATGCATAGAAGGTATGCTGCATTCTTCACAAAGTTTTAAAGATTTATTTGCTTTTTACAAAAGGTTAAGGCTGGAACCTGAAATTGAATACTATAAAGATGACCCCCAGTTGCCAATCTATGCTGCTGCTACTTCTGGAATGCCACTCCATGAACTGATTGACATCCTAATGAAGCCTGACATACCGACTGAACACGTTTGCACAGTGCAGCCATTGGGCGTTTCTCAGAATGCTGCATTTGTGGTCAGCATTGACAGTGTAGAGTTCGGGGGTCTCAAAGCTGACAATTTGGGATCATGGAAGGGAACCGGTACAAAGAGAATGTACTTCCGAGTTATGCCATCTGGTGCCATAAGGTTCACAGAGAGAAAACCAAGTTCAACTGCACAGTATTTCCTTTTAACACGACGCATGCTACTTTGTTCACATGACGTATGACAAGTTCCATCGGATGATTGCTGCATATTTGAAGTGCAAAGGGTGAAGGTTTGGTAGCATGATACCATTAATACTGCGAGTGGGGTTGTGGTAGGGATTGTGGTACGGTGTGTTTATGCCAATTGAATGTAGCTCCTTCTAAGAGGAATTGAGGAGGGTGCAAATCTCTATGTATTATATATATACCAGCATAGAACCTGCCCGCCAAACCATTGTCTAACTTGTGTTGATACGTTTTTAAATAATAGGAAGTAGTGTTACACCGATACTGGCATCGGCATCGGTACTGGCGCCGATATTCAGTGTATCGGTACTGAATCGGTATCTGTTGATGTGGTTATGGCAGTACGGAACTAATTAGTGATACTAAATTTAATTAGCATGCATGCACGTGGCACGCAGCACTGACGTGCCTAGCTAGCTGAGACTGATCGTTGTATGGGCATCGCTTGGTATTGCAACTGATACCAGTTGTAAGAGTTGTATTTGGAACTAATTCTACTTGATTTGTGCCATTGACGAATCGAAGGCCATTTGTGCTACCTGCGGAGAGAAAATTTCTTCTTTGTTGAAACTGGTTTATTGGCTCTGCCCATGGATCTCCAGTATCGGTATCGGTATTAGTATCGGCCAGTACTGAGAAATGAAGTATTGGTATTGGTAGTATCGGTAAAAAGTGGTATCGGTGCAACACTAATAGGAAGCATGTTAATGTGTCATGTTTTCCTACTTTCCTAGATGACCAATCACTTCAAAACCGACACGTAATGGTCCAGTATTGGTTTGATGGACCACCTGTTGAGGTGAAATCTAAGCCACACGGCAATTCTCGTACAAGTCAGCCATTCTTTCGCACTGCAGAATCAGCCAAGAAGCGGCACCAGGAAATTGCTGCAACTAAGAAGCCCAAAGATGTAATGCAACTCGCCACTCAGGAGTGTGGAGGAGAACTGGAAGCAAAGGGAATGCAATGTTTGCCTTGAAATATCCAACAAATCAAGAATTACCGCAGAACTGGGCACAGTAGAGACAGCAACGTATTATACAGTGTGATGCTCCAGTGCAAACTTGTGGAAGGAACATCTGATGCCTTCGTATGTGATGTATTAAAAAGCAGCCCCTGATCCGCAGTGCGTGTTGTTTTTTGACTGGCAGCTTAATGACCTTGTCCGCTTCCTCACAGATTCCAGACAATTCAGTGTCTTGACTGCAGATACAACGTACAACCTGGGTCAGTTCTATGTCACACCGACCACATACAGGCATCTGATGCTTGTCGACATAACATCGCAGAAGCACCCAACAATGGCTGGTCCCATTCTCGTACACCAGAGAAAAGATTTTGCATCTTTCAGTTACTTTGCAAATACAATGATCTGTTTTGAAAAGAAGCTCAAGGAAGTTCTAGCCTTTGGTACAGATGGCGATCAAGCCTTGATTGAAGCATTTACCCACAACTTCCCTTTTGCCAAGCAGCTTCGCTGTTTCATCCACATGAAAAAGAACATATCGACAAAGCTCAAGGATAACGGTATTCCGTCAGTGTCGCAGGAATTTGTCTCTGATATCTTTGGAAAACGCAATGGGGGAACATATGAAGAGGGTCTTGTTGATTCAGCTGATCCCACTGATTTTGATTCCCGCCTTCAGAATTGCAAAGATGTCTGGAACACACGAGAGTGTCCTTACCAACGTCCAGGTCAAATGTCATTCTTTGACAACTTTAATCAGTATCATGCTAGCAATGTCCGCCACACGATGCTGAAAGATGTCTGAATTGCTGTTGGACTTGGTTATCCCCCAGACATTTTCACCACAAATGCAAGTGAGAGTCTGAATGCTGCTTTGAAGAAGAAAGTTAACTATAAGGAAACAGAGTGGCCAGAATTTAATCAAGCAATGAAGCAATTTGTATTGGTGCAGCGAGAGGACGGGGGCAATATCGCTCAACTCCAGAATATGTTCATCTGCTGGTATCACCACACGACTGGATCAAGATGACGCATGAGCAAAGGAAAGCAGCATTAAAGCGTTTTGACTCTGCAAAAGTCAAAGGTAGCAGCTTTTCCTTTCCCTCTTTTTGTGGTTCTGTTGCAAGCCCTAGCCCTAGTTCTCAAACATCACAGGATAGTAGTACTGCGCTCGAAGGAGAGGGGTCATCACTGCTTCATCCCAAACAGCTGAGTACCTCAGTAAGGTCATGTGGAATTTCTACCCTCCCTTTTGCTACCCTTGATGCCATGTGGAGTAAAGCAGAAGAGTATCTCAATTCAAGTAACAATGTTGTGCAAGCTCCTGGGATGACCCCAAGTCAAAAATGGTCACTTCTCGTACTGGTAATACACCTCACTTTGTTCGAGTGCTGTCACGTGGCCAGTATGTTTGTGATAAAAATTGTCTGCAGTGGAGCTCATCTCATATCTGTTCGCACACTTTGGTGGCAGTGGAAGTAAATGGGGAATTGAAATTGTTTTTGCAGTGGTATGTAAGCAGTGGCCAGGAACCAAACATAACACGGCTAGCACATGCTGGTCTTCCAGCTGGACGAGGACGTAAAGGTTGAGTTCCGAAACGTAAGCGTAGCAGCACACCCACAGTTTCACCAGATGTTGTTGTTCCACGCCCAGCAACAAGTCAGACCCAGCCGGGAAGTAGCCTTTTAAGTGTCTCGCATCCCACTGTGCAGGCCCACAATTCACAGGTGACGCAGTCAATCACTCCTGCTATTACACTTCAGTAGCCAGTGCTACTTCAAGGGCAGCAGGTGTATGTTGCTGCTCCTGTTTCAACTGTGGGAAACATGCTGCCTTCTGCAACTCCCACATCTCTGTCCACTCCTAACACTAATCCGTTTTAAATCAGATTCATTGCTGGCAACATTCGCATTTGTCAAGGATGCAGAAGTATACTAAGATGTGCGGTTCCAGCACCTCCCTTTGACTTTAGCTCATCAGTCATCCTTTTTTATCAGCAGTACTCTTATTTGGAATAATTTACCTGAACATGTCATTTGTGCTCCATCTGTTTTTTTTTCGTTTAAGAATAGACTTAAGTCTCTCTCAATTTTTGTCTCGTAGCCCATCATTCGTTCTTTGCTCTTAATTTATCTCTTCCTATTTTTGTTTTTCGGGCAGGCTTCATATTAGCATTTAGTTGCTATTGCCTGACCCCACCTTATAAATAAAGAAATAAAAAAATTAAAAAAATTTGTGTGTTGCGCGTGCAGAACGCCGCTCGTTTCGGGATGCCACTGGGATTCTTAGAACACCACAGAAGGAGCAACCTGCCCACTATCATCTCAACATTTCAAGTATCGGAGCTGTGGCTACTGACTTCAGTTTGTTCCCTCCAGCATTGTTGTTCCACCTGATGTGTTACCATCGCTGGGCCAAGTTCACAAAGAATTCTTGCGTCTTGTTTTTGGACTCTTCACTTGATATGTTATTACTGTTTGTGTCATATTTTGCTACAACAAACTGGCCCCAGTTTGTAGTCCAGTCAGTCATAGTAGCCAGAACGAGGCTCCTCGAGGATGATAGAACATTAAGTCCAGTCCAAAACTCAGTCCAAAACCAGTCCATAGTCCAGTCCAGAGTCCAGAGTCGAGGTTTTACACCAAGAAATCGCTCAATGGTCACTAGACCCTTTTCCTCGTGAGAGGGTGGGGTCTGGGCACGAGACTAATGCAGGTACAAAAGCGGCTGCATGCATGGAACCGCGGCGTAAAAGGTCAAAGTTTACTAATCGTTTTATTCCTGTCTCTACCTACTAGTGCACCTTCGTAAGACTAGTGCGGCCACCCAAGACTAGAACAGCCATGGATGAGAAAGTGGAACTGCCATCGCTGCCTGACCGTGAGCAGAACTGTGCGTTGACTGACCAAGGAGTCAGAGGTTATCGTCGGGTTCCCAGGGCTTCCCACTGTTGAACTGGACGTTAGGAAGGCCTGGGAACGAGGCTAGTCAGTGGTCATCTCCCACTATTCAATTGTGCTTTGAACACTGCACTGTGCCGGTGTCAATTACCTAGACGATAGAGTCATTGACATTATGTCTGTAGATGAGCGAAATTAGTACCATGTGCAGCTACTTGTATGTACTTCCCTATCTGCTCCTTCGTAATCTTTCCCTGGGTTTTCTCTTTACTGCTAGAGAGTTTACAGCTGATAGGGTAGTTGTGTATCTGCAAGTGATGGAGAAATACAACGTCTGCTTTGCTTGTTGGATTTCTTTTATTCTTTCAGCTGCCGTACAAGAGGCAATAGGTTACTGATCTTTGGTCACTATCCTGTCCCACGTAATTTTAGCTGCAAAACTACCACACTGAGTTAAACCACATTTTCTCTTTTAACCCTTTACGAACCGATGACGCCATATGGCGTCGTCAGATTTTGGCCGCATATCAGTTGGCGCAATCCGTTTTGAAGATAGGCTCTGCGCTAGCAGAAAGGGTGGGACAGGGGGAGGTGGGTGGGTGCACCGCTCTGGCTGACAGTGCATGGCGGTGGTTGCAGCTGCCTGTAGAAAAGCCTTGGTCAATGCCGGGTGGGCCATTTGTCTGCTTTCTTGCACAAACGGGCGTAGAAAACGCTCCTTTCACCTTGTAGGGACTCCATCTCTGGCATTTTAGGCAGCTTTTAGTCCGGAGGAGCGTTCTCTGGTTGGAGGGCCCTGACTATTGAACGCTCGCTAATGAGTGGGTGTGTCCAAGGTCATGAACCTACAGAGAATGTGTCAATGAAGTTTTGAGTCAAGTTTCCAGTGCTAGCTCCAAGTGGAAGTGAAAATATGGACCATGGAAGGTATCCATAGCCTAATAAACACTTCCAGTAAATAGCCTACGGTTGTTAAAGAGTTAAGTGAGCCGAAATTTGGAGTCAGGAGTTTTGAAGTAGCTGGCAGGCTAAACTTGAATTTAGCCTTAGGCCTCTGTCTAACCCTTCACTGACTGTAACCCGTGTCATGTGTGTCATGGATGTCATCATAAAGCTATGAATCTCATTAAAAGTCCTTTAGCTTTATGTTTGGGCATATTTGTGGGTCATGAATGCCATTAACTGCCATGCAAAGACTGGTGACAGCCAATCTGTGCAGTAGGTCCTTACTTGACACAGCCTGACCTTACCTGTCCCCACAGTTCTCATGAATATCATTAAATGACTGCTTTATGGACGGTTTTGTTCTCTGATTAACCCTTTACCAACCGATGACGCCATATGGCGTCGTCAGATTTTGGCCGCATGTTATCAGTTGGCGCAATCCGTTTTGAAGATAGGCTCTGCGCTAGCAGAAAGGGTGGGACAGGGGGAGGTGGGTGGGTGCACCGCTCTGGCTGACAGTGCATGGCGGCGGTTGCAGCTGCCTGTAGAAAAGCCTTGGTCAATGCCGGGTGGGCCATTTGTCTGCTTTCTTGCACAAACGGGCGTAGAAAACGCTCCTTTCACCTTGAAGGGACTCCATCTCTGGCATTTTAGGCAGCTTTTAGTCCGGAAGAGCGTTCTCTGGTTGGAGGGCCCTGACTATTGAACGCTCGCTAATGAGTGGGTGTGTCCAAGGTCATGAACCTACAGAGAATGTGTCAATGTAGTTTTGAGTCAAGTTTCCAGTGCTAGCTCCAAGCGGAAGTGAAAATACGGACCATGGAAGGTATCCATAGCCTAATAAACACTTCCAGTAAATAGCCTATGGTTGTTAAAGAGTTAACCTTGTGAACAAGAGAGTGCAGGCATCGTTGCTACTAACTCACTAGCTCTCTCCAGAGTGTTTTCAGCCTAATTGAGCACCGTGGTGAAATTCACTCAAAATTACGCCCCCTTCGATTATACCCCCCCTTAGGCCATGGTAAGTAAATTCATTGTTTCTCAGGCAAACTTTAGAGGCCAGCGGGTGGTTCTTTTTTAAAAAAATTAATTCAGTGGGGAAATCCCCAGGAAACCACAAACAGGAATGCAAAAGTACAAGCAAGGAACCACAAACATTCACAATGCATGCAGCTCATGCGTGAGAGAAGCCGCATGTGCTGATTTGTGCGTGCGTAATTGGTGACCTTTATCGTCGGCAAAGGGGAGAGCCTGGGAAAGAGGCTAGCCCGCAGACACGCTAAACGTTACGTTACACACACGCCATCTGTGATCCGCTACCTCGCAGTGTGGACGTGCAGCAACTACCAACATCCTTATTGCCAAGAATTACAGGTACAGTTTTGTTTTACTCCAGAGTGTTTTCAGCCTAATCGAGCACCGTGGTGAAATTAGTAGGTATGACACCATAGCATCAAACTTTTGATGGTTAATGCTCACAGACAAGTTCCAGTTCAAGCAAACGCAACATACTTTTCTTACACTAAAAGTAGGCTAATTTGGTAGGGTTTAAACTTGTACGTTTCAATCAAGTAATGAAAGCCAGAGGGTCATTCACTGGTAGCACACTAATTTTAGCTGGCACTGACTGATCTTTACTTTTTACCCATTCCCAATTATGTTCCACACAGCCCATACAGTATCTGTATTCTTGACTTCCTTGCTATAACTCTTTCTTGTCAGACCCTCTAGCCTAACCCTTTTTGTATTACTGTATGTTGGACTGCAGGCTCTAAAGATGGGGCTGAGAGTGAAGTGAGAAAAGATTGGAAGAGGCAATGCAAGAATGTCGTCATAACTGTGGTAACCTTGAGCGGTTACACATCGCTATTTTGTACAATCTCATTGATTTCACCGTTCTACCCAGTCATGGTAAGTTGATTTGGAGCAGTTCATATTATAGCTATGTAATGACTTAGTTATAGGGGCATAAATATCACTTGAAAAACATATTGACAATCCTACAATGCTACTGTAATTATCTTAGGCAGAGAAGCACAATGTTCCGACTTACCTTGTTGGACTAGTTCGTGCCATTTCGCCATTATGTATGGCAGTGACATCTCCTCTTATTGGATACTTTGTAAGTTGCCAGTAAAATTTCTCTTTTTCTAATATTCATCACAAACTCATCCCATAACATTCCACTTTATATGTAGCTTCCTCATCTGGGATTTAAGTTCACACTGCTTTCAGGACTGTTCTTATCTGGAGGATCTCTTGTTCTTTTTGGGTATGTACTTGTAATAACCTAGTCTGGGCTGACTACTGCGGTGGGGATCATCAGCTAGGTAGACTAGTACAGTTGTTACTTCCAACTTTGATAGGAGTGAAAGACAGAGCATACAAGACAGGCAACTCTCCACAGTACAACACCACAGAACTTATGCTTAAAATACAGGTAGCTGATAATAGTACATTGTGTCCTAAAATATCACAAGACTACCGTGAAATTGGGATAATAAGCACCCCATGAATATAGGCACCCACTTTAATTTCAGCAACTACATCGTGTTTATAAGCACCCATACAAAAATAGGCACCCCACATGAAAAGGCACCCGTTCCGTGCAAACGGAAGTGAATTTGCTGATTTGGCTTTTTCGACTGTAGCGGCTGATGTTCACCACTATCTATCTGCGATTGTAAGCAAGCTATCGACACGGGATACAAACCAAAATCTAGGCAAGGCCTCCTCTCCAGATATGTCCAATGGTGGCGTAGACAATCCACTGCCATCCATGGATGAACAGTTGCTTTGTACTTAGCTGAGAGTAACTGTGACCCTCCATGGATACTCCAGGGACGTCCACCCTTCCCCCCCCCCCCCCTCCCGCTCCATGTCAGAGTATCCCCGTATGCCGGAGTAACTGTGACCATCCATGGATAGTCCAGGGACGTCCACCCTTCCCCTTTCCACTCCATGTCAGAGTATCCCCGGATGCCGGAGCCATCCCTGGATAGTCCACGAATGTCCACCCTTATCCCTGTATCCCGGAGTAACCTTGACCATCCCTGGATAGTCCAAGGATGTCCACCCTTCCCCCCTCGTCAGAGTATCCCTTTATGCCGGAGTAACTCTGACCATCCACGGATAGTCCAGGGATGTCCACCCTTCCCCCCCCATGTCAGAGTATCCGTGGATGCCAAAGTAACCGTGACCATCCGCGGATGCCAGAGTAACTGCGACCATCCACGGATAGTCCAGGGATGTCCACCCTCCCCACCACGTCAGAGTATCCCTGTATGCCAGAGTAACTCTGACCATCCACGGATAGTCCAGGGATGTCCGCCCTTCCCCCCCCCCCCCCCCCCCCCCCATGTCAGAGTATCTGCGGATGCCAGAGTGACTGTGACCATCCATGGATAGTCCAGGGATATACCCACTATCCCCCCCGCCCTCCATGTATGCCAGAGTAACTGTGACCTGACATGGATAGTCCAGGGATGTCCACACTTACTCCCCCCCCCCCCCACCATTTCAAAGTATCCCCGTGTGTACCCCCGTGTTCCGGAGTAACTGTGACCATCCATGGATAGTCCAGGGATGTCCACACTTACTCCCCACTGCACTGGCAAGAGCTTTCCACCTGGTTAGAGACTGCGATCATGTATAACTTTTCAGTCCAGCAGTCATTCACTTCTGGAGGGCAAACCATCCACACAATTTCAACAAGCAGGATCGTCAATGAATTGGTACCATCATCAGGAAAGCGACCTTGCATAGGACCTACCATTGACTCCTCTAGTAGTGGGTGAGTGACCTAAATAAATCTTTGTGCATGGCACAGTTAATATTTGGCCACTTCCACCTTCCATAGTGTTTTTGCAGCACAAGTCCAAGACTCCACTCCCCCAAAGTGCAACACAGAGAAAGACAAGGCATCTGTGAGGCATCACACTGCAGGTTGGTATACTGCTGTAGCCAATACATAAACCAAAATAGCTACATGTTCTCTTGTTGAGCCATCCCAGAGTTCTTTTCATAGCTCTAATCTAAAATTGCTTGAAATCTTATACTGTACCTCTTGCTCTCGTGAAGGCTCACCCCACAATTCTGCCAGCATCTGTCTAGTATATGTGTATTAACTCTCACTGTCATGCACACTCATATAACTTAGGAATTGTTGTGGGTACATGGCCTTGTGGAACGGTGGTGATGGTTGGCGAACTGTTTGGTGCAGAATCCAAGGCGCAAGTGTACGGGAATATATGTTCCGCGCAATCTGAGAATTTGCACAATCTCGAGATTGCGTTGCGCATTCTCAGAATCCCGAGATTGCGTTGCGCATTCTCAGAATCCCGAGATTGCGCACTACAGTTGCACGATCTCAAGATTGCGCACTACAGTTGCGCGATCTCGAGATTGCGCAATACACTTGCGCGATCTCGAGATTGCGCAACTATAGCACGCAATCTTTTACCCCAACGTGCATGTGCAGAAACCCTCTCGTGGTTATGAGATCGAGAGAAGTTACTAAAAAATGGCGACTTTGTGTATATCTTGTAAAATGGCAGAGTTCAGGCAATGATAGTTTGGTTGAAAACAACCTGCCTTACTCAGGACGTAGCTGACTGTGGCCAACTATGATCGATAGGTAAACTTCGAACGCGACCTACTCCTCTTCCGTTGCTCATCAATACACAGCATTACTCACTCTTCCAGATCGCAATATGCCTCCTGTCCTATGGAGGCAGACACCGCTTATCAAGGATGTCTTCCATCCTGCAAGCTACACAGTAGATCACTCGCTGTCGGGCGTACAGGCACATGCGATCTTGAGATTGCGCACACGTGTTTTATGCAATCTCCAGATTGCGCACACGCGCTACGCAATCTCCAGATTGCGCACAAGTGTTACGCAATCTCGAGATTGCCTGCGCAATCTCGGGATTCTGAGAATGTGCAACGCAATCTCGAGATTGCGCACAAGTGTTACGCTATCTCGGGATTCTGAGAATGCGCAACGCAATCTCAAGATTGCGCAAATTCTCAGATTGCGCAGAACATATACATACCTTCCTTCAGGAGAATTCAGATGTTACGACCCAATTAGGTATTTATATCTGTACCCCTTTGAATAAAGAAATGGAATTGTTAGGTCTTGTATGTGAAATTTATGTATGTGGAACCGTAAAGCCAGGCACACTGACTCACAATAGCTGACAATGTCTCTGTTAGCCGGATAACCCAGCACATGAAGCGAGAACATTTTCTCTTTTACTTGCTCTACTTATGTGATGAGCACAACCGAAACTTGTGACCATTCTTGCACACAGACATACAATTACCACCTACCACACCTACCTGTGCTGTTTGATTTCTGTATAATTATGTTTGTGTTCTGATCTCTAGTTACAGCCTAATCAATCGTCCAACAGAAGGGAGGATGGAGGGGAGGGTGGACATCCCTGGACTATCCGTGGATGGTCATACTTACTCTGGCGTCCGCGGATACTCTGACATGGGGGGGGGAAGGGTGGACATCCCTGGACTATCCGTGGATGGTCAGAGTTACTCCGGCATACAGGGATACTCTGACATGGGGGGGAGGGTGGACATCCCTGGACTATCCGTGGATGGTCATAGTTACTATTTGCTGACATTTGGACTGTTTGTCCCCAGTAAAGTCCTGGGTAACAGCAAAGTAACTGTGTCATCCATGGATGACAGTGGATTGTCTACGGCACCATCGGACAACCCTCAGGCCTCCTGATAAAATATGTCCATGAATTAGCAAAATCCTCTCACGGATTGGTTGGTTCCAAGCGCTTTACGTTGGTGGACGGGGGGGTTGGCATCGATCGATCAATTGCCGACTGTATCTCTGATTCTAGAACAGCTATAAACACTGGACAGAGAATATTACAGCTAATTCGCCTCATTCGTTCCCACACAACTGCACGCTGTCAGAAGATTGGAAGCATGCGTTTATTAGCACCCCATGAAAATAAGCACCCCTCGAAATTAAGCACCCATTCTGGCTGCTAATTTGAAAATAGGCACCGGTGCTTAAAATCCTGATTTTACGGATATCCAAATTACATAGTTACATCATAGATACCATACTATACAGTCAACTAAAAACACAGATACTACAGTGCTATACCATATAGCGGGAACTTTTCGTGAGCATAAATTTTGGCAAATCACCAACAAACATGCCAGAAAAAAACATTTGCGACTATGTCATGATCTGTGACCATGCCCCCTACTATTTCGCTCGTGAAATGGCGACCGTGCGTAGGAAATCAAGCTTGCACTACAACTTTGAAGCGATTGCAAGAGGCTACTTATCAAACTGTGTGGGTACCTTTTGGCGATAAACTGCAAAGCCAAAGGGAACAAGCTAACTCCAAAGATCCATTCGCAGTTGCGGTGATTGAAGGTGAGTTGATTGTAGGTCACTTTCCCCCAAAAATTTCCGCAGTTTGCTCGGTGCTTCTGTGACAAAGTAGGGTCAATTCTCTGTCTCTGGATACAAGGCTCTTCGCTTTCTCAACTTGTCAGCCAAAACTTTTCGGGGGAAGAAATTTTTGCAACGTGCTGTTCAATCGCGAAAATTGCGAAAATTTATCCCTCGCGAAATTTCCCGCTATACAGTATTTAGGAACAGTTTCAAAACCTCCTAACCCCAACTATTTATCTTTTTACTCTAGGGTTAGGAGGTTTTGTCTTAGATCATATATATAGACATAAGTTGAGTTATCTTTCCCTGAAAATCGGCACTTAACATTTGTTACAGGTTAGTGTTCTTGATGCCTTATGTGTCACTGATAGTCTTCAGCTTCCTACTGGAGATGGTGGAGGGCATTGGGACTGCAATGTATAGAACCGCTACTTTCACACTTTTAGCTCAGCTGTACCCCAACAAGAAGGGCATGGTTGCTGTAAGTATACTGTCTTCAGTGTCTATTTTGCAGTTATATATTTTCCAAATCATTGCACAACATGAATACTAAACATTGTGATACTGCAGATTGCATGAGTCTTGCATGAGTCTTGCACCAGGCCTAGCTGACAATGGAAAACCACTACTGTGTAGAAACCCATGCTGAGGTCAGAATCAGATTCATATGTGGTAAATTAATTGTGGTTTTCACTGTTCAAGTTTGCTGTTGCAAGGCTTTTGCAAGCTGCTGTAACAAACTTTGGTGGCTTCAGAACTTCCACACACTAAACAAAGCCATGCTGCACACTAACTATTAGGGCAGATTCTTTCATGATTCTAGAGTCCACTTTCATTGTCTTTTTACAGCAGTGAATGGCTATTTCTTTGAAGTGCTGAGGAGAATAAATTTGTTACCCAGTGGTAGTCATACCCTATGCTAACATATAGTATATAGCTGTGACTGATAGTTTAGGAAAGCATACAAAAACAAGATCAGTGAGATAAACTTGTGATGGATGACAGCTTGATAGTGAAGTGAAAATGTGACTGACAAAGCTGTTTCTAGTACTACATGTTGAGAGACTTATTTGTCCAAAAACGTCAATAATTGCTTGCCACATGAACCAGAGTTAGTCTGGGGTAGCTAGACCTGAGTGCATCACTAATTATCACTACCTTCATTTGTTGAGCACTCCAGTCTGGCTGCACAAAACTATAAACCAGAACTGCTTTCTTACTACGAATAGCCCAAGAAACGGGTTCATCAATCTCAACGAAATACTGGGCTCAGGAATACTTTAAAAGAGTACCTGCAACATTTTGTTGATCTCATCATTTTAGAACTAGGAAAGTTACAATAGCCTGTAATTCTGTGGTTCTCAGCATAGCAGTTCAGGTGGCACAAGAAATTATTATGGTTGCCATGGTAAATATTTCCCAGGCCCCTGCAATTCACCTCTGTCAAACTTTCCTATGGATGATAAATTGCATAATCTTCACGTAGATCTATACTTTTACTGAAATATGTGAAATTCCACCATTTTGAAGAGCCAGATTATGTCCTAGTTTTAGCTAGCATGAGCATAGTTTGTGCGTTGTTTTGTAATGCATTTAGAGCTATCAGTTTTATGTGTTATGCAACTATCTGAAAGTTCACATCCTGAATCCTGTCTTTACAAATGCTGTCAGAGCCTGCTGTGTTACGCTACACCACCAACTACTGATCAAAGAGACAATTTGTTGTCTACACTATTTGGCATGTAGACATCTAAATATGAACACTATCTTTCCAAGATGTTGGTGCCACATTAGGACATGAAGGTATTTTGGTGCAATTGACAGTAGCAGGGCTAGCTGATTGTTTAAATTATTCTCTGTGGACCCACATTCCAGGTGAATGCATGCACATCCACACAACACCCACACTTTTGCTTGCTCTGATCATGCCCATAGATCTGTCCTATTACTCTGCACAGGGTCTGATACAACTCTCTATGGCCGTAGGGTTTACAGTTGGACCATCAGTAGGAGGATGGCTTCAAGAGGTAAGGTGGTGCTGTCACTTCATTTGCCATTAGAGCCCAGTGCTGCAAGACAAAAACAATGATTGGTTTATGGACAGGAAAGGGTGGGTTGTCCCATTTTCTTCCCACTTGGGTTCAGTTTGTCTTGAAACAAAATGAAACCAAAAAAATCAAACAAAAAACGCATACAAACAAAAGAACAACAACCAGCAAAACAGTTACCCTAATTGCAGGCCAGCAGAAGAGTCAGTGGTTATGTAGGTTTACTTTGGTACTACAAACTACTTGTGTAACACATCTATAGAGAGTACAGTACGACAGTATTCCATATGTAGCGATGGCCTGGTTTTTAAATGTCCACCATGTTAAAAGTTTACAAATGGCAGGTACAACAGTCTGCTCTAGATTATTCAAAGTTTATTGTGAGCCATATTAGCCAGTCTAGAGTGCTTTTATGAGCAGCAAGAACATTAACATCACTGCAGAATTTCGCTGAAGTACATGACCAGCAAGCAACTTCACCCAAAGTTGAAAGAAAACAGTGAATCAAATACAGATTGACAGCCCTCCTTGAGGGTAGTAAGCAAGAATTGAAGGGTTAATTTTAATCCAAGGCATGCTCATAACATAGCAAAGCTTATATAGTGATGCCCTTTGCTAGTATACTTTATAGCCTGACTACAGCACATACCCATATTATATACTATTATCAATTAATTAAGTTAATTAACACTTTAAACCCTTTTGATAACATCATACTGCGTACTGTGCAGAAATGGTGGGACGGGGGAAGTGGGTGATGTCAGCCGCAGGGTGCTATGGACATGGCAGTTGCTAGGCTTGGCTACAAAAGGGCCATGGTTGGCACTGAGTAGGCCAATTCTCACCCTGGCTGCATGAGCAGGCTTGGGAAATGCTACTCTCACCTTTTAGGGGGTTAGGCTTCTTGGGCTTCAAGCAGGTGTTGCCAATTGAGAGTGCTGACTGTTGCATGCTGGGCATGGTTAAGGTCACAAGTCTGCTTACTAAGCCTGAAAGTGCACTTGGGTTGAGTTTTGGAGTCAGAGCTCGACAGAAACGATGATATGGTGCATTACAGGCATGTGTATACTAAAAGTAGTCTCAAGTGAAGGCTTTAAAGGGTTAATTAACTTAACAACTTGTACTGTATCTATGGCAGCCCCATAGGTAAGCAGCGTACCTGACAGTATGCTATAGCTAGCACCACATACAGATATAATAGCTAAATAAACTGTACACAAAGCCTAACTGAACACGACAAGCACCAAGGACAGTAATGCTCTATGTATACTAGCCTCGTTCCCAGGCGCGGAGGAGGGGGAGGAGAGAGCGCCTGGTACACACTGTTTGCGCATGCGCGTAATTATAGCAAAGGTCACGTGGTAGAATTAGGGGCGTGTACTAATATGACGATCAACGGTTCACGTGAATAGCATAAACCGTCATAAATACTTCGGCTTTTGTTCTTAGGACGCTATAAACATCGCTGCTACATGCTCTGCCTAGTTTTATACTGTCGGATACAAAGATAAATGTCTGGTAGGGAATCGACTTACCGGAATCGACTTACCGGAATAAGTGGATAACCACATAAAGGTGCGTTTCCTCGGTAAACGCACTCATTGGAGGCAATCTGTTCTTTTTTGAGCTTCATCTCGAGGTACCTAGCTACCAGAAGGCCTACAACAGCGCGATATGAAACTCACTCGAACAGAACGCCAACTGGCACATCAACGCGGCGGGTTTATGACGTCACCAGTATTCGTACGTACACGTACGAACACGGTCGCCACGGAATTCCGTGGCGATTAAGCGCATGCGCAAACAGTGTGTACCAGGCGCTCTCTCCTCCCCCCACCTCCGCGCCTGGGAACGAGGCTATATATATACATACACATGCTTAGTAGTTTGTTGGCAGTGTACCTAACTGAGAGCTAAATCCATGGTTACTTTACATTCACCATCAACAAATAGAACCTACAGTGACACCGAGTGGCCAAACTCACTATACATGTATATGTACATACAGAAAAGTGCAGAAAGGTAATTGTATTAAATTTGGTAAATGTAATTTCCACTGCTAATCTGCATGAGGTAGGTACACTGCTAACAAACTACTGATGCTTGCTACAAATCTCTGGTAGTGACTATCAGTACAGTGAGGGTTGGTGGTTGTCAGGTGGTTGTAGCCCAATGCTCGGACAGGGGCCTTTGGGTTTGATTCCCAGAAACTGTCAGGCTTTTCACTTCTTCACTTCATAACAGCTGGTGGTCTACTGGTTAAAGCACTGTACTGCGGATTGAAAGGTCCGGGGTTCCAGTCCCACTTGCAGCAGAGATTTATTTCTCTTCTGGGTGCACTCAGCCCTGCCTCAAAAATTGAGTAGAAGGTTTTCCTTTGCGTCCTTCGGAGGGGACGTCAATCTGTCTTTCCCGGGGAACCCCTTAAAATTAGCCTAAGTGCTATTGGGGATTTCCTCGTTAACTGGGTCATCCCAGGTAAACCATAAAAGAAAACAGCAATAGCTGAAAATGCCAAAAAAGGAACCTGTCTTGTCTCCATCAGGTACATACACACTGAATATTTCAACTTAAATCTCACTGTCAGGTTAGCAATCGCTTACCCCTGGAAATGTGCTGAGTTCAATTTTTTTACTGGACTGGCAGATTGACAAACTGATTGATGGATGGACAGAAAAACTGACTGCTTAATCCTGCTTCATATAGTGTGCGCAGGGTAATGAGTGTGTATGCTTATATGTGGTTGAGATAAGCAAATTCACCTGTATTCTTCTCCCACATGTAGGCTGGTGGGTTTAAGCTCCCCTTTATAGTCTTTGGTGGATGTATTGCAATCTTACTGCTGTTCCTAGTGGTGCTAATTCCATCAATAGGTAGGTACACATCCATCAACATACTACCATGATCAGTCATCTGCAGTGGCATAGCCAAGCTGGGGCACAATGGGGCACGTCTCCAGTAACTAGAGTCTGTACCCACCAGTCAGGCATGCCTGAAAATTATTGGCGCCAAATGTACTATTGTCAATTGTGAATCGGGTGCTAAAAATAATGCGCTGTATAGCTATCTGTATCCTCAGAATAATGTATGCCAGTTTACAGTAAGTAATAAAGTGACTTTACACTGTACACAGGTTTATAATGAAGGCATGGCCGAAGTGCTCCTGATTCGAGCCGATGTTATGGCCTCAATTTGCCTCAGAATCAACCTGGGAAGCTCAAAAACTCCTAAAGGTTTCTGGGGGAACATGCCCTCAGACCCCTTAGTTGCTTCTGCATTTTGCACAGAAGTTCTCAAAAATGTAGTGTGCCCATGGTGTGTCCTCCTGGCATTGGCTGTGTTCTGGCTATGCCTCTGATCATCTGGCCAGTGGCGGTATAGCTTGACTCTGTGGGAGAGGCTGAGAATGAGGATAGTAACATATAGCAATAGACAAGCCTGATAGAAATATTTTAGTGGACCAACCTAGTACACGAGATCGGTGATGGATAATTGTGTGCACACATGTTGTAAATTTTAGATACTACAACACATTATGCAAACAACATGTTGCTTGTTTTACTCCAGTGTGTAAGAGCCAAACACCACCATGGCGGCTTATCCTGAAGTTCTATAGCAATTTTATGTTTGTCGAGCTATGTAAGTCATTTCGCATGTAATTGCACTTAAACAGAAAACGGCATGATGTTGAGATCAACCAGTGATTGCCACAATTCTTTCATAGGTTTGACCGCCATCATAACACAAATTATAAGTGGGGGTGTTCTCTTGAGTGTTGGAAAATTTGCAAGTTCATTTGTAAGTTAGTTTGTCACGTCCAATGCCTATACTCTACCTATGTCTATGCAAACTTGTATAGTACGTTATGTCAGCATCAAGGAAGGCGACAGTGCAATATAATTTATATTACATTGCATGTGAAACAATGTAATATCATGTACGTATTGTGGATGTTGAAAGTTAATGGTGGATAAATTTGACAAATTTTGTGAGTTAGCCTGCATTTTCAAAATTAAGAAAGCACACTGTTCTTACGCATGCTAGGTATGTTAGTATGTGGCGCATGCATGGTAAATTAAAACTTAATGCAGCAAGCTTTTTTGTGCTTCCTTGAATATTATCCCCACCACAATTTCAGCATATACAGTAACTGGAAGAGATCAAGGTCACAGCCTGTCTGTGCCATCGTTCAAAAGTGTGGGGTTGATGTCAATTCCTTAGCTTAGTCCTGGTTGAAATTAGTGTGCTAGAATTTTGTGTGCTAATCAAGACTGAAAAGTATGTCTGTTGTACTTCAAAAAATGTGCGCAGAGTGATGGCATGACAAAATTTTTGCTTCTGATTACAGTTCCATCTGAGCCTAGGTTACATTGGTCTGCTCTACTTGGTTGGTGCGCTATGTTATATACTGGGTGCCATGTCTTCTGGGATACTAGCAGACAAACTGGTAGGTTGATTTTATCAATTGCCTCAATGGCCTGGCTTTGTGATAACGTGTTGAGGTGTATATGTATGGTAGGAAAGGGGACTTGTCATCTCATTATTGAACTTGTGTTTTGACCCTGCAGAAAATACCAAGATACTTGACTGTAATTGGTCATGTGATTGCTTTCTTTGGATGTCTATTTGTCAGCCCACCAAACTTCATCACTACACCGTAAATGATTCAGTACATATGATTGCATGACAACTTACAGTAGCTGTATGATATTAATGGGGTGAGCTTAAGTGAGACCCACACTAGTGGAACTGCATTGCACATGTCTTTGTGTGTAACCTTGCTTACTTGCTTGCTTGTTTGCTGCCACTTACTGTAAATTTTAGATTAGCACATTTATATATTTTTAAGAAGATATATTAAATGTGCACAGGCAGTTTTTGCTCAGTCACACGATCGTGCATGTCAAGAGCGAGAGTGAAGGCCTGCTGCTAGAGTGTTGGATTGAAAGCGACCCAGAGTCAGCTCATGATTTGAAGGTGAAGCTTAGTCCATGCCTCTGTCGCAATATATAATAGCTGCCCTGACTGGAGAAATGCCTGCATTGTCTGCATATGTGTGTACCTCATTCTTGTGATGACATAGTTATAAATCATTGCACTGATGTACTAGGCAGACAGCAGACAGTCACAATCCCTGCTGCTACATATGAAAGGTTTGTGTGTCGTGACAAAATGTCACACCAGCAGTGTGTACTCACTCAGGCTCACCCACATCTCCCTAGTATGTACTAGTGTTACCACTGCTGGGCTTCTATGGTCTGAGTCTAACTGTACCATGATAAATTATGTAGAAATCAATCAGGGAAATCCCGTGATAGTATGGTTGCTGTACTGGAGGTTAGGGGGGCTTCAGTTTATGATTTTTCAAATCCATATCTAGTACAGAGACTTGTGGACTTCAATAAAGGTTAGCTTGTCCAATGTGTATCAAGACCCTACTGTAGCACAGGATGTGCAGTCAATGTGTGAGCCAAAATATACATCTCATGTGACTTTAGTCTAACAAGCTAAGAGAGGTCATTCGGTTTCTACCCAGTAATCTCTACCAACTTGTGCATTTTACAGGAAACTGCCACTGACAATCATAGCCTTTGGAATGATTGGAGCAGGGATCTCATTTTCTATTATCCCAATCTATCCTGCCATGTATGAAATTGCAAAGTGAGTATATGTATACTAATACTATAGCTAGTATAGTTACAATATAAAATGCGTATATAAAAAGTGTAGTAGACTATTATTTTGAAATACTACACTTATTGACCAATCAGATTAGTATTACACTTTTTTCACAGTAAAGTATCAAAAAAGTGTAATGATTGGTCAATGCGAAGCGCCGCGTACGTGGTTGCTACAGGAACGCTGCAGGGACGCAACCGTTCATTTTTCAAATTTGGGTGGAGCAGAAGGCGGAGCTCTCTTTTTCGGACTACAATGCGAATAGCTGCATGCTGTAACAGCGCTTTACCGTTAGCAGAACAGTAAAATTATCGAGCGAAGGTGCTTCAGAAGTCGTGTCGACGTTGAAGAGTATAGGCAGTAGCGAGAACGGCCCTGACGAGTGTGCTTGCAAAACTACGGAAGCTCGGCACGGGTTGGCAAGCGCTGTGTTGCTGCGTTCGGCTTGTGCTTGCGAGTTTAGCCTCATATTCGGGTTTTATCGCCACAGCGTTTGCCGCTTGCGGTACCACGAAGGTCAGTAGGTGCTACAGACGGCAAACGCTGTGGGGGGAAAGCTTGGTTACGAGGCTAATAACTTTCGAGTGCCTTGTCACGGAAGCTCAGCAGTGCATGGCTTCTAGGAACCGTTTTGATGGCAGCTGAATGTGGATTATAAAGCTATAGTATTAATACGTGATAGCATGGTTTGCTGTGGTATTTGGGATTAATAGCACTCGTAATGCAGTACATTGTACTCGGCTGCGCCTCGTACAATTATTTCTGCATTACTCGTGCTATTAATCCCAAATACCACAGCAAACCATGCTATTACATATACATATATAGCACCCTATAATTTTAGTGTTGCGGTGTTTATGCACTATTACAACATTTAGTTCATGAGACTCATGGCATTCAGAGTAATGTGTATATTTATTCTGCATTGTATAAGGAACTAAGTTTTTGTCAACAAAATTTGCAACACCCAGGACAATGTATGAGGAGAAGGAAGTATTGGCAAGTACTCTGTCTGGAATTCTTGTTGCAAACATGTCTTTCGGGTAAGGAGGCAGTCATAGCTTATACATACCACAAAAGATAGTTACAAATATTGGGCATTCTCAGGTGACACAATGATACGAAGTAGTTTAGATTGCACAAAAACTACCCATTTTCTACTTCACAGGTTGTTTCTCGGTGGAGTTCTTGCTGGAGTTCTTATTCAGGAAATAGGAATCCAACCAATGACATTTGTGAGAATGAGAAACTTAAAAAGGCTGTCCCATAAATCCCCAATGATAGTCGCAGTATAAATCTACATCTATTATTAAATCTGTGTTCTATCCCTTACAGATAGATGGTATGATTTTCCTGCTCAACGTAAGTTTGATTCATTATGATTGTCTAAATGTGTAGCTATGTACATAACATAAATATGAAGCTATATCAGCATTTTGGTGATTTGGTAAAAAGTGATCCGTGCCTATGTATATGACATGGATGCTAGAAAGTTATCCACTTCTCATTTGTCTATGTACAAATATGAAGCTACAGTGGAACCCCTCAATAACGGACAACCGTGGGAACCAACATCTTGTCCCTTATAGCAAAGTGTCCCTAACTCGGGCTTCCAGCATATTTCCGGTAGGTGTAGTACTGCGTAATCAGGCTGTTTAGCACAACGTGGCTACCTTTTCAGAGCTTTCCCTTGCTGTACGCTGGTGGGGAAGGCTAAGCAGAGGCGAGTAACAGCGCTCATCTAATGTCAAGTTGCTCCAGCAGCGATGGTGGACAATCTTGCTGAAAAGTCGATGAGTGTCCACTAAACGGGGTCGTTAAGTATTGTTTGTGTACAGTTGGGACTGCGAAAGCTGTCCGTTATACAGAGTAGCAGGGTGTCCGCTATTCAGGGGTTGCTTATATATATTGAAGTGAATGGAAGGACAGTCGGGACTTTCGGAATTGTCCGTTTATCATGGGTATCCGCTGTTGAGGGGTGTCTGTTAAGCGGGGTTCCACTGTACATCAGTGTTTTGGTGATTTGGTAGAATGTGATCTGTACCTATATATGACATGGATGCTATGGTTTAGGGTATGGTTATGATTGCATGAGCTAGCCAGTGAAGAATACATGTATATGCATACTGACTATACATAATTATACTCATTCCTACTTAGGCCGTGGTGTTGCTCACTGCAACAGTGATCCACAGATTTTGGAAATCTAGAAGAAAATGATGTGCATGGCCTGGATAATCTTGATATGCCCATTAGGCCATAGGACTTTATGTCATGACACTGTGAAGATCAATACAGCCTTAGCTAATTAATAGAATTTGGATATGCTCTGTTTATGTTGATGGTGGAGGAAAATGGTAACATTGTTATTAAGCATATACGACCCTTTTCTACAATCTCTGTCACACTCACACAACCACACACACACACACACACACACATGCACACACACACACACACACACACACAACACCAATTACTTAATCCTGCTTGTGCATGCGTGCACAGGGTAGGGTAGCAGAGCTTGAAAGGGAGAAGGGGGTTGCCTAGCAATTGACTTACAATAGGGTAAAAAATTAATTACATAGGCTATCCATGGGACTGATTTAAGTCACTCTTCCCATGGACGCATGAGTTAAGTCATCAGAATCCATGAGACACCCACGGGAGTGTTTTAAGTGATATAAATTGCCATGCTACGATATACATCCTACTTCTCTTCAGACCATTTACATCATCAGAATAAGTTCCTGCTGATTACCACATCTCTGGCAAACAATGGAAATTGTCCCACAAGTAACATACTCCTCACACTATTCATTTGTAAAGTCAATTTATTGAAGTGTATGGCCCTGTCCTCTTACATCATCAGAGTAAGTCCCTGCCAATTATCACATCCTCTGCAGACAATGACTAAATGGTCCCATGAGTATATTCCACTCCACCCACCATTCTTGTAACCTCATTCCCAGGCCTCCCCCATTTTTTTTTTTTTTGTTCTTTGGTTTGCATTCAGTACAATACCATAGATAACATATACCTACGGACAATACATGGAAGTGGAAGAGCAGCAACAAATGTTTTCGCCGCCCTTCCACTTATGTGTATTATACTGAACACAAACCGAAGAACTAACAATGGGGGAGGCCTGGGAACGAGGCTACCCCTAGAACCATTTTAATTGAAAGGGTACTTACTCCCTTGTCATGTCACCTGAGTACCTCAATACTAAGTAACTAGCATGGTAGATGAACAATGTAATAATTTCTGTCATGATACTTTCATGATCAATACAGCATTGGTTCAATCACACGTAGTTTGAATATGCTCAAGAAAACACTTAGTTTTGTTGATGAAGAATTTTACATTGTTGTTCAGTAATTAATGACTGTCAGTGTATGGACAACTACAGTGTCTATCACATCAAATCAGAGCAAGTCCAACATGCATGCCACCCATGATGATGGTATAATGGAAGTTAAGTTGAGGTGTATTATTATACCTGTGAATGTGTGTGCCACTGTGTGGGCTAGCTTTCTGTTGATGTTCATGCTATTGTACCTCCTTCCTCAACACTTCTTGAACACCCCACTTGTTTCAGCTCCACACTTAACATTTCAGTGCAGAAACTCCCACACCTTTAGAAATGCTGGCCGGTGTTGATGCTCCTCCATCCACTTGACACAATTTTCCTTTGCGCTGGCTTCCTTCATTAGTAGCTAGAACAAGCTGCAGTTTACAGCTAGTGAAACTATTGAGGTGCCCACGATAAGGTCTGTCCAGTGTTGATCTCTACAACTCCAGATACAGACAACAGTGGCAGGGGCCAGTGATATTTGTGCTGTGTCAGGTAAGAGCATTCCCGGGTTATTTTTCGTATTTTGTGTTTTACTAACTGCTGTCCAATTGTCCAGTCTATTAGTTCGTGCAGCTAGAGTCCAGCGGGCTGGCAGCATAAGTCACACAATCACCATTGGATGTGGATATATTTTACAAGATTTGCTTCCTTAAATGATGTGGTGTGGAAGAGAAGGTGCATCCCCAAAACAGAGACTTGGGGAGAGTGGCTGGAGGAAATATCTGACTTTCAGGCTACACTATGCTTAGAGTCTACTTGGTTTTATTTTAGAAATGATAGCTTACAGAGAGAATATAGGGTAGAAGACATTGTGCCTGCATACTAACTGCATCTCGGGGTGCTGCTGATATATATTCTGAGTAAATTCCGTTCTACCCAACAGCCAAGGTTCACATGTTTTTACAATGACAATCCTTAGTAACGGTACTGCATGCTCATCCAGGGTTCTCTTCTCCCTAGCCAGCACCTCACTAGTTGAGTGCTAAGTTAGTCAATGATCATTGTTCAGTTCATCCCCTGCATAACAACAGGAAAACAAACAAAAACAAACAAACCAAAAAACCTTTTCGGGCAGTCAGCATGATCAGATCAAGCATGCAACCTGCAGGAGGGCACCTAGTCTGGCAGTCTTTACAACTTGCATGTCATGGCAACTATACAGATTCACTACAAAAGCAAAACAGCACTTACTGATGGGAAAGAAATTAGTAGATCATAGTGGCAGCAGCAGACCAAACACTCATGGTAGATGCTGAGAGCAGCACATTCTCCAATAATGGCTCTTATTCTGCCCAGCAGATTGCCTATGAAACCAATAAGGGCTCTTATTCCGTCCAGCAGATTGCCTATGGAACCAATGAGGGCTCTTATTCCGTCCAGCAGATTGCCTATGGAACCAATAAGGCTCTTATTCCGTCCAGCAGATTGCCTATGGAACCAATGAGGGCTCTTATTCCGTCCAGCAGATTGCCTATGGAACCAATAAGGGCTCTTATTCTGCCCAGCAGATTGCCTATGGAACCAATAAGGGCTCTTATTCCGTCCAGCAGATTGCCTATGGAACCAATAAGGGCTCTTATTCCGCCCGGCAGATTGCCTATGGAACCTCTTATTCTGTCCAGCAGATATACTTCTTAGTTTCTTTTCACTAGATTGTAATTTATCCCTTTTGCTGTATGGCAGTCAACTCTATGGATACCTTCTTCATGGGAGCATGGATGGAGATCCCATTGAGCTGTTGGTATAGGCATGAAAACAATTTTGGTCTTGAACCCTCTGGAATTCTCCTGTATAAAACTAGCTATTGACTGTGCACAGATTTCATAAAACTTTGAAAAGGTTCCATACAAATGCACTTCAAAGTTGCAGTAAGGAATGCTAATGCTCTGTAACCAGTGAGGGAATCACAGATGTTATGAGGGTTTTCAGTGTATTGTGGTTGTAAGATGAACTGGGCAGCTGTACTTGGCAAGGCACACCTCTGACCGTTCTACAGCGCTTCCTAAGGTATTCAGTAGAGATTTACAAGTGTACCAATGCATCAGAACTCATAAGTTGACATAAAACTCAGCAGGAGTCCATTTGGGTTGCATAAATTAATAATGGCCTACTCTGGTATATGTACACATAGCTACTGAAGAACTTGAGACTCTCCATCCTGGGGCGACAGGCCTGTGTTTCATGATAAAGGTTTGGTTGGTGACATTGATAGGATTAACTAATTCACTTAGTACTTCCAACTTCTCAGAGATGATAAAAAACATGCATGTATTCCTGATCAAGGCAGTAAATAGTCTAATGTCAAGCCATCTAGGCCCCCCCAATGAAGAATATCTGGTGGCTTGACTCAAATTCCCTGTCAAGAAGGTATGTCCAGCAAATTAAGAATGGAGTACTGATGCATATGGTTCACTCTTTGTCACTATTGATTATACACTCTTTGATTTTGTTGGTCATTCGATATTCCGGTTGGGAAGCATTCTATTGACAAGAATATTGAATCAAACCACAAGACATCAGAGATTGTGGATAAGCGTAATATGGGGACTGACATCACTACTTGTAGCCAGTTTGCTGAAATTGATGCTCAAGCCTTCTGCTTTCAGTGACAGCTGTAAATCATACCCATTTCTTTGTAACACTTCTAAGAAACGCACAGTCACATGGTTGTTGAGATGCAAACTTTAGGCCCCAATTCGTTGATTTTTAGTTTCTCATCAGGTGTTTTATCTGCACCCAAAACGGGCGGGTGGTTTATCCTTAGCCGACAAATATTTTTAAGAGAAGAACTCAACAAACATGATGTCAGGAGGATCAATGCTCATTATATGCCATTGTAGAAAGGTTCTTTTGGATGCTGTGCAGTAGAGAGACACGTTTGTTGGTGTTGCGTTCATCGCTACGCTTATTCAGCTCGTACCTACGTCGTTAGTATCTTATACAAAAAAAGAAATAAGGATGATAAATTCTATCTCAGAAATCCATGCAGGCGACTGATGAGAAAGTAATAATCAACGAAGTTGGGTCTTACATGGCCATAACAAGCAGTCAGGCAGGTCAGGTTTAGGCTTGAGCAATTTTATGCAGACCAAACATGCACATGAGCACTTTGATTCATTAATACACGTAGAATTTCTCCATTATTCGACATAAGACTATTTACTTCCTTGATCAGGAATACATGTAGTTTTGCAAGCCATACCCTTCTCAATGAGAGGAAGGGTCTGGTCACGCTGCAACCATCCAGTTGTCGCCGAGGAACACAATTATTGAACACAGCGGTTAGATAATAAGATGCTGACATCTGCTAAACATGTGACGTAATTGTACTCCATGACAACGGATGCGATCTACGAAGAGCACGGATCTGATTGGTCACATCAAGTTTTTGCCGTGGTGACAACTCTATGGTTGTAGCGTGACCAGACCCTTCCTTTCTGCGAAGGGTGTGGCTTGCGAGACTAGAATACATGTACGTTTTTTATCATCTCTGAGAAGCTGGAAGTAGTTAATCCTATCAATGTCAACAACCAAACCTTTATCATCAAACACAGGCCTGTCGCCCCAGGATGGAGTGCTCAAGAACTTCAGTAGCTATGTGTACATGTACCAGAGTAGGCCATAATTTTAATATGCAACCCAAATGGACTCCTGCTGAGTTTTATGTCAACTTATGAGTTCTAATGCATTGGTACACTTGCAAATCTCTACTGAATACCTTAGGAAGAGCTGTAGAACAGTTGGCTGTGTGCCTTGCCAAGCAAGCAAAAGTCAGCAGTCGAGGTCAAAGTACAACAGTCATGCAAAGCAAGCGCGAAACGTTAAAATGTGAGATGTAAAACCGGGTGTATCCCCTTCATATGTCACATGACACAGTCACGCCCATAGGTCCACCCACCGGATGCGGCATTCGGCCTGTACCTTACAGGAACCTTTTCTCATTTCCTCGTACTTGTGCCCTAACTTGAATGGTTTTGTGGTAGTACCCAAACCATGCAATCGTAACAGTGTTAATTGCATAGTTTTGTATCACTTCCGTTGTTATCCGCCTTAATTAATTAAGGTGGCACGCTGGTCACTCGGCGGAGGTTAACGAAAACATAAACCTGGGTTACAGTCAGGACCAGGGTTACTCCTAGTTTCAGGGTTAGGGTTTGCTTTAGGGCAATCTTGCTTGCCTAATTTTAAAAAGGGTTTTAGTAGCTCATTAATATATTCATGAACCCAAAATTGCCACTGATGGACGCCATCTACATGCTCACTGTAGGCAGCGTCCTAACCACCAATGTATCTCAAACCAATCTATGCCAGCTTTTGTTCAGAGCTACTCTCAAAGTCAGGCTAGACTCATGTTTGTCACTACTCTTGGAATGGACTAGCCTCGTTCCCAGGCTCTCCCCGCTAAGGAGGGGGAGAGCCTGGTACATTTTATCACGTGCGTGACGTCAAGGGTAGACGCAAGGTAGACAGGACTTAATTGCGCGTGGGCACTCACAGAATCCCGCCCACGTCGTGATCGAGGCGTAGCTAACGATGACACAAAAACCGCTGCCTACAAGGTAGACGGGTGTAGTAGATTCTCAGGGTGTCAGACACGGCACTAGACGGGCTGAATGGTAAGAAGCTTCGTGATTTGTTGTGTGTTGTAAGCTAGCGTCGTTGTTGTTCGAGTTGTCGCCACTGACTCAAGATATCGACTAGTTCTACGTGGACAACTATATATCGCTGACTGCAAAGACGAAGGTAACACACTAAAGCCACATTTACCTGAAAAGAAGACTGTAGTAGTCTTTAAAACGCTGGTGCTTGAATGTGCGTGGGCGCCCAGCTTAGTCCACGGAAGTCGCTAAGTTGACCCAACTCCATGTGGTGACGTCAGAGGTTCAAAGGTTAATTTGCACTGGCTCCTTACGCATGCGCACAACTGCATGCGCTCAACTGCATGCTGCAGAAAGCGGTACTTAGTGCGCTGGTTGTCTGTTGTGGCTTGTTGGCTAAATGCTTAAGGATTAGGGTTAGGGTTAGGGCTGGGACCAGGGAATGCACTAGGTGTACTTTTTTTTCTTCTCTGGTTTATAAGTGTGGTGAACACCTGTCTTCGTTGGCTCGGTATACAGGAGTTGGGTGAACTTAGCGACTCCCTATTACCCCGTGTAATTAAGTCGTGTCTACCCTTGACGTCACGCAGGTGATAAAATGTACCAGGCTCTCCCCCGGGAGAGCCTGGGAACGAGGCTAGGAATGGACAACTTTGAATGCACATTTCAAAAAATTCACAGCTTGTCTACGGGAGGGGCTCATTCACGAGTGGAAGCAAGCCCAACCTCTCCCCCTTATGTCGCTAAACAACTCACGGCTCTGTTCCACATGCAACCACTCTTCAGCTTTCTTGTCTCTGCAGCGTAGTACCAATGATATATTGCGCATTCTAGTTAAAGCCCAGCCCAGCACTAGAAGCACCAGGCCACGGTCACCTACTAGGCTTGGCATATGATCGCAAGACCTGGGCCTACCCAATGAGTACAGTCTTGGCCACTGTGGCCTTTCTGCTGCTTCTAGACACAAGCTTGCTTTCACAAGCCGGCCTTACGGAGTACTCACAGCTACTGACACTACAAGCACTCTTTAAGTCGATCTAAGCTTATCTTCAAAGTTCCGACCACCACATGAGAGGTTCTGCTAGGCCACATCTTAATTATAAACTGATTATTGCATGGCAATGCCGACAGGAAGCTGGGAAAATCCTTAATTGTATGGACAGTGAACGGATGAAGACTCCCAAAACTGACTATTTGCTACAACTATAAGAAGACAAAGAAGTCCATCAGCTTGGATTCCAGGTTTGTCGACCTTGAAAATACAGGGCTGCGTGCCACCTTGACAGTTTGTACAGCCCGTTCTGCCAGTCCATTAGAGGCAGGGTGATAAGGAGCAATTGCTCCCGGATTTGCGAACGGACATCCAGCACATAAATTTATGTGAACGTTTTTTGTGCACACAACTTTATTAACCCCTTCTCAGCTAAATTTTGGTAGAAGTGCAGCTAGTGCGGACGTAGCCTACGCACTTTTAAACTAGTTCAAGGACTACTTTCAAGGTGGCATTTCAGTTGAAAATTTTACCAGGTACTATGGCAGCAAAGAAGCGCAGGCTCATGCCAGATTTGGATGAACTGGAGTGTAAGAGAAAGCAGACGAAAGGCGCGATGAAAGGAGTTGAAGCAGCAGTTAAACAGCTGAAAGAAATAGACCTGATGAGTACCATGTCCAACGTCCTATCGGAGGAATATTCACTGGTATGGCTAATGTCGCTGTATGGCCTTCGACTTGTGTTCATGGTCGTGTCCTGCTTTAACGCTTTGCCAAAAGCACTGACCGAGAATCAGATGCTACACTATGTAAGCAGATACTGTGACCACCCAGTGAAAGAAGTGAAGGCATTGTTGTCGTTTGTACAAGCATCTTGTCCCTCCCTATTGGAGATGTTGAGGCCAGATGATCTCCCGGTGGTGTTAGCACCTCCTGTTGGTGCATGCATTAATTGCGGACGCAGACTGGTGTCTAATCATTGCACCAAAGTTAAGTACTATAGTGAAGGTGGAGTGTCGTATGCTGACAAGGTTACCCTGTGCTGTGTTGACTGTAAGCTGTTCTACAACCTAACTCAGTACGGCAACAAGTCAGATCTAGGATTCAGGTACTATCCGGAAGTTGGAAGGATTGTGGAAGCAACTGACTCAGTCTGTGCAACAAGATCCCTTGGAGAATTTCAGTGTTCATTGGCGTAAGTAGTTACTGTACATACTACCATGTATACTGATAGTTTAGGAATCATTCCCAGGCCTACCTCTTTCATTCTCCATGTTGACAGTATATTTATACCATTCTCATAGGATGGGATGTCCCCCGCCTTAAATTGTCCCCCCAGACACGTGATCCTAGGACCAGCTGTCCTCCAGGACAACTTGTCCTAGGACCATGTGTCCCCCTTAGGACAAGTTGTCCCCCCATGAATCAGAGGTTACAGAGTTGTGAACTATCCTCTGTGCATGGCTATTCTGTCCACCAATGAAAACTGAAAACTATTACCACAACTTTTATATACAAACCCCCCAAAACAGTGATCTGATGCTTATGAGTTGTTATTTACAACTGCCACAACACCAAGCTACTTTTGGGTCCACTGTTTGAAAACTACAGCATCTGAATACACATGGCACCATTCTTTGAACTGTATTGGTGCATGTATGCTGGGAAAGTCAGGCACCTAGTCTCTCGTAGCCAGACCCTTTCAGACGAGAGTCAGGCTACATGAGACTAATTCAGGCATTTTACGTGTAGTACAAATTAATGTTAGTAGAAGCACAGCATGACTGCATCTGCGTGAGAGTGCTTGAGAAACTTTTGCTGAATGATTCCCAGCCTTGTTCACAGGCCCCGCCCCCAGCTTCCCATTGCTGGAAAGGTGGTGACATGAACAGATTTGCCTTCAAGAACCAGCTTGCCCATGGTGGGAGCAAATTTTGGGTGTACAGTTGTTCCTGGGGAATCATTTTACAAGGAACCAGATTAAGCATGAGCCGATTCTATGCATTATATAGATATGTGTGCTCATCTTCCCTTATTGTTTAGCAATCATGCATGGGTATCATTCCAAGGATTTGCTGAAGCATACAATGTTGCACTGGATGTACCTAAGGATATGGGTATGAAATCTGAGTTGCTGTGTTTATGGTGATTATGTGATAGTAGTAACTACCTGTCATGCACAGTGAGTCTTATATCATGAGCAGATTATCCAATGTATGTATGTGTACCTGAGACCATAGTTGTTCCTTAGAAGCAATCTTAAGGATCAAAAACATCTCATCAATAAATGTGCCTACGCCATTTTGCAGAAATCACTCCAGAACTAGTTGGCGAAATGTTTTATAATGGAGAACTGGAACTGGAGTTACACAGAATTGGATTGGATGACTACCGTTTCAAGTTGAACAGTGACAGGGAGAATTGTTTCGAGCGAGTAGAGGAAGCCAGACGGGTTTCACTCTACCCTCATCCTAAGTGTTTCAAAGGATGCAAGGAAAGAGGTTAGTGAAGATTTAAAGAGAGCTGCAACTTTAAAATTTACTCCATTTCCTGTTTGTGGTCAGCATGCTCAGAGGAGGTGCGACACTATCACATGCGCTATGCATTAATGAACATTCCAAGGACTAAAAACCATCGATACAACAATTGGAAACGCTGTGCGGCAAAGATCAAGATGGGTTTAGGGGGGTTTTCGTGATGCTGAAAGTGTCTCGCCAGTCAGAAGTAACATTGCATGCCTGTGTGACCTCCAAACGGCATTCATGTGGCTGTTGAGAGCTAGATGAACGGCAGTGATCGATCTCGACCTAATAGACAGCTTCAGTATGGTTGAAAATACCCCCCAACCCGAGTGAACCCAGCACGCTAGAAGCTTCTGATGCCAAGAAATCGTCCTTGAAGCAATGGAATGCAGGAGGTTAGCAATTAACTTGACAATCAGGATCACGTGTTGATGTATATGACATCACTAGTGTTGGACTTCCTCTGAGCATGCTGGCAGATGTAATCTGTATTCAGCATGCAACCACCCTGTTTACACAGCCGGTACATAGTGGCTTCGCCATCCTATTTTGGTGGGGTTTTTTTTAAGTTTTTTCCCTGGACCCTCAGTATGGTACATGTGGAGGTCTTGCTGCGGGTCTGGGACTGAGACTAGATGGTGGTGTGTCCAGACCTCATTTTCCACAATGCTTTCGTCTGCTTAGATAGTAATTTGATTGTGCCGATACGCATAACAAAAAGCCAAGACTGAAGTGCAATTTATGTCTAGAAATTAACAAAAATAGTGGCCACAGAGCCTCCCTTTTATGTGTGTGCATAGAAGTGTCATTTAGTTCATCTCAAACTATAGGTTGTGGAACACTCTGGGTAACTGACGGAATCTGGAAAGTTAACTTCCCCCACTGCATGTATCGCGTTGAGGTATATACGGTTAGCTATAGTTTGTACACCTTGCACTAAGTATATTGCAACTTACTTGTAACACACATCAGACTACTGCAGGTGGACTTACACTTTCGTTGCCAGATGTATGCACTGCATCTCCTCTCCGTGGGAAAGCCTTCTGTAAAGATCACTGTAGTCTCCTAGAGAAAGAGGCCCATCACGTTCCAACAGGGCTGAAAGAATTCCTGCACTACTGCCATGCACTCAAAACAGGTGTGAGACATAACTGTACTGAACTTTACTTAGTTTTTACTTGAAACTGATAACCCTCCAGATGATGACCCTCTTTGTGAGTCAAATGTTGCTTCTGATCAAGTGGAAGCTGCTATCCGTCAGTTGCCTTCATCCACTGTACCCGTGGAGCAATCTGCCGCTGCATCTCAAGGTACATGATGTACTATATTCTATGCATGGTAAGCCTGAAATATATGTACTGCTTGTGATTGCTCTTTAGACAAACTTATAAGACACTTGTAATGTTGTTTCTAGGAACTCATGTGCTAGTTGGGCAATATCCTAAAATTGCTGACAACGATGCAGTAAGTACTGATGAGCAGATGTGCAGAAAAGATACTGGTGGACGCAGTACCCTGCGGATGTGGTCCCGAGGCCATCAGTTTGTTGTCAGGGGAGGTGGGCATATTGATACGTGGCAACCACTATACAAGTAAGGACCCTCTGTTTAAGTGTACGTGGTATGTCAAGCATGTGAGAGTCCTGGGAACCAGGCTACCAGAACTTGACTTATCTTAGTCTGTGTTTGGCTTCTTAAAGGATAAGCTAGTTTGCACCAGTAAGACAATAAATTTGCACTTCTTTGTGTGGTTAACAGCAACAGCATGACGTCTAATATGTTACCACCTCTCACCTGTGTTATGCCCTCACACTTTACAATTGTTATGGGAGAATATGATCAGGCAACTTGTGACTATGCATGTGCCTACGAATTTATGTATTCATCATCACTGTATAGGTGTACTTGATGGGGCACAAGTAAATTTTTTTTGTTTAATTTCCTTTACTAACAGGTCAGAGTCACCATCCCAGGTGTTTCTTATTCTGCTGCAGTGGTTGCTTTCTCTTGTTAAGGCACTAGGTGGTCCATCCAATCTCCCTGCAATCACTGTAGCTTATGACAACATCTGCAATGTAGAGAAGATGAGGATCACTCGAAAGCCCTTGCCGCTTCCACCTCCATACAACAAACTGTGGATGAACGTACAGAAAATCATTGATGTGTTTCATTTTCCAAACCACATCAGTGCAACTTGTTGGGAACAGTTTAGTCCACTTCAGTTTAAGGAAACCCTATGAACACTGTTTAGAGTAAGTATGTGATCAATCGACATTTGTGAACGTTTTCTGGAATTGTGTGTGATCAATCAACATTTGTGAATGTTTTCAGGGATTGTGAACACTGTTTAGAGTAGGTATGTGATCAATCGACATTTGTGAATGTTTTCTGGAATTGTGAACACTGTTTAGAGTAGGTATGTGATCAATCGACATTTGTGAATTTTTTCTGGAATTGTGAACACTGTTTACAGTAAGTATGTGATCAATCGACATTTGTGAATGTTTTCTGGAATTGTGAACACTGTTTAGAGTTACTAAGTATCGACATTTGTGAACATTTTCTGAATTGTGAACACTAGCTGAACATGTTTTAACACTTGTGAACCCTATTTGGATTTGTAACATCCAATGCCTGTGAACGCTTTTTACACTTCTAATGTTTCTTGAGGTTACACATGTACAGCAGACATTATTTTCAAAATGTGTATACACTGAAATAATGCATTATAGAACTACATGATGATTTTCAAAATGTGTATACACAGAACTACATGCAGCCTGTGTACAAAATAATGTTCACGTGAGCTATCACAGGCAACTTCATTCTAGAAACGCGTTCGCAAATCGGGGATCCTCTCATAAGGAGCAGTTGTCACATGCCGGATCCCATTCCTCTGCATAAACTGTGCAAACTCCATACTCGTAAAGGCAGGGCCATTGTCTGTGACCATTATCTCCGGCAACCCAAGTGTAGCAAAACTGCTTCGCATCTTTTCAATTGTCACTGCTGAGGTTGCAGATGAGGTAATATGGACATCCATCCATCTCAAATGTGCATCAACCAGTATGAGGAGCATTCTTCCTTGATATGGACCAGCATAATCAGCATGAATCCTCAGCCATGGTTTATGTGGCCATTCCCAAGGATGTAGAGGCATACATGGAGATTTGGAGCAGACTGACACGTTGAACATTCTTTCACCTTCCATTCAAGATCAGCATCCATGCCTGGCCCCCAAACATATTGTCTTCTAGAGATGCCCGTATGTGTTCCATGCAACTCCTCCATCACTTTGATTCGAACTGGTGAAGCACCCATCTTGCACACTCAATTCCAACTTCCGTCTGATGAAGGGTAATAGATCCTCTGACATTGTATCAAAGCGGAGTGGCCAGCCTTACAGGATAAACTTCTTAACTTTGGACAAAACAGGATCTCGATCAGTCAACATTTTAATTTGTTGTGCTGACACTGGGGTGGATGCTAGGTGTTCCATGAGGAGCACCATTTCCGGAGGATCGGGAACTTCTGGCAGGGGGTCTCGTAGAGGAGGTCGGCTCATAGCATCTGCATTTGCATGCTCCTCTCCACTGTTGTAGCTGAGGGTGTAAGTATAGGCACTCGAGGTGAAACGTTGAATTCGAGCTGAGGCCATGGCGGGAATAGCTTTTGACGTGTTGAAAATGTGCATTAGAGGCTTGTGATCAGAGATGATGACAAATTGACGCCCATAGAGATATTGATGGAATCTCTTTACGCCAAACACTATAGCCAAACAACTGTGAGTACTTCCGCTCTGCTAGAGCAAGAGTGCGGGATGAAAATGCAATAGGTCTTTCCGTACCATCCGACAATCTATGGGATAATACAGCTCCCACACCGTAGGAAGAGGTATCACAAGACAACATCAATGGCTTGCTGGCATCAAAATGTACCAACAGCTTTGATGACTTCGAGGTATTTTTGATTTCTTGGAATGCTGCTTCTTGATCTTTGCCCCACTTCCAAGGCTCACCCTTTTTCAGCAATTTGTATAGAGGTGCCAGCACTGTGGATGAATTGGCTAGGACTTTCCATAATAGTCCACTAGACCCAGGAAGGAACGAAGCTGTGCAACATTCTTTTGGTGAGGGTGCCTCAGAAATAGCTCTGACTTTGGAGTCAGATGGTTGCAGTCCTTGGCTGTGGCCAAGATATTCCACCTCTGGCATCAGGAATACACATTTTCCTTTTTTTAACCTCACGCCAGTCCTCTCTAAATGACTCAGCACTTCATCCAAGTGATGGAGATGCTCCTCCATGTTGCTGCCCGTAACTAAAATATCATCAATGTACACACACACTTGTGGTACACCTAGTTTCGTAGCAAATTCTCCATTGTTCTTTGGAATATAGCAGGAGCCGACGCAATCCCAAAAAGAAGCCTCTTGAACTGATACAGTCCTTTGGAAGTATTAATGGTGCAATACTTCTGAGACTCTTCGTCCAGTTTCAGTTGTTGATATGCATGTGATAAATCAAGTTTGGAGAAGACTTTCCCTCCTGGCAGTGACGCAAACAGGTCTTCAATTCTAGGCAGTGGATACACTTCTGTTGTCAAGGCTGAGTTCACCGTCAATCGGTAATCTCCACAAATGCAAACGGTTCCGTCATCCTTAAGGACAGGGACAATCAGCGTTGCCCAATCTGCAAACTGCACTGGAGCAATTATCTCTTCCTTTTCCAATCTCTCTAACTCAGCCTCCACCTTCCGCCGTAAGGCATATGGCACTACTCTGGCTTTGCAAAATCGGGCAGGAACATCTGGCTCAACAACCAGCTTCATTTCTATCCCCTTCACTACTCCAAGTCCTGATTGGAATACTTCTGCATGCCGATCCAGGATCTTTTGTAACCCTTGTGGCGTTTGGAAATTGAAAATGGTCTTCCAATCTAGCCTCAGCTTGAACAGTCAATCCCTGCCCAATAAGCTGGGCCTATTTCCACCAACAACCAAGAGTGGCAAGTGTTCTACCTGTCTACTGCTATGCACTTTGACCATGGTTGAACCGATCACTGAGATATTCTGCTGTGTATGTTCTCAGCTTCACCTTTGAGGATTGCAACTGTGACGAACGTTCTTTACCCCACAGTTTTTGGAATTAATGTTGCCTCACTGCCCAAAGAAACTGAGGCACCTGTATCAACTTCCATGCACAGTTCCTTTCCATCCACCAGCACTGTCGTAAGTACAGGTTTTGCCTGTTGATCTGAGACCGGGAACAATGTATACTCTAATGTATCAGCAACATCAATACTGTCCTGCACTTTGAGAGCTGCTTTGCTTGTTTTATTCCCCCACTGTCCCAGAGTTGAACCTGCCTTCTTGGACTTGCACACCTTTGCTATGTGGCCTTTCTTTCCACATGCATGACATTCCGCTTCCTTGAATCAACAGTGACTTGCCAAATGGTTTCCTCCACACCTGTAACACACCGACGTGGTGTCCTTGGAACTTTTTGGAGATGACGAGGTCTTCTTGTGGAGTTTGTGAATTTGTGCGGGGCTCACCGTGCTCGCCACTTGCAAATCCTTCGCGTCCCGATCTGCTAACTCCATCGCCTGCGACAATGTCAAGGCCTTCTGGAAAGGCAGCTCAGGTTCTGCTCAGGCGACGCTGTATTCGTGTGTCTCCAATGCCACATACCAGACGATCCCTTAACATGTCACTTAATGTCTCCCCAAAGTCACAGAACTCTGATAGTTGCCGCAGTTCGGCTACAAATTTAGCAATAAATTCGCCCACCTGACGTATACCCGGGTATTTTTGCACGATGACCGAAGGTTTCGGGTTGTGGTGCGTCTTGACCATTTGTTTGAGGTCTTCATAGGAATAATCTGTTGGCTCTCTGGAGCTGCGAGACTGCGGATTAGCTTGTAAGTTGCTGCTCCACAATTATTCATACTAGGGATACACATTGTGCAAATGACCTCGCTCCGCGAACGTCCGCGTTTGCCCACGTATACTTTTTACGTTCCCAATCTATGTATCCTGGGAACCAGACCAGTCTTACCATGTAAAAATGGCTCCTGCTGTAAGCTTGAGTTGGTATGAACAAATAGCGTGTTTGTCTTATGCTACAGTCGCTATTTGTCTGCCGTTGGTTGCTCGCAGGTGGAACTGTCATACCAGTAAGTTTGATAGCTGTTGTGCCTACCGTTCTGGAGAAATCCGTGTTTTATATACACTGTAAAAACATTTAGGTTACTTCAACCATATTCGGTTATCTCAGTTGCATGTGTGTGGTGTACACATCATGAAGTTCAAGGAATGCTTCCAAACAGAAGACCTTGAAATCAAAATGTTGAGAAGCTTCTCTTTTAATTAAACCCTGTCTTCTTTTCAGAACACCTATCAATTATCATTTCTGGAAAAGGTTTGGTTGCATACTTATGGTAGAAATGCCAGTAATGTAGCCAAATAGGACTTCTGATAGAAAAAACTAATTTAACTAAAGAAGAAGTTCTTGGATGGAATTTCAAGAAACCTTTTTAGAAGCCTTCCTGAGACTTCTGATAATGATACACTCTGGTGCAACTGAGATAACCTAATTTTTTTTACAGTATATACGCAAGTCTCACTGCTGCATCTGTTTCCCTTGGGCTACCGACACAGTTTGTTCACTGTTGTTTAGTAACAGCTAGAGCTTTCATGCCTGCCAGCCTGATAGTGATCCCATACACCATTCTTGAGATATCGAAGTTTTTAGGCCAACTTCTGGTTGACGGCGATGACGACGACGACGAAAAATCTCAGTTGAACCCGGGTATAGCCTCACTTTGCTCGGAATAAACTCGTAATTTTAACCCCGTGCATCTTGCACTTGCAGCAAACCTGACAGAACAGTGTTCCCAGACTTAGGGAAATATCCCTAGGATTTGATACTAGTTTAGGGACTAGGGAAAGATTTTTCTAAAATGGAAAAATCTAGGGAATTTTTTTTTTTAATACAATATAACGAAAATGTTTTTACACTATTACACCCCAAGATGCAACTTAAAAAGGACCCGCGTAAATAATTAAACCAATATAATACACAGGCCGGAGGAAGCGTTGGACATCCAATCTGAGTTGATATTCGTTAATGGCATGGTGCACTTACCCCAGGAATGAAACTTTGGTACACCAACAATTCTCCCTTCACCAACTACACCACCGTCACCCCTCACAGCGACGGGATACGCTAAATTCACCCGGTTTGAAACCTTATGAATAATTAATCAGTACGTTTAACCCCTTTGATACGAGTAAGCAAATGTCGTGAAGAAAGCTATATCAGTCACAGAACGAGATTCACTTGCCATGTGTTGGTCTTCTCCATCTGCTACAATACTGGCACTGAGATAGCAGGTAAGGCTGTTCAGGGAGGTGCTTTGAAATGGCCATTTTGAAGCCTCTGGGCACGGAATGGATCAGCTGGCTATACATATACTGTCTATACATATTACTTTGCACGCCCTGCACTATGGGAATTTGTAAAAACGATGGTGCACACTACAGAAACACAACATAAGTACCAGGCAAAGTTCAATTTGAGCTTGTGAATAGCAAGCCTGCCCCAAGTTGTAATGAGAGATCTTGTGACATTGTCGTAGTCTTGACGGACTTTGTTGCGGACAGCAGTGAACCTGCATAAAATTACATAAAGCCACCCCAAGTTGTACTTCTGTTTCTGCTCCTCCATTCTGGAGCATTTCAGAATTCCTGTATAACTAGAGGTCTTCAGAGAAGACATACCCCGTGCAAAATTCAAACTGAACTGTTTGTTACCCATGCGTGCCCATAACTGTTGCTTATTTCTTATATTTCCAGCCTACCTGCTTTAAAGCGTTCACCTATAGAGCATTTTCATCACGTGAACGTATACTAGAAATAAACCCCATCTTGGTGTACAACTTGTACAGTATGTTATTAGCAGTATATGCAATATCGATTAAAAAACCCACAGGTAAGCGTTTATATAGCTGTTTTAACTTATGTAGCAATGGTATTTTGCCCGATTCAACACATATTAGAAGCATTATAAGTATATCACTCATTTCGTGAAGATCACCATAGAAGCTCCTCTCTCATTGTACATGAACATGGCAGCTGTTTTCTGTTTTCCTTCGTAATCTCGAAGGTAATGACGTCACATGAAAACGCTCTATATAAAGACTGTGTCGTGGATATTGGGACCCCTGATTTTGGGGACCCTCATCGCCAAATCTATATAGATTTGGGGATCCCATCCCCAAATCTACATAGATATGGGGACCCAGTCCCCATATCTATGATAGATATGGGGACTCCCCATCCCAATATCCATGGTAGATATGGGGACCCCTACCTATATGCCTTTTTTTGTTGTTATGCTATGGCTTTGGCTGTGCTTAACTGCATCATTTATGTCACTCACAATCATAAACATTGATGCTATCAAAGAGTAAAAGGAAAAGAAACTGCAATAGGTATAATAAGTTACATGTACCGGTACTACAAAACCACTGTTCTACACTATTGAGCATAGATCTAAGATTGATGCACCTAAGGTGATACCACTCTCCGCAAGAGTCACAGCATACCATGTTGTCCCATGTCTCGGGCGTTTGACAGGTACAAAACACTTCTATTTCATGAAATGGGAAGTGCATCTGTTTAGGCTTATAGCCGATGAAGTGCGGGAAAGAAGATAGTTTCCTCTGGCGAAAGCACCTCACCAGGTGTTGTCTCATCTTCTGGTCAAACACAATGGCCGACTTGCATAATGACGTCACGTACGAGGGCTGGGGTAAAACTTCGACGGCGTGCCATAGAGAATGTATGGGGATTTTGTACCCCACCTGATAAACACCGTTATAACTTGTGATCAATAGTAGCTGTTGCCGCTCTTTTTGCATGCATTGACCACAGCAGAATGTTCTATCCTCTGAATAGTTTCTATGCGCTTCGGACGTTGCGCAACGTTTCGGCTAGCATGCAAAGCTACGCACGGCGCTCAATTATAATCGCTACAACTGCCCTCACAGCTACCTCAAGTTAGAGTCAGCGTCAGCGTCAGGGATAACTTACTTCACTTGAATAGATCCTGTAGAAGGCGCAGAACCCGCTGCCCCGCCCACATACATGCACACCTCCATGATTTAGCCATGGTTCAGCCACATTGTGCCATGTCATATTTTGGAGATAGAATAAGACTAAAATGGTAGTACGTACAGAACAACAGTTTAACAGTGATCATTCAAATTCAGTTGTGCTCCTTCTTGGACAGAAGCAGCTCTTTGAGGATTGTCTCTTGGGTCTGCACACTGCACAGTTCATGGTTGCCTTCGTCGGCATCTAAGGAGAGCATCAATTTATGGCCCTGTGAAAGTGTATGGAGGGGAAGAGGTAAAATGTGTAAATTGAACATCACTCATAGTGATGAGTTTTACCCATGCATGCGTTCTTTTTCCCTGAACAACAACAACAACAACAACAGACACTAACTACCAGAAAGACCTTGAGATCTCTTGACCCTTTTGCCTCCGTCACAAATTCATGTGAAAATCTCCCAGGCCTTCTCCGTGCTGTAAATGATCAAAACGTTGACTCTGAGAAGGTCTGGGAACAATGCTACATGTGATACCCTGCTGCAAACCTTCAGCTACACACAGTCTCAGTAGCCTCATTCCCATGCACGCCCCACCCAGCTTTCTGTCCCTTACCACCATACAGTAAGCAACAGAAAGCCAGGTGGGGGCCTGAGAAAGAGGCTACACAGTCTACTTTCTGGTTACTCTCTCCAAGAAAAAGTTACATACCCACATGAAGTACAAGAGTACCCAGCAGCTGCAACTAATTAAATCATACAGATTCAGCTGTAAATCTGGCTTATTCATGCCTTCGCACCCTCCCTATTGCACAAAACAGAAATATTGTACACAATATATACAAAAAGGTGGCTTACAAATAGTTTCAAGACAGAGGTCTTAGCCGTTTTCCAGAAATAGCATATTGGTAGACATCATCAGCTGAACCATCGGCGGCTTTCCAGTCAATTAACGCCGCGCACTGTACGCAATACGGCCATCGGACTCACTTATGAATACACCAACTCTTCGGGTAGCAAATATTAGCGCATGGAGACGATCGCTCTTTCAGCGAAGCAAACTGAAGGATCTTCTCAACACGCGTTTGGAATTTCCCATACATTCTCTATGGCCAGCTGCTGAAGTTTTACCCCAGCCCTCGTACGTGACGTCATTATGCAAGTCGGCCATTATACTTACATCATCTCCCAGAGCAGCATGGTACTCATAAGCAATTGCAAATACACCACAATCTTTTGTGCCATGCTGTTGCTTGATGTTTGGCACATTCACCACCAGGTGAGGGTTGAATCTTTCACCATGACACTCGTCATGGATGGACGAAATGATTTTCTTCTGCTGCTCTCGGTCTTCAATCACAAGCCTCGGTGTTGCAGAAATTGTCTTTCCTAGTCAAGAGAAAAGGATGCAGGTTTATATCATAGTTAATTGCTAGCCTGATCGCCAAAAGTCATCGATCCTTCGCTAATTTTGGAAGTGATCGGTCGATGACTAGCCCAACAACGACATAAAATATACCTCCAGTGTAGTAGAGATGCATCTCCTGTGCTTGGAAAAACTTAGATGGTTTCCAAAGAGCGAGTTTGTCGTCTTTCTGGACTGTTTTGGGGTACTTTCCATGTTTGATGTAGCCGTAGATCTGTTGATAAGTGAATTTCCCCTCACTTTCAGCTTCCATTGCTTCAATTGATACATGTAGCTTGACGTAGAATTAGGGACGGGGTCCCCATATCTACGGGGTCCCCAATAAGACAACGGAAATAGCATATTTTTGTGATCCTGGTAATGATACAGTTTTCTTATACAGTGATGTGTTGTACTGGCAAATGCATGATTGTTACTTGTGTTGCTGATGTACTGCCCACGTGCACAGTAGCAGGAAGTCCAGACCAGAAACAAAAGTACAACTTCGAATGGTATTATTGTTACTACATTATGATCTCAGTGCACAGACAATTATAGTTGACTCACACTTTAACTTTACACAGCATAGTTGCTTTCGTCCGGGTCCACCAAATTTTGGCTTGTTAACACAAAAGGGACGTCACCACAACCTTCCACTAAACACCCTTCACACCCCCAACATTTTGATATCTTCTTGCCTATTAGCAGTAACAACTGTCTCCAGTGCGTGCATGTAACTTTCCTAATAAGCTGTAAAGCGTGTTGGTTTCACTGGCTTCCATATTGCCTCTATTCCACCTCACCCTTAGCTTGATATGAGCATACAATGTAGTACTCTTAAAGAGACCAACAGACAAAGGCACAAAGTCCCTGCCCATCTGAACAGGGCTTATATTCAAGCAGACTGCCTTTGTAATACACTTCTGCTATCATTAGAGGCACAGGCAGCAAAATGCCAAGTGTTAGTAAATAGGACTTCCAGTAAAATAACACTTTGATGAGTTGTACTTCTGCTAGCACTTATAAGCCACTTCACACTCCTAAAAGAGGCTGCTAAGAAGGCAAATACTGCCCGTCATCACCTCCTACTGAAATAGTGCCAGCAGCATCAATGGTTGACATATATATATACAGAAGTCAACATGCTTTTACAGTTTAATGACAGGCACATGCATTCACTAAGAAAAGTCGCTACTTTTATAGGCAAGAAGGGAGAGCCTGGGAACAAGGCAAGGGGTGTGAAGGCTGTTTAGTGGAAGAGGACTGTCTCTTTTGTGCTGACAAGCCAAAATTTTGCTGGACCCAAACAATAGAAACATTGTTGTGCAAAGAGCAAGTGTGAGCAAACAGTAATTGTCTGTGCACTGACACATTCACATAATTTTATTGCTGTCCACAACAAAGTCCGGCAAGACTACGACAATGTCACAAGATCTCTCATTACAACTTGGGGCAGGCTTGCTATTCACAAGCTCAAATTGAACTTTGCCTGGTACTTATGTTGTGTTTCTGTAGTGTGCACCATCGTTTTTACAAATTCCCATAGTGCAGGGCGTGCAAAGTAATATGTATAGACAGTATATGTATAGCCAGCTGATCCATTCCGTGCCCAGAGGCTTCAAAATGGCCATTTCAAAGCACCTCCCTGAACAGCCTTACCTGCTATCTCAGTGCCAGTATTGTAGCAGATGGAGAAGACCAACACATGGCAAGTGAATCTCGTTCTGTGACTGATATAGCTTTCTTCACGACATTTGCTTACTCGTATCAAAGGGGTTAAACGTACTGATTAATTATTCATAAGGTTTCAAACCGGGTGAATTTAGCGTATCCCTCACAGCGACTCCCGAAGCGATTTTTCCGCTTACGTGACGTCACACGTTCAATATACTACGTATAAAATCATTGCGTGTATTGAGCGCGCTACCGCGCTTCGTGCTGATATTACGCGCGTAATGCGCGAGTATAAAGGAGGTGAAGGCGTGCCTTGCTATTCACAATTGATAAACTGATGTCTGGCTCCTCCCTTGAGGGTAAAGCTTTTTTAAGAAACCACAAAACTCTGAACTCTAAGGCTTTCTACTTCAGGCAAATTTGCAGCACAAAATCCTGATCTCTAAAACCTACTTCAGGTCTTGTAGCTAAGTAGCAGTGGCCTACAAGCAAACATTACCTCTTATAAGCATCTTGGGGTGCGGTTACTTTGCTCGATATAATATAATATAAAGCAAAACTTAAAAGCTTATAAAAAATTTAAAAAAAGTGTCAGTGCCCAATATTATTGTTCCCAGCACTGATGCTGCGTTTCCTCTCTGCACTGACACAGACAGTCTCTGAATAAGGTAGGTATAGGAGTTTTCGTCACCAGTAGCCTGTCTGAGCCGATTGCCAGGGTCCTTTAAAAACTGTAGTAGGGAATTGTACCGAGACTTTAGGGGTAAAATGCCAGTATCTAGGGAATTACAGTAAGAAGACTCATATACAGATTGTTTTGAGGTGATATTGCCACATTAACTGATGGTGTCATCATAATTATAAACTAAACAGATGTAAAACATCCACATAGGATGCTCTCCTAGAGACTCGCAGTTGGTCCACCTAGTGACTGCATAAACTTTAGACCAGAAACTTGTAACCATGTGTTTGTCCCTTTCTCATACTATAATGTATGACAGTGATAGCTCTGAATTTGAGTCAATGATGCTAAATTTCATGATTACTCCAGCCAATGATTTTTTTTTTTGATGATGGTAACTGCATGTGTGGCTAGGATGACTCATGATTGTTGATTACTCTAGCCAATGAAACTTTTAGAATTATTATTCTTTTGATGATAGTAACTGCATATAGTTACCGAAAAATTTGTAAAATAAAAGTTTCATTCACTGGAGTAATCAAGAAATTTACAATCAAGTAATAGGATGTAAAATCTAAGACTTTGAGTGTAAAAAAAATTATATATATATCTATATCACCGTTCATGCTTGGACGTTCTGACTGGAGCTCTCACAGAGCTGCATTTCCAGGGATGTTTGCAGAAGATCTAACTCCCTGATAGACATAATAGACCCTCTTAGCAGGGCAAAGCTCAAGTGGCAACATATCCACCCTATCATTTTGTTGTATGGCTGTCTCTCTTCTCACTCAACATTGCAGCAAGTCACTTACAGAAGATGTGGTGGTTCTTCCCATACCCCAGTTGATAGGGCTGGTGGTGTAAAAAGTGAATGCTTTAATTCTCTGATTCTCTGGTCATATGGAAATATCCTCTTTTGCTCATGCAAGATATAGATACACTACACACACACAAGGAAATCGCAAGCTTCTATGACTCGGACAGAAAGGAAGGGTATCTCTGCACGCTTTGAACAGTAGCAGATGGCACCCTGGTAGGGTGAACAATTAACTGTTGCATGTTCCCTGCTGGATCTCTAACACAGCAGTACTGTCCTTCAGCAGCACTGTCCTTCACTCCTCCCCATCTCAATCAAAGTTTTCCACTCATGACCACAATCTAGTCTTGGCAACTGCAAATTCATTACAGAACACTACCGCAAGACTTACTAAAAGTTGCAAATTCTCATGATCATTATGCTAGTAAATTCTGCAGTGTTGCTATATATACTCAGAGCACTGTAGAAGGGGCACAGTACTCCATCACTGGCATCAAACTTAAATGATACTTTTAGTAGATGCAAGTACAAATGTTTTGCGCATTCAATTCTTACTAGACATCTCACCAGCATTGAAGCGAGAAGTACAGTTTGATGTTACCTTGCTCTATTTTCAAGTTTGCTGAGATAGGCTAATGCACAGTAAGCTATAGCTCTGTCCAGGTGTGTAGCACCAATTCAGAAGAGAATAAGGTAAGCAAGCTACTAAGGGCTGCATTCATTTTAAATGTCGGGTACAATGGCCTGTATTCAATGTTGGGAAACATCACTTGTGAGCATTGGTGAGCTGACTGTTGAGCTGCATATTGGGGTATGTGGGGGTCTATAATATGCTCAGCTCAGTTTTATCTTATCAGTTATACATAATTGCCTACACTTTAGATAAAATTAGCAACATTTTTAGATTCATATCGATCTGCATGCTACTATGGCAGTGTGACACATCTTTTCCAAACCATTCATTAGTATTTTGTCCATATTGCATGCATCTACCTTTAGGAAATTACCATGAATCAACAAACCTCATGCACTTATACATAGGTATGTACCATAACAAAATTCTGTGAAGGAAGGCAAAGTAATCTGGCGAGTAGTAATGTTGACCATTTGCTGTCATGAAACCCCAGGATGGATCAATCTTAACATCCAGATTGTTGTTTGGTGATCACCTGTTGATAGCGATAAATAGACTATGTTCCAGTTATCCATTGTTACAGTAATGTTGATCGCTTGAAAATATTATTGCGACATTAATATTTCCTAGAAATTTTATCGCCAAGTGTAACTTTTTTTAGCCTTGTTCCCGGGCCTCTCCCATTTTTTTTTTGTTCTTTGGTTTGCATTCAGTATAATACACCGAAGAACAAAAAAAGGGGGAGGCCTGGGAACGAGGCTAACTTTTTTTGTAGAAAATGTCATCGCCACCAGAAAATGTGATTGCTTAGTATCAAGGAGTGAATGACTCCCCTTGTCAGTGACTCCCCAGTCGCTCACTCCTAGGAGCTCTGATGTCCCTGGATCAGTGGCTCCGTGTGAGTGACTTTTACCTACTGTAGAAAAATGTATAGATGCAGGTAGATGCAAAGAATTGGTACACAGCAAGAATGTTTAACTTTGCTCACACTGAATATTCGACTTACTACAAGGGTAAATCACCATCTCAATACTAGTTTATCAAATGGGAAAGAGTTGGGGAATGAATACATAGCCACAGAAGCAGAAGCTCTCAAAGAAGAATCTGTGGCTTCTGTAGCAGAATTTATTTCGAGGTTGATGTGCTGAAATGTGGCCCTACTGCAGCAAGGGGGTACAATTTGGAAGAAATGACAAAATCATTGAAAATGTGGAAGTACTTACTAGATGCTTTGCAATTCCATGAGCGATCAAAATTCCTGGCCACAATGATATTTCCTCGGTGATATTTCCTCGGTGATATAATTTCCGAGAAAGTTTTATCGCAGTGATAATATTTCCGAGCAATCAAATTTATTGTAAAAATACCTTGAACTTTCAAGTCACCCAAACCAAAATTCTATTTCCACAAATGGGAAGACTATTGAACATTAGCATGAACCACTTCTGTTTGTTATACTGTACAGACTACAGGAGGGTTAACTGAAAGAGGGTCTAAAAGAAATTGTAAATAACCAGTAAAAGATTACCAGAGCCTATACATGTACATATGTTCAGCTGAATCATCAGCTCACCAATGCTCATGTATATTTCTCCACACTGATCACACCATTGTACCAGTGGATGCAGCTCTCAGTAGCTTGTTTACTATCTTACTCTTTTGCTCTTTTTCATAGCTCTTCTCTTCTGAATTGCTGTTGCACACCAGACCTGGACAGAGCTACAGCTTACTGTGGATCAGCCTTGCTCAGCAAACTTGAAACTAATGCAAGATGGAACTCATGAGCATCAAACTGTACTTCTTGCTTCAATGCTGGCAAGATGTTGTAACAATCAAACTTTCGTACATGTTTATTATACCTTTCAAGACCACCAACAGTAGTACTAGTGAAAGTTTGATGCCAGTGAAAGAGTACTTGTACCCCTCCTACAGTGTTTTGAGTACAGCAACACTACAGAATTTACCAGCATAATTATTATGAGAATTTGCAACTTACACTTACAGTAGAGATCACCAACATGAGAATTCTAGTACAGCTGTCAGGACTACAATGCTGGGAATGACTGGAAAACACGTTGATCGCTGAGCCGAGAAGGGGGGGTGATCCGGCATTAAACAGGCACTGGAGGACAGCACTGCTATGTTGGAGATCCAGTAGTAACTTTTTATGCCCAGTTGCTCATCTCTCCACGAGGCGCGGTCTGCTACCATTCAAAGCGTGTGGAGGTCGCTACCATAGTAGAGCTTTCCACGTTTCCATGTGCGTGTGCAGCATATCTGCCGTAATAATAGCGATATCGGGGTAAAAACTGAAATTAATTTGTAACATTAATAACTATGATTTTTGAAAAGAGCATGAAAAGGCGATTCTAACGGTACCAATATCATTAACTTTGAGTCTATATGGCAGGTTGTATGAGCTTAGAAACGCAAGTGATTTGCAGAAAATTTATACGTCGTTTTTGCGTGATTATGCGTCCGGTACACGTTCCGCAAGCGACTGTAAGTCCAATTGAGATGAAACTCGCTGTGAAGGTTAGTCAGTACCTATTCAGTCCAGGGAAGGTTGTTCATTTTGAATATCTGGTGTAATGCCTGCACTAGGCTTGATAAACGCTTAAAAAACGGCGTTTTTCGGTTGTAAATAGTAGCATTTCCGCAGGAGTTGGATCAAAGTTGCAATCAAAAACCTGCACTGTCCCCTTGGACAACCAGTCTGGTATGCAAAAATAGTTGTTCATTGTTGAATATTGAAAGTCATTGTGAGCAGGAGTACAAAGTCTGTTATTACCTCAAAAATACACAGAAAAAGGATGAAATACGACGAAAAAGTGACATTTTCACAAAATTAGTAAATGCAAATGTACCTAAGCATCTAAGAAACCTCTGTACTCAATTTGGTGCAGATACGTTGTAGCAATGTGTAGATATGGCCTCTGTAGACGAAAACGGGCATACTTCTGGAGACTGTGACATCGCTAGTAATAATCATGCAGTAGGCAAGCGTACAGTAGGGGTTAAAGTCAATGTTGGAAATATACGTATATTATAATATCAGTAAAAACCCAGTAGTCCAGTGGTTATCGACAGCTCAGCTTGGGGTGTACTAAACCAGACTACCGCCGTATAATGTACCATGCTGAAGTCCATACACTAGTGCAGTGTCAATCTCTGTGTAACCCCGCTCCAGGAAGCTGTTCAGGAGCTCAAAGCACTGTGGAACAAAGGAACACATATCAGCAACATCCATGCTGATGGATAGGCTCCCGCATATTATGCTTCATTGCTATCCTATTATGCTATTCCTTTATTCCTGATAATTTTACCAATTATGCTCAGTTATCTTCCACATTATGCCCAATGTGTACACAGCGTTTACGAGACAGTTCTGATCGCGTAGGAGCCTTGAGTCGGTCCAGCAATGATACAGTCGACTCGGAAGATGTGGACTCCGCCTCCTTGGGCATACTACCCGAGCTCTGATATGAGCTGTTGCAAGAGTCAGACGTTGCGATCCTCGTGCTAGTAGTACCTAGCTTGAGCGGTATATGCGTATACTACAGTTACTTTACACGCGGGCATTGTTTAGTATTTCTTACTAGATTCAAAGGTTAAATAATTACATAAGCGTGTTGCGCTTACCTATTATGCTCGAGATTGTGCTTATGCTAATAGCTGTCTATTGTGCTTTAAATTATGCCAGCATAATGTGCGCATGTCTACTGATGGAGCTACACGCTAGCTACGTAGAAGTTGTCCTGCATGATACACTCACTGATTGGTCTTTAACAAGTCCACGCATGCCTAGCTCCGCTGTGCCCAACACCACTTTCACTTCAGATTCGATGCCTGCAATGCAGCATTATGCATAGGCCTAATTACAAGGGGAGTGCTCGATACTGACATCACGTGCATTGCGCCACTGCCATATTAAGCGCTTCGGGAGGCGCTGGGGCTGAGGTATTGTTTGCCTGACTAGCGGCTTGAGACAGAAATAAAACGCGTGTGCCGTCGACACGCCGTCGACCATTTCTCGTACCCAATGTGCCTGCGTTTGAGGCTACCTTTACACTTGCATGCACGTGTCCCCATCTCCATGTTAGTGCAGCTGATGAACTTAGTCTTGACCAAAACACGTCATACGCAGTGGGTGATTTTGAATAACATCAAGGCTTGCCATTTTTAGGGAGATGTGCACTGATTGTTTGTGCATGTGCATGGACAATCAGTGCACATCTTCCTAAAAATGGCAAAGCCTTCATATCTGTACTCATGCTGAAAGCCAGAGTCTGACCTCATGGAATTGCTGAAGGTATCTGCAGTAAGCTTACTGAAAGCTAGACCTCAACTACCACATGCATGCAGGGGGATCAACTGGGTACACAATCACGGCACCTGTGCATGGTGCACCAGATAGCTTGACAGTTGCCATGCTGTAAGCGTGATCGTTTAGCAGCCAGATTTTGAGTTAGGGTTAGGTTAGGGTTGGGCAGGGAAAAAAGTTCAGTTGTGGTCTATGGCATGTAAAGTATGAGTTCTACTACTGTAAGTGCCATCCCATCACATTCTTCAGTTGATCCATGCAGGGAGGAGGTTTGGCATTTTGCCTGAAAGTGTTACATAATTCCATTACGTGGACACTTTGCTGCCGAGACTTGTATTTGCGGAAGATATTCAAAATATCATATTTCTGCTTCTATTCCAAACTCACCTTCGTCTTAAGATGGCCTATCGTTTTTAGCCTCCAACTCCAGCCCAGATCTCAAGAGCTCTTGGGAGTACCACAAACCCCAAGGAGGAACCTCGGCTAAAGAAATTTCTGGGGCAAGGCATACAACAGGAGGACCTTTTCCGCTCATACCAATCCCAGGTGTGAATGACTGGCTGGTGAACCACACAAAGGATGGGCAGACATTTGACAAGTGGAACAGTATGTCTAGTAGAAATGTTGTTGACTGTAGGAGATTGCATGGGGTGCATGTTACCCCAAAACAGCTTTTGTATACAAAAGTAATCTCGTTTCCAGACCCTCGGTATGGTACACATATGCAAGAGAGGATGGTCTGGTTGATATGGTACAACATTTTTGACCACCACAGAACTTTGGAGGTAACAATCTGATTGGTTCATTGGCCAATTATCTTGTATGTAGATCTATTGGGCTTCCTGACCACAAGTATTAGCTTTACTCATCACATCTTTACAGACCACCTTATCACACTTCCAGTTTACTGAAGCCCAGCAAGCAACTTCAAAGGCTTAGCTTTATAGTGAAATTCAATATCTATGCTAGCCTATGGTGCAAATATGGGGTTTCTCTATTCATTGGACTGGACTACTGGACTGACCTTTATGCTCTGTAATTAGACTCACCTACCAGTAGAGTTGCAAGCTATATTGTACTAGCCTGCAAAAAACATGACCTCTTGCTGCCCAATGCCCTTTTGACCTACAGATGGTTTCCAAATGGGTGGGGCCAACAACTTACAGTACAGTTGGCCTTTGCCTTAATGGAAGCTTCTTCATGTATCTCCCACTTGTCACTAATTTTAGGGATTGATGTAACACTTCTTTGCCTGCATTTTGCAAGCAGCTGCACTGCATGTGAATCCTGTTGCTCTCCAGAAGTGAATACATATACTAAGCCCCACCCCATGAAGTGGTCCAGGGCTTCATTTGGGGGGGGGGGCAAAGAGGAGCAGGGGCAAAGGGGGGCACTGGCCGGAAGTGGTTGATCTCACCCATTTGGAAACCGTCTTTGTCAAAAGGGCATTGGACAGCAAGAGACCATGTTTTACAGGCTAGTATAAGGTAGCTTGCAAGTTGCAACTCTACTACTTTTGTGAGTTGGCATATCATGTAAAACCACTAAAATACTAAAATGGATATCTGTACGTAGTACTATATCTACCACGTTCCTAGGCTCTCCCCACATGTGAATGGAAAGCTGTGTGGGGACCTGGAAACAATGCCACAAGTCACCCGATTCCATATGCAAATTCATTCCAAATATGGACATCACCTGATTCTTGATCAGGAGATAGCGAAACATTAAATTATGACCAATGCTACACCAGTTTGCACAATGTTTGTTAACTCCAGTGTTGTTTACGTCAACTTAAAATAAATTTCAGCAAGGCAGTTCTCATTTTAGTAATTAAAATTAAAGCTAAAATTAATGCTGCCCTAGTCCATTAATTTAACAGTATATACAACTAAAATACCCCAAAATGTAAAAGTACTGACACTAATTAGCCCTTTCTAGACTAACAACTTGAATCTGTAGCCTAATTAAAGTGAAACTAAAGTACTAAACTAAAACAAAACTGACTCTTGAAGAAGCTGAAATGAATCCAATTTACATTAAGATTCTACGTACAACTTAAAACAGCAGTGAAGTAAAACACATGAAAACAGGTTGACTCTTAGTCACCATACTTCTCCCTCAAAACTCGAAGTTTGCTGACCCACTCCTCCTTGTTGATGTAGCAGCCACACATCTGTCTCAGGCCAGTGTAGGCTGTCCGGGCATGCATCAGCCTGTGGTTATCGAAAGTCAGAAGGTTGCCTGGCTCCAGCTGAAACTTGTACTCCAGAGATTCACTTCTCATGGTGGCCATGAAAGTCTTTAGAGCACCGTACAGCTTCTGTATAGGAGAATCACCTCCAAGTGCTTGGTGCAACAGTGACTTGAAGTCTGATGATGACAGTGGCAATCTACGAGAGTTGTTGAAATGGACTCTGGTCACTTGACCAGTTTCTGGATCAAGGACAATTGACGGAGTGGTGTTGAGGTACTTGCAACCACTACCAGTGAGATGGTATGACAAAGGAAAGGAAGAGAGAATGTAGAAGTGCTCTGGGTTGTTCTTACGAAGTTCCTCTGCTACTTTGAATCCATCCAGTAGTATGCTCAGGCCTCCAGTACCACTTCGGTACAAGCAATGGAGAGCTTCGAACCCTAAAGAAGTTAGTTTTGAAGGTTTAATCAAGGTAAATAACTTTCAGCACAAGCACAGTATTATGATAAGTACTCCCTTGAAAACTGTACTGTTGAGTCACGGCTGTAGCAAGCAGTTGGGCAGGTCAGGGTTGGTCCAACCACTTTTTTACAGACCAAACTTGATGCACTGTTGCACATGTATGCTTTGAATTACAAAAACATGTTTAGTATGTACACATAAATAACCATCCCCAAAAAGCTACCCATCATTTAAGAAAGACTGAAGCTTCTCGTTATAGCCAGAGACAGTGGCTATCTTTATTTTGCACATACTACTTGTGGCTTCACTGCCTGTAGTATAATATTAATATTGTATTATGCAATAACAAATAAATAGAGCAGCCAAACTATGCACCCAACTATGTTGCCACCAACGTGTATCTACTGTCACTAATCAGATTACTAACTATGGCAACTTAGGTTTGCTGGTTGCTCAAGTCAATTATGTTGCTATGCTAAAACTAACTCACTCTTTTGTGGTAAAATAGGCTATAGTACTTGTCAGGGGACACTTTAAACACTTGACCAGAGACCTAGGACCATGCAGGGACCCAAGGACCTGATGATTCATAGCAGATGGTGCTATTTCACATTATCTGCTAGTTTTGTTCATCTCTTCCTCACTCTGTATAATCTCAGAATAGTTTATTCATTTGGCATGTAAGGCCACTAGCACACACCGGTGCCAGTGTCAAGGGTCACATGTATATTAATAGAAGTTAGATGGTGTGAAATAGAACTGTCTGCTGGAAATGTCTTGGTATACACAGCACCGACATACAAAAAACAGCCATGAGTTTTGGGCTTATAACATTGGCACAGATTGTCTGCAGTTGCATTTCTGCCATAACAGCTGCAGTGTAACACAGTCCTCAAAACTCTGGGTCCTTGGGTTCCTCCTAAGGTCCAGTGTTTATATTTGTCCCCTAGGTCAGTGGTTTATAAGTCTTAATGGATTTCGCCAACCCTCAGCTAATAAGCCACTAAGCCAATTTCACCTCGCACTATTTTCATTTGTTAAAATTTCGCAGTTGTCCTCAACTGCAGAAATACACAGCTAGAATGTATTCTGTAACCCATTAGAGAGCTGAGTGTGAGTGCGACCATTACCCATATTTCCATATGTACAGCAACACGAATAATTGCACATGAAATACAACCATTGGATGTCTGACCTTGCTACTCAGAAATTGTAGGTAGGTAAGTACCTGTAAAAACAGTTTTGTTTGTTTTAACCACAGAGTGGTTTACCTACAGTTGCAGAAAAACTGAAGTCACTTCAGTGGGGTGACAGTGACCAAGCTAGCCCCACACTGGTGAAGTGAATTATCAATTTTTCAGAGAGTCGGCAGATTCTCTGTGTAGGGATGGTGCAGACACGCAATACAAGGAATACGTAAGCAAAACTCATATAACTTTACCACAAGTATGCTCACTGCAAAAGTTAAAAAGACCACAAGTGCATGGTTACTGCAGTTTCAGGGTTCATTGAACAGGTGGGTAGTATGATTAAAGGAATTCCAAAACACAATTATCATCCATCAACCCCCTCATAATTTCATCTAGCTACCAGTATCCTTGATATCTCAACATGATTTTTGCAATTATGGTATCTATCTCTCAGTTTTGATTTATTAATGAGAAAAAGCATGAAGGAGGATAGCCTCGTTCCCAGACCTTCATCAGATTCTAGCTGGCATGTTGATGTAGGGATAGGGCTTTGTAAATTTACCTTCACTTTTATATCATCCCTACCTTGTTTGCATACTTTTTTGTCATGCCATCCCTACATCTTTTACATTTTAAGTTTCTATATATACGAGCAAAATAACCGCACCCCAAGATGCTCATAAGAGGTTAGTGCTGCAGGTTTACCTTGGCTCGAACACTTTAGAGTTTGTTAGTAGGCTTTAGGAAAAAGCAAAGTTCTTTTACATTTTAAGTTTCTATATATATATATATATAGGTACATACACGTATATATCTGGCGTACATGACAACTTAATTGATTGTTCATGCAGCCAGCTAGCTCCCTGGAGAGCTTGAATGATGACAGTTATGAGAGACAACCTGGAAGGACAGCTGGAGCATGCACACATATTGTACAAGGATAGCAGTTGTGCGTGACATTCAGGAGAGACAGCTGGAGCATGAGCATCTTCAGTATGGATACGAGGGCTAACAGTTGTTTGTAGACTGGCTGCCTACAGAATGCAGACTAAAAGACAACAGTGATTCCGATCTGCTTCATGGTTTGATGCGTGGTGACTTTCCTCCGGAGATTGGACATTGCATCATACATATGTGCTTGCAGCCATATACCGTAAAACTTTAAATGCGCATTTAAATATTTCCCAAACATTGAACGTCCTCGTGCAAGGGCAATGCTGGGCTACTGCCAGAGTGCAGTGTTGGTAACCGTAGTGGAGACGGCTCAAGTTTAAGCATGCATGGCACCTTACTTCTTGTTTGTCACAGCAGCTATGGACCGACCATCAATGGCAGGCTGCTCGCAGACTGTACAAATTATACACGTCTGGTTGAGATCTGGTTAATAAACGCTAGCGATTCAGCTCATCATTTCAGTGTGAAGCTTAGTGTATTCATGTGCATGTAGCCGTAGTAGCTGCTTGCTCAGGCTCACCCCCACAATGTTCTACATTTTCTAGTATCAAGGATACACAACTATATACCATACAACAATGAAATACTATACCTGGTGCCTCCTCAAAGAAGCAGCCATCAGTATGAACATCAAGAGCCTGGTCAGTATTCGAGGAATCACTGTGTATAGGAGAAATTGTTGCATTCCCTTATTCACAAGATTCTTCAATGACGTGTGTGAGGTATAAGTAACAAGGCCTAACTCAAAGCGATACCACATGCACTAATTATGGAAACGTGTAAAAGTTCACTAGCAGTATTGGAATGTACTAGCGCCCATCTGTAGTGCCCTGCTGCAAAGGTTTTGGTGCGCCTGCAGCAATGCTCCTTACAGTAGCCACTTAAAAACCCAGAAGTAAGAGAATTGTTGGTAGAAAACATCTGTGCAAAAACTAAAAGGTGAATGTCACTACTGCAGGTAGTGATCAGGGGGGTAGGACAAGCTCACGTGTGCACTCAGCAATCTGATGATGCAATGCTGATTGTGATTCTGTGTGCTGCAGCCCCTATTGAGTGCCTCTTGTGCAGTTTTCGAGAGTACTTTGCTGCGCTAAAGCTAAATTTGGTTTGCTGCTGCAATTGGTAACATGCGGTTTTCTCAGCATGGAAGGTGAGCCTACCCATATCCAGGAATATCTCCGACTTTCTGACAATGCAGGAATATTCTACTCTTAGAACAAAACATTGATCCCCCAGCAAACTTGGATGCTGCGAGTTCTTACTTGTTTAATCTCTGTAAATCCCCGTGAACTTTGTGCATACCTAAGAATGGAATATAATTTTTTCACGTGATTTTTAGAGCTTGTCCCACCCCCCTGGGTAGTGATAGTGTATTATTCTGAATAAAAAGCGTCACTCCAGTTGTAGCTACTGACCAGTGCACAAACAACTAGTTCTGCAAGAGTAAGTCACGGTTTGCTACTCTTCTCCCATGTAGTGGCATATATACCCTTGGTTGTATTAGCTTGCTAGTTTCTGTTCCTTATGAACATCAACTTTAAAGTTAGCTATATAGGCAAGGAAGATTGCAAAGAGGGCTTGAAAATAATCTTATGCACTCACATTTTTGTCAAATCTGATGGAAAGGTCCAAAACTGGCCAAACACGGTGTTGCGAATTGTACCAATTTTGTCAACCAACAACTTGTGAGTTTCTTCTGCCGTTACAGGCACCCCACGAACAAAGCAGAAACCATGAATCTTTACGTTGGTCATCCATTTCAGCAGCTCTCGGTCACTCTCCATCACCCTTGAGTATTCAACTTCAGGAGGATTAGAAGCGATTTCTTTTCCCCATAGTTCAACTGGCCATGGCTTGTCAGCCAACCCTCCCATCCCTTCATGTTCATAGCTGTTTTTGATCAGCCATTTCAGTGGGTATTCCGAGACATGTCCGTCCTCCCAACGAACGTGCATTTTGTCTTCCGTTAATTCCACATGGCTTGGTCTTACATCCAGAGGAATCTTAAAAGTATCAAGGAGACGCTGGTTGGTGTCAGCCTGCAAACAGCAGGGGCACGAGCAGTTATCCCTCAACCACAAGTAGTGGAACTTGCTCCAGGCATTCTGGGCCTTCCAGTCGACGATGACGCAGTCATTGTGCGCGGAAAACCCAACATCTTGTTGGGCTAAATCGAGTTGGGTAGTGGCCACATGGTTCGTCCGTAACCTTAAACCCCGTCCTGTTGCTGTCTGACAGTATAAAACGCTGGCACTGTTGCGAGCGATTGTCACATTTCCAAGTGGCGCGCGCTGGAACAGTGCACGCATTATCGCTGCCATTATCTGTATGAAGATAAACACTCAGTCAGATCATCAATGTACTAAGGTATGCAAAATTTCTCGCTATGACTCGAAGTTGAGTGCGTGTAGCCCCGTTCCCCACCCGGTTCGGAAACCTATTCCAGTACTCGTACTGGTAAAACATGAGAACCTGTACACCAAATGCACTGATGTAGGTTTCCGCTTTGTTTAACCCCCTAGTGACTGCAAGTGAACACGTGTATTCTGATCTGCTGAATACGCTTGATTGCTGCAGACATGGCCTCTGATTCTGAGTGTGAGAATGCGGCACAGGATCTGCAGTCTTTGCATGAGTCAAGGTGCAGCAGTCCTCCATCAGATTCACTGGATTCTCAGTCTGAACCAGAGAATGAGCAATGCCGCGGCAGAATAGTTCCAGGGAAACCGTTCCCTAGGCCATTGCAACAATCGTTGAAGTCATTGTATGAAAGAGGGATGATTGGCTGGGGGAAAAAGCATGCTGCAGCTGTTGTAATAGCTATGGAAACCACAGGTCTGACTGAAAATCAGGTTAAGGTATGCGTATTAAGAAATTTAAAAATTCACATGATTTGACATGCTACACTTCAATATAGAATTGGATTCGGAGAGAGAACATGAAAAAACGGCATGCTGAAGACTCATTGGATGAAGCATGTCCACGAAAGAGAGTCAGACTAACACCTTGGCAGCAACATCTCAAAAACTTCGGGCAAAGTGAAGGTATTTAACCGGTTATATTTGCCAATGTTTATAACCATGCACTTATCCGCAATCTCTCATAGCTATCTTTGCCTCCATTTATAGTTGGAAAGAATGCAATGGCAAAAACCCCCGCTGCATTCAACAAGGAGGCAAGTGCAATCTACCAAGGAATGTCCATACAAGAAAAAGAGGAGCTGAAACGTCAGGTGACTAGCACCACTGATACAGTAAAGAGAATGACAAAAAAGGAAGTGCTAAAAGATGGTGAAAAAGCCTTCAAGAAGATCCAGAAACTGGTAGGTTAGGAGTCAACCCAGAAGCCTTTTCCCAATAGTCTACAAGGAATAGTTTTCCAGTAGTCTACTAGGAACCAAAAAACCTTTTCTCAGTAGTCCACTAGGAAACCCAAAAACCTTTTTTCAGTAGTTTACTGGGAAACCCAAAAACCTTTTTTTCAGTAGTTTACTGGGAAACTCAAAAACCTTTTTTCAGTGGTCTACTGGGAAACCCAAAAACCTTTTTTCAGTAGTCTACTGGAAAACCCAACAACCTGTTATCAGTAGTCTACTGGGAAACCCAAAAACCTTTTTTCAGTAGTCTACTGGGACACCTGAAATCTCTTGCCAATAATCTTCGGAGTAGATAGCTAAACCTTAGGATGTAGCCTATCTCTGGCATGAACTTACAAGGAAAATCTACCAACTCTCTTACACATACAGTACAACGAACTTGAAGATCTTGGTTTTCAAGGATTCTCCATTGGGTTTTATGAGGAGTTCAGTCAAGTGGTTGGGACATCAACAACGCTGAAATGCATTACGCCACAACTGTTGGAGTATCTGCATGCAATCATCATTGCAGGTTAGAGACATCAGATATGTTACAACTTGAGTGGTTTACATAAAGTTTTTCCTCCTTTTACAGCCAATCCTCCCATTCTACTGCCAGAAGCCAATGTCCCAGCTTCCACCACATCCACCAAGAATCATCCTCCCGCCAAACCTCCTGTCAAGAATCATCCTCCCGCCAAACCTCCTGTCAAGAATCATCCTCCCACCAAACCTCCTGTCAAGAATCATCCTCCCGCCAAACCTCCTGTCAAGAATCATCCTTCCACCAAACCTCCTGTCAAGAATCATCCTCCCGCCAAACCTCCTGTCAAGAATCATCCTCCCGCCAAACCTCCTGTCAAGAACCATCCTTCTTCTAAGAGACAACCTCCCACCAACAGTCATCCTTCCATCAAGAATCATCCTCCTCTTACCTCCACACCCAGTGACAATCCTCCTCTCACTCCCACATCCAGTGACAATCCTCCTCTCACTCCCACATCCAGTGACAATCCTCCTCTCACTCCCACATCCAGTGACAATCCTCCTCTCACTCCCACATCCAATGACAATCCTCCTCTCACTCCCACATCCAGTGACAATCCTCCTCTCACTCCCACACCCAGTGACAATCCTCCTCTCATCCCCACATCCGTTGACAATCCTCTCCTCCCCACATCCATTGACAATGTTCTCACCCCCACATCCAGTGACAATCCTCCAACTCCTACTAGCCCACCTCCCATATCCAGTGAAAACGTTATTAACATTGACTCCACAAGTCCACTAAAAGACGATCCCAATGAATGGATGAGTAGACCCTACCTTTTGAAGTCAGATAAGCAGCTCTTAAAGTCTAGTGCATGGTTAAACTGCAGATTGATTGATGGATGCCAGCAGCTACTCCATGATGCATTTCCTCAGGTAGGTGGTTTGCAACCTCCTTACCTATGGCAGAAGCAGCAATTTAAGGAAGTGCAAGGAGAATTTGTTCAGATATTGAATGTATATAAATCACATTGGATATCCGTTTCCAACATTGGCTGTGAAGCTAATACTATTAATGTTTACGATAGTGCCTATGCCACCTTAGATCTGGATGCAAAGATGCAAATTTGTTCATTTTGGAGGCCAAAGGGTGATTATGTGACCATCAACATGGTGAACATCCAAACCCAGCCTAATGGGTGTGACTGTGGTGTGTTTGCTGTTGCGAATGCTACAGAACTCGCCTTTGGGAAAGATCCCCTGCTCTGTCGGTATGATACAGAAGTAATGCGAATACACTTCCTACAGTGTTTAGAGAATAGGAAACTGGAACGTTTTCCTCTTAAACGCCCCAGGAAAATCCCCATTGGGCATCATATCAAGAACACTTACAAACTGAAAGTCTACTGCATTTGCCACACACCCAACAACCCTCAGAAAGCAATGGTACGCTGTGATAGGTGTAGAAAGTGGTTTCATAAGGAATGTATGGGACTGGCTGTGGATGAGAGTCTTAAAGGCAAAGATTGGCATTGCAATTCATGCAGATGAACATTATAAACATTGCTTGTTATCTTTGTACACATTTCTGCATCCTCACCCTGTTGTACTCTAATGGATGTACCGGTCAGTGAGAAGTTGGTTACTTTGAGTTCAAGTATTACACAAGCACAAGTTATGTAGTTCACAACTAGGTGCATGGTTGTGCTATATGCTGCATGTGTATGTGAACACACATCTGTTACATGTTTCTTTTGGTGTTCTTCATCATGCAAGTATTATTGTTATAGGGCTATGTTAATGTACTAGATACGTACAGATTACAGATTGGGATGCATGCTTTACCCTTTGTCACATGCACAGGCCTAGCTACTTGCTGTTTGAGGTGTTAATTACACTACTATGATGCATATACAATTGCAACATAACTCAACTATCTTGAGTTGTGTAGAAAGACAATACAGTTGACATGCATGCTTGCACAGTATAATCATAATATAGCACAGTCACTGCCACTGTCTTCATCAGAGGTTTCAGAATCCGTGTCATAGGATGGGGTTGTAGTTTCATATCCGGCAAGTGAAATCACACTAGAAAACGCTGAAGCTGCTCTTGAACGTAACAGTTCAACTTCCCACAAAAGTTTTTTAAGGAGACACTGTGAACCTCTGCTAAATTGGCTGTCATCTTCTGTCAGCTGTAGAAGTAACCTTTTGATACAGTCCTCCCTCTGATTCCAGTAATTGATTACATTATGCATCTCATTCTTCAGGAGTAGCAGCTCTTCATCGCAACGCCTCTTTAAATGAAATGCCTCGATGATATCCTGTTGAATGCGAAGAGGAACTTCCCCCGGTGCATGTTTGTCAGAGGGAAATTGCCAAAATTTAGAGTCAGAGGAAAGGACATCAGCTAGAGAGACTGGTGGACACTGTACTTCTATTTGGGAGGACACAGCATTATACTCATCTAGAAGCTTCTTGACGTTACAGGTTTCCTTTGAAATGTTCTTAGAGAGTTTCTTTGCAACTTTCTGCCCATCTGTATAAGTAAGAACATGATATTATAAACACACAACTTTAGGATAGACTTTCTATTGTCATACCAGCATATTTTGCCTTCATTCTCAAAAGATAGTGCCTCCTGGAGATTACAGCCCAAAGTGATGATCGTAATTGTTGCTGCTTCTCTTTGAGATGGTGGCATCTGGCATCAATATACTGTTGATCATCTGCAGTCCAGCGAACTACAATGCCATGCTTTTGCTCAAACTCAGACAGCTGGTTATCAAGTCTATGGTGGATTGAGACAGCATTAATTATGTATTGCTTGATAGTGTAGCCAACTCCTGTTACCCTGATTCACCTGGGTAATGTTTCAAAGGAGGAAACTGCTTCCTGAGCTTCCACACCAACAGTCAGGTTGTCCCTATACAAGAAGAACCAAGACTGGTTATCTTACTTCCTGTTATATTACTATGTAACATAGTTGTAATACCGTATGAGAAAGTATGATTGGAGCATCAAAAAGTATGTCGTTCTCCAATCTGCCACTGGGCAGTGCACATCCTTGCTGGTGATCACTGACTTTTCATTTTCAATCCAGTGCTGGACAGTTTCTTCAGTCACAGAAACTATACCAAGCAAACAGCAAATGTTTGAATCTAACTAAATATCATTATAACAAACTCCATACCAATTACCTGAAAGGGACGAAACAAGTTGTTCATATTTCTGGGAAGCAATAATCTTCATTTGATCAGTTCTCTTCCAACGTTGTACCAGGAGTGTACCTTTCAACGTTAATAAACCTTGGATCATTCAGAACTCCCATTAGGATCCCCATATCATTACCTAGCTTTTGCTTGGTTTTGGAGCCATAGTAAAGGAGGGCATGGCACAGAATGTCAGTTCTGTGTGCAGGACGCATTTCTTTGGTCATGCGTGAGAAGCGTCTGAGATATGACCACAGGCGCTCCATTACCTCCCCATCAGACATTCCAAGACCAGCACACCGAACTGGGCTCAGAGTAATCTGAAGGAAAGATAACAATTACTGGCATACAAAGAAAAGATAACAATTACTGGCATACAAAGAAAAGATAACAATTACTTGGCTTTTATGAACTGTTACCTGACAATCTGGTTTGTGGCCATATGCATGGAAAGATGGTAAGGCAAAATGTACCCTCTCTAAGACCTCAGCAGAGCCAGTCTTCTGAAAGATGATGATCCATAATGTTTATGAAATCGATTAAGCATGTTAGTGCCAGGAACTTATGGCAGTAAACAGACCAAGTCTGAGGGTGTAGCCCAAGGATGAAGTTTGTTTACTGACAGCCATAAATCCCTGGCCACCTGTGCTATGACTATTATATATCCCATCTGATTGGTCCTTTGTTGTTATTACTGTAAACACATCTGTACATGTGCAAGCGTTTGCAACATTATTTACGCACCTAAAAACCGTACTATATACTATGGTAATGAATAGGATTGTGAGCCACTTTGTGGTCCTCAGGGAGGGAAAATGTCACAGTTAAACCCCACCTGTTGTCTAGGCAAACACTATTAGGAGGGATATATTATACACCTTACCTTAAGATGCTTTATGAGAGTGCAAGCAATGTCATACATCAAGTAAATTGTGATCCTTGAGGGGTAACATTGAATCATCTCCTGCAGTAGCCACTCACTATAGGCGAGTCTATACAAAGGTAATTGCAAATGCAGGAACTCAAGTCTCTGATACCAATCTATTCAAATTAGTAGTTACTTTTCTCCGTGTTTGAGATTGAAGAACATCAGGGGAAACTCATGCCTGCAGGCACAGCCAAACAGAGCTGTCTCATCTAGAGCCTTGTACCGTTTTGATGACCTAAGAACATCTCCAGCAAGAAAGTTACTGCATGGCTAGAAAAAATGATACTAAGTTATACATTGTCATTGTGTATTTCCTAAATGAGCTTATACCTTCTCAGTTGCTTTCTGTTGGGGAGTACATGCCACGTACTCATCAACTGCCTGTTGATCACTGAAGTAGAGGTGCCCATGGAGGGGTTTTCTGAAGCTCTGTCCGGCTGACTTTTTCCTTGGGAGTCCAAAAAGAGCATCCATGGAAAGAACAACGCTCCCAGTTTCCTATAACATAAGGTTGTGAGCCACATTTGGTATTTGTCAAGAACAGCAACTTTCTGTGGTAACGTATAGGTAGAAATTACCTTGGGACAAGCTGGGCACATATTTCCACCGTCAAGCTCTCCACTTAAATAACCCAAGTGACGAAGCTCAACCTTCAGGTACCTGTATAGACACTTTGAGGAATTTACCACACACAGTACAGAATTAATATAACATACCTGTATTCTTCAAAAGCATCAATCATTGCTGGATAGATATCCTTTCTCTGTAGGAAAGAAAAGGAGAAAACAAGCAAGGTCCTAGTTATGAGGACACTTCCAGATGCCATTATGAGTAGTAAAGTGTTTTTAGGGGTAGGACCAGTGCAAATCACAAACCTGAGTAGCACGAAAGATGGCTGTGATATACAGATGTAACAAAATACCTTGTTCACTAGATGGGGGCATTTAAAGTAGAGAGCTTTACACAAATCTCCAAGAGCCACCTGACACTCAAGAAGAAGTGCTTCAGCCCAGTCAAGCAACTCAAATGTGAAGGCTAGCTGGGGAAAACGAGGGCTGGCTGGCCAAAGCCGAGCTCGGACCATTGTGACAGGTGTAGGCTCACACTGACAGCAGCAGAAGGTAATGTGGTGCTCCATACCTACAAAACATGCATGCAAGAGAGACATGCATGCTTAATGATTCAACATAGCATATTGTTCATCTATAATCTCACAAGCTAGACCCTTTCCTTCCACAGCACCAATTGCTTTCAATATCCTCCACATGCTGATACCGACGGCTATTGGCACTATGAAACAGAAAGGGTCCTGCTTGCAAGACAAGTTCATCTATGCAACAGAGGTACTGATTCATCTCTACAACAAAGGGTATTACTATAATTCAACATACCCCATTCATCTATGCAACAAAGGGGTACTCTCTTTACTGTTGAACACTGATGAGACCTGGCATCTATTATTCGATTCTCAATCACGACAGGTTTATACACACCCTCCTAAGGTACAGAATAGACAGTGTACAGTTGGTTCTATCACCATAGATGCTTTCTTGACACCATTCATTTGTAATCAGCTACATAAATGTGGTGATCTTCCCTCATTTCCTCATTTGTGTGACTTACATCCCAAACTTCTGGACCATGCAACACATTTGCCTTGGAATGTGAATCCCCAAGACATGAAAGGCAGTAGTAGGCAAGTGGACCACAGTGGATACACCTGTACTTCGCTGTACCAGAGCAAACGATACAACACACATCAACTGGCATTGCATTACATTCAGTTGCTGCTTGTAAGAGACGAGAACGAATATTTTCCCAGGCTGCTACATTCGCAGCCTGTTTCACTTCATGTAGAGTAGGAGTAGAACCATGTTCTGCCTCAAATTCTCCCAAGTCTGGTAAAGGTATAGCCGATGGTGGGCTTTCCCAAGATGGCCCAGCTTCACTTCCCATTTCTTCATCATTCATAGCCTCCTTCTTGACATCTTTGCGACCTCTTGGAATGCTACACTGAGCTGCATCGCCTCTAGTACATCTTTGAGTTAGCTTAAAGCTAGGAAGCCGCAATTTCATACGCCAAGCCATTTTGCTCAAAATACAGCAGCGAATGGGTTAAATTTGAGATACCGTAAAACCTACACACAGACATCTAACTGGAAAGGTTTCCGTATTTGTACAGTACTTAAAGTGGAAGTGGGTTTCCGAAGCGGGTGCGTTCCCAGGGGTATAGTCTAAGTTCACCAGGTTTGAAACCGTTTCCTGTTACGTCACCTTAATAACTATTTATAATCCGTCGCGCTGCCGTAAGTTAAATACATTAGACCGTACTGCATGGTGGCCGTCTGAAGCGGCTCGTTGGCTAAATGGCGCCGCTCTGTGCATCTACCAGGCCAAAGATCAATCACATGGCTACAGGTGAAGACCCACCCGCGGAACTTCCCACGGAAGTACAGCTCAGCGAGGCCTCCCTCGAGCAGATTATCAGGGGGGTAACGGAACGGCTTAGGCAGCAACCCGCAACAACCGGCGAGAACCCAACAGGCGGGTCATCCGGAGCAGGTACGTAAGTGGTTAGACGGTCCACGTCCCTCGGACGACTTCCTCTCTCCTCCACTCTTTTACGGGTGTGAAAGTTAAAATAATGAAAATACACAAAGAGGAAGATAGGAGCACAGTATCAAAGGAGGTCTTTAAACCCTTAGTAGGTTGACCTCCCCAAGCAGCATCGGAGAAATAGAGCACCACTGTGCTGGCAATCAGCAAGAGCCAAACAGGGCAATGCATGGCAACCACCTCTCATGCAGAAAGCTGCCCCCCCCCCCCCCCCCCCCCTTCCACCTTCCTCCTCTACTCCTTTCCCCTCTCCCTACCTTCTCTTCCTTTTTTCTGTCCCTCCCTTTCCCATTATCAGCCACCACTAATCAGGCATCAGCATGAGCCTGAGTGCTAACTGGTGTGAGGTTGGGCAACACCCACCAACCAATGTCAGGCATCAGCGTGAGCCCGAGTGCTAACTGGCGTGAAGTTGAGTAGCACCCAGCTGAGCCCACTGAAAATGTCAGGCATCAGCGTGAGCCCGAGTGCTAACTGGCGTGAAGTTGAGTAGCACCCAGCTGAGCCCACTGAAAATGTCAGGCATCAGTGTGAGCCTGAGCGCTAACTGGCGTGAAGTTGAGTAGCACCCAACTGAGCCCACGAAAATGTCAGGCATCAGCGTGAGCCTGAGTGCTAACTGGCGTGAAGTTGAGTAGCACCCATCTGAGCCCACTGAAAATGTCAGGCATCAGCGTGAGCCTGAGTGCTAACTGGCGTGAAGTTGAGTAGCACCCAACTGAGCCCACTGAAAATGTCAGGCATCAGCGTGAGCCTGAGTGCTAACTGGCGTGAAGTTGAGTGGCACCCAGCATGAGCCCACTGAAAATGTCAGGCATCAGCGTGAGCCTGAGTACTAATTGAAGGGAGACTGAGGGAAAACCCCAGCATGAGCCTACAAAAATGTCAGGCATCAATTTGAGCCCACCAAAACTGTCAGCCATCAACGTGAGCTGGAGTATTAATGGGGGGTAGAACTGGGCAGTACCCAGCATTAACCCATCTAAAACAGTAGGCATTAGTGTGGGACTGAGTGCTAACTGAAGCAAGTCTGGGGCAGCTCCCAGTATGAGCCAAGCGAAACAAATCAAAACAGAAATGCATAGTGCTTCACCCCTCCCCCATAATGAAGTGGTAGTGTCAAGAGCCAGCACCCATTAGAGAAGGGAGTACTAGCACCATGCTGCCTCCCTCCCATGCAGGTGGTGGGCTTGGCATGATGCCCAACCCTGAACTGCTGGCAGGGTTGGTCGACGAGACAACTGGTGACATCCTGGAGGAGGAGACATCCGAGGAAAATTTAACCAAGACAGCTGTAACTGTGAGGACAAACCCACTTGTCCCAACGGGGCAGGGGCTACCAGCACTACCCAAAAAACTGGTGGACAGAATCCTGTCCAATGAATACATTGACTTCTCTGAGCTTCCCCCAGCAAAGGGGAAAGTGCGGCCTCTACACCAGAGCTTGGAAGGCCAAGTTATCCTTGTACAAGCGGAGGACCTCCTCCAGTTGAGGAAGTTAATTCCAGACCTGCCTACTTGGGTGCAGTGTTTTGCTATATATGTTGCCATTTTAGCACAGAAGCAGCCAGCTAGAATCCCAGAATTGATGGCTTATGCAGCGGCAATCGCAACAGCCAGCAAAAAGTACAGGTGGCCGGCCTGGGTCGTTTACGACCAAAACTTTAGGCAAGAAGCCTCCAGTAACCCATCCCAATCGTGGGCGAAAATCGACCCGAGCATTTACTCACAGTGCTTCCTTGGCATGGCAAAGAGTGCAGAGGGCTGGTGTCACACCTGTCAGAGCCTGGACCATACCACTGACAACTGCCCAGCAGGTTCCAGTGGCAGTGCAACCCGCAAGCGACCCTGGCAGACAGTCACAAGGCAACAGGGAGACCCCTCATTCAAGCCAACATGTCTCAAGTACAACAGGAATGACGGAGAGTGCCCTTTTGGTACAAGATGTCGCTACTTGCACTGCTGCAGCAGATGCAAAGGGAGTCACCCAGTCAAGCGCTGTCCCTTGGCTGCAACTTGCTCAAAAGAGAAAAGCATGAAGTTCTAACCAGAGCACACCGGTGATTTGTGATCATAGCTAATTGCTGCTGTGGACACGTCAGTCCTATTATATATCCAGGACATTACAAATGTTTGGTTGCTATGTTATCATGAGTCTCATTGAGGTGTCAAATTGCAGAAGGTGGGAGAGGTCCAATCACACCCATTCACATTACAGTTGGGTGATCCCAGAGGGTGGAGCAGTTGCATAATTGTTAGTCCTCTCTTCTCCCTAGTTCCCCCCAGTATTAAATACGCATGTACATCACAGCTTACCCCAGGTCCATCACAGGTTGTCTGTCTTTTCTCTCTACCACCCCCCACCCCCCTCCCACACTCTTACTCTTCCATGCACTGTAGCTTCAGGGGAGTACTGCCACCCTCTTCGCAACAAGCTAGCTGCCCTTGATGCGGCTTCAAGTTCAGCAGGGAGGGAAGCCCTGCCAGTTAGCCTACAGGGCATCACCACACCTCTCAAACTAGAGTACTGGCAGCAGCAACTTGGCTCCCACCCAGATGGGAAATTTGCTCAGTTGATTCTAAAAGGCATTGAACAGGGGTTCAAAATAGGATTCCAGCATAGCTCCTCCCAACTCAGAAGCAAGGGAGGAAACATGTTGTCCACTAGGAGCCACCCAGAAGTAGTCTCCGAGTACATTGCCACAGAGTTGGCCTTGGGAAGGATTGCAGAAGTGGGCCCAGTGGAGGCAGCCAAGAAGTCCGGCATCCACACTAGCCCATTTGGGGTTATCCCCAAGAAACACAAAGCCAACAAATGGCGCTTGATTCTTGACTTGTTCTCACCACAGGGCTTCAGTGTCAACGATGGCATCTCGAAGGAATCCAGCAGCATTAGCTACACAACAACAGATTATGTTGTCGAGGCAATCCTAAAGTCTGGCAAGGGTACACTAATGGCTAAGCTTGATATCAAGCAAGCTTATAGGAATATTCCGGTGTACCCAACAGACCGCCCCCTCCTGGGCATGTCCTGGGATGGCAAAGTCTATGCAGACAAGACCCTTCCATTTGGGCTCCGGTCCGCCCCAGTCTTATTCTCAGCAATTGCCGATGTTCTAGGTTGGATCATGTCCAAGAATGGTGTGACAAGCATATTCAACTATCTTGATGATTTTCTTACCCTGGGTAAACCTGATTCAGATGAGTGCCAGCTCAACCTGACCACAATGCTGGCAACATGCAACAGCACGGGACTACCGGTGGAGGTGGACAAGTGCCAAGGCCCAGTGTCCTGCATCCTCTTCCTGGGCATGGAGCTTGATTCAGTTGCTCTAGAAATCCGTCTTCCAGTAGACAAGCTGGCCAATCTGAAATCCCTCCTCCACTCCTGGAGGGGGAGGAAAGCATGCAGAAAGAGGGAATTGTTGTCCCTCATAGGTTCTCTTTCTCATGCATGTAAAGCAGTCCGATCAGGTAGAGCTTTCCTGCGTAGGCTCATTGACTTATCGACAACAGCTAGCCATCTAGACCACTTCATCCGCCTAAACCGGGAGGCACGGTCAGATATTGAGTGGTGGCATACCTTTGCAAGCTCTTGGAACGGAATTGCCATGATGAAAGCTGTGAGCAGAGCGGCCCCTAAGGCATGGATCACCTCAGATGCCTCCGGAAGCTGGGGGTGTGGCGCCTTCTCAGGCCAAGCCTGGTTCCAGCTAAAATGGGTAGAGCAATTACAGGGACACAGCATTACAGTCAAGGAACTCATTCCCATTGTCATTGCTGCGGCCGTATGGGGCCCCATTTGGAGGGGGTCCTCCGTTCAGGTTCTGTGTGATAACGCAGCTGTAATAGCAATCCTCAATCAAAATTCGAGCAGAGACAAAGAGGTCATGCATCTGGTGCGTTGCCTTGCATTCATCACTGCAAAGTTCCAGTTTCTCTTAAGTGCTAGCCATATCCCAGGGGTGGAAAATACAGCAGCAGATGCTCTGTCAAGAAACAAACTTGATGTTTTCCACTCCATCTACCCTCAGGCCAACTCCCTTCCTGCTCCACTTCCAGCAGCCCTCCTGGACCTTCTCTTGCTGTCCAAACCAGACTGGACATCCTGGAGTTGGACAGAACTGTGGAACAATATTTTCTCCAAGGACTAGCACCCTCAACCCGGAGAACATATGGTTTGGCACAACGTCGGTACCTGTCATTCTGTTCCCACCATCATTTCACACCCATTCCATCCTCAGAACAACTACTTTGCCAATTTGCCGCTCATCTAGCAGTGTCGGGATTGCAAGCTTCTACTATCAAATGTTATTTGTCAGCAATCAGACAACTTCATATTGCACAGGGGCTGGGTGACCCAGGAATAGGTTCAATGGCAAAGTTAGAGCAGGTGGTAAGGGGGATAAAATCAAACCAGGCAAAGCATGGGAAGCAGAAGTCACCTAGGCTCCCAATAACCCCAGAGATATTGCTAAGAATAAAAGGGGTGTGGGAAAGGGAGTCTCCAGCCAGGGATAAAGCCATGCTGTGGGCGGCAGCATCGTTATGCTTTTTTGGGTTTTTGCGCTCCGGGGAAGTGTGCATCCCAGCAGAAAAGGCCTTTGACGAAGGAGCTCACCTGTCAATGAAAGATGTGCAAGTGGATAACCTGGCAAACCCACAGACCATGCAGGTTAAGATAAAAGCATCCAAAACTGACCCCTTCCGCCAGGGGGTGCTGGTGTATGTGGGAAGAACCAACAAGCCATTGTGCCCAGTTTCAGCCCTGCTAGCATACATGGTTATGAGGGGTAAAGGACCAGGACCCCTGTTCATCTTCCAGGATGGCAAGCCACTATCGAGGCCACGCTTTGTAACCGAAATCAAGAGGGCACTTTCAGCTGCGGGAATTGATCCAAAGCCATACTCTGGACATAGTTTCAGAATAGGCGCTGCGATGACGGCAGCTAACCAAGGGGTGGAGGACTCAACAATAAAGATGCTTGGACGCTGGAAGAGCTCGGCATATCAACGCTACATAAAGACCCCAAGAGAACAACTGGCCAGCATCTCAAAGAAGCTGGTGGCTTAGTGATGGCTAGATCACTCAAAGTGTACTATTTTTAACCATTGCATATCATTGATTGTCACCACATACGTAGAGGCATGCACTCTTGATGAGCAGCTACAGACATAGTGAAAGGGTAAAGAAAGAATAGATTTCTACTTGGAGGGTGTTACTTGGGTGGTTTCTTAGAGCTAGGTAAAAAATAAAGATTAAGACCAAGGGTAATTGCAAGCCAAGGGCATGAACATAGAATGCCATGATAACTTGGCTGTAAAGGGAAACTTTGGTGCAGGAAAATGGAGACCACCCTTCATGCATTCCCAGCTACCGCCACTCACATCAATTAACTGCTAACCCCCTGGATCAAACTGAGTTTGCTGCAAAGGGTTTCCTTAGTTGGTACAAATTATGTTAAATGGTTAAGGGTTAGAGTTAGGGCTATAGGGTTAGGGTTAGGGCTGGGGTCGGGGAATGTATATAGTACTTCCTTTTTTTTTCTCTGGTCTTACAAAATGTGATGAACGTCTTTGCTTCGGTAGCCTCTTGTGAATATTAATAAGATGACGTAAACGGTTTCAAACCGGGTGAACTTAGTCTATCCCCGTTCCCAGGCCGTTCCCGCCTCCAGTTTTTGATCGCTTATTTTTATACTGCAAGCGATCAAAAACTGGAGACGGGGACAGCCTGGGAACGAGGCTAGAGTGCGTGCCCACGCGCTCACCCAAGCCTCGTTCCCAGGCTCCCTCCACAAGGAACAGGGGTAGCCTGGGAACGAGGCTATATAGGCGGACATGTAAATCCCTATATTGTAAGTTTTTTTTTTCTCTCTCTATAACAATTTTGCAATAATGCAAGGGTACATAAATAGCTCTCACACGAAACGCGGGAGAGAGTCTGGTGACACTCGCATATTGAGTTGGTGTTGCACTGTCAGCAAGTCAGTAGGTAATTGAGTAGGCACGAACAAGTGTGCCATTGACAAGGAAGTCATGGAAGTGACATTGAAGCCAGACCTTCAAACACGCAGCTGCACTAACCCAATTATGGTCAATTATCGGTCCCAGAAATTCCTGGACCAATTACACCACCTCAATATGCGAGTGTCACCAGACTCTCTCCCCGCTTTTCGTGTGAGAATCTGGCTCTGCAAGACTAGTCAAAGGTCGGTGAGGATTGCTCCTCCCTCCCTGCCTCCTCATCACAGCGGTCCAGCAACCAGGGACTTCCAGTCCTCCATCTCGGTTGAAGCGCTCCTCTGAGGGTGTCATCTGGATGTGCAGGGCCTCCTTCACCAGCAGCTCCTGTCCTCTATCGTATTCCCTGCAGCTGCGGCCAGGTCTGCACCGGGGAGACCAGATGGAGACTGGAGACGAGACTGAAGGAAGCACCGAGATGCCTGCTAGAGGGGGATGATGGAGAAGTCAGCTGTAGCGGAGCATGCGTGGGAGAATCACCATCCGATCGACTGGGAAGAGACCACAGTGCTACCATAGCATACCACATTGGATTGCTTACCAAGAGGTAATGTATCATTGACCTTGGTCAACATTGAGCGGAGAGTTCGCTCGGACTTAAAGACTACTCTGATGTTGAACTTCCTGCAAACACGCCTAATGTCCTCACTCATCCCAGCCACATGTATCCTCAGTAGTGCATAGCTATAAATAGCAACGTTTGTTCGCACCTCGTTACTTTCACCCTGATGACGACTGGAGCATTCAGTCGAAACGTTGGCAACTTATTTTCCGAGCTCAAGTTGGCAACATAACCTTCTCTTCATTTAATCCAGGAAGTGTGTAATCGAGACAGTTTGTAAATGTGGCATTCAGAAGGCAAGCCTTTTCTGGATTAGTGGTTGCAACAGTGTTTTCACTAGATAGAGTTGGAATGGTGTTCTCTTTTGGAGTCAAAGATTTCACTATTTTCCAAAATTCTCGTTGATTGTGAGGATGTAGATTAGTGAAAAATCTCCTCTTTGCAAGTCTGAGTTCTGCAACAACTCTCTTTCTGATTTGCTTGTACTTCAAGTTATCGTCTCTGTTACCAGTGTGACGTGCTTTCCTGAAATGATAGTTTGTCTTCCTGATTAGCTGTATAATCTCTTTGGTTAGCCAGGTTGTCTTTCGCTGGGAGCACAGATCTAGGTATGCACTGCTCCATTACCTCCAAGAAGGCAGATATGAAATTTTTCCAGCTCATCTGTATGTCATAAGGGTTTGTCCATCACATAGCAGGTCGTGGCCCTGTCAAAATCAGCGTGCTTGTACCTCCAGACTCTGCGACATGGAATAGAGGTAGAGGCCACATGTTGATGTTTCAGAGTTACCATCAATCCAAGGTGGTCAGAGTTGGATAACTGGGGAATGGCAGAGCAGTTAGAAAGAGAATGCGAATGAGATACAAAACCCAGATCAATGAGAGTGGATTGTCCATTTGGAGAAAAATGAGTTGGAGTGTCAACGTCATGTTTATAGCCAGACTTATAGTGTAACGTCATGTTTATAGCCAGACTTATAGTGTAACGTCATGTTTATAGCTAGACTTATAGTGTAACGGTCACGTTTATAGCCAGACTTATAGTGTAACGTCATGTTTATAGCCAGACTTATAGTGTAACGGTCATGTTTATAGCCAGACTTATAGTGTAACTTCACGTTTATAGTCAGACTTATAGTGTAACGTTATGTTTATAGCCAGACTTATAGTGTAACGTCACGTTTATAGCCAGACTTATAGTGTAACGTCATGTTTATAGTCAGACTTATACAGTGTAACGTCATGTTTATAGCCAGACTTATAGTGTAACGTCATGTTTATAGCCAGACTTATACAGTGTAACGTCATGTTTATAGTCAGACTTATAGTGTAACGTCATGTTTATAGTCAGACTTATACAGTGTAACGTCATGTTTATAGCCAGACTTATAGTGTAACGTCATGTTTATAGCCAGACTTATACAGTGTAACGTCATGTTTATAGTCAGACTTATAGTGTAACGTCATGTTTATAGTCAGACTTATACAGTGTAACGTCATGTTTATAGTCAGACTTATACAGTGTAACGTCATGTTTATAGCCAGACTTATAGTGTAACGTCATGTTTATAGCCAGACTTATACAGGAGGTAGCCAGAAGCATCTAGTCTTATGCTTGAAGACAGTAAGGCTGTAACTAAAGGAAGCTGTAAATGGCGCCATTGTGTATAGTACTGTGTACACCAGTAGAGCAAGGTTTGAAGCATTTGTACAACAAAATAGGTAACAGAGACTAATTCAACTGCTGTATGGGGAACAGTAAGCCTTTTCTACACCACTTTTCACCCCAAAAACCAAAACCTGTGATCTTAGTAACTTCACCATCATCGTCTATCTCCAGATCATTGTCACTCTCCTCCACACTGTTGGATTCCTCAGTTGTCTTCTTGACTTATCAACTACCACATGATGAACATCTCACCTAAGTTCTTGGTCTGCTGGTAAGTTGGTGGGTTTCGACAATTGCGGCATTGAAATCCTGATTCACACACTCACTACACTTTGGCACAAGTTATAGTCTCCCTTTTGCCTTTCTCTGGCTCTCCCTGTGCCCCTTACAACTTAAAGTTGGCTGTCCTGTATTGACCATCCAAAAATGTCCAATTAGAGTGTGTGCAATAGCCATATGTACACTATACCTGGCCTCATTCCCAGGCCTCCCCCGTTTTTGTTGTTCGGTTCGCCTTCAGTATTAATACGTGGAAGTAGAAGAACGGGGGAGGCCTGGAAACACTTATCACATGAATGGCGTCAGGTGGATGCAAGGTGGACATTGGGGGGGGGGGGGGGAGGGGTCCACATTCAAATAATGTAACAGACTCCACCATTGAGAATTTCATGTTAGGCGGGACCCCAAACGTTCACTAGATTGAGAGTACTCCACCGGTAAGAAACTTGCTCACAGGTTTATTACACACAAATTTTCAGTGTGGAACCACCCCCCTTATGTCCACCTTGTGTCACATCACGTGATAAGAGTTCCCTGGCCTTCCCCATGATTTTTCACCGCTCTTCCGCTTCCATGTGTTGTAATGAACGAAAATCAAATAACAAAATGGGGAGGCCTGGGAATGAGGCTAGGCATACCACCAGAGGAGGGAGGACACGATCACGTGATAGCTACAATAGCTGACATTCAAAGATCAAGAAGTGTGGATACAAGCTAAACGAACGGCTCTATGGAGAAAGTAGTGATGGGTGCAACGGGCGTGTAAGGTTTTCAACAAAACTGAACAAGTCTGGCAGTTAAAATGGCCTCCTGTGACTTGCCTAGCGATAAACTTGCAACTTACAAGCTTAGCCTGCAAGGTGAGCCATAATATCCAATTTGACTAGCCAAATGGCTTCAGCTTAGTCGAAAACACTATGCGCCCGTCGTGACTTAGTCCATAGAGCGATCCTTGTAGCTTGCATCCACGATTCTTGCCCTTGGAATGTAATAAATTGTTGCTACGATGTGACATCATGTCCTCCCTCCTCTGGCATACCACTGTCCTTCCATGTAGATATGTATCACATTTCAGTGATCCAAAAATGTGTGCCCATTGTAGCTTGAGAGCTTCAGTTGAAAGGCATATTTTTGTTTGCTCGTTGGTCTTTCTAATTATCCCCAACCATTTTTTGTGCTGTTTGGTACATATGTGTCACTTAAGTTCATTGGGTGACAGAGGGCAACGGGGAGAAGAAAGCTCAAAAGCAGCTGCATGAGCCCTGAAGTAGGTTCTCCCCAAATGAGACAATCCGTGTTAAGGTTGACTTCCCCAACTGTTTCAGAAGCTTCAGTTCTACCTGCTAGAGATTATGTACCTCATTCGTAAAGCAGGTGACGAATAGCAGGGTGGGGTGGCTAAGTAGAAAATAACTGCTTATTCCAGCAAAGAAGGAATGTAAGCACAGCCCATCTTTACACACTGGTACTGGTGATTGTGATAATGCACTTGCACACTCATAGTAACAATGGTTGCTCCATCAGATGCCTGATCTTTCACTTGAAGCAAGGCTAGATTTTTATCAGCTACATTTTATAGCTGTGTATACTGAACTTGATTGGAGGCTTTTGCTTAGTCTGTTTTAAAACGTAAAATTTCTCTTTACTTATCTTGAGCTTGCATGGTACACACACACGCACTTGTTAACGGGTTTATTTTTCACCTTACACAGGGAAGCGTACTCCCTTGTACTTGGTTGACTCACTGTGACGCAAGAAGCATAGCCGACACAGACCAACCTGGAACTTTCTGGAGCTGGTCATGCCAGGTCATGTAGTGAAAGTCACCACTATAGTGCTGTCTGATACTCACATCACCATGCTATAAGCTACCTGTGTTGCTCAAAACGTTTGTATGCTAGTTAGCATGCCAGCTACGCACATTATTACACATTTTCTGTATGCATAATTCATTCTTTCATTTCACATCTGAAAAATAGCAAACACAAGTTTCAATAACTTTTCTGAGTAACATAATGATAGTAGTAATAAACTATGTCAGTGTCTTGGCTGTCTCTTCAGGAAGCTGGAAATGGCCCCAAGTCATATGCAGACCGTTGAGCAGGTACCGCAAACAGCTGTAACTTCTGCGTAGAATTACGGTATCTGTCTATAAGTTCACCCGGTTTGAAACGGTTTCTGGTACGTCACTATTTATAAGGTTCTCGTAAAGTGCAGACAGAATGTCGCTAATAAACTAGGCGAATGTAGAACATTGTGGGCGAGCGTGAGCAAGCAATACACTGCTTTAACTTATATATCCAAGGCTTTTCAGTGAAGTATCAGATCACAGCACACATGTAGCTGAACAAAGCTTGTTACTCTACAAAAGTGCTTAACAGCTTAGAGAAGATGGTTGCATAGACTAGCTTGTCATTGGGTGGTATACGTACCATACAATGCAGCCCTTAGTGCAACCTAAGCATCTACTCTGGCTAAGTGTATAGGCTAAGTCTAAACACAGCCTAGGTGCCTTGTCATGCCTGATAGTCCTTACTTGAGGCATCTTAGAAATAGCAGATGGGGTTCGCCATCCATCAGCCATGGATCGAAAGAGGGTCTCTACCGCTTTCTGCTTTCAGCCTCTCAACACAACTGTTGAATAGCCCTTGTATACATACGTATATACAGTATTTCTTTTATGGTGGCTCTCCAACAACCGGTCTCTTGTCCGAAGTTATATACTAATTCAGTTATGAGGGAATACAGTGATACAGTATTCAAATAACTTCGTGTATTGCACAGCAACAGTACAACTTGCGACGTTTCGGACCGATCTGGACCTTCGTCAGGCTAAGCTAGGACTCTGTACAACAAAGGATGAGACTGAACTACTAACTGGCTGTTTAAATAGTTGTGTTCAAAGCAGCCATCCCAGACCCACCCATAGTTGCATTCAGACGCCCACACAACCTTAGGGACCTACTTGTACGAGCCAAACTAAAAGAGACCAACCCACCCACACAAGCAGGCAACCACCCCTGTAACAGCACCCGGTGCAAGACATGCCACATGATAAGGATAGAAGAAACTTTCAAGAGTCACAGCACAGGTACAACACACAAAACAAGATCCACATTTACTTGCAAAACCAGGAACCTGGTGTACTTAATCCAATGCAGAAAGTGTGGCCTACAGTATGTCGGTGAAACTGCAAACCCTCTCCATATCAGGATGAATGGTCACAGATCTGACATTCACACCCAGAAGACAGACAAACCTGTGGCAGCCCATTTCAACCTGCCAGACCACACATTGGATGACCTGCAAGTCATGGGTATTGAGAAAATTCATAACAACAACACAGAGTGGAGAAAACACAGAGAGAGTTATTGGATTTTTACCCTGGACACACTGGCACCAACAGGAATGAACCTTGAAGACTGATATTGCATCCCCGCCACACAACATCGAGCGCCCCTTTGTGGCGTCGCGCCAAAAATGCAGACAAGCGCCAAAACGCAACACAGCTATTTAAACAGCCAGTTAGTAGTTCAGTCTCATCCTTTGTTGTACAGAGTCCTAGCTTAGCCTGACGAAGGTCCAGATCGGTCCGAAACGTCGCAAGTTGTACTGTTGCTGTGCAATACACGAAGTTATTTGAATACTGTATCACTGTATTCCCTCATAACTGAATACGTATATACAGTAAATACTCAAGCTCCAGCTACCTATCCTGGATGTCGCTGCAAACACAACTTCTAGGCTATCCTTTGTTCAATAAGTGCGCACGCTCCAGCTGCTTTTCCTGGCTGTCTTTCATAATCGTCATCTTTCAAAGTCACCTTGGAGTTGAAGCTAGCTGGCTGCCAAGTTGTACGAAAATCTTACTTACTGTCCGCACGCGGCCCGCGGGTATCGCGTTAAATTACAGCGTCAAAAACATACGGAACGACGTACGACAGATAATGAAAAATCTCGATTCAACTCAATAGTGTGCATGTGGGGCTCGCTCACGCTCGCCCAATTATTCATAAGTCGTTATTTTAACCCCGTACATCCTTGTATACTTGCAACTAACTGACAGCACTACTAGACGAATGCAGGGCATTGTGGGGCGAGCCTGAGCAAGCAGTATCAGTATGCCAAGGACTACAATTGTGCATACGCAGTTCGTATACACGCGCGTGCCCTTTCGCACTTCTTGTCGAGGTGTCGAAGTTGGCGTGGCATTTAGTAAGAAGTGAAGTTGCTGTTTGTCTACTGTGCCTCATCCGAGTGTATAAATGACAAAGGCAGTGTTGTACATTATTCACACAGGAATGACCTTGTAATTGAAAGTCTTCCAATTCCGTTGGCCAACCCACATCTAGTTTTCTGCTTAGGGATGACAAACAATGAACTGATTTGGAAGAGGCTAACATGCAATTTTTTGTGTACACAATCACCGTTATGGTTTATCAATTTTTGTTGTAAACAACATGACATTAGTGTGATATAAAAGTGATGACGTAATATTTCCTCTTTACATGAGAGCTTACATTGGAGTTTCTATTGACCAAATGAGCTTCAAATGGTGTATGGTGGTAGTTTTTATACACATTGCCAGTGAGTTAGTGGATGTTGGTTGGTTCAGGTTTTCCATTAGGGCTGTGTCATTGCTATCTCAACACCATTGTTGGTAGCCACAAAAGTTTTCCATATTTTCTATGACATCATGGGTTGAAGTTGCAAGGCCTATTAAAGATCACATGAATCATTCCATTTTCTCTGAGAGTTTCAACTCCAGGTTGCTGAACGTCGTGCTGGCTAGAAGAGTCTATATTTTGCATCATGATTGTCTCTGGCAGATTGTGTAGAGGAGACAACTGTGGCAAATGCTTCTCATTCTTGCTTACCTGGGTAGCCTCGTTCCCAGGCTCTCCCCGCTAAGAAGGGCTCTCCCCCTTCTTAGTGGGGAGAGCCTGGGAGCGAGGCTACAGCTGGGTACAGTTCACTGAAATCACACAGCTATTGCTTGAGTTCTTTGTTGTTAAAGATCACCTGACGGATGGCGTCCTTTTCCTACTTGACGTCGGCTTCTCTAGCGATCACGGAAGCCACATACGCTAATGCGATATTGGAAGCCCTACTTCTTCGTGCGACCAAGCGCGGCGCGCGGGTGATTTTGCGGTCACGGAAGCCATGTATGCGAATGCGATATTGGAAGCCCTACATACTTCGTGCGACCAAGCGCGGCGCGCGGGTGACGTTCATACGGTTGGGATACGCTAAATTCACCCGGTTTGAAACCTTATGAATAACTAGGGGAATGCAGTGCATTGTGGGGCGAGCGTGAGGTAGTTGTATGGTGCACTAGGGAAGAGTGTAGGGAAGGCACAAGTAAAGTATCCCTCTGTTGTAAATTCGTTGATGGGACTTCTCCCACTGGAAGGCCACATGACTGTTGAAGTTGGGGCAGCTGAAGGGTGGTCCGACTGACGTTGTTGAACAGATTGTTGGACAGTCTCTTGCTCAGACATGGACCGAGTGGCAACTGGGACAAATGATCTTGCTAGGTGGGCATTATATGGATCATCCTCAGAAATCTGCTGGTCACTTGCAGTAAAGGTATTTGCATGCTAGTGTTCACACAGATAATGCCACCAGCATATAGAATGGCTTCATATTAAGTTCGTACTAAACATATTGACTGCTGGTTGCCTAAACCATATACAGGGGTTGTACACTCTTACTGTATATTCTTGGTAAAATAAAAAGTATAGTGGTATATGTGTTGCCGTTTCTAATAATAATTATGGAATAAGTCCTAAAAACTACAGAACACATTTAATGGAAGGCTAAAGGAGGGCTTTAATATAAGTGTCTATAAAGCTCGAAGGGACACACATACATGGTATTCAACCATTCAAGACACACTAACCTGAAGTTCAGGAGGTACAGGACCAGGGTCCATGTTGTTCATGGATGAGTACAGCTTGGGGATATGCTTGTCTCGACGGCATCGTACACACTCGGTGTCACTACTGTCAGGTAATACTGTCCTGACATTCAGGCCAGGAAAATTCTCTAAGCACGTAATACATTTGGAAACCTGTAGAGCTGCTAGGTGAGAATGGAAGTTAACCATTTTAATACGAACAGACTGTTGCTCTCTTCGTCTCCTGTGACTCTCTCTGTCTTGTTCACATCTTGTTGCTGTATCTTCAAGAGTCTCGTCGGTCAGTCTCCTCTGTTGCGTGAGGCTCAATTGCTGGAGCCGGGCCTCTCTCTGGTCCGGAGTCTCGTGGGTCAGTCTCCTCTGTTTCACGAGGCTCACTTGCTGGAGCCGGGCTTCTCTCTGGTGCGGAGTCTCGTGGGTCAGTCTCCTCCGTTGCGCGAGGCTCACTTGCTGGAGCCGGGCCTCTCTCTGGTCTGGAGTCTCGTCGGTCAGTCTTTGCTGCTGCGCGAGGCTCAGTTGTTCGAGGCGGGCCTCTCTCTGGTTCGGAGTCTCACGGGTCATCCTCCTTTGCTGCGTGAGGCTCATATGCTCGAGACGAGCAGTTCTCTGGTCTGGAGTCTCTGACGCCAATCGCCCTCTCCTGTGGTCCAAAACTCTCTCCCGCTGGGCAGCAGACCGGGAAGCACGATGGGCTCTATCCCTTACTCTCCGTCTCGCTAACCGTGCCTCTCTTTGTTGAGCGCTTTCAGCAGCGCGACGGTCTCTGTCGCGTTGGTTTCTACGCCTCAGTCTTTCACTCCTTGTTTCTTCGGATTCCATAACTTAAGTGAGTCGTACATACAACTTTTTTCTGGCTTTCTCAAACGTAGCTAGCTACTATTCACTATAATTTTGCAACAACATGACATGTGGAAATGTTGCATCACGCACAAATAGGGCAGGATGTATATACGGAATACGCACGTACCATATATATAAATAAACATATAGACAGTTTTCCGTTTTCACCACAAGTGTGGGGCTCGCTGCGCTCGCCCCAATTAATCAGTACGTTTAACCCCTTTGATACAAGTAAGCGAATGTCGTGAAGAAAGCTGTATCAGTCACAGAACGAGATTCACTTGCCATGTGTTGGTCTTCTCCATCTGCTACAATACTGGCACTGAGATAGCAGGTAAGGCTGTTCAGGGAGGTGCTTGGAAATGGCCATTTTGAAGCCTCTGGGGATGGAATGGATCAGCTGGCTATACATATCCTGTCTATACATATTACTTTGCACGACCTGCACTATGGGAATTTGTAAAAACGATGGTACCTGCACTATGGGAATTTGTAAAAACGATGGTGCACACTACAGAAACACAACATAAGTACCAGGCAAAGTTCAGTTTGAGCTTGTGAATAGCAAGCCTGCCCCAAGTTGTAATGAGAGATCTTGTGACATTGTCGTAGTCTTGCCGGACTTTGTTGTGGACAGCAATAAAATTATGTGAATGTGTCAGTGCACAGACAATTACTGTTTGCTCACACTTGCTCTTTGCACAACAATGTTTCTATTGTTTGGGTCCAGCAAAATTTTGGCTTGTCAGCACGAAAGAGACAGTCCTCTTCCACTAAACAGCCTTCACACCCCTTGCCTTGTTCCCAGGCTCTCCCTTCTTGCCTATAAAAAGTAGCGACTTTTCTTAGTGAATGCATGACTGTGCCTGTCATTAAACTGTAAAAGCATGTTGACTTCTGTATATATGTATGTCAACCATTGATGCTGCTGGCACTATTTCAGTAGGACGTGATGACAGGGGCAGTATTTGCCTTCTTAGCAGCCTCTTTTAGGATCTGAATATCAATCTGCGGTGTGTGTGGCTGGGAGGGTGGTGACTCTTGGTGTGAAGTGGCTTATAAGTGCTAGCAGAAGTACAACTCATCAAAGTGTTATTTCACTGGAAGTCCTATTTACTAACACTTGGCATTTTGCCGCCTGTGCCTCTATTAAATGATAGCGGAAGTGTATTACAATATGATTACATTACCTTACAAAGGCAGTCTGCTTGAATATAGCCCTGTTCCAATGGGCAGGGACTTTGTGCCTTTGTCTGTTGGTCTCATTAAGAGTACTACATTGTATGCTCATATCAAGCTAAGGGTGAGGCGGAATAGAGGCAGCAGCATCAACAGCTGATATACGGAAGCCAGTGAAACCAACACGCTTTACAGCTTATTAGGAAAGTCACATGCACACACTGGAGACAGTTGTTACTGCTAATAGGCGAGAAGATATCAAAATGTAGGGGGTGTGAAGGGTGTTTAGTGGAAGGTTGTGGTGACGTCCGTTTTGTGTTAACAAGCCAAAATTTGGTGGACCCGGACGAAAGCAACTATGCTGTGTAAAGTTAAAGTGTGAGTCAACTATAATTGTCTGTGCACTGAGATCATAATGTAGTAACATTAATGCCATTCGAAGTTATACTTTTGTTTCTGCTACTGTGCACGTGGGCAGTACATCAGCAACACAAGTAACAATCATGCGTTTGCCAGTACAACAAACACATCACTGTATAAGAAACCTGTATCATTACCAGGATCACAAGAATATGCTATTTCCGTTGTCTTATTGGGGACCCCGTAGATATGGGGACCCCATCCCTAATTCTACGTCAATTTAGGGACTGCCGCGTAGATTTAGGGACCCCGCTGTTAATTGATGTCAATTGATGTCAACGGTTGTACCGTGATTGAGTGAAGTCTAATAGCCCAAGGATATGAAATCTGTAGGCCATAGGAAAAGCTATCTTCGAAGCTACATGTATCAATTAAAGCAATGGAAGCTGAAAGTGAGGGGAAATTCACATATCAACAGATCTACGGCTACATCAAACATGGAAAGTACCCCGAAACAGTCCAGAAAGACGACAAACTCGCTCTTTGGAAACAATCTAAGTTTTTCCAAGCACAGGAGATGCATCTCTATTGACCGATCACTTCCAAAATTAGCGAAGGATCGATGACTTTTGGCGATCGGCTAGCAATTAACTATGATATAAACCTGCATCCTTTTCTCTTGACTAGGAAAGACAATTTCTGCAACACCGAGGCTTGTGATTGAAGACCGAGAGCAGCAGAAGAAAATCATTTCGTCCATCCATGACAAGTGTCATGGTGAAAGATTCAACCCTCACCTGGTGGTGAATGTGCCAAACATCAAGCAACAGCATGGCACAAAAGATCGTGGTGTATTTGCAATTGCTTATGAGTACCATGCTGCTCTGGGAGATGATGTAAGTATAATTGTGTTTGACCAGAAGATGAGACAACACCTGGAGAGGTGCTTTCGCCAGAGGAAACTATCTTCTTTCCCGCACTCCATCGGCTATAAGCCTAAACAGATGCACTTCCCATTTCATGAAATAGAAGTGTTTTGTACCTGTCAAACGCCCGAGACATGGGACAACATGGTATGCTGTGACTCTTACGGAGAGTGGTATCACCTTAGGTGCATCAATCTTAGATCTATGCTCAATAGTGTAGAACAGTGGTTTTGTAGTGCATGTAACCTATTGCAGTTTCTTTTCCTTTTACTCTTTGATAGCATCAATGTTTATGATTGTCAGTGACATAAATGATGCAGTTAAGCACAGCCAAAGCCATAGCACAACAAAAAAAATGGTATATAGGTAGGGGTCCCCATATCTACCATGGATATTGGGATGGGGAGTCCCCATATCTATCATAGATACATATCTATGTAGATTGGGATCCCCAAATCTATATAGATTTGGTGATGGGGGGTCCCCAAAATCGGGGGTCCCAATATCCACGACACAGTCTTTATATAGAGCGTTTTCATGTGACGTTGTTACCTTCGAGATTACAAAGGAAAACAGAAAACAGCCGCCATGTTCGTGTTCAATGAGATAGGAGCTTCTATGGCGATTTTCACGAAATGAGTGATAATGCTTCTAATATGTGTTGAATCAGACAAAATACCATTGCCACATAAGTTAAAACAGCTATATAAACGCTTACCTGTGGGTTTTTTAATCGATATTGCATATACTGCTAATAACATACTGTACAAGTTGTACACCAAGATGGCGGTTTATTTCTAGTATACGGAATTTGTTCACGTGATGAAAACGCTCTATAGGTGAACACTTTAAAGCAGGTAAGACTACAACAATGTCACAAGATCTCTCATTACAACTTGGGGCAGGCTTGCTATTCACAAGCTCAAACTGAACTTTGCCTGGTACTTATGTTGTGTTTCTGTAGTGTGCACCATCGTTTTTACAAATTCCCATAGTGCAGGTCGTGCAAAGTAATATGTATAGACAGGATATGCCGTATAGCCAGCTGATCCATTCCATCCCCAGAGGCTTCAAAATGGCCATTTCCAAGCACCTCCCTGAACAGCCTTACCTGCTATCTCAGTGCCAGTATTGTAGCAGATGGAGAAGACCAACACATGGCAAGTGAATCTCGTTCTGTGACTGATACAGCTTTCTTCACGACATTTGCTTACTCGTATCAAAGGGGTTAAACGTACTGATTAATTATTCATAAGGTTTCAAACCGGGTGAATTTAGCGTATCCCGTCGTACGATAATGATTTCGCCCAGTTGTACCGTCTATGTGGGGCTCGCTCAGGCTCGCCCCAATAAACGGCTACTGAACGCTCTCATATATCCAAAGGAGGTTGAGGCAAGCTCTTTCTCTCTGTGGAGGTACAGAATCTACATACAATACTGTTGTAGTGGATGTTGGTCCATTTGGAAGTGTTGGTTGTGTGGCACGAGTTCCAAGTATGGCCAGTCTTTGATAGCTCAGTCCTCAACTAATCAACTAAGGTAAGGGGCCCTAATTTGGGACACTTTTTCAGCTTTTGCTTGCCAATTAACGGCACGTTGCTAGGTAAGTATCACAATAGACCTGTACGTATACTTCAGGCATCGTACTTTTTGCATTCCAAGTTTGAAGTCCAAAGTCCGCAGGATACCCGAGAACGGAGCGACTTTGTTCACGTGGTTCACATAGCAAAATTTGGGGGGATGGTGCCTAATTCGGGACACTTCCGTAAATTGACTGATTCCAAACAGGACTGCTTGTTCTGAGGTCCAGAGGAGTTTAAAAACATTTTCTAGCACTCATGGAAGGTTTTGAAGAAGCTGTAAAGTATATAAATGTGTATAAAATAAATTCTACTGGAATCCAGTGAGACGGTCATAAGTATGCATGTTGAAGCCCCAAAGCCTGCTGAGGAAACAACTGACAACACCGTACAATGCTCTTCTGCACTCCTTCACCAAGTACTGCACCGACAGCAAGTCTACCTGCTCCAAATTTAGCATACTTCTTTGCTACATGCAGATAGACAGTAGATTGGGTATGCCAAACCACTCTCCTGCCAACCTAGGGCTCAGCCGCTTGGTTTCCACAGCTTTCTGGGACACTGCTGCTCTTTGCTGTTTTGCCTGTACTGACTGGATAGCCTTGATCGCTATTTCACCGGCTAGATATGCGATATTTGCGCGAAAAGCCCTCCAAATTGTTGAACACGGGTAATTATTACGTAATTTTTATGTAATAGGTGGAGCCAGCGTTCCGAAAATCGATGCGAAGCTGCTGTACGAGATACTCTATACTTGTACTAAACATTGCTCAACTACAGTTGAGAGCCGCCTGGAAAAGCGCTGAGAAATTGGAAGTGTCCCGAATTAGGACCCGTCCCGAATTAGGACCCGTCCCGAATTAGGGCCCCTTACCTTAGCCTTGTCCCTAGGCTCTCTTGCACGACCATCAAATTCTGGTGACGAGGTTAGATTTGTCTTGCACGGGAGTAGTCTTGCCTGATAGACTTTTGAGTGCTACAGTGTTGTGTGTGTAGAAGCAAAAGCAGTTTCAGATACGACAATCTGCATGTAAGCTGGGAGAAGCCATGGTCTGGCAAGCAAGAGTAGTATTTAAGTAATGGCAAGGTTACATTGAGCTGACAAACGTGACAACCATTACCAAGAGTGTCGGCATGAAGTCATAGCGGCTTGATATGTCCTTATATGATTGGTACGTCATTGATGCATTAAATTTTGTTTCATGTTCATGGGAGTCTCTGGTGATCCTCACTGGTCAAGTCATGATTTCTGACTCGAAGTCTACTGTGGCATAGAAACAGAGCAACGGAAAGCAGAATAAGTAACTGAGTAATTTACCTCAGCAAAATGTATCTCAATCTGACTGGCCACATTCAACTATCTCTATCCTCGTCACCAGAATTTGATGGTCGTGCAGGAGAGCCTGGAGACAAGGCTAGTTGATTAGTTGAGAGACGGGCCGTACTTGGAACTCATGCCACACAACCAACACTTCCAAATGGACCAACATCCACTACAACAGTATTGTATGTAGATTCTGTACCTCCACAGAGAGAAAGAGCTTGCCTCAACCTCCTTTGGATATATGAGAGCGTTCAGTAGAATACTTAGCCGTTTATAGTGCTGTCAGTTAGTTGCAAGTATACAAGGATGTACGGGGTTAAAATAACGACTTATGAATAAGACATTCTGTCTGCACTTTACGAGAGCCTCTTTATAATCTGTCGCGCACCTTATGAAATATTTATAATCCGTCGCGCTGACCATACAGCACGGCGGCCGTCTGAAGCGGCTCATTGGCTAAATGGTTAAGGGTTAGAGTTAGGGTTAGGGCCAGGGAATGTATACAGTACTTCCTTTTTTCTCTGTGGTCATACAAAGTGTGATGAACATCTTTGCTTCGGTAGCCTCTTATGAATATTTAATAAGATGACGTAACCGTTTCAAACCGGGTGAAACAATGCATAATTGCAAGTACATTGTTCATGACGGCCACCACGTCGGATATTAGATTACACCAGACATGTAGAGGGGAATCAGCGCAACCAAGGTAAGGACGCCTCAGAGAGGTAGCATTAATAACACCTCTCCACCATCCTAGAACTAAATAGGTATGAGCTCCATTTGCCTCTCTCCTCCTGTCAGACCAACAAAACACATATCGATAGGTTAAAATATAAGTTGGACATCTCGCTGTCCTTTGTCGTTGGCGTCTTTCTCTTCAACTGGGCTGCCACTTGTACTAGTCTCGGGGGTTCACACCTCCGTCGTTCATGTCTTGGCAACGTAATACGCTGGTCTCTGGAGCTCACACCTCCGTCGTTCTGTGTTAGTCGTAGTGTGCCTGTCTCTTGTCTCGGGAGCTCACACCTCTGTCGTCCAAGTCATAGCTTCACCAACTCAGCAAGGTTTAGCGGACAGACTGGCAGAAAAGCTCGGTTAACACTGCCACTGCGCACCCACCCGAGCAGAGGGCTCACACCCCTTGAGCTTAGGTCGTAGTCTTGCCTTCACTGTGAGCTCTCACCTCCCCGTCTGAGTTCCAAATCATTGAGCGCACTTCAGGCTTAACCCCTTCGCGCATGCGCGCGCGGGGTAATCGAAATCTCAACTACCCCTGCTGTTAAATGTTTGGGAGTCTGGTGGCAGTACAACTTGTCAGCCTCTCGTGCTGTCCAGGAGAACATCAGCAAGGCCAGGAAAGCCTTCTTTGCTTTTGGTGACATTGGTGCCTTTCATGGAAGCCTAAACCCCCTCTCTGGCCGTAGCATCTTTGAGGCATGCATTATACCCATCCTCCTATATGGCTGTGAAACTTGGCTCCTGGATGCAACTGCTATCAAGACGCTAGAAAGCTTTCAATGTGAAATTGGGCGCAGAATCCTCCATCTACCAAAGTACCACTCCAAAAAGGTAGTGAGATTGGGTCTGCAGTGGCCCTCAGTAGCCATCCGCAAACTCACCTTTCTTGCTAAACTGCTAGCTAACACAGATGATATTATCAGCAGTCGCATCTTCACCTCTCTAGCAATCGTGGATGTATATAATGTGGGCATTGTACAACAGTGCCAGATGCTGGAGTCAGATCTAAACACCAACGTTCTCTCACTGTGCTTGAAGAACCCTGAGGATGCCCCTGCCACCGTTAAGTCGATGAAGACAGACATCATAAAGTCTGACTTTGAGGTCTTACTGTCATCTGCTGTTACCCACCCCTCAGCCAAATATGTAGCCACAGTGGCTGAAACTACATCCTGGTGTCGGCTGTGGGACATAGCTCTAGATCGTGGTGTGCAGGGGACACGTGGAATGCAATCTCTGCTAAAAGAACTTAGTCGTCAAGTCTTTGAAAACTTCTCATGTCGATCCTGTAGTACCTCTCTGAGCAAGGACTCACTGTGGTTCGATCACATTTGCACATACCATCCTGATGTGGTGAACAATCTGTCATGTGAAGAAATCATTTCAGCTCCAAGGGAGGCAGATGTTGACATTATTTTCTCCGTTGCTAACTCAAAACTAAACACTATTTTTCCTGGCACTTAGTTGTGTATCACCACCCCCTTTTTTTCACTATATAATATATTTTATTATAGTATACCATGTACTATGTCTCTCTGTATGCCAATGCCCTATGGGTCGTGCAATATAAGAACTTTGAACTTTGAACTTAATGGGCTTAAACATGCACACTAATTCATCGACCCGCCCTCTTGGATGCCTATTTCCTCCTTTTTTCTAACTTGCAAATTTATTTCACCTATCTATAAGCTACGTACCTTTTTTGACCATAACTGTGTCTCAAACGATCCTTTCCAGGGCGAAAAACCTGCAACTACGCGATCCTGTGAGGGCTGAAGTACACGCTGTCAAGTGAGCTTCCTCGCCGCCGTATTCTACTTCCGGGTTTGCGCACCGCGTAATTAAATTTACAGGAAGTTGCACGCTAGTCTCGTGCCCCGCCCGCGCGCGCCGAATCTCGTTATGTACAGACTTGCTCATGAGAAAAAATATTACGGGTTTACCCCAAATTTAGATTTGAACCCTCTCCCTACGAGATTTAACTTCACCGAATTTCTGCCTACAAGCATGCATTCAGAGAGTATGCAGCACATCAAGAGAGAAGAGAACAAGTAAGCATGGTATCATTATAGTATTAAAACTAGTCAGTATTGAATATCGGAAAAGGGATGCATTTCTGGCAACTGTGTAGCTAGGGGAAAACAGACTGACACTTCAGATCAGCCCCCACAGTGTGTGGAGGCCTAAGTTTTGTGTTCTCGTGGGCGGCAAAAAAGCAATTATATTTTCTATGATCCTTGACTGATCAACACTCTTGTGTTTGGTGCATAATTAGCAAACCTGCTGTGCAATGTTGTGGTGTGCATTTGCCACACTACCTCGTAAGTGCCAGGAAGATAGTTTGAGTGAGTGCTATTTAGGGAATAGTTTATCCGTCATTGAGTAGTGTAGCCACACACTACAAGCTCTGGGCAGGTAAGGCAAAGTGGTTACTGAAAAAATACAATTATGCATTTATCGAACATCATTACTGAGCATACTTGTATGCTAAACATACGTATGTTACTTCAAGTTGAATTTTTGTCAAGTCAATGTACTAAGTCTATGACATCAATTGAACAAATGAATATATATCAGTCAAATGCAAGCTTTATCCGGCTTGGAGATGATAGTACAGGATTATGGATGGGATGCCTAACACTTGAAATAAAGTATACCCAGCCTCTCTTTGATTATGCTGTTTTTTTTCCAGTGTTCAACTTACTCCTTTGGATTCTTTGTATATATGTTCTATCATCGAACATGGCAGCTAGCATGCACACCTGCAAAACGTCTGCATGTGCACATGCTGCCATGTAGAGTCAACTCTTATTTTGTGCACTCCATCATGTTCATAAACAATATTATACTCGGGCAAACACACACCACAGCATTGGTTTGCTAATTATGCACCAAACACAAGAGTGTTGATCAGTCAAGGATCATAGAAAATATAATTGCTTTTTTGCCGCCCACGAGAACAGTGGCGTAGCCAGGATACAGCCGATGCTAGGGCACAGCATGGGCACACTATGTTTGTGGGAATTTCAGCGCAAATGTAGAAACAAACTTAGGGGGTCTGTGGGGATGCTCCCCCAGAAAATTTTTCAGTTTGAGCTTCCCAGGTCGGTTCTGAGGCTATTTCAGGCCATACCGTCGCCTTGAATCAGGAGCACTCCCACTATGCCTTCGGTACGGATTTGTGCGCGGTGTAAAGTCACTTCATTATAGGCCTATAGCTACTCTCGGCAAACTCGCGTGCAGTGAGATCAGGGGAGCGTACGAGACTTCGTTATAAAATTAAGTCTCGTACGCTCCCCTGATCTCACTGCACGCGATTTCTGAGGATACAGATAGCTATCCGCGCTGCTAGATTCAAGATCTTTATGTATTTTTAGCACGATCGCGGTCAACAACGGCACTTTCGGCGTCGATGATTTGCAAGCGCGCCTGCAGTTAGTGGGGCACGGCCTTCGGTTGCTGGGGCACGTGCCCCAGTGTGCCCCAGCTTGGCTACGCCACTGCATGAGAACACAAAACTTAGGCCTCCATACGCTGTGGGGGCTGATCTGAAATGTCAGTCTGTTTCCCCCTCGCTACACAGTTGCCAGAAATGCATCCCTTTTCCGATATTCAATACTGACTAGTTTTAATACTATACTGATACCATGCTCACTTGTTCTCTTCTCTCTTGATGTGCTGCATACTCTCTGAATGCATGCTTGTAGGCAGAAATTCGGTGATGATAAATCTCGTAGGGAGAGGGTTAAAATCTAAATTTGGGATAAACCCGTAATTTTTTTCTCATGAGCAAGTCTGTATTCCGCGCGCCTCCTCGGGAGAGGGTGGGGTCTGGGGACGAGACTAGTTGCACGCTGGCAATTCGACTAGCCTCGTTCCCAGGCCTCCCCCGTTTTTACCTTCCGTTTGCGTTCACAATAATACACGGGAGCGGAAGACTGGTCTTCCGCTCCCGTGTATTATTGGTCTTCCGCTCCCGTGTATTATTGTGAACGCAAACGGAAGGTAAAAACGGGGGAGGCCTGGGAACGAGGCTACAATTCGACTGTGAGAAACAATGAACATGGCCTTACGAGAATCCAAAATGGCGAGGCGTATTATACTGTGGACATCACTAAGGTGTGTTTCCAGCGCTTTTGAGCGCTCTATCAGAACAGTAAACAACTGCCAAGTGTTTCATGAACCATTTTGTATGCCTTACTACTTTGGTCCGGAAAGACAGAGCATGCGGTTTGCGAGCTTACCCATTGATCCCAAGGCCACTTACGAAGCAATTCTGAACAAGCTACTGGCAGACTATCCCAGCAAGGAGTTTGTATTTTCAAAAGATATGGCATACCACATTGAAGGCAAGTTCGATGACGTTTTCAGTGGAGGACTGGACCAATTCACGCATACCTTTCTAATTCGAAGACCCGAACAATCTGTTTACTCTTTGTACAAAAAATCAAATGAATTGTCAAATAGCTATGGACATTTTGACCCCAAGGAAGCTGGGTTTCAGGAGCTATATGACCTGTATGGTTATGTCAAGAACAAGATGGGATACTCCCCAGTCGTTGTTGATGCAGATGATCTTCTAAATGACCCAGACGGGATGATGAAGGCATACTGTACTGCCATAGGAATACAGTATGAGGAGAATATGACCACATGGGAACCTGGTCTTGTCCCTGATTGGTCAGAATCTCCATGGGCCATGGAGTGGTATGCGGAGGTGATGCAGTCGAGTGGATTCACTCAAAGGAACAAAACTGCTGCACCAACACTTCAAGATCTACCTGACGTGGTGTCAAAATGTATATTGGAATGTCAACCTCTGTATGAGGCCCTCTACCCTGTTCGCCTATTGTCATCAAATACTACATTTGAATAGGCTTCTTCAATTAAGACTCCACCCCCCCCCTATCATATAGCATATATATTTGCAAGACTTTTTTCCATTTACAATTGTTTTAGTAAAGCTTGCAACAGCAGAGTAAAAAGCGGAAAGCCAACAATGAATTGGCTAATTTAAAGGGTGTCTAATCACTGGATTGGAATATGGAATGGTATGGAACATGGAATGGTATGGAATATGGAGTGGACAATAAATGTACATAGTCATAGCTAACTCTTATAACTGGCACTGCCCAATTTTGATTTCAGTTATATACGTATCTACTATATACACTGTAAAAATTTTGGTGTGGGAAGACACACCAAATAAGGTGTGCTGGCAACGTCTCTATACCTACACCAATTAATTATATAATGGAATTGTCATTTCAACCAACCATGTGCTATCTGAATTTCAGGTGAGTGAACATATTACATCACAGACTGTTAATTTGACGACAAAATGCGGACAGAAGTTTGGTATTCGAAAGAGAGGGAGTTAGCTAGTAGGTTGCAGTTAAGGTCTCCCATAATTGCAATTCGCTTGTTGGCTGTGAGTGCAAGATCACACACAGTCAATAGGTTGTCAAAAAAGTTTGACTGTGATAGAGGGCGATAAGCACAGCAAATGAGAATTGATCTCTTGCTATCAGGGAAAAGTTCTATCCACAAGTTCTCAATTGAGTTTGATTGCAGATCTGAACGATGAGTAAACTTGATGGAAGCTGAAATAAAGATGGCAACACCTCCACCATGGCGGTTTCGGTCTTGTCTCAGAAGGTTATAACCTGGGAGTGAGACTTCTGCATCACAAATGGACTCATCAAGCCAGGTCTCGGAGAGTGTTAACACATCCAGGCTATAGTTAGAAACTAACAGTGATATTTCATTCAGTTTGGGAAGAAGGCTCCTTATATTGAGGTGCACCAATGACACGGAGGTTCCACACCAAGATATCACATGACCCAAGTAAGGAACTTCTGGTCACACCAAAAGACATTTTGTCGGCTTGAGGCGAACACCAGCAGTCTAGCAAGGACTTCCCAAAGGTGCATGAGGTGCTCCTCGAAGGAGTGAGAGGCAAAAACGATATCATCAATATATATACACAAACAACTTCGCCACTCCAGTCCTGCCAGAATAACTTGCATGACCCCTTGATTAGGAGCAGGGGCATTACATAAACGAAAAGGCATCTGGATCAACTCGTACCAACTTCTGTGGGTTGTGAAAGCAGTTTTGGCCCGGCATCTGCATCAAGCTCCACCTGCCAGTACCCAGATGCAAGATCCAAGGATGTGAAGTACTTGCATGGACTCTCCCAGTGTATCCAAGATGTCATTGATACAAGGGAGGGGATACACGTCTTTCTTGGTTGTGGCATTGAGACGTCGAAGACTCACATCCTTTTTTGGAACAAGCACAACTGGACTTGCCCAAGGGGTAGCTGAAGGTTGTATCACTCCCTGTTCCTGCATTTCATCAACCATTTGTGCTATCCTTTCACGGTACACAACAGGAGTGTGGTGCGGTTGCTGTTTGATCGGTGGATGGTTATCAGTATCGATCACCTGCTGCACTAGATCAGTGCAACCAAGTTCTGAGTTATCAAGAGCGAAAACATCCATGGCATCAGCCAGCAGCTCCTTCAGCTGTGCCATCTCTTCCAGACTCACTCCACCAACAGGTAAATCGAAAGCATCAAGTAGCTGCATGCTGCAATCGCTCAGGGGTGTTAGTTAGTACTTGGACTGGAGCACACCTCCCACACCTCCCAATGGGGCATGAATCCTGACCCAATGGCTCAGACTCACCAATAACCACTTCACTAGGTACATGGAATGGTTTGACAACACCCAATTAGGTTCCCTTTTCTAGACGTGCTGGAATACCCTGAAAGTTTTGCACTGGTATCAGGACCATACCATCAGAATGTATAGTGACAAGTGACTCTTGGGTGCCAAGTCCTAGAGGCTCAAGGGCTTCATGGGGTGGCTCAAAGAGTAAAGACTCACTCCTAGGGGATTCACCATCAACATGTGCTTTGAGAAAACACCCTTTCTGACTGAGAATGGTGATGGACTGCTCCAACCGGACACAAGCCTTCATCTGAGGGTCATGCACTGAGGTCAATGGCTGTCCATTTGTTCTCAAAATGGAAATACCAAGAAGGGGTATATATGTCACTCATACCCAGAAGGCACTGCTGCTCACTATCAGGCTGCACAAATATAGCTAATATACGATAGTTGACTAGGCACCCGTATCAACCATAGCATGGACAGGTACTCCCTCAATCCGAACATCAATATGGACGGTAGGTCCAACTGATTATCATCTGGTGTTGTGATCAATGGTGCACGAGGCTGAACTGACTGAAGGATGTACGACCAGACAGGAGGATTTAAGGTGACTCATCTCATTATTTGGTCCATTGATTTAATGCCAAATATGTTGCTGATGTCTTTACGACTGTGTTGGGTTAAATGAAGTGGATAGGCTACCACTTTATGTGACATAGGTAGATCTTCTTATGTCTACGATTCTTGTGCAACGCAAGATCTAATTTCACACAATAAAACTGAATTTGAGTCATACATGAGGCCACAGTGTGGTTATTTTTGAAACATGTATGGTATGAGAATAATGACAGTATGCACCTCCATTGGAACAAGTTGCATCGATCAGATACTACATATCTTCGCGCGGCAGTAATATTACATCACCGTTAATTAACCGCGATAGCTGTTGCATAATCAGCATTATGCCCTGAGGTCAAAGTGTCAAGTGTTGCTTAGCAAGCTATGGGCGTAGCCTTTGGCCTGCTAATAAATTACATACTGTAGGAATAGTCGTTACATACATGCATGTGTGTGCAGTTTTTAAATCAGACTTTCCTACTATTGTGTACACAGGTTGTCACAGTAGTCTTCAGTTGGGAGTAATGTGAACAAATAATAGTTATCTTAATCCCCAAAATTACAGAGCAAATTGCTGTATCATAGTTCATTTAAAGGTAAGAGTTTGTATGTAACTCATCCACACCAGGTCTTCAATTTTTGCTTTAGCTCACTAATATTAACTGCAAATATGAGATTTACTGCAGGGAAAATCCCCAGGAGGACAAACGAGAATGTTGTTAATCCTGGGTTTGCCAGTTGCCCGATTGAAGCTTTCAGCCTGTTGCATGAATTCTCAGGATCAACACCAGTAGCCTCACATTGCCAATAATCTCTTATCGTATCTGCAAGGATCTCAACATTTCGCAGTCTAACAGTGAAGGTTGTGAGCACAAGAACTGTCAGCAACACGTAGTAACAGAAAATAATCAGGATCTTTCTCTCAGCTGTGCCAATCTTGAAAGGATGTTTCGACAGCTTCGTTCTGAAGAATCCATGATGCTGCAATTTGGAATAACAACATTCACTCAACTAATATACAGTATATAAACAAACAGGACTAACTAAGAATGTTGCATGACAGTGTCTTACTCTATACAAATGACAATGATCTACATGCATACTACCAGTATCCAATAAGATTTCTGTGTCAAATACATCATGTACATGTTGCAAATAACATACACAGGAAACACAGCCACAACGGCTTGTCTAGCCATCATCACTTTTGCATGAGACACACTTCTACTAGTAACATTTGCAGTTGTGTAGACTAAGTCACAGATGCTTGTAAGATGTTGATTCTAATGGTATCACCAGACTACTTTTTCCAATTAACAGGATTACAGACACATGCATGGAAAAGAAGTTGCGCTCATATGCATGATGGCTATACTGTATCTCAAACTTGCCAGCTTCAAAACTTATTGGGATGGTCAGACATATATAGAAGGGACCAGCCACCTCTACAGATGTCACAATAAGATGTTAGGTCCTGCATGGTGATTACCTTGTAAATGGCCCACAATATCATGATAAGCAGAGGAATCCCAGAGACGAGAAAGAGATTCAGAGGCAGAACCAGAGAATAGAATGTGAGGTCCCTTTGCAAGCTGCCGCACAGGATTGGTGGGAATGTGATCATTCTAAATCCTCTCATACTAGGCTCACCGGCAGTGAAAATCACAATCACAGGCAGGGTTGGCAGCACAAGTCCCACAATCACCATTGGGATGTGGATATACTTTACATGATTTGCTTCCTTAAATGATCTGGCGTGGAATGGAAATTGTATCCCCCAAAACAGAGACACAACATGACAGAACCACCACACAGCAAGCTGAAACACACCATAGAAGCACGTGATTCCTGTAACGTAAAAAGAGGACTTCTCTATCAGAAGACAATCATGCAAGACAAATAAACATTTGTCTGGACACTGCAATACTGGTAATGTATAATATTGGATGCAATACTTGCCATCCACAAGTTGCTGTTTCCCACTTACAGCAAATAGCACGTTAGATGCCCTGCATACATTCTGTTAAATCCACTGTTACTGTCACTGACCTGACAGAGTGCAAAATGCTGTTGGGCCAACCAGCTTACTTGGCCCGCTATCAATGACAAGCAGATGCTCAGAATCACAGTACAATGATGTTCTGTCGGTGTATGAGATCAGCAGACACACTGCTGCAGAAATGGAAGAGAGCACAGATGAAGAGCTATATGTCAAATGCAAGTACTGCTTCTACATGCCATTAACATCATAATGGGAAACTTTATATCAACCACTGCATCACACACAAAAAGAAGATATCTGGCATTATGAGTTGGAACATGTAGGAGGCTATGGGGGCTATGGAGGTTACTATAATTTGTAGGCAGCTATATACTGTCATGCATAAACATAAAAACATGTGAATCAAAGCAGTTATGAGATTTTGTTATTTGTTGCCAAGCTAAAAGTAGTGGTAACCATTACATGATTTGTGCAACTACTGCCCCCACCTCCCAACCTATTATTCAAGAGCAGCATTTATGTACTAAATACAAATGCTGTGCACCTAGCACAAAGCACAATACATTTTAAATGGGGCAATCAATGTCATTCACACCATCTTTTTTGCCTAGCTCACTTTGAGTGGGTACTAAATCACTATGTATAACATTAGATCTACATTCAAGGACACAAATCAAGACTACTATATAGCTGTGAGTAAGAACCCAACTTAATTTTGTTCCAGTCCTTAGCAGTCATGCAGCAAAAGTCTCTTACCTATTGCCGTTACTGTGATGGCCATGTACACAACAAACACAGAGGGGAAAGTGAACCTGCAAAAGAAGCGAATGTCTCACTACCACTTTGCTATTTCTAGTCTATTTCTTTCATTCATTAAGAATACAACCTCTGTGGCTTATCATTTCACTCTACAATGTCAGGGAACCTCTCACGGTTAAGTACAAGGGAGTAAAAATAGGATTTAATGACAAACAAGTAGCAATGGCAGAGCAATGGCAGCTCAAGTCAGGTGTCTTACTTTGGTTTGATTCCTGGCAGCAGCCGTCCTTTACACATTCTTCTATAAATCTCTATAGTTTCAGGGAGCTTGCACCTATCAGTATTGTCACATATACTGGCTTTGGTGAAGTATGACAACTTACATGTGTTTCCATCGTATGCATGAGATGATGAGCACTGCTATGGAAGCAACAAGGCCAATGGCTGCTGACAGGATGATGGCCACATCGATGGCCACCACAGTGCCATGAGGGTACTGTGCCCAGCGTCCACACACAGGGAGGCAGAGTGAAGTATTTCCCACAGCACTGCAAGAGAAGCCTTCCTGACACTGGAGTGTGCTGCAGTTGATCTGCACAGACAATCTTCCCATTGGTGGGAGTTGGATGTCTTGTCCACCACTACCACTTTCTGCAAGTATCAAACATGTAGTGACCTGTGGAATACTATATTATAAGACTCAGGCTAGAGCAATTACCTCTAGTAGCTGAAACAGCCCTTGGAAAAGATGTACACTCTGGTAGAGGCGGCATTCCAAGCAATGTGAGGAAGCTGTTTGCCCGAGTCCACTCAGATGCACATATCTCTGTGCTGATGTATACACATTCCTCAAAGGAGGGCTGGTAGGTCACTCCACTACTGCTACACAACCCAAACAAGTACAAACACAAGAATGGCTGAACAACAGCTTGACACTCTGGGCTAGGGTTGAGAGCACTCAGACCATTTAGAATTTGGCTTGCTTGCATCTCCATCTCTTCCTGGTTAGTAGCTGAAATGTGAACGTCACTGCTGTGCTGTCTACCAGGTAGACAGGCCTGAAGCGTTTGCAGACTGTCTTGGCAAGTTGTATGACTATAGGTCACATTAGATGAACAAGAACTATCTGTTTCAGCCACTTGTTCAGAGCACCTACCAAGGTTAGGGACACCCGACATATTGCTTTGGTTCAGTCCTGCAGCAGCATCTCTCTGTGGTTCAGGAGGATGAAACAAGTAACTTAATTACAAATCACCCTGGGACAGAGTAAGAAGCTAATACAATATTATGTAGCTGTGCGTGGGTCTTATTTCTCAGACTCTATCTTTATGTAGTCACTACCCATGAGTATAGTAGCTCTATATAAATAGAAGTGGTGAGCAAATTAAATACCGCCTTGAAATAGAAGCACAGCTACCAGTAGTATATGAGGATAGTGGTGCCAGGCTGCAAGGAAACAAACTCACTGCGTATAGTAGTATATATAAACACATGTACATGTATTTATAGCATGCAGATCTACGTGTAGGCACATGCAATGAAACCAGAACCATGTGCTACAGTTGGTTTCTGCAACTGACAGTGGGACTGAGAAGCTGTGCCTACTACTGTCGCAATCATTACTGGTGATCTTGAGGAGCTTCTTCACCAGTGGTGTAGGCAAAATTACCAGGACATAGTCTGGTACCAGTAGATAGGTAAATTTGTTACTTTTGAGGCCTCTCAGGTTGGTCCTGTGGCTATATTAAGTGGTTACTCACAGAGCAGAGCTACGTGTAGCATGCACCGTCAGTGTTTGAGTCAATTACTATTAACACGTGAGAAATGAGCATGTTTGCATGTTTGCAAGATTCTGCTAGAATCCCCAGAAAGGTGACAGGTTTGATTATTATGACAATATATTTCCCACTTGAAGTAGGTCAGCCAGAATTTTGCTGACAGAAACATGCTTTAATGTCCAAGGCTGCTAATTGCAGAACAAAGCTAGCTGTAATATGTGCACTCTGGCCTTAGCTCTGTGTGGGTTCAATTGCCAAGGTATAAGGTTGCTTTGCCATGGCCTATGCTCAGGCAGCAGCCTATGGCGTTGTTCTCCATTTACATTCCACATGTCTAAGTTATGAGCACTAACCAAATTACCAGGCCATACCCCATGGTTCCAGAAAATAAGTCTACTAATGTAAGATTAAACTGTACTGCTGGCAGCACATCACCTTTTATCCTGACTCCCTGAAAGAAGAAAGGGAGGTCTGGTAAATAAAGTATAACACCACAGCGTGCATGGGCGAGGTTTCAAGTTGGAGCTGGAACTAGTATGTGTTGGCTGCAGAAGCTTGGGTCATGTCTTCCCAGGAAAATGTGAAACTAGATACTCTAAGATTGCATCTGAGGTGATTTTGATCCAAAACAGCCACTAGAATCTTTAGTTGTGATCAGAAACCAGACAAGAGTGTGCAAGCCACCTCCAGTATTTCATTTCAGTACATTACAAATCTTCAAAAGTCTACACACCAGGTACACCAGGGAACTGAGTTACAACAGGACCGATCGCAGGTTTTATAATGTATCCACACAGCTAGCAACCTTTGCAACTTGTAGCATGGATTTGGTCATTGGCTGAACAGCAATGTTGTTATATCAAAGCTAATTACAATAAGAGTGGGCAACTCCCATATGCTTTCTATGCCCACCATCTGGCCATCTGGACAGGCACTCAGCAGTGAGTAGTACTTAACACGAAGCCATCCTATATGTGCAAAGTTCATTATAATAAGATACAACTCCCATATCAAGTGTACATTAGCTAGTTGAACAATGTAGAAAAAGACTGCCTTTTTTACTGAAGTGTTTTCCCAGCTTTGGGGGCTAGGACCATGCATCCAGCACTAGTATTGGGGCCCTCAAGCCTCGATCCCCAGTTCCTCTACCCTTGTGTCATATGCAACAGAAGAAAGGGGATCTGGTGAACGTAAAAGTAGAACATCACACCACGAACTATATAGCTGTTGGTAAAAAGTTAAGATGCTATAGTATACAGTGATTTGAAAGTGTCCTAGTAAACTGGGTTTGCTAGTAGTTTGAGGTGAACAAGGCTATTGAGTGAACCAATTAGATTCTGCCAGCAAAATGGGTAGGGTCTAGATTTCAGACTATATATGGTATGTGCATAGAGTTTTCAGTATGTGCATAGATTGGAGGCTATACTCAGTGTTGCATCTTGTACATAGAATCAATAACTAGACAATGCTTAGAGGGAAGACAATGAATCAACACACTATACTTTGTCATGCAATCAGTTCACACAGCTAGGGTTTAGTCAATTGTAACATTAGAAATGTAACTACATGCTCTGGGAGCTGAAATACTGCTATATACCTGAGTAGATGAGTGCAAAGTCAGTCTAGCTACATCCCCTGTCAGATAGGCAGAAAAAGCTGTCACAACCGCGTACTGGGCCACCCCAACCTACCCGTCTTTCTAATTGTCATGGTTTTACTATACAAGCAAGGGAATCTACAAACTATTTTGCTCAAATATACAAACGTATGACATTACTGGGAAGGGGGATCACAAGTCAATGTCACGAAGGCGTTATTTTGGGAAAAACTATAGTTTGTAGGTGCTCCTTATAACTTACTGACGGCAATGGCAAGTGGTAGAGTATGGTGGGAAGGAGCAGTAGCAACACCACAATGACAATAACCACCGAGAGTAGCACAATCTCCAAGCCCTGCCTAACATAAGGGCTCCGTCCAGCAGAGTTTCTGGAGCATGGTTTGCTACAGCACAGCTTTACACTTCTTTGTTTCTTTTCGTTAGACTGCAAATTGTCCATCTGCTGCTGCTCGCTCAGCTCTATGGATATCTCCTCACTCATCTTCCTCGTTGGCGTCGTTGCAGTCGCATGTGTTTAAAATTACGTGCCGTCCCCCCAAAGTTTGCGAAATTTGAAACTACGTGGGTCACAAATTTTCACGTGGGGGTGGATCAATGCATGGGGATTCCCCGTTTCCTACCCGGAACCCTTACTCTCAGAGTGCACAACACAAACTGTGAACTTCATGATGGGCAACTGTTTTGGCCTGGAGCCCAGCGAACCTCCACCTTCTCGGGAGGATATGGTAATAATATAAACGACTAGATTAACTAGACGCAAGGGAAGGACGGTAGCATATCGGCAAGGATATTCCCCGCCGTGGCCTGTCTGTTAGCAGACTAGCCTGTTTTAGTCACACTGCTGATCACCCTGCAGGAAGAGAGAAGACAAAGGCAGGCAGAGGCTGCCATGAAGAGGCAGAAAGAGGTAAACTATTATTATCGTTGTCTGTATAATGTGCCACTAGTACTGTAGACAGTGGCAGGGTGAGACAAGGTGGGCTTGGCCCATCTAATTTGTTAATACGAAGTTCAAGTTAATTGTGCATAGCTTCCGTGTATCGTAGCTACATTATATAGCAAGACGCAAGACAGCGAAGAGAGCAATCCTAAGTTGTGCAGTTTTTGCCCTTGCCAAACCCAAGTTTTATACTTGTTTATCTTGAGTTCTGGGGTCCGTCTTCTGTATGTACATGTATATATTTCACTCGAAATGAAGTTGGTTTCCCCCCCATTTAATATACAACAGACCTTCTTTGTGCCATTGGAAGCCAGGAGAGCAGTGGTCCCCCCCCCCTCACCTTCACCAAAAGCTTTGTAGTTTTCATGTAGCTAGCTTGTAAGTGTATTAAAGCTTCCACATGAAGTGTCCTCCCACACCACACCCAGGATGGCTGGTAATATCCACCAAGTGAGTTTTGTTCGCTTAGGGGCAACTGGAAAAGTGGAGAATGAGAAACAGGACGGGAACAGGAAACGAGAATGGGAAATGGGAACAGAAATATGCGCAAAAGATTGCAAGGGTAGAGACGACTCAGAACTCAGGGTGATCTTGTTCACCAGTAGAACCACAATAGAGTACAACAGTCCCAGCCATAGTGAAATACCTATATTGGTATAATTTTTATACTGGATAATCGACTGAACGCCCCGTGATAGTGCAAAACAGACTATGTTGGGCAGCCTCACTGTTCACAACAATACAGTAAAGAAGTAGACTAAGTAAACAAACACAAAACAGTTCCAAGAAACAAATTTAGGCTATCATGTGTCAGCAGTCCACACGCTGACAAGTAGAGTCATTGATTTGATCCACTTGCAACTGGCCCAAGTATGTCCGGGGGGGGGCGGTGTAAATGAGGAGTCACTTGGCACACAGTGTGTGTCATCTCGAGACTGCTAGTCTTGGGAAATGATGTAGTCTGTCTGTTCAGGACCACCGCTCTGGGAGCAGGGAGAGATTTACTTTCCTCACAACAACTAAGTGGCCCTTGCATCAGTATATCTTCCCATGCACAAAATCCTGGGGAGATGCCAGACTTCACTGCAGGGTCTAGTATTTGTAGGGCTTGAATTAGCAAGAGTCATAGGGCCAATGATGAGTGATTACAGTATCAATGCTTAGTCAAAGCGTGTTCACTGGTGTGTGTACCCATTTCTACTAGCTGCATGATCCCAGAGAGTATTGACTGCTGTGTCACAGGATCAAAATGCAGGTAAAACTTGAAGGTAACTGGGTCAATTGTTGTGCTCTTAGTTTGTGAACAAGATCGCCGTGAGCCCCGAGTCATCCCTGGCGACGTTTGTAAACAAGATCTCTACAAGCCCCAAATTGTCTCGTCTCTGCAACATTTTTTGTACAATTTCCCGTATCGGTTCCAATCCCGTTTCCTGTTCCCTGCTTTTCCAGTTGCCCCTTGCAAGGCATTTACATGCGCAGCATTGGTGAAGGCAATTATGGATAGCCAAAGCAACTGACAGGGACTTGGATTCCTTCTGAGTATTCTTGCATTGGTGTACAGAACTTTCTCACCCTTTAATGTCATTGTAGGAATGTTGTCATCGTAGACAGTTTCCTCGTGGTGTCTTATTGTGTCTTATGGTGTGTCACGGTGTCTTATTAGTGTCTTTGTCCCACCTTTGTGTAATTACTTCATCCACCCAAGTAATCTGTGTAGGTAGTGATGTTTTAGCAAGTACTCTCTGCCACTCTCAATGTTCAGCAAAAGTGCTTGGCTAGGAGCCATCTTGAGATGCTTGACCTCCAATATGGTCAGTGCTACGCTAACATCACATGCATGCATGGAGACATTTTGCTATTTCTATTGGGATGAAAGTCATCTAAGAGATGAGCTAACTATAAACACTTGCCAGACTTCACAAGGAGCATGACATGATTGGAACAAGCATTTACCAATGTCTAGGGACAAACTATTGCCATTGCTACAAAGAAAAAGTAGTCAGATCAACTGATACGTAACTGTAGGTACCCTTCCGATTTCACCCTCGGCCTCAGACGAGAAAATTAGTACTGCACATGTGCGTCCCTTTGCGTGCGTTCTTGCCACTGCCAGCATGACACTGTGTGTTTGTTGGAGCAGCTCTAATCAAACATAGCCAGGGTCACGTGCAGTTACAAAAAGCAGAGACTGATAAAAACTCCAGTGTAACTGAGTCACATTATTTTTGCTGTTCAAATCAGTGTACCTAATATTATCTTGCCCTCTTCTAGCCAAAAAGAATATGCATTTGGAAGCCATTGGATTGTTGTAGTGTGAGTGTAGTGTATAGTTGTTTCCTTTTTCAAAGTCTTCTCTGGTCTCAATTCTATAAACAATCAAAATTTGGAGGTAGAGAAGACTTACAAACAACCCTGGTCCAAACAGTTACAGTGAACATACTTACTTACAGATAATTAACCCTCAATTTTACAATAGACATCCACTTGTTGCATTAGATTTGTGGTACTCAATAATAAAACCTATGATTAAAGTAATGTCTGCTGTGTGTAGGATGGCGCACTACACACACGTGCACGTGACTGTGTATACAACACACCTACCATGGCACAGTAGGGACAAGCATTAGCCTCATTTCTAAGCCTTTCTATACAACATACACGCAAACACTTAGCAAGAAGCAAGGGGATTGAAGCACCCAGAGTTGGTGAAGGAAAAACAGAGGAGGAAGGAGGAAGCTGAGAGGAAAGCAGAGGCAGCTGGGACATCAGAAGGCCCTCTGAGAGTAAGAAGGGTAGCAGATTTTAAGTAATGACTAAACACTTTTATGGGACATTACAAGTGGGGACCTGAGGATGAGAAACCCAAGGCCTACTAAAAACCTGAGGACTAGAGACCCAGACCTTATGATCCAGGACTTGGTGGCTGTATTAACCTTCAGCTGTTCTGCAACATGTTTCCTCAGTATTCTCAAAATGATGCTAGCGTAACTATCAAGGCCTACTACGACTCATAAATGTAGTCTATCCTCCTTCCCTCCGCTGCAAAACCCTTTTTACCCATCGGCAATGATCATTTCTAGAATATTATATTTACTTTCTGTAATAATAAATAATATGCTGCGATACAACTGTTGAACTGTTAGATCTTTAAGAAAAACTTTGAGAATAATGGGGCAACTCTCAAAGCGTAAGTCACAAGCATAAAGGAATATAACAATAAGCCAATAGCTTCATGCAGCATGTAGAAAGCTGGCCTAGGGGGCCCAGGCCAGTGGCGTATTTAGATAATGAAGGACTGGTTTCCATGAATACGCCTCAGCAACCACATGAAGCTTCAAAATACGCATACATTATCAAATTTGCACATTGTACGCAGAAAAGTATACTGCAATGTGGCCAGGAAAGAGGCTACAGTACACCTTGTGCTGCTGAACTGACAGGCCTGAGTAGTGTCCCAAAACCTCAGAAACTCCCCTAGATACACCACTGCAGGCCTTGTCTCTATTCCACAAATTGCTCTTGTTCAATGTTGGCCCTCTTAAGTGCTCAAAATTGCACAGCAATGATCTAAAAGTAGCTGCCAAGAGACTCTACTCTCGAGATAGGCTACTTCATTGAAGTAAAATGCAGTGAAATGCCACGAGAGGTGTTCTACTTGTAATATCTTTTCTGCTCAGTGTGAAACGTACAAAAATAAGACACTCCCCCAACTTCCTTTTGGGCCCACCCCTTTCTTCTTGGCTAGACCCACCCCTGGAAGGTACCTAGCCAGACATGATCTCATTTATACTAAATCCTTTCCCTTGCAGTGGACAACAGATTGATGAACAATACAGCTTTGTACTGTTCTTTATGTTGTTTATGAATTGTGGCCTCTTGTATGCATGGTATATGTGATGTACCTGGGATGTCTGCTGCAGCTGCACTATAACAATATTGCTATACACGAAATGGTACCATGTACTGTACTTCAAGTATCAGTAGTTGTGCCAAGAGTCTGTCTCGTGTATAATTATAGCTAGATAAGTAGTCTGGTTATGTGAGACTACCATGGCAGACAAGACAGCATTTTAGACAACATGCACTTATGGAGACAACACAGGACGGCAAATTTGATGTAGGAGACATAGGCTATGCATGATCAATGAGCTGTGCAAAGCAGAGACACTCTGCATGCTAGCTTCACTGTTTGAGTGTGAAGTTCTGATAATTCTGATTCATCAAAAGTTGTACCTATACTGTAACTTCGATCAAGCTAAAATACCATAGTGAGTGGACTTTGTGGCCATTCCAGTTTGCTTCTCAGACAGATAGCTATATATTGTCCACTCACGTCGGTTCAAGAATTTGGTGCATGGTGGCATGTCATACTGAGGTAATTAAAAACTCCTGAAGCAGAAGGGAGCTGACAGTCCAAATCCAAACCTCCTAGAAACCTGAGCCATGCATACTTTTCTGCAACTGGAGATGCTCCAACTTTTTTTGGACAACCTCGGTAGCTGACAGAATGAAGATGCAGGGTGTGAGCTCTCAATCTGGTGAGTAGTCTATAAGATAAATACAATGCAAGAAGCAATATACATAAACTCCATGCTATAGCTGAGGCAGAACATCCTGACATAATTTGCATTGTGGAGTCACGGCTTTCTAATGAGATTCAGGACAATGAACATTAATTACCAGCTGGCTATAGATTAGACCGTAACAGACTTAGTGGAGGCATTTTAATCTTGGTGCATACATCACTCGAGCTCGTTTTTGATGTATAGGTTGGGGGACCTTCCAACTTGGAACTTTTAGGTATTTCTGTTAACTCACCTTGCACTAGTCATACGTTTTGTATCACTCTATTGTATCGCCCTCCCAGTTCCAATGTTTTTCAGCCATGTTTTATCTTTTTTAGAGTCACTCAGTCTTGCATAGTTTTCTACTTTTTTTGCATACTTATTTTCCCTGGAACAAGTAGTATCATCGTACACACAGCCCTAGTGGGTCAACATTCCTCATAATTCTTGCTCCACCCCAACACTACTCTGTAGCTGTACAGCCATAGGCTCTATTCCCACTTGCTAATTCCGACCACTTTGGACTACTTTTGGATGTGACATGGAAAAACTAACATCAAGCAAACTTGTTCAGAGAAGTGGAAAATCTGGAGATATGTACACTCTGATTTCCAAGAGGCCTGTCAACTAATCGACTCCACGGATTAGGATGCAACTATGTGTGATGATGTAGATGAATCAGTGGAAGAAGAGTTTCCCCAACATTATGAAACAATACATCCCCAAAGCTACCCTAGATACACACTATTAATCTTCCTTGGCTTATTTAAAGAACATCTCTTTAGCAACCAGGAAACAAAATTATCTATTTAAGAGAGCTAAGCCATAACTGCCCCACCCATTTGAGCCATAAATGCCCCAAGTCATAAATGCCCAATGCATTTAAGCCATAAATGCCCGTCCCCATATCCCATTATGTTTTAACTTCACACTTTATGTATGTGTGGAAATTTTCACATAATGAACATTGATGTGCCAGCTGGTGTTGGTGCTCCCCCACTCAACACACAACCCTGGAAGACGTGACCATTTTGCAAAATGAGAAACAGGGTGATGACAATGTTGCGAAATGCTATGAAGCATGTTGCCTGGCCCAAGCCTATGATTGGTCAGTCTGTTATATGCTGTTACCTTAGATGAGAGCACAACCTTGTCACAGACTGCCTCAACTATCCTCTTGGTGATGATTGCCCTGATGGTTGACAAACTGTTGGCTCACAGACACGGACATGTGCATGCTTGGTGGTGAACGTGTTTCTCCATCTACAGCCCCCATATCCTTACTTCCGTCAGAATGCGCAATTATACGCTTAAGGTGAAAGTTCAGTCTCTGGGCTAACCGCGAGTCGTGTCAGCAGCTAAATTCGTGGTGCGTGAACATAGTAAAAGATGGGTGTGACACAGTCATCTACTGAAACTGTTGAAACTACTCATTCTGGTCCCAGTGGCAGTGTCTCGTACGAAGAGATGATCAAAAGGAGTCTCAGTCTGGATCCCTACGGACAATCATTTGACACCATTGCCCAGTACGTAAAATCTAACTGCGATGTTGAAGACGACTACCAAATACACGTTAGAGACGCGTTGAAGAAGCTGGAACGAGAGAGTGTCATTGTCAGAGACCCACAGTCTGGGTTATACAAACTGACGGCATTTGAACCTTTACGTGCGGATCCAACTCAGTTCTCAAGTGTAGCCGAGATTTAAGACGATTCTAACGTTTGAACTTGTTCCTACCGTTCTTGTTTGTCCATGTAACTTATTCCCACTGAGTCAGTTAAATAATTTTATGAATGCTTGAAGCTTGTTCTCTTGTCTTTAAAGTCCATTTTCCCAGACTGTCTAATTAAATATTTCTTGTTTTGTTCACGTCTATAGCTAGTTTAAATTGAAATGTTCAGTTACACTTCTCCGTTCTGTTCTATTATATACCGTCTTTTTCCAAGTACCGTGAAATCGTGTTCTAACATGTCAAGATTTTGACTGTAAAGCATGGGTCACTCTAAAATGGGAAACGGGGAACTGCATGGGGAAATGGAACTGCAATGCTGTACTGCATCACGAGTGGTGAGTTGTGAAAGAGGACTGAGTGTACAAAAATAGTCCAAGTATTTGCTAGAAGGGCAGGCCTATAGTTTTGTTCCCAGACCTGGTGAGGAAAGCAAAAAGAATACATCAGCCCTAGCAGTAGCATGGTTTAAACAACTGGATCTCATGTGGCATAATAAGAGAGTGAGTGAGTATGTGTGTATATAATCTACTTTGTCAGTATATAGGATTGCCTCACTTAGCTATAAAGCTGTTGTACACTCTCTCCTCCACCCAGTGCATGAACAATCAACGAACCACATCTCCCTTATAAATAGGCCTGCAAACATGCAATACTGCACTGGCACACACTAATTAAATTTTCCACTGAGCTTGTGTTTTCTTGTGTTTCCTTATTTCCCCATTACTTCACATTCCTTATTTCCCCATTTCCTTGTTTCCTTATTTCCCCATTTCCTTGTTTCCTTATTTCCCCATTACTTCACATTCCTGGGAAGAGAGTCTGTTACCAGGCGATATTTCTGTGTATGAGCACGCGAGATGAGATTATAGGGCGGTGGTACACGAAAAAATGCAGCAGTCGAGGAGTGAAGTAAGGCCTGAGCTGCCACAGTAGCTGCAGGGAATAAAAAATTATGTGTTGCTGTTCAGACAGCTAGTCCTGAAGTGTTCTACCTTGAAAGCTGGAAACGAGCTAGCACTGGCTATATTTATCATCAGATTGATAACATGCACGCATATGCGATTTCCGAGAAATTATGATGACAAGCAGCAGATTCTGATACAATGTAGCTGTTAGCTGTTACATCTTGGATACTTGTGCATGGAAATATTTGGGACATGTGTTCCAATAGCTATTAAATAACTAAGCAGATGCTTCTGAGCACTGTAGCAACCCGAGTTGGTAATAAGCACACAGGTGCATGCATACAGTACAGAATGTTTTACTGAGAGGCATTAGCTACACACTGCAAGCTCTGTATCTCATGGCTGTCTGCTTACTTAAGCTTGTAGCCAGAGAGAAACCAACTGTTATGTTTGGAAGGAAACACTGATGTATAGCAAAAGTACTTCAATAAAATGGTATATTGATTTTGCACTGTAGCATGTACAATTATGCAGCTTTGTTTTTTCCCAGGCTTCATCCCTCCACTCTGCCGCAGAAAGTGGCAGAGTGGATGATGTGAAGAACTTCCTAACTGATGATAATGTGGATAGCACAGACAAAAAGGGGGTAAGGATAATGCACTTTGTAGCACACAATCACAAGGCAGCCATGTAGTTATGATGAGCCTTGGTCCCAGGCTTCTCCCCAGCTTTTGTCTGTGTTCTGTGTGACAAGAACAATGGCGGGTTCTGGAAGCAAGGCTGCTTTATAATCTGATGTGCTGACAAAATTTATTACTACCCTTTGTGTGCCTGTGCAAGGAGACCCAAGTGATTGGTCTGTTTGTGTGTCTGTCAATTTGTCAGCCAGTTGCTATTATTCTGGCAAGTTTGAAATGAAAGCTAGTATGATTTAAGGACTTAACTCCCGCCTACCAAAGTAAACCGCAGCAAACTCCTGAGAGGTCCATGCTAATTTCGGATACGTTTTATCAAGAGGCCTTGCCTATACGTTATCAATTACTGGTGAAAGTTAGCTGCTATGTTCGAGAAGCTGAATCAACACTTCATTTCATTTGTGAGGTAACAGGTGCCTTTTCATGTGGGGTGCCTATTTTTATATGGGTGCTTATTAACACGATGATGCGGTTGTTGTAATCAAAACAGGCACCTGCATTCATGGGGTGCTTATTTTTGTGTAGGTAACTATTTACCAGCATAGTCAGCCTAACTCCTGGCAAGTCTTGAAACAGAAAGGGTGTCTTCAGATGAGAAGCATGAGAAAAAATACAGAGAATTAACCTTAGCACAGGTACATGCAGGGTGGTAAACATAGCATGTATGTGCTTGAACTGAGAACTTTGGTGCTAATAGTTTCAGGCTCCCCCACATTGATGAGTATGAGGAGTTGAACGAGAGCAGCATCTGTATGCATGTCTGTATATATGTATGTATGTGTACTGTCCATAAGTACACATTTTCGCGATTGTGATAAACAGTCATGTCATGAAAAATTAAGTGCCATGTGGGCTCATAATTTGCTCATGTCATCAACTAGATTGACAGTCACTTATCCAGTGATCAAGTACTTCCAGTGTGGGTGAAGGGCTGGTGAAGGCGAGTACCTCAAACATGAATACTGTACTCTGTGAGGGCTAAGCTTTACTTGTGTAGTCCTGGCGATCAGGTATTTCCAGTATGGCCTTGTGAAGGTGGCTAAGAAAGACGGCCATGGGAGACAACTTGATCATGGGTACTCTAATGTGTGCGATGAAACAAAATTGTGACTTTCTGCACTTTGCGCAAATTTACCTACTTTGTGTGAGAAGCCTTTGCCACCTGGTATGGCTCATTAAACATGATGTAGATACCCTATGTGCTATATTGTGTCAATGTAGCCACATCCAAGACAAAGGTGGGACTTTTGTCCCAGGTTTTGTCACTTGTATTACCACTGCAAGTGCTGAATACTGGAGTAGAGCCCTGCATATGTGTATACATGTAGTATAGCTCCTTTCTATTTGTGTCTTTGATCACATGCAGAGAACTCCACTACACTATGCAGCTATGAAGGGTCATAGCGAGACTGTGCAGTACCTTGTGAAGCGGGGAGCAAATGTTCAAATCAAGGATACTGCTAGTGAGGTATGATTATCCTATCCTAATGATGATAATGACAATAGTAACAAGACTGGATGTTTTATCACGGAGTACTGTAATGGACAGTCTTTGTTCCAAGCTAGGCTACTAAGCATGTATAGCACACCTGACTCTGTATTTTCCTGCTTGTCGTTTTGATCACATGCAGAGAACTCCACTACATTATGCAGCTATGAAGGATCACAGTGAGATTGTGAGGTACCTTGTGGAACAGGGAGCAAATGTTGACGTCAAGGATAAGAGTGAGGTACGCATGATTTCAGAGCCATGGCATGCAAGTTATTTCAAAGTGATGTGGCCAAAGTGCATGTCGCCTTACATGCATAAGCAAGCAGCAGCTAAGGGGATCTGCCCTCCTTCCCACCAGAAGAAACATTTCTTCAAATTAGGTGCTTTGGAGATCATTTTTAGTACTAAAATGCCATATCTTGTGAATACTTGGCAAGCGGGATGTACATGTCCCCACTGTGCAGTAGTAATTGCATATTAAATTTTGCAATTACCTTGGTGCACGCAGCAGCCATATATGGAAGGTGTCTGCAGGCATGTCCCTGCAGCATGCCAGCATGCCCACAGACAGACACTTGTCCTGCAGCAAAAATTTTAGATACTCAAAGATTGCTTCTTACATGTGGTTCTTGGCAGGCAGGAATCTGATTCACCAAACATCCACATGGAGCTAGATCTTGTGATTGTAGATTCCATATATACGGTAGTGCCCTGAGCAAGTGCCCATGGGCACCCGCAGCTCAAGCACCAAAGTTTGAGGGTGGGTGGTTACATGGAGGAGGTGCTTAAATGGTTCAACTATCCCTATGCAAGTGCCCACCTTTAGATTTAAAGGTAGCTGCCTGGGGTTACCAAACCAACCTGCATTGTTGCTTTACCTGTGTTTCATTCTTTAGCCAAACAAGGCTAGCTCGGTGGGTGTATCATGCAAGAAAATGTACCGACCAGTAACCCCGTCACCCAGCCTTTGCAGTGTTTGTCACATGCAGTATGTGATTTTTGTACTGCAAGTGAAGAACACTAGAGTGCTGCGGATGAGGTTCTGGACTGCTGCATGTGACCCTTTGCTGCCCGATGTCGTTGGGCCTGAAGCGCGATCACAGTTAGAATAGCCTGTTGTTGCTGCAGCTGCTGCTATGTACCGAGAACTACACTTTATGACTGCATGAAATTAGAGACTGAAAACTTGCTTTGCACTGACAGAAACTGTTCAGGTTTGAGAATGCTTAGAAGAGGTACATTTATGTAGTTACTGTGGCTGTAACACTGAAAGTGGTACGCAGTAAGTGGAGACAGACAGGTTTGTGGCGGGAGTTTGTAAGCACTAGACTGACCTTAATGTTGCAAATCTGAATCGAATGATCTTATCTAATCTCATTGAATATGAAATATGGAAAAGTGAATGTACACAGTTACAATTCATGTAACCGGCACTGTTCAATCTAGGTTGAGCTACCTGCTATATCTCTAGAGCTCTCACTGCAGAGGCATTATGAGCAAGTTCAATATAGCTGACCTGCTTCTTTGTCCAGTGTCATAATAAAATGGGGCCCGGGCCCAGTCGGCTCTATCTTATAGTTTGAATGGATTCCCCGTAAGATGGGGCTCAGGTGAGCCTCTTTCACAATCAAAATGGATCATCATCAGTGTAGTTATCATCTTTAATTCCCACAGTTTTTGCACATGTAGTACTTTACCCTTTTTTTTTTTGCGTATCAACTGAACAAGAAATAGTGCATCCAATAGTGTTGCAGTGACTGGGATATGCTTGAACTTGTAGCCTTGAACATACAGTGCATTACATAGCATCCTATGTTAATCAGTGTTGAATTGGTTGGCCACAAGTTGGATTTCATCACCTAGAAAATGATAGTAGTAACAAATTTATGGGACTTTATTCCACAGATGACTGCACTACATTGTGCAACCATGCGTGAAGTGAGCAGTCTAAGTGTTGTGGAGTGCCTTGTTGAGAATGGAGCAGATGTTAACGGTACAGATGAAGAAAATGTTAGTTCAGTTGGTAATACACCACCAGTGGCATACATCGCATCAGCCACTTGCATTGCTAGTGGGTATATGTACTTACTTTTATTACTCCAGATGACACCACTGCACAATGCAGCTAGGTTTGCCAACATGGGTGTTGTGAAGTACCTTGTGGACCATAAATCTGATCTAAACATCAATGACAGATTTGGGGTTAGTTACCTGCAGTAGAAATTTTTGAAGCAGTAATGTATTGTGAGTGGTAAGAGTGTGTTATGCCTCATACAGATGTGGAAAGTGGACTGACAAACTAGACAGGGTTACGATAAATATTTATCACTTACCAATGAGAAGTGTATCACTCAGCTGTTAGCACACAAGTTTCCAGTTGTCTTACATAGTTTTTGTACTCAACTCGTAAGTTACCTGTCACACTTAGCTGGTTGTGGACTTTGTCGCAGAGAGTGCAATGGGATACGTAAACTAAATATATACATACATACATACGTACTATTTTAATGTGGTGTGGCCAAAGTGTATGTAGCATGTGTAGTATCTAGGGGGGTCTGGGGATATTCTCCCCCAGGAAAATTTTGTTAAATTAGACGCTAGGAGATTGCTTCTGAGGCCATTTTAGGCCCCAAATCTCACGTTTTGCAATTCTTAGTAAACAAAATTTCAATAGTTGCTACACATACTTAGTTTGGTTTCCAGACCCTTCCCATATGGGCAGGACGAGAAAGGGGAGGGAAGGAAGGGTCTGGTGAATAACTCTATCCCAACGTGGATCCACGGAATTTCATTTAATGTTAATAATTGATACTTGCGAAGCCACGAATACTTACAAGTTTATAATACCGCACTTAAACGTGCAAGCACATGTCCACACTACACATTCACTTATTCACAACTCACACCTACTTGACATTTGCGTTTTTCCCTCATCAACACTGCTGGCAGGAATGCAGCCGTGGATCCGGAGTTATTCATCAGACCCTTCCTTCCCTCCCCTTTCTCGCCCTGCCCATACAGGAAGGGTCTGGGAGCCATGTACTCTCTGTGAGGTAGTCGCAGATTGCGCGTAACTTAGTGCACGTACTAGCTACATATGAAAGGCATGCCCCTGCAGCAAAAAAAAATTTGCTCGGAGATCGCTTCCTAGCTGTGATCATAGGCAAACAGGATTCTGATTCACATTGAGTACTGAATGAGTAGTCTTGTTCCCAGGCTCTCACCCAGCTTTCCGTCGCTGGCACTACGTACTGCCTGCAAACGATGGAAAGCTGGACAGGGCCTGGGGAATGAGACTAGTGATTTCAGATTCTGTGTATAAACCTAGCTGCGCGTACATGCCGCAGGCAGCACAGCCACAGGCTACCCAAGTAGAGTAAACTGAAATGGCTGAAAATCCTAATGCAACATTACCGTTTTGTCAGTGAAATCTGCATGATGTTGGGCAGCCGTTTTCCGAGATGCCTCGGCTTACTAGTTCTTATACGTATGACTTCGCGTGTATTCAAAGTGCGCACATGCACGTTTAGTCTGCAAAAAAAGTGGTCGGGCCAAAACCCAACCAGCCCGACCGCTTGCTACGGCCATGAACTTATGTCTGTGTCATTATGCAGTCTACATTGCTATACACACAAAAGACACTCTTTAAACCAGATTGTGCTATTTCACATTATCCACTGGCTTCTTTCATTCATTCTTCGCTCTGTAAAAATGAGCACTGCAGGTTGATTTAACCCAAGATAGGTCACCTTAGTTGCAGGACCTTGGTCCATCCCACCTCCCACTTTTACCACTGTGTAAGGTTACAGCCTTTGTGTACTCAAAGTTCCAATAAGGCGTGAACACTTGTGTAAAAGTACATGAATACTGCCCAAAGGTTAGCCCATCATGCATGAATAGTTCCAAATTCATCTGATAAAACATGAATATAGCCTGAGTTCCACCCCTCTTTGGCACAAATATGCAATTACAAAACTAATTTTGTTTGCAACCAAATTCATAGAAACCTTGATGGCAAAAGGGGGTGGGCCATTCCATGGACCTGATCGAATATAGGCTGCAAATGAGATGACAGTTCTTAGGTTAAATCAACCTCCTGTCAGTCTTACAAAGTCAGACTTGCACACACAAAGTGAGAGATTCTGCCACCAGTTGAGACTATTATGCATGTGACCATTGACTCCAGGACTTCTGCACATATAGCAACTAAAGCTAGTTATGCTAGTAGCCTTGCATGCAATGGAGACTATTCTAGCTAGCTCACTCTAAAAAATTGGTCTCTGATGATCAAAAGGGTCAGACGATAGTTTGAAATAGCATTGGCTGTTATACCCAATGCCTTCACTGTGCATAGCAATGACGTGCAAGACATAGCCACGAGTTTGGGCCTGTAGCATTGGCAGAGATTGGCTGTATAGTTGTATCTTCGCTATAACTAACTGCTGCAGTGCAACACAGCCCTCAAGACTCTGGGTCCTCTTTATAGTCTCCTGGCTCCACCAGACTATCTCAGTTATCTTGTTGTTGGTGACCACTAGACTAGACTATTGGATAGTCTCATCCCCAGACCCCACCCTCTCATGAGAAAAAATGGTCTGGTGAACCAAGTTGAATTTCTCTTGCAACAGTGCTGCAACAGTGTAACCTAGCACCTTTCCTAACATTTTTGTGCCAAACTGCTCCAAAAGTGTATGGATACCCAAGTAGAGATAAATTTTTTACTGTTTTAAGGGAAGTGGTACGTAATAATTAACAATCTCGTAATCTCATTGGTCATTACGGGAATAGGGCCAAGAAATTCGAGTTGTACACAAGACTGTTTCTTACCAGGAGGCGTTGTGCAGGGTGGGCACCAGACTGACTACTGTGACACTTTACAGTTCTCTCAGATTTACCCAAAGAGTTATATAAATTATTGCTTGATGAAACTCCTTCATTGGGAATAATTCCATAGCTCAATTCACATGTGTAAATATTGTTACTCGCCCTATAATGATATGAACATACAGTATTTGCATGACTGAATTCACAAGTATCCACTGTTTTTATACATCAGTGCTCTCCAGTGTACAAGGCTGCTGAGTGGAACCACAGTGAAGTGGTGAAGTACCTGACTGAACATGGTGCCAAACAGGTAAGTTGTTAATCAGTCAGAAACAGTAGGTAAATAGCTATGTGGCCAAACAGGCTGAAAGATTTCATTTAGTAGTTTGGCGGATTGATAAACAGCTACCAAATTATCATTTTTGGGGTGAACCTGAGCGAGCCCCACACTAGCGGGACTGCATTGCAATGATGCGTGTGTATGCCTGTTTGCGGCCATATACCATAAATGAGTGCATTTAAATATTTCACAAAGCTTGAACATTCTCGTGTGCTTAGTAGGTGAAGGCTACTGCTAGAGTGCAGTGTCAGCTGCTTGAAGTTAAGACGACCGAAGATGAAGCAAGCATGGCAACTTACTTGTGGTTTGTACACCTACCAACCTTCAACGGCAGGCTGCTCACAATGGTGAATGGTAGTTGAGTTTACTTCAGGTAAGGGCCATGCATAAATGGGACTCATAAACACCAGAGACTCAGCTCATGATTTGAGTGTAAAGCTTAGTCCATGGTAGCCTCGTTCCCAGGCCTGGGAACGAGGCTATGTCCATGGCTGTGTAGACACAATAGCTGCCCTGATGGCATAATGATGGCAATTTGTTAGCATATGTAATACCTATACCGTATAGTGGGAAATTTTCGAATGGTGCAAATTTTCATGTATTTCGCATGATACGAAGATAAAAACTACGAAATTTTAAGGCCCTAATTCGTTGATTTTTAGTTTCTCATCAGGTGCTTCCCCTGCACACAATGTGGGCGGGCGGGTATATTATGTATTTAGCAATAGCCAGCAGATATTTCTCACGAAAGAACCCAACAAACATGATGCCAGGAGGATCAGTGCTCGTCATACGCCATTGCAGAAGGTTGTTTTGGATGCTGTGCAGTAGAAAAACTTGTTTGTTAGTGTTATGTTCATCGCTACGCTTATCCGGTTCATTACTACGTCGATAGTATACAAACAATGGTGATAAATTCTATCGCGAAAAATCCATGCGGGCGGCTGATGAGAAACTGATAATCAACGAATTGGGGCCTTACGTGCAAAATTATAGAAACATCAAATTTTGAACGGGCAATTCTAACATGTGGAAGCGGTGATAAAGCAATGGCGTTGTACCAGTATTTCCAGCCTTTGGACGATCTTCCAGATCCCAGTGGACCTCTATCTGCATCCGTTAGCCCTGCGGCGATAAAAGATGCCAACGAGGCTGTGAGAAATGCAACACGAAGCAAGCCAAGAAGCAAACCACGCTATGGGCCATGGCAATGCGCAGGTGCATACGAAAATAAAAATACAAAAATTTCTTCTGAAGGCCTTACGGCCATTTATCCGAAAATTTGCACCTCCCAAAATTTCCCGCTATACGGTAGCTACCTCTGGTGAGGACTTAGTTACTTGTACATTATCAAGTTTGGCGTATAGTAGCTAGTGACAAATCTTGCTGTGTGCCATGAAAAGTAGCAAATCAGCAGTGTGCTGCTAGCTCAGGCTCGCCCCACGATGATCAATCATCTGACTAGTACTTTAACCGTTGTTGAGTGAGATCTGATAACGAGCAGGGGTGGTAAAACAACTCAATAGTTTAGGTAAGGAAAGCAGTCTGGAAGCATGCTCCCCTGAGAAAGTTTCAAGTTTGCATTCTTAGGGATTGAATCTGGAGCCATTCTGACCCTATGTACTCACATCAATAATCTGCAAGCACTGTATTGCAACTCATGGTTGTGTAGGATGCTGCATGTGATGCTACATAAGCATTCAGCAATAATTCAAAGTCGAACATGCATGCTCATTAGAATGAACAGCTACTGAGGTTGGAGGCAGCTGCTAGTTGGGCTAGGTTGTGTAATTTCAATAACTTTCAAGGCTGTATCAGTAAGTATCATTATGTCAATGGTTTTCTGACTTCGTTAATAACCAGCATTAGTCATCTTTGGAGGCTCTCCCAGTGTGTACTTTGGGGGGACAATTGCCCCCTCCCCCTTGCTCTCTGCTGCCCCTGACATCTGCATAATCACCAATCTCATTTTCGGCCTACCATGAAACTACTTAGCCTTGTTTCAGGAATGTAGACATTATTTGGATTTTTGGGACTCACACAACTCATGGAGTGGAGAACCGCTAGTCTTTTGTCAATCAGTATATTAATGATTGTTTAATGATTACAACTTGGGATATAGTTTCTTATAATATTGCATTTTGTATTACATACACTTGTAGGATGATGCTATCTATGCAGTACTGGATTGTCTTGAGAAAGTAATCCGTACAAATCACAAAGATCACTTTGAGAGCTGCTTGGCTCAGATCCACAAGTTTGAGCTAGAAGGGTACCACATTGCTGAAATGTTTATGAAGAGACACAGCAATTCAACAGCACTACACCATGCAGCTGCAGCTGGTGCTACAGAAATGGTGGAAGCACTGATTGAAACACTAGGAGCTAGTGAGTTCAACTTTATGTTCATTACAATGGCACACAAATGACCTCAAAATTTAGCTACACCTAACTAAAACAAATCAAGTGCATCAGGGTCGACCAGTGCAGTTGGTAGGCCAGTAGAGGGAAAAAATGTTGGGCGCAAAGTAATGTGTGTAGCTGATTTTCATTGTACCCGATTTTCATTGTAGCTTTAGACATAGATGAATCTTTTCCCGAGTTTTCTTCAAGGTTTCGCGTATCCAAAGTCATGAAAAAAAGGACTGAAGCATTCCCTGGCTTTTACCAGTCTTGCTTTTGTTAGCCATGACATTTGGAGGCTGGGGATGAGACTAACACACATGGAATGGGGAAAGTGCTCTCTTGAATCTTGTGCCTTTTTAACAGCCTGGTTTGATCACTTCAGCTTGGTAGAAACTACATGTACTCAGGTGTGTTAGGACAAGTATTATTAAATTTTCACATAAATGCAAAATTAATAATTATGTTGTTGATCTGCAAATTATACTCCAGCTATAATTTGGGGTAGTGATATGGTCGGATCATATTAACTCTGTCTGTAAAACTGCAAAACGTCACCTGGGTCTTGTCCATCGAAAGCTGCACCAAGCATCACCCCGAGTTCATCATGCAATTTATTGCAGTACTATCCTTCCCAAACTGGATTACTGTTGTGCTGTGTGGGATCCACACTACTCCACTGATAAGACTGCACTAAATCACGTCCAACGGTTTGCCAGCAGGGTCATCACACATAAATGGCATGCCAATCACTCCACCTTGTTGAATTCTCTGAACTGGCAGCCCCTTGAGATCCGCAGGAGGGTAATTAAACTTAATTAAGGTCTGCTACAATATACTTAATAATTATTCTTGTATACCCTCTTCTGTCTTTACCCCACACCCTTATTCTGGTTTACGTCATTTTCGTGACAGAATGCTCCTCAGACCAAATGCCAAGACCTACTCACATAGATTCTCTTTTTTTATTGATATTGTACCCATTTGGAATTCTCTACCCGCTGATGTAATTAGAAGTCTCTCACCCAGGTCTTTCAAGACCAAAATTCTCGCTTTGTACCTCTTAACATTACCATTCCTTTCTTTTCTCTTCCTGTTTTGTATCTCTACTTTTGTGTCTCTCTGTGTACTTCCTGTATTGTAACCCTACTTCTTGTCTCTCTGTATACTTGTCCTCTACTATTACTTACTCATCCTGTTACCTATTTGTTATGTCACCCGGAACGACACTCGTTATTAGCTTTGTAGCTACCTTGTCTGACCGGTTGCATTACCATGCATAAACATTTTAAAGAAAAAAAAAGTGGCATAGGCATCAGTAGTCTTTCATGCTTGCTGGGCTTCAGTAAATTGGAAGTGTGATAAGTATGTCTGTAAAGGTATTACGTACTTGTGGTAGTACATACAAGACAAGATACAGCAGATTGCAAGTCTTGCAACAAGGAAAATACCACATATGAATCTGATTGTCTTTCCTGCCTCAGGATGCCTTCCTCTTGGTTCATGTACAGTAAATTAGTTTTCCACTGTAACCTACACTTGTTGCAAGACTTTTGCAATCTGCTGTAATTTGACATAATTATAAACCTGTATGGGTACTTTTTGGGGCGTGTCCTCAACAGTGCAAAAATTTATGATGTAATTGAAGAACAAATGCCTTGCATAATATGTGTAAATAAAATCGGTGTATAAATAACCACTTCTATGGTATTAGCAGTAGTTCTAATGCTGGTGCACTTATACTGACCTCATTACTGAGTCATCTTCAAATTTTACTGTGCATGCAATGGACCTACATACTTGCAGTCACTAGTCTCATGTTTTCAGTTTTCAGCTTTTACTGTAATTACCAACAAGAATGACAAATTCCTCTTCTGTTGGTTTTTAGAACCTGATATGAAAGCAAAACTCTTTGTAAAGGAAAGGGTGAAGTATGAAGAGGTTAGCCAACAATGAACATGTACCATCCATCCACCTGTTGTGCTTTAACAATCAATGGACCACATCTCCCAAAAAATAGGCCTAGAGTCACCCACTGTGCAGGATGCATTTCAGCCAATACCAGGCTTCATCAGCTGCGCAGGAGTGATGCTTGAGATGTCAGTCTCCATCTCCTGATCACGCCAGCACAGCTTGGTATTGGCCAAAAGATATTAGGCGCACTGGGTGAATTTGCACATTATCTAGGCCTGCCTTATTTTAGGGAGATGTGATTGTTTGTCATGATTATGTTTTACATTTTCTGTCTTGTGCACTTGTTTATTCCACCAGCGCAGTTGTAAACTGAGGTCTAGTTCAGATAATTGTCTGATTGTACCCATGGTCTTGAACCATTATGTGTATGTACACAGATAGCTCCACTTCGTTTGGCTGCTGAGTATGGGCACTATGGCACTGTGAAATACTTGATTGATAAGAGTGCTGATGTGAACATTACAGATAAAATGGAGGTTAGTTGGGGCAAGTGGAAACTGCCAGAGTGTGGAAGTTGAAGTACAGAAACAGAAGTATAGAAGCTAGAAGAAAAGCCACCTAATGATGTTGAGTGCCTTATTGACTGACGACTGTGCTTTGTAGCCAAAAAAGGGTAACTGTCTCCAGGTGATGTGAAAGCTGGATCCTGGGACCTCGGACTCCCCAGTGAGCACTAACACAGCTGTTTTGCATGACACAGTGAGTTTCTTTTCTTGGTTTTGGTCCGAGACTGCAGTGGCTATTTGCTAATAGTTCTACAACTGGTCAAGCTACTGGTGAAGATTCTCAGTGAGGAACTAACGAAAACACTCACATCTGTATCACTGTCACAAGAACATCAGAAGCATCGAGCCCGCATAGTTGGCCCACTCACCTTTAGTCTTAGGTTGACCTAGGCGACACACATAACCCTGAAACCATGCTCGCTGCAGTCTAAGATCCCAAGATCTGACACTCATGTCACTGGGAGACAGTCACCTTTGACTGCAAGGCCTCAACACACATAGTCCTGAGTCAGTAAGACACTAGATACTGATAGGCAGCTTTTCTTCTCACTTCTGTACTTCCGTTTCTGTAATTTGTTTACGTGCTTCAGTTTCTGCACATCGTTGTTTTCTAATTGCCCGGTTAGTTGGTCTTAAATTTGTCTTGAAGTAAAAGGCATCAGGTAAAATTTTGTTCTTTACACATGTAGACTACACCACTGCATGCAGCAGCCAGCGCTGGTCATCGTCAGATTGTTGAATTCCTTGTTGAAGAAGGCGCAGTCATTGATTGCAAAGGTGTACATGTTAAAGAGCAGGATAAGAAGGTAATGCCCTGCTATAATCCTGCAGATGGTTTGAACAATGCATTTCTTTAAACTAGTATTCTGGGTTATGCTTGCATGGGACCATGCTCGAAAGAATTTGCTGCAATACTTACCAAGTAGACAATTAGTACATTGCTGTACTTAAGTTATTCACATTGTAGCACATAGCTTACGTTTTGACATTGAACCCCCTTCAGACAGCAATCATAGCATGGTTTTATTACAAATTACCTACATAATGAACATTTGAGTAGTTATAGCAAAGTTTATAACAAATAGCATTGCTCTCTCTTGTTCTGACCATTGTTCCATTAACTGTCCACTTTGTTTTGCTTCAATATTTAGAGAACACCGCTTCATTTGGCATGCTACAATGGACACACTGAAACTGCTCGCTACTTACTTCAGAAAGGAGCAGACCCAACAGAAAAAGATTGCTATGGTAGAAATTGCCTCCATTTAGCCATCAGGGCCAACCGCAAGTATGTAACAGTGGTTAATGTGTGTTTATTTTAAATTGCTCATTAGATCATTAAAGATGCAAGTAGACTCACATTCAGCATTTTCCTGGTGTGTTTATTGCGCTATATCTTGCATACTAAATGCTATACTTGACAAAATCTGAGAAACATGACATTGAGCATATACTAGTGCAAAATTAATTATACTCATAGTACTAGCATCATCCTGGCGTGCACTAATTTGGCCATAGCCCTTCACTCTTGTTCTCACGGCTTAGAGTGAAAGTACACATCGCCGTACCCGGTGGCCAGTCTTTGTGAAATATTTGAATGTGCTCGTTTGAAATTTACGGTAAGTGGCCAGTCCAATCGATCGAACAAACAAGCAGACATACACATACATGTGCACAATGCAGTCACACTAGTGTGGGGCTTGCTCAGGCTCACCCCAATTATTCACAATGCCAAGTTGAAAAAAGGCAGTTAAATATTCAAAATCAATCAATTTATGCACACTTTCTTGAATAACAATTTTCAATGCCCTCTTGAATATGAAGCAGTACTACAGATATGCAACATATAATGCCACTACTGTCATTACAGCAGCTTCTATAGTTGCTTTGAATTTTTTGTTTACTTGTACAGAGCAACAGTTGAACTTTTACTCGAAGATAACAAATGGAAGAAGATGATGAGGGAGGGTGATGACTCAAAGCTTCACACACCCATGAGAAACCTCATTGAAAAAATGCCCGGTAAAAATCATCTCCATTTTTACCTTTTTTCCTAGTACTTAGTAGTATAACTTAGTATTTGCTGGGTGCTTGCTTGAGAAAATGTTGATTTCCTCAAAAGCAAAGAATGATGGAGGAAGATGATGAACACTACATAAAATTCCACAGCACATATATACTACCAAAATTATTTGTTAACATATGTTTGTAGTTGTCGTTGGCTACAAATAGAGACTAGTTCACTTGTTTCCTGTAGTGTACATATGTGCATGCATGTATACTAAGTGCAAAAAAAGAGTGAAGAAGGAACGACTTACATTGTATGTGGGCATGAAAGTTTGTATTCTCTGTGGTAGGGTGCTAGCATAAAATCACCTTCCATTAACCCTACACTGGATTGTACCAAATTTAGTTTTTGAGTAGCACAGCCCTTCTGGTTGACTCTTAATTCTTATAGGGAGGGAGTTAATGGTCCAAACGTGGCGATAAATATGGTAGCTGAACCACGAATGCAACAAGCTTCAGTAATCATTTAAAATGAATCCTTTGACCCGCTAAAAATTTGTTGATGAACATGATTTAATTCCTTCATGGTATTGCACAGCAACACAACCCAATCTATGTATGGTAGCTATAATAATTATGGGCATGAAATATAACATAGCCTAGCTTGTATGTGAGACTGCAGACCAAATGTCACAAGGGTTATAGCTATCTGAGGTAATGTCCAAAAGGAGAGTGTATTAAGTATTTGTGGCCTGTTCTAACTACTTTGTTCCTAACGAAGGGAGCAAATTTTGTCAAATCAAACATAATAGAGAAACTAGGTTTCACCACAGAGGCTATGAAATCGCTCACAACAGCAATGACAGCTATTAAGTGGACCATGTATCCATAAGCCCTTGAATCACAGATCAGCCTGATTCTCACTCATGAATAAGTAATAAGGTTAGGAGACCACATGGCACTATTGAAATTCATTCAATTTCCCTACCGGAATCAACAAATGGGCATGTCTCTTTGATGTAGAATGTGGCCTTTGTAGCCCACTTATATGTATATAGCCAGGCGGAACTTTGAAGAAATCCAACACTAGATTGACTGATTTTCTAGCTCATTGAATGTCATGGTACGCAATTTGTGTGTGCAAAGCTTGCTGGAATGGGCTTGAATATTTTTGAGCGACCTGAAAAGGCAGAGAGCAGTAGATACTGTAGAATGGTGACACTTTGGCTCGTAGGGCCCACTCATTTTTGTGCTAACACTGAAACTCCTTATAATTCTGGGTGTCTTGCTTTTTGCAGTCAGCTACAGTATCACAGATTGGATACCTCTGATGCAAGCCATTAGCTTAGTGTGGCAAAAGTAGCATGAAACAGTCCTTTCATTCTTGAACCTGTTAGCGATATGTCATTAACAGTAATTTTTTATTTACACAGATGTTGCTGAGATAGTTCTAAGTAAGTGCATTGAAACGAATGAGGGTAGGATGGAAGGGTCTACTGAAGAAATTTATCCTACTAGCTTGAAGTATAAAGTCACCTATGACTATGAATTCCTGGATGAGGTGATTCAGCATTCCTCACCTGCAGCCTTGTCAAGGTAAGCTTCTCTGCTGTTTGCTATCAATTACGTATCAGGGCTTGCTAGTAACTACACAATGTCATGCATGCTTTACCTTCCCAGCAAAGACAGCACAAGGCTTCATTGGAAAGAGAGGTTCAAAAAGAGACATCCTCTCAACCTTATAGTAAGTGCTCTCTTGATAATAGCAACGTTTGCTGGGGCCAAATGTCCATAGATTTGGTGAAGCTACTTGACGATATCAAGTAGAAGCAAGTCATACTTTATTGTGCAAGAAGCTTTGGTGAAGCAAGCACTCAGTGCATGTGTATACATGGAGCTATGAGGAATAATAGTCACTCAATGTGAACTTCTACTTTACACCAGGATTAAGATAGGTAATGCTGAAGGCATCTGCAGCAAGCAAACTATAAGCCAAAAGCGGAAGGTGTATTTGAACCAAGACGGTGTGCCTGTAGAAGCGATGCCAAGCTCATTGAAGTTAATGGATAATATCTCCACACCTGCACTTTACACAAACACCAGGCTTGTGCCTTTCGCTTCTAGTGTAGACAGGAAGCTGTGTCTGGCCATCATTCTCCAATACCATGATCATGTGGCTGAGCATTCCTTGCACAAGGGATATCACTTAGGCTAGGCATACGGGTGTCTGACTATACCTGAATATGATCTGTAACTTACTCAAGTTATATGTGAGAAAGTGTCTCAAATGATCCTTAGTCTTGCTGCTCACTGCTCATTGCCCTTTGTGGTGCCAGTATATTAACAGAAAATATAACATCACAGTGTTTTGGTTGCTTGAGCAAGTGTGATGAGTTGAATGAAAAACTGGTAGCCTGTCCAAAGGTCCTATAACTCAAGTGTCATTTGTGTCCAACAATGCATTTTATTATAAGCAATAATAATGAGAGTTGGGCCCTGCCAATTAAGTTTTAGCTCTACCACAGTCAGTGCGTTATATAACGGTGGTTTTGATTCAATCTTTACAAAGTTGCTTTATGTTACTCTAGAGTGAGTCAGACAATATCAATCTTCTTTTTCACCCCCTGGTGACAAGTCTCCTGAAGCACAAGTGGAACAGTTTTGGTCACAAGCTCTTCTTTGCAAATCTCCTCCTCTATGTTGCATTCCTGTTAAGCCTGACAGGATTTGGGCTGATGGCTCTTAATCCTCTTGAGCAAACACGTAAGTGAAACACAGTTCACAGACGCATTTATTACAGTGAATATAATAGCATTTGTAACTGTACATCCAGTATCTCCAGTCAGAGTAATTGTATTAAGTAACTGGCCTTCGTTAAAACCCAAACTGAACCTGACCAGGTAAAGTGTGTGTGTTTTTTTGGACGCATGTTTGACATAGTCTCTGGGTGGCAATGCATCTACACATGCACCACCATACCACCACCCTCTGTATATAGTTAGACCTTTGAGGATGGCATGGTGAACATAATTGAGCAAAACAATGCCAAGTAGACTGCAATTGGAAAGAGAGCTCATTTTTAACAGCAAAGAACTTCAGCCTATAGCTATAATGCACTTCCAATAAACTGCGAGCTTACCCTGCATTAGCACAGCAAGCAAATTGAACACCTGGCTTATCATTTCAATAACTAGCTGTAGAGATTTTATGATTTCGTTGCTGTCCAGGCCTACAAAAATATCTTTACAAGCATAAGTGCACTTTCCAACTTGAAGGCCTGGGTAACCAAAACGTTCAATGAATTACATTAGTGCAGGGTGTCAGCTGATATATTTGGATTGTAGCAGCATATTTATGGTTATGAAAATTGGTTTGAGAATTTTTTACCTCTTACCTACCTCATTGCAATGCACTGTGAGTAACAGTAGCTGGTCAAATTTGCAAGTGTAATGGTTTTTCGCCGTCAAGTGTTTGCTATCCTGTTATCATTGTTTTCCCTAGGTGAACCATCCATCAATGAAACTGGTCTAGGAGACTGTGGGTGTAAGTCTCCTTGAGCGATATGGTTCCGTTTTAACAGTGTGTTAAACTGATTGTATTTTCTATTCATGACATATAGGTACATTTAAGTACAGTATCCATGAAATTTCTGCCACTGGTACAATCCTACTCGCAGTCACACGGCTCATAATGGAGATGGTCCAACTAGTAATGAATGGTCCACACGCATATCTGAGTGACCCTGTGAACTACATTGAGATCTCACTGTATGGCTCCTCCATCATCTTTGCATTTGTGTTCACCACACCGTGCCTATATATTTACCACTGGCAGTGGCAGTTTGGAGTGCTAGCAGTTTTCCTAGGATGGATTGTTCTAATAACTTTTCTCCAAAAGTGGCCCCGCACTGGAATCTATGTTATTGTGTTTTTGAAAACAATGGAGTCATTTCTGAATGTGGCATTCCTGGCTGTGCTCCTGGTGATTGCATTTGCCCTGCCATTCTACATGCAGTTTTTTGAACCTGGTAAAATGGTGCGTTAACTTCCATAAAACAGTAATTTTCTGCACAATCCAGTAATACATGTTCGTCATCAAATTTGCTGGCTGTAATATCTTATATCATATACCGTAGTCTCGCAAACAAGCGCCCACCCTTGAAAAAGCGCCCATCCCCTACATTTGGTCCAATTTCCTGTATAGGGTCAAAGTTTATTCGCCCACCCTGGAGTGAGCTTTGGGTGGCTATCAGAGTGCACTCGTGGAGTGTTGAGACACAAGCCCTATGCATGTCTGAGGTAAGAAAACTTTGTGTTACACTTTACCGAAGGATGGTTTGCATCATAGCCGGCTAATGGGGCTGCGCTCGCTAGCTACACCATGCTCACGGTGGCGTTTTGCCGTTCAGGGTGTTGCATGTCATCAGAACGTGAGCTTCCAAGGCCCGCGGCTCAGTTGTATGTTATGGTTTATCCAATACTTCAGTGAATTTGTGGGCAATGAGTCACTGTAAGCATACATGGGCGCTCTTTTGTGGTTAAATGCGGAAAGAGCACCCACCCCTCCCTCTTTGGCAGGCTTGTAAGGTGCTCTGCCCATTGGCGCTTTTTCGTGAGACTACAGTATTTTGTTGGTAATTTTTTATGAGTAGAGAGCCATTTTCGAAAATCAAAAACCACAAAACATCTGCCCTAATCCCAGTCGATGCCTGTCAGTGTGAGTAAGTTCGGGAGCTAATGCTTAAACCAATCAAGATCCAGGTCTGCTCTGAGGGCCTGTTTAGTTCATCACTGCACAGTGGGCAGCAATCTATTTTAGGCACTGCTGAAAATGTCAATATAGCTAACACCTGAATAGTATGTGCTTTAGTTGAAAATTTGGGTTCTGGAATCCTTGCTCAAGAAAAGTAAAACCACAGCAATTTCGAAAAACAAAATTGTCCCGTTGTGCAAATATTAAAAATTACCAATCGCAACCTCCCTCTCTCCTTGTCTTGATTCTACGATTCTTCTGTTCTTCCTTCTGTACTTCCTCAGAGACATGCCTTCATCCACCCTGTACGTGCAGTTGTGAAGGTGATGTCGATGACAACTGGAGAGCTGGATTATGATGACATCTTCCATCACAAGGAAGGCGAGGAGGAAATTGCCTTTCCACTAATCTCATTCCCTCTCTGGATTATCTTTCTGGTAATGATGCCAGTTCTACTGAACAATTATCTGGTAAGATGGATGTCTAACTATCTTTTAATGAAGAGGCACTGCTAACATTCAGTATAGTATGCTAATGTGTATTGTGTGTGTATCTCTTCATAATGTTTATAGACTGGTCTTGCTGTTGGAGATGTGAAACCGATGCTTGAGCAGTGCAAAGCAAACAAGGCTAAGTTACAGGTAGGCATACCCATTAGCATACAGCAAGGATGTACATTTTGACTGCATGCTGCATAGAAGCACACTTCCACTACCATAAAGACATAAACAGTAGTTTAGGAATACCTTCAACAACTACTTGAATGTTGCATTCCTTAGATCACTCTTTTCTTCTTCTTTTTTGTTTTTGTTGCAGATTGATCTTGTCTTGAACCTAGAGGGAATGCTGAAGAACTTTGATCTTCATCGCCTGTTATTCTTTCCTACAATTCCAAAGCGATATGGTCCCATTGATATAAATAAGTCGAACTCATTTTCAGATGGATATTATGCAACTGGACAAGAAATTGCCGAAGCAATAAAGCCACGGGCTGTAAGTTTGTTTCTTGCTCATATTGTACAAGTACTTAAAGACCATGCAAGGTACTTTTCAGAGTGAACCCTTTGGACTTGATAGGCATATATATACGCCAAATGTTTACTTCCCTGGAGCACAAATGGCACATTTATACACCTGTGTTTTGTTTGAGCTCCTTCCACATGAAGAAGCAATGCCTAACGGCACTTTGGGGTAAATCCCTACTTATTTAGTAGTAATGAGTTTAGACTACCAGATAAGAAGTACAATGTGGACAGTGCTACACTAGAAGTGAATGCCTGAGTCTTTGGAGGTCTTGTCAATATCAAGGCAGTCAATCTTGATCTCGACCTAAAACCACTCACAAATTTGTACGAAATTTTTTTAAACATTGCCGAACAATCATTATTTGTGGCTGTTCCATAAAATAGAGTGACGACAGTACATGTCGTACCTATATAGTACTCTTAGTTTAATGCACAACTATATGATATAGTTTGCTCCAACTTTCCAATTATGCATTGTATATTGTTCAGAAACCAATAGAAGAACACCTGAAGTTGCAGAGTGAAGAAATGAAGCAACAACTGGAAGATAAACTAAAGCAGCAGACCATGGAACAAGGGCAACAACTGAAAGAAAAGCTAAAGCAGCAGACCATGGAACAAGGGCAACAACTAGAAGAAAAACTGAGGCAGCAGAATCAGGAACAAGGGCAACAACTAGAAGAAAAACTGAGGCACCAGAATCAGGAACAAGGGCAACAACTAGAAGAAAAACTGAGGCACCAGAATCACGAACAAGGGCATCAACTAGAAGCAAATTTAAAGCAGCAAAGCCATGAGCAAGGGCAACAACTGGAATCAAATTTGAAGCAGCAGAATCAGGAACAGTTGCGGCAGCTGGAAGAAAAATTAAAGCTACAAAGTGAAGAACACAGCAAACAGCTAAGTGAACAGAGTGTCAAGCACAGCGAGCAGTTACGGCAGCTGGAAGGCAGGCTGCAGGAGCAGCTGAATAAAACTGAAAGTCAAATTACACAACTGGCTAATGACGTTGCCAGTATGAAGGAAATTTTAATGAAATTGGCTTCAAAATGATTTTGCTCTAGTTTTATTACTGTAGCTAGATGTCTATTGTATGACCATATACAAGGTGTAGGTACTCATACAGGTTCTTAAATGATTTTTGATCTTTAACTTTTCGGTTGGATTTGCTGTTGGTACCCTCTATATACTTTCATTTGTTAAACACAGGATTCATATTGTGGTAATTCAAAGTTTAGCTAGAGCTGACAAATCTGCACCATATGCCAAGTGATGCCAAAACATCATCCATCTCATACAAACTGTGTCTCGTTATACAAGCTATGCTAAAACTTAAAAAAAAAAATTATATAGCTACATATGTCACTACAAACCTGTAGCATGGCGAAAGTATTGTGTTCAGCAATATCATAGTGGGATTGTATCTTCAGGGCCATGCATGTGGTGAGGAGTGTAGTGAAGAGGGTGGTGAGAAAAGGGAGTCAATGAGAATTAGTTTTCTGATGGATTACAAAAATATAAATTGTGTGTTGCAAAATCCGCTACAGCCACTGAAATAGCAGTGGGGGGCATCAGTGACAGTACAGTAGACACTGATGGAAGTAACTGCTTCATTGAAAACCTGCTATAGTCAAAAGGAGGAAGCATAATGCTAAGGATGGTGTTGTGAAGTTTGTTAAGCAGCGTATTTGTTACCAACTCATTAGGAAACCAAGGAACTGCCATCCACAGCTTCTTCACTACACTGCAGCTGATCTTCCAAGGAGGCAGCACTTTCATGGATAATTCAGCAGAATATGGTGGTAGAAGCTGCTCTCAGAGCAGTAACTTAACCTTACATTAGAGCAGTGATGTCACCATTTTGGATCAACTGCTTTGAAATGATCCTTTGGCTATTCCTGAAGATAGTTGTTTACTCAACAGCACAGCACTCCGAGGAGGAACACAACAGCTACTCCAACAGCATGCATGTACATGTTACCAGGTATCTAAGGTTGGTCATGCAGTATTTATTGATGTACCTGGACCCGGCCAGTTTTTCCTCAGCAGCATGTACCGTTCTAAAGTGAGTGTGTCTTTCACAAGCTTGGGAATGCACAGTCTCGATACAACCCCCCTAGTCTGTGTGAAAAACTCTGTTGGAATGAGGGAAAGTGTCCTCCATGGTGGTTTGCTGCATGGTTATTGCATATATGCACCAGTATCATGCAAAAGTCTTATTTTCATATGGGTACCACTAGGTAATGATTGGAATTTTCCATCTGTCCTGTCTACATGAAATCTGATGTTTCATTTACTGTTCTCCATCTATCCTTGTAGACAATAGAGCCAAATGTTAGATATTTATACCTTTATCCTCTACAGGTAGAACAGCCAAAAAAATGTCAGGTACCCAGGACAGATAATAAATTCTCACCCAGTGTATATACCATTTCTAGTCTTATTCTCATTCCCAGGCTTCCAGTCCCTAGACTCCCTACTCCAGTCTTGTTTCATAAAAAAATTCAACATATACAGCAGCTACAAATATGAAGACACTAAATTTCTGTTCTGGAGCTATGCATGACTGTATGTTCAGGAAAAACAATAGATTAAGTGATTGTGAGTTGTACAATCAATCAAAAAGTAATTTCATGCTGTCATGTCAGTTAGTCACACCTGTGCCATTCTTGTAATCACTGTTACCAGTGCCACGAAGAAGACTGTTATACTTAAGAAGCACTCTTATCTCAGCCAAGGTGGCTTCCATGCCATTCAAAATCTGTGCACCAGATAAGGTGGTGACTACCCATACAATGGACCCTGCTCCCACCAGGCACGTGATTATGGTACACAACCAGTGGAGATAGTAACTGGCTAGGAAGTTGAAGACAGAATAATTTCCAAAGAAGAGGGAAACAAGCAGTGAGAATGCAAAGAGGAGTTTCCAGGTGCGAAGTATTCTGGACTCTGTGGTTTCGTATCCCATTTTCTTATTACGGATGCAATCAGCAATTTCCAGGAACACCTGCACAGCAGTATCTGAGGGAAAGTGAACAAATTTGTAATGAGCTATATATAAAATGAATACTTGCCGACAACAGCAGATTTTGCAGAGGGGGGATGTAGTATATAATCTAATACCACCACTTTGATTGAGTCCATATGTGATACAGCACACAGTAAACAATTTCAGTTCTGCTGTGACAAAGGGAAATTTGCCTCTAATACCACAACATTTTTCTGTCTGACATGCTCCTCCCCAGTTGGGATTTCAGGAGTCGATATGCTGTCATTATAAACAATTTGTAAGGACTGTGTAAAACATCCAGTTATCACCAACATGAAACAACCAATGTATAAAAAACTTTTGTGCACGTCTGAGGTTCAAATGCAAAACAAAGTATACTAAAATATAATACTTCAGTGTTTATACTCTCAAATAGTATACAGTGATGACAAGGCAAAAGGGAGGAGCAATCCTTGCAAATCTTTGACGTCCGGTCATGTGTATCGATAAATGAATAAACATAGGTTTCCTGCCTATATAAGCTTTCAATGATAAACCCTCTGCTTTACAATTTATAAGCACCTATTATAATATTTTTCCCAGTACTTTTCTTCTCATTATATTGGAGTCTCAGAATTGTTTCTTGCATATATTGAGACTGTAAAGTCTCTGTGAGGGTACAAGAGTGTGACTTGAACCCATGTATACATGTGTGGACTACTTACTACATTAGAGTTTCAAGAAGAAAGCGCCTAAGTTAAGTTCTCTACTCGGCACATGTAGTATATTTATTAGTACAACACAACATCCCAAAGATTATAAGCACCCAGTCTGGCTGCTAATTTGGACCCTCTCACCATCATAGATTCTCTGTGGCACACTGATGGCAGTGTCTCTCTCCGCCAGGAGGAAGGTGGCTTCCACCCCCTCATGGTCTGAGTAGGGAAAGTCCTCCCCAGGAATGGTGCCACTCAGCGCTAGACGCCTGTCCTGCAACACACAATACGAGTACACATTAGTCATTACAGAACATAGCAAACATCACACAGGATAAAAGCAGGTATAGGTTACTTTTAGCCTCCTCTTTTTCCAGGAATCTTTATTAGATAAGTCTGTCTGACAAGCATTCTAAAGCAGTGTAGACACGTACATACAAATGACTGCCAGCAGTCCTCACCTTGAGTAATAAGCTGTGATTGGCTGCAAACTCATCAGAATAGAAGATGTAGTCAATCCTCTTGGGTGTCATCCACTTTTTGGTGTAGATGTTGCTCACCAGGTCACAGGTGTCCACTGGATCCTTTTCAAACACATCATGCAGCCCCATGCACTTTGTGAGCAGGCTGTATGCAAGGTGTCTTGGCTTGGTGTTAAAGTCTCCCATGAGGATCACTACATCAGAGCCACGTGTACACTCCACAAACTGCAAACACTCAAAGAGTTGGATTTCTCGACAACGTGGGTTAGTCTGTGTGTGTGGGATGTAAAGGTTAGAGGCTAGTGTGAATTGACATTTGAATAGACGCCGCCCTCGAATAGTAGCCGCATAATCCGAAGCTCTTGAATGAAATAAACGCCGCCCTCGAATGGTAGCCGCGGCTAGTAAACGCGGTACGCGCACACGTGTGCGAATGATTTCTGACGACGGTCACCACGCTAGCGCTAGAACTGTTTGTGTTGTACGAGTCGTTCCCATGGCTGACAACAGGACTGAGAGGCTGTGCGTACTACTGACGGTGTCTAGCAACCATCACCGTCTCACTCATACGTACCTTATTCAGCTGTCTCCGGGCTTTCCAAAGAAATAAACGCCGCCCTCGAATAGTAGCTGCACAAAACGAGCAGCGAAATAAATAGTAGCCGCGGCGTCTGATTGAAGAAATACGGTAAGTACGACATAGCCTTGGGTGCCTAAAGTAAACCTATAGATACCTACCTACTCAATCCAAGCCAGACTGACCTTCCACCAGCCTCAAGGGAACTTCCCCTGACTAGCTGTACTAGATACGTGAGACACTCACTTACTAAATGAGTGCATATGTCAGGCTCCATTTAGGCTATAGGTTGGAAAAAGCTATTGGAGTGAGCCTCACTGTCGCTGCCACCACACCTATAGGACTGACCAGCTTTACCAGATTCCTATACATGCTTTCATGATCATCAATGGCATGCCTGACCAGAGTTACTCACAGCACAGTTGACCATGAGGTTTTTATACAGAAAAGGTCTATAAATGATAGGAAGGACTAAAAACACATCTAATCAACTACATTATGGCCTCAAATCAGCTGAAAAAGTAGCGCTACTTTTCTTTCCTTGTGGTCTACAGATGGGGCAAACTGATACTCAGAGGAGAGATAGCCATAAAATAAGATGCCACTCTAGCAAGCAACTAAGTTACTGCAACTAAGTTACTGTAATCACAGCATGTGTGATGATAGCTTTAGTTTTGGCATACCACTACTGATGCTTTCATCTATAATGAGAAACAAAGGTTAAGTAAACGCTCCCAAACAATGGCATGCTTATAGCTCATAGAACACAGATGTGGGTTGAGCGTACAGTTGCTAAATACCAACTGCAGGTTATTTATCACTTTCACATCTAAAAGTAGTGTCTAGTAGCCTCGTTCCCAGGCCCCAGCCTTTCCTCATTTGCAGCAAGTGATGAATAACTGGGTAAGGGCCTGGGAATGACGAGGCTATCCTCTAATCCCTAGGCTCACATGAGTGTTGAAGAATGCAATCTGTCCTCCTGGAGTCTGTATTTTATAGCCTGTGATAGCCTTCCCTGCCAGTATCTCTCCATCAAAGAGTTTACGCATTCCACCAGTAACAGAAAACTGGTGAGTGTATGCTGCAGCAATAGGATACCGAGAGAAGACACACAGACCACTGCCAACAGCACCACTGGAGCAAATGATAAGTATGCAAACATCATTAATTCCTTGCTACACAACCAGTGCTAGTAAAATATATAGAGATATTAGCACTATAGCAGGGGCGGCGGAAGGTTTAGAAAAGTGGTGTGGCAGGTTTAATAGCGTAGGTTGCGAACTCATAGCCTCGTCCCCAGGCCACTCCCACCTTTTCAATGTTGCACGCTGAAACTGGGAGTGGCTTGGGGACGAGGCTAGCGAACTCGCCTGTGGCGGCTGTGGTAGCGGAAAGACGTGAGCTGCTCGCTGCTGCAGCAAAGCTGCAGTTATTTCAAGGTTAGGAGAAGGCAATCATGAATGCAAAACATGTAATTTATAATAATATAAGTAGCTTTCAAAATGTGGTATGGCATTGCGTATGCATGAAAAAAGTGGTATGGCCACACCAGCCATACCGCTTCCGCCACCCTTGTATAGGGTACCTGCGAAAGCGATGTGAGTGTGGAAGTGTAGACTCCAGCCTCTCCACTAGGAAGGCAAAGTCTTCCTGCCTCCATACCTGCATGTGGATATCAACACAACATGATCACCACAAACAATAGAATTATGTGTGTATGGTAGTCTCACACACAGGATCTAACATTTTCAGTTTTACTCTTTAGCATGTGGAAAACAAGATAAGGTAAGTTGGCATCAAAAACACACTCTTGGTAATATGCTTCAACACATAAACCATGGCATGGCCACATCACAACATCATGAAAGGCACAAAAAGTGACTTTTATCATTTTCTATAGCAGCTACAAAGATAATGAGCTGCCAGAGTACAGAACACAATATTACCATATAAACAGTAGGGATAGGGCATGCATATGCCTGGTATCACAGTCTTGCAAAAGAGCCCCATGGGTAGGGCTCCTTACATTTCCACCAAAAAGGGGGTGGTGGGCACTCTTTTAAGTGTTTACGCATTAATTCATGAAGAAGCATCCACTTTTGTTGGCAGCAAGCACTCATTGTGCAGCTCTTAATAAAAGCAGCCCACAAAGACTGGATGGTGGGAAGGCCTGGGAACGAAGCAGCCCACAAAGACTGGATGGTGGGAAGGCCTGGGAACGAAGCAGCCCACAAAGACTGGATGGTGGGAAGGCCTGGGAACGAAGCAGCCCACAAACACTGGATCGTGGGAAGGCCTGGGAACGAAGCAGCCCACAAAGACTGGATCGTGGGAAGGCCTGGGAACGGAGCTACCACACTGGTATAAATGCTACGTTGCATGTGATAACATGACAGAACTTTGCCTCCTACATACATGCCCTGTTTTCAATGGAAGTGGAAGCCTAAAGTATAGTGAATTAGGCCTGCCTATATTTGAGCTCAGAAGACTATCTCAAGGGAGAAGTGATAATCAAAAACACCATATTTAAAGCAGACACACACATTATATGTAAGTGACTGTACCTCCTGCAGGCCAACAATGTCATAGCTCTTCAGCTCCTCCACAATGTACCCCAGTCTCTCACAAATTTGTATTGATTGCCAATGAAGAGCCCTGTCCCACACACACAAAAACAAAAAAATAACACACTGAATTGCAAAGTGAATACAATTGTAAACATGGTGGATACTGACTGTAAACATATTGGAGGCTGAATAACAAAGTAAGTCAACATATTGAATACTGCAAGATGACAATTATTGTAAACAAGGTCTTAGGCCACTACTTGTTGCACATTAGTCTTTCATCTCAGGGATGTTCTCACAGAATCATGTGCGTTGGTATGTATACCATCGCAATGTAGGGTGTTCACTTAGCAGATATATAGTTCACTTTGTGTCACCATTATCACAAGGCCCAAGACTTATTAATCATGTACAACAATGAATATCTATGCAGAGGCCAAAACTTGATGGTAGCTCATGAGAAACTGTTTAGTTCAACAAACAATGGCTTTATCAACAGCATCAACCCCTGGAGTTGACTGTATAGCAACTCTAGCGTAGAAGAGGCAGCCAGGTATCTGCTAGCCTCATTCCCAGATCCCCGCCCAACTTTGCACTGCTTACTGCAAGTAACAGAAAGCCTGGTGGGGGCCTGGGAATGTCGACAGGTGTCTGTCACATAGAGTAGCCTTTAGGTGCACGTGGTATGGCTGGACCTTTCCCATGGTAAAAATTGTAAGGGGGAATGGGGGGGGGGGGGAGAGTGGAGAGGGAGGAGGGGAAGAGAGAGGGAAGGGGAGGGAAAGGAAAGAAGGTGGGGAGAGGGAAGTAAGGGAGGGGGGGGGGGGGGGGGAGTAAGGAAAAAGGGGGAAGGGGAAGAGGGAAAGGAGAGAGGGAGAGGGAGAGGGAGAAAAGGGTGGAAAGGGGAGGGGGAAGGAAAAAGGGAACTACTCATGTTATAACTATTGTCTAGCAATGTAATTCATGACTTCAGAATGACTACCACACACACAAATTTACCAGATCCTTCTACCCTCCCTTCCCCCCTCTTCCCCCCTTTAGTTTTTCACCATGCAAAGAGTCTGTCCATGTGAGACAGCAACTGTTGTGTAACAATTGTTTCACTTGGGTGGGGATGGGTGTGATAGTTAGTAAAACAGTTGCTATGACAACACAAATTCAATTGCAGATACCCTAAGCAGTAAACCACTAAAACATGATTGAAATTAGATATTCAACCCATATCTTTGCTATGGTACCATCTTGAGCATTGTTCAATTAACTACAAATTAGTTTGCTGAGCATCAAACCCAGACCACACCCACACAGAACCTCCATTTATTGTAGCAATACCAACTCATCCACATTGTCTGCTGTACTACTGTTGATTTCAACTCTCTTCGAACACAAGTCTAGTTAGTTGTTCATTGTTCAATACCACCTCAAGTGGGCATAATTGAATCAACTACAAGACTTATCAGCCACAAACCTGTCTGATCCACTTACAGGGTTTTGCAGTATCTTTGCGAAAAGTGTATTGCGTTCCTTATATGGAAGTCAAAGTTTGCACTGCTGAGGCTATGGTTATGTAATATGACTCACCCTTTATCTAATTATGTGACTATGTAGGAGGTAACATCTTGTTCACAGCCACTTAATTATCAACCAAACACAGCTAGTAACTTCAACGCTTTGCGCTTGGGTGTTGCAAAGATTCTGCAAAACCCTGTATGAAGTCAGTGAAATGCTTACTGTGTACATGTATACAGCTTCAGTGTTCAAAGAGAGCTGAACAACCAGGCCCTCCTTTTCCAGAGGAGGTTGGAAGCTAGTAATTAGTGATGCACGCGGGATAGCAATTAGTGCTACGTGATGACGTAATCATACGGGCTCAACAGTACAACCAGGCCCTCCTTTTCCTCTGCTCCTTTTCATAGGGATCATGAAACAGAATGAAAGTAAGGAAGTCAGTTAGAAGTTTTGCATCCTTGCCAGGAAGCAATTCTCAGTAGTCAAGCATTTTGACTCCGGCTCACAGGTGGGAGGAGTGTTGTTGACCCTTGTTGAGTCTCACGCAGTGTTTCCAGTATATGGGGATACTATGCTCTGACCCTTGTTGGGTTTCTACTACAGCAATACGCAACTTGCCAGCTACGAGTAACATTTTTCACTGATAAAATATTGTAGCTAGATCAAATCATGCGGGTCTTACCAAACATTCAAGGTCAGCACTTTCAAAGTAGTCATCTCATTCGGTCATGTCACCGTTTGTGTCAAACTGAACTAGTCGACGTATGTTTTACAAGTCGATGTGGAGTTTCAGGGCGACGATCCCGTCAAGCATCGTTAGTTTTGAAGTGACGAATTTAGTGATAGGCTACCATAGATAATACATTTACTAAGTAGTGTTATCCAGTTCACCCGGTTTGAAACCATACGTCATCTCATTAAATATTCATAAAACCTTCCTGCTGGACTGTTGTACTTTGACCTCGACTGCTGATTTGCTTCAATGCTTGCTGGCAAGGCTCCCAGCTAACTGTTCTACAGCTCTTCCTAAGGTATTCAGTAGAGATTTACAAGTGTACCAATGCATCACAACTCATAAGATGTCAGCAGGAGTCCATGTGGGTTGCAAAAATTGTGGCCTACACTGGTACATGTACACATACCTACTGAAGTTCTTCAGATTATCTATTCTGGGGTGATAGGCCTGTGTTGGAGTGGCATGTATATCACAAATCAATCATATGTGGAGGTGGCTGCCTAGTCTCGTTCCCAGACTATTATCATATAGATCATGGCATAAATTACCCCTGGCCCCAGGCTCTCGTGTTGGCAGAGAAAGAGGGAGCCTGGCACACACTGTTTGCATATGCACAGTTCTAGGATTTCTTGGAGTCTGTAACATCTCCTTTGTTACACCACTGAACTTTGTGAGTCACTTGAAACTTCAAAGTGATACCTGTCATCTACATTTTGGTAATTTTTACTGTGCTATAAGCACTCAACCTTGTGAGACAAATGCTAACAGTTGGCTGGGCACTACTTTTTAGCAGTCAGAAAATCCTCCTGTTGAACTCAACCCTTTAACCACCAATGACGCGTTTTGGCGTTGTCTGACTTTGGCCAGTTGGCTGCATGTTATCAGTTAGCCCAATCTGTTTTGAAGATAGGTTTTGCACTAGCAAAAAAGGTGTGATAGGGAGAGGTGGATGGGCATATTCAAGACGTGCCGTGCACATGGTGGCTGCCTTGGCTGGCTGTAGAACAGCCTTGGTTGGCACTGGCTGGATCATTTCTCATCTTGTTAGCACAAACGGGGACAGAAACCACTCCTCTCCCCTTGTAGGGGCACCTGTAGACAGTTTTCAGTCAGGCGGAGCATTTGCTGGTCGGAGAACCCTGACCATTGAAAGCTTGCTAATGAGTGGGTGTGGTTAAGGTCAAGAACCCACAGAGAATGTGTCAAAGAAGCTTTGGCTCAAGTTTCCAGTGCTAGCTCCAAGCAGAAATGGAAATGCGGACCAATGAAGGTATCCATAGCCTAAAAAAGACTTCCAGTAAATAGCCTACGGTGGTTAAAGAGTTAAACAGTTAGCTACACTACAATATAGATATACCTCGGTACTTCAAACCTGAAGGTTCCCATGTGCTCTTTTACACGAGCACAACTACAGCTACTCTACTAGAATTTAGTCTGGAAATTGGAAGCACTGAAGTGTGGACTTGCCCTGTTTTGAGCACAGAAGAGCCACCTGTTCAGCAGCCAGACAACATCATTTCTGTTTCAAGCACTGACCCAGACAACAATTCCCATTGGAATCAACAAGAAAGCACAGGAAACGTGAGAAGAAATGGTCACTGATCTGTATAATAACACTTTCCAAGGCACTCGATCGTACCAGATCGAAAAATTCAGTGGAATGCCAATATTCACATCCAACTGGTGATTTGGTGGCAGCCAGCAAAGAGCATACACATGCTTACCTTTTTGGAGCACACAGATGAGCCAGATGCCAGTACACGCAGCTTGACAGACAGTTTCAAAATCAGTGACCAAGATCATACACATCTCCTCCACTTTCTGCTCAGAGAGAAAGCAAAATGATAAAATCATTCCACAATTCAGCAAGATCTTTTGCAATTCCTATGTTTGCTTTAAGACCACTTTCACAGCCTTCACCTATTTCTTTTTGGAGGTATGGTTAAGCAATAACAGAAAACCTACTTAATAATCTGCAAGTTGATGACACTGATATTGGCTTTACCTACAGCTTTCAAAGCTCTGTGGTGATCTCGTCACTGAGGACCAGTGCTGGGATTATCTAGCCAACCATGTGGCTCCACTGACCATCTCTCAGAAGGATTCGGGAGTGCAAACCTATCTGATTGAAGTGGGAGTGATGCAGCACTTCTTTGGGGAGATTGCAACATGTGCTTCTTCAATACCTCAAAAGGAAAAGCACAAGGTAGGCAGTCAGCTATTAAATAGCTGCTCTGTCACTGGAGATTTGTTTCTTTAACTTTTGGTTTGCCAAAGAAATCAGTCTCGGCATTTGTTGAACTGTGGCTGGCCACACTTCACTCAAGACTAGCAGTGTGTCATTGTGTGGAACTGAGGACCAATTTTCTAGGAATTCGGTCCCTCGGAACAAAGTTTCAACGTTAATGTGCCTTACATGTAATAATGATGGGTGTTGTTTTTAGGCAGCTACTACAGAGTGTCGAAGTGGATGTTAAAACGCACACTTCATTTGGGATGTGTTGAATCAAAGATGTCATCCATCTTCTATGTGAGGATGGAATGAATCGTCCTTCACGCACAAAAACAACCATTGAGGCACAGATGCTCATCACTTGCTACTGCTGCAAGTCTCAGCAAAAGTTCATGGATCCTAAGTCAACCTGTACTACCAACAAACCTTCAGAGAAGGGCTTGGGTGAGAACCAGACTACGCAACACTGCATGCATTATCATCCAACATTCTAAGCTTGATGCAGAACAAGTTGACTTGATTCGTCAAGATGGATTATTCTGCATGAGAATATAGACACATACGTAACGAACAAACTCATGAGTATTTGGCATATATTAGCAGACTGAAGTACAACACAGGTCCTCTGGTGCACCATCAATTTACAGCTTACAGGGCTAATAACATAGTGCAATAAACACAACAAATGGTTAACACAGTAACTTCACCCTTGTAAGTGTCAAGGTCAATCAGGCATGGCCGTCTACAATCACTGGACTGGACTAGTGGACTGGACTGGTGTACTAGACTGGTAGACTGGACTGTTGGACTGGACTGGTGTATTGGACTGGTGGACTGACACTAAAATCATTTTTTATGCTTTCTAATGAGACTCACTCGCCTATGGAGTTGTGTTGAACCCTGCAGCCTTCTCTGTAGCTACACTGTGGTCCTGGAGCAAATAATTTACTAGGCCTTCAGTATAAGTGAAGGTGTACCCAGCATGTAATGGATTTCTCATCCCATATGATATAGTGCTAAACAACCTGACTTCAGTGAAAGAGGTCATCATTACACCATATTAGCATACTACAGCTACATGCTCTAGCCTTGTTCCCAGGCACTCACTTTACATGCCAAGCCTCATCTACACTGCTAATCTCTGTTCCCAGGAGGTAAAGTGCAAAACAACATAGGGTGCTGCATCAAATCTTTGACATGCAACTTTTGCTTCCCACCCCCTCCTCCTGACAGTTTTGAAGCCAAGGTTATGCATTGGCTATTGTCCATATTGAAAAAATATTAGCTTGGCGTCAGGTCACGCTGTGCATAAAAGGTTGCATGTTTTGGGGTTAACATAATGCCCTACAGGCTAGTGAGTCTTGTTAGAAACCATAAAAATGATTTTTAGTGTCAGTCCACCAGTTCAGTCCACTAGTCCAGTCCAGTGATTGTAGACGGCCATCAGGCATCGAGTAGATGGCTGATCCATCAACTGCTCTGTTGGAAAACGGGTCTCTCCCATGCATCAGAAAGAATGGTGACTCACCCGTAGACTCTTGCAGACTTGCTCGGTAGGCAAATAGGACAATAGATATAATAGTTGTGTGTCGCAGTCTTTCCCATTGCATTCAACTCGTTTGGCTATCATGTCAATAAGGGTACGGTTAAACCGTTTGACGAATCCATCAGTCTGCGGGTAGTAAACAGTGGTTATTGACTTGACGGATCCCCAACAGTTTACAAACTTCTCGGAGAGTAACGCGTAACCCGTCTGATAACAGCTCAACTGGAACTCCGTGCCGGCTGATCAATTTTACTACTAGCAACTTGGCAATGGTGAGGGCGGTTTGGTCAGGAGTAGGAAAAACCTCTGGCCACTTCATAAGGTACAACCGCGTATTGATTACCATCACAGGACTTCGGGAGATGAACAACATCAATGCCAACATGATCAAAGGGTCCAGAGACTGGGATGGGTGTAAGAGGTGGTTTCACAGACTCACCAGCTCTGCGCGTTACACAGGTGAGGCATGCCCAACTCCCAATCTTGTTCTGGCAGAATAACACGGAGTGTTTTGTCACCCTCAACATGGTAGAGGACATCATCCACAATTTCGTACTGTGTCTGTGTCAGAGCCAACTCTTGCTTTCTTATCCTTTCGTAAAGTACCCTTCACCAGGAAAATGATGACTTCCAGCAATTCAGGATCTTCTCATTGTCGAGTACTTAAGTCAGTCTCCCTGTCTGTAGCTGGAAACTGGGGGACTGAAATGGCTGACACTATACCAAACACATATTGCTTTGGGTAGCTTGGCTGCTCTTGAGTGAAAGTGGGCAGCGGGATAAAGCGTCAGCATTTGGATCTTTCTTGCCAGGATGATAATGGATGTGTAAGCCTACCTCCTGCAATGCCAACCCCCACCATGCTAACTTCCCTGAGGGATGTGGGATGTTGAGCAAAGACTTTAGTGCCTCATGGTCTGTATAAAGGTGTCATGAATGACTGTAGAGATATAGCCGAAAATGCTTCACTGCCGACACTGCTTCCAGGGCTTCCAACTCAGTCACTCCTCAGTTCCTTTCATGTTGCTGCAGGGTTCGGCTTGCACAGGCAATAGGTCACACTAACCCATCCTCCTACTTTTGCGCTTGTGCAGTTCCCAGTCCTGCTCCAGAAGCATCGGTCTCTAAAATCTGGGAAAGCCAGCACTGCAGCAGCAGTCAGCAGTTCCTTAAGGCGTTCAAATGTTCTCTGGCACACTGCATCCCACACATAGGCCACATTCTTGTGAGTGAGGGCATGCAGGGGACTAGTGACCACTAAGAATTGGGGTATAAAGCGACGATAGTAGGAAGCCAGGCCCAGAAAGGACCACAGTGTTCTCAGCTCTGAAGGTTGTGGAAATTCTATGACTGCATCAACCTCGGCACTGTCTGGGGATACACCATCACTTGATACAACATACCCCAGGTAGGTGACTTCTCTTTTTACGAAAGAGCATTTCTGTGGCTTCAGGCACAATCCAGCAGCATGCAGTTGAACAAACACTTGCCGAAGGTTCTCCAGATGTTCTTGAAATGTTGCTCCTATGACCAGAATCTCATCGATGTAGACCATGCAGCTGTCCCGTGCCAGTACCGTCTCCATCAACCACTGGAAAGCACAACCCAAAGGGGATCACCACAAATTGGTAGAGTCCAGACCATGTTGCAAATGCTGTCTTTTCCTTTGACTTGGGATCTTGACCTGCCAATATCCCGATGCCAAATCCAGGGTAGTGAAAACCTTGGCTCTGGGTAGAATCTCCCCAACACTTGTCCTTTATTCAAATGTGTGGGCTCCAGCGTATCATTCTGCATAATCAGAGTCACACAGTTGTCAGCATCTGGTTCTGTTGCTGCTTCAGCCACGGACAATCCCTTCACTCCAAGTAAGTGGTTATCAGGTTCAAACAGTGCAAGAGAGGTATCTTCCAAGCCAGTCACCTTTGCCCTCAGCAATTTCTTATGTTGAGCAGTCACTCTTGTAGCCTGAATGAGTCACACCACTGTGTTGACAGTGTCAACAGACTTTGCTTCCTTCTCTTCTGCATCTGATCCCATTGACTACTCTCGGTGTTCTCTGGGGCTCCTCATTCACTTCTGCCCTTGTTTGTCGTAGCTTCAGTAGATCCATGTCTTCCCCCTCTAACTCCGTCTGTAAGAAGATGAAACCAGGTAGGAGATTGTAACGCGTTGTGGCTTGCTGTCTATGCGCCTGACGTTCGTCACAGGGACAAGAGTTCAACAACGATCAGTGGGTACGATCGGAGAGGACCGGGAGTACACGAGAGGGTCACGTGAAGACAGAATGACAGGTGATTATATACACAACTGATTAACATACTCGTTATATCTCCTCTTTTGTAAAACATGCGCACTATGAGGATATATAAAGATGAACACACGCACACACATCAAGGTACCAATGATAAATGCATTAGTAGAGTAACTTGCTGTTCCTGGTGTGAGTCTCTTACGATGGCACATATGTTGTAATCCAGTCGGGTGTCGTTCTCTGTCTCGTTGATCGACGTAGTTGCGGAGTTTCGTCCTGTGTGGGGGCCGATGGTAGCTGTGGTTCCGGCAAGTTTGGTGGTGCTGGGTCGGGTGCAGGTGGTGATGGCGGCAAATCAGGATCATCTAGCTGACTCGGCTCTGAGGGTTCTTCCTGGTGTGTTTGTTCTCCACCCTTGATTAGGTGTCGTCTGTTCCGCTGATACACGGTACATCCCGCTTGAACTGTGTAACTTCGTGGGCCCTCTGTGCCAGTACATATCCCTGACGTCCACCGCTTTTTTCCAGGTAGTCGCAGTGTCACAGTCTCTCCCACTGCTATGGGAGGAAGATCACGAGCTTGGCGATCGTAGTAGTAGGGTTGTTTGGCTCGTTTGCCAATGCCTGGGCATCTGTTGTGGTATCGTATGCTGGCTTCAACATCGATTCTGTCATGGGGAGTAGTGTTCGACATCTCCTGCCGAGGAATCGTTGTGCCGGACTTGACCCCACCCCCTCTGTCGGTGTGTTGTTCCAGTCTAGTAGAGTCTGGAACTCTCCGACTGTCTTGTCTCCTGGCATTTAGTGAGTAGTCGTTTGACTGTTTTTACTGCATTTTCTGCCCTACCATTAGATTGTGGGTAGTGAGGAGACGATGTAACATGCTGGAAACCCCATCTCTTGGCAAAAGACACAAAGTCAGCTGAGGCAAATTGTGGCCCATTGTTGGTCACTAGCACGTCGGGGACACCATATCTGGCAAAAAGGGCCTTCAGAGCCCTGCTAACTGCTGTAGCGGTTGTTGTGTGTAAACGCTCCACCTCAATGAAGCCACTGAAATAGTCGCAGACGACCAAGAGCGTCCGTCCCCTAAAGTCGCATAGATCAGCACACACTTTTGCCCATGGTCGGGCCATGACTTCATGCTGCATGTGGGTTTCCTTATGTGGTGCACTTTGGTAAGCTAGGCACACATCACATCTGGATATGTAATCTTTGAGATCGGATGACATGCGTGGCCAATACATTGACTCACGAGCACGCCTGACACATCCTTTGATCCCAATGTGGGTGGCATGGCACTTGGCCATCATCTCCGCTCTCAGTGCTGCTGGAATTACCATGACTTGGCCCTTGAACACTAGCCCACCTTGTGTGGTCATCTGGTCTCGGAACTCGAAGTACGGACGAACAGCATCTGGCACTTCGGCTTTGTGTGTTGGCCAGCCTTCTTGAACGATGCGCCGTAGTTCCTGCATTGCCACTTCTTGTGATGCCGCCAGCTTGAGGCGCTCTAGGTCTTCTGGGGCCACAGCCAGTGACTCAGTGTGGTCGATCGATTCCAGCTCCTTTACTTCCGCTACAGTGACCTCGTCAGGTAAGTATGCACGGCTTAGAGTGTTGGCCAGATACATGAGCTTGCCCTTCTTGTAGGTGATGTCAAGTGAGTATTTTTGGTTGTAGGAGCATACATTGGAGCCGTTTTGGGGCATCGTTGAGCGGCTTCTTCATGACTGCTTCCAATGGCTGGTGGTCCGACTCCACTTTCACCCTGTCCCTGCCATAAATGTAAATATCAAATCTGTTACATGCAAACACAATAGCAAGGAGTTCTTTTTCTATCTGGGCATACCGGGTTTCTGCCTCCGTCATGGCCCTGGACGCATAAGCCACAGGTTGTCCGTTCTGCATCAAAGCGGCCCCTAGTCCCGATCGTGATGCATCGCATTGTATTGTGGCTTCTTCCTCGAGGTTGTAATACCTCAGGACAGGGGTGTTCGTGATGGCTTTCTGTAGCTTCTGAAACGCATCCTCTTGTGGTTTGTCCCAGACCCATTCGACGTCCTTCTGGGTGAGCTCTCTCAGTGGTTTTGTTACGTCTGCGAGGTGGGGAAGAAACTTTGCCAAGTACTGGGCCATTTCCAGGAGTCGTTGGACCCCAGCGACATCTGTGGGCGGTGGCATTCGTGTGATTGCACCCTGGGGTCTGCCCGGAGGCCTTTGTCCGTTGCTACATACCCAATGAATGGCACCTCCTGCCTTCTCAGCTGCACTTTGTTGCTGTTCAGTCTGATACCTCTGGCCGCACATCTCTGAAGGAACGCCTCCAGGTTATGGTCGTGGTCTCTTACAGCATCTTCCAGCGTGTCCCCAAACCCAACCACAACAAAGTCATCCACCACGGCCTCCACTCCCTGTAAACCTTCGATGAGTTGGTGGATCCTCCGTTTGAACACTTCAGGTGCAGAGCAGATGCCGAAGGGCATTCTCTTCCACCTGTACCGCCCAAAAGGGGTGTTGAAAGTGGTCAGGAAGGAGGAGTCCTCTTCCAACTCTACGTGCCAGAAACCCTTGCAGACGTCGAGGACTGTGAAGACTTTGGCACCATGGAGGCGTGTCGCGATGTCCTCTATGGTGGGGAGTGGGTAGTGTTCCCGGCGGATGGCCTTGTTTAAGTCACATGGGTCGAGGCATATACGCAGCTTGCCATCCTTCTTCGGCACGACCACCATGGAGCTGACACATGGTGTGGGCTGCTGGACAGGTGCTATAATATCCTGCTGCACAAGGTCGTCTAGTGTACCCTTTAGAGCATCACACAAGGGGACTGGAACTCGGCGTGGAGGGTGCTGCACTGGTTGAATGCTGTTATCTAGTACGATCCTGTACTTTCCCTCCAGTCGACCCACTCCTGCCCCAAAGACTTCAGGGTGCTCTCTTTGCAACTGTTCAATGAATACAGGTCTAGCTGGTTTGAGAGTATGGACAGGGGCATTACCAGTCTTTGGCTTGTGGATGGCATCGTTGTCGAGGTATTTGATGACTTTCATGCCCAGGCATGCCTTGCGCCCGAGCAGTGGACGGATCTTTTGAGAGTCTATGAGCCGACAGTCCAGACTGTACTCTGATGCTTCCCTCCAAACCACCAATATTACACGTCCAACAACCGGCAGTGTGGTTCCACCATAGGCTGTGACTCGAGTATTGGTGTGAGTGACGTTGCGGAGGGTCTTGTCGCCCATGGCCTTCTTGTATGTGTCTACTGGTAAGACATTACATTGCGCCCCCGTGTCCACCTGGAATCTGATGTAGCTGCCTGACCTGACACGGAGTGTAATGAATTGCGAGTCATCCAGGCAATGGACTGGTAGTGAGAGTGTCAATGTCTCGTCATCGTCAGGTGGATCCCGTGTCTTGGATATGATGGATAAGAAATTACAATATATAATGTAGATGATATAGGCGATAGATGGAGATGAAATGTAGCTTGATAAATGTTTTAGGTGCGTATACGTACTAATGGGGTAGAAAATAGCGTTGTTGATGGTGGGATTGGAGTAGATGAGTCTGCGATAATTGTCCTGATGGAGTGTAGTGGGCAATAGCGGTCAAGGTGGTGTTGTCTACGGAAAGCGTTTGTGTTTGTACTTTGTGGTATTCTCCTTGATTGCTTGCCTATGAGCACAACAGCCTCAGTTAGCAATGCAAGGAAGGTATCTGAAGGCGTGCTTGCCCAGAATTTTTGTGATGATTCTTGCAATCGGTGCTGTAAACTTCGTCAGAAACGTTGCATCAGTGTTGTGATATTTAGGTATGTGAGATTGACTTGAATAGCTGCCAGAATCCGCGTACATTCATTTTCTTGCAGGCATCTGCACCTTGCAGTGGAAATTAGAGAAGCCATTGTGTGCTGACTTAGTACAACCACTTACGTTCCAGACACGTGCTGCCTACCAGCATGTGTAGTCAGCTTCGGTAGTGAGAAACAGTGCTGAAGCTCTTCTGCAAAAGCAGGTACCAGTTGTCGTCTGGAGACAAGATTCAGTGCGAACAGTAAAGGTGAGCGCATGCCCCTTGTCGTAGGTATGTGATCTGGGCTGAGTAGCTTGTCAGCATATGCATCAGGTGTAATAAAGCCATGTACAACGAAACCAGAGCTAGCAAGCTTTTCTGGATGTTTGAGATTGGAGAGATTTCGCACTGTTGGCTGCAAATCCTCAAAGTAAGCATTCAGGATGACTTTTGATGCTTTTGCAGCAATCTCTCTGCGGTCAATTGTTTTAATTGTGTTGAGAAAAGTGATCATCTCAATGATTCTCCCTCTTCATGGTATTGGAAAGGTGTCAAGAGGACACACGTGGAATGCGTACTCTGTGTACAGCAGACCTGATCGTGAATCGGCAAATTGTGCCAAGCAAATTCTTCTATTTCACTGCATGGTGCCTGACTGTAGCGGAACAATTTGATATTCCTTGAGCACATCATATGTGATGTTGTGAGTTGACATTGTCGGCAAAAAGGCGAGCAATGTTTTGGCTAAAAGCAATTGTGCTAGGGTTAGGGTTAGGGTTAGGGTTAGCTGCAGTTTCTGTTGGAGCTCTTTGCTAGAGCTCCAAATGAAACTGCAGCGACACTATGGTAACAGGAGAACCTGTATCCAGCAGTGCTTCAGTCTCACTTCCTTCCAACTTTACCTTGGCAGTTGGAGTAGGCTCCAGCTGAGCATTGCTCTCAGAATCTTCTGACACAATACCATGCATTGTGGCTGTCAGGGCACTGTCCAACTCGGCCTCCTGCCTCCTGTAGCTTACTCTTCTGCTGACTCTCTCCTTGGTTATCATCATGTGATGCCGCCTGGGCCACTGTGCTACTGTGCCCAAACCCACAAGTCTGCCCAGGTGCTTCACTACTTTTCGGTTTACCTCGCTGGGGACACTGTTTAGCAAAGTGCCCAATTGTGCCACACATAAAGCTTGCTTAGACTACCACTGCTTATGCCTCTATTTCCGTGTTGGCTACCCTTTGTCTGTTGGGTTGGACCCGTGAAGGATATATTTGAAACACTCTTCCGTTTGTGGTCAACAAGATCTCGGATCTTAGCCTCCTCAAGACGAGCTTTCATTAGTAACTGCTCAAATTTCCCTTCAGTTCCAGCCCCCTTCATCTTTATGTCAGGGCGTATTCCTGCAACAAACTGGTAAGCTGGAACAGAACGACTATGGATTCTGCCTCACTTGTCCCATGCTGAGCACTGGGGTAAGCCTGATTGAACAGCTTTCTCAAATCCTGAGCATAGTCATCCACACTCTCTCTAGGCCCTTGTTTCCACTCATGAAATAAGCGACTTTGGACTGCTTGTATCTGCACAGGAACAAGTCGTCTTCCATCCGCACATCATAGTTTGAGTGCTGCACTTGGCTGCATGACTTATAGAAAGCAAAGGCTTGCCCTCGGGTCACTAATTTGGCTAACTTCATCTGTGGGTCCATTTACAAATGCTGGCCACCGTATATTATAGCAGACTGAAGTACAACACAGGTCTGTTTGGTGCAAGGCCGCTAACCATCAATCTACAGCTTACAGGGCTAATAACATAGTGCAATAAACACAACAACTAGTTAACACAGAGTTCCAATGTTTACACATACACTAACTTGCACGGTACTAAGACATGGTACGTACCCATCTAGTAAAGTTGTATTACACATTTAAAACAAATTTAAGACATTTTGAAAGAGCTTTAAAGCCAAGTCAGATAGTAAAGAGTTCCCTAGTTCCACGGGAAAAAATGTACTTAAAGCTACTGTCTTAGCAGTACTAAAATCCTGACAATGAACAGGACGTTTTATAGCTAGATGCTGCAAATGACTTGTCACCTCCTGGTTGTTTGTAATATTTAACTTAAAACTCGGTACAAGAGCTAACAAAGAAGGTATGATGCATATTTAAATCAACATTGCTAGTTCCACTGTTGATAACATGATTGTATTATTGTATACTCCAGCACTTAATGAACCTCTGGGTGAGGATCACAGCGAGTTCTATACAAGCCCAAGCTCACAACCAAGAGTTGTTGTACTGGACTCAAACTGATGACAGAGATACAGGGGCTGACTCGGTTGAAAACACACCGACAAAAGGCCAAGGGTTGAAGAGTGAAGCTGTTGAAGTAGTGCTAGATATATATATGTGTGTGTGTGTGTTCACAATTCTTGTTTGATATGTTGCATATAGCTAGCAGGACTCTTATTCATGCATGTCCTACTCATGTAGACCTAATTATTATATGGTATATGCATGAAAGTCAGTTTGTAGAGTCAAAAATGTGTTATTATTGAGGGAGCAAAAAATATGTACAGTGATTATTGCTAGGAAAATTTCACCAATACGTCATGCTCACGTGAGAAAAGATACAGACTCTCCCCGCGTACCGGGTCACTCTAAAAGTAGGAATGAGGCAATGAGAAATGGGAAACGAGGAAATGAGGAAATGGGAAGAAAGCACATTGCATTTTACTCAGCAAACTGCTGACATTTTGTTACTGCAGTCATCAAATGTGCTATGAGAAAGTTTATGTCCATCCAGCATTTATTGAGAGGATCATCTATACCTTACAGTTTGCACCAAAGGGGTATACAACGGCACTGAATATTGCATCATGATCGGCAAGCTAGCACTTCAATTTTGGCAGCTTGTTAGGTTTCTTTAAGTTTGTCAAATTCGTGAATTACTCATACCTTGTTCCAACTTTCTACGAGGAGTCATTTTGAGGCTTCTTCGGTTTCTTGCTTCATTGGAGCTACATATATACATATTATTTGTTTCACATACATGCTTATCTATAATATAATATGACAAATAATGCATGTTTGCAGTGGATACACACACCAGCTCTGTTGATATAATTACTGTGCATGTCAGTGTGATTTATATAATTGGATGCACTGGGTAGAGGAGGTAACGTTCCAACAGCTTTATAGCCAAGTGAGACAATTTTACAAGAATAATCAGCACTAGAAATAGCATGGATCAAATAACTGGAGTGTGTGCATATACTTTGTCAGCATATAGTTGGTTAGAAGGGTAATGCAAACGAAAGTGTATCTAGACCTACCCCTCTAGCAAATACTTGAGCTACTTTGCACAACATGTAAACTCAACTTTCCTGTTTTACAACTCACCAATTGTGTCGTTAGCCTCGTTCCCAGGCTAGCCTGGGAACGAGGCTATTGTGTCGTACAGTGTCGTTGCCGTCTCCATTTCCCCATTTCTTCATTTCCCCATTTCCCATTTCTCATTTCCCGTTCCTACTTTTAGAGTGACCCCCGCATACCGTATGCATGTATGGTGGCGGGATTCACTTTGTTCACCGATTCTGAGGTCAGGCACGTGCGCTGTGATTACGTAATGCATTACTCGAGTGTATGTAAGAGAGGGAAACACAGAAAAGCAAGGTGAGGGCGAAATTTATGTAAAGCTAGTCTAAAATGCCCCTGCAAAGTGATAGTCTGATAGTTGAGGTAGAAATATGGGATCTGTGCCTGCCAGTGGCACACATGTATGTACAATGATTTATATAAATAACGTGTGCTACTGGCAGGCTACATACTCTTCATGACACCCCAGCTTGAAGTGCTCAAGCATCTTGGCCATGCAAACTCTGATGACAACAGATCAGCAGAATTGAAGCGATTTTACCATTTAGGCCATACCAATTTGATCTTTGATTCACGAGTACGGCGACTCTATTTTTAGAAAGAAGGATTTATAAACGTAAATTATTTTATGACGTCACCAATTAATCACGTGAGATGCTAGGCACTGTATACAAGATGTCTGACACGTGTATCCCTTCAGAGTTGTGGGTTGCACTGGTTGGTGCATGGGGAAGTTAAACGAGGACAAACAACCCTGGTTCCTTCTACGGTCGTTTCTGCGAAGGCTACGGACACTTTGGGGTCTCAGAAGAGCTCTGCGGTGAAACTGTGGAGAAAGTGACCATATCGAGCTCGAGCAGGGCAATACTTATAATGAGATTCATATTTACATTTATGAATATAATTCGACCTACCTACCCACTTTTTTTGTGAACCCTACTCGTGAATCAAAAGATCAAATTGGTATGGCCTTATCGCTGTTTGGGATGATGTTCGAATGAAGTATGGCCTTAGTTTAGATCAGAAGAAGCTACATGAAAGCTACCAAATTGTTTATCAACAGAAAATGGCAACCCCAACAAACTCTGTATTATGCAGAGTTTGTTGGGATTGCCATTTTCTCCCCAAGGAGGTAGAATAACTCCATGGTGGGTGTCATTAACTTTATGATCACGTAAGCCAGACCAAACCAACCACAGCACAGATTGTGTTCAGTGTCATGCACAGGGAAGGGTCAGGTGGCTTCTCAGAGGGTTTGTGTGTTTGTGGAATGCACTCAGAGGAAAAGCTGATTGCTAGCTTTTGAAAGAGAATTCAAGTTTAAAATTGGTACCTGCGCACTCTTTAGTTAAACCTAGCCTCGTTCCTAGGCCTCCACCCATTTTTTGTTCTTCGGTTGCGTTCAGTATAATACACGGAAGTGAAAGAGCGATACTGAACGCAAATGAAGAACAAAATACGGGTGGAGGCCTGGGAACGAGGCTAAGTTAAACCCACCCTTTCACCAAAAAGTGACACAAGCCAAATACCTAATTGGGCTTACTCCAGATTTTTAATCAGTAATGTAATGGAGTCTCGCAGGCCCAACCCACTTCCGCAAAAGAAGGGAAGGGTCTGGTGAACTGCGTATACAAGCCATGTCCCACTGGAATGCAATTAGCTGGATGAGATATCAAATAATGCACTCTTGAATGGTCGTCTCTAATCGCTGGACTGGATTGTGGACTGGATCGCTGGACTGGACTGCTGGACTGGATTACTGGACTGACCTTTGAACTAAAATTGTGTGTATCACATGACCTCCACCCAATCAGATGTGCTGAATTGGGTCCGTGACATGTTCAATGCTTAGTGGCTAATAGATTGCCTGCCAAGAAACAAAGGACGCGGCATGCAGCAACTGTGGGAGTTTTGTGCTTAAAAGTATGTGTATACTACAGCAGATGGAGCAGCTTGGTAGGCCAATTGGCACAATAATCTATTCCAAGGCCTCTTGCTGACCAAGCATGGCTATACATTCAACAAGACTACTGGTATTACATAGCCTGGTAACCACTAACCAGTATGCATCATGAATTCATGGTGTACACGCAGTGAGCTCAAAGCACCCTCTGACTATAGCAAGCATGCAAAAGATCATCAAAAGTACTGATAAAGGCCTCTCTACTAAAAACAATGTATGTCTGACACACTGTCAGTGTTGAAGTGCTGCAGAGCCTCTGTCATACACCCCAGTACTGCCGGAGTGTCATGGAGATCGCTAGTGTCAAATGATATACTGGTTAGTGGTTACCAGGCTATGTAATACCAGTAGTCGTGTTGAATGTAGCCCTGTAAAAACTATGCTTGGTCAGCGAGAGGCCTTGGAATAGATTATAATTTGTGCCAATTGGCCTACCAAGTTGCTCCATCTGCTGTAGTATATGCATACCTTTAAGGTCTCCTAGGCACAAAACTCCCACAGTTGCTGCATGCCACGTCCTTTGTTTCTTGGCAGGCAATCTATTAGCCGCTAAGCATCGAACATGTCACGGACCCAATTCAGCACATCTGATTGGGTGGAGGTCATCTGATACACACAATTTTAGTTCAAAGGTCAGTCCAGTAATCCAGTCCAGCAGTCCAGTCCAGCGATCCAGTCCACAATCCAGTCCTGCGATTAGAGACGACCCTCTTGAATTTACCTGTTGGGTAGTAAGCACGCTCCTCGAGAAGTATAGTCGAAGTGTTTTGTACAGCTTCTGCAGTAGCGGAAAAGATGCCCTAGCTCTCTTTCACCATTTTCAAGACTGCTATTGCTACTCAAACAGTCATGTAATGCATCATTTGACAAAATACTGCAATGTGATTGTACCACACTGTACAGTGCAGTGGGACACAGCTTGTATACGCATTTCACCAGACCCTTCCCTTTTTGCGGAAGTAGGTCTGGCTTGTGAGACTAAATATAATGCAGGAGCAAGTAAAAGTACTTCAACTGTGCTGCTAAAAACTTGCGATTCTTCAACACAAAGCATTTATTTATCCTTCATCTAAAATTACAAAGCTTCAGCACAAGGATTCTGGCTTTTGTCACAAGACCCTTTCTCTGTTGGTTGGGTTTGGGCACGAGACTGGTAGACAACAAAATTAAGTAGCTGAGTGATTTACAGCCATCTGTCTAATTGGCCGCACTCAACACACGAATGCTCATCAAGTCACTAGACCTTTATCTGTGAACAGGAGGGAGACATGACGTCACATCATAGTGGCAATTAATATGCTGTGATGATATTCCAAGGGCAAGAATTGTGAATTAGTGCTACAAACAAGAGTGGTTCTATGAATGAAGTCAGGATGAGTTGCATTCAGTTTTCAACTGTGCTGAAGCCATCTGACAGGCTATAGACCTGTACATTGCTAGTTTAATGGTCAGTTGTTCAAGAGAAGCAATTTTGACTAGCCAGGCGGCTTCAGGTTTGTTGAAAAATCCATCGGTTTCATCCATAGAGCACTAGTTGTAGCTTGTATTCATGGTTGTTGCCCTTGGAATATCGTACAACACATTGTCAATGCCACATGATCACCATGGGCCAGTGTGGCTGTGCGTATTATGTCATTGCTGAATGCTAGGAATTTCATTCTAATCCATTAATGTGATGTTTACTATTCCCATTGTTCTCTTTAGATGCAAAACACCAAGATCCAAGTTTCCGAGACAGTCACAGATCTCTACCAAATTTGCAGACACATTAGCGCATTGCTTGTGTCACTGTTCTTATCTTCAGCTAGATAATATGCATCTAAGATTTTGCATGATTTCATTTCAGTGAACCTTGTGTATATTTTACTTTATCAGAGAGTTTAGTACTTTTCTTCTACATTGGCTGTGATTTCCATTTGTTTTAGCTTGCATGAAGACTTCATTCTGCAAAGCCAAACCCTACATATTGGCATGCGTAGCCTGTACACTGCCAGTGCCAGCATACGATATACGTTCAGTTCGGCGCGCGAATGCGCGCATCAGCACATTCTGTCACGTGGTAATCATGTGCCTTCTGTCCTCAGAGTCGGTGAATAAAGTGAATCCCGTTCAGTTCGGCGCGCGAATGCGCGCATCAGCACATTCTGTCACGTGGTAATCATGTGCCTTCTGTCCTCAGAGTCGGTGAACAAAGTGAATCCCGTATGGTGGCCCAGTCCGACGTCGCGTCCGCAGCGGGACCGCCCGTGTTCCGCATTATGTCCGCAATGTTTCCGCAGTCTTTCCGCACTACTGTTTCCGCAGCATCTCCGCAGTGTTACCGCCTTGAAGCTTAGTCCCCACACTGTTCCCGCGGTCTTTCCGCAGTCTTTCCGCACCGTTCCCGCAGCCTTTCCGCATTGTTTCCGCAGTTCTAGGATCTTTTTGAATTTCTTCAAGTGCTTGCCCAGTGTCACCATAGATAACAGAGCGGGGTTTCCCGCTCTATTATCTATAGTGTCACGTGATTATATATCTGCTTAGCTTAGAGTTTGATGGCGAGAGCTGTGATGATGAGGAGTTGTAATTGTGGTGCTACAACTTGAGATCGCATGCTAATATACGGTTGTTGACAGATTACTTCTATATTCATGGGGCGTGACGGTCGTATCAGCTGAGGATATTCATTGGAGTGTTTACAGAGTTCATAGCATTAGAAAAGGTATACAATTAAGTTGTGTGCATGGTCTTGTGTGCCAACTGCATGCAACAGTCATGAGGATGATACCTACCGTATATGGCCCACCAAGGCATAATATGGTACACCTAGTTAACTTCAAATGGATATATATGAGGCTATCATTTTCTGCATACAGTGTTGAAAAGGAGTATTATGATATTCTCTGGCATTCATATCCACGCACTACAGAAGCAGTTGTTTTTGTACTATAATAGCCTGGGTGTGTCAATACATTTCCATTTAGCTGAACCAAGAGTGCCGGCATGATGACATCATTAATCTTATGACTGCATGTCTTCCATGCTATATATGCAGGAGCTGCTGAACATGCTGTGTGGGTACAAGCGGTGAAGAAAACAACTCCACCTTTGATTCATCCCCATTTCAATGAACATGCATCCATTGAAGTCCATGTCCTTATAAATTCACACATTGAAACATGCATGTCTTAAAATTGTGTTCGTGCATGATACTGGTAAATAAACTGATCATGAAAAGCTTTTATATGAAGCATTCGGGGCAACTAATTGATGATTTTATAACAAACTGGACAGTAGTGTGTATGATGGATGTAAAGTTGATACATGTGATTATGCATGGTATGAAATAACGAAGAATAGAAGTTGATATAGTCATGCATGCAGTCATCATGTTGACTGCATATAATTTCCATTATGCACTTGCTTGAAAGAAATAACCAGTGAGTATGCATAAATACCAAGCAAACACTACAGAATTTATTAGTGAAAGTATACATAGGTTTATAACTTTTATATGACACAAGGTATTAACTAACTAGCAACACCATAGCTGAATACATCACTCTTTGGTCGCTCAGAGTCTCGGCCACAGTCTTCTCACTCAAATGAACCTGCCTAAACAAGAGAAACGCTCTGCTGTGTAGCTATACTGCAGTTCCTGACTAAAAGAAGACTGCGGAAGTACTGAGGCAACAGTGCGGAGACACCGCGGGAACAATGCGGAAAGACTGCGGAGATGCTGCGGAAACGGTGCGGAAAGACTACGGAGTAGTAACAATGCGGAAATACCGCGGAAACAATGCGGAAAGATTGCGGAGATGCTGCGGAAACGGTGTGGAAAGACTACGGGAGTAGTGCGGACATAGTGCGGACAAAATGCGGAACAACTGCGTTTCCGCTGTGGACGCGACGTCGGAGTGCACTACTGGGCCACCATACGAACACGTGTTCTACACTATACTATAGCCACGTACACAGCTGCGTTCCCAGGAACGAGGCAAGCGAGTTTGTGGTTTCAGTTTGTTGAACTTCGTCGCTTTAATAGCTGTAATTCGTCGCCTCAGGTGAAATTTGTCGCCTTAGCTTAGTCGACACTTTTATAGCTGTAATTCGTCGCCTCAGGTGAAATTTGTCGCCACAGTTTGTCGCTTCAGTTGAAATTCAACGCTTCAAAAATAACGCCGCTTGTCGGGATCGTCGCCATGAAATTGCACATCGAAGTGTAAAACATAAAACATACGTCGACTGAAGTTTTAATATGTTTCGACACAAACGGCACCCCATAATGTCAGCCATCCAGAGGCATCCCGGATGTTCCTTTTGAGCGCGGCCGACGACTCCGCCCCGCCTCCCACTATAAATAGTTTTTCCGTACAGTGAGTTTAGTCTTGCGTAGCCAGAGTCTGGCTACGAGAGACTACAGTGAGTTAGGAAATACGAAATGTGCAATGGCGACTTCGTACAGAAGATGGTCTTTCATGTTTGCAACTGTGCTGTCTTTCTTCGGTAAGTATTTTTGGTAGGCCTTCTTCTATTAAACGTGTAAGTTGCATAATTCTCACTGTTCCTCAGATCTGGTGTCATCATCACATGTTCAGGAACTGCCTTACTGTGATTTTGAAGATGACTTCGTGAATGCAAGTGGAGCTGGCATTAATAACTTGTCCAGGTAAACCCTTGCATTAGAGAACAAGACTCAAAACAAGTTATGTACAGTGGAAGAATGATATAAGAGAGCACAAAGTTCAAGGTTATAACAAACATACATCACAGTCAACAGTGCAATAAGTGCCAAATATGTTTTTCTTGTACATGTAAACAGTGCAAAAAGTGTAGTAGCTCTCTGATTAGTTGAAAAACAGACTGTCAACAGTGCAAAAGTGTAATAGCTCACTGATTGGTCAGTGACTTGTAACTACCAACAATTTGCTGTAAACTATCTAATGTACTGTAAACTTGTAACTTGTGAGTAACAAAAATTTGCTGTAGACTATATATACAGTGTACTGTAAACTTGTATACCAATAACTTGCCTATTTGAGATAGCAGTCCCCATCTACCGGTCACCCCAGTCCATCTGGTATATGCCAAAATGCATTCTGCACAATGGGTGACTTTACACAATAACACCTAGACTTGTTTTTGTAGGGAGATGTGGTTCGTTGATTATTCATACATGCTCATACTTATTGCAGTGTACTGTCAACTTGGCAAGGTTGTGATTAGTAATCAGCAGCATATTTTCTGGGATTAATAGCACTTGTCAATGGCATAATTACACTCAGCTTCACGTCGTGCAATTAATAGCCATTCATTCATGCTAGTAATCCCAAATTGCACTCGAAACCATGCTATTAATTCATACTCTATGACTACTGCAGGTGTATAGCTCTACGAGGAAGCAACTTGTCTCTTGTTCATGATGGATGTTTTGATCGTTGGCCAGAGGACAAATGCTACATTTATGATTACAATATTGACTTTGAACAGACTGCAATTATGTTTCAACTTCTGGATAACGTTGCACGGAATCGGGATTATGGCACTGCTTGCATACAAGATGTGCGTACATTCCTTTGTAATTATGTGTACCCAAAATGTGACCCAGTCACTGGAAACTACCAGGGGATATGCACACAAGATTGCATTGACTCTGTTTTGAATGAAAGTTGTGATCGAGAGTTTGGTGATTTGGAGTTCTTTGCATCAACATCAGATGTGCTCACATTTTCACGCCAATGCAACAATACTCTAATTTTTTTAGAGCGGTTTATGCCGGATTTTGTGTACAACCCTAATGATTGCTTCAATATTTCAGGTAAACCATAAGTAGCTATGGTATTTTGCTAGTATTTGTGAGCCTTAGCTCATGAGTACATTACTTCTGCTTGCATTGCTGACTGCACATAGAATTATGGTGTATATGGTTGTCCTGTCTCTGTGTAGGTATTGTACTAAACCTCACAAGTTTCGCTGAATCCACATCAGTAACCATGGCTCCAACTCCAACCGTTAGTCTGGCAATCACACTAACTTCTGTGGGTGCAGGTGCTTTGTTAATACTTGCTGCAGCACTCCTGCTGATGTGCATTTTCATGAGGATAAAACAAAAAAAGGCCGTGCAGCGCTCATTGTAAGCTATGAAATAGTCATAGCATTATTGTTCATCTGTAGCTATTTGCTTTATCTAAAAAAAGGAGGAGTTATGATGTCATATTATTTGTGTCTCTACGACCATAAATTTGTAATCAATAGCTACATCTCTAGCTGTTCGGCAGTGGCTGAGTACATCTGTGAAATGAACATTATGGTTTTTTGTGCATTATTTGCAGGGAATTATCTAGGGAAAGGCACTCCTCTAATGCATATGCCCACATAGAATTACTTCAACGTACGCTTTCAACAGGTAAATATCTAATAATTAATGGGCCACCAATGCACATCTTGTTGTAGCACTAATGACTGCACATCTGCAGGTCATGTAGCCGAGCCTGAGTATGCAGAGGTAGACTGCTTTCAACTCAGCAGTGAAGATGTGGACTTGGTTGGTACCAACCAACTATTGCAAAATGCACTTGTCAAAAGTGACGGGATAGAAATAACTGGGAATCTCGGTGAAGGTATGTTTGGTGTTGTGGTAGCCTTTAGTATAAATTAAGGCACAATTTCACTCACAGCTGTAATGCTGAGACAATGAAATGGAGATACTTTAGCATGTGGCCTGTGACTTAATACTCACTTTCTTAGAAAGTAGTCTAAAATTACTATGCATATTTGTGTGGCTATCAAAATTTTGTTTGTGTTGTGTTCATGTGTGTGTGGGTGTACATGGATGCATGCATGTTGTGTGCATACATTGTGAAAAATTAGTGAGAAGGGTTAAGAATTGATACCTGTATAGGATAATGGTTATAAAGAAGATTACCATTATAGGCATGTTAGTTACGACTGCACAATTTCTACTGCAGGTGCATTCAGCCGTGTGTTCAAGGGGTCATTCAAAAGAAACCAGGAGATGGAGGAAACTGAGTCCATTCCAGTGGCCATAAAAACCATCAAAAGTAAGATTTACAAAGTATATAAGCTGGAGAAAATACGCCCATGGGTGATGAACTTAAGTGGCTCCTAAAAGAGGGGGGTGGGCATATTTTCGAGGGTTGTGATATTTGCTGAAAATACGCCCACCTCACACGCAGTCAGTCTAGCCCTTGTTATTTGCACATGCAGTGATTGCCTCTATTGTCATGCGCTTGCTTACGCATAACAGCAAATGGTGTCTGCCTTCATTTTTTAGTCTCTCCTCTTGCACAGTGCTGCTTCTTCTGTGCTCTTTGCTTAACATCTTAACATAACAGCATGTACTGCGGCATAAATGGGTGGGCGTACTTTCGAGAGAAAAGCACCCTTTGCAACAACTTCATTAAAAAAAGGGGGGTGGGCATATTTTCGAGGGTGGGCTTACTTTCGGGAGATTACGGTATATAAGCTGGAGAAAAGGAGCTTACGGCAAGAGATTCCTCTATGTATAAGCAAAGATCAATTTGATGCACACTGTAAACCAAGCAGAGAGTACGGCAGATATATACTTTGTCCCCTTAGTTATTGCCAACAGTATATCAACCTGCTATACATATTCTTTCTGAAATAGATTGTGCTTCTTATGATGATCTCAAAGCATTTCTGCTAGAGAGCGCACTGATGTGCACATTCGATCATCAACACGTGCTTGGACTCATTGGAATATGTCTCAACACTGAAGAGCGATCTCCCTACCTGGTTCTTCCCTTTATGGAGAATGGAGACCTTAGAACATATCTGAAAGCCAAGAGGGATAATGTAGCAACATCAACTGATACTGGATACCCACAGGTATATGTAGGCCAACATGATCTGATTATGTTACACTGAAATGCATTCTTGTAACTTAACCTGTCAGTCCCACTAACCATATAATAATTGATTTTACTACGGAAACATGTAAACAACATAATCAAGTACTGTTTTTTTTCAAGAAAGCAAATTTATCTGTATTGTTACATGTACTAGTGGTGTACGAAAACTGTTCTTAGGAAAGAAGCTGTGCACTTTGATTGCTAGCTGGTACAGTCATGTTAAACATTCTAAAGTTGCTGTTAACTTTTTGCTAGCTAGCTATGGTGTGTTGTGTAACATGATACAATTAGCCAATTAAGTGTACTGTTTCAGTGTGCTTGTCACCATAATACTATACATCCTCCATGGAGCATTCATTCAACACAGCATATAGACACGAGTTCATTATGTACCAATATTTTCAGGGTTTGGAGTTTCCTACTCTGGTGAGGATGTGCAATGAAATTGCATGTGGAATGGAGTACATCGCTGCAAACAAATTAGTTCACAGAGATCTGGCAGCCAGAAACTGCATGTGAGTGGTATATGGTAAATGGAAATTATGTTTGCGCTATGCACACCATAATTGAAGTCACAGATAACAATCTTTACACGTACCTAATCTTTGAGGCACATAATTTACTAGGCCGCTGTACTTTTCCAACGGAGAATTATCTATTGACTGGGACACACTCTGTTACAAGTAATTTATGGCGAAGCTCTTCTCTGGACCCAGCCAACTGGAGGAAAAGTACACTGAGTGCATCAGTGCATTGAATGATAAACTTCAGCTACAAAAATTTCCCCTGTAGTTGTAAAAATCAATAGCCAAACTTAATAATGCTTGGTAGTACCATTACTGTTTGTTAATCTTTGGATTGTGCAGGGTTGACGCTGAACTACAGGTCAAGGTGGCAGACTTTGGTTTGACAAGAGACATCTATGCAACTGACTACTACCGGCAGAGCCACCACGGTAGAGTACCAGTAAAGTGGATGTCACTTGAGAGCTTGCATGACAAGATCAGCAATGAGAAGACAGATGTGGTGCGTAGAACGATTGTAGATTCCTTCACATTAAACACGCATTGTCAGAAATGTTCTGCAGTTCATGATTTAATCTGTGCAGTGCAAATTATAGCTTTTTGGGAATGACTGGCTATTAGGTAAGCAACCTGTTACATGTAGTGCAAGGTTCATTCCTGTTTTTAATCAATTCCTAACATTGCTCTTTTTCTTGTTAGAACTTATGAATGGTATCATTTAATGTTGGGAATGTGACGTCAAAGATCTTCCCACAAAGCTGTTTATGGATATGCATAACTTACACATTAAAGGACAAACCACAAAAGCAATGAATGTCAGTCTATCCTATTGAAATTGTTCAACCGTACAGTATTTCTGTCAAAGTTAATTTCAGTTACGAAAATCATTTTTACGACACTACACACCTGTATTGAAACCTGGTATTAGGTTCAGTGTTGCATCAATAGAGCAATGTTTGGTAAAAGGATGAGCATCATTAGCTGCATGCTGAAACCAATACCATCGTAATATGATCATGTGAGGTAACTTTGAGAACAACATTACGACTGGTTATCAGCTAGAATTTCAGCTGTTTGCACGAACTATTTTTCTGTAATAGCGTACTTTTCGCGTGCACTTGACATTAATTAAAAATGGAAGAGGTGCCAGCAATCCTATCTATCTGTGAGGTATGGCATATTTACTACACTTGAAACAGTTGCTGGTAATCTGATCAATTACTACTGCAGCAGACTAAGGTGTCAAGTGCATGTCACCATGTTACAGAGTGTAAGGTTTGCATGTTCCAGTGGCTGGAATTGTAGATGGTAGGTTAATATTGTATTTCAGTTAATTTGTTTCACTTGAAATGAGTGTCTGATACTACATCAAAACATCCAGGAGTCCACAAACAGGGCTGTAGCTATAGAATCTGACCTCCCACAGCTCTGTTTCACCAGGCAAAGGATGCATCTCTTTAGTATCTTTAATTCTATGTTGTGTAGACAAGGTGTACCATAGTCAATGACAAATTAACACATTTCTTGAGTATTCCAAAGTAAAGAGGGGGGGCAACTCAATGTTTGTGTCTCAGCTGTCTTTGATTGGGCTTCAGATTTGTAACAGTGAACAAACATTCAGGTGGGAGGTTATACTGCACTACGTTTCATTACAATCCTTGCTAATCTTCTTTGTGCCCCAGTGGTCGTATGGAGTGACCTGTTGGGAGGTATTCAGCCTGGGCAGAACACCTTACCCAGCCATTGCAAACCATGAGATGATTGACTACCTGGAACAAGGACTCAGGCTAAAGAAACCTGCTCTCTGCAGTGAAAATATGTAAGCAAATACCACGTAGCCTCACAAATGCACTGTTATGAAGTTCAGTCTTTGTCCTGTTTTGTATCCTGCATTAAGTTGCTAATTGCTTCTGCCCTTTGTACAAACACACAAAAACAAAAATTAACAAAACACAAATAAAAAGTAAATTTACAATGGCAAGTTTCAGATTGGCTAGCAGTGTGAATGTACGGGTAGGTACAAAACCTGGACTCTGGACTGGACTATGGACTGGACTATGGACTGGACTATGGACTGGACTCTGGACTGGACTATGGACTGGACTCTGGACTGGACTATGGACTGGACTATGGACTCGATTTTGGACTCAATTTTGGACTCAATTGAACAGTAAATAGTGTTCTAGATCTGCCGTATAAAGAAGACTTTGAATGCTGGATTGCCCAATAAGTGGAGGATTGGTCTAACAGTAGGAACGGATATGCGTGCAGCTTTTTAGCAAGACTGCCAGATTGGTTTAAGCCATTGCTCTGCTCTTACAGCCTTCCAGCCCACCTGGTTGAAAGGAGTTGCAAGTTTATGATGCCTAATGTAAGCTTTAGTCGAGACTACCAGGCAAGATGCCGCATCTGATTTCAGCTATCTGCCTAAAGCCTCTTGCCTGCATCTCGAGTGGCTTGCGAGACTACTTGGCCTCTAGCTCAATTACCTATCTCCTAACACATTATCTAGGCCTTAAACGCTGACATATATGCTGAAAAAATGCATAGAAATCTGTATAATCCGAACCTTTGGCACAAGACTGGAAGTAATCAAATGCTGGATGGTGGGAAGGCCTGGAAAGTTCCGAAACACGAGGTTAGTTCGTATATTCTGCTGTCCAGTCCAAAATCGAGTCCAAAATTGAGCCCATAATCCAGTCCATAGTCCAGTCCATAGTCCAGTCCAGAGTCCAGGTTTTGTACCTACCCTGAATGTACATGTATTTCTCACAACTTGTTGATCACACATTCATGACCTGTTACATCCATGATTTGATAGTTCTGGTACAATCATGACTTGATAATTCTGGTACATTCACAAAATATTATGCAGGTACAGCTTGATGTACCAGTGCTGGAATCAAGACCCTACAGCAAGACCAACCTTTGCAGAGATAGTAAAGCTGCTGGGTATTTTGCAGAAAGAGGAGCCTGACAACATCCCATTATCTGTAACAAAGAGCAGTGACAAGCTGTATGGCGAAACACCGCCTAATGGAGTCGTTCATTCTGAGGATGATACTTTAATGAGTGCTATAATATCCCACTTCCACAACACACCTCCCTCCACTGACAACCAGCCTGAGGACAGTGCTAACAGCCAGGAAGGCTACATAACGATGAATCCAGTCCGAGAGACAAACCTCTCCTCGCATCTAGTCATTGAAAATGGCCTCAATACAGTTAACACTGACCATGAGTATGTTAACACACCACCTCGCCACACTAGCTTATGTGAAGATAGTGCCAAGATGTCATTCTCGTCAAATGGATTGCTTAGGAAGCATGAACACATACAAGTTAGAATAGAAAGTAACGACAGTGATTATGTCCCCATGCATCCTGCTTCTCCAACAATGTAGAGTAAATAACTTGTTGCATAGTATTTGCTGCAGCTCTATATTATATTCCCTATAATTTTTTTGATATTATGGTTGTATATAATGATAATATATTACACTATTATACAATGTAATACCTAAAAAAATTATAAAGATGCTGTGATTACAGTTTGGATACAAGGTTGAAAATATATCTCCATACAAGCCACTTGCTAACTTATCTCCTGAGCATTAGTTTGTCAGCAATATCAACCCTTGTTGCCTTCCTTCAGAAGTATCAATGCTTGATCATTTGGTATCACTACTTCAGATTTTGTACTACAATAAAGTGGCTGGATATGTAACTCAATTGAGGCAAAAAAATTCAAGTACTGACTAAAACCACAAGCTGAAGATGGACAGAGGATGTCTTAGAATGATAGTTCATTCAGCACAATTTCGTATATAGTGCATGTACACTCATTATACGTATATGTAGCTGCCAGTGCTCCAGGGCCCTATTAGGCTATCACAACAGTGTAGGGTATATCAACAGCTAGAGCCACATGAAGAGCAAATTACTGGTATGTGTCCTGCATTACAAAGTGGGACATGACCATGCAGTTAACGCATTATGTATCAATTTTGTGCATGTATGTGTCTATGTGCAGGATCCCTGGAATCAAGCTATAGACCAGCAGCACATTCAAGCTGGACATTCATGGTAAAAGTTGCACTATATACAATCCTTGCCAGAACAAACACATGATGACTATAAGTCATAGTGTTAAGTGGAGGAGTACCAACACCAACACGCATAATGTCATCATACTTATTTGTGTAAGTAGATTGCAACTGGGGTTAAGTCATGCATGGTGTAGAGGACAGCTAAAATTAATAAAAGCTGGGTGAGGCCTGGGTATGAGACACAACTTGCACTGGCATTCTCTTCGACCAAACACGTCCCTCTTCTTGATACAACCAATGGGGTTGCTGCATGCATGAGCTAAATAAAATTAATCTTAATTGTTCAGCACAAAACAAAGTTGCTAAAAACCAAATAAAAAGCAATCAGGGTTTTCTCTTGTTCTTCCTGTTTTGCAGTTTGTTGTAGCTGAAGCAGTCAGAAGCTAGTGCTGCCAGCTGTAGCTGACTCAGCTCATGAAAGGAAACCACTCTTGTCTCTTGGAAATCACTATAAGGCACCCATGAATTTGGAACACTATTAGTAGTGTGTGCGTGTGTGTATGTGTGTGTGAGTGTGCATGTGTGTGTGTGTGTATGTGTGTGCGCGTGTGTTTGTGTGTGTGCATGTGTGCGTGTGTGCATGTGTGCGTGTGTGCATGTGTGCGTGTGTGAGGGAAAAGGTGATACAGTGTAATCCCACTTAATGGACACCCCTCAACAGCGGACACCCATGATATAACGGACAATTCCGAAAGTCCTGACTGTCCCTCCATCTACTTCAATACTTAAGCAACCCCTGAACAGTTTTCATGCTCCCAACTGTACACAAACACTCGCCGACATTTTCAGCAAGATTGCCCGCCATCGCTGTTGGAGTTAACAACAACATTAGATTAGTGCTGTTACTCTGCTTAGCCTTCCCCAAGCGTACCAGCAAGGGAAAGCTCTGAAAATACAGCCACGTTGTGCTCAGCAGCCTGATTACGCAGTACCACGCCTACCAGAAATACACCGGAAGCCCCTGAGTTAGGAACACTTTTGCTACAGTGTTCCAAAGCAAGAGAGCAATTTTTTCAATTTTGGAAACTCTTAGCTGTAATGCTTGACACACACATCAAATGTACATAAAAGCAATGACCCAACACTTGTTATGTTTCCCCTAATTGTCACGTGATGTCTCCTCGTCAATATGGCTGCCAAAAGTCACCTCATTCAGAAAAAGTTTAGCATAGTATAGCCCTGTTTCTTGAAGTTAAGTGTCCAGATGTGGTGTGAAAGTAGCCTTTACTTGGAAGTTTGTTATGAGGGTAGTCAACACAGGCTTCACTCCCAAGCATTGTCAGGAAAATCCCTAAAAACTGATTTTAGAGGGGCAAAAGTGTTTAGCATAGTAGAGCCACAAAACTCCGAGTTAACAGGATTTACATGAAAGATGGCTTTTAGATAGGTTAAAGTTTTGTTTCCAGTACTTTTCTTAGAATAGAAACCTTCCTGGAAGGTATGGGAGCACTTTTGCGTGGAAATAGTAACTTTCAGCCATTTTAGTGACGTTCATGGGTGGGCGTTCCTTTCATGATGTCATCAACCACAATGCGTGGCTAAAGTGAATAGTATGGCTGCTGTCTTCGTTGATCCGCGTTCACTGGCTCTAGGTGCAGAGTATAAAATCTTACAGTTTCTTGTGGTAGAGCGCACGTTGACATTGTGCAGTACAAAATCCGTTAGCGACAGAAGGTTTCCATCCATAAGCTATACACTAATTTGTATTGGTTAGGGTGTGGTTAGGGTTGGGTTAGGGCTGTATAAATACAGTATAGCTTATGGATGAAAACATTCTGTCACTAACGGCGTGTGTGCAGTACTGTTTGACTCCAAGGACTCACTTCCTGGTTGCTGGGTGATCAAGGAAGTTGTGAGTTGGCTCTGAGAAGAACCGGTTGTAGTTGAGCTTGCCACGTTTTCCACGAAGCCTAGTTAATCGAACTTGTAGCTAATACTCGGTTCGAATACGAGAAATTCTAGCTCGCTGATGGTTTTTTGTCATCGTAGTGCACATCTGTGACATCACAAATTATCTGTGACGTCACAACGGCTCTTCTTAAGTATGGCAAGTATATAGAGAAGCTAGAACTTGCTGCTCAGGCCGTGTACGTGCAAATAACGATGATTTGTACCGTTTATACGTGTAAATAAGATGATGGGAGGGCTTTACTATATAATTTGAAAAAATGTCAAAAAATTTTGCTCTCTTGCTTTGGAGCACTGTATAAGGGACAAAATGTTGGTCCCCAATGGTGTCCGCTATAGAGGGGTTCTACTGTATGAAGCAACAAGTAGAAGACCAGCAATGACCCAGTAACTGAAGGAGAATTGGCTGGTTCTCCTTCCCAGGCTCCTTACCACAAAGTAAGATATATTTTTTCACATGCACGATTTCAAGGATAGACGCACAAGGCAGACACAGCATAATTGCTGCCACAACAATGGGATGGGCATGATCAATATTCTGCACACCACATAGCTAGAATTATCCTATTATAAAATTAATGTACAGACATATAAGGTGTGGTATCAATTCTTGACATCATGAGTGTTTGAAATAATTTTATTAGTATGCAGTAGCCATCAAATTTCGTATTACCATAGGCGCTGGTTGTTAAGTGCAGCTCTTTATTAAGCGCATAATTTATTGAGGGTTTTATCCATCATGTGTTAGGCGCATGCGCTTAATAAACGAACTTTGAACTTTAAGCGAACATGTCGAGCATGCAAAACGTGTCAAGTAGTACAAAGAACGAAGAGAATGGCTGAACTAGCGCTGGGAAGTAGCTTCATCAGGAAGCGAAAAAGCACAATAGACACAGGGTATCTCTAGGTAACTTCACAAGTGATGGTCCCTCCGTGCCTGAGGAAGTGCCAAAACACCTGCGAAAACTCTTGAGGAACATGGCCAACAACAGTAGCATCCTTGAGGAGACTGACAGCGAATTTGTCATGGTTGTTGCCCTCCTCCCGTTCCAAGGTTACTATCTCTCCAACAAGCGGCCACCAGATCTGCTTGTAAATGTGATGGCCATGAATGACGCTCTCAAAGTACTTGCTTGACACTCTGCCATGTTGAACGAGCGATAAAATGGAAGCAGCGAAAGCACCGCCCACTATTTTCACACCCATTTATTAAGCGACTATTTCTTGTTAAGTGCACGTCTGCTGTTAAGTGCATATTTCCTTGCTGTCAGCTGTTATAAGCGCATGTGCTTAACAACCAGCGCGTATGGTATTATTTTATGTACGAATAAATAACTAAATTCAGTTTCTTTCTCCTTTCCTTCACAGTAGCCTCGCTCCATGGCCATTAGTCTATCAAGCCAGAGCGTACGGAAGTAGATGAGAGATAGTCTAACTGGATGGACTATCAGGCCATGGAGTCATTAGAGTGTCCATCCCTGGCATGATGAAGTCATCCATACACTTGACAAAATGAAACATTCCTCATACATAAATACTGTCACACGTGTATACTCACAGAGGGGGTGTCCACTGTATGAGCAGCTCATCCTCAGTGGAAATGGGACACTTCCGCCGTCCAACAACCTGTACACAGAACATTCACACAAGTAACTAGCAGCTAGCTTTGTGTCCTTTTATAACTTGAGTTCACATGAGGTAAGCAGGCACATTGAAGGTAACATACAGAGCAACAGAATAGTCAATTGGCAAGATGACACATATTGGTAAGTACTAGCACACTGCTTGCATGTGGTGTCAAACTGGCACCATGGCACTGACTGCTACACACTGTACGTCATTCAGGGAGTCGCAAGTGAGCAAACTCAAGTGGGTATATGTTTAATTACACGAAAATAGTAAAAGAAAACTGCATAGAAAATGCAGGGTTCACAATCAGAACATGCATTCTGTTGAGTTGTGCTGTTTGTAGCCTCGTTCCCAGGCTTTCCTCATTTGTTGTTCATTGGTTCACGTTCAGTATACAGTGGAACCTCTCTAAAGTGGACACCATTGGGACCATGCATGCTCGGAATACGGAGGCATCTGTAATTCAGGAGCTTCCAGTATAGTTCTGGTGGGCACGATAATGTGTACTTGGGCTGTTGAGCATGATGAGGTTGCATTTTCGGACCTCTCTGTTGCCATACAATGGTAGGAAAGGCTAGTACGATGAGAATCCACCAGCGGTGGTGCACAATCTTACGAACATCCACATTATCAAGTGAATTATGTACAGTTCAGGTACATGTACTGGTGGGATGGAGTACCGGTCAAGCATTTGGAATCATGTATGTTTGTTCAGATAATCGTCCACAATTCAGGAAGTCTGGAATAGGGGGTTCCACTGTAATACACAGCGGTGAAAAACGGAGAAGATCTGGGAACACTTATTGACATCAGGTAGACATGAGGTAAATGTGGGGGTGGTGGGAGGGGGTGGGGTCCACATTCAATTAAAGTGCTAAACTTAATGATGAAACACTCTACCACAAAGCGTACGAAGCCAGTAATTGCTGAATCAGCAATCATTCTTACGTAAGAACGGAAGAATCCGTAAAAACGGAACGGGACATTTCGTACCGTAGAACGACCGTAGAACGAAAATGGAACGTAAACTTTATTTTGACCGCTACTGTACGTAGAGTTCAGGTACCGGTGGGATGGAGTACCTGTCTGCTTCATGGAATATCGAGGATTCTATAAATCAAGGGGTGATTTGTACATGCTTATGTAGGCAAACATTTGGAATCATGTATGTTTGTCCAGATAATCGTCCACAATTCAGGAAGTCTGGAATAGGGGGTTCCACTGTAATACACAGCGGTGAAAAACGGAGAAGATCTGGGAACACTTATTGACTTCAGGTAGACATGAGGTAAATGTGGGGGTGGTGGGAGGGGGTGGGGTCCACATTCAATTAAAGTGCTGATGAAACACTCTACCACAAAGCAGGACATGAGATTGAGAGTACTGGTAAGAAACTCGCTCTCAGGTTGAGTACGCTTATATTTACAGTTAGGCACCTCCCCCCCAATCCCATGTCCACCTCACATGATGAGTGTTCCCAGGCCTTCCCTGTTTTTTGCTGGTTCACCCGGCTCACTAGGTTGGCGACACTAACTGCATCACATGGACAATATCTTTACGTAACAAAAGGAACTAAGATAATGCCCTTGTACTTATATGATAACTAATACCAAGAGCACATAAGAACTGGCGGCTGGAGGAAGAGCGTGTAACTCCGTAAAATTTGAAACCGGTCGGAATTTACTGCCAGTACTAAAAATAGTAACACGTACTGCACAGCTGCGTGTAAGCATAAGCCATTGTTGCTAAGCATGTGACCGGGTGTTCTATTTTTAGTACGGTTCAATATGACCGGACTATGGGCTTCTATTGGAGTTACCCGCTCTTACTCAAGCCGCCCGTTCTTATGCGCTCTTGCTAATACGTAACACATAGCACACTTCCACTACCACTACCTACACATACTTACCTTAGCTTTGACAGTAATGCAAGTACCAGAGTGAAGTCCGTCATTGAGTGCTATTTGGTTGGCTGTGTGACGGATGACTGACATTGTCTTGTGGCTTAGGACCTCAGTGTGGATATGGGCACCTATGGAAAGAGATGGGATATAGTTGCATGTATAATGGTGTACAATAGGAATGGTGAAACAGGCTGTGTGCAATGACAAGATGTGTCTTGACTGGCACGTATGGGAGCATGGAGGCTTTGGTCTATGGAGCACCAAACAGCACAAGGAAGAAATAACCTACCAAGTGAATGCTCACAGAAAACGATACATAAACTGTACGTAAACGACGAACCATACATAGACACCATCTATGGACAAACCAAGTGTTCTCGTAGAAGAGTGTTCAAAATAAGACAAACAATGCACGCCAGAGAAGCAAGAGAAGACTATGAGAACCAGTGAGAGGTGCCTACAGGTCAGCCAACAGAAGGGATACACCTCGTGACATACACAGGACTGGCTAGCAGCTGAGGATGTAATACAGTAATAGTGAGCAGGACTCAGAAGAGTGACGGTACATTCCCGCACCTTGCAAGGGCAGTTTATGCCAATACCACAGTCATGCAGTAATACAAATGAAAGTTTGATACTGTGTGACATGCCCTGCTCAACACTGTAGTCAAAAAAATAAAAACGTAGAAAATCATAAACTTCACGAGCCAACAGACAGAACCACTGAAGCCTACATCACTGTATACAGTATGCACACATGACTCACCATTGAAGGGTGTTGGTCCTCGTACCAATGGAGGGGAGATCATGACTCGGTGCCTGGGTATACGAACCTTAAAGGAACAGCGGCGCTTCCTGATCTTAAGAGGGACCTGACCCACCACAGGCTTTGAATGCTGCAATCCTTTCCTCCCCTCACCACCACTCTCACTCGACAGCTCCGATACTTCCAGTTGGCACAACTTCTTGGCGGGTGGTGGGGCATCGTCTCCGGTCACTTGAATGAGAGAGGGGGGTGTTTTACCAGTTGATTGGTAAGGCCTGCCAACCTTGGGTGATTGTTTAGGCCCGTTGGTAGGGGTGTCAAAGTGGCGTTGGATGTGTCTCTGGAGCCCCTCCGGGGTGTTGAAGGACATGTGACAGCCATTCATGAGGCATTTGTACGGGCGTTCCTGAATAATGGAAGATATGGCACTCTCTTTGAATGCATAATAATCCTCAGGCCAACAACACGAATCCTTTACATGTTCATGTATGCCTTCTACACATGTCACTAATGATGCCCAGGCAGGATGAAACTACATATTACTTGAATGATCTGGAATATGCATGCATATCGTGGTTCACGCTATTGCAATAAGAGTATTCGCCAACATACGCCAGAGCTAGTGTATATGCCTTTCGTTCTCGGGCCTCACCCACTCTTCAATACTCTTCTGCTTGTGTATTAATTATTGTCAAAAGTTAATTGCCAAAGAATACATGAAACAGAGGAGCCAGGCTAGTTGACTGGCTCCTGCTTTCTGAGTCGCTAGCTATCAGCTTCGTTTAGCACTTAGCTCATCCACACCTGGCACTCCAAGTTGTTCAAGCAGCAAAGTGCCCCCAGCACTCTCTTCCAGACTTTCATTGCCAAACAACACCATCTTCCCCGATCTCGACCTCATGTGACCAAATATAAATATTCATGATGTCCCAACTAATCGTGACCAATGCACACATTGCGCGACTAGATCCCTCATTCAAAGCACTTGACAATAAAAAGATTCTGCACTGCTTTGTAGAGAATGGAACTCAGTGGATAATGTGTTAGAACTTTGTACAGGAAGCTGACATACAACACAGGTGTTATATGAACATTTTTTGAAGACCGGTCACACAGTAGAATAACCATAGTAAGAAAACACAATGGAAAAGTTGGTCCCTACTGTACATGTACTGGTACATACATGTACATACACAGTCGTTAAACCTTTTACCCCACCTTGGTATGTTCTCGCTGCATGTGCCTCTTGAGCCACTCGTGGGAGGAGCTGGGCACATTGTACATCTTGCACCCCTCCCACAGGCACACCACAACGTCCTGGTCCCTGAAGGGGGTAATATGACAGGTTTCCACGTGGGTTCCAAGATCACCAGCACTGCTGAATGGAGAGTCCTAGGGATTGAGAAACAACCAGAACCATGTAGTAGCGACAAGCTCATATACATGACAGCAGAAGCAAAGGGGAACCTCTATACATTTCATCGCTATGTGTACAGTGTACATAAACAAATTTATATGTTACCATGCAGGTGATCATAAATTGTTGCCAGGCTAACTGCTATATATGTACAAGCACAGTGGGTTTCTTTGGATAACATCTAGACCTGCCTTTATTTCAGGGAAATGTCACTCATCAATAGCCTCATTCCCAGGCTCTCCCCATGTTGGACTGCACATAATGGAAAGTTGGATGAGTCCTGAGGACGAGGCTAGTTGATTGACTATTCATGCATATGTTCCGCATGGTAGCCCAACCACTGCACAACCGGATATCCGGTTGTGCAATGGGTCATTCTGTTATGTAACTGGATTAGATTTTTGTCAAGTAGCAGGACTGAGTCGAGACTATTAACGTTGTGATAATTGCTTTTGAGGCGTACATACGTCAGTTCTATCTTCCCCACTGATGGAAGCGCACCAGGAATGCTGTTATTTGGCAAAGTTTAACATTTCAAGGGAACTGTCCAGTTGCACCACTGGGCAGCTTTCAGGTCATCCAGCTGTACAACCGCCTCATAGGTTATGCATCTAGCCAGCTGGTTATGCAACCAGATGTCCAGTTGCATAACCAGCATCTGGTGGCATAACTGGGTAAATTATGCATCCGTATGGAACATATACAAGCACTGTGAATGGTTCTATGTGACCAGGTGATACTATGTTACACTGGTCAACTTGGATGACTTCAAGTCACTGCAAACTCTCTTACATAATGGAGTCTATAGTATAGGACAACCAACCCCAGCCCAGCTGTAGTCGGCTACTTTTTTCAGACCAACTAGGCTAGCTGGGTTTTTCATTGAGTCATTCCCAGAATGTCTAATCCCAAAATGTCTAATGCCAAAATGTCTAACGGGCCATGTCTTCTATAAATTAATGCCGAGTGACAAGACGAACTACATGTAGGCAAAGTTAACTTGACTGTGACTGTCTGACTCACCTGCCGAGGGCAGCTGGTCCACCTGCATAGCACGGGGTCTTTCTTTGCCATGGCTAGTGGGAGGGACAACAAACCGAACTCAATACACTATTATAACGAAATGTAGCACCTCTCGAAGTGCGTCTACTGTGACTAACTGCAGCTAGTGGTGTTTCTTTTATGGCATACTCTACCTGTTTCCTCCTTCGACATACCGTCAGTGAACGATAGCGACAACTCTACTCCATTTCATGCACATCATAAACTGATTTCAAAATTTCTTTCGCATAAATAAATATTAGCACATGCATGCATAGATCAACAGTTGCAACACAACATGTACACTACGACTTGTGACTGTGTCTATGTTTAGACTTCTTTGATCTAACAAATTCCAGACCTGGGCTATCAACTTTCAGCCTCTTGGTGCTAGGCTGCAAAATTCCATCATCTGTACATGCGGTAGATAACACTGAACACTGGGAATCCAAATCTTCAATTCTGTCTGGTGTTTTCCCCTCCTTGTGCTTCCTCTTGTGTGACTTTTTGGAGGAGAACTCTTCCACAGCCAGCACGTCAACTCCTCGGCCTTTGTCCTCCACACCAACCACTTGAAGCTCATGACCTTCTGCATGCATATCATCAGACCCTTTGGTGCCACTGTCCTTCTGCAGATTCTGCATTGCCATATCAACACCATCTTCCTCCATATGTTTGCGTTTGTGTTTCTTTTTCTTTTTCTTGATGGGCATAGCAGTACTCAGGTTTTCGTCACTCAGTCCAACGACGACACCGTCACCACTAGGAGTGTGTTCCTCAAGCTCTTTGTCCTTGCGCTTCATCTTCTTTTTCTTCTTTGGCTTTGTGGTGTGTAGCTCAGAGTCACTGCCATTCCCTGCAGTTGTGTCCCCTGTAACATCTCCATTCTGCTCAACTGTCTCCTCCCCTTCTTCATCGTGCTTTCGCTTCTTTTTTCGCTTCTCCTCATTACAGTCCCCTCCAGACTGATTGGAGCCTGAATTTTCAAACTGATTTGGCCCACGCGAGAGGCAATCTGACTTCTCCTGACAACTTACAGAGTGTACCCGAGAACTTTTGTCACCAGTACAGCAACTTTCCACCTGCTTTTTCTGTGAAGTTGACTAAGATAGGTTAATTAAGAGCACTAGTATACTTATGTAGTGAGAGTGAACAGATATGAATAGGAAAACTATTCAGAGATGAAGGGATGAGATGAGAGGGAGGGTGGGAGAAAGGGAATGGGAAGGAATGAGGGATGGAAGGGAGGGAAGAAAGGAAGGAGGGAGGGAAGAAAGGAAGTGAGAGAAGAAAGGAAGGAAGGAAGGAGGGAGGGAGGCAGAAGGTGTGAGAGAGAGAGGGAGGGAGAGAGGGGAGGAGAGAGGGAAAGCTTTGCAGAGAAAAAAATTGTGAAACACGGCAACTGCAACCAAATAAGCAAGAGTTTTTAAAAAGCTTGTATGTGCTCATTGGCATCCCGTGCTAATTAGCATGAATGAATGCATTGCCTCATGCTGGAAATAAAGAGATTTAGATGTTATTAAGGTGAAAATAGAGGAGAGTGAAAAGCCGGCAGTTGCTTGGAATAAACCCAGGACACCGACTTAAGTTGCCAGTGTTCTGCCCCTGAGCAACGACCACTGGACAACCACAAGCCCTCACAATTACTCTACAGAGGTTCCGACAGCACATGCTGGGTGGTTGCCGGGTATGCAACTGAGGCATTCAGTACCACCCGAGTATATTCAGAGTATATTTAGAGGATTGTAAATGCTGGTGGTTGTCACTCTCCTCTATTTAAGGTTACGATGAACAAGCTGTGCGCGCGCTTATTTATAATTATATTCATGACGTATACCCGCAAGTCCGAATGCATTCCTACCGTTACTAACTTTGCGTCAATTTTAGCGAACTACTTCAATTTTCTGCGGAAGATAACAGCTCAACGGCCTTCCGTACTAAATTTTCGAGGTCGACTCGTCAAGTTTTGCCAAAAAAGTTCTGGACAAACCGTCAGAAAATGGCTTTTTCGGTCGTGGTTTACGAAGACTGCTACTCAAAATTTTATGTAGCGCCTACATTTCGAGCGCTGCTTGAAAATTGCCATCGACTCGACCTAGATACTTGTGCTAGGAGACTAGTAACCGAAAACGGTGAGTTTGAGGGCCATCAGTAAGCAGATATTTGACGCAAGAGAGTTTATGTGAAGGCTTTGTTCTGGATGGTGTGGATTATAAGCTGCTAGAGCCATTATGACCAAAAGAGCATTGTGTATAGCCTGGTCTTCGGTATCTCCATAGGCTTTTGAAGCGCTAAAATACCTCCAAGCACTCTAGAGTTATACTGCTGACATTCAAGCGCATTTATTGAATTCTGAGATAGGACAGGTTGTTCATCGTAACCTTAATTTCACTTTTTACAGAGCAAACCTGCTTGTACTCTTTAAAATATATATCTATCTATCAACTGAAATTGGCCAGACAAGGATGTAAGCCTTCACATGACAGTGGGTTGGAAGTGGTGCCCACCTGTTGCTGTATAGCTCCACTGAAGGCATCCCAGAGTTGGCTTAATGTCCTCTGGTCTCGAACTTTGCAGCTGCTCCTCACAAAGTTCTGTGGTGGACAAACAACACAATGTCATGTTCATCCTGCAAGTGTACTTGGCATGTTGAGAAACTGTAGTAGTTTGTGAAGTAGTGAAAAAAACTGAAGCTTAGCCAATTTACAAGCTTACATTCCAACCCTCACTCTGTGTAGCCTTGTTTCCAGGCCTTCCCGGTTTTGTTATCACTTCCAGTACTTTTGACTCAAAGCTTAAGTTGCAGTAGGTGGGTTGAAGGAGTAAGTCAGCAGGAGGTAACTTGGTATTGCAAGACACAAATACACTGCCTAGTGTTCACCCTAACCTAACTTCGAACCCAGACCCCTCTCCTAAGAAGAAAGGGAGTTACCTAACCCCAAACAAAGTTAGCCCTCTTTCCTCTTTGGACGGGGGAAGGGTTCGAGACTAACCCTAATCTAACCCGACAGATTGATGCAGGCGGCTCAAGGCTGAGGAGCTGTTGAGCTGCATAACTCAAGTGTACTAGCGTCAACAAAAGTGTTCAAGGGTTAAGGCGCACCTGAAATTTGGCTTTCTTTCTTGGAATATTTGGGTACTCCGCAATTCTCTCTAGTAGCTGGGTAATCCTGGGGTTGAAGGATGAAGCTGCTATCATCTGCTTCACAGTCTTGGGTGGGGAGAAAGATAACCATATTGTAAAACAGGCAAAGTAGATTCATCAGCCACTTACTCAGCGAGTGAGTGGTCATCATTTGCTATTCGTGTATCTCTGAAGCTTACTGTTTTTGTAAAGCCAACCAGCAACAGTTATACATGTTACTAGCTACCCAGTGCATCTACAACACTCACACTACTATCCAAGTATCAACACTGTACAAGATGCCAGATACATTCCAAAGATCTACACGTAATCATTTCAACAGTGGGAATGTCGGGTTACTCCCACTTCACCTAGCCACTCCCATTTCGCCTACTCAACTAAAAACAATTTTTTGTTAACTTCTTTGCTGCTTTTTGTAGTTTCACTGTCATCTGATGTTCGTGATAGATACTGATGGTTGACCAAGGCTATATAAAAGTAGCTTAGTGGCAACATTGAAGGCTGGCACAATAAACTTAAACGAGTTGCCAGAAAAGCTCATCCCGATGTATATGAGCTGATTGAACACAGGAACAAGCACACACAGAAGTTTCCATTGCTCATCTGGCAACTGGTTCTTAACCACTAAAAAGGGCAAAGAAGTTTATCTCAAAGGATGAGAAAAGAAGAACTAAAGAAAAGCAGGACACTATTTCATTCGGTGAATATGTTAGTGCAATTTCTGCATACACTGCTATTTAGTGATACAATTGTTGTTGTAACTAAAACAATATCCATTGCTTTACTTAAAAATAGTTGAGCCTAGGCGAAATGGGAGTACGTGAAGTGGCATCAAAACGGCCCGTCATGGTCTGGAAGGAGTAGGTAGAGAAACAATCTAACTTCAAATTTTAGTACAAGCTAAAACATACCTCCACCCATTCCTGCTGTTTTCTCTCCCCCTTTCCCGCCCCACCTTCCTTGTACAGCGATCCTTGGTATTTCTCTGCCTCAGAGATGCACTTGGTATGGCTAGCATAGGCGTCTCCGTAAAACTCCAGGCCACAATCTATGCAGGAAAGTACCTCGCAGTTGGGGCACACATGCTGATAATGTTTCTCCACCTGGTTCTTCTTCAGCGAAGTGCCACACGCATTACAAGTAAAGAACACCATTCTACTACACGACAGTAACACGTACACGTGTATAAATCAAAGTGTCTCGTTCCCAGACCAAATCAACGCGAGCTTAAAACTAAATACGGGAACGTGACTGATGGCTGTCTGGGATAAAAGTAGGAACGAGGAAATGAGAAATGGGAAATCAGGAAATGGGGAAATGGGAAGAAGGCACAGTTGGTTGCAAGCTAGCTCTATGATATTTTTACTTTTGGCAGCGTGTTTGCTTTCTTGAAGTTTGTTGAATCTGCGAATTGTTCATAATTTGTTCCAACGTTTAAAAGGAGTCATTTTGAGGCTTCTTCGTGCAGTTGCTTGCATTGTTATGGATATACATACAGTTATCTCACATACAGCACCAGTGGCGTCGAGTGGCGTAGCCAAGCTGGGGCACACTGGGGCACGTGCCCCAGTAACTGGAGGCCGTGCCCCACCAACTGCAGGCGCGCTTGCAAACAGTTATCGACGCCGAAAGTGCCGTTGTCGACCGCGATCGGGTGCTAATCTATAGCAGCGCAGATAGCTATCTGTATCCTCAGAAATCGCGTGCAGTGGGATCAGGGGAGCGTACGAGACGTACTGTTATTATAACGAAGTCTCGTACGCTCCCCTGATCTCACTGCACGCGAGTTTGCCGTGAGTAATGAAGCGACTTTACACCGCGCACAAATCCGGCATAGTGGGAATGCTTCTTATTCAAGGCGATGGTATGGCCTGAAATAGCCTCAGAACTGACCTGGTAAGCTCAAAAATCCCAAAATCTTCTGGGGGAGCATCCCTCCACACCCCCCCAAGTTTGTTCCTTCGTTTTGCGCTGAAATTCCCACAAACGTACTGTGCCCATGCTGTGCCCTAGCATCGGCTGTGTGCTGGCTACGCCACTGTACAGCACTATTATTTGCAACAGCATCTACTATTCAAACTTAATGCATCTATAATAGAAGTTCACAAAATGCCTGTTTACAGTCATTCTTCAGTGGATACACACACCGACTCTGCAGAGAATATAATTACTGTGTGAATTATAGTTTGCATGCACTGAGTGGAGGATCGAGGGAATGTACAACAGCTTTGTACCTGAGTGATACAATTCTTACTGTCTGACAAAGTAGATATATGCACACACTCTAGTTCTATTTCCATGCTACTGTTAGTGCTGGTTTATTCTTCCTGCTTTTCTCACTAGAAGGACTCTATAGGCCTACCTCCTCTAGCTAATCATGACTTCAACTACTCTGCACAACATGACACTCCACTGTCCTCTTTTACACTGACTCACCACTTGTGCGTTGCCGTTCCATTTCCCCATTTCCTCGTTTCCCATTTCTCATTTCCCATTTCCCGTTCCTACTCTTAGAGTAACCCTTTATCCGGTGTCATGGTAAAATCGGGGTCCCCCTAAATCCCCCAAGCCCCAATCTACCAGTATGAGGGGGGGGGGGGGGGGGGGCTATTTTACCAGTAAGATGGGGCCCCTTTTGGGACCGAGGGGACCCCCAAGTTCATGGTGGAGGTGGCCCCAAGTTGCTGGAAGATGGGCCAGTTATGTCCTTTGTGTATGTGTGTGTGTGTGTGTGTGTGTGTGTGTGTGTGTGTGTGTGTGTGTGTGTGTGTGTGTGTGTGTGTGTGTGTGTGTGTGTGTGTGTGTGTGTGTGTGCACCAATCGATTAGTACAGTGTTGGGCCAATAGTCTGGTATGTCTTTCAATCTCTTACTCTTGCATATATTAAGTTCAGCACTTGATTTATTTCATTCCCATGCTTTGAGAGCACATCTCACCTTTGTGGATAGAGACCTTAGATCTTCATTCCACAAAGCTTTATTATGATCTTGGGGTCTTCTAGAGTGTTTAATGGTATGTCTTGCTTTCCAGTACTAGTTGATCTTCAACTACTGTACAGAAGGAGTGTTATTTACTCCCCAACTATCACTGTACCTTTTATAAACTGATTATTGGATGCCAATGCCGACAGAAAATCCCCAATTTTACGGACAGTGAACGGTTGAAGACTCCCAAAACCGACTGTTCGCTAAAAGTTTAAGAAGTCCATCAGCTTGGATTCCAGGTTTGTCGACCTTGAAAATACAGGATCCTCTGCCACCTTAAAGGTACGACATTCAGTGATAGTTAGTTGGGGAGTAAATAACAGCTACTATATATATCTATGAGAAATTTGTTTACAGTTGTGGGTATTGGAGGTACAAGTGTGGCTTTTCTTAGTGGAGTGGGGGTTGCTTAATCTCAACAGTATTGCAAATATTTGATGGTCTGGGATGGTGGAGTCAATGGGGATACCACTAGAGTCATGGATGTCCTGGACCTGAAAATTTTCAAACTGACTAATAGTGCATTGGCAATAGTCTACTGCTGATAAGCCTTGTAGTTATCTTTAGCAGGGTCAAAACGTCCGTTCAATATACATAGTTCGAGTGCCACACAAGCATTTCAATTAATTCCATTCCAAATTGATTACTTGTTTTATCTATGGGAATCCTATTGGGGACCTAAGTAGAGTCAAGTGCATCATCAAGTGTGCCACATCTTGCATTTAGGTCACCACAAATGAGAATTGTCTATCATGAGGGTTTTTAAAGTGTCGATAAATTCGCAAGATATTGTCACCCCTGGAGGAAGCTTGCTGGGGGAAGGTAACACACACATATACCAACCTGATTCCTATTATGATTAACTGTAGCCAGAGAATCCGTCATAATTGTCTGAATATATAATGAGAAAGACTGCATGATATGTCATTTGTGCATGTACCTTTAAAAACTCAGCCATCCTGCATATGGAGTACTACCATCCATTACACATCTGTGCATTTGTTAGACCAAGAAGAGTATGGGGTACAGAGTAGTCAAAGATTAAGTGTGACCTGGTGGAGAAAACTGACTGCAAACTGACAGGAACACTCCACATAATTTGTTTCATACTAACGCTGGAGTCAGCGACAAGTTTGTCTGTATAAATGGGGTGCCAAATTGTAAATGCCAGTCTGACAGGGTCTTTAATTGCAGAGTACACACTTTTAGCTTCTATGTAGCTACACATAGCTATGTCACATGCAGCAGCACTGATATTGATAGTATATCTGGCAGACCCAGGTGTGTAGTCAGATCTTGTGGAACTATGTATATGAAGCTTAAAACGTATTTCGAACTGGCAATCTGTTGGCAGATGACCTGTGTCCATTGACGTGGTAAGCTGTTTAGCAAGGGGAGCTGAGAATTACAGAGAAGCATCTGTTAGGGAGAATCTCTTTTGCCCCAAACCTATGAAGTTATTTAGGAAGTGTGAGAAGTAGGGGGGGGAGGGCACAAGTTAATGTCACAATGATATTATCTTGGGAAGAATAGTTTGTAGATGCCCTTTTAGCAAATGTCATTGCGGTAGTGGAATACATATGTGGCCCTGTGTATCCTACACAGTTGCCTAAATGGAGTACTAATCAGATCTGGGTGAACACCAATTGTGAAAGTGTACGTAGAATTACTGCTTGTTGTTGACCCCATGTTTGGTAACTATATCACAGGGCTCATCACAGAGATGAGTGTTGTCTTTGAAGTGTCTGAGTTTTGGCTTCACGTGTTGGGAATTGGAAGTATGCGAGCCACACTGTACCATCTGTGGTTGTGTTCTACTCATCACAGAACGATGTCTCTGGCATGGGGATGTTGTGTGAGAAATCTTGTAATGTTACAGTCTCTGCCTTACATTTACATGCTGTGGTAGTATATAATATTATGTCATTTTCAAAGAGACCTACATTCAGATGTTTTGTTTACTAGGAGAGGGGGAATATTGGTTGCATTCTGCAGGTATGGCTACAGTATATAATACCTGGTATATAGGCACATAACATGTCATTGAATATCCTTCAGCAAGAAACAACACATCAATATTTGGATAATTACTCCAGCTACAGTATGTACATACCGTATTGTCATGATGTCAATGAGTAAGGTATGTTTATTAACAGAGTACATATCCTTCCTGCAAGAAGGTATGTTTATCATCAAATTAACAGAGTACATATCCACAAACCAAATTCTTAATTACTATCAAAGGCATCAAATAACACAAATGCACTAGACTAAGTAATCAAGTACAGTTTCTTAACAATAACAACAAGAAGAAAACAAATGAACTAGCTAATCTTGTTTGTCTAGCAAGACTAATTAATTTATGCAGCAGGTTCAAGGATCATTTCATGTAAAGAAGCAGTTCATTTGGTGTCAAGCAAATTGAGTGGAGATCGAAGTTCACGAAGATCAACTTCAGTGTAAGTAACATTTGGAGTAACCCCATGCTGATGGTCTATAATGTCTGGATAGTCCTCACATTTTCCATGGCTCTTTCCATTTTCATGATGACACAGAATGTTTTGCACTTTTGATTTGATTCGCAGGTAAATGTGGTAGGTAATGATCCCTACAAAGGTGAGGAATGCTATGCCAACTGATGTGTATGCAACAGCAATCTGGCTTCCTCCAGATTGGTTCACGTGGTAGGTAGCAACAGCAAGTATGGCAAGGTTGAGAATAAACGACAGCTCAAGAGCATCCAGGTACCAGCTTTTGTGGACCATTCCAGACAATGCAAACCCTACAATAATTCCGATCACAGTTGAAGAAATAACAAGAAGGTTAGTGCTATCATTGCCACTAACATTGAAGGCAAAGCCAAGAAACATAGCACAGCGAACCAAAAGCAACATCCCAGTCCAGTATCGATGGTTTAGCTTGTAAGGTGCATGGTAGGTATCCAGGACGGCTTTCAGTCTGGGATTCTTGACCCAGTATAAGCGGCAAAAGTGAGACTTGGACTGTAGCCACTGGCCAAGAAGAAGCAGCAGAGTGTATGGGAGAAAGAGGAAAAGCAAGAATAGCAGTGCTACCACGGCTAGAGGGATGTACTTTGCCAAGGACACATTTGCATCATGGATCCAAACCACTACATTCTTGTGCGGGTAGTGGAGAACAGTGAGGGAGAGTGCAGCAATGATAGTGCGTAGCACTTTTGCATAAGACAGGAGGAAGAGGGTTGCCAGGACAGGAACTGGACTGGAGCCGAGAACCTTAGTCGCCGTTACTGAATAGTGGCTAATATACACCAGGAATCCCAATATCACACAAATATAGACTGGAAATACCAAATCCAGCCATGTTTTGGCATATGCATCCATTCCATTATAGAAGCAGGTCTGAATGCCAAGGTCTAGGTTTAGCCAAGCTATGAAGATGCTTGCTGGATTGTTTGAGGACTGTGGTAAGAAGATGTGATTATTTGCAGCAACAATGTTGGCATAAAAGATCAGTCCATGGAGAGTCCCTGCTGCTACTGTGAGATGGAGGAGGAAGAGCAAGATTACTAGTAGTACACCAGCTAGTGCAAATGGAATGAGCAGAGCTAGGTAAGTGTTGCTGCATGTCTTGCATTGGGAGCTGCCCAGGACAAGACTAAGATTTTCTTTGCACTTCCCACACAGCAGCCCAGAATGTTTGAAACTACACTGCTCATCAGGGTTGTTCAAGTTGATGTACTTGCTCTCACTGGTACAGTAGTCAAGTGGACAATAAGGGTGATGGATAAACCCTTCTGGAGTTCCATTGTTATACGATACATTTAACCAGAATGTACTGCTAGCATTTCGAAGGATTGCTTGTCTGTCTATATCACAAGAGTTTGTGTACTGCCAGAGTCTGTGGTCACAGATACAATTACCAGTGAAGTTCGATTTTTCAAATCCAATGGGGCAACTTTCAAATGTGATGTTCAAAATGAGGTGCATCGTATCTCCTGACTTATTGCTGGGGTAGAGCTCTAGTTGGTCGAAAAGGTTATTTGAGGATACAGAGTAGTTTCTGCTGGTACAGTTGATTCCTGTTTCATATGAGATGGTTTTTACCCCAGTCAAATTATCGCCTGACTGTATTGTGATGTGAATTAATGCAGGAATTGCTGAACCTGACTGATCAATAGCACCCACAGAAATCTCAACATGTTGACCTGGATAGATGCTTCTTGACTGACTTAGTCCTGTACAATTGAGTTTACTCATGTTACAGAAACAAAGTTGTGTAGGATCAGATGAAATAGAGTGGCCCTTGTCACCATTTCCTTTCAGCATTGACATGTTGAAAAGCTGCAGTGCATTTGTGTATCTGCCTAATGTAAAATGACACTTATCCACCAAACCACCATAGAGAACACTTCCTCTCATCCCAGCAGTGTTTTTCTCAAAGACTAGTGGGGTTGTATCGAGGTCAAGTGGTTGTTCATTTAGTGTGTGAATGAAGCATTCACTTCGGGAAGGTACATCTACAACATATATTGCACCACCAAACTCAGTTGCACTATTGTCTTGGAAGTGTACATGTGCGGTTTGATGCAGGCTGAAGTTTGAATTAACATCAAAATATTGTGCCCCACCTCGCAGTGCTGTATTGTTGAGATAACTAGATCGGTTGAGTACTATTGTGAGGTTACTGCTCTCTGAATAGATTCCACCACCATAGTTTGCAGAATTGTTCACAAAGGAGCTGTTTCCTTTAAGGATCAAAGTACTGAAGGACGCATGGATTGCAGCACCTTTGCTTGTAGCTGTGTTTGCCACAAATCCAAACTTGCCATTCAACTCTACTACACTGTCACTAACATAGATTGCTCCTCCTGCTGACTCAGCTGTATTGTTCATAAAGAAGTTGTCTCCATCAATGTTTACGTTGCTGCCACTAGTATATATTCCTCCTCCTCCACTAGCTGCTGAATTGTTCTTGAAGGTTGTTGAGCCATTTTGGTGTAGTGTGCTGCGTACCACTGCAAATCCTCCGCCATGGTTGCGGGCAGAATTAGCAATGAAAATGTTCTCTCCTGGGAGGTTTACAGTACAGTCAAACATATAGAATCCGCCACCTTCTGCTGCCCTGTTACTCTCAAATGTGTTCTGTCCACCAAGTTGGAAACTGCTTTGGAATGCAGAGATACATCCACCAGTGTCTTCCGCTAAATTGCCCTGGTAGTTGCTTGATCCAAGAAGATTAACTACACTGCCATCCCTGGTGTAGATTCCTCCTCCATCTCTTGCTGCATGATTTTCAGTTATGGAGTTGGTTCCAAGAAAGTCCAAAACACTTCTTGCAGCATATATACCACCACCAGTATAGTTAGCTTTATTACCTCTGAAAGTGCAGGAGTCATTGAATTCAAAGGTGCTGTTGTCTGTGTAAATCCCACCACCAAAAACTGCGACGTTATGTATGAAATTGCAACTGTTTATGACACTCATACTACTCCAGCGTGCATGGATCCCCCCACCAGTTGTTGCTGTGTTTGATTCAAAGGTATTGTTACCAGTTACACTAGCTGTGGCAGCATATGAATAGATTGCTCCTC